>JAWDJE010000001.1:477150718-478638218 GCA_035047345.1 Bradypodion ventrale | reverse complement strand
CATCAGGAAGATATTACTTGCTAAATTTGACCATCGAAGACACTGATAATTGGGCTTTTTGACATATTCTTATGTACCTTTGGCTTTTAATGAAGCTTTTGCCACTAGGTTTCGTTGGTTAATTACAATAATGCACACCACTCCTTTCAAGATTCCAAGTCTCTTATTCCCAGTATTTTTGTTGGGTTAGCAAGGAAGCTGCCAATTCACTTGTCACTATATTAATGAGTCAAAGAAATGCAGCCAGCCAGCAATGAATCATTTGGAAAACTATGATGAATGCTGCAATAATTAAGGGAATAATTAAATTGCTGAATGTTGGATGGTTCTAAATGAAACAGCTTTTATAGCAGTGTCATATTATTATTTATAAAATACAAAAGAAGAGCTGCCATTTAAACAACACCATGGGCCTCCCGTTAAATGTATTTGTCTTATCTTTATTAATTACAGTATGTCTTCATTTCTTCACCAAAAACGAAAACTCATTGCATGCAACTGGACACACAAAAGAGTATGTGGGTAATAAAAGTTCTGTATACTTGACTGAACTTTTTATTGACTTTACACTTAGAATTCAACACTTGAGAACATCTTATCTGACAATAACAATTGTATTCACTGTAGAAACTGCACTCTGATGCTTTTCTGCAACAAAAAAGTATCCTTGAGTTAGGGATGTCATATCCTTGCAAGCAAGTTTGAGGAGCCGCAAAGCCTTTCTGTTCCCCAGCAAGAATTTCCCCCAGTATTGTCAACAGGAATCGTTTGCGCTGTAAGGGATAATTTTCATGCAAAACACACAATTGTCGAAAACCACAATAGGCTTCCTAAGAATTTGAGGGTTTGAATGGTTTATTTGTGTTTTCTTGGACAAAACAGCCGGTTCTTATGAGTTTCTTGTTCATGGGTGTCTATTTGCTTCTCCAAGATAATGGATGCTACTTCTGCACAAATTTATTATGTACAATTTGCATTAAAAAACTTTTTTGGAGAAAAACAGGTCTTACTTTATTCTAATACTTGAGGCAAGACATCTCACAGACCTTGAAAATTCCTCATGAAGGTATCTTGTTATGTCAAGACATTCTGTGTCAGTGAAAATGAGGAATTTACCAAATTGTCACATCCCTGGACAGTGGTTAAAAACGAGATTGAAAGAATAAGCATTGACATCCTGGGCATCAGTGAGTTAAAATGGACAGGGATGGGTGAATTCAGCTCTGGAAACCATCATATCTACTACTGTGGGCAAGAAAACCTCAGAAAAAACGGAGTAGCCATAATTGTCAACAAAAGAGTGAGGAAAGCAGTAATGGGATACAACATCAAAAATGATAGAATGATGTCAGTCAGAATCCGAGGCAAACCTTTCAATATCACTTTAATCCAAGTCTATGCACCAACCACTAGTGCAGATGAAGCCACAGTTGACCAGTTCTATGAGGACCTACAACACCTCATAGAACAGACACCAAGAAATGATGTCCACATTATCTTAGGAGATTGGAATGCCAAAGTAGGAAATCAAAAAGTAAATAGAATAACAGGCAAGTTTGGTCTTGGAACATAGAATGAAGCAGGGCAAAGATTGATAGAGTTCTGCCAAGAGAATGCACTAGTCATAGCAAACACCCTCTTCCAGCAACACAAGAGGTGACTTTATACATGGACATCACCAGATGGCCAGCATCAAAATCAGATTGATTACATACTCTGCAGTCAAAGATGGAGAACCTCCATTCAGTCAGCAAAAAGAAGACCTGGAGCAGACTGTGGCTCAGATCACAATCTACTGATCGCAAAATTCAGGCTTAGACTAAAGAAAATGGGGAAAACAATTAGACCAGACAGATATGACCTACACAACATCCCTAAAGAATACACGGTGGAGGTCATGAACAGATTTAATGTCCTGTACCTGATAGACAGAGTAGCAGAATAATTATGGACAATGATGCAGGACATCATGCAGGAGGCAGCAAGAGAAACCATACCAAAAGAAAAGAAGCGTAAGAAAGCAAAGTGGTTGTCTGATGAGGCCCTTAAAATAGCAGAGGAAAGAAGGAATGCAAAAGTCCAAGGAGAAAGGAAAAAATACAACCACCTGAATACAGAATTTCAAAGAAAAGCAAGGAGAGATAAGGAAAACTACCTGAATGAACAGTGCAAAGAAATGGAGGAAAACAACAAAAGAGGCAGAACTAGAGATCTTTTTTAAACAAAATGGGGAAATCAAGGGAACATTTAAAGCAAAAATGACCATGATAAGGGACAAAGATGGAAAGGAGTTAGCTGAAGCAGAAGAGATCAAAAAAAGATGGCAAGAGTACACAGAGGAACTCTACAAAAAGGACCTCAACACTCCTGATAATAACAATAATGAGAAATTTGAACTTGAACCAGACATCCTGGAGAGTGAAGTCAGAAAGTCCCTAAAAAGCACTGCAAACAATAAAGCTAGTGGAAATGATGGTATCCCAGTTGAATTTTTCAAAGCCCTAAAAGATGATGGAATCAAACTACTGCATTCAATATGCCAGCAAACTTGGAAAACAAAACAGTGGCCACAGGATTGGAAAAGATCAGTATACATTCCAATCCCAAAAAAAGGCAATGCCAAAGAATGCTCAAGTTACTGAACAATTGCGCTCATCCCACATGCCAGCAAGGTGATGCTCAAGATAATACAGGATAGACTTCAGCAACATGTGGAGAGAGAACTACCAGAGGTGCAGGCTGGTTTCAGAAGAGGCAGGGGGACTAGAGACCACGTTGCCAACATACGTTGGATCATGGAGAAAACAAAGGAATACCAGAAACAAGTCTACTTTTGTTTTATTGACTACACCAAGGCTTTTGACTGTGTGGACCACAACAAGATGTGGCAAGTAATTAAAGAGATGGGAATATCAGAACTCCTCATATGCCTCATGAGAAATCTGTACACCAACCAAGAAGCAACAGTTAGGACAGAACACGGAATGACAGAGTGGTTTGGAATAGGAAAAGGAGTAAGACAAGGCTGCATTTTATCACCCTGCTTATTCAATCTATACACAGAACACATAATGCGCAATGCAGGGATGGAGGAATCACAATATGGGATCAAAATTGATGGAAGAAACATCAACAATTTCAGATATGCAGACGATACCACCCTAATGGCAGAAAGTGAGGAAGATCTAAAGAACCTCTTGATTGGAGTTAAGAGTGCAAAAGCTGGCTTGAGACTCAATATCAAGAAAACCAAGATAATGGCAACAGGTCCAATCAGTCACTGGAAAATAGATGGGGAAGAAGTAGAAGCAGTGACAGATTTTACTTTCCTGGGATCTAAGATCACTGCAGATGGGGATTGTAGCCATGAAATAAAAAGACGACTGATTATGGGGAGACAAGCTATGAGAAACCTGGGGAATATAGTGAAAAGCAGAGACATCACCTTGAAAACAAAAAATTCACATAGTCAAAGCAATGGTATTCCCAGTGGTAAAGTATAGGTGTGAGAGCTGGACCATTAGGAAGGCTTAGCGCAGAAGAATAGATGCCTTTGAGATGTTGTGTTGGAGGAGAGTCCTGAGAGTCCCTTGGACAGCAAAGAGAACAAATAGGTCAATACTGGAAGAAATCAGTCCTGGCTGTTCATTGGAGGGACAAATAGTGAAGATGAAGCTAAAGTACTTTGGACATCAAATAAGAAGGGAGGACTCACTTGAGAAGGCCTTGATGCTGGGAAAGGTGGAGGGCAAGAGAAGAAGGGGGCATCCAAAGATGAGATGGATAGATGGTATTGTGGACACAATGGGCACAGAGCTTGGTGGGCTGAGGAGAATGGTGGAGGACAGAGGTGCCTGGAGGAAAATGGTCCATGGGGTCGCAAAGGGTCGGAATTGACTGTGCGACTGAACAACAACACATCCCTACATTATTTATTATTATTATTTATTTAATAGTTCAAATTTATATTACCGCCCACTTGCTGTAGCGACTCAGGGCAACTTACAAACAATACATTACATTACAATATGTTGATGGAGTCTCAGGGGGAGGGACAGCAAAGTCCTCAACCGGCCCTGGATCTTACATCCTTCAACATATGTCCATGCTCCAGGGAATTTTGATAAGGAGCATTGATAGGCCATCAGATGCTTAATGTTTGCCCAAATCTATCAAAACCCTTTATCTCCATAACTTTGAATCCATGTCCCTCAAGCAAAGTCTAGACCAGTGATGGGTAGTCCAGCTGTTCCAGCTGTTCTTGAACTTCAATTCCCAGAAACCCTGACAAGCTGGTGTGTTGACTTGGGCTTCTGGGAATTGAAGTCCAAGAACAGCTGGAGGGTCAAGACTGCCCATCTCTGGTCTAGACATTAGAATACTCCACACAGTATGCTATAATAGGAAAACCCTTAGATGAAATCTTACTGTGGAACGATGATAAAGTTAATGGCAAGTGAGAGATTTTTGATAATGTAAAACTTCTCCCTTCATTCCCAGCTTGCCTGACATAGGGGGGTGGGGAGTCCATTCAATTGCCTGGAAGACAGGAAAGCAGCAAGGCAGAAGGCAGAAAAATGGCCTTTCCCTAAAATTGCCCCTGCCAGACATCTTTTTATTTATTTATCCTGCAGCACCTACATTTTACATGTGACAAAAGGGACTACATGGGAGTTGGAAAAGCTATGGGACAAAAATAGGAAATCTTTAGTTGCAGAAAATCTGTCCCTGCTGGTGACATTAGCAGCTTTCCACAGGTGTAAGTTGCATAGCAGGATTTCAGCACATGAATTACATTGGTGGAATAAGCAAGTTGAGGATACTACTTTCCAGTATTCAACAAGTTCCTGACATACTTCATGTCAAGGAGACAGGAACTTTGCAGGATATAGTCACAATTTTCAGTAACAGGAGGAAGGCTCACGGAAAACGAAAGCTCCATTCATGGCCTTTCACCATAACAGCTTTAAGCACAATGTTTCCCAACCTTTAGTTTTTGGACTTCAATTCCCTGAAGTCTAAGTCAGTACATTGGTTGATCGGTGCTTTGGGGAAATGACTTAGGCTTCTGGGAATTCAAGTCCAAAAACCAAAGTTTGGAAAACACTAGAAAACAATCTTGTATCCTCCTCATTTAAATGAGAATTGAGGTTTCTCTTGGAAAACACATCCACACAAAGGAGGGCTGTGTACAAATTTGAGTTTACAAGCATTTATTTTTCATCATTACAAAGTTAAGTATACCAGTAGGGATTGATGAATCGCTTAGTTATTCTTTCCTCATATTCAGTTCTTTAGAAAACACACAATCAACTTCTGTGCATCCTATAGTAGAAGAAATGTGCAAGTGATAGTAAATTCATTTCAAAAGATAACCACACAAAATCCTCGCCCGTCTGCATTAGCTAGAGTTGATGTGTGCAAACTTTCTTAGCATGAAGGAATTAGCTTGTACTTATATGCCACACAGCTGCTTAAGATGAAGAACCTGACAGAAACAGAGGTGGCAACCCTAACTTAGTAGAACAAACACACTTAAAGGTACAGGGATTAAAAACAAGACTTCTAAAAGCAAAGCCCTCAAAGGCTTCTATCTGGCTAGAGAAATCTACCAGCTTCACATTCTGCCATGGAGGCAGGGGGAGGAGTGAAAAGTCAACTTTTTCCTATTCAGTGAAGAAATTTGTGGATTTTCTTAAGTTCTTTTCACTCACCCTTAGTATTTAAGTATTTACTGGCCTAAATCAGCATGCCAATAATTGACTCATTCTATGATTGTTGTGTTTTTGTTATGTGGAGGTAATATGGAGAATGGAGCAGGGAAAGTTTTCTACTACAGAGCAAATGAAAGCGCGGCGCCAAAATGGCCACCGCGCTCTTTGCGGGGGGCCCCCACCTGGACTCAGACATCCGGGTGAGTTAGGGGGCGTGGCCACCCCTCTATAAAAGGGGTGGCCACGAGGCAGCCGAGCTGCCATTTTAAAAAGAGCGATGGAGAGGAGAAGTTTTCTCCGTCGCTGCTTGTTTCCCCCTTGGTCCTTCCCAGCTGGGAAGGAAGGATTTCGCGCGGAGCCTTGGCTTGCTGGCTCCTCTGTGCCTTCGATCCCTGGAAAGGGATCCTGCTCCTTCCGATATGCCTCCCAAACGGAGGGCCTCGGTGACGAAGCCGCGGCCCACAGGGAGGACTTTTGGCTCTGCGCGGGGCCAGCCCTCGGGTCGGAGGACCAGGGCTGCGCCCACGCGCCAGGGCTCTACCCCCACCGATACCGGTGGGGCGATGCAGGCTGCTTGGCCCTTGGCCAGTCAGCCTTCGGCTGGCCCTTCTGGGGCTTCGGCCCTTGGCCCGCTGATACCGGCCATGGGCCTGGGCAGCGGGGGTGGGTCCGGTGCTGGGGTGCAGCACATTCCACCTCCTGCCCCTCATGGGCCGGAGTTTTGGGCATGGCCCTATTCGGGCCCGGGCTCTCATACCGGGGTTCCTGGTCCTATGCCTGGTGGGCCGTCTGGCCCACCCGGCCCACTCTATACTGGGGGATCTGTGGCAGTCGATGCATTGCTAACGCGTTTAGCTGTGCTCAAGGCATCCTTAGGGATGGCACACAACCCCGTGCCTGGTGGCCCTTCATTTGCTGTGGGGGCACCTGTGGGTCCTCCGCCTACCTCAATGGCCGCCACGCTGCAGCAAGCGGCTAGCCGGGTTGAGCTGCTGGAGATGCTCCGGCCTACCCCGGCCGGTGTCTCGCAGCTCCCTGTTCGGCCAGATATACAGTGGGAGAGTGGTCAGGTGCGGCCCCAGAGCTCGATTCCGGTCGCGAGCTCCGACGCCCGCCGTGGGCCGGAACCCCCAGTGGGGGCGGCTCATGGGGGTGCAACTAGTGAGTATCAGGTTCAAGTTAATGCACCCACATCACAGTACACTTCCAATGGTGGGGTTCAGTGGCCATGGCCTCGTAATGTCGAGGCGAGTGGGCATCAGTTGCCACCTTATCCCAGTGCCTCTTGGTTCCATACTGGTGCAACATTGGGGGTGGGGGTTTCCGCCCCCGGGCCAGTGCCGGGCATCGCAGGGACTGTCCAGGTTCCGCTGCGTATGCCCCGGGTACCTAATGTGCCGGTGACGGCTTTGCTGACGGCTGGTTATTCGTTGCCCCTTAGTGATCATTTGTCCCAGGTCACGAGGGAAAAGATTTGGCGGGGAGAGTATGTGGATATATTCTCCCTATTGAACCGTGAGCCCACTAAGGAGGAGAGAGAGGGACAGTATGACAAAGACAAAGAGCTGTCCCGCCGTCGTAAGCCACCACGCACCTGGGCCAACTGGTTGCCCACATATCTTATTTATATGGCGGTGTATCTCAGGGCCCGGCCAGACCTGGCCATTCCTATGGTCCAATATTTGGACAATATTTACAGGGCGATGGTGGATTTTCCTGGCCCATCGTGGTTGGCTTACGATGAGGAATTCAGAATGAGGGTGCCATTGCACCCGGAGATGAGATGGGATGAGCCCTGTCAGAAATTGTGGCTATTGTACATGACCCCCACGCGTCCGGCGCCTGGGGATAGGTACCATTGTGGCCATGCCGTTCAGCGAGCTGCTCCAATGCAGGCTTCCCGCCAGCTGGCGGGGCAGGGGGTTCCAGCCCGCTTGCTGTGTTGGAGCTTCTCGGCCAGCGGCGTGTGCAATAAGCGGCAGTGCCGATACAAACATGAGTGTCCCTCTTGCGCTGGCCCCCACGCCGCCGCTGCATGACCGCGAGCCGGCGGGTCACGGGGCAGAGGTAGAGGTGGACAGGGAGCGGGCAGAGCGGCTGCTGAGGGAGCTAGCCAGGCAAAAGGCCCTCTCCCCAGTTAATGTGTATATGTTGGAGTGATGGCTCTCAACTTATCCACGGAGAGAGGATGCGAAGTACCTCCTTGAGGGTTTCCAGTGGGGCTTTCGAATCCCATTCAAAGGAGTGCGGAGACCCCAAGATGCACCCAATTTACTGTCCCTAAAGGGTAGAGAGGAGGTGGCTGCCCTGAGTATTGCTAAGGAGGTTGGGGCCAAGAGGGTTGCAGGCCCCTTTTCTGTGCCACCCTTTCCCAACCTGAAGGTCTCCCCTCTGGGGTTGGTACCCAAGAAGGCCCCGGGGGAATTTCGTTTAATCCACCATTTATCGTACCCGGCGGGTTATTCTGTCAATGATGCTATCCCTGATGACCTTTGTTCGGTCAGGTATATGTCCTTTGACCAAGCCCTACGGATGGTGTGCTCTTGTGGTCCGGGTGCCCTCCTGGCAAAATGTGACATCAAATCGGCATTCCGATTGTTGCCAGTGCACCCTGAGGACTTTGAGCTATTGGGTTTTAGATTCCAAGGGAAGTTCTATGTGGATAAGGCCATGCCTTTTGGCTGCTCTATATCCTGTTCAGCATTTGAACGTTTTAGCACCTTCCTTCAGTGAGCCTTTGTTCGCAGGTCCGGGTCTCGGTCTGTAGCCCATTACCTCGATGACTTTTTGTTCGGGGGTGAACGGGGCTTGGACACGTGCACGCGTCTCCTCACCACATTTCAGACGCTAATGCAGGAACTGGGTGTCCCTTTAGCGCCCGAAAAGACTGAGGGCCCATCCAATACCCTCACATTTCTGGGTATTGAAATCGACACGGTCGCACAGGCATCCCGGTTACCCATTGACAAGGTTACCCGGATCTCTGTGATGATTTTGGCCTTGCTGGCCAAACGTAAGGTGTCACTTAGGGAGCTTCAGGTACTGCATGGCCATCTTAACTTTGCCTGCAGGGTGGTTACGCCTGGCAGGGCATTTGCTCGGCGCCTGTGCGATGCCATGTCTGGCCTGACAAGGCGCCATCATAGGGTCCGACTAACCAGGGGCATGCGGGCTGACCTTTTGGTTTGGCTCTCATTCCTGCGGGACTTCAACGGGGTATCCTTTTGGAGGTCCGACCTTTTAGTTTCACCTAGGTTTCAAGTCCAGTCGGATGCCTCCGGCTCCCTGGGATATGGGATTTACTTCCAGGGGAGGTGGGCTTATGGCCAATGGCCTTCAGAATGGTGGGGCACGGATCACCTCCGTGATCTTACATTCCTTGAGTTTTTTCCAATCCTGGGAGCTTTGATGCTATGGGGCAAGGAGTGGGCCAACTCAGTGGTCCATTTTTGGTGTGACAATGCTGCAGTAGTGCACATTATCAATGCTCAGACATCCAAATCACCCAGGGTGATGGCTTTAGTTCGCCAATTCGTGTTATGTAGCCTACGCCTCAACGTGCTCTTCAGGGCCAGACATGTACCAGGCATTGATAATGATATTGCTGATGCTTTATCCCGCCTGCAGATCCCCCGGTTCCGCGCCTTGGCTCCGGACGCAGAGGAATTCCCCTCGCCACTTCCGGCCGAGATTTGGACAATTGGCAAGGAGAGGTGAACCGGGCGATTGGCATGTCCTTGGCACCCCACACGAGTAAGGCGTATCATCATGCTTTCGTTCAATTTAATAGCTTTCGTTTGCAACTTCAGTTGCCAGAGGTGTGGCCCATTCCAGTGGAACAGGTTTTACAATTCATGGTTTATTTACACAGTCAGGGCCTCGCTCCCCGCATTATAGCATCAAGGCTGTCAGCATTGGCATTTGTTGCCAAGGTGGGGGGTTTTGCTGACAGCATGAACGATTTTTGCATACGGCATGTTTTGGAGGGGTGGACACGGGAACGTGGCCGCCGCCCGGACACTCGGCACCCAATTTCCCCAGGGGTGCTCACACACCTTGCACGAGGCTGGCCTAACCTATGTTTTGACAGGTATGAGGCAGCTCTTTTTCATGCGGCTACCACGGTGGCCTTCTTTGGAGCGCTCCGCATCAGTGAGTTGGTACTACTGTCTAAGGCGGATGCGACTCGTAGGGCACTGGAACTCGACGATATCTATGTTTCTAATGAGTGGGCTCAGTTGAGGATACGGTCCTCAAAAGTTGATCAGCATGGCGTGAGCAGTGGAGTTAGACTGCTACGATGTTCCATTGCAGACATCTGTCCGGTTGGTGCCCTACAGGAGTTCTTGGCAGTGCGTGGCACGCACCCTGGCCCGTTTTTCTGCCACCAGGATGGGTCTCCCCTTACTAAATTTCAATTTTGGAAGGTGACCGGTATGGCACTGTCCAGTGTTGGCCTCCCTGGGGCTAGTTACGGCACCCATTCATTTAGAATAGGTGCTGCTTCAATTGCAGCTGCATTTGGGTACTCTGAGGCTGATTTACGCCGTATGGGAAGATGGGGATCTATGCGTTTTGCATTGTATGTTCATCCTCTTCAGACATGAGTACCATTTAAGTCACTGTTCTCTTTTTTCTCTTACAGACCCTGTGTGTCCCCGCACACCGGTGGCAGTATGGCTGGTGGGCCAGAGTTACGTGCACTGGGCAGCTCAGTATGCTGTGGCGACAGAGTGGGGACCCCAGCTTGGACTGCGTGCGGCCGCATGCATACGTTGGTACGGTAAGCGTGGAATGAGATGGCGGGAACTGTTGCCATTCCTTTTCTCCATTAGGGATGCTGAACCGCCTGATGTCCTTGTACTGCACCTCGGGGGCAATGACCTAGGCCAGGTCACTGGCCTTTCTTTAAAATTCACGATTTGCAGAGACCTAGCTTATTTGCACTATGTGTGGCCGTTCACCAGGCTGCTATGGCCGGACATCATACCACGTCATGCTTACAGGGGAGGTATTGACCTCCGTGCCCTTGACCGGGCTCGTCGCTCGGTGAACAGGGCAGTTGCCCGGTTCGTGGCAGACAAGGGTTTGGGGATGGTCGTCCGACACCCCACCATTAGTTTACAAAATTACGATCTGTATGCAGGGGATGGGGTCCACCTGTCGGATAGAGGTATGAACCTCTTTTTGGAAGATTTGCAAGCAGGCCTGTTGACCGAGCTGACGGTCTGGGGGAGGGGGGGGGGCGGTGAGTCTTCATTGAAGCCTCCCCGTGTGGCGGGTAGCACTGGTAAGGTAAAGATTTATGACCCATAGGTATCCGGCAGGTTCGCAATTGACTGGCCAACACTTAGACAGGTACAGGTGTAATAACGTTGACCGGTCAACGACAAACCAGGCAAGGGGTGATGGCATGAGCTTTTCAGCATGCATCACCCCGTGATTTGACGGATACACGTCAGAGGGTGGGGTCAGTAGATAGTTTATTGACTACGGTCAACAATTTGTTTGTGTCAACAAACAAATTGATACAAAATGGATACATTGTAGCCAATTGCCATTGGCAATTTTGGGAGGAACCTTACCAGTGTTACTGCGGCCTGCTTGCCTTAAAGAATTATAATTGGATGAGTACCAATTGAAAGTTATAATTCGGACTAGGGCATTATTCAATAAAAGTGGCCCAATGTCTTTATCCATATACCGGTGTCTGAGTCTTTTTTTGGGGGGTGCGCCTGCAAAGGAGAGAATTATTGCCATCACTCTTAACTGCTTTTGTGACACAGTTGATTACAGTTCTTTAATCAAATCCAGGGACTGCGATGACTTAGCGGTCAAGACACTGAATTTTACGACTGGATGGTCAGCAGGTCAGCAGTTTGAGACCCAAGTACTGCACAACAGAGTGAGCTCCCATCTTGATCACAGCTCCCGCCAACCTAGCAGTTTGAAAGCAAGAAATTGCAGGTAGATAAATAGGCATCACTTCAGTGGGAAGGTAAACAGCATTCCATGCACTCTTGTGTTTAGTCATTCCTGCCACATGTCCACATAAACATCTGTAAACACTGCCAGTGCTGGCTCTTTGGTTATAAACAGAGATGAGCACAGAATCCTAGAGTCAGAGATAACTGGCTTTCGAGCAAGGATGACATTTACCCTAATCAAATCCAATTGGCTACATTACAGTTATGGTTGTTATTCTACTTAATTTTGTTATTTTGCATTGTCTGACTCAGAGCAAGGGAAGAAAGTCTAGTTCTCCTATTGATTTGTCTTTCTGAGGGGTGCAATATAGTTTAATATGGTTGGCCATATGGCAGTCACTGCCCAGTCTGGATCGCCTGCTTCCAACGAAGCATCTCTTGTTTTGCAGATTAACCAGTGGACAAACTTAAAAATGAACTGAAGGAGGAAGATAACTTGATAGATAGTCCTCTTCATAACACTAAGTTAATGGAGTGTGGTGTAGTGGATAGAGCAGGAGTTCTCCACCCCCGGACGGCCATTTTGCCTTCCTCCACCACATGGCACTTCCTAGTGTGGTGGAGGCAGTGGGGGGCCACATGAAATGGTGCCACGGGCCACATCCAGCCCATGGGGCACAGGTTTAGAATCCTTGGGATAGTTTATCACACTAGGACTCAGGAGACATTAATTTACATCCCCACTCAACCATGGAACATAATCAGGGAGGAACATAATCAGAAAAAATATTTTACACACTGTAAAAAAATCTCTTATGTGACTGTTCTTGATCCTGAATTTCAAAAGTACCATTGGACCATTGTGAGTCTTAGTCAAATCTTCTGGATCCCTTATATATTTTTTGGGATTATATATATATATATATCAGGGGTTCGCAACCTACAGCCCACGGCACCATTTCATGTGGCCCACATCACTGTTGCTGCTGGCGGATGCGTTTACAATAGCTGTGAATGTGCCCATGGCTCTTGAAAATGCAATGTTTATGGTGGGGAAACCACCAGCCTGGTCTACTCAGCTGTCTGAGGGTGTGTGGTACAGCCCATGGCTTTAAAAGGTTGAGAACCCCTGTTTATAACCCAAAATCAAATTAGAAGATGGAGGAAACAGCTCATTGGACAAAGCATAACATTAAAGGAGGATATGGCTGAGAAACTCAACAACCCCTAAGTCACTTGGAGGACACTGAATAGGCTGAGGGTTGTAGTCTCTAAATGTAAAACCAACATGCTTAAGTGGGGGTGGCTAGCAGACAATAACTCACTGTGTGAATGTGGAGAGATACAGAATCTGTCTCATTTGCTGGTATTACTACTGGATACATGTACCAATGAGGATTTAAGGTTGGCCAATGACAAAGCCAAGAAAGTGGTATCATTTTGGCCATTTAACGTTTGTCTGGGAAACAAAAGAAGATGAATCCATTGCTGAAGAAACATGATGCTGTCAGCACTCCTTGAACAGATCTCCTTGCTGCTGAGATCTAATACTACATGGTGGTTACATGTTGTCTTTTCATAAAGAGCAATCTTCTACTTTAATGGTTGCTGGAGAGCAGTCCTCATTTTGAAGATGAACTCTGAAGTGCTGTCCAGTCTATGTCTTGTTTAAAGATATAGGATGACTAGCATATTTTTGCCTGGCACTGCCGGGCTTTTTGAGTGTGTGTGTGTTTTGGTGGTAGGGGTTACACACCACAACACAAACAAACACATACTCATTACACACACACACCACAACACAAACAAACACATACTCATTACACACACACACACACAACACAAACACACACATAACACAACCACACACACAACACATTCTCTCTCTCTCTCTCATACACACACACAATGCACACACACACATGCCATAGCTCCGTGGGGAGAGGAGGGGCTCCCCCTCCTTCCCCCGGAAGCCTCGGTGACAACACCCACCCACCCACCCACACACACACAATCTTGCTGAAGTTGGGGGGAAGGGATCTCCCTCCTCCCTCCAATTCTTGGTGATGACTCCCAGAAGGCCATGCTGGGGGAAAGGGCCAGCCGGCAAAAGGTAAGTATGGTGGGGGTTAGTGAGTGGGAGGGCAAGGGGGTGGGAGTGGGGCGTACTTACCGGGGCCATGCCTCCCCCCACTCCCTAACTCTCACCGCACTTACCTTTAGCTGGCCTCGATGCCCGCAGGGATGAAAGAAAAGGTCGATGCACCTCTCAATGCAGAAGGCCATGCGAGGGGGGGAACACTCAGTCGGCTAAAGTTAAGTGCGGTGGGGGTTAGGGAGTGGGGGGGCAAGGTGGTGGGGTGGTGGGGCAGTTGGGTGGCATACTTACTGGGGCTGTGCCTCCCCCCCCCCTAACCCCCACCGCACTAACCTTTAACTGGCTGGCTGTTTTTCCCCCGACACATTTTTTTAAGCCGGCGTGCCGGCTGTCCCATCTCCTCCGTGCACATGCCCTTCAGCCTCATTGGCTGAGGGGTGGCACAGCATGGAGGATGTTGGGCCTGGTAGTTTTTTTTGTTGGCCACTTTCATGGGGCTGTTGCCCCACTGGTGACTGCCGGACTCTTGTGGCGATGGTTGGTCGGGGTAAAGGTAAGTGCAGGCAGCTCGGTATGGGGAAAAGCTGAAGCTAGTTGAATGCCGTAGTTTATCCTCCAATTTCCCAAAGGTTTTATTTGCTTTCCAGAAAGGGTTTTGTTTCCTTCTGCTTTATGTTCAGGGCCCTTTAGAATTTATTTTGGTAATAGGACCAAAAGGACCTTTTGCGGCCACTGCTTTCACTGCCAATGCCGGGGCTTGGAGCCCCCACCCAGTCTGGCGAACTGGGGAGGAATGGACAATATCTGCTATGCCCCTGCGGGGGTTCAAAAGGACCTTTCGTGCTGCCGCCTTGCCGCCAATGCCGGTGCGATGTATAGTTATGTATTTATTTATCTGGTAACCATTGTATTGTTATTGCTGCTGTTGTTTGCTTAGATCTTGTTTTTTGTTTCATGTCTTGTTTCATTCTGTGAACTGCCTTGAGTTGCCCGCTGGGTAAGAAAGGCGGTATAGAAATAAACTTTAAAAATAATAAATGAATAATAGCTTTGCACTTACCCTTCTTATATTACAAATATGACATCATAATTCTCAATTCTAGGAGTTCTACCTGACAGGCAGACACTTTACACACACCTAAATGTGGTTCACCTGAAAGAAAGGACTGAACCGGTAAGATTTGAGGCTCAGCTAAGCCTATCTCCACAAAGCTTCCTGTTCATAAACAAAGCTCCTGGCTAGCACTGGGACCAGAACAGAAAGCCTGAGGAGAACCACCATACCATAATGGGAAATTATGGGATTTGTAGTCCAAGAAATCAGAAAATCCCACCTCTCATAGTTGTAAATTGCAAGATGGCTGAAAGTACTACATGTGTTTTTCTTTTTATCTATTCATTATTCCATAGCTTTGCTTCACTGGCTGCTTGCCCCTCCTGATCAGGAAAACCCTAGCAGAGGAAGTACATTGTAGTGTTTTCCCTTGGGAAGTCAGGAAGGATGTCACCTATGATAAAGAAGACTGATCACTGAAAAACTGAACATTTACAATATATTCTCAGCCACTGCCTTAGTAAATGAAATCCTGAGTCTCATCTAAGTGAATTCCTTCGATACTTCTGTTCTATAGAAATCCTTTCCAAATAGAACTATCGAATTGAAACCAAATCATCCACATTTCCATTGAAGAAATGTTCAGCATGACACTAAAATTCATGCACCACTTTTCAGCTGACAATTTCATGGAACGTAATAACAATAAATCTAATGCAATGGTAATAGCCTCTTCAAAGATTGTGATATTTTTGAACCACAATCAGGTGTACCCTGGTAATGGCAACCTTGTGTTGCCGGCTAATCTTTCTCACACTAGGTCAGCTGAAAGCAAGTGCAGAATGCCTTCATTTTTGCAGTTTCACATCTGGAAGAAGAAATCTATTAAAATAGGTGTAAATAAACCATTAAAACCCAGTCACAATAAGTCATTAAAAAGTGTACAGTCCTACACAACTGGTCAAGGCCATCTCAATAGCAGCCAAGCCAGAGTTGTGTACAAAAGTATTTTACCCTCAACTAATGTATATAAGGCAAAAGAAAAGAAAGAAAAGAAAAATATTGTAGCACATTAAAGACTCACAGTTTGATTTTAGCAGGAATTATTGCGGCTCAAAATCTGTTTCCTCAGACACAGAAATGTATATACTGTATAAGACATATACCTGCTCTCCTGCATCTAAGAATTGGATTTTGATCCATGAAAATCACACTGAATTAAAAGTGTAGGGCTGTGCTACAAGATTTAACAGACACGCTCACCTCCCAGCAGCGCCGCTGGTGAAAGCACGCCCGTCCGGACGGTGAGGGGCTGACCCGCCAGCAGTGTCTGGCTGCTCTGGGACTCTTCATCATCTCCACAAAACAAGAGAACAAGGTAAGTTTCTTTTTTTTCTTGGGGGATGGGGGTGGGGATTGCGGCCATGCCCACAGATAGCCACACCCACAAACAGCCATGCCCACTGAGTGGGTAGTAATTTTTTTACAGTGCATCACTGGTCTTGCCAGACATCCCGCTACAATAATGGAGTGGACCATATAGCCAGTGACTCAACCCCAAGTGTTGGGCACTCCTTGAAGGGGCCAACAGCTTTGGGCGGATGAGCCCATTTAGGTGGCATGATGGTCCCCTCAGTGGAGGAAATGCCACTGGAAACAATCATATTGAGCCAAAAAGGCAAAATGAGCAGTAAAGATAAAGGTCACCTTTGCTCGAAAGCCAGTTGTACCTGACTCTAGGGTTCAGAAGAGGAATTATTTCACTATTCTGATTCCCAACAGTCGTGGAGGCAGAAAAGGCCATGCCAGGCACACCTTCTTAACATCCTCAAGGCTGTGTCAATCCATTGCAGTCCCAGTGTTAAATCCTGCATGTCTCATTTCATACATGCCACAGGAGATGGCTCTGTGATGGGTCATGGCAAGCTGGGGTTCACCTTAAACAAATTTACACCAATGGAATTTTCCCAGTTTGTCATTGCAGGCGCACCCCCCAATAAAGGACTCAGACACTGATGAAAGTGGATAACGGCATTGGGCCACATTTATTGATTCATGCCCTAGTCCGAATTATAAATTTCTATTGGTATTCAACCAATTATAATTCTTAAGGCAAGCAGGCCGAAGTAACACTGGTAAGGTACCACCCAAAATTGCAAATGGCAATTGGTTACAATGTATCCATTTGTATCAATTTGTTTGTTGACAACAAACAAATTGTTGACCGTAGTCAATATCTAACTACTGACCCCACCCTCTGACGCGTATCCGTAAAATAACGGGGTGATGCATGCTGCCTAGCTCTTGCCATCACCCCATCGCCTGGTTCGTCGTTGACCGGACAACGTTAATCAACTTGTGCCTGTCTAGTGTTGTCCAGTCAATTGCGAACCTGCCGGATACCTGTGGGTCATAAATGTTTACCTTACCAGTGCTACCTGCCACACGGAGAGGCTCAATAAAGGCTCGACGCCCCCTCCCAGACCGTCAGCTCGGCCAACAGGCCTGCTCGCCAATCACCTAACAGGAGGTCCATACCTCCCTGCGACAGATGGACCCCATCCCCTGAATAAAGCTCATAATTTTGTAGGCTGATGGCGGGGTGTCGAATGACGCGCCCCCAACCCTTGTCGAGAAGGAACCGGGCAATAGCCCTGTTCACCGAGCGACGAGCTCGGTCAAGGGCCTGGAGGTCGAACCCTCCCCTGTAAGCATGCCGCGGTACCATGTCTGACCAAATGAGGGTTGTGGCAAGCCACACATAATGTAAGTAAGCCAGGTCACCGCAAATCGCATGCTTCAGCGATAGGCCAGTGACCTGCCCCACATCATTGCCCCCAAGGTGTATGATCAGGGTATCTGGCGGGTCAGCATTCCTGCTGGATAAAAGGAATGGCAACAGTTCTCGCCATAACATGCCGCGCTTACCATACCATCTGAGACTTGCGGATGCACCCAGTCCCAGTCGGGGTCCCCACTCTGTCGCCGCAGCGTACGACGCTGCCCTATGCACGTAGCTGTGGCCCACCAGCCATACTGCCACCGGTGTAATACGACACCCAGGGACTGTCAAGGAAAAAAAAGGGGGGGGGAGACACAGTGCGGTGACTAAACTGGTACTCACGGTTGAAGAGGGCGAACATAAAACTGAAAACATTGTGATCCCCACCTTCCCATGCGGCATATTTCCGCCCCGGAGTACCCAAAAGCAGCTGCAGTAGAAGCTGCCCCTATCCTGAATGAATGAGTGCCGTAACGAGCCCCAGGGAGGCCAACACTGGCTAGTGCCTTACCGGTCACCCTCCAAAATTGGAATTTAGTGAGGGGAGACCCATCTTGGTGACAGAAAAACTGGCCATGGTGCGTGCCACGCAGTGCAAGGAACTCCTGTAGGGCACTAACCGGACAGATGTCTGCCAATGAACATCGTAGCAGTCTTACACCACTGCCTACGCCGTGCTGATCAACTTTAGAGGAGCGTATCCTCAACTGAGCCCAATCATTGCAAACATAGACATTGTCGAGTTCCAGTGCCCTACAACTTGCCTCCGCCTTAGACAGCATCACCAGCTCGCTGATGTGGAGCGCTCCAAAAAAGGCCACCGTGGTAGCCGCATGAAACAGGGCTGCCTCATACCTGTCAAAACAGAGGTCATGCCAGCCCCGTGCTAGATGGGTAAGTACCCCCGGGGAAATTGGGTGGCGGTCATCCGGGCTACGCCCACGCTCCCACACCCACCCCTCCAAAACATGTCGTATACGGAAATCAGTGGTGCTGTCAGCATAACCCCCCACTTTGGCCATGAATGCCAACGCTGACAGCCTGGATGCTATGGTGCGGGGGGCTAGGCCCTGGGCATGTAGGTAAACCATGAATTGGAGAATGTGGGCGACTGGGATAGGCCAAGCCTCGAGTAGTCGAAACTGTGCACAAAATGCCTGGAAAGTATTGAATGCATGGTGATACGCCTTACACGTGCGGGGCGCCAGCGACATGCCGATCGCCCGGTTCACCTCTCCTTGCCAAGTGTCCATATCTCGTCCGGGAGCGGCGAGGGAAATTCCTCTGTGTCCGGGGCCAAGGCACGGAACCGGGAGATCTGCAGGTGGGACAAAGCGTCAGCGATATCGTTATTAATACCAGGCACATGCCTAGCCCTGAATAGCACATTGAGGCGCAGGCTGTGCAACACAAACTGGCGCACCAGCTCCATGACCCTGGGAGATTTGGACGTCTGTGAGTTGACAATGTGGACCACTGCCGCATTGTCACACCAGAAATGTACTACCGAATTGGCCCACTCCTCACCCCATAGCATCAAGGCTCCCAGGATGGGAAAAAATTCCAGATACGTGAGATCGCGCAAGCGACCTGTGCCCGACCAGGCTGGCGGCCACCTGCCGTAGGCCCACCTCCCTTTGAAGTACATCCCGTAACCCAGGGACCCCGATGCATCGGACTGGACCTGAAAACGAGGGGAAGCCAGAAGGTCGGACCTCCAAAATGACACCCCATTGAACTCCCTCAGGAACTGGAGCCAAATGAGCATATCCGCCTTAAGGCCTCTACTAAGACGTACCCTGTGGTGGGGCTTGGTTAAGCCTGTCATGGCGTCGCACAAGCGCCGAGCAAAGGCTCTGCCAGGTGCGATCACCCTGCAAGCAAAATTGAGGTGACCATGCAGCACCTGTAGCTCACGAAGGGACGCCCTGCATTTAGCCAGCAAGTCGGATATGAGTGCAACGATCCGTGACACCTTATCTGCCGGTAACCTGGATGCTTGCACTACCGTGTCAATTTTCACCCCCAGGAATGTGAGCTTGATAGATGGGCCCTCGGTCTTTTCGGGCGCTAAAGGGACACCAAGTTCCTTCATTAGCGTCTGAAATGTGTTGAGGAGACGCGAGCACGTGTCCCAGCCCCGTTCACCCCCGAATAAGAAATCATCCAGGTAATGGGCTACAGACCGAGAGCCTGACCTGCGAACGAAAGCCCAATGTAGGAAGGTGCTGAAACGCTCGAATGCCGAGCATGAAATGGAACAACCAAAAGGCATGGCCTTGTCGAAATAATATTCACCCCGGAACTTGAAACCCAGCAACTCAAAGTCGCCCGGGTGCACCGGTAAGAGACGGAAGGCCGACTTGATGTCGCACTTAGCCAACAGTGCACCCGGGCCACATGAGCGCACCATGCGCAGTGCCTGGTCAAAAGATGTATACCTGACCGAACAAAGGTCATCAGGGATAGCATCATTGACCGATTGGCTGGCTGGGTAAGACAAGTGATGTATTAATCAGAACTCACCCGGTGACTTTTTGGGGACTAACCCCAAGGGGGAAACTTTGAGATTAGGAAACAGGGGTGTAGGGAAAGGGCCTGCGACCCTGCCGGCATCGACCTCCTTAGTAATGCTCAAGGCAGCCACCTCCTCCCTTCCCCTGAGTGACCAGAGGTTGGGTGCATCTTGGGGAGCCCTGTCCCCCGTGAAAGGAACGCGAAACCCTTGCTGGAAACCCTCAAGCAGGTAAGCTGCGTCTGCCCTTCTCGGGTACATCGTGAGCCAACGCTCCAACATGTCCAAGTTAATTGGTGAGGGGGCCTTTCGCCTGACCAGCTCCCTCTGCGGCAGTCTTGCCCGCCCCCTGTCCACCTCTACCCCTGCCCCACGCTCCTCCTGGCCTGGGACAGGCGGAGGCAGCATGGGGGCCAACACAAGAGGGACACTCATGCCTATATCGGCAATTTCTCCTACTACAGGTACCATTGGCCGAGAAGGTCCAACACAGCAGGCGGGCTGGAACCCCCTGCCCCACCACCTGGCGGGGTGCCTGCGCCGGAGCAGCTCGCTGGACCGCATGTCCACAATGGTACCTCTCCCCAGGCGCAGGGCGCGTGGGGGTCATGTACAGAAGCCACAGCTTCTGGCTGGGCTCATCCCACCTCATCTCCGGGTGTAGGGGCACTCTCATGCGGAATTCTTCGTCGTATGCCAACCACGACGGGCCGGGGAAGTCAACCATCGCCCGGTATATGTTGTCCAAGTACTGGACCATCGGAATGGCCAGATCCGGCCGGGCCCTGAGGTACACAGCCATGTATATGAGGTACGCTGGCAGCCAGTTGGCCCACGTGTGTGGCGGCTTACGACGACGCGCTTACTCCTTATCCTTCTCATCCTGCCCCTCCCTCTCCTCCTTGGTGGGTTCTCTATTCAGAAGGGAGAAAATGTCCACGTACTCTCCCCGCCAGATTTTTTCTTTGGTAGCCTGGGCCAGATGATCCCCAAGGGGTAAAGAATACCCCGCCGTAGGCAACGCCGATACCGGCACAGTGGCAGCAGTGGGGGCGGTGAAAGGAGCCTGGACCAAACCCGCCACCCTGGGTAAATTCCCAACGGGATAGGGGGCGCCACCCCAAGTGGGGCCCTGGGTCGAAGGTGCCGTCCCCGGCTGGGCAGGCAGTGGCTGGACCACCGCGCCAACCATACGAGGCCACGGCCACTGGAAGCCTCCCCCCAATGTAGGCAGTGGTGTGGGTGCACTAGTTTGAACCGTATACTCACACGCTGCACCCCCATGGGCCGCCCCCACCGGGGGTTCCGGCCCACTGCGGGCGTCGGAGCTCGCGACCACAACCGAGCTCGTGGACGGGGCCTGGTTAGTACCTGACGGCAGCATCTGTTGCATGGGGAGCTGCGAGGCAGTGGCTGACGCCGACCCATGGGCCTCGAGCAGCTTGACCCGTCCTGCCGCCTGGCGATGACCGGGAGCCGATGCGTCGACCTGTGATCCCAAAGGCGCTTCGGGTGGGTTAACCATCCCCAAGGACGCCTCGAGGGCCGCCACGTGGGCCAGAAGGGCATCGATGTTAACATAGCCCCCAACGCTAATGGGGGGCATAGGGCCAGCCGGCCCACCGGTAGGAGGTGCCGGGCCAGGTCTCTGGACCCCGGGGCCCGAAT
Organism: Bradypodion ventrale; assembly: GCA_035047345.1. Taxonomy (NCBI): domain Eukaryota; kingdom Metazoa; phylum Chordata; class Lepidosauria; order Squamata; family Chamaeleonidae; genus Bradypodion; species Bradypodion ventrale. Next base: position 478,616,460 of record JAWDJE010000001.1, on the reverse strand, counting down.
ATGGCCATGAACCCAGTACCGGCCCCTGGGGGGCCGGAGGCATGCCCTGACAGGGAAGGGAACCCAACCACCCCCCCCCTGGTAAAAACCCACCGCAGGAAGCTGCGGGCCAAGGGCAGAAGGCCCCGAGGAGTGAACCAGGCCAGGGCCGGGGGCCGCCAATCGCAGGCCGGAGGCCGCGGCCCCCGCCGGGCCAGTCTGAGGATGCCCGGTCTCGGGCCATGGGGCAACCGACCCCATCCCACCGGTCCCGGTGGGTGCCCCCGGCAAGGGAGGCTGTTGGGGGGGCGCAGTCGCGGTCCTCCGACCCGGCTGGCGCCTCCGCGCAGTGCGAACCGCATTCGCCATCGCCTTCTTTTTGGAAGGCATCTGTAGAAGTGCTGGGAAGCCAAAGAAAAAGAGTGAAAAGGACCGCTGCCCAAGGTACGCTTCCCGGCTAAGGTAAGAGCGACGGAGGAATTGGGGGAAAACTTCTCCTCTCCGTCGCTTCGCAAAATGGCAGCTCGGCTGCCTCGTGGCCGCCCCTTTTATAAGGGTGCTGGCCATGCCCCCTGACTACCCGGATGTCTTCATCCGGTGGGGGGGGGGGCCACAAAGAGCGCGGCGGCCATTTTGGCGCCGCGCTTGCATTTTCATGATTTCCTGGAAAAAATTTATACTTGGATAAGAGTAGCAGCTGACAATGACTGCAAACAAAAGGTTTTGAGTTTGATCCTGACCAGGACACAAGGTTGACTCAGCCTCCATGATTTGTGCCATCACATCAGAACCAACTGATAGAGACCCTAATAGAGCTTTCAAGGTAAGTGAGATGGTTAAGGAGTGGTTTTATCAGTCCACAGTGACCACTGTAAGTTTCCATGGCTGAAAAGGGATTCAAAATGAAATCTCCTGAGCCCTAGTCCCTTACTCTGTCCATTACCCCACACAGGGTACAAGAAGGAAGTTTGTCACAATGAGGACATGCGTATATCATTGTTCTTATTCCCCAAATAGTTATTTGCCCATGTTTACTCAAGGTAAATACAAACTGTTGATGAAAATCCTTATCCTCTACAATTTTTCTGATATTATCAACCTTTTCACACTTCTATGTCTTGATGTGCTGCAACACCTGTTTTCATTAAGGATGAGAAAATTGGGGAGTATTTGTTACATTCTTACCTGTTAACCTCCCAGAGCCGTTATCGAAAGTGTGGGTTTTAAAAATCCAAATCAACAAAATATCAGGTTACATGCTGCCTGGTATATATACTGAGAAGAATCTAACCTCTTACCCATAACACTGACGTGTTACAATAGTTGACAGTTTTTCACCACTGAATAGTTATAATAATAAACTATTCCACAGGCCTATAATTTTGAATCACAAAATTTTACCACAAACATAAAGTGCCTATGCTATAGAAAAACCCATTATGTTCTCCCGGAGATAATAATGATTATCTGGAAGCTGAATGCAACACATTAATACCGGGGTTGAAATAAAAGGTTTGACCTGTGCATTACCATGCTATAAAGCAGCATTGTATTCATGGGGAATCATAGTAATAGTTTACCACCAGTTTGCTGCTTGAAGTACCAATGCTCATGCCTGTTTTATGTTTGGAATTGCATTTGACCAAGAATGGGTTGTTTTAAAATAAATTGTTACTGAGGATGCATAAGATGCTAGGAAGAAAGATGCCAGATTTTAGACCTTGAGTCTCACATTTTGGGATCTGTTCTTTTGGGCTTTGGACTTGAAACCTTGGGGAAAGCGGATAGTGCCAACCTGTTTGATTTCACAGTTGATTATCATAGACATGGTCAGAAGCACCCTTGGTTTTGTAATAATCATTCATGGTCTAGAATTGGTCAATAAAGATCACTGCTGTTTCATGACCAGCAGAGCTGCTGGAGAAGTGATCTCTTTGTCACTAAAACTGAAGTCTTCAGGAAACATTATTTAATGTTAAAATAAGGTAGCTTAGTGGTTAAGATGCTGGACTTGATGACTGGAAGGTCAGCAGTTTGAGGCCTGAGTGCTGCATGATGGATTGAGCTCCCATCTCTGTCCCAGCTCCTGCCAAACTAGCAGTTCAAAAGCAAGAAATTGCAAGTACTGTAGGTAAATAAGTACTGCTTCAGTGGGAAGGTACACAGCATTCCATGCACTACGGTGTGTAGTCATGCCTGCCACATGTCCATGGAACTGTCTGCAAATGCAGACAGCATTTGCTCTTTGGCTATAAACAGAGATCAGCACTGAACCCTAGAGTCGGATATGATTGGCTTTCAAGCAAGGGTGACCTTTACCTTTACCTAAGGCAGGGGTGCCCAAACTATGGCCTGTGGGCTGGATCCACCCCCCAACATCAATTCACCTGACCTGCACCACCCTTGTCATGTTTCACTTCTGCTTCTGGGAGCAACAAGGGTGGAGCAGGCTGAGTGAATTGGTGTTGGGGGCTGGATCCAGCCACTGGGCCATAGTTTGGGCACCCTTAAACCATATGACCAACCCATGGCCCGAAAAGTTTGGGCACCCCTGACCTAAGACATAGTGTATACACTCTGTTTTTACATACCCCTTTTAAATAGGCTTATATTGAAACTAAGTATCTGGAAACATCAGCAATCATCACACAAACATGCACATCTTGTAATTGTTGTGTAAGGGTCCATTTCCAGAGATATCACCATGACCTGGACTGTGAAACCTCAGAGAAGGTTGGCTGTTGACCTGGATACTAAGAATCTTTCTCTCAGAGGTCAAAGGATTTCTCCCACTGTCTTAATATTCTCTCTTCTGATGGCAAAAGCTGTCCGTATCTTTCATACGAAATTCTACCCGATTCTTTGTCAAGGACAAATGCTGCAGATTGAGCTGATGGTTTTCTATGGGCAGTGTGTCTGCTCTGTGACTGAGATGTGGCCTCCCTGTCACTGTGTTGGACAAATCTGTTATATGTTTGCAGCTGCAGCTGCTACTCATATCCAAGTATATATTTTTCCCCGGAAATCATTTTCAGAAAAAATGCTACTGGCATGAATTTGTTTAAGTTGGGTCCCAGCTTGCCATAAAGTGACCCACACACTGTGATCATGGAGCCATCTCCTGTGGCAGATATGAAATGAGAAATGCAGGATTTAACACCGGGACTGCAATGGACTGCCGCAGCCTTGAGGATATTAACAAGGTGCACCTTCACAGCCAATCTACATGGCATGGCCTCTTCCTCCTCCATGATCGTTGGGAATCAGAATAGTGAAATGGTTCCTCCTCTGCTCATTTTGTTGTTTGGGGCCCAATATTATGGTTTCCAGTGGCATTTTCCCCCACTGAGGGGACCATCACCCCCACCTAAAGGGGCTCATCCACCTGAAACTGTTGGCCCCTTTAGGGAGACAGGTTATTTACCACTGCCCAACACTCGGCGTTGAGTCATTGGCTGTACAGTCCACTCCATTACTGTAGTGGGATATCTGGCCAGACAATACTGTTTTATGTAGAAATAAATGAAAAGTGGAGGATAGGGGTGCCTGGCATGCAGCAGTCCATGGGGTTGCAAATGGTCAGGCTCGACTATGAGACTGAACAACAACAAAAAAATGAAAAGAAAAGGGAACTTTCATTGCACTTGAATTAAAAGGGTTTCAAGGTCTGGTAAGTTTGTTCACCTTGTTTTCCTGTCCTGCCGGTAGCTTCCAATGTATAGCAACACTATGTATTAAAGATCTTCAAAAGGTCCTCTTTCTCATATTCCTTTTCAAGTCTTGTCAAGTCACATTTGCCACTTTATTGAGTGCAGTCATTTCATGACACAGCTTCTACTTTTCCTCCTATCTCTAGCCCCATGATGGCAAACCTTGGCACTCGAGATGTTCTTGGACTTCAATTCCCAGAAGCCCAAGCCCCCATGAATCTGCATGAGTGGGTTTACTGCGATTCATCCGGCCCGCGCTGCCCTCATCGCTCCAGGAAGCAGAAGCCATTCTTGACCATTTTTCTGATGACTCTTGTCTTCTTATGATACCTCATTTCTTCATGTGAAAAATTAGGCATATTGGCTACTTGTGAAAGTTCAGTAGCAATTACGCTTCTATGCTGTCCCCATAGTACTTTTTGCATTCTTTGGGAGGTTCACAAGGTACTTATTTTACCGACCCTGGAAGGATGGAAGGCTGAGTCATCCTTGAGTCCTGTCAGGATTGTACTCACAACATCAGCAGTTTGGGCTGCAGTACAGCAGTTTATTTACCTGTTTTGTGGCAGTTCTGGGTAGTTTTAAAGCTCTCCTCCAATACCTCAATATGAATAGAGCATATGGTGTGTTTTTTTCATTTCAGCTTTCTTCATTGTAGTTAAGTTTCAACTGCCTTGATGGAAAAATAAGAAGAGCCGAAGGCAAACCTCAGCAACCGGCCATGCCAAGTTGATGGGTTGGTCTCATGACAGCTGCCCAAGAATGCCAGGTGCTGGCAATGGCAATAGTGCTTCAATTAATACAACAGCCTTTTCAAAGGAAGTATCTTTCCTGGATGTGGTGGAGAGGTTTGAGTGGGCTGATGAAGCCTAAAGCAATGCCATCAGGAAGCCATTCGAAGCCTGGACAACTAGCAGGCCCACCCAAGGTAAAGCAAGAAGATGGAAGGCTTGTTCGAATGAGGACAGCAGGCAAAAACATAAATTCAGGCAGAACAAATGCAAGGCAAATTACTACACTCAATATGCCAGCAAATCTGGAAAACAAAACAGTGGCCACAGGATTGGAAAAGATCAGTATACGTCCCAATCCCAAAAAAGGGCAACGCCAAAGAATGCTCAAATTACCGAACAATTGCACTCATCCCACACGCCAGCAAGGTGATGCTCAAGATAATACAGGACAGACTTCAGCAGCATGTGGAGAGAGAACTACCAGAGGTGCAGGCCGGTTTCAGAAGAGGCAGGGGGACTAGAGACCACATTGCCAACATACGTTGGATCATGGAGAAAACAAAGGAATACCAGAAACAAGTTTACTTTTGTTTCATTGATTACACTAAGGCATTTGACTGTGTGGACCACAACAAGATGTGGCAAGTAATTAAAGAGATGGGAATACCAGAGCACATCATATGCCTCCTGAGAAATCTGTACATGAACCAAGAAGCAACAGTTAGGACAGAACATGGAATGACAGAGTGGTTTGGAATAGGAAAAGGAGTAAGACAAGGCTGCATTTTATCACCCTGCTTATTCAATCTATACACAGAGCACATAATGCGAAATGCAGGGATGGAGGAATCACAATATGGGATTAAAATTGCTGGGAGAAACATAAACAATCTGAGATATGCAGACGATACCACCCTAATGGCAGAAAGTGAGGAAGACCTAAAGAACCTCTTGATTGGGCTGAAGGAGGAGAGTGCAAAAGCTGGTTTGAGACTCAATATCAAGAAAACCAAGGTAATGGCAACAGGCCCAATCAGTTCCTGGAAAATAGATGGGGAAGAAGTAGAAGCAGTGACAGATTTTACTTTCCTGGGATCAAAGATCACGGCAGATGGGGATTGCAGCCATGAAATAAAAAGGCGACTGATTCTTGGGAGACAAGCCATGAGAAACCTGGGGAACATATTGAAAAGCAGAGACATCACATTGCAAACAAAAATTAGAATAGTCAAAGCAATGGTATTCCCAGTGGTAATGTACGGATGTGAGAGCTGGACAATTAGGAAAGCTGAACGCAGAAGAATAGATGCCTTTGAAATGTGGTGTTGGAGGAGAGTTTTGAGAGTACCCTGGACAGCGAGGAGAACAAATAGGTCAATCTTAGAAGAAATCAACACTGACTGCTCATTGGAAGGGCTAATAGTAAAGACGAAGCTAAAGTATTTTGGACATCAAATGAGAAGGGAGGATTCACTTGAGAAGGCCCTGATGTTGGGAAAGGTGGAGGGCAAAAGAAGAAGGGGGAGGCCAAAGATGAGATGGCTAGATGGTATTGTAGACACAACGGGCACAGAACTGGGAGTGCTGAGGGGGATGGTGGAGGACAGAGGTGCCTGGAGAACAATGGTCCATAGGGTCGCAAAGGGTCGGAACCGACTGTGCGACTGAACAACAACAACAAATGCAAGGCAACAATCAGGAAAGGAAAGCAAGATTTTGAAGAGTGTATAGCTAAAAACACTCTGAGAAATAACAAAGACTTATTTAAGTACATTAGAAGTAAGAACCCAACTAGGAAGGCCATTGGACCATTAGACGACAATGGAAGTCAAGGGGTTATTAAAGAGGAAACATTGCAGAGAGACTCAATAAATTCTTTGCTTCAGTATTCACCAAAGAAGACAGAGACCACATACCCAAAACAGAGCCTATCTTCATAGGGAGGGAAACCGAAGAATTAAGCCAGATAGAAATAACTAGGGAGGAGGTCCTTGCATGTCTTGTTAAACTAAACACTAACATATCACCAGGACCAGATGGCATCCATCCACGAGTTCTCAGGGAACTTAAAGATGAAATTGCTGATCTCCTAGCCAAAATATATAACCTTTCCCTCAAATCAGGCTTTGTGCCTGATGACTGGAAGGTAGCGAATGTAACACCAATTTTCAAAAAAGGATCCAGGGGTGATCCAGGAAATTACCGAGCAGTCAGTATGACATGTGTCCCAGGTAAAATGATGGAAGCCATCCTAAAAGATAGAATTAATAGGCACATAGAAGAGAAGGCGCTGCTAAAGGAGAGCCAACATGGCTTTTGCAAGGGCAAATCATGCCTCACTAATCTGTTGGAATTTTTTGAGAGTGTCAACAAGCATGTGGATAAGGGGGATCCAGTTGACATTGTTTATCTGGACTTTCAGAAGGCTTTTGAAAAGGTCTCACACCAAAGGCTCTAGAATAAACTTACCAGTCATGGAATAAAGGGACAGGTCTTGATCAAGGGATCAGCAACTGGCTAAGGGACAGGAAACAGAGGGTAGCACTAAATGGACACTTCTCCAAGTGGAGGGAAGTAAAGAGTGGGGTCCCCCAAGGTTCAGTACTGGGACCCCTGCTTTTCAACCTCTTCATAAATGATCTAGAAGTAGGAGTAAATAGCAAGGTAGGCAAATTTGCTGACGACACTAAATTATACAGGGTAGTGAAAACCATGAGAGATTGTGTGGAGCTCCAGAGGGATCTCTTGACACTGGGGGAGTGGGCAAAACAGTGGCAAATGAGCTTGAGCACTAGTAAGTGCAGAGTGATGCACGATGGGGCAAAAAAAACCCAATTACATTTATAAACTGATGGGGTCTGAACTCTCTGCGACAAACCAGGAAAGGGACCTTGGTGTCCTGGTGGACAACTCAATGCAGGTGTCAACCCAGTGTGCCTCAGCAGTGAAAAAAGCAAACTCAATGCTAGGGATCATTAGGAAGGGTATAGAAAATAAGTCAGCAAGTGTCATTTTGCCTCTTTATAAATCTATGGTGAGGCCCCATCTGGAATACTGTGTACAGTTCTGGTCGCCATACCTCCAGAAGGATATTATGGAGTTGGAAAAAGTGCAGAGGAGGGCAACCAGAATGATTAGGGGACTGGAACACCTTCCTTACCATCTGAGGCTGCAACGGTTGGGCCTCTTCACTCTTGAACGACGGTGTCTAAGAGGTGACCTGATTGAAGTTTATAAAATCATGCATGGTGTGGACAAAGTAGATAAGGAAATACTGTTTTCCCTATCGCACAACACTAGAAGTAGGAGGCACTCCATGAAACTTTTGGGTACTAGTTCTCAAACAAATAAGAGAAAGTACTTTTTCACCGAGAGGATCACTAGTCTATGGAACTCCCTGCCAGAAGAAGTGGTGACAGCTGTCAGTCTTGACAGCTTTAAGAAAGGATTAGACAAGTTCATGGAGGACAAGGGCATCAATGGCTATAATTATGGATACCTAAGGACAACCTCCGGGTTGGAGAGATAGGCAGGATATCTCTCAATGCCATTTCCAGGGAATCCTAAGCAGGTGAAGGCATCTGCTTGGGAATACCCTGAAGGAAATGGTGAGCCACTGTGTGAGACAGATTGCTGGGCTGGATGGGCTGTAGCCTGTTCCAGCAAGGCTGTTCTTATGTTCTTGTGTTCTTTTTTTTTTAAAAAAAATAATTTTTATTAATTCATTTTAAAAAAATACAAACATACATATAACGATACATCATATAACATGACAAAGATACATAAGCCTCATAAAAAGTAACCACATAGATGATAGTTGAACTATTATCTATTATAGTACACGTACTATTGAATATCCACATTAAAGATTAATACTGTAACTATAACCTTCATAAAATCTTTCAATATTACAATTGTTTATTAACAACTATCAAACTCCAAATTTTCAGTTTACAAATCACCCAGTGTATATTTACATTGCCCCGGAGAGTTTGGTCTCAGTATTATCTCCAAAAACTATTTTGAGATGGTACAGGTCTAATGCAAGCGCGGCGCCAAAATGGCCGCCGCGCCCTTTGCTGGCCCCCCCCCACAGGACAGAGAATCCGGGTAGTTAGGGGCATGGCCAGCTCCCTTATAAAAGGGATGGCCACGAGGCAGCCGAGCTGCCATTTTACCTCAGCGACGGAGCGGAGAAGTCTTTTCCCCTGTGTCTCCGTCGCTCTTTAGCTTACCGGGAAGCCTTTTTGGTAGCGGTTCTGCCTTGCTGGCTTCCCTTCTTGCTTCCGTGGAGATGCCTTCGAAGAAGAAGGCAGCTTCGAGTGCAGCTCGCGCTGTTAGGAGGCGCAACCCAGGTCGGAGGACCGCGGTGCCGCCTCCTCAGCAGCCGCCTTTGCCGGCCCCTGCCGGGGCCAGCGGAATGTGGTCTATTGCCCCTTGGCCCGATCAGAGTGCGGGCGCGGAAGGCGTTCCGGCCCGCGGCCCGCGAGCGGTGGACACCGCTCCTGCACCTGCCCACCCTGTTGGGCCTACTCATCTTGGGTCGCAGCCTCCCCCTGGGCCCTCTAGCCTTGGGGGGTGGTGCGGCCCCCTGCCTTGGCAGGTTTCTTCACCGACCCTGCCGGGCTTCGGTGCTGGCCAATGGCCATATTCGGGTCCTGGGGTACAGGGACCTGTCCCCGCGCCTGGACCAGGCGGGCCAGCCGGCCCGTTGCCCCTGGTCAACGTGGACACCTTACTGGCCCGCATCGCGGCCCTGGAAGCGTCGTTGGCTCGGGCCAGTCAGGCGGGCGCCCCCTTCGGGGTCCCTTTTGAGGCGATGTCGGCAGGAGGACAACAGCCGGCAGGGAGGGTCGAGCTGCTGCAGGCGCGTGGCGCGGTTTCGGCCACTGCCTCGCAGCTCCCCAGCCAGCAGCCAGGTGCGGGTCAAGCCCCGGTGATGAGCTCTACGTCGGTCGTGAGCTCCGACCCCCCCAGTGGGCCGGAACCCCCGGTGGGGGCAGCCCGCGGGGGTGCAGCATGTGAGTATACGGTGCAAGCGAGTACATCCACACACATCCCCAATATGGGGGGGGGTTTTCAATGGCCTTGGCCTCGCGCGGGTGGTGCGGGGGCCACGCTATCGGCAACCCACCCGGCGACGACGACTGCCACCTTGGGTACTGGGGTGGGTACTTGTTCTTACACTCCGGGGAATGTGCTGGGGGTGGCTGGTTTAGCTCAGGCCCCTTTTACTAGGCCGGCTGTGCCTTTTTCGGCTTTGCCGATGGCGGGGTATTCCTTGCCACTAGGTGATCACTTGGCACAGACTACCAGAGAAAAGATATGGCGGGGGGAATACGTAGATATCTTCTCACTCCTGAACAGAGAGCCCACCAAGGAGGAAAGGGAGGGACAGGATGAGAAGGACAAGGAGCAGGCACGCCGCCGTAAGCCGCCGCGTACCTGGGCCAATTGGCTCCCCGCTTATTTAATATACATGGCGGTGTATTTGAGGGCGCGGCCAGATTTAGCTATTCCCATGGTCCAATATTTGGACAATATATACAGGGCAATGGTTGATTTCCCAGGCCCCTCATGGCTAGCATATGATGAGGAATTCCGTATGAGGATTCCCCTCCACCCCGAGATGAGATGGGATGAGCCGTGCCAGAGGCTTTGGCTCTTGTATATGACGCCTACACGCCCTGCCCCGGGAGATAGATACCATTGCGGACATGCGGTCCAGCGAGCGGCCCCAGCGCAGGTTACCCGCCAGGCGGCGGGGCAGGGGGTTCCAGCCCGCCTGCTGTGCTGGACTTTCTCGTCCAATGGTTCCTGCAATAGAAAGAATTGCAGGTATAAGCATGAGTGTCCCACATGTTCGGGCCCCCACGCAGCCTCTGCCTGTCCCAAACCTGGGGGGGCACGAGGCAGAGGGAGGGGTGGACAGTGGGCTGGCAAGACTGCCTCGGATGGAGCTGGTTCTCCAAAAGGCCCCCTCCCCAATTAATGTGGACATGCTGGAGCGTTGGCTCGCATCGTACCCGAAGGGGGAGGATGGGGAGTATCTCCTTCAGGGTTTTAAGCAGGGATTCCGTATTCCTTTCATGGGTGATAGGTCCCCTCAGGATGCCCCCAACCTGTTATCCCTCAGAGGGAGGGAGGATGTGGCTGCGGCCAGCATTAAGAAAGAGTTAGATGCGGGCAGGGTCGCTGGACCTTTCCCTGCACCCCCGTTTCCCAATTTTAAGGTGTCGCCACTGGGCTTGGTCCCCAAAAAGTCCCTAGGCGAGTTTCGCCTTATTCATCATTTGTCCTACCCAGCCGGCCGATCGGTCAATGATGCTATTCCTGATGACCTCTGTTCAGTCAGGTATACATCGTTTGACCATGCATTGCGCATGGTACGCTCGTGTGGCCCGGGTGCCTTGCTGGCCAAGTGTGACATTAAGTCGGCTTTTCGCCTCTTGCCAGTGCATCCGGGCGACTTTGAGTTGCTGGGTTTTAAATTTAAGGGAGAATATTATTTTGATAAGGCCATGCCTTTTGGCTGCTCCATATCATGCTCGGCATTCGAGCGTTTTAGTACCTTCCTAGAGTGGGCTTTCGTCCGCAGGTCAGGGTCCCGGTCTGTAGCCCATTACCTGGATGATTTTTTATTCGGGGGTGAACGGGGCTGGGACACGTGCACACGTCTCCTCAACACATTTCAGACCCTAATGGAGGAACTTGGTGTCCCTTTAGCGCCCGAAAAGACCGAGGGCCCATCTACCAAGCTAGTATTCCTGGGGGTTGAGATTGACACAGTAGTGCAGGCTTCTAGGTTGCCGGGTGATAAGGTGTCCAGGATAGTGGCCCTTATCTCGGAATTACTGGCCAAGCGTAAGCCATCCCTGTGGGAACTGCAGGTGCTACATGGTCACCTCAATTTTGCCTGCAGGGTGGTCGTACCGGGCAGGGCTTTTGCCCGGCGCTTATGCGACGCCATGGCAGGGTTATCCAGGCCCCACCACAGAGTCAGGCTTACCCGGGGTATCAGGGCAGACATGTTTGTCTGGTTGCAATTCCTGAGGGAGTTCAATGGGGTCTCATTTTGGAGGTCTGACCTCCTGGCATCCCCCAATTTCCAGATCCAGTCTGATGCCTCAGGATCCCTGGGTTATGAGATGTACTTCAATGGGAAGTGGGCCTATGGTGGGTGGCCACCGGCATGGGCAGGCACAGGTCGCCTGCGGGATCTCACATACCTGGAATTTTTCCCTATTCTGGGGGCTTTGATGCTATGGGGCGAACAGTGGGCTAATTCGGTGGTGCATTTCTGGTGCGACAATGCTGCTGTTGTCCACATTGTCAATGCACAGACTTCCAAATCGCCCAGGGTTATGGAACTAGTGCGCCATTTTGTGCTGCGCTGCCTGCGCCTCAATGTCTTGTTCAGGGCCAGGCATGTCCCTGGGATTAATAATGATATTGCTGACGCTTTGTCCCGCCTGCAGATCTCCCGGTTCCGCGCCTTGGCCCCGGATGCGGAGGAATTTCCCTCGCCACTCCCGGACGAGATCTGGACTATTGGCAAGGAGAGGTGAACCGGGCGATTGGCCTGTCACTAGCGCCACGCACGCGTAAGGCGTACCAACAAGCATTCAATTCTTACAGGGCATTTTTGGCTCAATGTCACCTGCCAGAGACCTGGCCTATCCCGGTGGACCATGTTCTGCGGTTCATGGTTCACCTGCATGCACAGGGCCTCGCACCTCGCACCATAGCATCCAAGCTCTTGGCGTTGGCTTTTATGGCCAAAGTGGGAGGTCATGTGGATACCACCTCTGACTTCCGTGTGAGACATGTTTTGGAGGGGTGGGTGCGCGAGCGCGGGCGTTGCCTGGACAACCGGCACCCTATTTCCCCAGGGGTTCTTACCCAGTTGGCCCGGGGCTGGCCAGGCCTCTGTTTTGATCATTATGAGGCAGCCCTTTTCCATGCAGCCACAACGGTGGCATTTTTTGGAGCGCTCCGCGTCAGCGAACTCGTGATGCTGTCTAAGGCGGATGCAAGTGGTAGGGCACTGGAACTCGAAGATGTCTATGTAGCCAAAGACTGGGCCCAGTTGAGGATACGCTCCTCTAAAACAGATCGGCATGGCGTAGGCAGTGGTGTAAGACTGCTACGTTGTTCTTTGGCAGACATCTGTCCGGTTGGTGCCCTACAGGAATTCCTGGCACTGCGTGGCATGCACCACGGCCCGTTTTTCTGTCACCAAGATGGGTCTCCCCTTACTAAATTTCAGTTTTGGAAGGTGACAGCCAGAGCCCTCACCAGGGTGGGCCTACCAGGTGCCCGTTATGGCACACATTCGTTCCGTATTGGTGCAGCCTCTACAGCAGCTGCTTTTGGGTACTCTGGGGCTGACATACGCAGCATGGGGAGGTGGGGCTCGCAATGTTTTCAGTTTTATGTGCGCCCACTCCCGCCATGAGTACCAATCCAGTCACCTTACCGCCTTTTTTTTTTCTCAATTTTCTTACAGACCCTGGGTGTCGTATTACACCGGTGACAGTATGGCTGGTGGGCCACAGCTATGTGCACAGGGCAGCGCGTTACGCTGCGGCGACAGAGTGGGGACCCCGACTGGGACTGGGTGAACACGCCAGTCTCACATGGCATGGTAAGCCTGGGATGTTATGGCGGGAGCTGCGGCCTTTCCTTTTTTCTGGCCTGGGTGCTGACCCGCCTGACATTCTCATCATCCACCTGGGGGGCAATGATTTGGGCCAGGTCACCGGCTTATCGCTCAAGCATGCGATTTGCGAGGAACTCGCCTACTTGCATTATGTCTGGCCTGCCACAACCCTGGTGTGGTCGGACATTGTCCCGCGCCATTCTTATAGAGGGGGCGTTAACCTCCTGGCCCTTGACCGTGCTAGGCGCACGGTCAATAGGGCGGTGGCGCGGTTTCTTGCCAACAAGGCTTGGGGACGGGTCAGTCATCACCCCGATATTAGCCTGCAAAATTATGACTTATACGCAGGGGATGGGGTCCATCTGTCGCGAGGAGGTATGGACCTCCTGTTGGGAGATTGGCGAGCAGGCCTGTTGACCGAGCTGACGGTCTGGGGGGGGGGGCGTCAGGTCTTCTTTGAAGCCCCTCCGTGTGGCGGGTAGCACTGGTAAGGTAAACAGTATGACCCACAAGTATCCGGCAGGTTCGCAATTGACTGGACAACACTAGACAGGAATAAATTAGTTAAACGTTGTCCGGTCAACGACGAACCAGGCGATGGGGTGATGACGATTGCTAACCAGCATGCATCACCCCTGTGATTTCACGGATACGCGTCAGAGGGTGGGGTCATGAGTTAGTTATTGACTACGGTCAACAATTTGTTTGTTGTCAACAAACAAATTGATACAAATTGATACATTGTAACCAATTGCCGTTGGCAATTTTGGGGTGGTACCTTACCAGTGTTACTTCGGCCTGCTTGCCTTATGAATTATGATTGGTCGTTTTACCAATACAAATTTATAATTCGGACTAGGGCATTGAATCAATAAATGTGGCCCGGTGCTGTTATCCACTTTCAATGTTGTCTGTGTCCGTTATTGGGGGGGGTGCGCCTGCAATGCAAGCGCGGTGCCAAAATGGCCGCCGCGCCCTTTGCGGGCCCCCCCCCACAGGACAGAGAATCCGGGTAGTTAGGGGCGTGGCCAGCTCCCTTATAAAAGGGATGGCCACGAGGCAGCCAAGCTGCCATTTTACCTCAGCGACGGAGCGGAGAAGTCTTTTCCCCTCCACCCCCTCCCTAGTTAACAGTGTGATAATTTGGTCGCTTCGGGGCCGGGTGGGAATTTTTGGCTGGGACCCATATTGGCTTCCGGGTCCTGGCTTTTTTGCCCATCCCACACTGTTGCTATGGTTTGATATAGGGGTCTTTCTGCGTTCATAACGTTGACTTTGGTCACATTGGCGGGTAGCACTGGTAAGGTAAACAGTATGACCCACAAGTATCCGGCAGGTTCGCAATTGACTAGACAACACTAGACAGGAATAAATTAGTTAAACATTGTCCGGTCAACGACGAACCAGGCGATGGGGTGATGACGATTGCTAACCAGCATGCATCACCCCTGTGATTTCACGGATACGTGTCAGAGGGTGGGGTCATGAGTTAGTTATTGACTACGGTCAACAATTTGTTTGTTGTCAACAAACAAATTGATACAAATTGATACATTGTAACCAATTGCCGTTGGCAATTTTGGGGTGGTACCTTACCAGTGTTACTTCGGCCTGCTTGCCTTATGAATTATGATTGGTCGTTTTACCAATACAAATTTATAATTCGGACTAGGGCATTGAATCAATAAATGTGGCCCGGTGCTGTTATCCACTTTCAATGTTGTCTGTGTCCGTTATTGGGGGGGTGCGCCTGCAAAGCATTCCATACCCGTAAGGGAGTGATCAACAAAAGGCTTCCAAATACTCCAGAATCTATTTTCCTTCAATTTATCCCTTTTTACTTTTATCTCCCATGTCAATTTATCATTCAGTGCTAGGTTCCACATTTCCTTATACCATTCTCCCATCTGTATAGTTACATCATGTTTCCAATTTTTAGCAATACATTGTCTACCCGTAGTTAGCATTATTTCTAATAACTCTTTTTCCTCCTTATTTAAACACATACCTTCCATATCTGTTAGCATAATGGTACCTGACGCCAGTTTAATTTTCTTACCCATTATTTCCCCTACCTCTCTTTCTATTCTTCTCAAAAAATCATTTATCATTTTGCAACTCCACCACATATGCTCATAAGTTCCAACAGTGTCTTTACATCTCCAACATAACTTATCCCTTTTATTGTCAATCTGATGTAACCTCAGTGGTGTCAGGTACCATTGCCACAACATTTTATAGTTATGTTCCTTGATTCTTACTGACATAGTTCTCATTATTCTCTTTTTCCACTTATTTCCATGTTCTTGTGTTCTAAGGTAGAATGGTCACAATCCAGACTCAAATGCATCCACCCTCACCATGTTAACAAAAGAGAATGCAATGATGATGGAGTGACAGCTGCTGGGCAACAGTCATAATTGACACAAGCAGACCAAAGCCAAAAGGACTCACCATTCTTCTCCTTCCCCAATATATAGTATGCTAATTGTAAGTTTAAACCAATTCTCTAATTAATAGCTCTGATGAAAAAGTTACAATTGCTGCAGCTCTGATGAAAAAGTTACAAAGGATCTGGGGACCTGGAAAAGTCCAGAAGGATTGTGGAAAATGAAACAAACAAATTCAGCTTTGGGAAGAGGTACACAGAATGATCCTCCTTGAAGATTGTAGTATTTTTGAACCACATTCGCATGTACCTTATTAACGGCCACCTTGTGTTCCCAGCTAATCTTTCTCACACTTGGTCGTGCGAAAGGAACTGCAGAAAGAACTCGCCAAAAGGTACCTTCATTTTTGGCAATTTCATGTCTGGCCTAGACACAGGAGAAGCAGAAGAAGCTTAGGGAAAATATGTGTGTGGGAGATCTTTTGTTTTTCTTTGGTCACTCCCTCTCTTTTTTATTTTTTACTAAAATAAGGTGTGAAGACCACACCTTACTGTAGAAAAGACAAGGCTTTAGAAGTGTGTTTATTTCATTTTAACAGGAACTTCTGAGGCTGGAAAAATGACTGACAACATGTGGTTCTGATCCAGAGTTGGAAGGATCATCTTCTTCCACCACTGAAATCCTAAACTAATTTAAATGTCAAATGTACATGTTTAATTTAATCTGGCTCTTAGCACACATATTAATAGGGATACTTTTGTTTGCTCATTGTTTTTAACAAATTCCACCTCATTCATGTGTCCTGAATTGTTACATAGGTTTACAAAACAGTATATATAATTTTAATAGCCAGGAATTGGAAATCATATTGATATCTAGGTTTAGAAGAATAGTATAAGGAGATCTGGAACTTGGCAATTAATGACAAATTAATGTGCAAATTGAAATGGAAAAGAGTTATTATTAAAGAAAGTGAATTTGAAAATATTTGGGGAGAAATTATTGAATATACCTTGGGAAAATCTAAAGTCATCAAACCCAGAAATGAACATATGATATTTTGGAGATAGGTAAAAAGATAGCCTTAATATGCACAGTTGGTTTGAGTAACTGGTTTGGAAAAGTAGTGATGTCCGCCGGGTGATGGGTATACACTGTATTTGTATTATGTTCTCTTTGTTTGTAATATGTTTTCCCCTGCTTCTTAAGAATAAAAATAAAATTTAAAAAATAAAAGAAAGAGAGAGAGATAAAGAGAGAAAGAAAGAAAGAGTGTATACTAGACATTAGAACTTTTACCCCACTAGATACCAACTATGACATACGGAAGAGACTAGAACTGGCCTTCTGCATACAATTATTTATTTATTTTATTTATATTTATTTATTGGATTTCTACCCCGCCCTACTCAGTGCAAGGCCGACTCAGGGCAGCATTACAACATAATTAAATACAAATAAAGGTAATTAAATACAAATTAAACACAAACAAAAT
This sequence comes from Bradypodion ventrale, assembly GCA_035047345.1. Classification (NCBI taxonomy): domain Eukaryota; kingdom Metazoa; phylum Chordata; class Lepidosauria; order Squamata; family Chamaeleonidae; genus Bradypodion; species Bradypodion ventrale. The sequence continues at coordinate 478,599,490 of JAWDJE010000001.1, read as the reverse complement.
ACAATATCACGATACAATATCAGGATACAATTGCAACAAAATATACAACTATGAATACAGTAACAGTTTACAAAATATACAACTATGATTATAGTAACAATTTACAAATCAAAGAAAGAAGGGGAAAAATACAATAATCCAAGGGGGTGGGGGGTGGAGGCCAAGGCTCAACGACCTTAAACGAGCCCAAACTAGGTCAATGTTCAGCCTTAACCTTAACCTTCGCTAGGGCCAGGGCAGCTCACGACCATGTCAGAGCCCAGGTCCATGTACTCAGCAGCATCGCCAGGGCGAGGTAACAAGACGATGCTGCAAGCCCAAGTCGAACCATGAAGGGAAGAGAGAAACCCACACAGCCTATGCTGGAATGAAGGAAAGGGCTCAGATGAGGCGGCGTCAGCATCCGACTTTGAGTCTTGATAATGTTGCACAGAATTATTAAAACAGCGGAGAGTATCATCGGCTGTCCACTCTCCACTTTAGAACAAATTTACACCATCAGGTGCCACAGAAAAGCATTAGATATATTAGGAGACCCATTGCATCCTGGCCACTGCTTCTTTGAGCTTCTGCCATCGGGACGGAGATATAGAACAATGAAGGTAAAAACGAGCCGTCTCAAGAACAGTTTCTACTCCAGAGCAATTTTGACCTTAAATGGAAACTCTGGATTCTAAAGTCATCTTATCTTATTTTAAAAATTAATTTTTTTAAGATTTTTAATTTTTAGGATTTTAAAATTTTAGATTTTTGAAATTTTAAAATTTTTGAAATTTTAAAGTTTTGAAGTTTTCAAATTTTTAAATTTTTAAAATTTACTGTATGGTACTATCTTAATTGGTGTTTCTGTAGCTGTTTTAAATTAAGGGGTATGCCTTATTCAAGTTGATATATAGCAACCAAGACATTTCGTTGTTCCCGCAAGGGGACAATGACAATAAAGATCTATCTTATCTTATCTTATCTTATCTTATCTTATCTTATCTTATCTTATCTTATCTTATCTTATCTGAGTCTTCACCGCACCAGGAGCCCAAGTGTTCTTGCTCCTCCATGGTCAATGCCGGACCAAGGGAGAGGGCTCAGGTGAGACCGCGTCCTCGCCGAACAAGGAGCTCAGGTGTTCTTGTTTCCTCCTACAGCCGGGAAGGCGAGGCGGATGCCAGTGGTGGCATCGGCGCTGCTTTTGGGGCTGCGGCCCAAGCAGCCCCAGCTGACAGCGATCTCCTGCCTTCAGCCGGGAAGGCAAGGTTGGTGCTGGTGGCGGCATCGGCGCTGCTTTTTGGGCTGTGGTGCAAGAAGCCCCAGCTGACGGCAATCTTATTTATTTATCTATAAATTTCTATCCCGCCCTCCTGATGAAAAACATCACTCAGGGTGGCTAACAGCATATACAAGATACAATAAAAACACAAGTAAGACAATAACATTAAAAACCCGAAAACAACACGTCTTCTCCTGCCTCCAGCCGGGAAGGCAAGGCGGGTGCCAGTGGTGGCGTCGCTTTTGGGGCATCCATCTGAGTAGCCCCAGCTGATGGCGATCTTCTCCTGCCTCCAGCTGGGAAGGCGAGGCGGGTGCTGGCGGTGGCGGCGGTGCTGCCTTTGGGGTCTCCATCTGAGCAGCCTCAGCTGATGGCGATCTTCTCCCGCATCCAGTCGGGAAGGCGAGGCGGCTGCTGGTGGTGGCGTTGCCGCTGCTTTTGGGGCTGTGGTCCAAGCAGCCCCAGCTGATGGCGATCTTCTCTCGCCTCCAGCAGGGAAGGGAAGGTGGGTGCCGGTGGTGGCGTCGGCGCTGCTTTTGGGGCCTCCAGCTGAGCAGTCCCAGCTGACGGCAATCTTCTCCCACCTCCAGCTGGGAAGGCGAGGCGGGTGCTGGTGGCGGCGTCGGCGCTGCTTTTGGTGCCTCCATCTGAGCAGCCTCAGCTGATGGCCATTTTGATTGATGTGTAGGCATGAGGAGGCAGGAAGATAAAATGAGAATTTAAAAAGTATTAATGGTCAGCTGGAGGAGTAGCTCTAAAGGATGGGGACACTTCTCTAAGCTCTGTAAGGCTGCATATGACATTTATGATATTGGGAATGACATTGCAACCTAGTTTCTTGACAGCCTCCCTAGTCTAACCATTAGGGCTTTAGCACTTCCAAGGTAAAAACTCGCATCACTCCTGGGTAACATCAGCCGAGACTGCTACCAGGAGGACCACCAATATTATTACTAGCTGCAATAAAAAAGCACTTCTTAAAATGTTTTTCCCACCTAATTGTCAAAACTGAATAATATTATCAGCTTTTTCATCCTTTGAGTATTTCTCTAATAAGAAAGCAGAGCAAATAAAAGCAGAAGATTTGAGGATGCAAAGCAATCATGCAAAATGACTTTCATATCAGTTCGATAAGCAGCTGAAATTTAATAACTACATCTCTCCTATGGTGCCAGATGAAAGTTTAATACTTTATGCTTTTGCTTCCTTTTTTTCCTGTGCATGATGCTCATTCAGAACCATAACTTCTCCTTTTATAGTGCACAGAGTGAGAGGAAGGATGATAGGTACAGTGGATTAATCAAGGCTCTAGAGACTCAGGGCAAAGTTGATTCTGGTGTAGAAAGGGAAAAGAGTTTTCCTTCTTAATCAAGGCACAAAAGAGCTACACTGCCAATAGGGGTGTAACTCTTCACTTTTCTTGTCCTAGCACTCAGGGATAGGTAACTGCAGCATTCTCCTCACCAATGATGATATAAGAACATAAGAACAGCCTTGCTGGAACAGGCCACAGCCCATCCAGTCCAGCATTCTGTCTCACACAGTGGCTCACCATTTGTTTCAGGGTATTCCCAAGCAGATGCCTTCACCTGTTTAAGATTCCAAGCATTTGCCACTTGTTTTATACTTGTCCCCTCTATCTCGATATCTCTAGAGCAGTGATGGTGAACCTTTTGGAAACTGAGTGCCCAAACTCCAACCCAAAACCCGCCCTGCCCCTCTGCCTGCTACCCGACTCACCCCACATCTTCTCTTATCCCCACAGCTCACTTTTCAGGTGGGATTTCATCCTATGGGGCATGCAGCGAGCAGCCTACCTTCTCACACACACTCGTTGGTGGAGGGGAAGAGGTGCTGCCATTGGTTTCAGTGGCCCAGGGTATGGCAGAGTCTGCTGCATGTAGCAGAGTTTCCTGTGCTTGGGTGATGGCACGCATGCTCACAGAGAGGGCTCTGAGTGCCCCCTCTGGCACATGTGCCATAGCTTCACCACCGCTGCTCAAGAGTATGCTATTATCTTCCATTTGCCATAACCTCTGTCTTCTCCTTATTGATTCTTATATTATTTATCTTACATTCATGGATGTAAGGTGCTATTGTAGTTCCTTAGCTGTACTTGCTATCAATGCCTGATAATCTTCATTGATTTACAGAACCTGTAAGATAATAAATCAGTTATGCATTGTTTAAGAATGAAAATGCATAAGAAGCCAAAGTCAATCTCCTATCATTTCTTGATCATATATCCTATGTCTTGGAAATATCATAGTTTCCCATGCTTTTTACCTTTCTAGGGAACTTTTCAACCTTTTCCCCAACGCCCATTTCACCGCAGGCTGTTTTGATTTCAGAAAACAGTTCCAACTGTCGGGCTTGAAAATAATCATAGATATGGTTTTTAGAAGTGGAACCTAGCAGAAACTAGTGTCACTATTCATAAAATAATTGAGTTTACACAAAAAAGTGTTTTTTGTAAGTGCCCTTCTCTTTTACACTCTACTCCCCCTTCCTGTTTTTTACAAGTGCATACATTTTATTCAGAATTACTGGCTCAAAAGGCAAGGTAGGAGAAAAATCACTTCCAACAACTTCCTGTAATTGCGAATTATTGTGAGGGAAACAGAAGGAAAAGATTTTGAAATTATGAGCCATTATGAGAGAGAGAGAGAGAGAGAAGGAGAAGGAGGGGGAGGCAAAGGCTGAGGAGAGAGAGAGAGAGAGAAGAGAGATTGAGAGAGGCAATGGGGGAAAAAATACATCTCGGCTCCATGAAACACAGCTGACAAGCTCGACTAAATTACCCCCGGACCATTACAAAAATCACTTAATTGCCAACCATTTTGTTAGGTCAATTGACTCTAATTGAAAAAATAACAAAAAGCTTATTATGCTGCAAATGTGAGCCGTGGAAAATGAGTCTTCTGTTAGGAGGAAACAATAATTCTAAATTTCAGCTGCTGCTAACACTACAAAGTTCAATGTTTTCTCCTGATAGAAATCTTTCTGTGTGGTGGTAAAGCAGAATAGGCTTCTGCTGAGTGATATATTTTTTTAATTCCATGTCCCTACATCTTCCATACTAAACATCACTTTCTCACTATGCATACAATATGCTGTTTTGTTTCCTCCCAGAGTTTACCCCCATTCTGTTCTCTTTTATACCATGATTCATTGTACGGTACATCCTATTAGCTAATGTGTATGTACTTCACTCCACCCCACCAAAAAATTGCTTCCTGTATCTACACATCACATTCCACCACTGACACCTTCATGCGTATCTCCAAAACATTGAGTGATATAACTGCCAAGACTTTGGTGTTTATTGTTTTTATTCCTTCACTATTTATATGCATCCTTCAATTTTCAGGGATTGGGTGAGATGTGGGAATGTATGGGTCATAATACAATATCTGCAATGAAAGAGAGTAAAATCTGTAGCTGGCTCTTGAATATAAAATAATTAAAATGTCAGCCCTTGCATACAGGTGAAGGATTATTTCATATATGAGCACATTTTCTTTTCCAGGTTTGTTTACAGCTGTTTTTACCATTTCACCAAGATAAACGGTCTAGAGCGCTCTTATTGTCCGATTTAAAGAATTGAATGGTGGAGCTTTATAATGGCCAAGGTTGAGAATTACTCAGAAAAGTAATTACTGTACTTCCTGCCCATAGACCCAGGGAGAGGCTGTAGCCTTTGTTCCCTTGTCTTGCTATGAAGAGACAGGGAAATTGCACCAGTCTTATTGGACAGGTACATGAACCTTTCCTAGTTCTAGTATGATCCTCATATACCTGTAGATTAAAGCTTTAAGTAGATTTGCAGCATGTGTATTGTACTTTTTACACACGTGAAGCCCATTCTTACTGTTCTTTGTATATTCCTTGCTCAGTTTATGCAATAAGGGACCTACCAAATATTCTGGACTTCTGTAAATTTATTTTCTTTTCTTTTGGTACTTTTACACAACTGTGTATAATCAATGGAACATTCTTTCAGAATGCAGCATAAGGTTAGCAAAGACCTTGATCTGCTATTGAACTTACGAGCAATTGTGTTGTTTGAAAAATGAATTATTTCGATTTTTACAGGAGTTTGGAAGAATAAAAAATGAGTTGTAGTGGTAGTTGAGAAGAAAATGCTACAAATCAAATTCTGGATTTGTGAATGTTGTTTTTGTAATGTAGGCATTTAAAGACCAATGTGAAAAGAGAATGTAAAACATACAATAAAATCAAAAGCAAAAAAAAAGTATTTTGGACATTGAAGAGGAAAGTTTACATTTTAATCTTATAATAAGTAATGACTAGCAGGTATGTGCGAAATAGTAACTTTGCATTTTTAAATGGAAATGTTGGTGATATACAGTACCTTCAAAATAAGAAATGAACATGGAGAGTGGGCAGGGAGTTAAAATGCAGTTTTCCAAAATCCACCCGTTTGTCTCTAATTTTTTTACATAAGATAATTAACTTTTCAAATAGCCCCGAAAGACAGAATATTAAGTTGATAACATCTTGAAAGGGACAGCCAAAAAAGAAAACAAAACAAAAAACCCAGACATACACTATCGGTGAAAGAAAAAGAAGGTTCAGATACTGGACTAGAACCACTTTCTTTCAAATGAGGAAAGCCCTACAGAGAGAAATAAAAGTGAGGAATGGTGAATTCTGTAACACTAGCCAGACCAATGAGCTTCATCAATTAATCACAGCAAAATAATCACCACCTACATTAAAGAATAATACATGAAAAGGACAGGGCATAGCTTTAACTTATTCAGAAAGGGCTGACTCCCTAATCCCTCTGAGTCTTGACATGTTAACTGGGTAGCGACTAATTAGATGTCAAAAATTCATAAGCACTCTTTAATATTGCATATATCTGCGGCAGACATTTCAATATGAGAGCTGTATACACAGAGAAGTCACTATAGCATTAAAACGCAGCAGGGTGGGAGGAATAAAAGGGAAACAATAAAAACAATGGCCCTTAAAAAAAACAGAGAATGGCTCCTTTGGATGTGGAGCCTTTCTTATTCAGAAAAGGTATCACCTTAATAAGAATTATAGGCAAAAAATAAGAAGAAGGAGGGAGGGTAAAATAAAATAAAATTCCCTGTTCCACGCTGTGTGGACGAAAAGAGGGAGAAAAGAGTGACTTATCAAAGCAACTGCCAGGTAAATAGGAATTTACTATGCATGTGCGATGAATATTACACAGTGCCTTGAGATAGAGCGATAATGAAAGACATGCTATTGTGGTAACCAAAGGAGGGGGGGAGAGATTTTTCCCTCCCTTTCCCTTCTCTCTTCCCTTGTCTCTCTTGAGCAAAGCAGCAGTGATGTAGTTTGGCAGCTGCCTCCTGTTTCAAGCCATCTCACATAATGCGGGAAGAACCTGAAGTTTCATGTATTAAGTAACAGAGTGGATTTTCCCCCCCTCCCCTGTTGATTTGGAGATCTGTAACCGTGCTTCTGCGTCAACAATATGTTTTAAATATAGAGCAGGTGAATATTTTCAGCAGGTAAATACATAAAAAAAGCCTCTTTCTTAAAAAAAAAACAGAGAAAAAAATTACAGGATCGTGATTTATAAAGGCTGTCAGACTACCAAAAACAACACACCACCACATCAAATAACATACTATATTTAATAGTGGACATTCTTTAATTGCTGCTCTTAGGATTGACAATGGCCTTTCTGTTTCGCCAAGCAGGACTGCCATTATATCTCTCAATTACACACATTGCTTCTGTAGATTTGGCTTTATGTTCACATGCATTGTAATTTTGCTCCCCCCCCACACACACACACACACCACCACCACCACCTTTTTTTTTTTAAAGAAAGGCTTGAGAGGTTTTATCTTTGGAGTTTTGAAAGCAGTTTCCTATTCTTCCGGCACCTAAATTAAAAAAAAATTAAACTTAAAAAGGGCCGTGAGGGGAACTAGTTTATGAAGCTTCTGGCTTAATTTTAACCATCTGTACTCAAAAATACAATCTTTCACAGGACTGTCCTCTAAACAAGGTTCACAACTGCACCAATTAAACATGACACTTCTATAAGGGTGCATCTTTAAGACAATGTTGCGAAATTGACCTCCCTGGGGAAAAAATGCTGTTTGTTACATTTCTTATAGAGACAATAGAGCTCTAATTGTGTAGCGTTGATGCATGTATAATCATGAGGTGTTCACGGACCAACTGATTAGTGCCTTCATAGGCAGACATACCTCTATGTGATGTCAAATCATTAAATGATGGATCGCAGGAATGACAATGAGGTGTGATTTGAACTACATTAAAGCCAATGGCGAATCTTTCTCTTATCGAAGGCCATTGATCTTAAAATGCACCATATTAATTCACCTCAATTTCCTATTGAAATTGTAATTAACTGAATGATGTTTTCTTCACTGCTACTTCATTTATTCGTAAAATCATAGAATAATAGAACTGGGTGCTCTCAAAGGGTCCTCTACCCCCAAGTCAATGCAGCTCCATTCTTCTGTACAGCTGCAACATCCCTTTCAGACAACAATCTCATCTCTGCATATGGTGCTTCATTAAAGGATAACCTTCCTTCCATCCTGAGGTGGTCTGTTTATTGCCAAACTGCTCACACATCTTGGGTGTTTTGTTGAATTTTTAGCTGAGATTTTGTTTGCTGCAATTTCCATCTCTTGTTTCTATGGCTGTTCAGGTCTTCTTCTGCTACATGAGTCTTTCAGCTATTTGGAGAATACAGTCTGTTATCCCCTTTACCTTTGCTTCTCAGGACTAACCTTATCCATCTTTTTGCATGTTTTGCACAGGATTTTGTTTTTAGAGCTTACACCATTCTGGTTGCTCTTTCATGTTCTGAATTGTCAGTCTCTTCCTTGAACTGTGAGTCCTTGAATTAACCACAGTGCTCATACCTCCTCCTTCTTTTAATAAGCAGGCATGTGAACATTTATTTTTCTCCTCCCTAGCTTTGCAAATCACTCTTTTAAAAATAAGCTTCAGAAAAATATGACAGGCTACTTGAGCCTCCAGTATTCCACCACCCCCCAACCCCCATGAAAGCATTTAAGCTACACCTCTTTATGACTGTTAAATACTAATGCAAGTATTAATGTGATATCATTAAACTCTCCCCACAAAGGAGCTTGCTTTGCAAATGAGAAAGCATTTAAGAAGCCTGTACATGCATTCTGCATCTGTTTTTTTCTGCTACATTGTGATGATAGGTTTTGAATAATTTTGAATCATGTTTAATTTGTTCTTGCCATTCCCCCAACCCCGCCAACCAAAGGACTTCTATAACCTCATGCCTTTACTCTCTCTGCACCCTCTCCCTTTGGAAGTATAACCTTTTTGAAGGGGGAGGGGCCCAATGTCTTATATTTCCATACACATGTTTTGTAACATTAGCTATTTTCTATGTTACATATAGATGAAAAAGTTCAATCCCAAGGACTCATAAATATTGCAGTAGCTTTTAGAAGACCTTTTATAAAATCGGCCTTGGTTGTTTTAGTAATTTTGTTTTTAAAAATTATAAACACACAACACAATAATAATTTAATAACACACAACATGCCTCCATTGCATTATGTTTCATGAATTAGTTTTAGGCCCCCAATATTTAGAAAATGAAGGTCTGGCTTTCAAACAGTGAGGGCAAAAAAAAGTTCATTTTAAGGACATGTGCATTTTGGGGCTTTGATTACACAGTACTATTCTACATATTTAATTTGCATGTGTGTGCATGTCTCTGTGTGTACACTGCTCATACAAATGTAACTTCAAAAAAGACAGCTGCATCTTTTGTTAACAATTAAATTTCCACTGTTGCACTGTATTATTTTCATTATAATATTCTTCTTAGTTTATATTTTTAAAATGGGGATACTTTTGTTTCCTAAATACAAAAAGAAGGTATCCTTTTCTTCCACTATTTTCCCCCATGAATCATTGCGGGGCAAGAAGCCGCTAGAAAGATGAATGTTTTCTTGGGATTATCCAAAGCTTCACAAAAATATGCCTGAAATACTTAGTCATGTCTTGTATTTACCAAGGGCTCAATGATCTGATGTTAGCCATGGACTGAATAAAATATTAGAAAAAATGATGATGATGACAATGACGACGATGATGACATCAATAAGCAACAGTCAAATCTATGGTTTAAATTACACTGTCTTTAGTGTGAAATTATGTATAAATCATATGTGCATTTCCAATCCAAGTTATTTGCACTAGATGTGATTAGAAATTATTATATTTGTGGAACAAGGTATAAGCAATGTATATAGAACTGCCACTATTTCAAAGAAACAATTCATCATATCACAGCTGGTTGCCCTAATCTAGCATTAGTGGATTATATGTGCAGGAATAAACAAGTTGCAAAAATCATTTTTCAACAGGTAGCCAAATCATAACAATTACACACATCTTATCCACATTATATGTGACATTTTGTTCTGCCCCCATGTGCCAGCAATGTTGGGAAATAATAAGTGCAATGCTAATGGCACTCCAGGTATTCTTGAACTTCAATTCCCAGAAACCCTGAACAGCAGGAGTGCTGACTTGGGCTTCTGGTAATTGAAGAATACCTGGAGTGCCAAGGTTGGCCATCACTGGACTAGGGTTTAGGAGGCCTGAGTTTGAATCCCCTCTCAGCCATGGAGGAACTGGTAAAACCACACCTTAAATATCTCACTTATCTCAAAGCCCTATTAGGGTTACTATAAGTCAGTTCCCACTTGATGACATATAACAACAATACTAATACTAATTTACAATTCCAAAACAAACCCTAAACCCTGTACAACATTTTAAAAACCTGATACAACTTAGTGAGGTTTCCAGGTCAACTTATGGAGTTTCTATAACAGGGGTGCCCAAACTTTTTTGGCTGTGGGCTGGTCATGTGGTTCAGGGGGCAGGTCACTATGGCCTGTGGGCCTGATCTGGCCCCCAACACCAATTCATCCAGCCCACAAAGCTCTCATTGCTCCCGGAAGTGGAAGTAAAACACGTCCGTATGGGCCTGTTTTTCTTCCACTTCCAGGAGCAACGAGGGCTTCACAGGCCGGATGAATTGGCATTGGGGGCTGGATCCAGCCCACAGGCCATCGCTTGGGCACCCCTGTTCTATACCTTTATTTTTAATAATATGACCAAGTTTATAACAATTTTTTCTTTTCACCCTTATTTTATTTATTTATTTATTTATTTATTTCAATTTCTATACCGCCCACTTGGCTAAGGCCAACTCAGGGCGGTTCACAGCACAATTAAAAACATAGTTAAAACTGCTTTAAAAACTACCCACCCACTCACTAAAAAAGAGTGCAGGAGCCGAGTGTGCTGGAATTCGCTATACCAGCCACCCCGCGGAAGTCACCCCTCCACCTGCACCCCATACTTGGCCTGCCAGCCAGGTTTTAAGTTCTTTTCTGAAGGTACGGCAAACTCCTTGCTTTGTACAGCAAACTCCTTGCTTTGTATCCTAGGGTTTATATAGTTCTGACTTATTCATAAGGATGAGTGAGAATTTTGTTCAGTTCATTTTTTTGGTACAGATTCTCTAAAATCCATAAATATTTTCAGAAATATGACAGGAAGAAGAAGAAGAAGAAAAAACAGAAATGTCCTTGAGATTCCCCCAATGTGGGTGAAAGGTAATCATCCCATATATTTATTCAAAGGTTAGGCTGAGCTGTAGTTTCCCAAAAATGTTCTTGCAAGAACAAATCAGGAATGGGTTTCTAGTGCATGGAATGATATGGAGGAATATTGTTCACAGATTTTACTGATGAGTTCTATTTACCTCACATTCTTTCTTGGGGTCTCAGAGATTATTCCTTTATTAGATTAGAACTTTTTTTAAAGCCCTCTGTGGTACTGTGCTCTTTCTACAGATTCTGAACCATTCTTTCTGAAATTCATTTGGAATAATGTATTGTAATATGGTAGGTGGACATGGTGGCTTAGTGGTTATGATGCTGAGCTTGATGACGGGAGGGTCTGCAGATCAGCAGTGCGAGACCCGAGTGCTGAATGACAGAATGTGCTTCCATCTCTGACCTAGCTCCTGCCAACCCAGCAGTTTGAAAGTGAGAAATTGTAAGTAGATAAATAAGTACCATTTTTGGTGGGGAAAGTAGCAGCATTACATGCACTCTGGTGTCTAGTTATGCCTGCCACATGATGAGATAAATGTTTGTAGATGAAGAGAGTGTTGACTCAGGCTGTAAACAGACAACAAGTGGGAAATCTAATTCAGCACTAAAACAATCGAATACGCAGAGATTCAAACCCAGACTTAGGAATTAAACTTGCTGTACTACGGGCTTTAGGAACAAACCCATCCACCTACACATATAGGTGAAACCTGGGGATTCTTTCTGGAAACAACATGGCATTGTTCATGCTGGGAATCGTTCTATCTATTGAATAAACCAAATGTAAACTGCAGAAAATACTCATTTAAATTCTCTTGTAGGAACATGTACCAAAAATGACAGATGACCAGTTAGGTGCAGAAAGAATTTTGACAATCCAAAGGTGGGAGAAAATGAATCTGAAAGATTGGCCTCATTTTGATGTTATTCAACTGGGTGCTTCAAAAATGCTTAGAGTTGGGCAACTTGAGATGCAAATGTTACATTGTCAGTTTGCTTATGAAGCTGTACTCACTTCTGGGTCTTTATTGCTTGAACCACTTTTTCTATCAGTGTTGCCTCATTATTCAGCTCCCTCAGACCAGCTTTATCTCTCCTTAACTTATGCTAATAAAAATAATGAGGGTAAAATTTGGCAAATTGGTTGAGACAAAAATTAAAAATCGTATCTACCTGGCAGAAGCTTCAAAATAATGTGATGTCAGAATATTTTTGGGAGACAGATAAAAAAGTTCTGTTGGAAGTTATTTCCTTCCTAATATTGATTATTTCAGTATACATGCATTTAAACAACTTTTACAGGGTTAGCAGTATTAGTCTGTCACAGTGACAGCAACAAAGAATCTGACAATTCCTTAAAGACCTGCAGATAGACTGGGCACAATATTAATTTACCAAACCTGAACAATAGTCAACTGGTCACTTTATGTCTGTTATTTTGTGATCCATGTATCCTCCTATATTTTCCACATCCCACTTTTGTCCTAATAAAGGGACTTAAGGCAGTTTGCAAAATATGTAAAAGACCAATTGAGCAAAAAGTACAATAAATTACAACATTAAAATGCAATTAAGTACATCATGATATTAAAAAAACCACTGAATAATTAAAAACAATTTAAAAGCATTTGGAAAGCACACATTTAAAAGGTTAGAAAGCTCCCTCATCCAAACCCGTTCATTATCAGTCAGTCAGTTATAATAATAATAATAATTTTGTGTCAGAAATTATTCTGGGTTGAAAGGGTTTTTGCTAGAGAAACTCCACTCAGGGGACGCTTGAATGAGGCTCCTTTCATGTCCCCCAGAGCTGGAACAGAGATGGGCACTAAAATCATCATGCAGTACTTAGGTCTCGAACTGTCGACTTGCCGGCCTTCCAGGAAACAAGGTGAGCTTCTTAACCACTGAGCCCCCGCAGCCCCCGAACACCTATCTATACCTATAAAAAGGCCCCTTAACCGTTGGGTTCATTCAAAGACTCCCGCACCAGGCCCAACCATCCCCAACCTAGCCCTCCACACTCACGGTAATCCCTGCCTTCCCAACGCCGTGGGGTTTGGGTGGTCATCAGTGGGGCAGCCACCCCACGAACACGACCAAAAAAACCCCTATGATTCCCAGAGTCCTCTGCGCTGCGCAACCCCTCAGCCAATCAGGCTGAGGGATGCGAGCGCAGAGGAGGCTGGGGAAGCACGGCATGGCGGTTTTAAAATACAAACCGCGCCGGCCCAGACAAGAGAAAAACTTTCAAAGACCCAGCCGGAGCCAGGAAAAGATAAGTGCGGTTGATGAGGATTGAGGGGAGGCACAGCCCCAGTAACCATGCCGCCCCCTGCCCCACCACCTAGGCCCCCCTCCCTAACATCCGTTGACCTCACTTACCCTTTGCTGGCTCTGGCTGGGTCTTTGAAAGTCTTTCACTCCCGTCGCGGCCTTCTGTTTAGGGAGAAGCACTGAACTGGCCTTCATCTCTGCGGGCGACATGGCAAAGGACAGTCTGGTGCTTCTCCCTATCCAGAAGGCCACGACGGGAGGGAAATTGTTTCCCAAAGGGAACTGATTCATCTTCCTAGGAGGACAGAGGCCAAAATATTTGGCCCCTGTCTTCCAAGGAAGACGAACACCTTAAAAACAGGAGACAAAGGCCAAGCATGGAGCACCATTCTCGGCCTCCCTCTCCCACAACCGCCCCATAGCTTGGGGGGTATACACCCCTCTACCCCAAGCTATAGAAAGACAGCAGGAAAAAAAATTCCCCTACATCCTTGGAGGCCGGGACAAACCGCCACCATAGCATGGGGGGTGGGGAAAGAGGATACCCCTCTCCCCCCAACCCAAGCTTTGGTGAGGCAATGGGGAAAAACTATGTTTTCCCCTGCAGCCTCGAAGGCCTGCCCAAGCCAACCCGTAGTTTGGGGGAGGGGATACCCCCGCTTCCCCCCCCAAACCCAGGCTACGGCAAGGCACTGGCCGACCCCCCTGTAAAAACAAATAATAAATAAATAAATAAACCTCCCCAATGCAAGGATTTAATGCGGCCTGGCCAGCCAACACACACATTAAAAATGTCCGGCATGGCCAGGCAAACTATACTAGTCACAGATAAAAGGACAACAGGGCTAGTGGGACCTCTCATAGGAATACCTATTGAACAGACCTTTTCTCTTGTATCCTAAACAAGCAAGGCTTTGAGGGTGATCAGAAAAAAGAAAGAAAGAAAGACTTCCCCTAAGATTTTTAAAACATCAGGAGGCTCCTATGGGGAGCTATGGCCTTTTGGATAGCCAGGACATTACATTCTTTGGGGATTTATAGGTAAAAACAAGTGCTTTGAATTTGGTCAGGAAATGGTAGTAACCAGAGAAACTCTTGCAGTGAAGATTTTTAGTTATCCCTGGATCTGTTAACCAGTTCCCTGTAGACATATTAAACACAAATTATGGAGTTCTTAATGACAACAAAACATGTCTTTCATCTTACATTTGGCCTAGTGGCAAGGAATTAAATAGAGTTTTCAGAAGCCCTGTTGATAGTGTTTCCTCAAGCAGAGACAGCTAAAGAACAAGGACAAGGAATTTAGTAAGAATTTTCACATCTGTAACTTGAAAGCTTTTTCTGTTTTAAGAGCCCTCTGGTCAAAGTCCAGTTTAAAGCCAAAGAAGAGTACTTTTGTCGAGTTTAAAGACAGCTTTGGGGGCCAGATGGCCATTTTGCCCTTCCTCCACCACATGGCACTTCCTCGTGTGATGGAGGCAGTGGAGGGCCACATGAAATGGTGCAATGGGCTGCATCCGGCCTGTAGGCCGCAGGTTGAGAATCCCTGATTTAAAACAATTGCAGCACAGTTCTCCCTCAACTGTTTGGCTGCCATTTTCCATTCCTGTAATAGTTGTAGAATATCATGGTGGAAGAGCAAGAATAAACATTCTTGAGGGTACATAAGAGCAAAATCAAATTAGAAAATGGAGGAAGGAGCATGTTAGACAAGGAATAACATCAGAGGATATGATTGAGGAACTAAATCTCTGTTGGATCTGGGCCGCGAAGCGGGTTACGCAAGCTGGATCGGGGCCGTGAAACGGCCGGTGTGTCCCGGAGGAGACTGGTCAAGCAAAGACCCACGAGGCAAGATGGAGTGAAGACCAGTGTTTAATGATGACAAATCAGAAGCATTTATTCTGTTCTGGCTGTGTGCATATGTGTAGCGATACAGTGAGAACCCTGACTTCACACATCATATTTACACAAGTTAATTGGGGAAGTCTTCACCAGGGGAAGTTCATTATCTAACTTAATTAACTACCGGGGACATACATTGTTCCTCGTTATCGGAAGCAAACAAGTGGCCAACATTGACTCTAGGGCTTTAAGGAATCTGCAGGTGCGAGATTACTTATTACATGCCTAGCGAGTTAGTCATTAGCTCTCCATTGTCCTAGCTGCCTGTCAGATCAGCTATTGATGAATTAAACTCTATCTAATATTCCGCTCCCCCAATTTCTGTCCCTTCGGGAACCCGTGGCGACGAAGTGATCTTCATCACCGGGGTTCTGTCAGGGACAGTGTACCAATTGCGCTCGTGGAACCCACAAATCTCCTCTATGTCACTTAGAGGACCCTGAATAGACTGAGGGTTGGTGTGCCTAAATGTAAGACCAACATACTCAAGTAGAGGCTGCTGGCAGACAACAACATTTTGTGTGACTATGGAGAGTTGTCTGGCTCATTTGCTGGTCTGCCAGTTATTACTGGAAACTTGTGCTGTTGAGGATTTAAGTTTGCCCAACAACAAAGTCAAGAAAGTGGCTTCATTTTAACAGTTTAAAGTTTCATCTGGACATGAAAGAAGAAGAGAAAAATGGAGGGGGGGGGGGAATAGCAGCCACAACAAAATCCTGAAAACCATTCTAAAAAATGGACCTCTTTATTCCAGGACTGTTAAAAAAATCTTCATACATCAACCACCACCACCCCCCCCCCCCCCAGCATATTTTCTGGAAGATGTTGGCCCATCCGTGAAGTGTGCACAATATTGTTCCTAGAAATGTGCTAGAACTGCTTTTTTGTCTCTGTAAGATGGTATTTTCTAGAGATGGAAAAATCTGTTAATTTCATTTTCTCCACAGTTATATGTATGTACTTTATATTCCCACTTTTTTATCTTATAAATAGGGGGGGGAGTATAAATGCTGTCACTTCCTTATTAAGAAAATAATAAACAGAAAATAAATTCTCACCCATCCCTGGATTTTGCATCTTTCCAGTTCCTGGAGCAATTATATATATATATATATATATATATATATATATATATATATATATATATATATATATATATATATATATATATATATATATATATATATATATATATATATATATATATATATATATATATATATATATATATATATATATATATATATATATATTGAATCCACAGATTTTAATGGGAAATAAGGCACTAAAGAAAAGTGCCTGAAGAGATTGGGAGTGGGGTATTGTGGCTCAAAGCCCAAGAGTTTTCTCATCTAGCCCAAATAATTTGGCACTGGTTTCCCATTTAAAAGACTTCCCCTCTGAGATATAAACTCAAAAAGGAAAGGACGTATATTAACTCTAATAAAATCCAGGAAAATGACTGATGAAGACTGTTTCATATCCCTGTATCCGTTCCATAATCTCATAGCCTCCAAGAGTTCTTCTCTCAACAAGCAGCAAACATTAGGCTTAAATCTAGTTTTGGTGTTGAGGAAAGATTTAATTAGAACATATTGAGGAACCGGAAATGTTTGCCTGGTCCCGGTCTTGTATCTTGCTAATTTTGCATAAATTATTCTAAACTACAATGGCAGTCATCTTGTTGTGTAGACTTTTGAGGAGCTTTGGATGGGTTGTTTGCATCTTTTTAAAAAAACAACAACACTGAGTCAAGTTAACTATGCTTGCAGTGTCGGTGTGTGCTTTGCTTCTTCAAAGAAAAGGACACTTATGCAGACATATCTTGAACAAATTGCAGACATTTGGAAGAGGAAAGGAAGCATATCTTGTCTTGGAAGTCTTGTGAGGCTTGCAAATTTCTTTTTGACAGCATACCTGTCAACCTTCCCGGATTGGCCGGGATTTCCCGGTTTTCGGCATCGATTTTTGCCCTTTCCCGCTCCACGCTGCGTAAACCCCGGATTTCGGCAGCGAAAGAAAGGAGGCACTGTGCAGCCCATCTGCGCAGGTCGCGTTGCACGCATGCGTGGAAGGGCTCTACACTTCCGTAGCTCCCTTCCACGCATGCGCAGAAGGCTACACCGCGTGCGTAGAAGGCTACGCAAGTGGCATAGCCCTCCATGCACATGCGTACAACGCGACCTGTGCAAATCCGGTCCACGCAGGTCCCGGATTTGCCGGAGCCGCGGTTGACAGGTATGTCTGACAGCCTAAAGCAGGGGTACCCAAACTTTGTGGGCCAGGGGCCTGACCACGCCCCTGGAACAGCTGAGCAGGCCAGACCACGCCCCCAGAACAGGCATGTTTGCATATGCATGTCCATATTCACTTCCGGGTTCAGCATGGACCCTTCTATGCATGCACAAATGCATCCATATTCACTTCCTGGTTCATTGCAGACTCTTCTGTGAATGTGCAAGGACATCTGTGCCGAACAAGGAAGTAAATACAGATGCTTTTGCACATGCGAGGCAAACCAGGAAGTTAATACGGACACGTCCGCACACGTGCAGAATTCACATATTCACTTCATGGTTTAGTGAGGGTGTTGCGGGCCTGATGAAATGGCTTCAGGAGCCGTCTCTGGTTTGGGCATGCCTGGCCTAAACTGACATTCTGAACATTGCTTCGAAAAAACTTTCACATCCCTGCCATCCAAGAAAAACAAAGAAACTGCATATAGTTCTAAGTGAACAGTAGCAGTCTTTCTCAACAGATGTGTGCACCTAGAATGTGTAAATGAGAAAATTATATAATTTTTTTGCAGAGAAGAACATTTGTGTAGAACTGGGGTACAAAGAACTTTGAAGGAGAAACCAGAGAACTTTGATGAACTTCAGCTTTACAGCCTACACATGTATCCACGTTATTCAATACTAAGGGAAGATGGGGATGTAAAGGGTCACCCTTCCAAAATATCACGTCCTCTTTTCCTTAAAGCTGGAGAGCAGGAGAGGTTAGAATATATTAGTTAAAAGTAAACCAGTAGAATTCCCCCTCCCCCTTGCTGCTGGGGTGGGATGTAAAATGTAACTGAAATTATAGAGGAAAAACCAGGAAGAACAAATGAAATGGGCACGATGCACCATGAAAAGGACAAATAACAGATGGACAAGCATAACTCAAAAGCAAATGCCAAATATTAGAAGGAACAACAGAGTTGGCTAACATATTGGCGCAAAAGCAAAATAGATTCAGGAGACCAGCACAATTATATAAAGTCCCTCCAGAGGGAAGATAAGATCAGCATTTGTGTCTAGCATCAAATAAGGAACAAAGTGAACTGGTGTTCGTTTAAAAGGAATAAACGTGCTTGATTTTTGCGTAGAAACTTCCCAAGCTCATCCTGTATAGAGGTGAACCTTAAAGCAGTCCTCTGCACCCCAGAAAACTACTGCATGATTCCACCACTGTCCCCTTGAAGCTCCCCTATTCTTTTCATTCTCTTTTCTGTCCTTGTCTACAACTTGCCTTCTTTGTTAGAAAATCCCAATTTATGAAATGTAGCTCTTCCTCCCTTCTTCCATTTTTTTTCTTTCTGGATGAAGAAGAAGAAGAAGAAGACCATTTTATGTAGACATGTATAGTTTGCCAATATATTTGGCCCAGAGAGAAGTTGCTTACACCACTGCTGGAACCTAATGGAGAGTGGGGTCTGACTGACACCCCTAATACAGCTGCCAAGTAAGGAAAAGGCAGGGAGGTACAACAGAAGAAGAGAGTAGTAGAAAATCCTAATTCTTTCACAAATTAAATTTGAAATTTGTGAGGTCTATACAGCTGCTCATGAGAAATTGTAACATGATTACATTCCTTTTTCCTGCTTTCCACTTCCTATATACATCTTATATACTTTTTCTTCCTAAAATAAGAGATGCACATTCTAGAAGTTATCCATAAGTTGTTGTTGTTGTTGTTGTTCTTCTTCTTCTTCTACTACTTCTTGTTGATGATGATGATGATGATGATAATGATGTTGCTGCTGCTGCTGCCGCCGCCGCCTTTTAAAATTAACAGTGGTGCAGGAACCTTAGTAATCTCATACAATAGATCTCATTGAGAAGGGAGCACTAAATGGAAAGATGTATTGTCGTTGTTATGTGCCACCACTTGTGACTTATGATTTTTTTAATTATGTAAGATGTTTGATGGGTTTTTCCATTGCCACACACCAATGAGTTTCCATGGCTGAGCAGAGATTCAACCCAAATCTCCTGAGTTCTAGCCCGACACTAAAGCCATGGCACCACACTGGCTCTCATTATGTATTACCAGAGACTTAGTTTGCTATTTTGACACTCAGGGCGAGTAGCACAAATGTACTCTCAAATCAACTTTGTAAATGCATAATGGGAAAAATAATATAACAAGTAATTATATAACAGAACACATTACTAGTAGCTCCCTTTCTCCAAAGGTATCAGCAGCACTATCTGAGCTTTAAAAAAGAAATTAAAAATGACATAGATAGGTAGGTAGGTAGAGAGAGAAGGTCAAACATACCATATATTATTAAACTAAATGGCTTTACTGTCCCACCCAAATATTGGACTGCTGAGGTGTGGGTAGACCATTCCTCCATATACAAATTACCTATTCTCTCTTAGTCTGTCTGGCCAGACATCCTGCTATGGTAATAGAGTAGACCGTACAGCCAGTGACTCAACCTGACCCCCTAAAAGGGCCAATGGCTACATGTGGATGAGTCCCTTTAGGTGGGGTGATGGTCCCTTCAGTGGAGGAAATGCCACTGGAAACCATCATATTGGGCCCAACAGCAAACTGAGCAGAGGAGGAACCACTTTCTGATTCCCAATGGTCATGGAGGCAGAAGAGGCCATGCCAGATGGACTGGCTGTGAAGGTGCACCTTGTCCATATACTCAAAGCTGCGGCAGTCCATTGCAGTCCCGGTGTTAAATTCTGCATGTCTCATTTCATACGTGCCACAGGAGATGGCTCTATGATCATAGTGTGTGGGTCTCTTCATGGCAAACTGGGATCCATCTTAAACAAACGCATGCCATGTGTAATTAATTGGTGTGACTTGGTAAACCATAAAAATGACAAGGAGTAAGAAAACCCAGTAAATTGAGGAAGTAGTTAGAGCAGGCATTCTCAACCTATGACCCGTGGAGTAGATGCAGCCCATGGTGCCATTTCATGTGGCCCCCCACTGCCTCCTCTGCACCTGGAAGTGCCATGTGTGGTTCCTTTTTAATGTACAGGTTGCTCCCATCGTGCAGGCAGGGCAAAATGGCCATCCAGCCCCTGAATGAAGCTGTCTGAGGGAGCATGACTCGTCCTTCGATTTGAAAAGATTCAGAACCCCTGGGTTAAAGTAAGGTTGATATCCCTAGGCACTCCACCGTACTAAGGCCAGAAGATTGTGATTGTTATTTGTATGATCACATGGAAAAATTAAAAAAAGCAAATAAAATGTAGTGAAGGAAAGGGAAATCAAACATATCCTAATTGTATGGCTTGTCCACTCAAAGGCCATAGAACAAATCATCTTTCCACAATCTTACACAGAAAACTAATGCTAATCTATATCTATAAAAGAGAGGTGTGGGTTTGTATGTGCTCTAAAGGAACCCACACGCCTGGACCAATGTTGCTGGAATTCAGCACATACATACCTTGGGCTTGTGAGATCAGCAGTGTGGGGGTCACAAAACCCATTTGTGAGTTTATGCCCCCCAAAGTAGGATGCAAAGGGGACACCCCCACTAACAGGAAAAAAAATCAACAAAACAGGAGTACTGTGCATGCGCACCACAGCCTCCGTTTTCCCTAATCAATCCCAATGCAGCTAACGCAGCCACGCTTTTCCTTCAGGAGAACTTACTGGCAGGACGTTTTCCAGGCTTTCTCTACAGTACAACATAAACGTGACAAAGGCCACATAGGCCGAAGTTTACAAGTAGGTAATGAAGGAAGGACGATGCAGGTTGACAGTGGATTGAATTTTTCACCCGGCGGCATCTCCGGCCCGTTAACTTAAATTTCTGTCAAGCCATGGCCTCCTTCCCTGAGGGCAGGAGGACACGGCTTGACAGCAGTTTGAATTTTCTGCCCGGTGGCATCCCCGGCCCATAAACTTAAAGATCTGTCAAGCCACAGCCTTCTATTGCTGAAGGAAACAGGATGCAGCTGGACAATGGTTTGAAGTTTCCGCCGGGTACACGTCATTGCTAAAAAAAAGCTGTGGCT
This sequence comes from Bradypodion ventrale, assembly GCA_035047345.1. Lineage (NCBI taxonomy): Eukaryota > Metazoa > Chordata > Lepidosauria > Squamata > Chamaeleonidae > Bradypodion > Bradypodion ventrale. The sequence goes on along the minus strand of JAWDJE010000001.1, from coordinate 478,578,098 downwards.
TCAATTAGTGGGCACAGCTTTCTTCCACGTCATCATCTCCAGCCCATAAACTTAACGTTCTGTCAAGCCGTGCACTCCTTTCTCTGAAGGAAGGAAGACGCAGCTTGACAGTGGTTTGAATTTACCACTGGGACATGCCACCGGTAAAGCTTTCTTCCGTGAAACTTAAAGTTCTGTCCAGCCAGAAAATTCAAACCATAGCCACCTTTCTAAAGTGAAAGGAGGCCGCGGCTTGACAGAACGTTAAGTTTCCGGGCCGGAGATGACGATGCTGAAAAAACTATACTTAAGGGGGGGAAAAACCTGAGCAAGGCCGGGTAATCAGTTAGTAGTATAATAATGGCTAGAATGCTTTTGCATAAATTATGCCTGCGGAAGTGTGATAATCAGGGGGAGATATTTTATAATTAAAGACTTCCCTCTCCTCTCCTATGGCTCCCCCAACTTGTGAGTAATCTGTTTCAATGTTAGAAGCCAAGGAGGCCATAAGATGGAAAGAGTAAATCTTTAATAACTGAAAATTACCCCTGCCAGATGATGTTACCAGCAGGGGGAGGTTTTTTTTGGTAATTAAATATTTCATACTTTTATCCTGCAGCTTCAATGTCTTCCATGCAATAAAATAGATTTATAATGAGTTGGAAAAGCTATGGGACAGAAGTGTAACGTCTCTAATTACAAAAGGTTTTAATCCTTTTGGCTGCATCATCATCCTTCTGCAGATATAATGTATGCAAAGAGATTTTGGTCAGTAGTTCAGCAAACTTTATTAAATTGCTCCATTGTGGAAAAGGAGGACAGACATCGCCAAAAATGAAGACATGAATGATGACCACCAAAAGTGACATTCTTCATGAAAAGGAGATTGTTTTTATGTTCACTTGAACAACAGTTCCATACTTCATCCAACAGATGCCCTGGGTTTGTAACAAATAACGCTGAATCATTCCATTTTTGCACATTTCCCCACATATGACAATGCACATACTTGGTAAGTAATAACCTTCCTTTAATGCTTTCTTCTCAACTTTCTTAAAGAAACAAGCACACCAGATTTTAGCAATGTTATTAGGTAGCACTTAGGGTGGGTGGGAAGAAAGACATCAAGTAAATAGCTGCTGATGCCATCTTTATATTGTACCATGAACTTATTTGTTAATGCCTTATACAAGCAGCTCCAGAAACAGTAACACAAACACGGAGTCCTCTCTCCTTTCCACTTCACTCTTGAAGATTTCTGAATGCCATTAGAGAGGAACACTGAATGTAGCAAGTAAGTAATAACATGCAGTACCTAAGAGATCAGCTTTTATTATATTTTCCCCCTGCTGTTGCTGTTGTTGTCTGGGGAAAATGTAGCAGATTTCCTGCTGACCCTGTCAACAACGATGAGAAGCTAATTTGCTAGCTCAGTGACTCATCATCAGTTCAGCTTACATAGAGCTGACAAAGGTCAACCATGTAGAGAAAGTATTTGGTTTCAATACTCAGATCAAGGAACGGCAATACTTTCAATGATTTGATGATTGATTTCATGTAAGTCTGCCTAACTGTATAACTCAGCCAAACAGTGAAAATAAGAGGGTCCCATTACTGGCTTTCAATTACATTGGAGAATCATCCGGCTTAATAAAAACAACTTCCTGACCAAAGTGGACTGTTTGCAGCGTAAACAAAACTCTGGACAAGGTCCTTCTGCTGTTACAATTTCCTTGTTCCCATTTGGACTACGCTTGTTGGGGTGAAGGGATACACTTTCTGGTGAGTTGGAAGTCTCAGCTGTGCTGCCAGGGGTCAGTGATATTTCAGATCACTTACTGGGGGACAATGAATACGAGGGAAACGCTGGACTTTCCGTTTCCTTCCACCTCATTACACAGACTGTTGCTTGTGTGAGGGCACCTTGAGAGGAAATGGCTCTGAGGAAGGCCACACAAATTCCAGTTCATCTGCCTTAATAAGGGTTATCACAGAGTGAACAAATAGAGCCTAAGGGGTGGAGAAAGGGCAGGAGATCAAAACTGCCAGTGTATAACCCATTGTCAAACAAGAAAGAACATGGACTCAGGCTGTCTGCCTTGCAGACATTTAAGTCTGATGCTATTTTATATGGCTTCTATTTTCTCAGTGGTGAGACCAAAGAACACTGCTAAGCTCAGACTGGGAAACTTGCCCTGTTACCAACCTCCAGCAATTTATCCACAGAAGACTAGAGAAACAGGATGGTGTAGGGGTTGAAATCTGGCCAGGTTATTCTGCTATGGTAATAGAGTAGACCATACTGCCAGTGACTCAATTCCAATCATCAGGTGGCAGTTAAATAACCTGACAACACTGAGGACTAACAGTCTTGGATGTTGAACTCCACAGGGAAAAGTGATGGTTCCTAAGTGGGATAAATCTCATTTGAATCCATCTTGATGGAGGGCACCAGCTTCATCAATACTGGCCTGGAGCTGATGAGGACTATGTGTGCCAAAAGGGCTCACGACCAGAAAGTGACTCACAAGTTACTCATTTTGCCCCCCCAACATGATTGGTATTCATTTTACTGACCTCAGAAGGATGGAAGGCTGTGTCAACCTTGAGCTCTGGTCAGGATTGAACTCACAATCTTTTGGTTGCAGTACAGTAGTTTAAAGAAGCTACTGATTAGGTTGAAAGAAGAGAGTGCAAAAGCTGGCCTGAGACTTAACATTAAGAAAACCAAGATAATGGCAACAGGCCCTATCAGCACCTGGAAAGTAGACGGGGAAGAAGGAGAAGCAGTGACGGATTTTACTTTCTTGGGATCTAGGATCACTGCAGATGGAGATTGCAGCCATGAAATAAAGAGGCGACTGATTCTAGGGAGACAAGCCATGAGAAACCTGGGGAACATAGTGAAAAGTAGAGACATCACCTTGCAAACAAAAATATGTATAGTCAAAGCAATGGTATTGCTGGTGGTAATGTATGGATGCGAGAGCTGGATCATTAGGAAGGCTGAGCGCAGAAGAATAGATGCCTTTGAGATGTGGTGTTGGAGGAGAGTTTTGAGAGTACCCTGGACAGCGAGGAGAACAAATACGTCAATCTTGAAAGAAATCAGTCCTGACTGCTCCTTAGAAGGTCAAATAGTAAAGATGAAGATGAAGTACTTTGGACACCAAATGAGAAGAGAGGATTCACTTGAGAAAGCCTTGATGCTGGGAAAGGTAGAGGGCAAAAGAAAAAGGGGACGGCCAAGGATGAGATGGCTGGATGGCATTGTGGATGCAGCGGGCACCGAGCTGAGCAGGCTGAGGAGGATGGTGGAGGACAGGGGTGCCTGGAGATCAATGGTCCATAGGGTCGCAAAGGGTCGGAATCGACTGTGTGACTTTACTGTATGGGACCAAAGACAACAGAACAGCCGAAGGGTTGGCTTAACACAGGTTTATTGCATGATGATCCGGTGGAGCATGAGGTAATGGCGGTGATACATCTCTATATATACAGTAGCATTATACATTTGAATCTTGTAGCACGGTAGCTCATTGGCCGCTACCGGCGTGGCCTCGCCCAGGCACGCCTCTCTTCAGTAGTTCTTCTTCCTGCTGCTGAATGCGGGGAAGGTTTTCCCGCGGCTGTCCGTGATTGAGCAATGTGAACCATGTGAGACTGAACGCTCGCAGCTGCCCTCTATGGGCTGCTTGCTCGCGTTCCTTTACAGCTGAGATACATTGTATATGGAGTGGTTACATTCTTATCAGTACAGTGAACATGCATACATAACATCGACTGAACAACAACACAGCAGTTTAACTACTTCACCACCAGGGCTCCAGGCAGGTAGACAAGCATTGACACTTACATAGAGAGCAGTCATCCATGTACTGTATATAAATGGATTCTTGCTCTCAGGGTGCTAAGAATCTTATATAGCAGCAGGGAAACAATAGAGGGAGGGAAGAATGAGGTGGAATACATGTTGAAAATGCCCAATAGACATTCATGAAGCATGGTGAAAGCTGGAAACCAGGAGAGAAGGAAGTGCACACATGTTTCTCCACATGTTTTGAAAAGGAGAGGGTCTCATCATTAGTAAAAAAAACCAAAAAAACAAAAAACAAAACCTGAGAACATTCTGTGGTTGCTCCCAGTAGTGAAGGCAGAAGAAGATGACTGGTGTAAGCCGCTATTCCAATTCCTCACAAGGACATTGGAATGGTATTAAGGTGGTGAAATCAAAATGGTCTCCAACTCTTGCTTTTGATACTGACAATGGCAGTAGAAGGAAGGGAGGAAGGAAGACTTCTCTCCTTACTGGCTGTTTCTCCCAAAAGAACATTTGGAGAGTACAGCTACCAAATAGTTTATTTATTTATTTATTTATTTATTTATATTTATATCCTGTCCCAATCAACAGACTCTGGGTGGTATACACAGTCCAGCGAACACCTCACTGGCTGCTCAGCAAAACTTAAAAACAATAAAAGCCCTTCAATAAAACTAATTACAAGAGGGGGGACCTCAGATGAGCCAAACAGGAGAGTTTATTGTGTCCAACTCTAATGGGTGAGGCTCATCTCCTTGTACAGCCAAAGGGCCAGTGCTATCAGCATCTGCAAAAAAATTCCTTGGGTCATGTGGCAGGCATGACTAGACACATGGAATGATGTTACCTTTCCCACCCAAGTAAATGTCTTGCTTTTGAACTGCTAGGTTGTTAGGAGCTGGGACAAATGGGAGCTCACTTCTGCACGCAGCACTTGGGTCTCAAACTGCTGACTTTCTGACATTCCGGTTGTCAAGCTTTACCTCAGCACTTTTACAACTGTCGTTGGAGCAACGTGTTGGTGCTTATCGCTGATGCTTGAAAGAAATAAAGTGTGGGCCAGAAGCTGGATGGAGCAGGAAGATAGATCATTGGTTGATGGTACAAGAGACACAATGCATTCAAGAATTTGATCTTCTTATGGTGCAAATTACCTTAGATTGCATGTCTATCCCCTGTTTTATACACAGAAAAATCTCACTTTTAGAGGTCTGTGTTCTCCACAGCTCCTGAGGACAGATGGAGATCATCTTAGGGGATGCATGCCATGCCATCTGGTGGCCATATGTCCTCTTTTAGGGAAGGCAGTCTTCTACTTGAAGAGCTGCCAGAAGGTAGTTCTCCTTTTCAAGGTTTTCCAGAGGCTTTCCAGTCTGAGTAAAAGCTTTGAAACGCTAACAGAGGAATAAATTACCTTGAATCTCACTGCTCCTCCAGCATTCAGTACCCTGGGGCAGCTTCCTCATTATGCCTAACAGTTGGGCTGGCTCTGGCCACAACAAATGAAAGCAGAGGGCTGTAGTAATTTATATAGCATACATACCTATACTATAGCTAGCCTGTTGATTGTTTAATTTCCCTCCAGATCCAAAACAGTGCTGGGGAAATGTGCAAATAACAATGGCTAGACAACAGCATTTGTTCCTATTCCTTTGGTGCTCTTTCTCCTTGAAAACCATGAAAATTTGTCATCCCTTCCCCTTCTGTTGATTCATTCAACAGGATTTGGCAACAGATCAAATCCACAAGAAATAAAAAGAAGGAAAGAAACTTTTATTCAGATGAAAAGAATCAAGTCTGTTTTGTGGCATATCAGAAATATACAGAATGGGGGGGGGGGACTTTGGTAAAGATCAGTTGGATAGCTTTAGATAGATAAGATTTAGTATGGGAAGAGTTAAACCTTTTTGAGAATGCCGTATGTACCAATATTCATTCCTTTTTGAATAAAGTGGCAAATTCCCATTCTTAGTCAGTGGAGCACAAAATTAGCCCTGTGCTTACAGTGAAAGGTCAACACTGAGAGAAAGAAACAAGAGGTGAGGGGTCAAGGCCTGAGTATGGAACAACAGAAATGGCTAAAATATTTAATTCTACAGTAGGTTATGTTTTTCAGTTTTCTCTCTCTCTTTTTACAAAATATTTGCACGGCACAAAATGATTGCCTCCTCCCTCTTGCATTTCATCTGCATGGGTATTGAACATAAGAACATAAGAACAGCCTTGCTGGAACAGGCCACAGCCCAGCATTCTGTCTCACACACTGGCTCACCATTTGCTTCAGGGTATTCCCAAGGAGATGCCTTCACCTGCTTAGGATTCCCTGGAAATGTAATTGAGAGATATCCTACCTATCTCTCCAACCCGGAGGTTGTCCTTAGGTAACCATAATTATAGCCATTGATACCCTTGTCCTCCATGAATTTGTCTAATCCTTTCTTAAAGCTGTCGAGACTGACAGCTGTTACCACTTCTTCTGGCAGGGAGTTCCATAGACCAGTGATCCTCTGAGTGAAAAAGTACTTTCTCTTATTTGTTTGAGAACTAGTACTAGTATTGCTAATAGAATAAATGGATATCAGAGAGTGAACAAAACAAAACAATAAGAAAACATTGTGCCACTTTAAAGACTAACTGCTGTATTTTAATGTTAGCTTTCATGGATTAAGTCCACTTCATCAGACATAGGAGTGAGGCTTCATGGCATCAATTTCTACATCTCAGGTACAGAGGTAGAGAATGGTTAGCATAACAGATAAGTGTACAAGTCATTGCGATTTTTTTTTTACAACTGGTAATATTATTCTTTAGATTAGTTGTGAAGCTTCACCCTTTTGAATTGCAAATGGTTCTTCCTTTGTTCTGTGAGGTAGCCTGAAGCTGTGGATGAGAATTCTACTGAAGTAGTTTCTGTAGAGGTAGATCATTGTTTGATGGTACAATAGACATTCAAGAAATTGATCTTCTTATGGTGCAAATTACCTTATATATAACAACATATAACACGCAACTGTCTGGCCAGGCATCCCGCTATGGTAATGGACTAGACCATACAGCTAGCGATTCAAGACTGTGTGTTGGGTGGCAGCAAATAACTTGACTCTCTGAAAGGGCCAACGGCTATGGGTGGATGAGTCCATTTAGGTGGGGAGAAGGCCCCCTCAGTGGAGAAAATGCCACTGGAAACCATCATATTGGGCCCAACGGCAAAATGAGCAGAGGAGGAACCACTTCATTATTCTGATTTCCAAAGATCATGGAGATGGAAGAGGCCATGCCAGATGGACTGGCTGTGAAGGCGCACCTTGCTAATATCAAGGCTGCAGCTGTCCATTGCAGTCCCGGTGTTAAATCCTGTATGTCACATTTCATTCATGCTGCAGGAGATGGTTCCATGATCACAGTGTGTGGGTCACTTCATGGCAAGCTACAATCCACCTTAAACAAATTCACAGCAGTGGCATTTTTCCTGTTTGTCATTCTTCCTTCATATCAATCAACTGTGAAAATGGTTTCCAGGGGAAAAAACTGTATACTCGGATATGAGTAGCAGCCACTGATGATGACAATAACATACAACATATATAGCAGCATATAACAACCTGTTAGTTTTGGTATATCAAATTTGATAATATGTTTGTGTTTGAGGTTGGCAAGGAAGTTTGTAACTAGGTGAAAAGTCTTCTCAGTGGCACCTTCTACAATAAAGAACAGCCTACCTCCAGAGCGGCACCAGGCTCCCTCTCTCAATATATTCAAGAAACATAATTATATAGAGAGCCATTCAAAGATTTCCTCCCTATGGAGGAATTAATTTTGAACATTATTTGTTTTGGGGCCCTAAATCTTGTTGGCAGAGACTTTTAGAGTTACTTTTATTTCTTGCACATTGCCGCTGTCAGGTGAGATAATATGTATTTTAAGTTTGTTTTGTTTGTTTCAATGTTGTAAACCACCCAAAGTGGGAAGTTCCTTCCCAGGTGGGTGGTATAAAATGGTACTAAATGAATAAATAAATTCCCCCACCCCCCAAATTATGATGGCATCATCACTGGCTTAAAAGAGAATTATACACATTCATGAAGATCAAGACTCAATGGCAACTGGTCATGATACTTATATGACACGTTGAGGATCTGAGGTACCATACCTTTGTTAGGAAACGTAAGTAGGAGGGAACTACTATGATCATGTCCTGCATCTAGACTTCCCATATATACCTGGTTGCCCACTGCAAAAAAAGGGGTGTCAATCTAGAAAAACTTTGATTTGATCTGGCCAGGTTCTTCTTACATATTTAAGAACCAAGTACCTGGGAGATTGGTGGTTCATGTTGTGTTCCCAGTGGTGACTGCCCGCCTGCCAAATTGGGTGGTTTCTCATGGTGTTACTGTAAGAACACAGATGACTGAATGTACCAATGCTGCTTTTTTCTAACCCTGCTCAGATCACCTTCCTGGAGTAATAAAAGTCCATTTTTTCACACAACAGCTTTCATTGGGGGATCAGTATGACATTACGGGTTCATAAATTTTATCTTCATATTTCAATAATTATACCCATTATGTGCAGAAACTGTTTTGAGACATTAGCCTTTCTTTATTTCTTTCTGTGCCATGGGATGATCCAGCTTCATGTTTGGCATGAAGCCCATTGAATGACCTTGTGCCAGTTGCATCCACTGTCCCTAACCTACCTCTGAGGGTTATTCTCTGGAGTAACTCTATATGACACCTCAGTTTCCTTAGAGGAGTGGTGAAGTATTATGAGTATTATGTAAGAGCTAAACATAACCTCCAATGGTCTGTTGTGGCTATTTTTTAATGGAGGGAGATAAGAGACAAGAACATCAGTGCTCTCCATGGCTGATGCTATGTTGATTTATATAATGTTTGACTTTATATGAAAATGCACTCCTAAAAGGTTGCAGACTCTGTTCTTTTCTGTTCAGCTCAGCAAGTAATGGTTCTATTACCAGATGCAACTGGACAGAGTCAACATTTGTCTTTAATATGAAAGTGGATTGCCTTTGCTACAGAGTAAGGCTTTTGAAGCCTTCCATGGCCCTGTGATCCCAACATCAAGACACCAAAACTTAATTAAGTGACACCAGCAGAGAAAGCACTGGCACTTCATCCCTGCTCATCATGTTTTCAATCCTAGAGCATTACCCTTGCTTCAGTGGTTGAGTTGCATTATTTCAGTTCCAAAAGGGATGTTTGCCTTTTTCCGAGCTTTCCCCCACCCACCCCCACCACCCACAGAATTTGCTAATGTCTTGGCTTTGTATGCTTCACATTAGCAGCAGCAATAGCCGAGTTTTGCCAATTGGCACTCAGCATTTCAGCAGGTTGAGAGACTATATTTAGGCCAACAGTAGAAAACAGTGGCCCAGATGACTTAACCATAAAACCTCCAGATTTGCAAACAAAACCAGGAATATGCCCAGGATACATGGAAAAATAGAGTCTGAAAATCTCCAAGCATCCATAAAGATATCCAGCACAACTGGGCTTCTACGAGGGCATATGTGGTGTGGCCTCGAGTTTTGTTTTCACAGAATGACATCTGACAAATTTCCATCAAACCTTTCCTTAAACAAAAGTACACAGGTTCTGCTCATCCCATTCTTTCACAGCCGATGAGTGAGGCAAAGGTTAGTGATGTGCTGACAAGCCATAGCCCCCAAAAATGGTTTTCAAGATTAGAAGTTGTTTTAACAGTTCCATTCCCCCAGAGATTGTGGCTGAATAGGGATTTGAACCCTGGTCCTCAGAATCCTAATTCATCACTCTGTCCATTATACCATACTGGATACTCACTGATACAAAGATATATTACTGTATAAAAGCTGAAATTAAATCTGTTTCTGGCATTTTAAAAAATGTGTGGGTGTTATTATTGCTTTCTCGATATTTATAATTTTATTCAATTTGTTGTCTTCTTGTTCTGCCATATCCAAATCCAAATATTGGCAATCCTCATGGCAATCAGCTATAAAGACTGCCCTGAGAATATAATGCAGTGGTCTGTCATCTGTCTTCCGCATCACAACCTGACACCCATACCACTGATCCAGTTCCACGAGTCACTTTCTGGTCCTGAGCCCTTTTGGCACACATAGTCCTCATCAAACCCAGGACAATAATGATGAAGCTGCTGCCCTCCATCAAGATGCACATCGGCACCCAAACCTTTAGTCCTCAGAGTTGTCAGGTTAGTTAACCGCTGCCTGACACTCGGTGTTGAGTCGAGGGCAGTATGGTCTACTCTATTACCATTGCACGATAACCTGACAAGGGATTTCAATTTGTCTATATTATTTAATTGTAAAGATTTTTATTCTTATTATTATGTTGTAGACCAGTCAGAGTGGGAAGATATCCTAGATGGGCAGAATATAAATGTAATAAATAAATAACCTTCTCCAGTCATTCTTCTCAAAATACCTCAGTGAATTACATGATGCCTCCCTCATCCCTTTGTATTTAGCTAGAGCCCACTATATTTGTGCATACTCCCCTTCCAACTTAACACTGTGGAAGATCTGCTTTCTCAGTCAGGCAAATAATCCATGTGAGAACAATAGAATCCTTACCACAGATCTTTAGTCCCCTAAGAATTGTAGGGCTTGGAACTGATAACAGAGACTTAAGCTATCCTTCTGTCTCCCTCACATAATGGCAATCTCCATCATATCAGCTGATTAGGGCTCCTTCTTCAATATGAAGCTGGACTCACAAATTCCAAAGACTTTGGCACCTGAAATTTTGTTTTCAGCTTTCTTTAAAGGCTAGTTTAGATGTGGTGTTAAATCCAAACACAGATTTAATGTCATGTGGACTATAGTCCTTAAATATGAAGTCATTCTATCCAAAGTTCTAAGTATAAAGGTGATATGTTGAGGACTTATGGAGCAAAGCCAGTTGATGCTATACTACTTGCAAGTAAGCGTATATCATTGCTCTTTGTATGAGTCATGGCTAAGGCATGTTTGTTCCCATGACCTATACATGAAGAAAGGCCTTAATAGCAAGATGATCACCTGTGATTTGCATGATCTATAGTGTTAAAACTCCTGGTAACCTAGCCAGCAGAGCCAGTGCTATAGGGCTGTGAGAATTATAATTTTAGTTGTTCACCTCTTCTACATAAAGAGCAATTAAAGAGTCAGGAACCAGACTTACCTGCCAGATCTGTAAAACATATCTAAGATGGAACATCCACCAGTTTGGGAATAAATAAATTTGAAAACCATTCAAGTTGTTTTCTTAGGCCAGAACTGGTGCGAATTACTATCACATGTTGACCCGAGGATTATTTTTCTTGATCCAATCAAAACTTGGAAAATAATGTGTTGTTGTTGTCATTGCCATTGCTGCCCGCGCCATCATCGTTGTTGTTGCTGACATCAATCATCATTATTATTCTTTAGAGGACAACTCTCAGAATGTCCATTGGCACACTGGCTTGGGAATTCTGAGCAAATTTTCCCATGTTCTGTATCCAGAAAAATACAGTATGTGAAAGAAAGCAATAATTTGTACATAGAGTTCTATCGGATGTATCAGATTTATACTGGTTAGAGAAACTGTAAGATTGGGGCAGAGTAGAGCAACATGTTTAATTCCAAATGATTTCATGAACAAATATTTAGCCAGGTACTTAACTCTCCCACTGAAATCAAAGTAACTGAAGTTAATAATGTTTAATTTTGCCTGGATCGTGCCCAATTTATTTTGTGCTTCCCATTTCATTAAGCTGATGATTAGAGGAAGAAGGTGAGTGAGAACTGGGAAAATGCCAAAGGAAAGCAATTTCAGTCATAGGAACACTTTCAACTCCCCTTTTGCCTTACAGGCAGTGTCAATTTAATTTAAATTATCCATCTTACACAAATTGGAGATGGGGGAGGAGTAACTCTAGTTGTAACATTGAATATGTAACAATGAATATGTAAACAAGCAAACAAAATTTTGAAAGTGATATTTTGCATTTGTTTGTTTGTTTGCTTTGTTCTTGCCTTTTCTGAAAAGTAGATCAAGTATAAAAAATCACTAGCTTATTTTTTTGTGGGAAGAAGGGGAACAGTCCACACCCCTAAGGGAACAGGCATGGTATCACTGGTTCTCTCAGCATCACTGGTTCTCTCAAAAACACCTTAAGTTATCTCTTACAGTATACAGCCATTGACTAGCCATAGGTAAAGGTTACTCTTACTTGAAAGCCAGTCATATCTGACTCGGGATCAGTGCTCATCTCTGTTTTATAGTCAAAGATCCAGTGTTGTCTGCATTTGCAGACGTTACTGTGTACATGTGGCAGGCATGACTAAACACTGGAGTGCACAGAATGCTATTTACCTTCCCACTGAAGTGCTACCTATTTATCTACTTGCAATTTCTCACTTTCGAACTGCTAGGTTGGCAAAAGCTGGGACAGAGAAAGAAGCTCACTCTATCGTGCAGCACTCAGGTCTCTAACTGATGAACTGCTGACCTTGCAGTCATTAAGTTCAGCATCTTAACCACTAAGCCACCACAGTCCCTTGACTAGCTTTAGGAAAGTTTAAAATGAACTCCATGTAGTCCTATTCACGCTGAAAACTAGACATCTAGAAACAGCTGTTGCCATATAATGGCTGAAATTGAGTAATAAGTTGCAACTTGAACAGATTTATAAGGATTTGATGTGTTGAGAAAATTCCATTGATCCACTGGACCTACTCTACTTCTAATTTCTGACTGTTTTTTTTTTTTTAGCCAATGTCTGCATGCTGCGAGCATCTTTATGTTCATAGGGAATACGCCCCAAATCAGAAAATGAAAGAGTTGTGTTTCTGGGCTTAATGTCCTAAAAGGCTGCTGGTCAACATGGCCATAATCGTTTGGGGGTGGGGAGGGATGTTGGGAGCTGTATTTCTCCCCTCCAAAGATAGGTTTTCCAAGCTGTGGAAAAAGAGCATGTGAAATATGGCAGAAGGGAGGGTTGCAAGTAATAACTGCTGCTGGTGGTTCTTCATTGGCTCTCAAGCTTGAAGATGGTGGCAAGACTAAAGTGGAAGAGGATATCTGGTGACCAAGCCCTCTGAAAGCACTGTGATCCCCCACTCATTGTTAGGTGTCAATGCCCACCTGGAGTTGACATGCAGCATGCCGAGACAGGTATTTTGCAAACAACCACAACAACTGATAAGAGGTCAGGGCTTCATGTCTTTGTGAGCCACCTTGAGTCCCCCATGTCAACCCAACCCTCATATCTACAGTTCATAGGTTTGTTTTTGTACCCTCTCCCTGGTTCTTCTCAGCATGAGGACTATTCAGCCTTTTCAAATCCAAAATAGTGGTGGCAGCAGGTACAACTGGGCACACTGGGAGACTTGGAGGTGGTGACTCCCTCAGCATCAGTGTGGGTCAGCTTTGCTGTCACAGTCCCTGAAGGAGATACTTTCTGTCCACCACTTCTCCCCGTACGTCATCTCTGGTGTTGGTAATCCGACAGTTGCGCGCTCTCTTAGACCAGGACTCCTTACTCATGGTCACTCTCACTCTGGTCACGTCAAGACTAGACTATTGTAATGTGCTCTACATGGGGCTGCCCTTGACAACCATTCAGAGGCTACAGCTAGTCCAGAATGCGGCTGCTCAGGTGGTGATGGGGTGTGGCCATTATGCCCATGCCTCGCCACTGCTTCGGGAGCTGCACTGGTTACCAGTTTGTCTCTGAGTGCAATTCAAGGTGCTGGTTATGACCTTTAAAGCCCTACATGGTAGTGGGCCAGGATACCTAAGAGACTGCATCTCCCTAAGAACTGCCGCTGCGCTCCCTCAGCTGGGGCTGCTCCTGGGGCCAACCCGTCCCCTGGCCCAGGAGGGAAGAAAAAGCCACTGGGGCAGGTGAGAAGACCACCACCACTGTGCTCCCTCAGCTGGGGCTGTTCCCAGGGCCAACCCCTCCCCTGGCCTGGCAGGGAAGAAAAAGCCACCTGGGCAGGCGAGAATACCACTGCTGCTGCGCTCCCTCAGCTGGGGCTGCTCCCAGGGCTGCGTTCCCCCCAGCTGTGGGGGAAGTCTGAGCAGCAACATTCTGGCTGCCCAGACTCCGCCGCCGCCCTGTGCTCCTTCCCTCAGCCCAGGACCAGCTGGGGGAGGGTGGAACACCTGCGTTTGGGGCCAACACAGCTCTCTGTGGCTCTTCCAGGCCTCTGCCATCAGCCCAGGATGGTAGATTCAGCTCAGCTGGGGCTGCCGGCACTCTTCTCCCTCCTGGCCCTGCCCACCAGGAGGGCTTCAAAAGAATGCCGGAACTGTCAAGCTGTTTCAAGGCTAGGCTTTCCCTGCTCCTCTGAGAACGTTTGAGCTGTGGGGCTCCGTCATGGTTGTTTGAGCATGGGTTCCATTATGGACATTAGGTAGCCGAGGACATTGCAGTACTTATTTTATTTGTTATTTCATTATTTAATGCTGTTTTATTGTATAATTTGTATTGCATAATTTGTTGACATTGTATTATGTATTTAATTTTTTTGTATGGCCGCCTTAAGTTGCGCTTGTGTGAGTAAGGTGGGATAATAATAATGACAACAACAACAACAACAACATCTGTCCGTCCAACCAGAGCAGACCAGAGGGGCTCTCTAATTGTACTATCAGCTAGAGGGGTTCGACTCTCTAGCACAAGAAGGAGGGCCTTCTCCGTGTCCGCACCGGCCTTTTGGAACCTCCTGCCAATAGAGCTACAGCTCCCAATGGAGTTGCTGCCCTTCAGAAAATAACTTAAAATCTGGCTGGTGAACCATGTCTGGGGTGTTGATGGAAGGGTGACCACCCCTGGTTGGTTGGTATAACTCAACATCCTTCCCCTCTCGCTCTGCAGCACTCTTTTATGGGATGGGTGGTTTTAAGTGTTTTATGATGATGGTGTTTTTCACATTTTATATTTGTTTGTCTATGTTTTAGCTATTATTCAGTTTGTTTTATGATTGTGAGCCGCCCTGAGTCGGTCTGGGCCGAGTGGGCTACATAGAAATCTAATGAATTGAATTGAATTGAATTCCCATCATTCCTTCGCACCCTAATAAAAGGGCTTGACTGGGGCTTCATACTCCATATCCTCTGTGCCTCAGAAGTAAGGCCCTTTAACTGGGCCATTTTCCTCGTCCATGGGACCTCCTTGTAAATATACTCCTACTCGTCTGGAGGAAGTGGTTTTTAAGGAGGTTCAGGCCTTTTTGCAATACCCATCTGCTGCCTCCTCTGGAATGTCTCTTTTACCCAAAATAGTGCTTCAGCCTTCACAACAATGCAGATCTTCTCCTTCACCTTTTCAACTCCCTCCAAGGCCCTCCTTATATAGTCCAGCTTACTAGCTTTGCCTCTATGCCTCCCGGTCCATCCGGAGGTGTCATCTTAGGCTTGCCTAAGCCCTCCTTTTCTGGTAACGCTCTCCCCCAAGATCCACAAGGGGGGGTGGAGATAGGAAGCATGGGTCATTCTTGTGTTGGGTGTGACACCTGCTGACTAGGATGTCCTTGTTACTAGTCTCCCCTCACACTTGGGAATTGGGGTAAAATATTTTAATGTAAAGTATTGATTGCAAATTTTTTTAAAAAAATTATTTATACAATGCATGACAATATAATGTTATTTAGCTTTATCTTTGGGACGAATTGAGCCCTCTCTGAAACTTGTGCTAAATATCCCTGCTGGGCAGGTTTGCTGAGGGCAATGCGACCAAAGGGACCAAGTCACAGAGGAAGAAGAAGGCCAATGATGTTATTTCTGCCTGATGCCTCCCCCAGATCTGCATCTAGTACTACATGTTGGTTTATGCTGATAAAATATGGCTCAAGCATTGCAGTGTTTAAAGTAAAGGTTTCCCTTGCTCGAAAGCCAGTCGTATCCAACTCTAGGGTTCAGTGCTCATCTCTGTTTCAAAGCTGAAGAGCCAACGCTGTCTGCTTCTGCAGACATTTCCGTGGTCATGTGGCAAGCATGACTAGAAACAGAACGCGGTTACCTTCCCACCGAAGTGGTCCCTATTTTTCTACTTGCAATTTCTTGCTTTTGAACTGCTAGGTTGGCAGGAGATTCATGCTTTTTGTGCCATTTCAGCTTGTATGCAGTGCTGGAACCTGTGGTTGGTAGTATGGAAATGTTGGGAATTTTATGACATGGGTTTAATCTCTATTTATGACAGATCTGTCTGGCTACTTCGAAAAAGGAAAGCATTTGATAGGACCATAAATAAGACTCGGTAAAAAAAAGAAATGTAACATACATCTTGCAAAGCTGTGCTTTTTATTGCTGCTGTTATTATTAATTGTATGCATTAAGAACACAAGAACAGCCTTGCTGGAACAGGCCACAGCCCATCCAGCCCAGCATTCTGTCTCACACAGTGGCTCACCATTTGCTTCAGGGTATTCCCAAGGAGATGCCTTCACCTGCTTAGGATTCCTTGGAAATGGCATTGAGAGATATCCTGCCTATCTCTCCAACCCGGAGGTTGTCCTTAAGTATTCATAATTATAGCCATTGATACCCTTGTCCTCCATGAACTTGTCTAATCCTTTCTTAAAGCTGTCAAGACTGACAGCTGTCACCACTTCTTCTGGCAGGGAGTTCCATAGACCAGTAATCCTCTGGGTGAAAAAGTACTTTCTCTTATTTGTTTGAGAACTAGTACCCAAAAGTTTCATCGAGTGTCCCCTAGTTCTAGTGTTATGCGATAGGGAAAACAGTTTTTCCTTATCTACTTTGTCAACACCGTGCATGATTTTATAAACTTCAATTAGGTCACCTCTTAGACGCCGTCGTTCAAGAGTGAAAAGGCCCAACTGTTGCAGCCTCAGATGGTAAGGAAGGTGTTCCAGTCCCCTAATCATTTTGGTTGCCCTCCTCTGCACTTTCTCCAACTCCATAATATCCTTCTGGAGGTATGACGACCAGAACTGTACACAGTATTCCAGATGGGGCCTCACCATAGATTTATAAAGAGGCAAAATGACACTTGCTGACTTACTTTCTATACCCTTCCTAATGATCCCTAGCATTGAGTTTGATTTTTTCACTGCTGAGGCACACTGGGTTGATACCTTCATTGAGCTGTCCACCAGGACACCAAGGTCCCTTTCCTGGTTTGTCACAGAGAGTTCAGAACCCATCAGTTTATAAATGTAATTGTGGTTTTTTGCCCCAACATGCATCACTCTGCTCTTACTAATGTTGAAGCTCATTTGCCACTGCTTTGCCCACTCCCCCAGTGTCAAGAGATCCCTCTGGAGCTCCTCACAATCTCTCACAGTTTTCACTACCCTGTATAATTTGGTGTCGTCAGCAAATTTGGCTACCTTGCTTTTTACTCCTACCTCTAGATCATTTATGAAGAGGTTGAAAAGCAGGGGTCCCAGTACTGAACCTTGGGGGACCCCACTCTTTACTTCCCTCCACTTGGAGAAGTGTCCATTTAGTGCTACCCTCTGTTTCCTGTCCCTTAGCCAGTTGCTGATCCAGGACAAGACCTGTCCATTTATTTCATGACTGGTAAGTTTATTCAAGAGCCTTTGGTGTGGGACCTTGTCAAAAGCCTTCTGAAAGTCCAGATAAACAATGTCAACTGGATCCCCCTTATCCACATGCTTGTTGACACTCTCAAAAAATTCCAACACATTAGTGAGGCATGATTTGCCCTTGCAAAAGCCATGTTGCCTCTTCTTTAGCAGTGCCTTCTCTTCTATGTGCCTATTAATTCTATCTTTTAGGATGGTTTCCATCACTTTACCTGAGACACATGTCAAACTGACAGGTCGGTAATTATCTGCCGTAATTGTAAATTGTATTGATCGTAGAAAGCTGGAAGTGTCGATACACTTGTAGTTGTTGTTCATAAAGGTAAATGTGTCAATTATCAAATTTCTGCTAATGAGGATGATGGAGGAGAGAAAGAGAATGTATATACAGTATTTAAATATATAAATTATAAATTAAATTGTATTATTATATTATATAAAATTAATACATATATAATAGAAATGATGTTTGGGGCATAATTGCTAAGTATGGTAGAGATAAGTTGCTGTTCATTTAATCATTTGAGGAACAAATATTAATTGCTTTAATGTGGGTAGTTTTGTTTTGTTTTTGCATTTTTGGAGATAATAAGTGAAATTAACTAGCAGTTGAATTATTCTATTAATGAAGTAGTTCCCTCCTACATGTTTGGGAGAGTGACTCTTTTTTCTCTTGCTTCATATTCTAAAAGTTCCACTCTAAGGAGAAATAACCTCCCTTGCCATGTTCCTTTCAAATACATAAGTTAAGCACCACAAAGAAGCATTTAGAGCAGGGGTTCCCAACCTACAGCCCACGGGCCAAACCTGGCCTGTGATGCCATTCTAATTGGCCAGTCGCCATCTCCCCTGCACCTGGAAGTAGAAGTGGGTGCATTTATGTCTGTGGTAAAATGCGCCCGTGCACTCACAGCTGACATAAACGTGGAAGTGGGCGTATTTACATCAGCCATAAATGCGCCTGTTTCTGCTTCCAGGGGCGTGGTCCAGACCACTCAGCTTTTCTGAGGGTGTGGTCAGGCCTGCAGTGCAAAAAGTTTGGCCATCCCTGATTTAGATACTTAAGAGACCATGTCACCTGAAGAACATCTGTCCGTCACACTAGAGCAGATTGGAGAGGCTCTCTAATTGTTCCATCTGCTAGAAAGGAGCATCTCTCTAGCACCAGAAAAAAGGCCTTCTCAGTGTCTCCTCCGGCCCTATGGAACCTCCTGCCAATTGAGTTGAGTCTCCAGATCGAGTTGCTGTCCTTCAGGAATGTCCTAAAAACCTGGCTGGCAAAGCAGGTGTGGGGCCCCAATGACGTGGTGCCCCCCTGCCTGCTGGCTAATCTAGGAAGAACACACATTCTCTCTTTTAATCGATAAGGGTTGGGATAATTTTGGATAGTCATTTTTAATGGGTTTTTTATAGGTTTTAGAGTTTTTAACTGTGATGCTGGTTTTTATTCTTTATGGGCCACCCAGAGTCTTTTGAGTTGGGTGGCGATATGAATCACAAAAATAAATAAATAAATAAATAGAGGAAGTTCCAAAAGAATTTCTTTGCATGATAATTGATATTAGGAGCTTCCTTGTCATGTTACATAGCCTATTTAATTTCCAGCCTTGCTTTCTCCTGAAAGTTTTGTATGTTTTTTGCTTGAATGTTTTGTACATTTTTACCATTTTGCACATACAGTAAACCCCTGGGTTATGGAATTAATTCATTCCAAAGAGTTTTTCTTATAACAATTTTCCTGTGAAGTGAAGCATGGTTTCCCATAGGAATGCATTAAAAACCAAAAAAAGTTCCGGAGGTTAGAATAGAGCCAAAAAACATTGTTTTCCAATTGAGAACTCTTTCTAAAGTGGCAAAAATATAGCACAAGAAGAATTAATGGGCTGTCATAAAAAGTTAGCTTCTCAATTAACTGATTTTACCACAAAGGTAGAAGCTAATTATCAGAGAATGGATAAAGCCTTGAATGTGGTTCAAAAGGATTTGAAAGTGGCACAGGAGGATATGAGAGGGTTACAGGAGAATGAAAGAGAAGTTAAAATAAAGGTGGAATCACAGGCGAAGAGATTGGATCTAGTTGAAGAGGTCATGAGAAAACAGAACGTGGTCATTCGTAATTTGGTGGAAAAAATGCCAGATAAGCTGAAAGAAAGAATAGTTGATTGGCTGAATAATTTGAATATGGGGATAAATTTTGTAAGTGAAGATATTGTCAGCTGTTTCAGACTGGGTGCAAGAAAAGGGAAAAAAGTACATAGAAATGTTTAAGTTAAGTTTGCAAATTGGGCTGATAAATTAAAGGTGATGAGATTTTTTAAACAAGCTGGATCTGGCATTTTGAAAATTGAGGGATGTGATATAGAGGTTTATAATGACATATCTGTAGAATAACGGGTATGGAGGTTCAAGATGAAACCTGTGACAAAATTGCTCAGGGAACGATCGATTGATTATCATTGGAAATTCCCCAAACAGCTTAGATTCTTCTATGATAAAAAAAAATGCACACGTTGGATGAGGAAATGGACTGTTTGGAATATTTGTGTCAAATGGGTTTGGTTAAGGCATCATCCCGTGAATGGAGGGGATTAAGAAAAGCACTGGTGGAATCAGGGGGAATGAGAAGAGAACATGCAGGTGAGCCAGAGAGAGGGGCAACAGGAGGAAATGAGACAGAATTGGAAGTGCAGGTGGTGGTGGAAGAGGGTTGAATTGGAATGAATTTAAAAGGAGAGAGATGATATACATAGAGGAGGGAAAAAGAGATGTTGAAATAATATTTTTTTCTTTTATTTTTATTATTATTATTTTTTCTTTTTATACTAGTGGATCGGCGCTAGAGCCTTAAGGATTTTGGATTTTTTACACGTTCCCCCCCTCCCCTCTTTGGGTGACAAGGGCCACTTTCTGGAAGGAAGAGTGGGGAGGGTGGCTTAAATTGTTGTATATGTTAATTGTTAATTGTAATGTAATTTTGTATTTGAATGTTAGTCAGTATAGGGTGAAGGAGATGGCACAAGTAAGAGTCCAGGGAGGTCAGAAGGGAAAAATGCTAAATTAAAGAATGAGGGAGTTTAAAATATTGGCGTGGAATGTGAAAGGTACTGGCTGTCAAGTGAAGAGGAGGAGGATAGAATCTGCTTTGCGTAAGGATAAAGCCGATATAGTCTTTCTTCAGGAGACCCGTCAAAAATCAGGGGATACTAATAAGCTATTTTTGGGATGGATGGAGTTATATGAAAAGTCATATGGTACTTCAAAAGCAAGGGGGGTGGCAGTCCTGATTTCAAAGAGACTTGGCTTTGAGATGTTAAAAAGTATTTCCGATCCAGAAGGTAGATATTTGATCATTATAGGGAAAATAGATAATGAAGAAATAACCTTAGTTAATATATATGCCCCAAATGATCATCAACAAGAATTTTTAAATAAAGTGTTGGAAATATTAGAAAAGGAGAGAACATCGAAAAGGATTGTAGCAGGTGACTTTAATTTAATATGGGCAAAGGAGGATAGTTCCAATGTATTAAGGTCTGGAAAGGGGGTTAATATGAAGTTCTTGGATAAATGGATGAAGGCCCTATGTTTGAAGGATGCTTGGTGGGAGATTAAAGGAACAGAGAGAGCATATACCTATTTTTCACAGGTCCACAACACTTATTCCAGAATAGATTATATTTTTGTAACAGAAAATATGGTTAGAAATTTAGAAGATGCAGAGATAGGAATTTTTAAAGAATCAGATTACGCGAAATTTTGTCTAGAAGTAAAAATTGAAGGTGAAAAGAGATATAGGAGAAATTGGAGATTTGACGATAAATTGTTTTATGATCAGAAAGGTAAAGAACAGATAATGGAAAAATGGAGTGAGTGTTGGGATTGGAATGACATGGGTGAGGTTAATTAAAACGTATTGTGGGATGCCATGAAGTCGGTGTTTAGAGGGGAATTTATTAAGTTGGCTAGTGTTAAAAACAAACAATTTAGGGATAAACAGAATGAGTTTGAGAATGAGATTAAAAACTTGCAGGAAGAGCATGTAAAGACAAAAAGTAAAGAGGTTTTTGAGAAAATGCAAAGGTTAAAAAAGGAATTGATAGGGAAAGATATACAAAAAGTAAAAAAGATTTAGTGTATTTACAGAGGGATTATTTTGAGTTTAGTAATAGAAATTCGAAGTTGCTGGCAAGAGCAGCTAAAGAAAAAAGAATTAAAAGAGAGATTGGAATACTGGTGGACAAAACAGGTAGGAGGTGTAACAAAATTAAGGAAAAGATTAAGATAGTGAAAACTTTTTATCAGGAGTTATATTCTAAAAGAGAAGTGAATATAGCGAAATTGAGAGAACAATTGGAAAAGCGTGTACAAAAAAAGATAAACTTAGAGCATAAAAATAGAATGGAAGAGAAAATAACGGAAAAGGAGGCAAGAGACATAATAGCCAGCTTGAAGATAGGAAAATCACCAGGTGATGATGGGTTAATAGCGGAATTTTATAAGGAATTTAAAGATTGTGTAGTTCCAAGATTGGTGAAGTTGTTTAACTATATAATGGATTGAGGGATGATACCGTCATCATGGTATAGGACCATAATTGTTTTGTTGCCAAAACCTGGAAAGGATTTAGAAAAAAATAGAATCTTACAGGCCTATCTCTTTGATAAATCAGGACGCCAAGATATTTACAGCAATAATCACAAATAGATTGAATGGAATTATGGCTAATTATATAAATGAGGACTAAGCTGGATTTTTGAAAGGAAGACATATGACAGATTTGACAAGGAGGGTTTTGGATTTATTAGATATTGCAGGTAATACAAAAGAAAAAGTTGGTTTATTATCATTGGATATTTTCAATGCTTTTGATTCATTGCAGTGGGTGACAATTAAGGAAATTACTAGATTTTATGGGTTTGGAGATAAATTTTGTAGTATGATTGGACAATTGTATCAATTTGGACTAGCCAAGGTTAAGGTAAATGATGAGTTTACGGATGAAATAAGGTTGGAAGCTGGCACTAGGTAGGGTTGTCCACTGTCCCCAATATTATTCATAATGGCGATGGAATTGTTAGCTGAAGCTATAAGAGGAGATAGTGGAATAGAAGGGGTTTCAGAAGACTTCCGGTAAGATGGCGAGCTGAGTAGGAGTGTGGAGTGAGTGCTCTCGAGGGTGAAATAAAGGTAGAGTAAAAGATTCCTGTTTAGAGAAGGTACAGAGGAATGACGGTGGCTGCCAGAGTTTATTAAGACTCATAGAAGTTTTACAGAGATTACAGAGAGTTGGTGGGAGAGAGGTGAAAGGCAGAGAGCCTGGAAGAAGTGATTTATTAGTTCTCTGTTCTCTGTGAGTCGGTCTGCTGGGGAGTTTGAACCAGCGTGGAGTGAGTTGGAGAAGAGGCAGTACATGTAAAAATTGACTGTTTTGCTGGCAAAAGCAGAGACTTGGTGGAAGAGAGGTAAAAGGCAGAGAGCCTGGAAGAAGTGATTTATTAGTTCTCTGTGAGTTGGTCTGCTGGGGAGATTGATCCGGCATGGAGCAAGTTGGAGAAGAGGCAGTACATGTAATAACTGATTGCTTTGGTGGCGAAAGAGTTAACTTGATGGTGAATTAAAGGAACCAGAAGAAGGAAAGTCACGCTGGGACAACAAATAGAAAAATGGACAGATTGCTTGGTTTGGGTTGTTACGAGACTAGAGTTCTGCGCCAGCGTTCCCCTGGGCCGAGGCACAAGAAACAAAAATGGCAGGAGTGTGAGTATCGTAGAGGAGAATTTAGTCTCGTTAAAGGCGGGGAGTGAGCGTCGAGGCAGCGGGGAAATGCGGAAGGTCTAGAACGCCGTGGCTGGGAGAAACGGTTGACGTTCAACTTGCTCAAAACAATTAGTGGCACTCGAGATAAGAATCCCACAGTAATTCAGTGCTCAGACGGTTGGAGACGGGGCTGAGATGAAGGGGGGACTCAACGCCGAGCGCCTAAAGAGTTGGTGGAAGTTTATTAATAGAGCGAATACGATTTGAGTGAATTGAACTATTGAACTGTTGCAAGATCAAGGCCACAATTGCTACAAGGAGAGTAACATTTTAACTTTAAATGCTGTGCAAGTTGAATATCTATTGAATGTCTCCCCTACTTCTCTGGTTGAACTGAGGATAATTGAAAAAGACTGAAAAAATACGGACGTACTTGTAAAAAGTAGTGGAGAGCAGAGGAGCATGCTTGAAAGAACGCAGGACGGGACAGAAACTGAAGAAAATTGGAGAAAAGACTTGTAACAAATCTGAGAAGACCCCGGGACAATATTATAACTTGGTTTAGTAACTCTAGTTTAAATCTGTGTGGAATAATGTATTTGCTCTGAGACTAATTGAAAATTTAGGTTTATTTTTAAGGCTCCCTTGCCCAACGGGGTTGGATTGATAGACTATTTTGTATTTACAACTATATGGAAGATACTATATACTTCGAAAAACAGGGTTAATTTTTAATTGGTAAACCGAGATCAAATAATCCAGATAAATTGGAATATATTGTGTAAATTATACCTATAGGAGGAGGGGGCAATTAGAACAGGGAGAGCAGTTGGATTGGTTAATCAGTGAGTGGTAACCAAGGTAGAAGAAGGAGTGATCAGTGAAGTGAATGAGCCGGCATAAACCTAAAAATCCTAAATTGGTGTGGACACAAGAACCAAGGGAGAAATCCTCGGATCGTAGTTATAGAAGATTGACTAGATTAGAATTTGAGATGAAAGGGGCAAATAAAGACGAGACTGACTCTAGTGGTGTGGGAAAATTACAAGATGAGAAAGTGGAAAGTCTACAGTCAGAGATTAGTGCAGTGTTTAAGAAAATTGAGTCTAGAATGGATAAATTTGAAACATTTCTGCAACAAAGTGACAGTATTAGAAGACAGGATAAATCGGACATAATTAAAGGGCAACAGGATTTAAAAGAAGTGTTAGACAACTTTACAAAAATAATTAATGCAAAAGTTTCCCAAGTAGAAACAAAATTGAATATGGTAGAAGTAGACGTTAAAGATATACAGGAAAAGGAAAGGGAGAGAAGTATTAAATTAGAGGATCAGGAGGAGAGATTATCTAGATTAGAATCTCAAATAAGACAAAGGAACATAGTGATAAGACATCTTCCTATAAGTAATCCCGACTCTTTAAAATCAAGGATACTAAAATGGATAGCTCAGTTAGAATTAGATAGAGGTATAGACCCAGAAGAGATACAAGGAGTATACAGGATAGGCCAGAAGAATACAGGTCAGTCAACGAGACCGGTACTAGTAAAATTTACAAATTTAGAGTCAAAATTAAGAATAATGACATGTATAAAACATAAGGGTAGTGAAAGTCTACAATATGAAGGACAACTTTTGGAGGTTTATCACGATATATCGAAAGAAGAACAGCTATGGAGGCAAAAATTAAAACCAGTAACGAATTTATTAAGACAAAAGGGTGTTAAATACAACTGGCAACACCCTCAGAAATTAAAAAATTTCTGGATGGGGAAGACCTCGGTAATAAATACACATACTGATTGTATGGATATTCTTGAATCCAAAAATTTAATTAAGGATGGCACCCAGGAATGGAAAAATATGATGGAAGAACTTGTAAAAACTGGTTGTCAGAGCCCGAAGCAGAAATAGATTAGATTGAGCAAATTGGTACTAGTAGAGATGATTAGGCAGCCTCTGCGCATTTCTTTTGAAGGGTTTTAAGTATTACGTTATATGACAGGATCAAGAAACTAATAAATGGTTTATGTATATTTACACCAAGTAGAGCTTATTTTCCACCTCGCATGATTGTTCAAGTTACATCAGAAACAGAAGAAGACACCACCACACGGAATAGTCAACAGTAGAAGAAGGAGTGATCAATGAAGTGAATGAGTAATTGGAGGTGGTTTCGCAAATGGAGGGAACCGGGGGTACAAGGGAAGAAGAGGGTGGGGTAGGGGGGAGGATAGTGGGGGGAGGATAGTGGGTTTGTATAGTGGATTTGTATAGTCGGGATAAGGGTTTGTCACACGGATCTACAACTGCTTTAGCGGTAAATATGAAGAAAGTCAGGTATGAAGAAGTTTAGTGTAGCAACCTGGGCTGTCAAATGAAGAGGAAGAGGCTAGAAGCGGCTTTAAGATTAGAAAAACCAGATATTATATTTCTCCAGGAGACCCATCAAAAATTTCAGCAGAAAAATAATCTATATCTTGGGTGGATACAAATATATGAAAAAGCCTTAGGCACGTCGAAATCAAGAGGTGTTGCCACTCTAATCTCGAAAAGATTAGGTTTTACATTGAACAAATGTATGAGTGATGAGGAGGGTAGGTATCAGATAATAACAGGAAAAATACAAAATGAAGAGGTGACATTAGTGAACTTATATGTGCCAAACCAAAACCAGGATAAGTTTCTAGAAAAATTGCTTCCAATAATAAATAAGGAAAAAGCCAAAAATTTGATAATTGCAGGCGATTTTAATATGACAAGAGCTCCAATAGATGTTTCAAAGGTAAACAAAAAGAGTAAACATTGTAATGGATTTATAGACAGATGGATGAAACAACTTGAGGTTAAAGATACATGGAGAACTTTGAAAGGTTCAGAAAGGGCTTATACCTTTTATTCCCCAGCACATAAAATTTACACAATAATAGATTACATAATGGTATCAACAAATTGGCTGGGGAATCTGGAGGAAATTAAAACAGGAATTATTAAAGTATCGGGTCATGCAATGATTCTTTTGGACATGAGGATTGCAAACGTCGACAAATTTGAGAGGAGCTGGAGACTAGATACAGCATTATTTAAAAATGAAAAAATTAACGAAAATTGAGAGCCAAGTGGCAATTTAATTGGGAAATGAACGATACAGGTGACGTCTCACCTAATGTTCTTTGGGATGCAATCAAAGCAATATTTAGGGGAGATTGCATTATGGAAAAATCAATAGAAAATAAAAGAAATAATGACGTACAAAAAAAGCTGGAAAAAGAAATAAAAGAATTAGAATTAAGTCATGCTAAGTCAGGGGCAGAAGGAACATGGGTGAAACTTCAATCAGCAAGAAAGGTAATGTTGGGACAAGAAATGGAGAAGGCAAGAAGGCATCTAGTCTTTTTAAAAAGAGATAGTTTTGAATTTAGCAATAAGAGTATGCGAAGGCTAGCAAAGGCGGTTAGACAGAAGAAGAGTAAAAGTGAGATAGAAGTCTTGGTAGATAAAAATGGGATTCGTCATAATAAATTATCAGAAAAAATGCAAATGGTAGAAGATTTCTATTCAGAACTTTACAAGGAAAAAGAAGTGGATCAGGAACTCTTAAAATCTTATATAGCCAGCAATTTAAAAAGAAGACTAGATGATAATCATAATAAAATAATGGAAGAAAAGTTCAATGATAAAGAGATAGAGGGAGTGATACAAAAACTCAAATTAGATAAAGCTCCAGGGGAGGATGGCTTCCCCTCTGAGTTTTATAAAACGTTCAGCGATCTAGTAGTCCCTAGACTCAAGAATCTATTCAATTACATTCTGGAAGGGGGGAGTTATGCCTGAATCATGGAGTAAATCGATTACTGTGTTAATCCCTAAACCTGAAAAGGATAGGGAAAGGATGGAATCTTATAGACCAATTTCGCTCCTGAATCAGGATGCTGAAATTTTTTCAGCCATAATGGCTCAGAGATTGAATAAATTTGTTAGTCTTTAAATAGAGGAGGATCAAACTGGTTTTGTAAAAGGTAGACAAATGGAGGGGCTGATAGCTAGATTACTTAACATTATAGAACATTTAAAGAAAATAATAGAAAAAACATGCATCTTGGCCCTCGATATATATAAGGCATTTGACTCTCTGCAATGGAGGACGATTAAAGAAATAATTAATCAATTTGACTTTGGAAATAATTTTAAACACGTGACTGCACAACTATATAAGTGAAGTCAAACAAAAATTAAGATAAATGAGGGTTATAGTAAACCAATAATGTTAAATGCGGGTACAAGACAGGGATGCCCCCTCTCACCTATTTTGTTCATCCTGGCGATGGAAATACTGGCAACGGCAATTAGACAAGATGAGTCGATAAAAGGAATAGGGAAAAAAAGATAGTGATGTTTGCGGATGATACGCTTTTAATAATAAAAGATCCTCAGCTTAAAATTAAGAGCATACAAGATCATATGAACCTATTTGAAAGAACAACTGGCCTAAGTATAAACTGGGACAAAACTGAGGCGTTAGTATGTAACTTAACAGAGCCAGAAACAACAAAATTAATGGATACTTATAAATTTAAAGTTAAGAAACAAATGAAGTACTTAGGAATATACATCTCAGCGGAAGTCAAAGATTTATACAAATTAAATTTCATAAAATTAAAGCAAGAAGTAAAAAAAATTAATAGTGCATTTAAAGAAAGTAAAAATGTCATGGTTTGGAAGAATAACCACTTGTAAAATGAAAATAACACCGAAACTTAATTTTTTGTTTGAGAATCTCCCTATTAAAATATATCAACGAGATTTAAAAGAGTGGCAGAATATGATAAATGAATATTGTGGCAATGGGAAAAGTCCCAGGTTAACCAAGTCCCTGTGGTATATGAAACAAAAAAAAATGTTTACCAAATGTAAAGAATTATTACTATGCTTTTCACTTGAAAAGAATAGTGAAAAGACTAAGTCAGGTAAAAACAGAGCTAGATTGGCTTGAATATAGTAAGTTAAAGGGGGAATTTTTTTTAGGAAATGAATCGCCTCAGCAAAAAATTGATAATTATACGTTGAAAATGACATACGTTTGGAAAACTTTAAAGAATAAAATGGCCCCGAAGTGGTCCCCAATTATTGAGTTATTAGATATCAGTGATTGTCCGATACCAATAACAATCCAAACAAGAGATATCTTGAAGCAAAATAAAGTACTATTGTTGGTGGAGTTGTTTGATAAGTGTGGTAGTGAACACATAAGAAGTGAAATTTATAATAATCTGAAACTAAACTGGTATCAAAAACTGCAGGTGGAATATTGGGACAGGAAAATGAGAAATAAAGGTAATCCAGTAGAAGAGAGGGATTTAACAACATTTGAAGAATTAGTTCAAGATGTGAGGAAAGGGAAAAGAAATATGCAGGGAATACTTAGTAAAATTTACCAATACCTAAATTTTAATAAAAACATACAGAATGTATTGAGACAAACTTGGGAGGATGACCTGGGTATAGTTATAGATGAAAACAAATGGAAAGGAAAGTGGTCTCAAAGAATCATGTGTTCGCTATCTATAAGGGAGAAAGAGCACAATAGCAAGATACTGTGGAGATGGTACATGATGCCAGTAAGACTACAACAAATGAAAAAGCATAAAACAGATCAATGCTGGAGGTGTCAACAACCGCGAGGTACTTTTATACATATGTGGTGGGAATGCCAGTACACTCAATTTTTTTAGAGATCAATAGAAATAGAAGTAAGCAGGATATTAAGAAGAAAAATTAATTTAAGTCCAGAATTGGTTATAATAGGTGAGACCGATGATGTAAACTTAAATTGTCATGAGAAAGAACTATTGATAACACTTCTCTCAGTATCAAGGCAAATTATTGCTAAACAATGGAAAGAGAAATTAACATTTAATAAAGAGAAATGGTATTCTGATATATGGCAGCTAGCATTGAACGAAAAGTTAACCATAGAAATGAAAGCAAAAAGAGGTGAGAAGAGTAAAAGTAGCTTTTGGGAAACGTGGCAGCCTTTCATCTCATATGCTTTACCCAAAGAAAATAATGTCGGCCCAGGCCTGGAAATTCGTAAATTTTGGGAAAGATAGAAGGGAGGAGAGGTAAAGCTTTTACCATCTGTAGATCCAACTGTATAGAACGGGTGTATTATCCCATATTCGAAAATAAGAAATTTAAATATTGTATTACCAGGATGTTGCAAGTTGAATCTGGGAGATTCTTTGTTTCTATTATGTTGTAATTGTATGGTTTTTTTAGGGCTCTTTTTCCCCTATGTATGTTTGTTTGTATATATGTGAGTTTATTTTAAAATAATAATTTTTTATAAAAAAAAGAAGGGGTTTCAGAAAATAAAATAAGTCTTTATGCGGACGATACATTAGTAATTATGAAACATCCAAGAAAAGCACTAGAAAAAATTCAAGGTCACTTAAAAGATTTTGAGCAGGTGACTAAATTGGGATAAATCTGAGATAATATTTTGTAATGTTGATAAAGAGGAACAAAAGAAAATTAGAGATAAATTTAAAATGCAAGTTAAAAATATTTTGAGATATCTAGGAGTTGAAATATCTCATAAATTTGAGGACCTCAAATGATTGAATTATGAAAAACAAAAAAAAGAAATTAAAGATAAAACTGAGCAATTCAAAAAAGATTAATTTATCTTGGTTTGGCAGGATAGCGTTGTGTAAAATGATGTTGCTGCCAAAAAATTAATTTCCTGTTTGATGCATTACCAATTTATCTAAATGATAAAGAAATTAAAGACTTTCAAAATATATTAAATAATTATTGTAATGGTGGAAGGAAACCCAGAATAGCGAAGATTTTTTTGGTATTTACCGCAGAAAGAGGGAGGATTGGGGATACCTAACCTGAGAAATTATTATAGAGCTTTCCAAATTAAGAGTATTATGAAGATATTAGCAAGAAAAAGAGTAATATGGGAAGAATTGGAAATGAAGGAGTTAGATCGAACAGGTAAAGGTATATTTTTGGATATCAATGATGGAAGAATTAAAGTTAAAAATAAGATGATGAAGACATTGTTGGGGGTATGGAGAAGGGTCAAAAAGAAATTAAGTCTGGATTTATCGCCTATTGTGGAGTTGGAAGACCTTGGAAGTTTTCCGATAAAAATAGATGAAAGGAGAAGGGAGGTATTAGAAAAGAATGATGTTTCTCTGCTGAAGGACTGGGTAAGAGTGTGTAAAGATAGTAGGAAAAAAGCAGAAATATGTGTGCAGTTGAACTTAAATTGGCTACAGAGAGCGTCGATAGATAAATGGAATGGTCAATTTTTGGGACAAATAAGTTTAGAAAGAGGTAAAACCGAATTTGAGGAATTGATATTGAAAATGAGAAAGGGAATTGTGGAAATAAAGGGAATAGTGAGTAGAGTATATAGAATATTAAATAAAGAAGGAAACCCGCAAGAAACATTGAAATCATGTTGGGAACAAGATTTGAATATAGCAATATCAGAAAGAAATTGGAAAAATAAGTGGAGAAAATGATTTATGAGAACCATGTCAGTTAGAATAAAGGAACACAATTTTAAGATCTTGTGGAAATGGTACCTGACTCCAGAGAGATTGTTTCAAATGGATAATACAAAAAGTAAAAAGTGTTGGAGATGTAAAAATTCTTTGGGAACTTATGAACACATGTGGTGGGAATGTACTGTGGTAAAAGAATTTTGGGGGAAAATTGAAAAAGAGGAGAGATATTAGGGATCAAATATGAACTGGATGTAGGTACGGTATTATTAACGGATGTTGAAAAATTAGAACTGAATGAGGATAAAAAGGAATTACTACATTTAATTGTGGTAATGGGTAGAATGTGTATTGCAAGGAATTGGAAATCGGAGGGGTGCTTGAAAATAGAAGAATGGTATAAGGAGATGTGGGATCTTGCATTGAACGACAAACTGACATGGGAAATAAACAAATATAAAGGCAAAATTAAAGAAAATAGATTTTGGAAAATTTGGCAGCCATTTGTGGATCATTCGATGAAAAGTGAACAGGAGGACAGCCGGGTACCGGATAAGGCATATTTTTGGAAATGGTGAGAAGAAATGTGAAATCCCGCAGACTCCTACAATATGTAAATACACAGGGTGTTTAAAGTAATTATATGTTAGTATATCATTTTCTTTATTATTTCATTATATATCTGTTCTTAGAATATTATGGAATAAATGAGGGTTGGGGATGCTGCCATTTGAAGGGTAATGCCACCCATGGATGGGTGGTGGAATAATTATAAAGTATTAAGAAAGTATTGGCAATATCTTTGATGGATGTTTACAGTGAATAATGTTATTGTGTTATATTATGATATTATGTTTTATTTGTTTTGTATTGTAATAATAATTAAATTTAAATTTAAAAAATTTAAAAATACAGCACAAAATTCCAAAGTGCCTTTTAGAAAGAGTGGTGCAGGAAAAAAGGTGTGTTTTTTGGCCTTTTAGTGAACTCTGGAGCTGATATTTGTTATTTTCAATGCATATTCATCACATTTTTGACATCACCATCTAGTGGCCAGCCCTCATAATTTCAGGAAAAGTGCCACCGAACAGCTGATGATGGGTGGGGGGAATTTCCAACACTTTCTGATTGCATTGAGAGCTTCTGACAGTGCCAAAATACGATGAAAAATTCCAAAACCAGAGTGGAAATGCTCCAAACACCTTCCCACCACCTTGCAATGCATCCAAAAAACTGTCCATATGTGATCTCCCACCTGTAAATCAGGACATTATTTCCTCAGAATTGCCTTCCATAAGTCAAGTTTTCTGTTACCCGAGGTGTCCGTAACCCGGGGTTTTACTGTATTTTGCTCAAATGACAGAGACCTTTTAAAAACACATTGTTATTGTTGTTGTTGTGCCTCGCTATTGACTAGAATTAAGAAATCTCAAAGGGCTTTCAAAATCCTCACTGAGGTAAGTTATCCCATCAAGACAGATCAGATGGAGGAGCATAAGGAACTTTAGCAAACATTCTTCACACCTCACATGCTGGCCTTTGCAGGGCATGTGTCAACAGATACAACATCCAGTTACAGGAAATAGAGTAGACCAAGGAAATATTCTCCTATCGATGTATATTTGTGCATGCAATTCCACCCCCATTGCTGCAATTCACGGATAATGCAAAGCAATATTTTAAAAATAGCATGAATTACAATTATTTTGTATGATTCAGTAACCACAAATAAGGCATTATTGCAAAAGAAATGAATCAGCCAGCCCCTGGCAACAAATGCGAAGCAGCGGAGCAGCAGGTAAAAATCCATCCTGGCTAAAATTACTACATATGTTTTCCCTGAGTAATGAAGCACATTTGACATGAAAATAAAGTAGCTGTTGAATTTAATTATGTAACCAAAGCTTGAATCATATGAGCATCAGAGGGGGAAGCAGCCGGAAATGGGGGGATATGGTGACATTTACCAGAATTGGGCTGCCAGGAAGGCCTCAGATTTGACTGACCATACAGGTCACCTCAACATAGGCCAGCTGAAGTCTGCCATGATGTTCCTCCAGGCTCAGCAAAGTTGGTCTTCTGTGTGTACGTAAGAACTAAGTAGATAATCTGGATGGAGTTGATCTGTCCAAGCTTTGCCTCCTACCTGCAACACACTTTCACCTCAGAATATATAATTGTAGTGCCAATATTGCTTGGAGAATTGAGGAAAAAATTGCTCTCATTTGAAACAAATCTGCCTTCTGTACCAGAAGACCAATTTACAGGTCTGAGCGTTTTTTCTGAGGTTAGGACAGATACTCAGATTTATGGATTCTTTTCAGCTACTTAACTTGAAACTTGCCATGGTGTTGGAGAAACCCAGGACAGTTGTATAAGAGGATTTTATCATCCACATAGGGGCCACAGTAGACTCAGCCAGCTCAAGATTTCATGGCTATCATAACAATCCAAGACTTTTGACAGGATCTGGCAAGTAAGTAAGGTAAAGGTCTCCCTTGCTCCAAAGCCAGTCATGTCTGATTCTAGGGGGCAGTGCTCATCTCAGTTTACAATCAAAGAGCCAGCAATGTCTGCATCTGCAAACGTTTCCATGGTCATGTGGCAGGCATGAATAGACACCAGGGTAGATTGAACATTGTTTACCTCCCCACTGAAGTGGTACCTATTTATCCACTTGCAATTTCTTGCTTTAGAATTGCTAGGTTGGCAGGAGTTGGGACAGAGGTGGGAGCTCATTCCATCATGCAGCACTCAGGTCTCAAACTGTTGACCTGCCAACCTTCTACTTGTCAAGTTCAGCATCTTAACTACTAAGCCACTGCAGTCCCAACAAGTAAGTAGGATTCTGTTAATTCTAAAAGGCAAGTAGATTTGCATATATACTTGATCTGGTCCAAACAGCGGAAAAAATGATAAAAATAGGTGGATCTTAGAAGGATTCTTTTGGGGATTAAAATCCCCCTGAATCTCCCATCCAGAAAAAATAACTTTTCCAATGGTTGCG
Organism: Bradypodion ventrale; assembly: GCA_035047345.1. Classification (NCBI taxonomy): domain Eukaryota; kingdom Metazoa; phylum Chordata; class Lepidosauria; order Squamata; family Chamaeleonidae; genus Bradypodion; species Bradypodion ventrale. Next base: position 478,544,441 of record JAWDJE010000001.1, on the reverse strand, counting down.
ACTGGGTTGGTTCTCTTGGCTCTCATTTTCATTGTAAGATCATGACCGGTGAAATTTAAAAGACTGTGTTTCTTTGCAGGATTGTGGACTTTGTATCTGCAAGAAGAAGGCTGGTTTGTAGGTTACAGTATTTTTACAAATAAATAAATGCAGAAATAAATATGACCCTTTGCCTTGTTTGGAAGTTGGCATGGAAGTTTAGATCTGGTATTATGTGCCAGTTTGGTGAGCTCTAGAAAGGTCTTTTTAATTTAAAAAAGCTACATAGTTAGTTCTGGAACTTCAAAGAAAGGGGGAAACACCATCTTTTAAATTGAAATTTTTAAAAAGTATTGAAGTTTCCATTATAGTAGTGGTGGTGGTGGTGAGCTAAAAATGTTGGGAGGCTGTTATGTACGTTAACTGTGTTTTCTGACAGGAGTGGAAAGTATCTTTTCTCATGTATCTATTCTTATGCAAATAAGTGGATCGAAAAATGTGCACACTCTGTTAGCCAATGGGCTTGTTGTATTATTGTTACTGTTACTGTTTATAGTGTATATAAGTCCGGGTTTTGCTCCATCCAAACTGTGTTCAAACCCCACTAATAAAGAGCTGGATTTCACTGCTTCATTCGTCTGCTTCTTCATTCCTTGAACACTAAAGAGGCAAAATCTAGCCTTGCATTTTATGGGCTTTTAAAAATATTTTGAAGTTTAGTCTTATTGTTACTGAAGACTGGGTATATGAGTCACATGGTTATCTGTATGAATCATGGTGTGCTTCATTTTCTTAAAATTTCTTTCTTTGCCTTGGTTATTATGAAATGAACAGGAACAGAACAATTTGCATTGGATGGTGCACTTTTCTTCTTTCTGCATGAATCTTTTACCCTCTTCAAGGGTAGTCCCCCACAGAGCCTATTGCACTAGTCAAGACTGCAGGGTGCTACCGGTAAATATAGCTAAACATTGAAAGCTGGTGGATTCATAAAAAGTTCATAACTGGTTGTCAGCTTAATTTTGCATGCTAACGGAGGATATATTAAAGCCTTCTTACTATCATTTTAACTAAGAGCCCAAAGAAGAAACTAAATCAAGGAATGCAATCATATTGTGAACTTAACCTGGTGGTTGATAACCATCATGCATGATTTTCTATTTGCCACAACATGTCAGTCTTTAAAAGATTTGATAGCATGCTGTCCAATTTCAGCCAGACCATTACTAAACTCAGAAAGTTTCAAAGGTGAGCTCAGGAAGTATATGAGGGTGTTGACTACTTCAATGGTGATGAGAAGCAACAGAACTGAGAGTTATCAGCATATTGGTGGTAGTTCACTCCAATATTTAGGGCACCCTCTCTCTGTAGTTTACTGTGCATATGAGGGATAGAATAGTACTGTTAAAGACACCATATACCAAAGGCCATAGTGTTGAGCACTATTGGGTACATGCCAACAGGAAGGATTTTAAACCACTGAAATATATGCCCCCTTAATGTCCATCTGCAGAGATGACCAGTCGGATATGACTGGCTTTCGAGGAAGGGAAACTTTTACCTTTACCTTTAATGTCCATCCTGTCTAGACAGTCAACAGGATACTATGTGCAATTGTATCAAAAGCTACCCAGAAGTCCAAAAGAACTAGTAAAGATACACTTCCTTTATCCAATGCCTATCATAGGTCATACATCAAGGCAGCCAAAGGAGTCACAATCCCATATATTTTCCATAAGCCTGATAGAAATAGGTCCAAATAATGAGTGCCATCCAGAAATGTTTGAAGTTGCAGCATTACTGATTTCTCGATTACGTTAATCAGATATGGTAAATTCAAGGCAAGACTCCAGACTCAAGGGCAGAATTCTTTAATAGAGTCTTTATGACTACTTCATTTCAACAAGAAGGGATGCCTATTTCCTGTAATAAGGGATTCATTGTCTCCCTCAAACAGCCAAGTAGGACAGGAGTTGAGTAAGCAGCTGGTAGCCTTCATTGTTTCAAACATCCTGTCCACACTCTTGGAATATACAAGCTGAAACAAATCCCACACAACAGTTGCCAAAACTATAGTCCTCTGATGCTGGAGTCTAAGTCAAGATGGATCTGGCCACCTTTGATTGCAAAATTCATCAAAAAGTACTCCCGGCAAGGAAAGACTTTTCAGCACACCTCCCCACAAAATACCTTGGCAAAGAAGGTCTTTGGAAAAGCATTATTGATCCATTTTGTGCAGTTGTGGTGATGGCAGAGGTCTGAGCTCCCTTAGCTTCTCTTGCCCTTTGATGTAGCTCTTCAAATGAGTTCTTAATATTTTAATGGTCAGATTCATCCCAAACTGCTCTCCAATAATACTTTAAGCTTCATACTGGCTGTTTCATTGCCCCCAGTTCCCAGCTAAACAATGGTTTACAAACAGAGGTTTACAAACAGAGAGGAAGAAATCTTCCTATTTCAAAGCTTTGTTATTGCTTCAGCTTTGCCGATGACCAGCAGGCTACAAAGCTCTTCAATCACATTCAGAATCCATGAATTGTTTGCTACTGGTCATCCATCCCGGCAAAGATTCACACCAGCTTCAAGCCGAAAATAAAATTGTGATCTGCCCACAGCAATGGACTCACAGATAATCCCCTTCCACCTTCAGATTGCCAGCTCTACCAGAAGAAAATATCAGATCAACAGTACCATGTGCATGAGGTTAACTGGAATAGAGATATAGCTGTCATAGCAGATATGAAATCCTGAGTCACTCTTGGTTGAGTGACCTTAGCTTGAGTGTTGGAATCCACCAGAACATCCAGGAGTAATCTAAGAACTGCACAGATTATACGTACGTACAGCAGTCCTTTACACAGTCAACAGGAAAGAGGGTTGTTTCACTAGTCCCATTTTCCAATATAATAATAATTTCATGTCAGAAATTATTCTGGGTTGAAATGATTTTTGTTGGACTAACTCCACTCAGGAGACACGTGAATGAGGCTCCTTTCATGTCCCCAAGAGCTGGGACAGAGACAGCTGCTCAATTTGTCATGCAGTACCCAGATCTCAAACTGCCAACTTGCTGGCATTCCAGCTAACTACTGAGCCACTACAGCCCCAATACCTCATGCCTTCCCAGGCTCACCTACTTCCGCAAGATATATGTATATTGAACAGCATTTAAGATCATGCAGTATCTTAGCATGTAGGGCTTTTCTTTGGAAAGCAATATTAACATGATGTTGTTTGACAGGTGAATTTTTTTGAATAGTAGCCATGTTAGTCTGTGGTTCAAGCATATCAGAAAACAAAAATAAAATAAAATAAAACAAAAACACTGCAGCACTTTAAAGACTAAGTGCTATATTTTTATTGTTAGGTTTTGTGGATCAAGTCCACTTCTTCAGAAAAGGAGTAAAACTTCCAGGCATGGTTTATATATACCAGATGCAGGGGTCAAGATGTCACAAGGGAAAAAGATCTCAAAGCAATGAGGTAAAGAGTAATCAAGCATAATGTCAGACAAGCATGCATATCAATACAGCTTTCTACAGTTAGCAGTAACAATAGATTATTCAGATTAGTTTTAAATGTTTCCCTTTCAAGATCAAAAGTGTGAAGCTGCCAAGCAAAGCTAATGAGTTTAACCTTTTTTTGGTGTACCCTCTTACTTGGTTACTGTTATTTGGTTACTTCCTGTTGTGCCCATGTTGTAGGAGAGAATTTGCAGGAAGGTGATGAAATAAAATATCTAGCAACATATAGCAATCTGTGTATCAAATTTGATAATGTCCCAGAAAATTTGTTTGACAGGATCATCCAAGGCCAATGAGGCAGAATCACAACTGGCAAACACATGCCAGTTTTCCATGCAGGTTTCAATAGGTTCCAGGAATTTCTGGCCACACCTAGATACAGGTACATTTCACAAAACATGGGCATTACATTTGTTATATATGGAGAAGACAAGAGAGCAAAGTTTCTTTACAGATCTTTCCTGTGCTAGTTGAAGGCTTCAAGTTGGTGAAGTTCTTCTTAATAGAATTTAGGTGAAGTTCTTCTTAGTAGTAGTAACTGGTTATGGTTCTCATGGCATCATCAGACTACAAATAATGATAGTATGACAGGCTTGTATGTCTCAAAGGCAGATGGTTAGCAAGGAAGAGTCTTCTGATCCAGTGTGGTACAAAAATGTCAAGGTAATACAGTAGTTTACAATTGTGCTATCTCTCTTTAGACAAAATGTTTGGTTTGGACTCCTGTAGAACAGAGTGGCCCTAAGCTCATCCTGTGTGGCTTTCCAACCTGCATGTTTACCTCTGATTGTTTACTTTTGATCTGAGTAAGTAGTTAATAATGTTGTTACATTTTGATTTACGATATGGCTCTCCTTAGGTATTGGGTACAGTAATGTGGCCTCCATGTCCCGGAAGGTTGGAAACAACTGCTCTAGGATTTTAGTTTGCATCTTATGTAGAGTTTGGGGCTAAAATTCAAGGAGGAACAGATTCCCATTTTGTAGGAGCCAAGCATCACATACCACCTTGGAAAGAGATATGTTCATTTTACTTTATTTGGATTGTTATATTTATGTCTAAGAGTTGGCTGAGATTATTTTAAAAAGCACAAGGAAATTGTGGATTTCCTCTTTCTTTCTTTCTTTCTTTCTTTCTTTGGTCATTTAGATGGCTGACATTCCTTGGCTCCCAGTATACTAAATAAATCTAATCATGACACTTTAATAAAATATGTTAAAGAAGATTATTTGAGGCCAAAGTCTGGAAGCAATACAGAACATGTTCCAGCAGTGTATCTCTTGCACCTGGATATTAACCTCTTCAATGCCCTCTGGACATATGGCACAAATCCAGAATCACAGCACCTGTAGTTCTCAGTGGATGTCTGCCATAAGCGCTCACTTCATAGGAAAGTTTAATATGACACATTCCGTGTAGCTGGGTGAATTGTGACCCCTAGTTTACTGATGTTTCAGAGCCAGTAGGACAAGCAAAAACCTGTTCATTTCCCAGTTTGCCTCAGTGGAATTAATGCCAATTTGGCCTATCCATATCCCTTATTAGCTGATGATCACGAAAACATTCAGATCATTGAATTCCACATTCGTACAAGCATTTGTAGGAAAACTGTTGGGTCAGAGCCAGGACAAGATTAATCACAAAACCAAATGTGTTTCCTGATGAAATGAAAATCATTCTGGGAGGAAAACCAAGAAGTTTATGAAAGAACATAAACATATCTCAAGAGTGTGATGTCTACCTACCACATACACGCTCACGTTTACTCTCTCAAACAAAAACATTTACCTCTTGCAACTGGTTCAACTGTCATGGAATTGTGATTGTTCTTAAGAATTGGTTATAAGAATGCTTTGTTACATATCAAGATTTTCTAATTAGCGGAAGAAACAAAAGTGAGTATCTATAGACACATATCATCAGAAGGAGAACAAAAAGGGTCTTCTCTTTGTACTACCTTGAGTGGAACCTGAGATCTTTTGATACCAAACATCAATATAACCTTACTAGCAGAGGTTGCCCGGCATTGCCGGACTGTTTTAAATGGTGTTGGAAGGTTTTTTTTGTTTACTTTGTATTGTTTTTTGGTGTTATTTTTGGTTGTTTTTGTGTATTTTTGGATGTTTTTGATTGTTTTTTTGTGTTTTTTGTTTTAAGGAATTTTTATTTAAATAATTATTTTGTTTTAAAAAGTTTTGTTTGTTGTTGTGGCTTTGGGGTGGTGGTGGTTTCCTTTCTATGGGCCAGCCTTGGAGAACCATCGGAGATGGGGTTTTCCCCCAAAACACTCTGTTTTTAAAGAGAAGTAACCGCTTGGTTTCTTCTCTTTAATAATGGGGTGTCTTACGGGGGGATCCCCTCTCTGCCATGTCCCCTGGCTCTGGAAGGGTTGGGGGGGCAGACCCCTTTTGTCCCCCCAAACCTTCCAGACTCATGGGACCCAGGAGAGGGGATCGAATCCAGCCCACCCTCTGATATTAAAAGGGAAATCTCAATTGGGGTTTCCCCTTTAATATCAGGGGGGGGTTGTGATCCTCGTCTCTGCTGGCTTCCTTGGGTATGGGAGGGTTGGAGGGACAAAAGGGGTCTGTCTCCCCAACCCTTCCAGACCCAGGAGAGCCATCGGAGAGGGGGATTCCCCCCAAAAAAACTCTGTTTTTAAAGAGAAGTAACCGCTTGGTTTCTTCTCTTTAATATGGGGTGTGTGTGTGTGTGTGTGTGTGGAGAGGAATCCCCTCTCTGCCAACCCTCCCAACCCCAGGGGAGCCAGTAGAGAGGGGGAGCGCAACTCCCCACCCAGTGATATTAAAGGGAAACTTCGATCGGGAGCTTCAAGCCCCGTTGGGGAGGGGGCTTTGGTTCCCACAGCTTGGCCTCTCTGAAAGCGAAACCCTTTTATGGTAAGTAAAGACAGCGGACGGAGCGCCATCTGATGGCTTTGCTTACCTGAGAATGGGTTCACTTTCAAGGGGGGGGCAAGTGCCTTTCCCCCCTTGACCCCCCTGTTTTTGTTTTTCTGTGAGGCGCTGTGTCCTGCTGCGGTGGACTTGCACTCCCGGTGTGTTTCTTATTTTTATTTTTCGCTTGCCAGCTTCCTCAGTGTTCTGCATGCTCATGGCACGCAGGACGCTGGGGCTTGTAGTTTGGCATTTGCGTTTTCAGCTTGTGCATCATTTTCCCCCCGGCAGTTTCCTTTTGATTGGCGGTGGCACATTTCCAAACGTTCCTTTTGCTCTCGCCTCTCAGCCTGATTGGCTCTGGCATGGCGTGGCGCAAGGAACATTGGGAAATGAAGTTGTTTCCCTTTTTTGTGTTTGTGGGGCTCTTGCCCCACTGGCGCATTTCTCAATCCTTTGTTGACCTGTGGACCCAGTTCGGGCGTGTGCATGAATGGTCAGTGTGGGCTAGTAGGGCTGGCTTAGGATCCTATGTGAAGTTCCAACAGTTAACGCTTGATTTTATAGGTATAGATATTTCTAAGATCTGGGTGGGCTACTTGAGTGAGATGTTGATCTCACTCAGAGAAGATTCACAGCTTTTCTTTCTTTCTTTAGCTGCCATATCTGTTCTGGATATTGGCTATCATCATGGCAATAGTCTTCCTGTTCTTAACTCCTTGGAACAGTTCTTACAAGAACATGCCACACCAGTCTCTCAGGTTCTTCAGCCATGAAGCTCATCTACTTCCAGGGCCTCTCTTCCCAGGGATCTTTCCTCGCAGAGCACAACTCCATCTTTCAAATTGTGAAACACCTGACTGAAACTCTGGAGAACTCTTGTCAATGTAGTCCAATTCCAATGTGGCTTGAAGGCTGGGTTGTGTATGGTGTGCTTGATAAGAATTCCACCTTTCTCTTCAGGTTTCTTGTACAATATTTTCCTTTTGGGGTGGAATAGTACAGATTAAGGATTCTGCTAATTAACCGGACAGATAGATTTCTACCTGATAGTATTTCTATATAATCTGATGGAACATGGAATTAATATTCCACTCTATACTTACTTGTTCTTTTCCCCATTCCATTTTGACATTGCAACTCTAGTGACACAGTTACAATTTACATCATACTCAGACAATATATAGAGACACAAAAGTTCAGCAGGACCATGTGGGTACTCAGAATGGTCTGCGCAGATTACTTATGCCAACATGGTGGAACCCACTGATACCATGGATCCCAAACACTGAATCTACAAGAACCAAACATGGAAAATCAGCTACTGCAGTCCACTTAGAACAGATGAATCATGCTTAAACCAACACGGACAGTTCTTTTAGCTTTTCCTCTTTAGTTATAAGTTCCAAACCCTTTGTCACCTTTTGTTAGCTGTCACTTTTTCTGACTACAAGTGAAACTCAGAGTGCCTAAAAGAACCCAGTGAACAATTACAGCCTAGAGTCAGGGAAATGCATTCATGTGTAAATATGTTCAGGCCATTCACTGAACTCTACCAAAGATCTACGAAATTCAGTATATGGGTGATCTGAATGAGTGACAAGGCCATCACAGAACTGCTTTGCTGTACAACAAGGTTAAATAAGGATTCACTTGTGACACTTGTGAAAATATCCTATTGGGCCTGGGGATTGGTGTTGGTTAGATCATTAATTTAGAATGGCTTTATTAGAATGGCAATTAAGAGTGGTTGTACTGCTGATGTTGAAAAATACAGCAGCAATCCTACCTATGAGTATTTAGATGTAACTGGAGGTTGCAGAATTTGCTTCCAAGTAAACATATTGAGGATTGACCTGAAATCTGATAAACAGACAAATTATGCAGATGATGGTCATATTAGTTCCTGCATAAATTTATGCAGTGGCTCAAGTGATTAAGATGCTGAACTCATTGACTGGAAGGTTGGACTTCGATTTCTGGGTACTGCATGATGGAGTGAGCTTCTACCTCTGTCCCAGCTCCTGCCAACCGAGCAGTTCGAAAGCAAGAAATTGCAAGTAGATAAATAGGGACCACTTCGGTGGGAAGGTAAACAGCGTTCTGTGCGCTCCAGTGTCAAGTCATGCCTGCCACATGTCCACAGAAACATCTGCAGACACAGACAGCTCTGGCTCTTTGGCTATAAACAGAGATGAGCACTGAACCCTAGAGTCAGGTATGACTGGCTTTTGAGCAAGGGTAACCTTTACCTAAATTTAAGAAACAATTGGAATGAAATCATCGTATTTCACAAAATATATCCAATATGTACAGAACCTCTTCTATACATGAGCACCAAGGAGAATTGGAATAAGCAGGGAGGGGTGGGATTTGCAAAAATTACTTCTATAGCAGTATGCAACCCTGCTGTGTTTGTCACACTGTCTCTTTAAGTGCAAATGGCTATATTAATATTCTTCTTTTTAAAAAAATTGTGAAGCCTTGTTTGCAATCAATGCATATTCCCCCTTTGTGTAAGAATAACAGATGTTGATAGAAATAGCCATTGGGTTTGTAAAGAACCCATTTCATGTGTCAGAATAGTTGTGCCTCTCCGAGATGAAATGTCAAAAGCAGGCAGATATCTCAATGTGAAATGACCTTAAGAAAAACCCGACCTCGCCAAAGATGACCTTTTTCCAGCAAGAAACATTAAAATTACAACCATATCCATGCTTCAGTTTCAAAAACAATATGTCTTTCTTTCTTTCTTTTTTTGTACTTTTTCATCTTGGCATCCTGTGTATTTTAAATAAAGATGTAGGCAGGCTCACTATATACCGCGTTTCACGGAGCTTATTTATTTCTCTGTATGAGTAAAAGGGAGGTGTATGAATATTTATGTACACATATATTATGTACACACACAGATCTATATACTCCAAGCAAATCAAGCCAAATCTTCCTAATTTCTCAGCAGCCCTAGCTAGATTTTTTTCTCTCGGTTCATTTTGCACAAGCCAGATGCATTACTTATGGTAACAGAGTATTATTTTCTCCCGCTGCATTTTTCACAAATCCCCTCAGTCTTGTTTTCTGCAAGTAAAACGTATGGCTTACCAATGACTTAATCAGACTGAATTGTCCTTTTTTCTTTTTAAGAAAACAGCAAATGTATAGAACTCATAAAGATGTGAGCATTACGATTCCTCTTCATAACCATGTGGAATTTTAGCTCTACCTAGTGGGAAAGGAAGAGGGAGAAAATCATCACTGGCCCATGGGAAGCTCACTGAATATACCTTGATGATGGAGAAGCAGTGCTTACTGGATCCCTTTCTGGATCCCAGTGGATTAAGTAGGTAAAGGTCTCCCTTGCTCAAAAATGAGCCGTGTCGGACTCTAGGGGGCGGTTCTCATCTCCTTGTACAGCCAAAGATCCAGCATTATCTGCATCTGCAGACATTTCCATGGCATACCTGTCAAGTATCCTGTTTTGGCCAGAATTTCCCATAATTCACTGCTCCATCATGCTCCTTCCCACTGTCATCCCATATTTGAATTGCCAGGAAAGGGGTTACTGTGCATGCATGTCACTGCCTCTGACGGGCACGCATGCACAGTAACCCCTTTTCTGACCGAAGGGGTTTCTGCACATGCATGCAGGGGTTACTGTGCTTGCCCGTCACTTCCTCTGACGTCAGAGGCAGCGGCACGCATGCGCCAATGCTGGTGCTTGGAAACCTTCCTGTATTTGGACACCAGCAACTTGACAGGTATGTTCCATGGTCATGTGGCAGGCATGACTAGATGCTAGAGCACATTGAATGCCATTACCTTTCCTGCTGAAGGTAGGTATTTATCTACTTGCAATTTCTTGCAAGTAGGTATTTATCTACTTGCAATTTCTGCTTTCGAACTGCTAGGTTGGCAGTGGCCTTACCAAAGAGGGTGGGGGAAATGGACTATAGTATTGGAGTGGGCACATTTGGTGGGGCTGAGCTGTCCTAGCACGGCAGGCTACGCTAAAGCTTCATTTTCCAGAGTATGTTGCTGAAGTGAAAAGGGGTGTGATGAAGATAGCAAATTAGTTAATCTCCATTTGTGAAAAACAGAATAAAGTACTCAGTGTTTGATAAATTAAAAAAAATCATTTTAAAACTTGTCTCTACCCCCATTAAAATATATTCATTTCTCTAAAAAAACAAAAAAACAAATTTAATTTCTTCTCAATAATTCCTAAAATAGTAATTCATGGAATATTGCCCAATTCATATGGTTACTAGTTAGAGAATTCTTCTGAGTTCCAAATTTCTCATAAAACAAGTGAGACATCAGTGCATAGAAACTTCACTACCAAAATACTGCTCTTTGAACTCCAAGCCTGATTACTAATAGTATGGGATGAATTGACTAGTAGTCCCATACCAAATTTTTACAAGAAGAAAGAATAGAACCTGGAAAGGATATCTGCAAATTACAACATCCAGTAACCCTCAATGGCATTACTTGTTGGGGGAATTCTGGAATTGATAACCCAAAGAACCAGTGTTTCTTTAATTTTGTAAAAAAATAACAACTGATAACAATATTTATTTATTATTGTTCAAATTTATATATTGTCGCCCAAATCAAACGAGCGACTCTGGGTGGCATAACAACAGTGAAAACATTACAATAATAAAACATTAAAAACCTTTAAAAAAACTTAATAGACCTTAAAGATTACCCTCCCCCTCCCCATCAATTATTTAAAAAATATAGTTAAAAGAATGGCTAAAAGAATGGAGAGGACTACACTATATAAGCCAGCATGGTGGAGTCACCACGTCACCGGTGCCCCACACCTGCTTTGCCAGCCAGGTTTTTAGTTCTTTTCTGAAGGGCAACAACTCCGCCTGGAGGCACAACGCAGTTGGTAACAGGTTCCATAGGGCTGGAGCAGACACAGAAAAGGCCCTCCTTCTAGTGCTAGAGAGTCGAGCCTCTCTAGCTGATGGTGAGAGCCTCTCCAGTCCGCTCTGGTGGGATGGACAGATGTTCCTGGGGTGATGCGGTTTCTTAGGTATCCTGGCACACTACCATGTAGGGCTTTAAAGTAGTAGTAGTAGTAGTAGTAGTAGTAGTAGTAGTAGTAGTAGTAACAACAACAACAACAATAATAATAATAACAACAATAATAATAACAATAATCATAACAATAATAATAATAATAGGGGAAGGTGTTGGAAAAAGCAGTGGCATGGCAGCTCCAGGGGGTTCTGGATGATACGGATTATCTGGACCCATTTCAGTCAGGTTTCAGGCCCGGTTATGGTACCGAGAAGGCATTGGTCGCACTCTTGGATGATCTCTGGTGGAAGCGAGACGGAGGCAACCCCTCTGTCCTCGCTCTTCTTAATCTCTCAGCGGCTTTCAATACCGTTGACCACGGTATCCTTCTGGGCTGGCTCCGAGGATTGGGAGCCCAGGGCACGGTGTTATCCTGGTTTTCCTCATTTCTGAAAGGCCGGACTCAGTCGGTGTCTTTAGAGAGCGGGTTGTCCAGCCCTAGGTTGCTCCCATGTGGGGTGCCTCAGGGCTCGATATTCTCGCCTCTATTGTTTAATATCTACATGAAACTGCTGGGTGAGATAATTTGTTCCCACGGGGTGAGGTATCATCAATATGCAGATGATACCCAGCTGTACATCTCGGCCCGTGGGGACCCGAGTGATGCTGTCAAAGTCCTAACCGGGTGTCTGGAGGCTGTCAAGGTCTAGATGGGGGACAATGGGCTTCAGCTGAATCCTGGCAAGAGTGAGTGGCTTTGGGTGCGGGGGCCCATGTTATCCAGGGAACTACCATCTCTGGTCCTGACTGGGGCATCTTTGCCCCAGTCAGATCCGGTGTGTAATTTGGGGGTCCTCCTGGACTCATGGCTACTGCTCGAAGAGCAGGTGGCAGCCGTTGCTAGGAGGGCCTTTGCACAGCTTCGTGTAATCTACCAATTGCACCCATTCCTGGACCAGGACTCCTTGCTCACAGTCACGCATTCTCTGGTCACCTCCTGATTGGATTATTGTAACATGCTCTACATGGGGCTGCCCTTGGCGACCATTCAGAGACTTCAGCTGGTCCAGAATGCAGCTGCCTGGGTAGTGATGGGGCATGGGCATTATGCCCATGCCTCACCACTGCTCTGAGAGCTGCACTGGTTGCCGGTATGACTCCGGGTGCAATTCAAGGAGCTGATTTTGACCTTTAAAGCCCTTCATGGTATTGGATCAGACTACTTAAGAGACTGCATCGTCACAAGAAATTCAGCCCATCCTACCAGGGCAGACAGGAGGGGCTCAGTGGTGGTCCCTTCAATGAGAGAGGTACATTGATTTGGGCTAGGAAGAGAGTCTTCTCCGTGTCTGCCCCAATCCTGTGAAACCTCCTTCCACCTGAGGTGCGCCTCCAGACAGAACTGCTCCCCTTTAGGAAGATGCTGAAGACATGGTTGTTTCAGCATGGGTGGGGCATGAGTGCCCCCACCTCTCAGGCCCGCTGGCTTGTCTAGCCGGGGAGACAGACCTGTCCTGTCTTGGATCTCCGTTTTAATTGTGGGTGGTGGGTGGTGAGGGTTGTTTTTTTGAATGTTTACATAGGTTTTATGTTTTTTAATGTGGATTTTAGCTGGGTTTTTTAGCTGTGAATGTTTTTAATTGTTTTATATTGTATTCTATTTTTATTTTTGTTTTCCCTTTTCCCTCTTACCTCTGTTGTTGTTAGCCGCCCTGAGTGGTGTTTCCCACCAGGAGGGCAGGATATAAATTACATAAATAAAGTACATAAATAAAGTACATTAATAATAATAATAATAATAATAATAATAATAATAATAATAATAATAATAATGATGATGATGATGATGATGATGATGATGATGATGATGATGATGATGATGATGATAACGATAACAACAACAACAACAACAACAATAATAATAATAATAATAATAATGCATGCTATCCATCCAGCAAAGTGGAGTGAGCAGTTGTCTCTGTCTTAGAACTTTTCTAAATTCTATCAATATTTAATCTTCTTGTTTTACTCAGATACCTTGGAATCACTTATTTTGACAGATCTCTTTTGAGGAGGGTGTTACCAAATGTTACATAGCTTCCTCACTATCCTCTGACAGAGATTCCATGCATGGAGTCCCAGAAATTTTATGAGAGTAAATTAACATAGTGTTTATCAACCTTCTTCCTTGCCATCTCCTTATCAAACATCCCTCCAATCTGATGAGCTGGCCTCGGGCTAGCACCGACCCAAATTAAGGCAGGAAACTGTAATATCCTGAGTGTAATCTCAACTCTGTAAATGTCTCTAAGGGAAGTGTTTGTTGTTTCTCTTGTTAAAAATGTACTGTTTAAGGTACATTCCACAATGGAGGAGGTATATATTGCCTGTAGATTTGAATATGTCAGAAGACTGACAAAAAAAAGAGTGAGAAGAGGCAACAAAGTTAGGGATATATTGCGTTAGTTCAGATCAAATCTGCTAGTGGAAGGATATTTAATATTATGGGTGTGGAAATACCGTCCACTTTGATTTAGTCCATATTTTTTGCTTTATAAATCTCAGCTGATTTGCTTTGAGCTGATTTGCAACCCATCTGATTTGAATTATATCTGGATATTTTCAAATATTTGTCCTGACTTCTGATGGGAAACTGTGTCATCAATCACTGCTCAGTCTCCATCTTCTTCCTTCCTTCCTTCCTTCGCACCACCAACAGGAGCCATACAATTTAATCTTTATCCAGATCTCACCACTCTATGAATCCCTCTGAGCACTGTTGCCCAGCTGTCTGACACTCTTAGATCCTCTGAAATGGAAGCTGTTGCTCTAGATATTTAATCCCTGAAATGCCAGGGCAAAAAATCTGACACTTCAGAGAGTGGAACTCCAGATTTCCTTGCTTCATTTTGATACACTGAAGACTTCTGCTGTAGAGAGGAAGAGAACTGATTTCCACCACCTCCAACTCTCCCCTCCCCTCCCTGATTTGTCTTCTTTCTATATACAGAAGCTAAGTGGATCTGTAGTAGAATTTGGCTTGATCCACTTAGGATCCTTTCACATGTTTCAGGACAGCAAGCTATCATATATAGCAGGATTTCTTATATATAGTAGGGTGGGATATAAATAAAAATCTATCTATCTATCTATCTATCTATCTATCTATCTATCTATCTATCTATCTATCTATCTATCTATCTATCTATCTATCTATTTCTCAACATTTTTAAGCCGGGGGCCAGGTCATGCTCCCTAAGACAACTTTGGGGGCCAGACAGCCATTTTGCCCTTCTTCTACATGGCACTTCCTGGTGTGGTGGAGGCAGTTAGGGGGGCACATGAAATGGTGCTGTGGGCCTCATTTGGCCACAGTTTGAAAATCCTGGATATATAGCCAGAAGCACCTCAAAACCTTTCTCATTGAGGTGCCCCTCTCAGCTCCACTAGTTACTCTTGTAGGCTTTATGGGGAACCAGAGAAAGCTTCATGCCATTTGTCTCTATTCTTCAATAGATGGGATTAGCTGGGACTTCTATGAGATATAATTGCAAATGCCACCTGAAGTCCTCACTCTGCCGCATCTTGGACAGAGATCTCTGGAAGTTAGGTGGGGATGGCATGGCATTAAGCCAGACCACATGCTTTGGGTTCCTGGTACCCAAAATCTGATGCCCAAAGCAGTAGCCTAATTCTGCATTGTCATATGGTATAACCTGGACTAGAGAAACAAGTACTAACACATAACATAAAACCCATCCCCCCTTCAGCCAACCATCTATCACACTGACACACACAGAGAGATCATCATCACCATCATCATCATTTCACTATCACCTTCACTTTAAAAGACTCACAAGAAACCATGGAAGAAAACAGCAGTCCTTTGGCAGCAAGGCAGGTTGTGCTATCTTTTTTTAACAGTAGAGTGAATGAATGATTTCAGTTCTAGAGGAAGTGACTCTTATGGAAACAGTTGGCCTCTTTCCACTATTCTATTACAGTGGCAGTTCACAGAGGCAGAGGTACTACTGAATTCCAAGATCAGCTTTGAGGGTTCAGCAGAAAATGAGATAGGCCATTTGAACAAGGTAGATCATGCCAGGTAAGGGCAGGGGTTCTCAGCCTATGGCCCACTGGCCGGATCCGAGTCACAGTGACATTTCATGTGACCCCCCTGCCCTTGCTCCCACCGGAAGCAGAGGAAAAATCTGTAAATGCACCCATGCCTGTCATAAACTCATGTAAATGTATGGTAAAAACACATTTACGACAGCTGTAAATGTGGACGCGGCTGTCGTAAATGCGTTTTTACACATTTGTGGCTGTTGTAAATGCATTTATGACACCCGTGTCCCCATTTAACAGCAGTGTTTACAGCAGGGGAACCACCAGTCCAGCCTGCTTAACTGTCTGAAGGAGCGTGACCCGGCCCACAGCTTTAAAAGGTTGAGTATCCCTGGGTTAAAGTTTCAACACCACCAGCTTTTGAGCAACAATATTTGGAAAGTGAAAGACATTCAGCAGCCCTCAACTGCTAGTTTAATTTGTTCTATCTACTGCTTGGGAGCATTTTACTCAGCTTCCCTTTCTGTATGATTCTTTCATATGCCTCAAAAAGCATTTCTTTGTTAAAAATATTAATCATGTTTAGTAAATTAAGACAAACAAGCATGGGATGTTTACTTTTTCATTTCTTCTTATCTTAGATGTGTGCATTTTAAGTGTGTTTGAACATTGTTTCCTATATTATGTTTTTAATCCCCTTGTGTTTTCAACAATGCATAATTATATAGTTTTGTTTGTGAAACATCTTGCATTGCTCCACTGGGAGAAAGATTGCACTTAAGTTAAACAAACAAATGAGAAATATGTTTTTAGCCTAAATATACCTCATATACCTCCATTTTGTTTTCATTCCACCATGTTTTGAAATGTTTTATCTAATCTAATCTAATCTAATCTAATCTAATCTAATCTAATCTAATCTAATCTAATCTAATCTAATCTAATCTAATCTAATCTAATCTAATCTAATCTAATCTAATCTAATCTAATATGTCTGTCTGTCTGTCTGCAGTGTCCAGAATCAAGGAATGGAAACCTCTTTCTATGTAAGAAGTCTCTGGAGTATCTGGATTCCAATTTTGGGAAGGAGAAAAGACTAAATGATTTGTCAAAATCAAGTTTAGTTTGAAGCAGACACTGCTGGTCACTGGACATTAAAAGAGCCATTCTGGAAAGAAACAGACTTAAGCATGAGGAAGGAAGTGTGATAATCTGAAAACAACAACAACAGGGGACTAGATTAGGACTACATGCAGACCAGTTTCTGCCCCAAATAGCATGATGCTTTATCAAGATCTTTATCACTAAGGCAATTACATAGGCTAGATGAACTATAGGAATGAATTTTCCTATTTGAGCAGATATTTAATGTCTAGTCTCATGGCTATTAAAGAACTCCCCTTATACTGTCAGCTTTTGTTATTGTTCTGTTCTATTATGTCCTTCTTGAGTTATGGTGACCTCATGAATGAGTTATGGTGACCTCATTAACAGAGGGAAAGGTGGAAAGCAGCAGGGGAAAAAACAGGGCTGCCATCAGAAATTTTCGGGTCTGGTACGCGACCCCCCCACACACACATTTTGGCCACGCCCCCATGGTTTCTGCGCATTAATGGTCTGTTTGTGTATGTGTACATTGGTGGTTTCCTGGCGGCACCATGACTCCGGGTTTTTCTGTGCATGCGTGGTCTGTTTGCGCATGCACACATCGTTTGTTTCCCTGCACCGATGGGCCCCCATCATCTCCGGGCCCAGGACGGGAGTCCTATTTGTCCCCCCCCCCCCCTTGATTGCGGCACTGGGAAAAAAGGAAGACTAAATATGAGATGGGTTGACTCCCGAAAGGAACCACAGTCTTGAATTTGCAAGAGATGAGCAGGACTGTTGAGATCAAGACATGTTTGGAGACAGTTTGACAGAATGTAACAACATGTAGCA
Source organism: Bradypodion ventrale (assembly GCA_035047345.1). Taxonomy (NCBI): domain Eukaryota; kingdom Metazoa; phylum Chordata; class Lepidosauria; order Squamata; family Chamaeleonidae; genus Bradypodion; species Bradypodion ventrale. The sequence goes on along the minus strand of JAWDJE010000001.1, from coordinate 478,527,001 downwards.
ACAATAGCATGTAGCAACAACAGTGTTAACCATCCTGCTCAGGTTTTGTGATGTAAAAGTCATGGTTTCTATAGTGGGTCAGCCCATCTCATTATATTTTCATATTGCCTTCCATTTTGCCTAGCATTATTATCTTTTTGCATTGACTCCTCTCGTCTCATGTCCCACAATAAGACATTTTACAGTCTTAAATCTAAATGTTTCTCGGTCCTATTGGGCAGAATTTTATTATTATTATTTTGTCTTTTTATTCTCACCCCCACCTCCCCCGGCCCCTGGTTTCTCCTAACAAACAGGACAACATCCTCAGTTTCTTTCCATGAAATTTGGCATAACATTTCTTAGATAACTGCACAGGAACTGATTCCATCCTCTACAGGATTCCTTATCAGTACCTAGATAACAGCTTGCAGTACCTACTTCTATGCAAGCAAACAATGAATGTTAATTGGATTGCCCAGACATTGTTTTATTACTAATCAGACACTAAGTTCCTTGGAAATATGTCTGCTATTTGATCACCAACCTGCAAAGCAGAGACTGAAATCAAGGCATAGCTTCCTCAAAACTTCTGCCCCTCCAAACACCTAGCCCCCACAGACTGCCTTAGAACTATGGAAGGCAAGCAAGGAGCTACCAGATAACTGGGCAGAACCATAAGACCCTTTCCTGCCTAGCCAAAAACAACCATGGCCTGTGGGGAAAGCTTTAGATAGACTGTGAGCAGGGGTAGGAAGATCAAGGGCTAAATTGAGAAAGTGGAGTTTCCCTGTAGATGACAGCCTGTGTGGATGCGGAGAAGTACAAACTATCTCCCATATGATACAATGCACAGGATGCCCCTCAATGTGCACTGAGATGGACCTTCTGTTTGCAAGAGGAAATGCTGTTGAAGTGCCCCAATATTGGGCTGATGCCATCTAGCCCCTTTTAACTCTATTTTGTTTTTAGATGTGTTAATTTTAGCTTTGTGCTGGTGGTGCCTCTGACACAAAAGAAAGAAAGAAAGAAAGAAAAAAGAATAGAAAGAAAGAATAGAAAACAATGAAGACTGTAATGTCTTCTCATTTTGCAGAGACAAACTTGCCCAGATAAAAAACAAGTGTCTTGTTGTATTGTGGGATTCAGTTTGCTGCTATGTTATATTTTTTCATTACATCATATTGCATTTTGAATTTATGATTATATTACCTGTCTGCTTTGCCCTCTGGGGTTCAAAACAGCAGCATTCTTGCCCTTCCTGCTGATTTTCTGTGCAAGATTAAGTCTGACAGTGCTGTTGCTGCTTATTTCTGAAGTATTATTCTCAGCAGGATTTTGGGAGGGTTCACTTTGTTATGCTTGTCGATTTCAGGCACGTACACTGGTCAGTTTCAAATGTTTGTGTACCATCCCATGCAAGGATGACCATTACACAGTTAAACATATTGACCTACCTTTGGTTTGCTTCTTCTGAGAAGTAAAATTAGCTAGTCTTTCATTTAGTCTTCAATTAAGAAAAATCTGAATTTGATTTGGAAATAATGGTAGCGAGGAAGAAGTTTATGATTATTTAAAACATGGGGGGGGGGAGTACAAATTTTTGTCATTTTAACATTCTTAAAGTTATATATGGGAATAATTTTGGGGTTGTGGTGGTTGAAAAAAGGAAATATTTTGCTATAAATACCTAAACTTTACCTCAGAAGAGCCAGGCTGCTAAAATAATAATAATAAAAAATAATAATAAAAAAAAGTCAGAACAGCCGTTTTCAAATTTATTCAGACTAATGAGCTCGTCTAAATTTCGAGGATGCTAATTCGCTGAAGTTGGTTCTGTCGTGAGGGAGCAAAACAACAAGGTTGTCACTGCGGGTGAACAAAGTGAATTGGTTATATGACTGACAGTAGAAATTTCTTTTAACATCAGTAAAAGGAGGCAGAAGTGTCAGGTAAGAGGACAGATGCCGACTTCTCCCGCATCCAGAGAGTTTGTGTACTATCATGAAGGGACATATTGACTGGATGGCAACTTAATAGGCTCTGCACTAACCAAATGCATAGAGAAGCAGAATGCATTGCAAATGGCCTGAGAAGGCCATCTGGACTATTTCAACAGAACCAAAGCATACAGCTTAAAGTTCGCTTCGAAACAGCTGAATCCATAACATGTATCTTTCCTTTACAGTATTTCCTAACAAACAGCATTTAAAAAAACAAAAACAAAATACTTCTACTCATTAATATTTTGCTTAGATGCAGTGGTTCCAAACATGGGACCTACACCCCACAGGGGAACTTCAATTCCCAGAAGCCTAAGTCAGTACATTGGCTGATCAATATTTTGGGGAATCGACTTAGGCTTCTGGGAATTGAAGTCCAAAAATCAAAGGTTGGGAAACAATGGATTAGAGCAGGTATTCCCAACCTTTTCAAGCCAGGGGCCAGGTCACACTCTCTGTCAGCTTCAAGGGCCAGATGGCCATTTTGCTCTGCCTGCATGATGGGGGTGGCCATGTTGTCCCAACAGCTTCAAAGGTGTGGCCATTTTGTTTCTCGGATGCTCTTGGAGGTGTGTGTGGCCACATGAAATAGTGCAGTGGGCCAGATTCGGTCCACAGGCCTTAGGTTGGGAACACCTGGCTTAGAGGCAGAGAGAGGGTGGGTGGGGGAATTATAACATCACAGGATTGCAAAAATGCACCTGGAATGAGTGAGAATTTTGCTCTAGCACATTTTGGATGATCCTTTACCAAACTTGCCAAATTCTCCATATTTAGCTTGGCTGGGAAGAGGAGGATTGAAAATGTTCATGGAAACGAAAGTAAACGAAAGTAAACTTGGTTTACCCTGGTCCAGGCTGTCCAAATGTGGAGCTGTTATAAATATGAGTTTCATAATCTCCTATGTATTGAACTATGTCAATGCTGAGGCACCAATGCTGTGGAATTCACTACCAGTTGAACTGTGCCAGGCTCCATTCCTGGACATTTTAAAAACTTAACTTAAAACTTTCCTCTTGAAGGAAGCCCTTAAAATATCATACCTACGACAATACATTAGTTGGTTAGTTTTGAAGTTGCCCTCAGATGCTATCAGATATTTATTTCATCATTTATTTTGTTGTTTGTTTTTATTTCGCTGCTGTTGTTTATTTGTCTGTACACTGCCCAGAGGACTGCAGAGGTTAAGACGCTGAACTTGAAGGTTGGCAAGTCAGCAGTTCGAGACCCAAGTGCTGCACAACAGAGTGAGCTCCCGCCTCTGTCCCAGCTCCTGCCAATCTAGCAGTTTGAAAGCAAGAAATTGCAAGTAGATAAATAGGTACCACTTTAGTGGGAAGGTAAATGGCATTCTGTGTCTAGTCATGTGTTGTGCATTCAGGCACATTTGCTAGCAGCACCTTTGCAAGAGGAAAATGGTGATTTCCTGCCATCCAAATTAGGAACACAGGGCACACTCATTATGCTAATCAAAGTCCTGTGATTGGCTACAGTTTTGGATCCTGTTCTCCATTGGTTAAATACATCTATTCCTGGTTATGATTGGTTAGTTACAGTTGTCCAGCGGGTTGCTACTTTGTATCAAGAAGCAACCACCGGGGAGACACTATATAAACCCCACAGGTAAACAAGGGTGGGGCCGGACCGGATCTATACTTCCGTCTCCATACAGGTAGCCAGCAACATGCTAGCCTGGGTCTCCTCCATTATGCTACAATCCTAAAGTAGCTAGGGATTGCCTCCTTCCTTGGCACACTCCGGAGGGACGGATTCCATGGGACTGCATAGCCATCTCTGTGTCTGGAACGCCTTGTAAGCTCATCTTGAATAGACTGTTAAATAAAGACTTGTTGCTGTTTTGTTCATCGTTGTCTGGACTATTGCTTGTAAGGGCCGGACATAACATCATGCCTGCCATATGTCAATGGAAATGTCTGCAGATGCAAACATCTTCTTCTACTGTATCTGATTCTGAATATTGGCTATCATCATGGCGATCAGCCATGAAGACTGTTCTGAGAATATAATGCAGTGGCCCTTCATCTGCCTTCTGCATCGCAGCATGCCACCCATGACTGAATGAATAACACTGATCCTGCTCCGCAAATCACTTTCTGGACTTGAACACACAAAGTCCTCCTCAGCCAGATGCCAGTATTGATGAAGCGGCTGCCCTCCATCAAGATGGGTTTATGTGGGATTTAATCCACTTGGGGACCATTATCCTTCCCTGCAGACTTCGGCACCCAAGGCCATTAGTTCTCAAGGTTGTCAGGTTAGTTAACCACCACCTGACAATTGGCACTGAGTCGCTGACTGCATCGTCTACTCCAGTGATGGCGAACCTATGGCATGAATGTGTGAAGTGGCATTTGAAGCCCTTTCTGTGGGCACCTGTGTTGTTGCCCCAGCACAGAGTTTGTCCCACCCCTGTGCCCAGCAGCCCAATGGGAATGCTTCCTCCCTCCCCCAGCACAGATTTTGCCCCACCCATCTGTCCAGCAGCCCAATGGGAGTGCTTGCTCCCTCCCCTATTGCCGTGTTGGCATTTTTGCAGTAATTAACGGGGGTTTCAGTTTGGGGACTCTGTTTCTAAAAGGTTCTCCATCGCTAGTCTACTCCATTACCATAGCAGGATAACCTTGCCAGACTGGTTATATAATCCTGAACTATTAAAACCAATATAAAAAGCAACACAACAATTTACTGTACATGAAATACTGCTAATTTTGTTTGTATTCCACCAAAACAAAGCAACAGGCTGTTGTGTAGTTTCCCCCTTTTCCACACCTGGTCCTGATCCAGCGTTTTCCTTTCTGAAAGAATTATTCTGCTGTTTCATGCAGGGAATTAAGAGTGGCAAATGCCTGCTCCCTGAAATAGCTCCCCACCAAGAGAAATATCCTGTAGTGCAGAACTTTGACCTCTTGGACAAACAGACTGTAATAATAATAATAAAAAGAAGCCCTATGTGCTACTAGTGCATTGGGAGTTTTAAATCATCAAACTAAAATACCCCAGGCTCTGACAGTAAAATTTTCATTCAATGAAGGACTTGGCTTCACAACATAATAAATTATATATGACGGGATATATAAAACATTTAAAGATATACAGGAATTTAGTATATTTGTGAGCTACGGGAGAGTTCAGCCCTTAAAGTCCTCCTTTTTTATGGCAATGTTGCCTATTCAGATGAAGAAGAAGGAAAAAAGGGACAAGGGGAAACAAGATCATTCTTTTTCTCCGCAGAAGCAGAAGCAAAACAGAGCGTCCGGCTAATGTCAGACTTAAACTGCCACCGTTGATGGGAAACGTGTTTCGATATAGAGAGGCTGACAAAATGGCAATCCCTTTAATGAGAGGACTTTACAAAGCTGTTTTTTCTAGATTATTTCATGATAAAGAAAAATTCTTAGTATAAAGGCAAGACTGCTCTTAACAAGAAGGCTGAATGAATTTTGTTTTAACTGTTCAGTCAAGGGATGGTAGGGAATGAGATACCTGTAGATTAACCTTCTGGGGGAAGATGTTCCTAAAGTAAGAGCAGAGTCGACGCTAAACAAAAGACCTTGGAAGTAAGTGTGTGCATGCGTGTGCGCGTGTGCGTGTGCATGTGTGTGAGAGATAGATAGATAATTATTATGTTATTTTGTAATAAGCCAGGCCCATTTATCAAATTTCTCAGTCAAGGATAAATGGATCAATATATAATCAATGGTACTTTTAGGCAGGTTCATTCTTGTCCATCCCATTCCCACATTCATGTGCGGTTTTTTTTAAAACACATAAAAAATGTAAGGTAAATGTCACCCTTACTCTAAAGTAAGGGTGGCCAAACTTTTTATGCCATGGGCAGACCACACCCCTGGACAGGGGTGTACTAGATCATGCCCCCAGAAGCAGAAGTGGGCACATTTAAGGCTGTCGTAAATGCACCCACTTTTGCATTTATGACAGCCGTGGGTGCATTTTAAGTCTGATGTAAACGCACCCACTTCCACTTCCAGTGCAGTGGATGTGGCGATGGGCCGGATGGATTGGCATCATAGGCCAGGTCCAGCTCATGGTCCATAGGTTGGGAACCCCTGCTCCAAACCCAGTCATATCTGACTCTAGGGTTCGGTGCTCATCTCCATTTATAGCCAAAGAGCCAGCACTGTCTGTGTCTGCAGACGTTTCCGTGGATATATGGCAGGCATGACTAGACGCCGGAGTGCATGAAATGCTGTTACCTTCCCACTGAAGTGGTAGCTATTTATCTACTTGCAATTTCTTGCTTTCAAACTGCTAGATTGGCAGGAGCTGGGGCAGAGACGGGAGCCCACTCTGTCATGCAGTACAGTGGAACCTCGGTTAACGTAATTAATGCATTCACCAGGATATTTTTTACAGTGAAAATTACTTTAAACAAATTTCCCATAGGAATGTACTGAATGCAATTTCCCATAGGAATGCATTGAACATCAAAATACTTTAACCAAAATTTGGTTTCCCATAGGAATGCATTGAAAACCAATTAATCTGTTCTGGGAAAAAATTATGTAAACCAAGCCAGTATTTTCTATGGATTTCTTTTTATGTGATTTTTATGTTAACCGAGCCGTTTGTTAACCGAGGTTCCACTGTACTCACGTCTAAACTGCTGACCTGCCAACCTTCCAGTCATCAAGTTTAGCATGCATGAAAAAAAAAGTACACAAGCATAAATTTAAATAACTAAAAAAAAAAAAAAGAAACTGGCTTTCTCACAAAATGCATATTTAGAAGTGGATTGTGGCTCTAAGGGTCTGCATTTCTCAACATATTTTAGCCTAAAACAGGCACTGATGTGCCTTCAATATAAACAAGAGCTGAGAAATGTATTCTAAATTTTGGAGAAGGGCAACATTGCAAGGATAATTGTGTTGACATGCACACATTAGTTCAAGAGGTGTAGAGTAGGTCAGTTTGTACCAGAATTCAAAGCCTTGATTTCTTTAATTCATTTATTTATTTAGGATTTGTTTTGCCACACAATTCCAAAGACTCTGGGCAGCGTACAGGTATTAAAACCATCACAATTTTAAAATCACAATTAAAACCCCATTAGAAACTACCACAAAGCATCCCCTACCCTCCCACCAGTTTAAAAAGAGGGAGAGAGTGTTCTTAAATCAGCCAGGTAGGCTGGTGCCATAGTACGGTTGGTGCCGCACACCTCCTCTGCCAGCCAGGTTTTTAAACCTTTCCTGAAGGGCAGCAACTCCATCTGGAGATACAACTCAGTTGGCAAGAGGTTCCATAGGGCTGAATCAGACACTGAGAAGGCCCTCCTTCTAGTGCTAGAGAGATGTACCTCTCTGGTCTGCTCTCGTGGGATGGACAGATGTTCCTGGGGTGATGCGGTCTCTTAAGTATATGTAATATTGCTCTTAAGTAATATTAGGTGGCAGGCCTGTGGGCTAGTGTTCTTCTCTGGGGTCTTTCAAGAGGCACATATACCACAGAAAATGCACTAGAAAAATAGTTCATGAGAACACACAAACAAAACTGGAAATTAATACCTGCCCAATTCTAGTTTAGAAAAATACCTATTTGTGGGTGAAGTGGGACAAGAAACACTTGTGACCTATTTTAAGGGCAAACTATACTCCTGGAATCTTTTAAAAGCACTTTTTTTTATCCTGGAAAAGTCCAGGACAGAATGGTGAGTTGTAGAAACAAGTTTAAGATGCTTTTTTGCAGATCCCAAGGTTTCATTGTGTTTGCCTGTATTCTATATCTTAGGTTCTCTCTTGAATTCCAGAATCTATCTTGGACCACATAAGCAACCATATTTCCATGTCTGGTGCTGTGATTTCTTTCTCCTTAGAAAGCCCTAATACTGTACTAGAATGAACACTGTGTTCTAAGTCCTGAGAAGAAACTGCTAAGAATGAGAAAATCAACATAGCTTCAGTGCTCCCCTATATTTCCTTCTCATTCATATAATGGCAGACACTGTCAAAATCCCATTAAAAGAAAAAGAATGGTCAGAAAAGGACCAACCTTAGCTTTGTACATCAATATATGACATCTAGAGGGCAAAATGGGCAGTCAACTCCAATTTTAGTCTACATAAGAGTAGACCCACGAAATTCATGGAACTTACACATGTATTAGCAAATTCCTAGTGATTCAGTGGGTCTACTTTGATTGCAACCAAATTATGTGTAAATCTGCATTTAGGGCTAAAAAAATAGGTGTATAGCAATAGCAATTACACTTATATACCACCCCATAGTACTTAGTGTTCTCTCTGGGTGGTACACAAGTTAATTAGCATATATCCATTTGAGTAGATCTTAGTCCACTAGTCAGGGCATTTACTCTGTTTTGATAATGTATAAATCAGTGTGTGAAATCACTGGAATTCATATTTAAAGCAAGGCACCTGTGATGGAATGGTCCCAAGTCATTCCCATGGGTCTTCCTGGTTCTAAAAAGCTGTTTGGCTTTTTAAAAAAATAGGCCATGGCTTTTTAAGTCTTTCTGTGGTTTTAGGATCACGATGAGGTTATCTGCTTACTACTTTCCTTATCACCTGTTCCTTATAGCTAATTAATTCTAACATCAGATTTGTTAGATTGCCTGGGTCTCTTGTGGGGCAGATAAAAAATAAGCCAACAAGAGGGAGAAAAAGAGAGTAGGAGGAAAACTGTCCTGCTGTTGGAATTGTTTTGCTGTCCTAACAAGAACTTTTAAGGTTAGTTAGATTTGTTCTTTTATGGGGAGGAACATATATGTGCAACCCTGGAAGTTTTGTGATTAGTTGAAATTGATATATTTTTGCTACTTCTCTCCCTGAAGAATAAAACAATCTTCTTCTACATTTTGCTTGACTGTTGAACTGGAGATATAAGAGTGGCCTACTTTACACTACCAGGAATCTTTTTAAAATTCTCTCCTGTTATTTAGCTAGGTTTTTCCCTAACAAGAGAAACCCAGGGAAGGGCAGCTTAGGAAAGGCTGGACGAGCCTTGAGACCTACAAGTGGGAGCCTTGGGGGTAACTGTGAAACCCAGAAGCTTGGCAGGAGTAGGTCCAAAGTCTCACAGCACCTTTACTACCTTGCGTTACTGGGCACCCACCTATGTAGACCGACAGATAGACAATCTACCTGGAACATAAAACAGAAGCTAAATCTCCTTACCAGCCAGCCATCAATCCAAAAGCACAACCTCAGCCTTTCCTGGGATGGGCCCCTGCACACAGACATGCAAGTCTACCTTAGCCACTGTCAACGTGCAACAAACTAGTCCCATTTTTATGAGTGAGTTTCACAGCAGTATCTAAATATGCAGACAGATTCATTCATGTGCATTTAACCTTGTGCCAAACCAACATTCCAGAGCAAGTCTTCAGTTAATCATGGCAACATCTGCCAAGCTTTCAAGTAGCGACATCATGAATGATTTATTTGCTGTGCTAGAGGATCCCCCACCTGTGGTCTCCTGAAACTAACGCCATCAGACTCAGGAACATGATGAGCAAAGATGACCCCGCATTATGTATAATCCTTTACCTTTCCTTTATTTGAGATTCTGATTAGTGTAGCTGAAAAAGAAATGCAGCATTAAAAGCTGAAGACAAATAAGGAGAAGTGGGTGGGGAAATCCCAGTGATTACAGATAAAATTTTTGCTCATCTCATTTTCAGAATGACAGAAGCAGAGCCTCATATCCCCTTAAAGGACAATCAAAACATTATACCTAGAAATGAATGTATCAGATCCAGGCATCTTTCTTGCAAGATATTGTGTGAACACTCCTTTTTGCTAACATTTTTTCATTCTATAACATTTAGCCATTGAAGGTATCTAGTTCTTCCTGCTTCTTGGAGAGGGAATGAGCAATCTAAAAATTATGTGGAGGTTTTCTTATCATGGAATTTGTTGCTATATGCAGTCATGCAGAGGCAAGTAAAATATTCATTTTGTCCACATTATTATCCATATTTTTAAGTGACTTTGCTTATGTGTGTTTTACACTTCCTGGACTTAATGCTCAGTAATCATTCAGACTGTGCTACATACTGTGTAGGGGGAAAAAGCAGGTATCAGAGAAAACTGAATAGAAAACTGTACTACTAGACAGAATTCCTGCTTTGTGGTAATTTTTGCAACCAGACTGCTGAAATTCAACCATGTATATGTAAGTCAAATGAAGGGAAAGAACAGTTGTTGTTGTTTTAAAATAAATTTAATGAGGGGATTTTAATCTTAGGAATTAAAGATGGAAAGAAACAACAACAACAACTCCAAACCATATGGCCACTGTGGAATATGGTTAAATGAGCAGGGGGATTGTATTCTCCCATTAAAAGTCAAAACGGAGGTGGCCTGCAGCAGTTTTGTTTTACAAGAACTGAATTTGCAACAAAAGGTAAAAATGATTTCCCCCCTCTTACAAATGCATGAAGAAAGTGCATTGTCCAATGGTACATATTCTCAGTTCAATTGCATGGCATGAAATCATGGCAAAGAAAGAAAGAAAGAAAGAATTTTTTTTTGATAGAATGCTAAGAATTATCATCCAGAAAAAGAACACTAGAATATTTTGATAAGAGAATGAAAACAAAAAGGACCAGTTGTTAGAGCTGATCATTCAAAGGGAAATCCTCAAGAAAAAATAGTGCAGAAAAGAGAAGAACTTCTTGGCTGAAGATCCTTGGGGAATTGATTTGGATAAAACGCAGCCATATTGGGTCGAACTGCAACATCCATGGTTCAACTAACTATCGTGACATATAATCTCCAGCAGGGGAGGATCCAAAATAAGTGCTTTTGGCATAACATGGTTCACATTCTGACAGCAGCATTAAACACTCTTGGAAAATCTACCAAAATGAATGGAGGGAAGCTTGCATTTCATAGGTCACTTAAGATCTACAGTACCTCTGGCTCACAAAGAGAGGGCAAAGCAAATGGAAGGTTTCCCTTCTCTAGCTCACATATTGAGAGGTCACAGGAACTGAAAGGAACCAAGGTGAAGGAAAAACATGGGCATAGAGCTCTGAGTGCCTCTAGGGCAGTGATGGTGAACCTTGGCACTCCAGATGTTCTGGAACTTCAATTTCCAGAAGACCTGATCATCAGGAGTGCTGACTTGGGCTTCTGGGAATTAAAGTCCAAGAACACCTGGCATGCCAAGGTTCACCATCACAGCTCTAAGAGTATTATCTAAGTAAGTGAAGTCATCTGGGAGAAGATGGCTATATTTTAGGGATGTGAAGAAAACCCACTAAATTCTTCATTCTTTTCATGATCAGGCTTTATCAATGATGCTAGATACATCTACTAGGAGTTCTAGAGCTCTGTGAGATTTCTTCCCTACATAATGAGAGCAAATATGGGGTGTCATATTTTCACTCCTTATTTTCCCCCTGTAATTTATACAAACCTTCCCTTGTTCTGTCATGTTTCAAAGCAAGACACATGTTTACAGCAAGCATTGACTGTTTAAAAGAGGACAAACCACACTATGATGCTTTCATACAACGATAGAAGAGTTTCTCATTTTATACAACACACATTACTTGGTTTTTTTTAAAAAAACCTCACATCCTTTTTCTGTTGCCTAGAGCACCACAAGACACTTTCTTGAGAAATTTCCATCTTGAGAAATTTTGCAGTTTCCCATCCTTGCATGGGAAGATGAAAAAGGAAATATTGAGACCTGCCTATCATTCCAATCATTCATCTTTCTTTCTTCCTTCAATATACCACCCATCTGGAAGAGAGGGAGGAAGGGAGAGAGAGAGAGAGAAAGAGAGAGAGGGTATTCCCACCTTGGCCAGTTTATACTTCTAAAACCAAAAACATAACAAATAAATCATCGGCAATCATAAATAAAGTTGGAACTTTACACAAGTGGGTGGTATTTTGCCTTTTGGTCAAGGAGGGACTGGACATCCAAGTGCACATGGTTGTTACTGAAACATCCATTAAAATGAGCTGATGCTGTGCTGTAGAAACACATTCTTGTGTTTCCACAGAATGAATGAATGTCACAGGGCACAGTACATTCCCCTTGTGGAGTGAAAACAGGCTGTTTAGAGAAAAGGAATTTGTCAATTTATGCTCTGCAGAGGAATTTCTGAGTGGCATTAAAAACATGTCTCAGATCTCTTCTTGTCTCCTGTGCAGCACATTCCAGACTGACAGAAGAGGGTGAAGTTATTTTACACCTATATAACTATTCAAGATGCAGTTCTAATATAGCCTATAGCTATCCCCATTCATCCATCTGTGTGTTTGTTCATAAAGGTATCAGGCACACCATATGTGACAGAATTCCCCCTCATCAGGGGAAAAATGGGATACTTGGAAACTGGACAGGAAAGAAGGCTGACAGGAAAAATTTGATTCATTTGAAATATGGTGTTCGAGGGGAGCTTAGTGGAGGCCCTGGATGGCCGGAAAGATGAACATGTGGATCCTAAAGCAGTCAAGCCTAGACTGTCTCTGGTTGCAAAAACGACAAATCTGAGGCTGTCTTACTTTGGGCACATCATGAGAAGGCAAGACTCTGAAAAAGACAACAACGCTGGGAAAAGTTGAAGGCAACAGGAAAAGAGGAAGGTGAATCATGAGATGGATTGAGTTTACAAGAGCTGAAAATGAAAGTAAATGTTTGGCTTAGCGGCTAAGACACTGAGTTTGATGAATGGAAGGTCGGCAGATCAGTAGTTCAAAATCTTGAGTGTTGTGCAACGGAGTGAGCACCAGTCTCTGTCCCAACCGAGCATCTGAAAGCAAGAAATTGCAAGTAGATAAATAGGTACCACTTCGCCGGGAAAGATAACAGTGTTACATGTGCTCCAGCATCCAGTCAAGGCCGCCTTTTTCCATTTGTATCAAATAGGCCAGTTGCATCCCTACTTGGACAGATGGTCCCTTACGATACTAGTTATCTCACTGGTAATCTCTCGTATAGATTTCTGCAATGCTCTCTACGTGGGGCTTCCCCTGACTCTGGCACGGAAACTTCAGCAGGTACAAAATGCAGCAGCTAGACTAATCACCAGGGTGAGGAAGTTTGAGCATATCTCACCAGCCCTGGCAGAGCTGCATTGGTTGCCCGTTTCATTCCATATCAGGTTCAAGATGTTACTTTTAACTTTTAAAGCCCTAAACGGTTTGGGACCATCCTACTTGGTGGAGCATCTCCCTCTTAAAACATCTTCCCGCATCACTCGATCTTCCCAGATGGGTCAGCTCTTGGTGCCAATGCCGAAATTGGCAGGAGAAGGGCCTTTTCGGTGGCGGCACCATCCCTATGGAACTCCCTTCCGGCAGAATTGTGCCAGATCACTTCTTTGCTGACATTCAGAAAACAACTTAAAGTGCTTCTGTTCAGGGAGGCATTTGAATAGGATTACTCACCAGACTAGTGTTAGGCATTTTCCCCGACCCATGGTTTTAATTAGGTTTTAAATTTGTATTTTATTAGGTGCTTTATTATGTGACTTTTATTATGTGTTTTTAATGTGTTGTTGTTAGCTGCCCAGAGTGGGGGTAACCCCAGATGGTTGGAAGATAAATGGAAGTTAATAATAATAATAGTCATGCCTACCACATGACCATGGAAACATCTGCAGATGCAGGCAGCTCTGGCTCTTTGGTTGTAAATGGAGATGAGCAACGCCCTGGCTTTAGAGCAAGGGACACCCTTAGGTAAAGGTTTACCTTCAGGTTTCCCTTGCTTGAAAGCCAGTCATATCCAACTCTAGGGTTCAGTGCTCATCTCTGTTTCAAAGCCAAAGAGCCAGTGCTGTCTGCTTCTGCAGATGTTTCCGTGGTCATGTGGCAGGCATGACTAGACACCGGAGCGCACAGAACACTGTTACCTGCCTACCTAAGTGGTCCCTATTTAGCTACTTGCAATTTCTTGCTTTTGAACTGCTAGGTTGGCAGGAGCTGGGACAAAGACGGGAGCTCATTACGTCCTGCAGTACTCAGGAATCGAACTGTTGACCTTCCGCCTCCCAGTCAGCGTCTTAGCCACTTGAGCCACTGCAGTTCAGGGACACCTTTACCTTTACTAAATTTAATTTAATTTAAATTTTATTTAATTTTCACATTTGTATGCCACCCAATCAGGAAGCCTGACTCAGGGCGACTCACGCAACAATCATACTATATATATATATATATATATATATATATATATATATATATATATATATATATATATATGAGTACCTTCCAATCATCATGAAATATCACAAGGAGGGGTCATTTTTGCTCACCAGCCCGTTTGCATTGCAATGATTCTGGATAGAAACAACTAGTAGGCTCCACATTGTCCAGGGGCAGTCAAACATGCTCACAATACTTTCCACACTTCAATGGCTGAGTAGCCTATTTCTAGTCAAAAACAATCTAATTCATTTAATATTTTAATTTTGTTTTGAATCTTACTATATTTTATTTCCAGCCATCATTTTAAATTGTGCGCTGCGCTGCTGTGAATAAAGGACAGTAGTGAGGAGGTGGTTTATCCATTTCTCTTTCTTTCATACAATATTTTGAGAGAGAAATCTCAGGCTCAGAGAACCACCTTGGTGTCAGTGAAAGTTGAGGATGGAAAAGAAAATAATATTGTTATTAATTAATTAATATTGTTATTAATTAATTCAGTTCCTTGCCTGTAAAATTATCAGCAAACGTCTGATAAAATTATCAGCAAAAGTCTGCATACCCTGTTCAGATTCGTATTATTGACAGGAAACTATGAGTAGCACATTCCAGTTTTTTCTTCTTCTTCTTTGATCTCTGCACAAATTAATATTTAGAAATTAATGGTGAGGGAGGGGAGATTAGAAAAAAAATGTTCTTTAAAAAAATGTGCCTAAAGTGTATATTTGGAATTATATCTACTAAAAGTGATAGCAATTTACATGCAGGAAGGGAAAATGAAATATTGGGACCAAATACTTTAAAGTGCAGACAGGATTAGAAGATACATCACAAATTTTCAACTGAGAGATCTTCAGGTCTTAAGTAGAGGATGGTTATATACACTAGCACATAATGAAAATGACTGCTTTGAATGATGTCCCAACGATATTCTAATGGAAAGTCAGATTTCAGTCAGGGAACACTCGTGTGAGGTACAGACTTCTCATTTCCTGAAAGGATATTGTGCAACATGAAAATGTAACGGAGAATATTTAGTTTAGTATTAAATATTAGCCTGCTTTCCCTTTCAAGACATTAAAAATGCTGCTAACCTGAGAAGCTAAACCGAGGAATGCGTTTTACCTCCTCACTAAGTTATGAGCAGAAAGAGTCTCTTGGAAGGAAACAGTATATCAAAATCACAAGTGTGAGGCCCACATTTATTATATGATTCGCTTCAGCCTTGTAGAGTGAAATTGGGAGTAATAAAATGTGTGCAGGAGAGTGTACAAACTGTTGCATCCTCTGAATTCATTGAAGATGACATGAAAAAGTTGTTTGGATGCTTTATTATGTGTGGAGTTTCTATTAAAAAACCACATACCTACGACATACTCAGCTGCTTCTTCAAAGGAAAAGTGGTCAGAGATAAAGAAGAGTCTGATGGTGTTGACACCACAATTAAACTTGAAAACCTTTTTTTATGTACACATTAAAAATCATGTTCAAACCAATAAATAAAATGAATAAACACAGTATCATTGTATGTGGGCTGTGTAGCTATATGAAAAAGGAAAACACAAGGCTCTCTCTCCCTCCTGTTCTGTGTCAGCTGTGTTTGGTTTACTGCAAGAGATAAGTGACTTTATTGCAGGAGGGCTTTGTGGAAAAAGAGTCCTTCCATCAGTACTAGCCAGTAAAAAAGTCATTTATGCTCTTAATGCTGCCTGTCAATCCACAGTCACAGGGAGAAGCAGGAAGGCTCAATGGAAGGCTGCAAGATCTGCATTTAATAAGAATCAGTGATGAGCAGCTACAAGTCTTGCATATATCGGACCAGAAGAGGAACTTAATAGAGATGTTCAAAACTAGTTCCCTTATTTTTGCATGTTTTTCAGGAACCTTTAACTGGCTGCAGGTGGATAAAAATATTTAACTTTCTTTCTTTCTTTCATTACCTCCTCCCCTTTCAGTGTTGTCTCTCTCTGGGCAGTTCACAATATAACTAATTAAAAATGGACATACTATATTTGCCGGCATATAAGACGCATCGGAGTATAAGACGCGCCCCATTACAGTGAAACCTCGGTTAATGGAATTAATGCATTCTCTGGGATGTTTCTTACAGTGAAAATTACTTTAACCAAATTTTCTATAGGAAGGCATTTGAATGCAATTTCTCAAAGGAATGCATTGAAAACCAAAATACATTAACTGAAATGTGGTTTCCCTTAGGAATGCATTGAAAACCGATTATATATATATATATATATATATATATATATATATATATATATATATATATATATATATATATATATATATATATATATATATATATATATATATATATATATATATATATATATATATATATATATATACGTAAACTGAGCCACTATTTTCTATGGATTTCCTTTTGTTATGTGATTTTTATGTTAACCGAGGTTCCACTATATTACAAAAACAGCCTACTATAGGTCACTATCTACAGTACAAGACACACTCCATTTTTCCAGTGTATTTCAAGGGTGGGGAAAAATGGGTTTCATATGCCAGCAAAAAGGGTATATGTTCAGGCCAGTTTTTAAGGATTAATACAGAGCAGGCTGTATTTCACAGTGCCACAGGTCTTCTAAGATGCTTCCAGCCTGCTCTGAACCCAGGGGAGACAGGAACTAACTCATTGTTAATCAAGACTTAGTTTAAGTCCACTGAAACATCTGAATTAAAACAGAAACAGCTATAATCACAGCAAATCTTTGTACATAAAGTTAATTGTCTCCTTTTCTCGAAAGCTAGTCATGTCTGACTCTAGGGTATGGTGTTCATCTCCATTTATAGCCAAAGAGCTGATGCTGTCTGCATCTGCAGACATTTCTGTGGTCATGTGGCAGGAATGACTAGATGCCAGAGTGCATGGAACACTGTTTACCTTCCCAGCAAAGTGGTACCTATTTACAGTATGTACTTGCAATTTTTTGCTTTCAAACTGCTAGGTTGGCAGGAGCTGGGACAGAGATGGAGTTGGGTCAGAGATGGGAGCTCACTCCATCATGAAGCACTCAGGTCTCAAAATGCTGACCTACCAACCTTCAACTCATCAAGTTCAGCATCTTAACCACTAAGTCCCCGAAGTCCCTGAAGATCTTTGTACCATAAAGTAAATTGATATACTGTAGAACCTCCCCTCAGCTTCAAAATTAATGGCATGAGGACAGGATGGATGGTAAAGAGAGGTAAGAGATAAGGTAAAGAAATATAAAAGCTAGAAAAGTGTATCTATTCCAACTCCCGGGCACATAGAACTAGTTGTACAAGACATTGAATCTTCCTCACCCTGGAATGGGTGATACATTGGTAAGTAAAGCTACATTTGAAATATTCATTGATAAAAAGACTCCCATCCTATTTTCCATAGCCAGTAAAATCTTGTCTGAACAACACTGCCATGCATTCATGTCTTTCTAAAGATATCTTAAGCTCATACACATGTGGTATAAACATGTGATTGATTCAGTATCTTACAACTCAGACTCACATCTAACCTTTTAAAGAGTCTCCACTGAAAAACACTTTTCTTTGCAGTTACCAAAAGAGAATAATGACTGCGTCATGTGAATTAACGTGTGCATGCATTTTGCCGCCCATCTGCCCCAAGGGGGCAACCACCCAGAGGCCTCGGTGTTCCGGGGAGGAGCCTATGCTCTATAAGAGCATGTCTCATTCCCGCTTCGCCCTTTCCTGCTTCGTAATCTGGCAAAAGCACATGCTTTCGAGCTTCCTCATGTGACGCACATGGAATAAAAGTCTGTGAAGAGAGAGCCTTGAACAATGGCACCCAAGCGTTGCACTTCTTCTGCTCTGGGCGTGGGCATGTAGAAGAGAACTTCTATGTGCCCCGCATGGGACTCTCCGGTGCACATGGCAATGGCCACCCCAGATCGGACTGATTTGGTGGCCAGGATAACAGCCCTCTAGAGGGCTGCTGCTCTAGGTCCAGCACCACTTCCATCAACCCCAGTGATGAGATATTGGGGGACCCTGGCAGACAATACCCTGACCTGAAAAGAGATTGCCCATGCCATTCAGAAGTGTGTGGACACCCTGGAGGTGGCAGCGGCATCTCAAGAAATGGGTGCCTGTGGGAGTGCCTTCGACAGCGTCCGCACAGGACATGGAAGTTCAATAAACTGCCCAGGCATCTGTGCTTCCATGCCAACTGAGCCTGAGAGTACTGTGGCAGTGGTGTCATCTACCCCTGGAAGACCTGGGCTGAGATTAGGTGAATATGTGGGATCTGGGAGTACACCTGGGCATTTGACCCTGGCACCTCATCCTTCTCCTACTACACATCCGCCTTTATGACCTTGGCCTTTGTCTACCACCGCGCAGGCTACGTACTGCCCAAGTAGTCAGTCATCTGCTACAGTCCTGTGGACAGCTCCTTATCCACCCCCCTGAGGTTTATTCCCCTGCTGCCCTACAATGTTTGGTGGTGGACATCCGGGTTGGGTCCTCGTCCTTGTCCACTCTTGCAATGGTGTCTGCATCGGTGTTGCCCTTTGGCAACCAGTCCCTACCGTTGGGTAATCATCTTCTCCCGACGATGAAGGATAAAATCGTGTAAGGCGATTCTGTCAATATATTTTCCCTGCTTAACAGGAATTCAGACAAACCAGAGAAGGATATTGGCTTCTGGCTTATTTGATCTATGCAGGGGTGGCAGTCCATGCTAGGCAACATAAGAACATAAGAACATAAGAACAGCCTTGCTGGAACAGGCCACAGCCCATCCAGTCCAGCATTCTGTCTCACACAGTGGCTCACCATTTCCTTCAGGGTATTCCCAAGGAGATGCCCTCACCTGCTTAGGATTCCCTGGAAATGGCATTGAGAGATATCAATGGTTCACATCACCATTGATTCAATTCCTAGAGATTATATACCGAGCTTATGTAGACTTTCCAGGACAGGCATTGTTTCTTTATGATGAGGGGGCCTGTTTTCCTCAGTTGGCACCCAACCTCCATTCGGTAGTCAGATTGGAACTGGTTGTAAGGTGCAGCATTGTTAAGGAGTTGGCTATAGGACAGGTGGTGGGTCCATTTGGGCGACCACCGTACCAGAATTTGAAAGTGTCCCCCCTGAGTTTGGTCCCCAAGAAGGGCTCCGGGGAATATTGTTTGATTCACCATTTATCATACCCGGCCAGTGGGTCAGTAAATGATTCAATACCACATGAGTTATGTACAGTCAAGAATTCCTCCTTAGATCAGGCAGTCTAAATGGTCCGATCGTACAGCAAGTATGCCCTCATGGCAAAGTGTGGTATTAAATCTGCTTTCTGCCTATTGCCTCTTCACCCAAAGGACTTTGAGCTCCTTGGCTTTGCCTTTGAGGGCCAATATTGTGCCACATGTTCCATTATTTGGATGATTTCCTTTATTGTGTCCCCACCCAATCCTCTAGATGTGCCGCTCTCATGTGTGAGTTCCAGGTGCTTACCCTTGAACTTGGAGTCCCCTTAGCAGATGACAAAATGGAGGGACCGGCCACTTCCCTCTTTTTCTTGGAGGTCCTGCTAAACACTTCAAAACATCTCCCCCCTGACAAGTTATCATAGTTGCAAGACTGTGTAACATGTTATTGAGACAAAAGTGACATTGAAAGAGCTGCAGGCTTTGCATGGTCACTTAAACTTTGCTTGAAAGGTGGTCACACCGGGCAGGGCTTTTGCATGCCACCTGTGTGATGCCACGAAGGGGCTGACCCAGTCATTTCATTGAGCCAGGGTCACCGAGCCTTGAGGGAGGACGTCCAGCTATGGTTGGAATTTTTGCTCCTTTACAACAGCGCCTCTTTTTGGCATTCCAAAATTAAGGCAGAGGTGCAAATGGTGGTGCTACGGCACATGGCCGACTCATTGAAGAGAATCAGGCATTGTAAAAGACCTTACATTTTTGGATTTATTCCCGGTGGAGGTGTCTACTGTCGCGGGAAGGAACCCTCAGTTACAAGGGAGCAGGCTTGTCAACCTGAAGGAAATTGTGACCTAAAAGGTATGTAGTGAGACGTCATCACTCAATACAAGGTCATAATCAATAATACGGATATGGGTAGATACCCATAAGTTAATACCATTTACCCATTAGGATGCGCCATTGCAGGTCATATTAGTATTGTATTGCTATTTTTACCAATAAAGTGGCCCATGTTTTGACCAACAGATGGTTGTTGTCTGTGAAGAGGAGGGCAACCAGAATGATTAGGGGACTGGAACACCTTCCTTACCATCTGAGGCTGCAACGGTTGGGCCTTTTCACTCTTGAACAACGACGTCTAAGAGGTGACCTGATTGAAGTTTATAAAATCATGCACAGTGTGGACAAAGTAGATAAGGAAAAACTGTTTTCCCTATCGCACAACACTAGAACTAGGGGGTACGCCATGAAACTTTTGGGTACTAGTTCTCAAACAAATAAGAGAAAGTACTTTTTCACCCTGAGGATCACTGGTCTATGGAACTCCCTGCCAGAAGAAGTGGTGACAGCTGTCAGTCTTGACAGCTTTAAGAAAGGATTAGACAAGTTCATGGAGGACAAGGGTATCAATGGCTATAATTATGGCTACCTAAGGACAACCTCCGGGTTGGAGAGATAGGCAGGATATCTCCCAATGCCATTTCCAGGGAATCCTAAGCAGGTGAAGGCATCTGCTTGGGAATACCCTGAAGCAAATGGTGAGCTACTGTGTGAGACAGAATGCTGGACTGGATGGGCTGTGGCCTGTTCCAGCAAGGCTGTTCTTATGTTCTTAAGGTCTATGGTAAGGAAGGTGTTCCAGTCCCCTAATCATTCTGGTTGCCCTCCTCTGCACTTTTCCCAGCTCCATAATATCCTTCTGGAGGTATGGTGACCAGAACTGTATACAGTATTCCAGATGGGACCTCACCATATATTTATAAAGAGGCAAAATGACACTTGCTGACTTATTTTCTATACCCTTCATGTGTGGTTGCATGTGTATGATTTTTTTAGAAAAGAAAGCTAAAGTAATAGGTCCTGCAATGAAATAAAATATTGGGTTACTGTGCAGAGAGGCGGGGTGAACTCTGTGCTGGGGGAGGAAGGAAGAGCTCCCATTGGGCTGCTGGACAGAGGGGCAGGGTGAACTCTGTGCTGGAGTGACTGCACGGGTTCCCACAGAGAGGGCTCAGAGTGCCACCTCTGGCATGTGTGTCATGGGTTCACCATCACTGCTATAAAGATTTGGAAATAAGCATACAATCCTCTGCATGCCATTTTTCTCATCCTCTTGGATGGCAGCATCTACATTAGAAAAACAGAGAGCATGCATCATTTAATAGGATAAGGGAAAGGACACTAGCTTGCATAAAATCTGAAATCTAATTCAGATGTAAAGACTTAAAATTAGAAGGGTTGTTTTATAATAGCAGAATGGCAATGTTTCTTGCAGCAGTTCGATTCCCAAGTACTGCAGGATGGAATGAGTTCCCATCTTTGTCCCAGCTCCTGCCAACTAGCAGTTCGAAAGCAAGAAATTGCAAGTAAATAAATAGGGACCACTTCAGTGGGAAGGTAAACAGCGTTCCGTGCGCTCCAGTGTCTAGTCATGCCTGCCACATGACCATGGAAACATCTGCAAATGGAGACAGGGTTGTCTCTTCAGCTTTGAAACAGAGATGAGATCACTGAACCCTAGAGTTGGATAGGACTGGCTTTCAAGCAAGAGAAACCTTTACCTATACTAATGTTTCTTAATGCAAGCAGAGAAGACAGTGATTAGGTGTACTTGCTGGGACTGATTTCCGTCATTATGGATTCCTATATTTAAATTAGACCTGGATTGGAGAGCTCTTCCAAAATGTAATACCTTTAAAAGGAGGACTGCACACCCTAAAGGAAGAAATGTAGAAGGTCCCATCAGACAACCAATATTTAATCAGCTCTTAACACACTCACTGACTAGCTGCTTAGATTATGTGTGTGTGTGTGTGTGTGTGTGTGTGTGTGTGTGTGTGTGTGTGTGTGTGTGTGTGTGTGTGTGTGTGTGTGTGTGTGTGTTTATTGATTGTCTTTAAAATATTTTTCAGGTTTGTCAGATTCTGTTTTAGCAACAATTCAGTGCCGAGTACCTGAATTTACTCTGAGAGGGAGTGATAAAACGAGCAAAGAAACCTAACAGAAGAGGGTGGTGTTTGTTTGCTTTTCCATGCCTGGTTTATTATTTTACAGGACTGGCCAGAGCTCCAATCCAGTAAAAATCAAGTTTCTACAAAAGGTACAACTATGTCATACATTTTTTAGTAGCTGATATTATACTGAGACCAAGTATGACAAAAGTTGCACTCCCATACAGGTCATGTAGTCTCTTAGTCACTGATCCCATTTGAGCCATTTTCGACCTGTATCCTTTCTTAAAACACCCAATGTGTTTCCTGGTCCAGAACTATGCCACATTTGTATTTACTACACATGACCGGTAGTAAAATATTCTTATTACTACAAAGTCCCTCAATATTTATTTGAAATGGTAGCCATGTTAGTCTGTGTAAGCATATCTTAGAGTAGATAAAACAGAAAAGCAAAAAAACATTGTGGCACCTTAAAGGCTAACTCCTGTATTTAACTGTGAGCTTTCGTGGACCAAGTCCACTTCATCAGACTTAAGAGTGAGGCCTCGTGGTACCAATTTATACACACATCAGATATACAGGCATACAGTAATTGGCCATCCTAACAGAATAGTATCATTGTATCTTTTTTCAACTGACAAAATGCCCTGTTATTATTATTCAAACCTGCTGCAATGCTTGGGCCCCTATTGTAAATGGTTGCAAAACATATTGCAGGCGCACCCCCCCAATAACGGACTCGGACAACATTGAAAGTGGATAACAGCATAGGGCCACATTTATTGATTCAATGCCCTAATCCGAATTATAAATTTGTATTGGTAAAACGACCAATCATAATTCCTAAGGCAAGCAGGCCGAAGTAACACTGGTAAGGTACCACCCAAAATTGCCAACGGCAATTGGTTACAATGTATCAATTTGTATCAATTTGTTTGTTGACAACAAACAAATTGTTGACCGTAGTCAATATCTAACTCATGACCCCACCCTCTGACTCGTATCCGTAAAATCACAGGGTGATGCATGCTGGCTAGCTATCGCCATCACCCCGTCGCCTGGTTCGTCGTTGACCGGACAACGTTTAACTAATTTGTTCCTGTCTAGTGTTGTCCAGTCAATTGCGAACCTGCCGGATACCTGTGGGTCATACTGTTTACCTTACCAGTGCTACCCGCCAATGTGACCGGAGTCAACAGTAGCAACGAAAGGAAACCCCTATATCAAACCATAGCAACAGTGTGGGATGGGCAAAAAAGCCAGGACCCGGAAGCCAATGTGGGTCCCAACCAAAAATTCCCACCCGGCCCCGAAGCGACCAAATTATCACACTGTTAACTAGGGAGGGGGTGGAGGGGAAAAAACTTCTCCGCTCCGTCGCTTTAGCTAAAATGGCAGCGCGGCTGCCTCGTGGCCACCCCTTTTATAGGGAGCTGGCCACGCCCTAAACTACCCGGATTCCTCGTCCTGTGGGGGGGGGCCCGCAAAGAGCGCGGTGGCCATTTTGGCGCCGCGCTTGCATTGCAGGCGCACCCCCCCAATAACGGACTCGGACAACATTGAAAGTGGATAACAGCATAGGGCCACATTTATTGATTCAATGCCCTAATCCGAATTATAAATTTGTATTGGTAAAATGACCAATCATAATTCTTAAGGCAAGCAGGCCGAAGTAACACTGGTAAGGTACCACCCAAAATTGCCAACGGCAATTGGTTACAATGTATCAATTTGTATCAATTTGTTTGTTGACAACAAACAAATTGTTGACCGTAGTCAATATCTAACTCATGACCCCACCCTCTGACTCGTATCCGTAAAATCACGGGGTGATGCATGCTGGCTAGCTATCGCCATCACCCCGTCGCCTGGTTCGTCGTTGACCGGACAACGTTTAACTAATTTGTTCCTGTCTAGTGTTGTCCAGTCAATTGCGAACCTGCCGGATACCTGTGGGTCATACTGTTTACCTTACCAGTGCTACCCGCCACACGGAGGGGCTTCAAAGAAGGCCTGACGCCCCCCCCCAGACCGTCAGCTCGGTCAACATACCTCCTCGCGACAGATGGACCCCATCCCCTGCATACAAGTCATAATTTCGTAGGCTAATAGCGGGGTGACGACTGACCCGTCCCCAAGCCTTGTCGGCAAGGAACTGCGCCACCACCCCGTTGACCGCGCGCCTAGCGCGGTCAAGGGCCAGGAGGTCAATGCCCCCTCTGTAAGAATGGCGCGGGATCATGTCTGACCAAACCAAGGTTGTGGCAGGCCAGACGTAGTGCAAGTAAGCAAGGTCCCCGCAGATCGCATGCTTGAGCGATAATCCGTTGACCTGACCCAAATCATTGCCCCCAAGGTGTATGATGAGAATGTCAGGCGGGTCAGCACTCCTGCTTGAAAACAGGAAAGGCAGCAGCTCCCGCCACAACATCCCAGGCTTAACATGCCATGTGAGACTGGCGTGTTCACCCAGTCCCAGTCGGGGTCCCCACTCTGTCGCCGCAGCGTAACGCGCTGCCCTGTGGACATAGCTGTGGCCCACCAGCCATACTGTCACCGGTGTAACACGACACCCAGGGTCTGTAAGGAAAAATTAAGAAAAAGGAAGGTAAGGTGATCGGATTGGTACTCACGGTGGAAGTGGGCGCACATAAAACTGAAAACATTGCGAGCCCCACCTCCCCATGCTGCGTATGTCAGCCCCGGAGTACCCAAAAGCAGCTGCTGTAGAGGCTGCCCCAATACGAAATGAATGTGTGCCGTAACGGGCACCTGGTAGGCCCACCCTGGCGAGGGCTCTGCCTGTCACCTTCCAAAACTGAAATTTAGTAAGGGGAGACCCATCTTGGTGACAGAAAAACGGGCCATGGTGCATGCCACGCAGTGCCAGGAACTCCTGTAGGGCACCAACCGGACAGATGTCTGCCAAAGAACACCGTAGCAGTCTTACACCACTGCCTACGCCATGCTGATCTGACTTGGAGGAACGTATCCTCAACTGGGCCCAGTCTTTGGCAACATAGACATCCTCGAGTTCCAGTGCCCTACAACTTGCATCCGCCTTAGACAGCATCACAAGTTCGCTGATGCGGAGCGCTCCAAAAAATGCCACCGTTGTGGCTGCATGAAAAAGGGCTGCCTCATAATGATCAAAACAGAGGCTTGGCCAGCCCCGGGCCAACTGGGTAAGAACCCCTGGGGAAATAGGGTGCCGATCGTCCGGGCAACGCCCACGCTCGCGCACCCACCCCTCCAAAACATGTCTCACACGGAAGTCAGAGGTGCTGTCCACATGACCCCCTACTTTGGCCATAAAAGCCAGGGCCGAGAGCTTGGATGCTATGGTGCGAGGTGCGAGGCCGAGAGCATGCAGGTGGACCATGAACCGCAGAACATGGTCAACCGGGATAGGCCAGGTCTCTGGCAGGTGAAATTGAGCAGCAAATGCCCTGTAAGAATTAAATGCATGTTGATACGCCTTACGCGTGCGTGGCGCTAGTGACAGGCCAATCGCCCGGTTCACCTCTCCTTGCCAATGGTCCATATCACGTCCGGGAGTGGCGAGGGAAATTCCTCCGCATCCGGGGCCAAGGCACGGAACCGGGAGATCTGCAGGCGGGACAAAGCGTCAGCAATATCATTATTAATCCCCGGGACATGCCTGGCTCTGAACAAAACGTTGAGGCGCAGGCAGCGCAGCACGAAATGGCGCACTAGGTCCATAACCCTGGGCGATTTGGAAGTCTGTGCATTAACAATGTGGACCACAGCAGCGTTGTCACACCAGAAATGCACGACCGAGTTGGCCCATTCCTCGCCCCATAGCATCAAAGCCCCTAGTATAGGAAAAAATTCAAGGTATGTGAGATCACGCAGGCGATCAGTGCCTGCCCAGGCCGGTGGCCACCCACCATAGGCCCACTTCCTGTTGAAGTACATCCCATAACCCAGGGATCCTGAGGCATCAGACTGGATCTGAAAATTGGGGGATGCCAGGAGGTCAGACCTCCAAAATGAGACCCCATTAAACTCCCTCAGGAACTGTAACCAGACAAACATGTCTGCCCTGACACCCCGGGTAAGTCTAACTCTGTGGTGTGGCCTGGTTAACCCTGCCATGGCGTCGCATAAGCGTCGAGCAAAAGCCCTGCCCGGAGCGACCACCCTGCAAGCGAAATTTAGGTGACCATGTAGTACCTGCAGTTCCCTCAGTGATGCCTTGCGCTTGGCCATCAACTCCGAGATAAGGGCCACTATCCTGGACACCTTATCCTCCGGTAACCTAGAAGCCTGCGCTAACGTGTCAATCTCCACCCCCAGGAATACTAACTTGGTAGATGGGCCCTCGGTCTTTTCGGGCGCTAAAGGGGCACCGAGTTCCTCCATTAGCGTCTGAAATGTGTTGAGGAGACGTGTGCACGTGTCCCAGCCCCGTTCACCCCCGAATAAAAAGTCATCCAGGTAATGGGCTACAGACCGGGACCCTGACCTGCGGACGAAAGCCCACTCTAAGAAGGTACTAAAACGCTCGAAGGCCGAGCATGATATGGAACAGCCAAAAGGCATGGCCTTATCAAAATAATATTCGCCCCGAAATTTGAAACCCAGCAACTCAAAGTCACCCGGATGCACCGGCAGGAGGCGAAAGGCCGACTTAATGTCGCACTTGGCCAGCAGGGCACCCGGGCCACACGAGCACACCATGGGCAGCGCGTGGTCAAAAGACGTATACCTGACTGAACAAAGGTCATCAGGGATAGCATCATTGACCGACCGGCCGGCTGGGTAGGATAAATGATGAATAAGGCGAAACTCACCTCGAGACTTTTTGGGAACCAAGCCTAGGGGCGACACCTTAAGGTTGGGAAACGGGGGTGAAGGGAAAGGGCCAGCGACCCTGCCCGCATCTAACTCCTTTCTAATACTGGCAGCAGCCACCTCCTCCCTCCCCTTGAGGGACAAAAGATTGGGGGCATCCTGAGGGGACCTATCACCCATGAAAGGGATGCGGAACCCGTACTTAAAGCCTTGAAGGAGATACACCCCATCCTCCCCCTTCGGGTACACTGTGAGCCAACGCTCCAACATGTCCACCTTAATTGGGGAGGGGGCCTTTCGGTGAACCAGCTCCATCTGTGGCAGCCTTGCCAGCCCACTGTCCGCCCCTTCCTCTGCCCCGTGTCCCCCCAGGCCTGGGACAGGCGGAGGCTGCGTGGGGGCCCGAACATGTGGGACACTCATGCCTGTATTTGCAATTTTTCTTATTGCAGGAACCATTGGACGAGAAAGCCCAGCACAGCAGGCGGGCTGGAACCCCCTGCCCCGCCACTTGGCGGGTAACCTGTGCTGGGACAGCTCGCTGGACCGCATGTCCGCAATGGTATCTGTCGCCTGGCGCGGGGCGCGTGGGTGTCATGTACAGAAGACAAAGCCTCTGGCACGGCTCGTCCCACCTCATCTCTGGGTGGAGGGGAATCCGCATACGGAATTCCTCGTCATAAGCAAGCCACGAAGGGTCCGGGAAATCAACCATTGCCCTGTATATGTTGTCCAAATATTGGACCATCGGAATAGCCAACTCCGGCCGCGCCCTCAGATACACTGCCATGTAAATTAAATAAGCCAGCAGCTAGTTGGCCCAGGTACGTGGCGGCTTACGACGACGCGCCTGCTCCTTATCCTTCTCATCCTGTCCCTCCCTTTCCTCCTTGGTGGGCTCTCTGTTCAGGAGTGAGAAGATATCTACATACTCCCCCCGCCAAATCTTTTCTTTGGTTGCCTGTGCCAAGTGGTCACCCAGTGGTAAGGAGTACCCCGCAGTTGGTAAGGCCGAAAAAGGCACCACAGGCGCCGGGAAAGGGGGCTGAGCTAACCCAGCCACCCCCAGTACATTCCCCACAGTGTGAGAAAAACTACCCACCCCGGTGCCCTGGGTGGCAGTTACCGTCGCCGAGTGGAGTGCCGGCTGCTGTGCAACCACACCACTCGAGCGAGGCCAAGGCCATTGAAAAGCTCCCCCCATAGAAGGAATGTGTGTAGGTGTACTGGCTTGGACCGCATACTCACATGCTGCACCCCCGTGGGCCGCCCCCACCGGGGGTTCCGGCCCACTGGGGGCGTCGGAGCTCACGACCGACGTAGAGCTCGTCATCGGGGCCTGACCTGCACTCGTCTGCTGGCTGGGGAGCTGCGGGGCAGTGGCCGAAGCCACGCCACCCGCCTGAGGCAGCTCAACCCTGCCCGCCGCCTGTTGTCCTCCCGCCGACGGCGCCGGAAAAGGGACGCCAAAGGGAGCCCCAGCCTGGCTGGCCCGAGCTAAAGACGCTTCAAGGGCCGCAAGGCGGGCCAGTAAGGCCTGCACGTCGATCTGGGGCCAAGGGCCGGCCGGCCCGCCAAGTCCCGGCACGGGTACAGGTCCCTGTAACCTAGGACCTGAATAGGGCCATTGCCCAACACCGAAGCCCGGTAGGGTCGGTGCCGGAACCTGCCAAGGTAGGGGACCACACCACCCGCCCAGGCTAGAAGGCCCAGGAGGAAGAGAGGCAGGCCCAACAGGATGGGCAGAGGGAGTAGCGGTGTCCACCGCTCGCGGGCCGCGGGCCGGAGCCCCTGCCACGCCCGCATTCCGATCCCCCGCGTCCGACCAAGGGGCGATACACCCCATTCCGCCGGGCCCAGCGGGGGTCTGGACAGGCGTCCGCTGGGGAGGCGCGACCGTGGTCCTCCGACCCGGGTTGCGCCTCCTCACAGCTCGAGCCGCACTCGAAGCTGCCTTCTTCTTCGAAGGCATCTCAACGCAGGAGAGGGAAGCCGAAAGAAGATTCGCCGCCAAAAGGCTTCCCGCAAGGTAAGGAGCGACGGAGACACAGGGGAAAAAACTTCTCCGCTCCGTCGCTTTAGCTAAAATGGCAGCGCGGCTGCCTCGTGGCCACCCCTTTTATAGGGAGCTGGCCACGCCCTAAACTACCCGGATTCCTCGTCCTGTGGGGGGGGGGCCGCAAAGAGCGCGGCGGCCATTTTGGCGCCGCGCTTGCATTTATCTTGCAAGCTGATGCATCACATATAAAGGGTGGAGGCAACATATAGTGTGGCATTACACATTTTCCAATATTTATTGAGATCATTAAGTTTGGTCTTGGCAAAGACCTTTTGGGGGAATTCATTTCTCAGTTCCTTTCGTTTGACCTAGAGTGAGAAAGATTAGTGTGGCACAACAAGGTTCAAAAATGTTAAATGTATCACAATCTTCAAGGAGGTTCTTTCTGTGTACCTCTTTAGTAGCGACTACCTTTAATATCTTTAGCAGCTACTACTCTTTAGTAGCTACTACCAGAAACTTGTACCGATGAGGGTTTAATTTTGGCCAAAGAAAAACTAAGAAACTGGCTTCCTTTTTTACACTTTGACCTGGTCATGAAAGACAAGGTCTTTAGTAGCAATATAAAATCCCTTTCTACACCATGTATGGGCAGTGTTAATGGTTTGTGATCTGACATTGAACATCTCAGGGATCACTTTCAGGACCATCACCACCAAAATTCACTAGTAGTCACAGAATTTGCATCAGTTGCTGAAATTCAGTAGCAACATTTGTAAATTCCTTCTGTGGTACAAAAGGGTGCCAGAGTGGCCTCTTGAATCATAGAGTCTTGCCAATGTATGGGACACAGTATTTCTTTTCCTTCTAGAAAAGATGACGGCAAAAGGTAGTTGCTCATTTGTGTTTCTGGAATGGTGTGCTTTGTCAACATCCCAAGCAGATGGTTGGGTTATGACCAAAAGTTGGGAAAATGGCCTGGGGGCTAAATGTGGCCCTGAGGCCCTATGGCACCCACACTCTTGTCTGTAGAGTGTGCCTTTTGCAAAGGCAAAATCATTTAATTAATTAATTAATTTCCCACCAGAATACTACTCCATCAGAAGGTGTTCAGACACACATTCTCCAGGTATTTTCATTAACTGTCAAGTTAGCAGCAGTTGGTAATCTTACCCATGTTATTTAATAAACAATAATAATCCAGATGCTATGTTTGAGCCCCTTTATTATTTGAATATTTGCCTTGTTTCATTGCCTGACCACTTCTGGTACCACTTTCATTTATTCAATCTACAGTAGACCCTCGCATAATGACATTACTTGGTTCCCCAAGTAGCGGTGCTAAGCGATTTTTGTTGTTATGCGGGTTTCAATGGAGTTTCCCGCATAATGACATTTTTAGCGTTGTTGTCCGGATAATGACCGTTATTCTAGCATTGTTGTCCAGACAATGACACTAAAAACATTGTTATACAGGGGAACACGTGGTGCATAACGATGCGTTGTTAAGCAAAAATGATGCTATCTGAACACGTTGTTATGTGAGGGTTGACTGTACACTGTTTTTATTTAAGAGTAAATATATTAATGCTTACATTTATGTTATATATATGATATATTAGATATAAAATATTAGCTAGACATACCTGTCAAGCGCGGCTCTGGAAAATTCGGTACCTGCGCAGAACCGAACCCTTCTGCACATGTGCAGAAGGGTTCTGCACATACGTGCATGCACAGTGACTACTTTCCCCACTGGCCAAATTACAGGATGGCGGTGGGAAAGTAGAGTTAGCGGCAGGGAAATATGGGAAATCCCGGCCAATCTGGGATACTGGATAGATAGATAGAAAGAAAGAAAGAGAAAGAAAGAAAGAAATGTCACTTTGGAAGTTCCTGTCTTGCAAATTGTTTGTGACATTGGTTCCTGGTTACTCTTTTGAGGATTGATGCTATTCTTCATAGCAAAGGTGGGAATTTCATTTTTCTTCCAGATACTGTAGAATACCCATTCCTATCAGGTGAACCATCTGTCTGCAGTTAAAGGATGATGGGCATAGTTAAAGTTAAAGGTTGCCCTTTAAGCCAGTTGTATCCAACTCTAGAGTTCAGTGCCTATCTCTGTTTATAGCCAAAGAGCCAGTGCTGTCAGTGTCTGCAGACAGTTCTGTGTATATATGGCAGGCATGACTAGACACAGGAGTGCATGGAACCCTTTTTACCTTCCCACCAAAGTGGTACCTATCTATCTACTTGCAATTTCTTGCTTTCGAACTGCCAGGTTGGCAGGAGCTGTGACAGGGATGGGAACTCACTCTGACATGTAGCACTCAGGTCTTGCACTGCTGATCTGCTGCCAGTCCAGTCTTCAAGTTCAGCATCTTAACCACTAAGTCACCATGATGGGCATACCAATCTGTAAATAACTGTGACCATGGGGTGTAAATTTACCTTGCACCCTGCTGCATAGGACTCATATCTAACTGTCTTGGCTACATTATCCCATGCTGTTGTATTCACAACATTCTGAGTTCTTTTTCTTTATTTGAATAGTTTATCTTTTTTTAAAACATGAATCCAGTTTTCCACACTAAAGTTAGGCTGGCCGTAATAAAAAAAGGATAAGAAATTTAAGCATTTAAAAAGCAAATACAAAATCATGTGCCCTCAATGCAAGAGCAGAATTAAAATATAAGAAGCAAAGAATGTATTATGTGTCTGTGGTTTTATTTGTCTTATATTCTTATTTTGTTCCTGAATTATACATATACATAGTTTGCCCTGCTTATGAAAAGCTGCCCCAGAGAAGTCAGATAAAATAACAGTTTAATATGTTTTCTGCTGGAAGAAAAACTGGCCCAGATTTTTAAAAAATCTGTATCTTAATGATAGGTAAATAATACTTTAGTATCTGAGATGTACATGCTAGAGGCAGGAACTTTCTATTCATAAACACACTTTTATTCTTTGTATGCTATTACCACTGAGATATTGCTATATTGGAAGATACATTGGTACACTGATAAATAGACTGCATAAACAATATGTCCCCCCACCCCACAAGGAAGATAATACTAGCACATTTCAACAATAATGGCTCCCCTGCAGCCAAGTAGATTTTCCCTTCCTTCTTTTTCTAAATGTTAACAAGTGCTACTCTGAGGTTGCCCATGTAATGAAAACAAGGGTGAAATAACTGTGGTGCAGAGACTGTGGAAGTATTCCCCATGCCTCACCATCCTTCATCTGAGGTGATAATGTTGTTGATTTCCTTATTTCTATGTATTCTGACAGCAAACAAATGTACGTGCTTCTTCTCCTAAACACTGCCCGTGTCTTCTCTCCTTATTTAAATAAAGGAAAAAGATTCTCTGTCGGGTGTCAATAAACTTTAAGAAAGCCATGCATATGTTGGATGCTTGCTTCATTTCAAAGGCTTGGATGGAGTCCATAATCCAGATACCCTGCATGATGTCCTGTAGGGTAAGCTGCTATGAATGGCTCACAACTCTGCGTGGAGCCCCGTAGTTCCCTTTGATAGGTTGCCTGACCTGAGAAAGCTGAAAATATGTCTGTTATAGTCCAGACTGTTGCGGAAAAGATCCAATGATTAGTTAGAGAGTGAGAACATCTCTGAGGACAATACAGTGAAGTCACATATTATTTGCTTAAAGTATTTACATATGTATTTCCAATATGCTGGTTGTTTGGAAAACTTGCAAAAGAAGAATATTGTAAGAAATTTCTTTGTGTTCAGAGACAGTTTTCTACTACCAGCTACACTACAGGAAAGTTATTTCCAGTTTCAGTACAATAATTATATGTGGTGATGATCCCCAAGTGGATTGAATCCCACTTGAATCCATCTTGATGGAGGGCAGCAGCTTCATCAATACTGGCCTAGGGCTGTGGAGGGCTTTGCGTGCCAAAAGCGCCCAGGACCAGAAAGTGACTCTTGGAACTGGATCAGTGGTACCGGGGTGGGGGTGTGTGGGAGGGAGGGAGGTCATGCTGCAATGCAGAAGGCAGATGAAAGGCCACTGCATTATATTCAGAGGACAGTCTTCATGGCTGATCGCCATGGTGATCGCTGATATTCATAATTGGATATGGCACAAGAAGAAGGAGGAGGAGAAGAAGAAGGTAGCTTAGTGGTTAAAATGCTGAGCTTGATGACCAACCATAAGGTCAACAAATCAGCAATTCAAGACCCAAGTGATGCACAATGGAGTGAGCTCCTGTGGTCTGTCCCAGCTCCTTCCAACCTAGCAGTTCGAAAGCAAGAAATTGCATGTAGATAAATAGGTACCGCTTTGGCAGGAAAGGTAACAGTGTTCCTTCCATGTGTGTCTAGTCATGCCTGCCACAAATGCAGACAGCATTGGATCTTTGGCTGCAAAGTGAGATGAGCACAACCCCCTAGAGTCGGACAAGACTGGCTTTCAAGCAAGTTCTGCTCACAGACTTTAGTATGAGTCAACAGTGTGATGTGGCTAAAAAAAAGAAAGAAAAGAAAAGACCAATGCTGTTTTAGGCTGCATTAACAGAAATATAGTCTCCAAAAACCATGAGGTACTACTTCCCTCTATTCAGCACTAATTAGACCACATCAAGAGTATTGTGTCCAATTCTGGTCACCACACTTTAAGAAAGATGCAAACAAAGTAGAGCAGGTACAAAGAAAAGCAACAATGATGATCAAAAGATTGGAAACCAAGTTATATTAGGAAAGACTGAAGGAACTGGGCATGTTGAGACTGAGAAGGGATATGATAGCACTTTTCAAATAGTAAAGGTAAAGGTTTCCCTTGCTCGAAAGTCAGTCGTATCTGACTCTAGGGTTCAGTGCTCATCTCTGTTTCAAAGCTGAGGAGCCAGTGCTGTCTGATTCTGCAGACATTTCCGTGGTTATGTGGCAGGCATTACTAGACACTGGAGTGCACGGAACGCTGTTTACCTTCCCACCAAAGTGCTACCTATTTATCTACTTGCAATTTCTTGCTTTCAAACTGCTAGGTTGGCAGGAGCTGGGACAAAGACAGGAGCTCATTCCATCCTGCAGTACTCGGGAATCGAACTGATGACCTCCCACCTCCCAGTCAGCATCTTAGCCACTTGAGCCACTGCAGTCCCTTCAAATACATGAACAATAATCATAAAGAGGTAGGGCAGAATGTGTTCTTAGTCATCCCAGAGGGTAGGACACATAATAATGGAAGGAAGCCAGATATAGACTGAATATCAGGGAAAACTTCATAACTGTTAAAGCAGTACGTCACTAAAACCTACTACCTCTAGAGGTGTTGACTGCTCCAACACTGGAAGCATTCAAGAGAGATTTGGACAACCATCTGTCAGATTAGCTTTGATTTGGATTCCTGCACTGAGCAGGGAGTTGGACTCCATGGCCTCGCAGGTCCCTTACAACTCAGTTATTCTATGATTCAATCCCTTTCCAAGCTTTTCTAGGTATAGAGTACTAAAAAGTGGTTTACTATTTCTTCTTCTACCACTGCCCTGGAACTATCTATTTTGACCAAGATTATAGACACTGGGGTGTTCTGCAACATCCTTATATTTTCCTCCTCTTCCTCCTCCTCCTCCTCTTTTTCTTTTTCTCCTTCTCCTTCTTCTTCCAGATATTGGCTATTATCATGGCAATAGTCTTCCTGTTCTTAACTCCTTGGAACATTTCTTCCAAGGACATGGCACACCAGTCTCTCAGGTTCTTCAGCCATGAAGTCCATCTATGTCCAGGGCTCTCTTCCCAGGGATCTTTCCTTGCAGAGCAAGTTGGAATATTCTATATTTCATGTTGTTCCTCATAAAATTGCCAAGGTATTGGAGTTTTCTTTGCTTAATGGTCTTAAACAGTTCTTATTCTTTATCCATCTGGTGCAACACTTCTACATTAGTCACATGGTGAACCCATGCTATCCTTATCAACTGTCTGTAGATCCACATTTCGAAAGCTTCGATTCACTTTTCTGATGCTTTAGTTAGTCAATGTCCAAGCTTCCACTCCATATAGCAAAAAATGTCAAAACCTTATTTAACTGATACAGAATGCAATATTTGTGAGCAACATATAATGCTTTTTTATTTTAAAAAAATACAAGTTGGCAATTGGCCTTGAATGATAAATTAACATGGGAATTGAAGGAAAAGAAAGGGCTAATTAAAGAGAATAGATTTTGGAAAATATGGAAACCGTTTGTGGAGCATGTGCTTAGAATAGGAGGTGCCTGCCATCCAGTACCTGATCAAAGGAAGTTTTGGATGTAATAAAGTATGCCTGAGATATGTCGTACCCCCCTAGGGCTTTGTATATAACACAGGGTGGAGTTAATTGTGGTGTTATGTTTTGATATAAAAGACGTATACTTCAAGTATTTTAGATATATTGTATAAGGTTTAGTACACTTTTTTTAAAAAAATGGGGAAGTTAATATATTGAGGTTGATTGGTATTATAATAGACTTCTTATTTTTCTTATATTTCTTTCTCAATGAGAACAAGTTTAGCAATACCACAATGTGTATAATTGGTTGGTTGAGGTTATATGACTTTTATATTTTTTTGTATTTTTTTCTTTTTTTCTTCTTCTATATTTCATATCTATTTTGTTTGTATTGTTTTATATGTTTATTTTTGCAAAATTTAATAAAAATTATATATAAAAAATACAATTTATTTACACAGAAGCACACAGAGACTTTGATGAGTGTTTGTAGGGAAAATCCCAAATTGTAAAAAAAGCAGAAAACCCTCTCATAATCTCACAAAACAAGGAAGAAACTTTCATTCTCAGCTGTAATTAAAAAAAAAATTTTTACTCCCTGGTCTGTGGGGTTTCTGTTGCCCCTACTTGATCCTTTGCTGCTTTACCTATGGCTAAAGCCCATTGAGTTGCACAAGACCTCCCTCCAAAATTGCCAAGGTATCAGTGTATCCACACACACCCCAGCACCTTCCAGAAACATTACCTTTCATTACCTTCTGGCTTTTGACAGAAGATAGAAAATAAGCTTCCCCATCTAGGATAGATTAACAATGCAGCTCTGCTTTTGAGGCATTGCAAACAAAGCAGCAAGAATCCTTGTTCTATTTTCCGTCTCCTTTGATACTCAGCCTCTTCTGTTCCCTCAGTCACATATGGCTAGAGAGGGGATTTTGAGGGCTGCATTTTCTAGTGCTTTTCGAGAGGAAGAGATTTCTGATGGATTTCTCCCCCTTCTCAGTAAGTGAAAACATCTCAGGGCTCCCATTTACCTGTATAGTGACACTATTCCTTCCTCCATACCTACCGGTAGAAAGAAAAAGCAACAGAGCCGAGAAAGAGTTGTTCCTCGCTAAAGTAATTGAGGGCAGCAGGTACAAGAGCCCAGGAGTGTTTAAATGTTAACGAGAAAGTATGAGGAATAGAGAGAAAACTCGGAGAATTGGGAGAGAGAAGAGGCAAGCTTTCCTTGTGAGCACTTCAATATAATGTGGAGGAGCTCCTGAGCTATATTAAACAACTCTTTTTCAGCATTCATTAGGTAACATGACATCCCTTTTCATATTGGAAATTTATTGAACTTGGCGTGCCGGTTTGTAACTGAGATGAAGGGCTCTGAGGAGCTGCCTGTAAACAGAGTTTGACAACAAGTTTTTAAAAAGGTATCTCCAGGTTATGATGGGAAAACGAGGTTGTACGGAGTAGCACTTAACCTGGGTATCAGCTAACAAAGCCATAATAATGCCAGAGTGTTGGAAAGTTACTTTTAAAAAGTAATTGGTTGAAGTTATAGTTCCCCCCCCCCGCCAAAGCAGAGAAAATGACAACAATGAAAAGAAGTACATGTGTGAAACCCATGAGGACAATCTAAAATCACGGTTATTGATTCATTTATAATATTTATATCCCACTGAACTAGCAGTACACCATTCAGGGTGGCTTACAAACAATAAAAAACACAAAAGTGGATACAACTTTTTATAGGCTATTAAAAAATCCAGAAAAAGCTAGCATTTGAGTTGTCAGGATTCCTCATCATTACAGATCATGAGCTGGGGAAGAAAAAGAAAAGTATAAAAATCGTCCTTGTTAGATGTTGTAGCTACAGGATCTGAAGTAAAATTAAAACCGATCTGATTGTTCTAGGGTGATAAAGAGACTGTTGATTTGAAGAATCAATTGCAAGAGTGTTGATATCAGATTGTATTCAGGGGTTATAAAATCAATTGCCTTATCCCATCTTTATGGACAAAGTACAGACAAATACACATATTATTTGTAGCTACTCTTTAAGTGCGTCAAATAATGAGAGCTCTAATCCATAAAATCTTATGTCAAATCAGGCATGTTTGTCTTTGAGATGCTATAACACATTGTACTATCAAGTCGCTAAGACGCTGACTAGGAAGCGGAAGGTCAGCAGTTCGATTCCCAAGTACTGCAGGACGGAAATGAGCTCCCGTCTTCATCCCAGCTCCTGCCAACCTAGCAGTTTGAAAGCAAGAAATTGCAAGAGATAAATAGGGACCACTTCGGTGGGAAGGTAACAGCGTTCCGTGCGCTCCGGTGTCTAGTTATGCCTGCCACATGACCACGGAAACGTCTGCAGAAGCAGACAACGCTGGCTCTTCGGCTTAGAAACAGAGATGAGCACTGCACCCTAGAGTCAGATACGACTGGCTTTCGAGCAAGGGAAACCTTTTCCTTTACCTAACACATTGTAAGTTTAAAAAGGTAACTATTATCCTGTTTCTCAGAAGTTACTGTAACAATTAGGTAAGGTTGCCCTTGCTCAAAAGTTAGTCGTACTGTATCTGACTCTAGGGCCAAGTGATCATCTCCATTTACAGCTAGAGACAACCCTGTCTGCATTTGCAGACCTTTCCTTGGTCATGTGGCAGGCATGACTAAACACTGGAGTGAATGGAATGCTATTACCTTCCCACTGAAGTGTTACCTATTTAAAGGTAAAGGTTTCCTTTGCTCAAAAGCAAAGGACTCTAGGATTCAGTGCTCATCTCTGTTTCAAAGCTGAAGAGCCAGTGCTGTCTGCTTCTGCAGACATTTCTGTGGTCATGTGGCAGGCATGACTAGACGCTGGAGTGCTCGGAACACTGTTTACCTTCCCACCAAAGTGGTCCCTGTTTATCTATTTGCAATTTCTTGCTTTTGAACTGCTAGGTTAGCAGGAACTGGGACAAAGACGGGAACTCATTCAGTCCTGCAGTACTCGGGAATCGAACTGCTGTCCTCCTGCCTTCCAGTCAGTGTCTTAGCCACTTGAGCCACTGCAGTCCCTTAGTACCTATTTATCTATTTGTAATTTCTTGCTTTCAAACTGTTAGGTTGGCAGGAGCTGGGACAGAGATGGGAGCTCACTCAATCGTGCATCACTTGGTTATTGAACTGCTGACCTGCTGAGTGTAAGGGGAGGGGCACTCCTGGCTGGGGACCCCTCCTCAGATAGGGGTGGTTATGGTGGATATGCTTCCAACTGAAGCTCTGGTAGCTGGCCGCAATCAGTTCTTTCTAAAACAACACCTTCCAACCAAAGACACGGAGTGGACCCAGCTTCTGGGAACTGCCTTAAAATTATTTTTACCTTAAAAGGCAGATGATGTTCCCAAGCCTAGCTAGGGTTACAGGTGCTGGCTCCTCCTTAGAATTGGCCCAGCAACCTTATCTGGTCACAAATAATTGTCTTTTTATAAATGTCCGCTCTGTCTCTCACTCCCTCTTCTTCAAGGTTAAACACATATGAAAATGTAGCCAGCAGTTCAGCTACCCAGACCTCTTATCTCGGCATACCTGTCAAGTTTCGGGAAATTCCTGTCAACTAAGGGAAATTTCCCATCCAAAATGGGCAACTGGACAGCTATGCTTATCCTGTGCTGGCCTCCAGTCTAACTCCAGTCTAATTGCAGTCTAACTAATGTGGGATGATGGCGGGAAATAGTGTAAAATATGGGGGTTTTGCAGAAATTTCCCGAAACTTGACAGGTATGTATCTCGGCAAAGCCAAAGTTAGTACTAGGGACATCATAATCAGGAAACTCACAAACTATAAACGGGGAACTCAACCATCCATGATGCATACATCAGCTTTGACCCTGAGTGTCTCCATGTCAGAGTATGTTGCTCCAGTATGGAGCGCATCCACACATGCAAAACAAGTTGGCATCACTGTTAATGAAGCCATGCAATACTGACAGGATACTTCAAACCCACACCAGTTGATAATATATACCCTCTTGTTGCTATCACTCCACCTAAGATAAGGAGAGAAGTAGCAGCAGGACACCAAGAGAAGTAAGCAAGAAAATGACCTTCAAAACCCTCTGAGCTTCAACTCTGCCAGCTCAGATCCAGGAGCTTTATGGCAAGAACAAAACTTCTTGAGGGTATACAAGAGCAAAACCAAATTAGAATATGGAGGAAGGAGCTCACTGGACAAGGAACAACATTAAAGGAGGATGTGGCTGAGGAACTCAACCTCCCCTATGTCACTTGGAGGACCGTGAATAGGCTGAGGTTTGGAGTCCCTAAATGCAAGACTAACATGCTCAAGACTTTCTGGTGGACAATAACATGTTGTGTGAATGTAGAGAGATACAAAATCCAGCTCATTTACTGGTCTGCTGATTGGTACCAGAAAC
This sequence comes from Bradypodion ventrale, assembly GCA_035047345.1. Taxonomy (NCBI): domain Eukaryota; kingdom Metazoa; phylum Chordata; class Lepidosauria; order Squamata; family Chamaeleonidae; genus Bradypodion; species Bradypodion ventrale. Next base: position 478,487,243 of record JAWDJE010000001.1, on the reverse strand, counting down.
ATGCACCAATGAGGACTTAAGGTTGGCCACCTACAAAGCTAAGAAAGTGGCTTCATTTGGCAGTCCAGGTTTTGATCAGGGCACAAAAGAAGAAGTAAGCACTTACTTTAAATTCCATGTTGTCAACCACAAGTCTTCCATGTTTTCAGCCACAAACCTGCCAAGTATGGAGTATCACTGTCTTTCTCTTCTCTCTTGGATGCACACCATCATGTGGTGAAGGGTTTGGGTTTGTCAGAAATCAAATTCAATAAGAGGACAGATTTGATTACAAGTCTACACGTCTAGCAGGCTAAAGTAGCTAAAGCGGAGACACCAGTCTAAGATACAGTGATCCTATTCAGAAATTCATAGTTGTACCAACAGAAGACAATTGACAATTTCAGCATGGATGCAGGAGTGCAGAGTGAGATGGTGAGATAATTTCTAGAAGTATAACTAGTACATAGCTGGCTGGCTAGTTCAGTGGTTTAGATAAAGGTTGGGAGTTCGATTCCCCACTGTTGCTCCTGGAAAAAGAACCACATTGTGTAGTGATGGGGAAGCTGCATGGTTACAAGGAGTTAAGAACAGGAAGACTATCACCATGATAGCAGCCAGTATTCAGAACAGATTTGGCACTTGAAGAAGAGACCAAAGCAGGAACGCAAATGTTTGCAAACCCACTGCTAAACCAGGAGAGGAAATGCCAATGAGTGCCAACCCTTAGATGGGTTGTTTTGCAATACTGCACCAACCACCAGTGATTCCACTGCTCTTAGAACCAGGCAATTCCCCTAGCCCTGGAGCATGAGCCACAGGATCGGAAGTTCAGGATGATGAAGGAGCAAGGCTGCACTGGGGCCAGGGCCAAGGCTGAGCATGGTCTACGCAGGGTGGCTGAAGTCAGCAGTGACCCTCACCATTGTCTTCCTCTTCCTCCTTATCATCTGAGCTATCCAAGAAGAACCAAAGGGCCATTGTCCCTCCTGGAGGAGATCAGCACAGTGGAGCCCAGAAGCTTGTTCAGCTTCATTCCCATGGGGAAAGGGTTCAAAAAATAACTGAATGAGTTACTTTCAGTAGTTTCCAAAAGTTGGAGAGGCAAACATAAGAACATAAGAACAGCCTTGCTGGAACAGGCCACAGCCCATCCAGTCCAGCATTCTGTCTCACACAGTGGCTCACCATTTCCTTCAGGGTATTCCCAAGCAGATGCCTGCTTAGGATTCCCTGGAAATGATATTGAGAGATATCCTGCCTATCTCTCCAACCCGGAGGTTGTCCTTAAGTATCCATAATTATAGCCATTGATACTCTTGTCCTCCATGAACTTGTCTAATCCTTTCTTAAAGCTGTCAAGACTAACAGCTGTCACCACTTCTTCTGGCAGGGAGTTCCATAGACCAATAATCCTCTGGGTGAAAAAGTACTTTCTCTTATTTGTTTGAGAACTAGTACCCAAAAGTTTCATGGAGTGTCCCCTAGTTCTAGTGTTATGCGATAGGGAAAACAGTTTTTCCTTATCTACTTTGTCCACACCGTGCATGATTTTATAAACTTCAATCAGGTCACCTCTTAGACGTCGTCGTTCAAGAGTGAAGAGGCCCAACCGTTGCAGCCTCAGATGGTAAGGAAGGTGTTCCAGTCCCCTAATCATTCTGGTTGCCCTCCTCTGCACTTTTTCAAGCTCCATAATATCCTTCTGGAGGTATGGCGACCAGAACTGTACACAGTATTCCAGATGGGGCCTCACCATAGATTTATAAAGAGGCAAAATGACACTTGCTGACTTATTTTCTATACCCTTCCTAATGATCCCTAGCATTGAGTTTGCTTTTTTCACTGCTGAGGCACACTGGGTTGACACCTTCATTGAGTTGTCCACCAGGACACCAAGGTCCCTTTCCTGGTTTGTCGCAGAGAGTTCAGACCCCATCAGTTTATAAATGTAATTGGGGTTCTTTGCCCCAACATGCATCACTCTGCACTTACTAATGTTGAAACTCATTTGCCACTGTTTTGCCCACTCCCCCAGTGTCGAGAGATCCCTCTGGAGCTCCTCACAATCTCTCACAGTTTTCACTACCCTGTATAATTTAGTGTCGTCAGCAAATTTGGCTACCTTGCTTTTTACTCCTACCTCTAAATCATTTATGAAGAGGTTGAAAAGCAGGGGTCCCAGTACTGAACCTTGGGGGACCCCACTCTTTACTTCCCTCCACTTGGAGAAGTGTCCATTTAGTGCTACCTTCTGTTTCCTGTCCCTTAGCCAGTTGCTGATCCAGGACAAGACCTGTCCCTTTATTCCATGACTGGTAAGTTTATTCAAGAGCCTTTGGTGTGGGACCTTGTCAAAAGCCTTCTGAAAGTCCAGATAAACAATGTCAACTGGATCCCCCTTATCCACATGCTTGTTGACACTCTCAAAAAATTCCAACAGATTAGTGAGGCATGATTTGCCCTTGCAAAAGCCATGTTGGCTCTCCTTTAGCAGCGCCTTCTCTTCTATGTGCCTATTAATTCTATCTTTTAGGATGGTTTCCATCACTTTACCTGGGACACATGTCAAACTGACAGGTCGGTAATTTCCTGGATCACCCCTGGATCCTTTTTTGAAAATTGGTGTTACATTCGCTACCTTCCAGTCATCAGGCACAAAGCCTGATTTGAGGGAAAGATTATATATTTTGGCTAGGAGATCAGCAATTTCATCTTTAAGTTCCCAGAGAACTCGTGGATGGATGCCATCTGGTCCTGGTGATTTGTTAGTGTTTAGTTTAACAAGACATGCAAGGACCTCCTCCCTGGTTATTTCTATCTGGCTTAATTCTTCGCTTTCCCTCCCTACGAAGATAGGCTCTGTTTTGGGCATGTGGTCTCTGTCTTCTTCAGTGAATACTGAAGCAAAGAATTCATTGAGTCTCTCTGCAATGTCTGTTTCCTCTTTAATAACCCCTTGCCTTCCATTGTCATCTAATGGTCCAATGGCCTTCCTAGTTGGGTTCTTACTTCTAATGTACTTAAAGAAGTCTTTGTTATTTCTCTGAGTATTTTTAGCTATACGCTCCTCAAAGTCTTGCTTTGCTTTCCTGATTGTTGCCTTGCATTTGTTCTGCCAGAATTTATGTTTCTGCCTGCTGTCCTCATTTGGACAAGCCTTCCATCTTCTAAATGAGCTTTTCTTGCTCTTGATCACTTCCCGAACAGCTCCTGTAAGCCACATCGGAGTCCTCTTGGACCTGGCAGTGCACTTTTTCCTTTTGGGTATGCATTCCAATTGAGCCTCTGTTAATGTTTTTGTAAACAGCCTCCATGCTTCTTGGAGTGTTTGGACTCTCTCAATTTTCCCTTTCAGCTTCTTTTTTACTAGTTTCCTCAACTTTGGGAAATTTCCTTTTTGAAAATTTAAGGTCTCTGTGTTAGATTTTATCAGTGACTTGCAGTCTATGATCAAGTTAAACATAATTGAGTTGTGGTCACTGTTCCCTATTGGATCAGTCACATTAACATCTTGCACCAGATCCTGAGTATTACTCAGGATCAAGTCAAGGATTCTTGTACCTCTAGTTGGGTCTTCAACCATCTGTCCCAGGGAACAATCATTTAGCATATCTAGGAACTTTATCTCTTTATCATGTGCTGAACAACAGTTCACCCAGTCTATGTGAGGGTAATTGAAGTCCCCCATTATAACTAGGCTTCCCTTCTTGGATGCCTCCTTTACAACATTCTCCAACTGCCAGTCTCCCTCAAGAGTTTGGGTCGGAGGCCGATAGTATATGCCTACTGTTAGACCATCCTTGTGGCCTGGTACTCTTACCCACAGAGCTTCTAATGGTGACCCCAAATCACCTAGATATTCCAATTCATACGATTTTATCACTTCTTTGACATACAAGGCCACACCACCTCCCATTTGCCCCTTCCTATCCTTCCTGTACAGTTTGTAGCCTGGGATAACTGTATCCCATTGGTTATCATCTGTCTACCAGGTTTCAGTGATACCAATAATATCAATATTCTTATATTTTGCTAAGTATTCCAGCTCCCCTATTTTGTTCCGGAGGCTTCTGGCATTTGTATACAAGCATTTATATATGCTTTTCTGACACAGTCTTTTGTGTCCAGTTGCATTGTTAGACTACCTCTTGCATCCTTCTGCTAGAATGCTAGTGACTAGCTCCTCGCTCTGCTCAGTAATTTTTGCATCCTCCTCACTACTAAAGTACACACTTTTCCGAACCGGATGCTGCCCAGCTCCTGTCGGCTTTCCCCCAGTTATCAGTTTAAAAGCTGCTCTGCAGCCTTTTTGATGTTGAGTGCCAGCAATCTGGTCCCATCATGGTTCAAATGCAACCCATCCCTCCTGAAAAGATTTGTCTTGTCCCAAAATGTTCTCCAGTTCCTGACAAATCTGAAACCCTCCTCTCGACACCACCGCCTCATCCACGCATTGAGGCTTCTGAGCTCTGCCTGCCTGGTAGGTCCTGCGCGAGGGACAGGAAGCACTTCTGAAAATGCTACCTTGGAAGTCCGGGACTTCAATCTTCTTCCTAACAACCTAAATTTGGCTTCCAGGACAGACCGCTTAGCCTTCCCAACATCATTGGTACCAACGTGTACCATGACAACTGGCTTGTTCCCAGTTCTCTCTAACAATCTATCTAGATTTCTTTTGATGTCAAACAGCAAAGAGTTTGTTTCAAGGGTGTTTGAAAGAGATTGTATCATTACTACATCCCTTTTGTTCTCTTGTGTGTGTAATGCCCCTCTGATAGGTGGGTTTTAATTGATGTTGTGAGCCATCTTGAGTCGCTTAGGCGACTCAATCCAACCAACCAAACAAACAAACAAACAAATAAACAAATAAATAAACAAATAAATAAACAAATAAATAAACAAATAAACAATCAGTTTACAACAGACAACCATGGCAACCATTTATGAGACTGATTGCCCTTGAAACAGAGTGTACTTTGAGACATCTTTAAGGCTGTTCCATAATGAAAGTAGTTTGTGGAATGTACTAAATATTATTTTTGTCTACAAGTTTGATTTAAAAAATTTCTTAAATGAAACAAGAAGATGGGAAGAAAAACAGTCCATGAATTAACAGGTTTGCATTCGAAGGGCTGCATGCTGGGATTTGGGAGAGCGACTCATACAATTATTTTTTGACAAAGTGGTAATGCAATGAAGCCACCACAATGCTAGGCTTGCAACCTGCGATCACAGCTCAAGATGTTGTACCTCACCCTCAGTTTCAGAATGGCTTCCAGGATGTAATGAAGTGTGATTGTGTCAGAGATGTTTCTGAGTATTTCACACAATATTTCGTTTTCCCCCTGGAAAATAATAACTGATGTTGGTTGCACCAAACATAATGTGCTGATTGTAATTTCCATTACATGGGCCTAGCAGTACTGATTTATTCAATCATAAATAATTGATTTTACTAATCAATTAATTTGTTGATGACTGATTATTAGGATTGTTTTAAATAATTTATTTTTTATTTGATTTTAGTGAAGCTGTTTGCCATAGACAACATGATTTCCATTTTTTATTTTTAGAAAGGCAGTATACAATTTATTGAAAAAAATGTACAATGGTCAAATGTCATCTTTTCTAACACTTCTTTTTTTCCCCAGCATCTTGTAGCTCTTTATGTATAGTGCATCTCCAGAATTAGGAATATTTGTTGTTGTCCAGTAAAATGTGTGATCCATAGAATCTCTGTTTGACAGTAAATGATACCCATATGGACTATTTGGTTCAGCCCAATGTATTAGAAATCCTAGGAAGGGGCTGTGAGTCAGAATTTGAGTTAGAAAGATGGGGAGAGCTGGAGAGGCAGGAGTTGCTGTTCACACAAAGGAGGAAAAGGCCTTTACCATCTTGATTTGAGATATACAGATGATACTACCCTAATGGCAGAAACTGAGGAAGACCTAAAGAAGCTCCTGATAAGGTTGAAAGAAGAGAGTGCAAAAGCTGGCTTGAGACTCAACATCAAGAAAACCAAGATAATGGCAACAGGCCCTATCAGTTCCTGGAAAATAGATGGGGAAGAAGTAGAAGCAGTGACAGATTTTACTTTCTTAGGATCAAAGATCACTGCAGATGGTGACTACAGCCATGAAATAAAAAGGCGACTAATGCTTGGAAACAAACTATGAGAAACCTGGGGAACATAGTCAAAAGTAGAGACATCACCTTGCAAACAAAAATTCGCATAGTCAAAGCAATGGTATTCCCAGTGGTAATGTATGGTTGTGAGAGCTGGACCATTAGGAAAGCTGAGCGCAGAAGAATAGATGCCTTTGAGATCTGGTGTTGGAGAGTTTTGAGAGTCCCCTGGACAGCAAGGAAAACAAATAGATCAATCTTAGAAGAAATCAACCCTGACTGCTCCTTAGAAGGTCAAATAGTAAAAATGAAGCTAAAGTACTTTGGACATCAAATGAGAAGAGAGGATTCACTTGAGAAAGTCTTGATGCTGGGAAAGGTGGAGGGCAAAAGATTAAAGAGGCAGCAGAAAATGATATGGCTAGATGGTATTGTAGATGCAATGGGCACAGAGCTGGGTGGGTTGAGGAAGATGGTGGAGGACAGAGGTACCTGGCTGGTAATGGTCAACAACAATAACAAAATCTTGGTTTAGCTAGTAAAATTCAATATGTTTGTGCAGGAAGGACAATGGAAGGGTGAATCCACACATTGAGCTTATATATTTGCATTTGCACTTTATTTTATGCTTTTAGAGACTAAAAGAGAACCTGGTTACTCTATGCTGTGAATATCCTACCTTGGTTGATAAAAACTATCATGGACTTTGTTCTTGTTTGGATTCATAGAAGCATTCAAATTCTTCTTTAATCCTTCAAGCAATTTCCTCTTGGATGCTGGTGAAAAGAATTTGAACTGTACAAGTTGTAGCATCCATTTTTGCTATCTCACTATTGTTGTTTGTTTTTAAAAAGTATATATAGAAAAACATTATGTGTAGCTTGTGTAAGCAATACCTATGATACATAGAAAGAAAAAAAGACAAAGAAGAAAAGAAGGAAAGAAATGTTATTTTGTTTTGTCTTGTCAATATCAACAGGTAGTTTCATTGAACACACAGTTTTTGACAGATCAGAAGTGCCAGACCAGATCCAAAGCTAGAAATTTCTTTGTAACCTTCTTGCCTCTATTTGAACAACTTGAGTGAAATAAGAACTTCCATAGTCTTCAAGAAACAGAATTTGTCTCTGGAAATATTCAGTAGGAGATCTGCATACCTACAATTGTTTATCCTTGCAATTCAGTGCCCCCTTCAGGCATTCCATTTCACACCTCTGGAGACCTTCTGTTTCCCCTTTGTGTTCACACAACATTTCCATAGGTCTGAGTATGCCTGTGCATTTGCAAAAGCTGCCTTGAATATTGAGAGAAAGGAAGAGAATATTTTTCTCCCCAAACAACAAATCAAACCTGTTTGAAATGTGGCTTGTTGACCAATTGTCATGAGGCGATTCAGATCACACAACAAGTAGTGCGGGGGGGGGGGAGCTATAATTGATCCCAAAGGGGCATGTAATTTGTACCCACGTTAGTGGCTAAGATGCTGACTAGGAGGCAAAAGGTCAGCAGTTCGATTCCTGAGTACTGCAGGACGGAATGAACTCCTGTCTTTGTCCCAGCTCCTGCCAACCTAGCAGTTCGAAAGCAACAAATTGCAAGTAGAATAGGGACCACTTTGGTGGGAAGGTAACAGCATTCCGTGTGCTCCGGTGTCTAGTCATGCCTGCCACATGACCACGGAAACGTTTGCAGAAGCAGACAGTGTTTGCTCTTTTGGCTATGAAACAGAAATGAGCACTGATTCCCAGAGTCGGATACAACTGGCTTTCGAGCAAGGGAAACCTTTACCTTTACCTAGATATATTAGATATCTAACCCAACCCCTTCCACTTTATACTTAATGCATTCACTTTGAATAACAGGGTGGACTATTTATATACAGCACTTACCTTCTATCTAACTGTTCAGTTTTCTACTGTTGTTTTAAGTGTGAGGACTTTGTTAAAAGGGCAATTAAAGATCTTCAAAGTTATGTTAATATAGTACTCTACTTATGTTACAGGGCAGTTATCTATCTCATCTCAATAAAAATTTTAAAGCGCGCACCTGTGTGTGCGCACGCTCGCGCGCACATGTGTGTGCGCACGCGCGCGCACACACACAAAACTAATCAAGACTTTCTCAGTGAAGATCTAGTACTAGGTAACACCTAGTCACTTACTAAATGAATTTTATTTTTACTGAATGATTATATCTTGTATGATATAAGACCTTCTAGGCTGCACTTTAGCAAGTTCATAAGCTTTCAATTATCTCCTCAGCTAAATAATATAAATCTCTCTGCCGATCAAGTTAAGTGAAAAATGCTTTTTTATATATATAAAAAAATGATTTCCCAAACAAAGAAACTCATCACCTCAAAATTACACTGTGCCGTTAGAAATAGCAATTGTTTTCATTCATTGTTAAGCTCAATGCAACAAAATCTGTAACTATAGACATTGGAGGGGGAGAATTGTGGATACAGGAAGGAATGCAAGTTGATCTGTTTGTATTAGAAAGCTCTTCCTCTTTTACTTTCCTTTATTCATGGAAAGAATGAATATTATTTCCACCACTTAAATGCAATTATACAGGGGTGTGTGCTTCTCACTTACTGAAACAGTGCCAATGATTTCTGAATGCTGTTGGGCCTATAATATCGTCAGTTCATGATGACTTTAAAAAGACAACAACAAACAAAACCTGTAATTCATAAAATAGATGGGATTTTAACTAGATCTTTAAATCATATTCCTCAAACTAGTACTGGTACCCGGCTGAGGGAAGGAGGAATCAGCTGTGCGGCCGGCCGGCTACAAAAACTCTGCCACTGCCACCACAGCCACCACAGCTACCACCACTACCACTACCACCACCAGTTTCCCTCAGCCGGCCTGGCTAAGGGAAGAAAGAATCAGGTGTGTGGCTGGCCGACTATAAGAACTGTGCCACCGCCACCACCACTGGTTTCCCTGAGCCAGCCCGGCAGAGGGAAGGAGGAATCAGGTGTGCGGCTGGCCGGCTGGCTGCAAGGACTCTGTCTCTACCGGTTTGGTGGACTTTGCCACGCCACTGTTTTGAAGGATTTTTGAAGGATTTTATGATGTCTTGACATTTTGTAATTATGACTGGGGGTTTATTGAAATGTTTTCAAAATGTTTTGTAATGTGACATTTTGTGATGTGATATTTTGCAATCGTGATATATTGTTTCTTTGGCCCTTCCTTGTATGTTAGATTTATTGACGGTATTCATTGTATTTATATTATGCTGTTGGATTTATATTTGATATTGTAACATTGTAGTATATGTTGCCCCATGGTATGTTAGCCGCTCTGAGTTGCTTCGGCGAGCAGGGCGGCATACAAGTTTAATAAGTGAAATGAAATGATGAATCCTAAGGAGGTAAATTCACATCACCAAGGCTCTGGGATATCTGTTCAAGTGAGTGCTTGAATTTTAAGGATAAAAGTTGTGGTCAAAAGACAAATGAAATTCAATATCTTCTGCAATACAATAAATGTACTAATCTATGTTTTTTCCCCACAATCTGGCTTCTGAATAGCAAGTGGGTAATGTGGTTACATTTTTTCTTAATTGTAAGAAAAATACAGCCAAACTATATTTAGTCTGTAAAGATATCCAGAGTAAAAGGATAGATAATATTGATTGCCCAGGGAAAAAGCTAGAAATAACTACTGGGCTTATGCCAGGGGTGGTCAACCCTGGTGCTCCAGGTGTCCTTGGACTTCAATTACCAGAAGCCCAAGTCAGCACACCTGTTGATTAGGATTTCTGGGAATTGAAGTTCAATTCACCTGGAGCACCAAGGTTGGCCACCCCTGACTTATGCTGTTAAAGCTGGTGGCTGTTAAGCCCTGGTGGCACAGTGGTTGAACTGTTGTACTGCAGCCAAAACTGTTGACATTCCAAGTCTGATCTTGACCAGGATTCAAGGTTGACTCAGCCTTCCATCCTTCCAATGTCAGTAAAATGATTACCCAACATGCAAAAATGCTAATTATCTTGTCTGTCATGCAAACACACACAGAACTCATCTCAGACCTCTATAGAAAAGATGCAAAGATCAGAGGCAGGGTGGATGTTGTTGTTGTTGAGTCGCATAGTTGAGTCCAAACCTTTGCAACCCCATGGGCCATTGCATGCCAGGCACCACTAGATGAGGGAATGGCTAATGTGAACTGGTCTGATACTCTCAACTCTGTGGCTCTTCTGCATTTAGTTTTCCTGCATTCAGAAAAAATACTTGGACACAGTTGGAATGCATCTCCTCTGGTGGCTTAATGGTTAAGACACTGAGCTGAAGACTGGAAGTTCGGGTTTTGATACCCGAGGGCTGAACCTAGGGACATAAAAGGAGACACATTCAGCATCCCCTGAGCGGAGTTTCTCCTGCGAAAAAATCCTTTCAACCCAGAGTAATCTCCGACATGAAATTATTATTATCATTGGGATGGTGTGAGGAAGAGTCCTCCACACAATGGTTTTGCTGTCAAGTTTAGGTCACTATGTTTTATCACATAAGAATGTCTTCAAGGTAGTCCTTTTACTGTAAGACAGCTGAGCAGAGAACTTGCCCTTCTGGCATGAAACAGGGGGAAATGAGGAAAGAAAGAATGTTACATTATCATGAGGGAAAGGGTCCTCTTTTTCCAGCATGGCAGCAAGGAAATGTGAATCATGAAGTCATAATTTATTGGGTACGGCCACATAATGCATAAACAAGATATTTATTTGATTTTAAATTCTGATTGGTTGCCTGGGAACAGAGCCCAACTGGATGATTTTAGGGAGAGTTGATATAGCAGAATGGCAAATACATTTCAGCCACAATTCAGTGAAGAGTATTGGAGACTAAAATGAATCTGTTTGTATCTCCCTTTTGCATTATAGTACCAGTTTACAACAAAAAGAGCAAGCGAGTGAATGAGGCCTTGCAAAAATTTCCCCTCTAATCTGATGAGAAGAGAAGGAGACAGACAGGGAGAGTTCACTTGGCTAATTTTCTAGCCAGCAGCAACAAAAATGTTTCTATTAAGAGATATGAAAAGAGACAAAGAGATATATAATGACTATAGACCTGAATGCTGGACGGAAGTCGATCTCACAATGCTTTAGGATAGGAGGCCAGGCTCATGAGGGACAATTTTGTATTTTAATATCATCCACTTGGATGGGATACATCCTTATCTGCACATTCTATTAACACTGAATAAAATACAGGGATTTAAACATTTTTGTTTAGCTAAAAACCAAAAACAGGGGGGGACCCCCACAGGAAAGTGTCTGTTCATTTTGTTGAAATAAAAATGGACAAAATGTATTGACATTCTTTGTCCTCCCCTCCATGGATGTGTGAAATTTATAGTTATATTATTCAGCTCACAGATTTATTTTCCTTTTCTCTTCTCTATCTTCCATTGTTTCTTGTTATTCTCAAGGAAAATATGATCATCTGCTGATTTGAGGATTAATTTACCACAATAAAAAAGACAAGGAAAAGAACCATCTCTATGTCTGTCTCTCTGTTTCTCTTATATTTGGCTTTTTTAAAAAATGCATTTATATACTGCCCATCTGGAGAGAGAAGCATCTCCACTCTGGGCAGTTAACATACATACATATCTTTATTCGACCGTCAGTCAGTACAAAATAACACAGAGAGATTTAAACTAACATTTAAGCCTAACAATCTTTACCTTCAGGATATACATACTCTATGTTAATAGGCCCGAGTCATTACTGTCAATTTTAATCTTGCGACGTTTGAGTGCCAAAAATAGGAATTTAGAAACTCGTATGGCTGACAAGGACAGTTAACAACAGCAAATTCAGAGACAATGTAAGCAAATCAATAATGTAAATGACATAACATCACATAAAAGACATAACTCTCCCACTGATGAAGATGAACTATTGATAAGAATTAACCTATAAACTAGAAAATGAAGAAATCTTGGGTCTGGGAAAATCCAAAATAATTTGCCATGCATCCACAAATAAATAATGTTATTTACAAACCTTTAAAAATATCTTAAGAAGGAGCTTGGTGTAACTCTACTGGGAAGCTGTCCGATAAGGTAGGTGCCAAATATAAACATTCCTGCCAATTCAGACTATCCATGCATTATAATATTTATAAAAGGGCTGGATGAATCTGTCAATTTTACTTTCTCAGAAATGCAAAACTCTTTGTGTTTCAATTTGCAAATTAAAATTATATATTTGTTTATTTTCCCATTAAACTGGCAAAAAAACCTTTACAAACCTCTTCAATTTTATTTTTAAAAAATCAAAAGAATTTTCTAATTATCTGCATTTGTTAGTTATACTTGGTGTACAAAAGATCATATAACATCTGATTAACATTTCACTCTTAAAGACAAGGGAAAGCAATGTTTTGGAAATTCTGATTCAACACTAACATGATGAAAAATTTATTCGGTCAATTACTTAAAATCCCATGGCCTTGAAGGGAATTCTTCTTGGTTTCAATTTCCCCATCTTATTTTTTAATTACTTTTTCTTTTCATAGAATTTGTGAAGAAATAGCTAAAAATCTGATTTAAAAATGAATCTAACACAACGGTTCTCCAATTACTACTTTGCAGGCGCACCCCCCCAATAACGGACACAGACAACATTGAAAGTGGATAACAGCACCGGGCCACATTTATTGATTCAATGCCCTAGTCCGAATTATAAATTTGTATTGGTAAAACGACCAATCATAATTCCTAAGGCAAGCAGGCCGAAGTAACACTGGTAAGGTACCACCCCAAAATTGCCAACGGCAATTGGTTACAATGTATCAATTTGTATCAATTTGTTTGTTAACAACAAACAAATTGTTGACCGTAGTCAATAACTAACTCATGACCCCACCCTCTGACGCGTATCCGTGAAATCACAGGGGTGATGCATGCTGGTTAGCAATCGTCATCACCCCATCGCCTGGTTCGTCGTTGACCGGACAACGTTTAACTAATTTATTCCTGTCTAGTGTTGTCCAGTCAATTGCGAACCTGCCGGATACTTGTGGGTCATACTGTTTACCTTACCAGTGCTACCCGCCAATGTGACCAAAGTCAACGTTATGAACACAGAAGACCCCTATATCAAACCATAGCAACAGTGTGGGATGGGCAAAAAAGCCAGGACCCGGAAGCCAATATGGGTCCCAGCCAAAAATTCCCACCCGGCCCCGAAGCGACCAAAATATCACACTGTTAACTAGGGAGGGGGTGGAGGGGAAAAGACTTCTCCGCTCCGTCGCTGAGGTAAAATGGCAGCTCGGCTGCCTCGTGGCCATCCCTTTTATAAGGGAGCTGGCCACGCCCCTAACTACCCGGATTCTCTGTCCTGTGGGGGGGGGCCGCAAAGGGCGCGGCGGCCATTTTGGCGCCACGCTTGCATTGCAGGCGCACCCCCCCAATAACGGACACAGACAACATTGAAAGTGGATAACAGCACCGGGCCACATTTATTGATTCAATGCCCTAGTCCGAATTATAAATTTGTATTGGTAAAACGACCAATCATAATTCCTAAGGCAAGCAGGCCGAAGTAACACTGGTAAGGTACCACCCCAAAATTGCCAACGGCAATTGGTTACAATGTATCAATTTGTATCAATTTGTTTGTTAACAACAAACAAATTGTTGACCGTAGTCAATAACTAACTCATGACCCCACCCTCTGACGCGTATCCGTGAAATCACAGGGGTGATGCATGCTGGTTAGCAATCGTCATCACCCCATCGCCTGGTTCGTCGTTGTCCGGACAACGTTTAACTAATTTATTCCTGTCTAGTGTTGTCCAGTCAATTGCGAACCTGCCGGATACTTGTGGGTCATACTGTTTACCTTACCAGTGCTACCCGCCACACGGAGGGGCTTCAAAGAAGACCTGACGCCCCCCCCAGACCGTCAGCTCGGTCAACAGGCCTGCTCGCCAATCACCCAACAGGAGGTCCATACCTCCTCACGACAGATGGACCCCATCCCCTGCGTACAAGTCATAATTTTGCAGGCTAATATCGGGGTGATGACTGACCCGTCCCCAAGCCCTGTCGGCAAGAAACCGCGCCACCGCCCTATTGATCGTGCGCCTAGCACGGTCAAGGGCCATGAGGTTAACGCCCCCTCTGTAAGAATGGCGCGGAACAATGTCCGACCACACCAGGGTTGTGGCAGGCCAGACATAATGCAAGTAGGCGAGTTCCTCGCAAATCGCATGCTTGAGCGATAAGCCGGTGACCTGGCCCAAATCATTGCCCCCCAGGTGGATAATGAGAATGTCAGGCGGGTCAGCACCCAGGCCAGAAAAAAGGAAAGGCCGCAGCTCCCGCCATAACATCCCCGGCTTACCATGCCATGTGAGACTGGCGTGTTCACCCAGTCCCAGTCGGGGTCCCCACTCTGTCGCCGCAGCGTAACGCGCTGCCCTGTGCACATAGCTGTGGCCCACCAGCCATACTGTCACCGGTGTAATACGACACCCAGGGTCTGCAAGAAAATTGAGAAAAAGGCGGTAAGGTGACTGGATTGGTACTCATGGCGGGAGTGGGCGCACATAAAACTGAAAACATTGCGAGCCCCACCTCCCCATGCTGCGTATGTCAGCCCCAGAGTACCCAAAAGCAGCTGCTGTAGAGGCTGCACCAATACGGAACGAATGTGTGCCATAACGGGCACCTGGTAGGCCCACCCTGGTGAGGGCTCTGGCTGTCACCTTCCAAAACTGAAATTTAGTAAGGGGAGACCCATCTTGGTGACAGAAAAACGGGCCGTGGTGCATGCCACGCAGTGCCAGGAATTCCTGTAGGGCACCAACCGGACAGATGTCTGCCAAAGAACACCGTAGCAGTCTTACACCACTGCCTACGCCATGCTGATCTGTTTTAGAGGAGCGTATCCTCAACTGGGCCCAGTCTTTGGCTACATAGACATCTTCGAGTTCCAGTGCCCTACCACTTGCATCCGCCTTAGACAGCATCACGAGTTCGCTGACGCGGAGCGCTCCAAAAAATGCCACCGTTGTGGCTGCATGGAAAAAGGGCTGCCTCATAATGATCAAAACAGAGGCCTGGCCAGCCCCGGGCCAACTGGGTAAGAACCCCTGGGGAAATAGGGTGCCGGTCGTCCGGGCAACGCCCGCGCTCGCGCACCCACCCCTCCAAAACATGTCTCACGCGGAAGTCAGAGGTGGTATCCACATGACCTCCCACTTTGGCCATAAAAGCCAACGCCGAGAGCTTGGATGCTATGGTGCGAGGTGCGAGGCCCTGTGCATGCACGTTAACCATGAACCGCAGAACATGGTCCACTGGGATAGGCCAGGTCTCTGGCAGGTGACATTGAGCTGAAAATGCCCTGTAATAATTGAATGCTTGTTGGTACGCCTTACGCGTGCGTGGCGCTAGTGACAGGCCAATCGCCCGGTTCACCTCTCCTTGCCAATAGTCCAGATCTCGTCCGGGAGTGGCGAGGGAAATTCCTCCGCATCCGGGGCCAAGGCGTGGAACCGGGAGATCTGCAGGCGGGACAAAGCGTCAGCAATATCATTATTAATCCCAGGGACGTGCCTGGCCCTGAACAAGACGTTGAGGCGCAGGCAGCGCAGCACAAAATGGCGCACTAGTTCCATAACCCTGGGCGATTTGGAAGTCTGTGCATTAACGATGTGGACAACAGCAGCATTGTCGCACCAGAAATGCACCACCGAATTAGCCCACTGTTCGCCCCATAGCATCAAAGCCCCCAGAATAGGGAAAAATTCCAGGAATGTGAGATCCCGCAGGCGACCTGTGCCTGCCCATGCCGGTGGCCACCCACCATAGGCCCACTTCCCATTGAAGTACATCCCATAACCCAGGGATCCTGAGGCATCAGACTGGATCTGGAAATCGGGGGATGCCAGGAGGTCAGACCTCCAAAATGAGACCCCATTGAACTCCCTCAGGAATTGCAACCAGACAAACATGTCTGCCCTGATACCCCGGGTAAGCCTAACTCTGTGGTGGGGCCTGGATAACCCTGCCATGGCGTCGCATAAGCGCCGGGCAAAAGCCCTGCCCGGTACGACCACCCTGCAGGCAAAATTGAGGTGACCATGTAGCACCTGCAGTTCCCTCAGGGATGCCTTACGCTTGGCCAGCAATTCCGAGATAAGGGTCACTATCCTGGACACCTTATCACCCGGCAGCCTAGAAGCCTGCACTACTGTGTCAATCTCAACCCCCAGGAATACTAGCTTGGTAGATGGGCCCTCGGTCTTTTCGGGCGCTAAAGGGACACCAAGTTCCTCCATTAGCATCTGAAATGTATTGAGGAGACGTGTGCACGTGTCCCAGCCCCGTTCACCCCCGAATAAAAAATCATCCAGGTAATGGGCTACAGACCGGGACCCTGACCTGTGGACGAAAGCCCACTCTAGGAAGGTACTAAAACGCTCGAATGCCGAGCATGATATGGAGCAGCCAAAAGGCATGGCCTTATCAAAATATTATTCACCCTTAAATTAAAAAACCCAGCAACTCAAAGTCGCCCGGATGCACTGGCAAGAGGCGAAAAGCCGACTTAATGTCACATTTGGCCAGCAAGGCACCCGGGCCACACGAGCGTACCATGCGCAATGCATGGTCAAACGATGTATACCTGACTGAACAGAGATCGTCAGGAATAGCATCATTGACCGATCGGCCGGCTGGGTAGGACAAATGATGAATAAGGCGAAACTCGCCTAGGGACTTTTTGGGGACCAAGCCCAGTGGCGACACCTTAAAATTGGGAAACGGGGGTGCAGGGAAAGGTCCAGCGACCCTGCCCGCATCTAACTCTTTCTTAATGCTGGCCGCAGCCACATCCTCCCTCCCTCTGAGGGATAACAGGTTGGGGGCATCCTGAGGGGACCTATCACCCATGAAAGGAATACGGAATCCCTGCTTAAAACCCTGAAGGAGATACTCCCCATCTTCCCCCTTCGGGTACGATGTGAGCCAACGCTCCAGCATGTCCACATTAATTGGGGAGGGGGCCTTTTGGAGAACCAGCTCCATCCGAGGCAGTCTTGCCAGCCAACTGTCCACCCCTCCCTCTGCCTCGTGCCCCCCCAGGTCTGGGACAGGCAGAGGCTGCGTGGGGGCCTGAACATGTGGGACACTCATGCTTATACCTGCAATTCTTTCTATTGCAGGAACCATTGGACGAGAAAGTCCAGCACAGCAGGCGGGCTGGAACCCCCTGCCCCGCCGCCTGGCGGGTAACCTGCGCTGGAGCCGCTCGCTGGACCGCATGTCCGCAATGGTATCTATCTCCCGGGGCAGGGCATGTAGGCGTCATATACAAGAGCCAAAGCCTCTGGCACGGCTCGTCCCATCTCATCTCGGGGTGGAGGGGAATCCTCATACGGAATTCCTCATCATACGCTAGCCAAGAGGGGCCCGGGAAATCAACCATTGCCCTGTATATATTGTCCAAATATTGGACCATGGGAATAGCTAAATCCGGCCGCGCCCTCAAATACACCGCCATGTATATTAAATAAGCGGGGAGCCAATTGGCCCAGGTACGCGGCGGCTTACGGCGGCGTGCCTGCTCCTTGTCCTTCTCATCCTGTCCCTCCCTTTCCTCCTTGGTGGGCTCTCTGTTCAGGAGTGAGAAGATATCAACGTATTCCCCCCGCCATATCTTCTCTCTGGTAGTCTGTGCCAAATGATCACCTAGTGGCAAGGAATACCCCGCCGTCGGCAAAGCCGAAAAAGGCACAGCCGGCCTAGGAAAAGGGGCCTGAGCTAAACCAGCCACCCCCAGCACATTCCCCGGAGTGTAAGAACAAGTACCCACCCCAGTACCCAAGGTGGCAGTAGTCGTCGCCGGGTGGGTAGCCGATAGCGTGGCCCCCGCACCACCCGCGCGAGGCCAAGGCCATTGAAAGACCCCCCCATATTGGGGATGTGTGTGGATGTACTCGCTTGCACCGTATACTCACATGCCGCACCCCCGCGGGCCGCCCCCACCGGGGGTTCCGGCCCACTGGGGGCGTCGGAGCTCACGACCGACGTAGAGCTCATCACCGGGGCTTGACCCGCACCTGGCTGCTGGCTGGGGAGCTGCGAGGCAGTGGCCGGAACCGCGCCACGCGCCTGCAGCAGCTCGACCCTCCCTGCCGGCTGTTGTCCTCCTGCCGCCATCGCCTCAAAAGGGACCCCGAAGGGAGCGCCCGCCTGACTGGCCCGCGCCAACGACGCTTCCAGGGCCGCGATGCGGGCCAATAAGGTGTCCACGTTGACCAGGGGCAAAGGGCCGGCCGGCCCTCCTGGTCCAGGCGCGGGTGCAGGTCCCTGCACCCCAGGACCCGAATATGGCCATTGGCCAGCACCGAAGCCCGGCAGGGTCGATGGAGAAACCTGCCAAGGCAGGGAGCCGCACCACCCCCCGAGGCTGGAGGGCCCCGGGGGAGGCTGCGACCCAAGATGAGTAGGCCCAACAGGGTGGGCAGATGGAGGAGCGGTGTCCACCGCTCGCGGGCTGCGGGCCGGAACACCTTCCGCGCCCGCACTCTGATCGGGCCAAGGGGCAATAGACCCCATTCCGCTGGCCCCGGCAGGGGCCGGCAAAGGCGGCTGTTGAGGAGGCGGCACCGCGGTCCTCCGACCTGGGTTGCGCCTCCTAACAGCGCGAGCTGCACTAGAAGCTGCCTTCTTCTTCGAAGGCATCTCCACCGAAGCAAGAAGGGAAGCCAGCAAGGCAGAACTGCTACCAAAAAGGCTTCCCGGTAGGCTAAAGCGCGACGGAGACACCGGGGAAAAGACTTCTCCGCTCCGTCGCTGAGGTAAAATGGCAGCTCGGCTGCCTCGTGGCCATGCCTTTTATAAGGGAGCTGGCCACGCCCCTAACTACCCGGATTCTCTGTCCTGTGGGGGGGGGCCCGCAAAGGGCGCGGCGGCCATTTTGGCGCCGCGCTTGCATTATGGCCAAAATCCTATTGCCAGTGGGCGTAACACCATTGGCATACATCTTGGCAGTGAATTGTCACGAGGTCAGAAGTTAGTATAGAGATTTGTTGTTGTATGACTAGTTGCATCATTTGGCTCAAAGCAGCAAAAGCAGCATTTTGCCACTGAGATTTATGCCAATTTAATCAACATAAAAGCCAAATAGAAGTCTGGCCAATATCTCTGAATACAGTTGTAGCCATGTGAATGGGTATAGGTATGCACATAGGGCTGAGGGATTCTTTGTATGAAACGTTTGGACTAATTTACTATGTAACACAAGAAATGGAGGATGTTTTGGTGTGAGGAGACAAAGTTATATCATGCTATGGAATGAAGTGCACCATTAGCTGAATTCAGTGAAAGAACAAAGAGAGCTTAGCTATGGCACCATTCTGGAGAATTTTGACTGCAGGGTAGGAAGACCAAGGGCTAATCTGAGGAAGTGGGGTTTCCCTGTAGATGGTAGTCTGTGTGAATGCGGAGAAGAGCAAACAATCATCCATATGATACAATGCACACAATGCCCTTCAACGTGCACTGAGAAAGACCTTATGTTGGCAAGAGGAAATGCTGTTGAAGTGGCCTGATACTGGGCAGATGTCATCTAGTCCTTTTAATTCCTTTTTGTTTTAGATATGTTAATTTTTAGCTTTGTATATTATTATATGCTGGTGGTGCCTCTGACACGAAAAAAGAAAGTATGCTTATGTCCCCAATTAACTAATCCTCTAAATCAGTGGTTTTCGGATTTCAGTTCCCAGAAGCCAAAGTAAATTCCCCAAAGCACTGATCAGCCAATGTACTGACTTAGGTTTCTGGGAATTAAAGTCCCCTTTTGGGATCTGGGCCCCATGTTGGGAACCATTGCTCTAAATTCATCATGATAGTTTAAACTGTAAAGATTTCTCACAAAGTTAATTTGAAAATAGTTTTTCCCCACCCACTCTCCTTCTCTCTCTCTCTCCTGTCAACTGATTTCCCACTTTGCCTTTCCAGAGTGTATGTTCAATCAACACAACAAAAACAGAAGCAAGCCCTTTCAAAACCTCAGTGCATCAGGACAGTTACGCTGGTGCCATAATATGAGGGAGCATTTCTAAGAAAGGGTGTATACCTGAAATGAAAAAGATGTATTGGAAGCAGTTCAAGAAAACTTGCTTTCCTCAGATAGCTAAGCTTGGTTTCAAGGCTTAACTCATTCATCTTAATTTGGGTGAGTGACCTTCTGAAAGATCAAGGACAAATCTGTGGCCTCTGGGTGGTAAATCTCTGAAAATAGAACTTATCTCAAAGATGATTATACAATGAAGGGCAATTCAAAGGCTCTAGTTCTGGTTTTTTTAATGTTAGCAGATTGATACGCAGCAGTCAGCAGTTACAAAGCTAAACACATCTTTATTGGGTAGTATAGTGTTTCCATACACAACACCCCTCCCCCCCTAGGATGGGATGAAGTCCCTTAACCATTGTGGTTTTCCGCATGTGCGCTTGGGGCGCATGGCAGCTTGGCCGAGCTCGGGGGAACTAGGGTTTCCGTGTTCCGCAGATTCTCGCCCTGCAACAGAAAGAGGGGACTCATTAGCTGTCTGGCGGGAACACGGTGGTACTCTTGAATTTGGAGGGGAGAATGGGAGAGATAGCTGGGATGTGAATCCCTGTCTGTCACCCGTGGCAGCCAGCGACCCCCCCAGCACATACCCCCCCCCCGGTACTGGAAATCAAAATCTAACTCATCCGCTAAATCATCGGTCTCAACCCCCTCTTGTGTGCGCAAAGGATATGGATTTGTACTCGAGGTGTACTCTGTGTCTCCCCCTTGGGATAAGTGGGTGGGGGGAAGACCCTAACGTTGACTCTCCTTGTTGGCTCTCTTCGCCCTGGCTGCTGGTGACCCAATGCCTGAGTTGGTCGGCGTGTCTCCTCCACAGAAGACCAATACTGGTTTCTACCCTGTATGACACTTATGTCCCATAAGTTTGTCTTCAAGGGCCTCAGCTTGGGCCGCACATTTGGGGGAATGCGCAGGAACTCCTTCTGTGAAAGGATGGAGTAGGATGACCCCGAGTTTATTTCCATCCTAACTGGGACCCCTTGTAACAGTACCTCAACAAAAAACCGCTGGTGCTCCAGGGACACGCAGTTCACTGCCGGCGCATCGTCATCTGAGACCCTTCCAATCCCGGCCACTTTCTATCAAGGTTGTTCTGCTGAGCCCTTGTCCTCTGTTCACTGTCATCTGCACGCCTTGGCGATGTGGCCTTGCCGCCCGCAGTTGTGGCACTCTGCTTTCCAGAAAGGGCACCTTCTCCGCTCGTGAGATGCTCCACAGCCATCGAATCGGTGGTTCCCTTTCGAGTGAGTGTGACTCTCCGCCGGCTTTTTCCACACGTTTTGGATGTCATTGTCTTTGCTGGAGCCCGAACCCGCGGCTGTGGAGGCCTCCGATGAGGATGGCGGACTCTTCGGGGGCTGCGGTGTACACCAGGCCACCTTCACCATGGCCACTGGCTCTTCAAGAGCCAGGGGCCATGCCTTAAACATCTTGACCCCGCTCCTCACTGCCTCAGCCGCCTGAGCTTCCTTCATCACATCTTGGAGCGTCAGGTCACGGCCCCGGGTCATTAGCTTTCGCTGGGTCTCCTCGTCCCGCAGACTGGAGAGTAGCCGGTCTCTGAGGGTTATCTCCAATGTTTCCCAGTCGCACGGGCCTGCCGCCAGTCACAGGGCTGCCATGTATTCAGCCACGGACTCTCCCGGTAGCTGGTCTCTCCTCAGGAACGTTGCCCGGGCTGGAAAAATGGACACCGTCGGCTGGAAATGTTCCCGCAGCATCGTCAGGATCTGTTTGAGTGGAACCATCTCTGCCTTCCTCGGGGCCAGCAGGTTTACCAGGAGCTCTAGCGTGGGAAACCCCACGCTTGTGAGGAGATGCAACCGCTTTTTTCCCTCATCGGTGATGTCGGCAATGTCCATTGCATGCCGAAAATGCATTTCAAACAAACCCCATTTTTTGGGGTGCTTGATGTCAAATAGAGGTATATGTACCTTCTGGGATGCCATATCCCACCTTTGTCGCCAATTTAATGTTGGCAAGTTGATATGCAGCAGTCAGCAGTTACAAAGCTTAAACACATCTTTATTGGGTAGCATGCAATCTGAACATGTAGTAATGGTGGAGGTTCAGCTCCTTTTATACAGCAATAACACATTTGAATATGGATGCACGGTAGCCCATTGGCCACCACCTGCGTGACGTCATTCTGAGTCATGCCCTTCTTCACCAGGTGTAGCCGTGGCAGGAATGTTCCCGCGGCTGACAATAATTGGGGAATTTGCACCATGTGAGCTGAACGCTCGCAGCTGCCCTCTATGGGCAGCTAGCTCGCATTCTATTACAGCTGAGAAACATTGTGTTCATTACAAGGTTACATTCTTACATAGAAGTGGTTACATTCATTCTTAAAGATATAGTGTTTCCATACACAACAGGTTATATTAGCTTTTTTTGTAGGGGAGGGAAGATGATTTGATTGACTTGGAGCCTGTCTTTTTTGTCATCTTGAGTGAGTACCATGTTTCTTTTGGCAATGGATGTTTCCAGTTATAAAAATTTGATAGTAATAGCTTCCTGAACGGAGGAAATTGGAGCCAGATTACTCTTTGTTTGTTTCAAAACTGGTGTTAGGATCTCTGCACTTTGGAAATTGTAGCCCTTTTTGGCCATTATCCAGACTTTAGTAAAGGTAAAGGTCACCCTTGTTTGAAAGCCAGTCGTATCTGACTCTAGGGTTCAATGCTCATCTCTGTTTCATAGCCAAAGAGTCAGCACTGTCTGCTTCTGCAGATGTTTCTGTGGTCATGTGGCAGGCATGACTAGACACTGGAGCGCATGGGACATTGTTAATCTTTCCACCAAAGTGGTCCCTATTTATCTACTTGCAATTACTTGTTTTCGAACTGCTAGGTTGGCAGGAGCTGGGGCAAAGACAGGAGCTCATTCCATCCTACAGTATTTGGGTATCGAACTGCTGACCTGCCGCCTTCCAGTCAGTGTCTTAGCCACTTGAGCCAAACTTTACTCCATGTCAAATGAGGGTGTGTTTTTAGCCTCCAGGCTTTCTTTTGCGTTCCTGACTTCACAGTACCATGTCTCAAGAGGAGATCTGTTGTAACCCTGAGGACTGCAAATGTGTGCCAGAACCCTGCTTTTTCTAAGTGCCTAAATCTCAGTAGCAGCATGAGTGCATACCTTTGTTTGTACCTTGCTTAGATTATTTTACACAAGGCTGGCTTTTGGAAACTGTTTCAAAACATAAGTGAGCCCAAGATGCTGTGGACAGACAGCTGACTGGAAATGATGATAGAACTCCTTGATACAACAACCTAATTTGAAGTGCTGGCTGTGACCTAGGGTATGGCTACACTGGCCCAAACCACCCTGTCAAAATTGAGATTTTTAAACTCAGATTGCAGGTCATATGATGTTTGAATCCATGTGACATCCATAATAGCTTGGCACCAGTCTCTGCTGATAGATGGTCATGATCTGCAGAGGTAGCAGAGATGGGCCCCAGCCGATCAACAGAAAATTACCGAAGCTGATTGGTTGCATCTCCATGGCTGCTGAAAATCAGCTCCCACCAATCAATAGGGATGGTCTCCAGCTATCAGGTGTAACCTGCTCCCACTGATCATCTGGAGGCCATTTCTTCTGCTGCTGTGGATCATATTTTTAAATATTCTAAGTGGCATAACACTATGAAACTTTGAATAAATATATATTTTAAAATGATCCATGATGGCAGAGAGACAAGTTTCAGCAGAGATGGACCACAATTGATTGGGAGCTATTATCTGGAGTAGAAAAGGAGACATGTTACTTTAGTGTTCAAGGAATGAAGAATCAGATGAATGAAGTAGTGAACTTCAGCTCTTTAATAGTGGGGTTTGAACACAGTTTGGATGGGGCAAAACTCGGACTTATATACACCATAAACAGTAATAGTAACAATAATACAACAAGCCCATTGGCTAACAGAGTGTGCACATTTTTTGATCCACTTATTTGCATAAGAATAGATACATGAGTAAAGATACATTCCGCTCCTGTCAGAAAACACAGTTAACATACATAACATTCTTCCCCCCTAGGTAAAAAAAAAATACTTTAACCAGGATGGCGGTCTAGTTTCCCTTCTAGGTCGGACGCTTGGCTGAGCCAGCTCAGGGGCTCATAGTATGGAAGACCTGACTGGAGTGAGGGATTGACTAGAGGGGGAGGATTGTAAATCCAAATTAAAGCTCCGTTTGTCAGATGGAGGAGCAGGGGATCGCTCAAAACCAAAATCTAATTCTGTGGATGAATAAGACACCTCAGGGTCCTTCCTGTGTGTACTAAGAGAGGAGGGCGACTCCAAATAAAATTGGTCATCATTAATAAAGGAATCCAGAGTGCTAGGCTGTGACAGTGTAGGGGTACACCTGACCGGAGTAGGGGAGCATTCTACAATTTCCCCTTGAAATCAGTCCCTAGAACACACCTCTGGGTCTAAGTTAGCTTGCTGCTGACTATTACCTCTGCCCCCTGGGTTTAAATGGGAGGGGACCAACCCTAACGTTGAGTGTCTGTATTCGTCCTGTGGGTCCAGTATTCTGGGTCTCAATTGATCCACGTGCCTCCTCCAGATCAGGCCAGTGGCTGTTTTGATTCTGTAAGAAACAGGACCAGTCTGATTGATCACAAACCCAGGCACCCACGTAGGACCACGAACTGCATAATTGTGGCAATGTACAGGGTCTCCCGGAGAAAAACCCTTCTGGTGTTGGATGGCTATATTTGTGCCTTTGTTCTCTACCCTATAGGGATCCAATCTGTCCAGCAGGGATGACAGTTTCCTTCGCTGGAGCAATTCAGCAGGGGACAGCCCTGAGGCAAGGGGGCTGAGTCTATACGTGAAAAGAAACTGGAATAGCTGGAGCTACAAATCCCCTTCACCAATACGCCAAAGCACATCTTTAGTTGTGTGCACCTGCCGCTCCACCTGGCCATTGGTGGCTAGGTGGAATGGGGCGGCAGTGATTTGTCAAATTGCATTCCTTTCCATGAAGGATTGGAATTCTGCAGATGTGAACATGGATGCGTTGTCGGACACCAGCACATCTGAAAGTCCAAATGCTGCAAACAGCCTTCTCAGGTGTATTATCGTGGTGGCTGAAGTGGTATTAGGCAGTCTAATCACTTCCAGCCACTTAGAGAATGAGTCTACAACCAACATAAATAGGGCACCCCTAAATGGACCTGCGAAATCTATGTGCAACCTGGACCACGGGCCCCTAGCAGAATCCCATTCCCGAGAGGGAAGGTGGGATTGCTCTGGGCAAGAGGATTGACAGCTGGCACAAGTGCCGACCATTTGCTCTATGTCTTGGTCCAGTTGAGGCCACCAAAAGTAGCTACGGGCAAGGGCTTTTTAACATACAATTCCCGGATGACTTGTGTGAAGTAAATGTAAAACCTTTTTTCCTGAGAGGGACAGGAATGACCACCTACTGGCCCCATAGAAGGCAACCTCGTGCCACTGACAATTCCAAATGCTTGTGGTGGAATGTTCTGAATTCCTTGGCTAGAGGAGAGGCAGGCCAGCCTTTTTGTACCCAAGACATTACTTTACTCAATGTTACATCCTTGGCCGTAGCTTTGGCTATATCTGAGGGGACAACCAGGGGCGAGTCGAAAGCCTCAGTCATAAGGACCTGGTGGTCGCTTTCGATCTTACAATCGGCTTCCCTGACCCCTGGCAGTAGAGAATGTGACAGAGCATCAGCATGGCTGATGTCCTTGCCGGGCCTGTGCACTAAAGTAAAATCGTATGCCAATGCCTCCCTGTCTGTCTGAGCATAATTTTTCTCAGGCTTTGAGAGTGAACGGGAATAGAATGCTACGTGGGCTTCCGTTCCGTCACTTAGTACATGGAATAACACAGCTCCCACCCCCACAGGTTCAATCTACAACAC
Source organism: Bradypodion ventrale (assembly GCA_035047345.1). Taxonomy (NCBI): domain Eukaryota; kingdom Metazoa; phylum Chordata; class Lepidosauria; order Squamata; family Chamaeleonidae; genus Bradypodion; species Bradypodion ventrale. The sequence continues at coordinate 478,461,114 of JAWDJE010000001.1, read as the reverse complement.
ATTGAAATATTCCGGTGGCCATATTCACCCAGAATTGTAATCTAGTTACCTTTAATGCCCCCCTACGCGTTATTATGGTCTGGTCTATGGCAGTAGCAGGAGACACAGTCAATCGTTGGTAAGCCTGGGCAAGGTCAAGTTTTGCGAAGCAATTTCCTCCATGCAAGGAGGCAAGAAGGTGGCTTACCATGGGTACAAGATATGTGTTCAGGTGAATAGCTTTATTGATGGTACACTTGTAATCAGCACATATCCTGACCTCCCTGTTACTTTTCAAAGCAGTCACAATTGGTGTCTCCCACTCTGCGGAGTCCACCAGCACTAGGATGCCCTGCCCCACCAGTTTGTCCAACTCGGCTTCTATCTTCTCCTTTAAAGCAAAGGGTACCCGGTGTGGCTTCATCCGGATGGGCCGGATGGTTGGGTCACGCTCAAAGTCAACAGTCGGTCCTTTGTATAAACCTAAACCCTTTTTGAATACCTTAGGATGTGCAACACAAACATCCCGGATTGGGTCTGAGTCTATTGTGTGGATGCCCGAAAGCCAGATTCCCAGGGGCCTAAACCATTGGGTCCCAATAAGACAGTTAGTGCCCTGCTTAACTACAACCATTGGCAAGGAGGGGCAAATGTTTTTGAATTTAACCAAGATATTACCCACCCCCAGGACCAGAAACTGGCAACCTTGCACATCCCGGAGGGAACTTTTAAAGGATTTAAGATTGGGCCGAGAGGCAGGGGGAATTCTCAAAAACTCCCGCTGTGGGATTATGGAAAAGGTAGTACCTGAATCCACCTCCATTTTAAGGGTGACATCCTGCAGGCTCAAGTCTGCGAAAAAACACTCGCTGACGATGCCCACTTGGCATGGCTCAGGCTCGGGTGACACTTTGGCGGTGGATTTGTTGTGGTGATGACTCTTCTTGGGCACAGGCGCTGGAGGTCTTTGCTTTTGCAGTCGGCAAATGTGCCGACTGCACATGCCGACTTAGCAATGTGCCCTCTTCGCCTGCAGTTGTGGCATTCTGCGGTGCGGAAGGGGCACTTCCTGCGTTCATGCCGGGTTCCGCAGCCATCACACTTGCGATGGAATTTCTTCTCCTGATCATCACGGTGCTCTCGGTGCTTTCGTCGGACCGATCAGACTTCTTCCTCTGCGTTGCTGGACTCTGATGAAGAGGTGGAACCAGGCAATGCTGATGAGGATGAAGGTGAGGTTTGCAGAGCTTGCACAGCTGAGTCAGTGGCACTGGTGGTGGAGTGGCAATGCCGGAAAAGCTTTATCCTGGACCGTGCGGCCTCAGACACTACCGCCTCTTCTAGCACATCCGTGAAGTTTAGCGTCTTTCTGATCATGAGGCAACATTGAGCATCTTCGTCCCTCATGCCAGCCAGCATACAGTCCTGGAGTTCTTCTTCAATGTTGTCCCACTTGCACGGGGCGGCAGCAATGCACAGCGTGGCGGCATTTTCTGCAATGGGTTCACTGGGTTGCTGCTCTCTTCTGTGGAAGGCCACCCTGGCTGGGAAGTTCGAGGCCTCTGGCTGCAGGTGCCTCCTCAGTGTGGACATGATCTCTGCAAGCAGCACCACATCCACATCCCATGGAAGAATGACGTGGGTTGTCAGCTCAAGCGTCTCAGCACCGCACAGAGCGAGGAAGCAGGAGAGCTTCTGGTCTTCGTCAGTGATCTTCTGCACAGCCATTGCATGGCGGAACTGGCGTTCGTATGTTGCCCATTTCTCTGGATGCGCAGGGTTGAATGGGCCAATGTTGCTGCCGTGTGGGGACACCGTCCTATCCTCATCGCCAGTTTAGTGTTCAAGGAATGAAGAAGCAGACGAATGAAGTAGTGAAATTCAGCTCTTTATTAGTGGGGTTTGAACACAGTTTGGATGGAGCAAAACTCGGACTTATATACACTATAAACAGTAACAGTAACAGTAACAATAATACAACAAGCCCATTGGCTAACAGAGTGTGCACATTTTTTGATCCACTTATTTGCATAAGAATAGATACATGAGAAAAGATACATTCTGCTCCTGTCAAAAAACACAGTTAACATACATAACAGTTACTCAGCTGGAGATCATTTCTGCCAGTCAGCTGAAACAATCTCTGCCACCACCATAAATTTATCTGGCAATCCTCAGACAAACACCAATGCATGTGGGCATGAGTTTTCATGTATCTCAGCTTTCAGAATTCCTCAACAAACATGATCCTACACATGCTGGCTAAGATATTCTTCTTCAAGTGCCATATCTGATTCCTAATATTGGCTATCATCATGGCAATCAGCCATGAAGATTGTCCTGGGAACAATGTAATACAGTGGCCTTCCATTTGCCTTCTGCATCACAGCACATCACCAATACCACTGATCCCGTTCCGTGAGTCACTTTCTGGTCCTGAGTCCTTTTGGCACACAAAGTCCTCATCGGCCCCAGGCCAGTATTGATGAAGCTGTTGCCCTTCATCAAGATGGAGTCAAGTGGGATTTAATCCATTTGGGGGCCATCACCCTTCCCTGTGCACTTCACCACCCAAGACCATTAGTCCTCAGGGTTGTCAGTCGAGTTAACCGCTGCCTGACATTCGGTGTTGAGTCGCTGGCAGTATGGTCTACTCTATTACCATAGCAGGATAACCTGCCCAGACTTTGAAGAGATTCTAGGAGCTGTTAACTTTTATAAACTCTGATTTGTCCTACCTATCCCCCTTCTTCTTTTTAGGAAAGAAGCCTGCAGAGTTCAGCAAACAGAATCTTGAAATTTCCGCTGGTTTCTCCCTGCTGAATAGCTGGTCCTCCATGCGTCATTAAAATAACACCAAGTAAACACTCCAAACTGCTTGGCCATGAAAGTATCTTTGGGTCACTGGAAGAGGCATGCCATTGTGCCCAGCTAGCTGTCAGCCTTTCGAACACAACGTCTAAAAGCTGCAAGTTACAACAGAAGCAGGAATGAAATCCTCCCCCTCCTTTCCTCCTCCTTACATATTTTTTCTTCACTCCCTCTTTTAACTTTTCTTTTGTCCTATTTTATTTGCAACTCACATGCATTTGCTGGAGGATTTTGAGGTATTTTTTGGCTGAATATATGGACCAAGTGAGGGAAACTTACATCTTTAATTGCTAGTCTATTGTTGGAAGAATTTATAAATTATGATATTGTTACCCGAGGGCTCGCTGACAGACTGCATGGGCCATCTTCTTCAGTCTGGCTCTAATCCCAGCCTCTATCTCATTTTTCCCTTCCCCTTTTGACTTCTGGAATGCAGACAGGGAAAAAAGAAGGGTTTCATTCAATAAACCAACTTGTCTGAACCCAGATTACTGTTCTGTGTTGAAGTACAAGAAGAAAAAGAAAAAGGAGGAGGAGGAGGAGGAGAGAATATGCTTGAACAGGCAGTGTTTTAGGTCACTGTTGGATGATGATGTTTTCTATGTGAGTTGGTGGAAGTTGTAGTGATTCCAGTTTGAAGGCAGTTTAATATCCATAGTTGTAGTATTCTCAATGGGAAGTGAATGATTTAATATCAATACGCCATGTATGCAATCTTCAGTTTTTAAGAACTGGGATCAGGGCAAAATAAGGTGAGACTCGCCCATACTCTCTTACACTGAGTATGTGTTTTTCCGCCACTGAAGAGGAAGATGAATTGACACATGCAGAGACAGAAATCATTCCCTGAACAGCTCCTCAGACATCAACATCTCCCCGGTCTGAAACACATAACTGTACATTGGAACTAGTTAGATCAGGATTAGGAACAAAGGTCCTCTGCACACAAGATGACAGTATTTACTTTTTACTGAAGCACTGTTGGTGAGGCTATAGATAGTGAGAAACAGTATTTCCACTATTATCTTTCACACAGGGGTTGAATAGCCACAGGGAGGGTTGCCAACTCCCATAGGGCTAGCTGAGATCTCAGGGAACTGCTGTGCTTCCCCAGGTCCTCAAGCAGTATGGCAAATCTCAGGTTGACAGTTGAGAAAGGTGGGAGATTGATTTTTGTCTGGGATATGTCTTCAGAGCCAGGACACCCATTTCCACCAATTTCTAGGTGGTGTCAGGGCTCATTGACACAATGTGGAGATGTATGGCTACCCTACCTCAGTGACTCCACATGGACCTCTAACATCACAAGACCATTAGCTTAGATCAGGGTTTCTCAACCTTAGGTCCATGGGCCGGATGTGGCCCATGACACCATTTTATGTTGCCCTCCACTGCCTCCACCACACCAGGAAGTGTCATGTGGTGCAGGTAGGGCAAAATGGCCATCTGGCCCCCGAAGGTGTCTGAGGGAGCATGACCCGACCCCCGTCATAAAAAGGTTGAGAACTCCTGGTTTAAATTTTGATCATGAAATTTCTGGGAATGAAATGTTACAACTCTGGGAACCCCAGCCATAAGCCCCCTTATTCATAAGTTGCCTTGGCTCAAACATGCCAAAACTGCTCCAAGACCCTAAGACCCTAATATATGGATTATGTTTGCGTGTGTATTTGTTTAAAACAGATTAAAACAAACAGTTACAAATACATTGAAAATCAGTCTGAAACAGCAGTGGAATAATGCAGAGTAAATTAACTCTGATGTAAATGAATGCACTCATTTAAACTGAGCCGATCTTGATCAAATAGAACAGATTTGCACAAGTTAATCCCCAAGAGAAAACGTATTCCCAGCAATATAATAAATAGGACCTTCAGAAGCTGTTTGTTTGTACCTAGTGTGAGGTTTCTTTCTTTCTTTTTTACAAGTATATAGTCTGAACTGCACAGCTTATGCAAAGTTGAATGACTCGAAATTCCCTAGGCTGTCATGGAAGTGAAAAGCACCCATATCCCGATAATGTAGTTATCTGGTATAAGTGTACCAACCTCCCACTAAGAAAATTAGCTCTTTAATCATTTGAATCCAAATAAAAGTACTGTTATATCCTAAAGGCACTGAAGTTCTGCACTTTTGAAATCACAGAACGTATTCACAAACACAGTTAGAGGCATAGGGCTGTGTGAGAGAGAACACTTCTATTTAATTTTCTGTAATTAAAGAACAATCCAGGTAGAAGCCTAAGCTGTATTTGTGTAGTGTTGATCATTGAAAATCAAAGGAATTTGCCCTCCGCTGCTCTCATTGTAAGGCATAAAACTGAGATGCAAGGGGAGGAAAAAGAAGCAGGGAAAAAACCCAAGAAAGATATGAATCCCAATAGTTCTATTTCTTGTAATATTTAGATAACATTCGAAGAATTCAATGTTTCAGAAGAGGGCTTTTGTGTGTCCAAACGTATAATGCTTAAGTTGCAATTGCATGAAGCCCTTGCTGTAAAAGTGCGCCCTTTCTTCTAGGCACCACATTCATGTATCGTCATTGTAATCTGATTGGCTCTAGCACGTGTTTCCTGTACTGACAAAGCCCGGGCAGATGTATCACTGTAACTGCCGTTCTGTCTGTATATAAGTTGCTACTCACCCCTGTTTCCCCAGTCAGAACTGAGCAGTAATAAATGACTTGTTGGTTAACCCCCGATCTAATGTCGTGTTTCAATTAATACTTGGACTCAACATTGGCGATGAGGATGGGATCTCCTGGTGCTGCAGTGCCACTCAGAGAATTTGACGTGTCTAGACCAGACCTGGCCAAGCTACAAAATCCAATTTGAGAATTGGGTCATATCCAACAAAGTCAAGCCGGAGGAATGAAAGGCGGTGTTCCTCGCAAACTGCGGCATCTTCACAATTCAGCTCGTTGTGAACTTGCTTCAGCCAAGAGAAGTAAAGGACACTTTTCTACAGGACATTCTCACAGTGATAAGAGACCACTTTAAGCCCAGGTCTTGATCTTCACGGCCTGGGTACACTTCTACTATCGAAACCAGAAGCCAGGGAGTCCATCACCGACTATGTTGCTGCTCTGCATCAGGCGGCTCGAACATGTGAGTGGCCGAATTTGGACAATGCCCTCAGGGACCGGTTGCTGATGGGCATCCTAGACGAGTCGGTGCAGAGGAGATTGATGAAAAGTCACACACTGACCTTCAGAGAGGTTTTCGAGGAAACTCTGGCATCCGAAGTTGCCTGCGCAGGTGTGACGGTGTTCTTGGAGAAACACTGTTCGATAAAATTGGCTGAAGCTGCCCGACGGCCGGGGCACATCAGCACGTCTTCTTCAGAATCGCTGTCCTCATCATCCTCAGATGACGGGGAGTCAGGGGATGACATGCGGAAAGTTCACCACAAGTCTTCCAAGCCTGCTGACAAGGTCCAGGCCCAGAGGTTGCGGGGGCAGGCACCACTGTGAGAAGTGCCCATTCAGAGAGGCAGAGTGCCACAAGTGTGGGCGGAAGGGGCACATAGCAAGAGAGTGCCATCAGCGTTCCGGAGGACAACGTTGTCCAACGTTCGAAAAACAACGTTCACTGGTCCAGGGAGCCCCAGATATCCAAAATCTATGCTGGTCAAAACTCCAGGTCCAGTGTTCATGCAGTCATGGGTCAGTTCTTCATGGACGTTGGTCTTCAGGGTCACCGTTGCCACATGGAGATTGACTCGGGATTGTCGTATTCGATCCTTGCCCAGTGTGAGTTCTTCCAGATTCTGCCGGCGGACTGGCCCAAGTTGCAGGCTCTGCAGGTCTAGTTGAGGTATGTGCAAGGTCATCACATCCCTGTGCTCAGCGTGGGAATTTTTGATGTGCAGTTCAAAACCATCACCGTGAAACTCCTGCTTGTTGTGGTCAAAGCAGGTGAGAACAACCTTCTTGGTACTCAGTGGTTTGGGCCCTAGGTATCTCCTTTTCAAGCATCAATTTGGTTCAGGCTGACCCCATCCAGGCCATGAGTGAGAACTATCTGGATGTGTTCTGCCCGGGGTTCGGAAGTTTTAGAGGGCCCCCAGTTCATTTTGACTTAGATTCTTCAGTCAAACTGGTTAGATTTAAGCCTCGGCAGGTGCCCTTTGTGCTTAAGGACAAGATTGAGGCCGAACTGGACAAACTGGTTGCACAGGGCATCTTGAAGCCAGTGGACTCACCTCAGTGGGAGACCACAATTGTCACCGCGATCAAGGTGAATGGTGACATTCGCAACTCAACAGCTCTCTACTGTGGATCTGTAAAAAAAAGACCTTAGGAAACTGCCCAAACTGGCAGGGGGATATGTTGAGTTGCAGGCCTACAAAGTAACTTTTAGATATTGTCTACCAAACCCTTTGTGGTGCAGCCAATAGAAGTTGCTTCCCCTTGATGTTGGGGATCCTCCCACAGCGATCCCAAATGTCGCCCTATTTGTGTAACCTGACTCTCCCTCAACAGCACAGGGCCTTTTCACTAGCAAGGTTTAGCGTTTTGCCCTCTGAACTCCTATTTGGGAGATTCAATAAAATCCCATGTGGTGATAGGTTGTGTCCTTGCAGGGCCAAACATGTTGAATCAGTTAGCCATATTCTCTTCTACTGCCCATTTTACAAGGACATCTGTTTCAACTACCTAGACCTAGTGATGCACTGTGGAAATTTTTACTACCCACTTGGTGGGTGTGGCTATCTGTGGGTGTGGCCTCAACCCCCACCCCACCCCCACCCAAAGAAAAAAGAAAATAAACCTACCTTGCTCTCTTTCTTCGTTTGCGGAGAGGAGGAGGATTTCCAGAGCAGTGGCGCTGCTGGGAGGTGAGCGGGGCAAGTTGGTGGGCTGGCGTTGGCTGGGCTCCCCTTCCCAGCGCTGCCGGAGATGCATCCCATTTGCCTCGCCCAAGGTCGAAGGCGCAAGGGAACTGTGGAGATGAAAGCGCACCTTCAGCCCTGGGCAAGGCAAATGGGACATGTTTCCAGTGGTGCTGGTAGGGGGAGGCTGAGAGGTGGGTATTGCCGACCAAGTGGGTATGGCCTGGAAGTTTTTTTAAAAATATTTTTTATAATTTTTTTACAATAAAGAAATACATCAACAAATCATAACAACACAATTATATTAAAATTTTCAAACATTACATATTCAACATTAGTAGTGCTCCTTATTATGTTTCAAATCCTTTGTGTGTGTGTGTGTGTGTGTGTGTGTGTGTGTGTGTGTGTGTACACAAGTCTTGAGGGTCACAGTCTTACAGTTCTAATATTTCCAAAAAACTCATATAGTGTGGTGCTGGTTTACTTCCTTTATCATCCGTTAGTACAAATTCCACAAATGATCTCCATATTTCCCAAAACTTATTTTCTTTCATTATACCTTTTTTAACATTCAACTCCCATGTCAGTTTATCATTCAAAGCAATTTCCCACATTTCTTTATACCAATCTTCCAGTTTTATAATTACCTCAGTTTTCAAATTTTTTGCTATAGTCTTGCCGCCGTTAACATTATAGAAAGCAATTCTTTATTACTTGTAGACATATTCAAATTGTCTATTTCTGTCAATAAGGCAGTACCTGATTCCAACTTTAAATCCATTTTCAAAATTCCTTCTATCTCTTTTTCTATTTGTTTCCAAAAAACACTTGTCACTTTACAATTCCACCACATACGTTCATACGTCCCAATATCTTTTTTACATCTCCAACAAATTCCTGCTTTACTATTATCTATCTGATGTAATTTAATCTGAGTCAGGTACCACCTCCATAATATTTTATAATTATGTTCTTTTACTCTGATTGACAAACTTCTCATAATTCTTCTCTTCCACTTATTTTTCCAATTAATTTCAGAAATTCTTATATTTTTAAATCATGTTCCCATTTTATTCTCAAAGTATTTTGTAGGTTTTCATCTTTATCTAACATTTTATATATCTTGCTTACTAACCCCTTTTTCTGTGTTTCTCCTTTCCTAATTTTACAAATCAATTCTTCAAACTCTGTTTTACTTCTTTCTAACCTTAATTCCTCCTTATACTTTTTATTCCATTTATTAACCAGAATTATTTGTAACCAGTTTAGTCTAATCTGTTTAAACAATTCAGCTCTTTGTTCCTTTTTATCACATCTCCTTATCTAATCCTTCAACAGGAACACATCATTTCCAGAAAGTATATCTTTGTTCCATCCATCTATTTTTATCAGAAATGTCTTAACATCATCCATATCCATAATTGGGGATATATCAGGTGCCAATTTCTTTTTCATATTTTTCCAAAAAAATCTAACATTACTTTTGTCATTTTATTTTTTGTCTTAATTATCTTCTCTTTATCAAAAAAAAAGCATTACCATATTGTTTTAATTCTTTCATCTCAGCCTCCCAAATTATTTCATTCTTGGTCAAAAAATTTACAATATTTTTTAGTTGAAACGCTCTATAATAAATTTTTAATATTTGGGAGACCTAGTCCACCTTTTTGAGATAAATACCACAAACTCTTCGGTCTCTTTCCCCCATTACAATAAGTATTTAATATATTTTGGAAAGTCATTATATCTTTTTCCTTAAGTTGGATTGGTAGCACATCCACTAAAAATTTATTTTTGGTAATAATTTCATCTTACATAAAGCAATCCTACCAAACCAAGATAGATTTAACTTACTATACTGCTTAATCTTCTCTTTAATTTCCATCCTTTGTTTATCATAATTTAATCTTTTAAGATCCTCAATTTTATTTGAAATATTTATTCCTAAATATTTAAGACTATTTTTAACCTGTATATTGTATTTTTCCTTAATCATCTTTTGCTCTTCTTCATTAACATTATTAAATATAGCCTCCATTTTGTCCCAATTTACTCTTAACCCTGTCATTTCCTCAAATTCTCCCAGATGTATCTGAATCTGTTCTATTCCTCTTTTAGGGTTTTTCATTATAATCATCGTATCATCTGCATATAAATTTATTTTTATTCCTTCTATTCCCTCATTTTTTATCCTCCCTTATTGATATAGCTAATAATTCCATGGAAGTTTTACTACCAGTTCGGTAGAACCAGTCAGAACCGGCCACAGTGCAACACTGCCTAGACCTCATTTTGACCAAATTTTGTGGACTCTTAGACTCCTCTAGATTTCTGCTTCTCTTGAACAATGGCTCCACCAATTACTTGGACCTGCCTTTCTGTCAGGTGCCATCCAATCTCATCCATTCGGCGGGAGTTGATGATTCTTGATTTTACAATTTTGGGTTATGCTGCCCCTCATCATTTTCAACCACATTTCTTACCACTTGCATTTGTAGTGCTTCTTTTAAACAATGATTCTACTGATTTTATGGATAGAGTGGCTGCTTTTTTAATGTGTGCTTCTAAACTCCACCCTAGAGGTAGCAGCATTTGATCAAAGGTTCTCCATTATTTTATTTGTACCACACCTTTTTGTATCAACTACCTGCGATGCTCTTGGCATTGTAGTCCTAGTTCTAATGCCATTAAAGGTTGTTGTTTGAATTATTTGAATTTTAAAAACTTTTCCAAGCTCTGAAGACAAAATCGTTGCAAGTTTGGGCCCAAGTCTAAGAAATCCTAAGCTTATGAAAATTTATCTGTTGAAGATTCAACAGAGACCCAGGACCTCCATACATGAGATCATGGTGGGGATTATTATTATTATTATTATTATTATTATTATTATTATTATTATTATTATTATTATTATTATTATTATTATTATTATTATTATTATTATTTACATTTCTGTACTGCTTTACTTCCTCTAAGGGAACTCAAAGCGGTTTACAGCATATAAATACAATATCCAAAGTAAAAAAGCAGCATACAAATCTCAATTCAAACAATGTACAAAAAAATATACAAAATCACAATTATAAAATTATATGTAAAACATCAATTAATAGCATCAAAAAAGTACAAAATATAAAAAATACAAAATGTCCAAATACAAATCATCACAAAATAACAATATAGCAATATATTATCCCAACAGTATCTCCTCATTTGAAATTCTACAATACATATTATCACACAAAAACTGATTAATTACAGGAGCATGTATGCTGGTAACAGTTGCAAGTTCGATTTGATCGCTGGCGGAACCCTTCTCCCAAGGACAAGGAGACATTTATTTCAGACAAAAATATAAATCAAGTTTATTGAAAAGAAGTTTAAAACAATGCTGGCTGGGCACTGGAAAAAGTCCTAATCTCAACCTTTTTGTCTAAAATAAGTTTTCCCAGTGAGCAGCTCTGTTGGGTTTGTGCATGCGTGTGTGTAAAGAGTGCTCCTGACACTTTCTATCAAGGGACTTTTATACCCTCCACCTCTGGGAGCTCAACCTTGCTCTACTGCTAGCTAATAGTTAAAAACTAAAAGAGTTTACAACGATTCAATAATACCAGCACCCAGCTCTTTTGTTACAATCAAAGGGTTAATCACATAAAACAAAACAGATGGATGGGTAGGGCAAATGCCCTGGGGGTTTACATAAGAAAAAAACAGAGTTCACAGTTCAACAGCTATAGGTCTTGCCGTCTCCAATGTGACATCCAATGGGAGCGAGAATTGACTCCAGAGTTCATGGCAAGAAATTCAAGATGACCAATGGCATCATGGATAATGAGTCCAGGGAAGGCTGAATGTTGGGCTTGCGTGAGGAGGTAGTAGTGTTTTTTCATTCCCACCCAGTAATTAATTTATCCTGAGTCAACCCAAGCACTATCTACAATTGAATACAGTAGGGGTCCCAAAACAATGAGCATGCCAGGTGCAAGAGTAAACAGAAAACAATACAACATGTAAACAGAAGAATCAAGGTGGCTTTTCTTGGAGCCAAATGTTAAGTGATGGCTTCCTGTGGCATTGATCCCTCCTGGATGCTTGCAGGAGGTAGGCTGAGGTGCAAGAAAGATCCTGATTTGAGATACAAACAGAGCATGTTAAAATCAAATTTAAAATATTTTTAGAGTCTTTTTTTAGGGACATAGTCTATACAGAGCAAAGAAAATATGCTAGCTTGAATAGAATAATTCCAGGTATTTGAAAACATTTTTATTAAGTTATCTGACATCCGAGGTATAACTGACCATGAAATAAAATTCAACCGTTGCAGTATATACCTTCAAGTGTGTGTGAAAGGGTGCATGGTCAGAGTGGTGCTTGCGTACACATAAGCATAATCAATCCTAAATGTGGGTGGCAGAATAAAGTGAGAGAAATCACTTTATTTGAGAGGAATAAAACAAAATAACTTTATTAAAAAGGGATAGAAAGATAGAAATAAAAGACTGGGGTGTGTGTTTTCTGATACTGGGGTTACAATAGGAGCTGGTCCTGCTAGATCAGTCCTACATTTCTCTCTGTGTGTATGCTCCAATAATGATCTTGATGAAGGCTTCTTTCACATCTTCACCATTCTCCTTGTAGTACACATACATATACATCTACAGAGTACAACTGTCCAAGAAATGTCAGAAGCATGCAAGTTTTTTTTAAAAAAATCTTTAAACAAAGACAATAGGTAGAGGTGAATTCCAACATCATTGTAACAAGGCATGGCACGTGTTGTTCATACCAGGGGGCATGTATCAGCAAAGCACCCAGCTTTCCCAGGTGGCAACAATACAAATAGCAGCAACAGCAATGGCAGAAGCCAGGAATAACATGGAGTTTCCTCCATAAATCCATAGATACCATGTAGGAATGGTGGTGAGCTATTAAAACTCTTCTTCTGATGTGTTATTTTTAATCATGCTTAAAGGCTTAAAATTGCTTAAGACGTATCATGGTGTTTTGTTTTTTTTACTTTCAAGAAATGCTTTTCTTCATACAATTTATGTTTTTAAGAACTTATATCCTAAGAAAAGTTTTTCACTTTAAAAGTGATTTATTTTAAGAGATATCTTCTTTCCCAATGCAATCTTACTTGAGTATTTGCCTGCAACTTGAGTGCAGTTTTCATATACACAAGTACCTGTGCCTATAGTTCTTCCTAGCTGTAAGAATTTAGATGTATTCACAATTGTGAGGCTTGTTTGTGCTCATGGAACATAGGATTATAAAGAAATAAAGCTTGTAGAAATAGACAAGCTGATGTTGCCTTGAACTATTAGAACAAAGAAAAGTATTTTTACCTTGATATGATTGCAAATGGTTATCTGGTTTCATTCTGGATTCAACCTTTTACTGGAATAAATGCCAGCTGTGATGAGCACGGGCTTCTGATTCTCTTTTCCCTCCCCTTGTGGTCTATAAATTATCTAGGACTCCTGGGGCAACAGCTGAGCATCAGGAATCTGACCTTGAATGATCCCTACCAGAGAATAGAGATTTTCCGAGGTGTTACTCAAAGGAAGAGTTCCTTATCCTTGGCCACAAACATCTTGTAGCAGATTCCAGGTTCATTCTTGGGAGGGCTGGAAAGTATCTCTGCCTGAAATCCCAGAGAGTTCCTGCTGTATGTTAAAGAAAGTTATCCAGGCTAAATGTGCTGATGGTTTGACTCAATAGAAGCCAGCTTAATTTACTGCTATTTCTAAGTACCTTCTTTGTTATTTTTTGTCATGCCATATGTCATCCATTTCAGTCTCCTGGGATTTCAATGGCCATTCGGAACCTGCTATTTTATTTTATTGGCTGGAATCTTACTGGCATTTACAGACACTGCCAATTCAAAAGATGCCAGAAGAATATTTGGCTGAGTAATTTGGCGTGTGACCAGGCATGCAACTGTGACTTGGCCACTTGTCAATTAGCCATGACAAATTAATGCAAACCTTATATTTTCACGTCTGATTCTGGCCATTGCACTGTATTGGATGGGGTTGTACTTTTTGCATTATATGTTGGTTACAGATGGCTGAATAGCTCAGTAATTTAGGCATCTGATTGTGGAACTTGGGAATTCAATTCTATCTGTACTTCCTAGGGCAGGGAGAGCCAGCATGTGTTACCTTGGACAAACTGCACAGTCCCAGAGTCTCCCCAGAACACAGACACACTTGTTACAGTATTATTATCTTGTCTGTAGGTGGATGCGGGCTTGCATTCTTATTGAGCTGTCCACTTCCACCAATCAAATCTCAAGTGTCAATATAGTCACAGACCGAGTTAAGTATAGGTTGAGAGTTTGATTCTTCAGTGTGCCTTCTTTGTGGCCTTGGTTAAGGGACATAGTGCCAGAGTCCTCCCAAAACCACTTCTGAGTAGTCTTTATGTGGGAAACCCTGAATAGGGCTGCCATGAGTCAGAATTGATTTGACAGCATGCAACTACTCTTATCTAGATTACATTGTTGTTTTATTAAATCTGTTATTTGCTGTTGTGACCATCTTGCCTTGCTTATTATGCACATTCTACTACCTTAGTTTCATCATTTTAAAATGGCAACATAATATTTTTGCTGCAATCCTATGTGATACAAAGTCCCACCCACTGAAAGAGAGCAGAATCTGATTAGAGGACAACTTTCCTAATACTTTGGGTGAATTCACACCTGAAGAAGAATTCTTGATTTATAGCTGAAGCTCTTTGTTCAGCAACTGCTCAGCATAATGTGGAAAGGGAAAGACAAAAACTAGATCTCCCCTTTGAGCTGATAAAGGGAACAGTCTATAGGTTTCTGGCAAATGATGGTATTTCAAGTTCTCCCTATGCAATGATATATGGGCCATCAGGGTGAGAGTTCCTCAGACTTGCAGTATACGCTTGGATTTCCCTCCAACAACCTGAGTCAAATGTCTCCCTCATTCCTAGTTAGAATGTGCTGACCAAGGTCATAAATTAGACATGCAAAAGTGAGCTGTAAAGGGGAATAGGTTTGCAAGTCCTTAAGTGACCCCCCAAGCACCCCGAAACTCCTCCCCAAAGATTCCCCCATCAAATTCTCTCCACATCATCCTTCTTCCAACAGCACCCCAATGGAAAATATTGTTCCAAAGGGAGCCTTCATTGTTCTGATAGACTGATATGAAATCCATAAAATGGCAATTGTCTGCTTTTGATGGGTCCCTCATAAGATGGTCTGGTGATGGATGTCATCGTAGGCTATACTTTTAGCACTTTCCACCAAAACTTAGATTGGACTTCCTAGATACAGCGCTCAAGGACATTAAGTTTACGCCTGTCTTGCTCCTGCAATCTAGGCTAATAACTTCTTGATTTTTTTCATTTGCACAAAAACGAAGCAACACACTTTCCATAGGCTCCATCTGGCTTCTGTTCTTTTTTACTTTTGAGGACCTTTTCTTGGTAAACCACTCTCTGTTTTGTCTTTTCTGGGTAACATTTTAACACATGCACATGCACCCTGAAGTCAGTACAATATACTGGAATTCTTTTTCCATCACCATCCTTTAACTGCCTATCCAGAGAGTAAATGTAACTGACTAATGTGTTTCCTTTGCAACTGTTTGGTGATAATTGCAGTCAGAGATTAAATGGTCTGTTAAGCATTCTCATGTTTGTGTCTTAGAGCTAACGGTTAAATCAGTTTATTAACATTTTGGGCTTTAGAAGGCATAAAGCAAGAGCCACAGCAAGATACTGCAGTGCAGCGTGTGCCTCCTGGGGTCTGGACTTCTAAAGTTCAGACAAAAAACCCTCAAATGATTTCCCTGCCTTCCTGATACTCCTCTTTAGTTTGCTTTGGGAAGCTTTTACCTTAGTAAAGGTAAAGGTCTCTCTTGCTCAAAAGCCAGTCGTATCCAACTCTAGGATTCAGTGCTCATCTCTGTTTATAGCCAAAACATACCCATCAAGCATGGCTGCCAAAAATACGGAAAATTTCTGTACATGTGCACCCACGCACATGCAGAACCTGTTTGCACATGTGCAGAACCTGTTTGTGCATGCAGGTGGCAGGAAAGGGGAGGAACGAGTGCCAAAATATGGGATTTCCCGGCCAATCCGGGATACTTGACAGGTATGAACTAAAGAGCCAGCACTGCCTGCACCTGCAGATGTTTCCATGGCCATGTGGCAGCCATGACCAGACCCTGGAGCACACAGAACACTGTTACCTTTCCCACTGAAGCGGTATCTATTTATCTACTTGCAATTTCTTGCTTTCGAACTGCTAGGTTGACAGGAGCTGGGACAGAGATGGAAGCGCATTCCGTTGTGCAGTACTTAGATATCAAACTGCTGACCTGCCACCTTCCAGTCAGCATCTTAACCACTTGAGCCACTGCAGTCCTAGTTTGCAGCCAAGGCAAAATAGGCAAGATCTAAATGTACCTACCCTTCCTGTTTAGCAGCTGACCTGAGCGGTTGCCACAGTCTATAGCCAGATGACTGAGAACCAAGGTACTGGGCTTAGCACCCCAGTGAATGTCTTGGCAACAAAATTGGCTTTATTTGCAGGATAAACCAAAATAAGATCAAAAACAAGACTTAATGGTGTTACTTCCCCTCCCTCCCAAGAAAAAGACCTTAACCCATACACAGACTGAGGGGTGGAAAGTAAAACTGCCCAATTGCTCAGCAACAATAAAAGATAAAACAAACTTTGCAGTTCACAAGAAAATCTGCTCGCCCAGAAAGGAGCAAAAGAGTGGAACCTGCAACTACCTTATGACTCTTTAGCCAGCTGGCATGGCAATCTTTCCCCTCTACACTATACAACTAAACTTTCCTGTGCTCCATGGTGTAACACTTGTGGGAAGCTCCCTATGGCCGGGTCAGATCAGTGATTCATGCAGGAAAACCAAACCCTAACCAATCTCCATGGTGTTCACAGAGTATAGTTATGCCCCTTGTCCCATCTCCTGATTTTGCCCCAGTCAATGGTGAATTGGGGTGCAGAGTCACGGGGCTAATTTCTCCCTAGATACAGCTCACCCTACAGTCAGCTCATCCCTGCACAGGCGTCTGCCACCAATCTGTCCCCAGATGTGATTAATAACAAGGCTGGTTCCTGGGATGGAAGGGAGATAGAAAGGTTTTTACCAGCACTCCCAGCACGCCATACCTCCAGAAGGATATTATGGAGCTGGGAAAAGTGCAGAGGAGGGCAACCAGAATGATTAGGGGACTGGAACACCTTCCTTACCATCTGAGGCTGCAATGGTTGGGTCTCTTCACTCTTGAACGACGGCGTCTAAGAGTTGACCTGATTGAAGTTTATAAAATCATTCACAGTGTGGACAAAGTAGGTAAGGAAAAACTGTTTTCCCTATTGCACAACACTAGAACTAGGGGGCACTCCATGAAACATTTGGGTACTAGTTCTCAAACAAATAAGAGAAAGTACTTTTTCACCCAGAGGATCACTGGTCTATGGAACTCCCTGCCAGAAGAAGTGGTGACAGCTGTTAGTCTTGACAGCTTTAAGAAAGGATTAGACAAGTTCATGGAGGACAAGGGTATCAATGGCTATAATTATGGATACCTAAGGACAGGCTCTGGGTTGGAGAGATAGGCAGGATATCTCTCAATGACATTTCCAGGGAATCCTAAGCAGGTGAAGGCATCTGCTTGGGAATACCCTGAAGCAAATGGTGAGCCACTGTGTGAGACAGAATGCTGGACTGGATGGGCTGTGGCCTGTTCCAGCAAGGTTGTTCTTATGTTCTTAGGTAGCTACAATTTTAATACCTCAAGGCCATCTATCCACACTCGTAGGCTCCTTCAACATATGAATTAACCCCTCCAGGGCAAATTCTTCACAATAACATAAATATCTATGTTGGGACTAAGAGTTCACTTTGAGGTAAAGGCTGCAAAAGAGAAAAATGCATTCCAGCTATGTCCCCAACCCCTTTTGAGATACCCCTTACACCTCCAATGACATCACTCTCAATGCCTGGCTACACTGTCATCATCATAACTTTGCCTGTAGGCATACTCGTGGTGACAGTAGCTCAGCAGCTGTCCTGATTGGTGTGCCAGATCAATTTTGTGCCACCACCATATAAAAATGGCAACCCCCATCTCTGACAGAAGATGCATTGGGCCGGGCCAGGTTCTATGGCAATTATGGATAGGATCAGTTTCATTTCTGTGCTAACTTTCTTCTGGTATAGGGACACAAGGCAAAATCAGAAATGATTAAGAACAGATACAGATAAGAACACAATGAGCCATAATGCCAGAAAGCAATTATACACATAATAATGGTTTTAAAACTGCGAAGTTAAAGCATTTTTAAAACTCTTGAAAGCATGCACACTTGAGAAAACAGTAGACACAGGGGTCTCATTAAATACAACTTCTTCTCAGCAGTCCAATTCAGCTTGTGAAAATTTTTCTAAATAGAAAGGTCTTTGTCCATGTTGTGTATGTTAACTGTGTTTTCTGACAGGAATGGAATGTATCTTTTCTCATGTATCTATTCTAATGCAAATAAGTGGATCGAAAAATGTGCACACTCTGTTAGCCAATGGGCTTGTTCTATTATTGTTACTGTTACTGTTTATAGTGTATAAGTATGAGTTTTGCCCCATCCAAACTGTGGTGGCCTCAACTGGACCAAGACATAGAGCAGATGGTCGGCACTTGTGCCAGCTGTCAATACTCTCGCCCAGACCAATCCCACCTTCCCTCTCGGGAATGGAATTCTGCTGGGGGCCCGTGGTCCAGGTTGCACATAGATTTCGCAGGTCCATTTAGGGGTGCCCTATTTTTGTTGGTTGTAGACTCATTCTCTAAGTGGCTGGAAGTGATTAGACTGCCTAATACCACTTCAGCCACCACGATAATGCACCTGCGAAGGCTGTTTGCAGCATTTGGACTTCCAGATGTGCTGGTGTCTGACAACGTGTCCACGTTCACATCTGCAGAATTCCAATCCTTCATGGAAAGGAATGCAATTAGGCACATCACTGCCGCCCCATTCCACCCAGCCACCAATGGCCAGGTGGAGCGGCAGGTGCGCACAACTAAGGATGCGCTTTGGCGTATGGGTGAAGGGGATTTATAGCTCCAGTTATGCCAGTTTCTTTTCACGTGTAGGCTCAGCCCCCTTGCCTCAGGGCTGTCCCCTGCTGAATTGCTCCTGAGAAGGAAACTGTCATCCTTGCTGGACAGATTGGATTGCTCTAGGGTGGAGGACAAAGGCACAAATATAGTGATCCAACACCAGAAGGTTTTTTCTCCGGGAGATCCTGTACATTGCTGCAATTATGCAGCTGGTGGTCCTACGTGGGTGCCTGGGTTTGTGATCGATCAGACTGGTCCTGTATCTTACAGAATCAAAACAGCCACTGGTCTGATCTGGAGGAGGCACACAGATCAATTGAGACCCAGAATACTGGACCCACAGGACGAATACAGACTCTCAACATTAGGGTTGGCCCTCACCCATATAAACCCAGGGGGCAGAGGTAATAGTCAGCAGCAAGCTAACTTAGATCCAAAGATGCGTTCTAGGGACCGATTTCAAGGGGAAATTGTGGAATGCTCCCCTACTCCGGCCAGGTGTACCCCTACACTGTCCCAGCCTAGCACTCTGGATTCCTTTATTAATGATGACCAATTTTGTTTAGAGTCGCCCTCCACTCTTAGTACACAGAGGAGGGACCCTGAGTTGTCTTTATCATCCACAGAATTAAATTTTGGTTTAGAGCGATCCCCTGCACCTCCATGACAAACGGGGCTTTAATTTGGGTTTACAATCCTCCCCCTCTAGTCAATCCCTCACTCTAGTCGGGACGCCCATCCTATGAGCCCCTGAGCCGGCTCAGCCAAGTGTCCGACCCAGAAGGGAAACTAGACCGCCATCCTGGTTAAAGGATTTCGTTTTTACCTAGGGGGGAAGAATGTTATGTATGTTAACTGTGTTTTCTGACAGGAGCAGAATCTATCATTTCTCATGTATCTGTTCTTATGCAAATAAGTGGATCGAAAAATGTGCACACTCTGTTAGCCAATGGGCTTGTTGTATTATTGTTACTGTTACTGTTTATAGTGTACTAGCATATTTTGCCCGGCAGTGCCAAGCTTTTTAAAATTGTGTTGGATAGTAAAGTGTTTGGTTTTTTTTTCTTGAACAAATGGTGCCGGGCTTTTTTAAATGGTGTTGAAAGGTTTTGTGAATTTTTGGCTTCGAGGCGCTGCGTCCGCCTGTGGCGGACTTGCACTCCCAGTGTGTTGTTTATTTTTATTTTTTGTGCGCCGGCTTCCTCAGTGCCAGGCTCTTTTAAATGGTTTTGGAAGGGTTTTGTTTTATTTTATGCAAATGAGGGTAGTTTTTAATTGTGCTTTTTTAATATTTTATTTTTACACATGGGCTGTTAGAAACTGTGGTTTTTTATTTATTTTTTGGTTTTTTGGTTTTTCAAAAGAGGAAAGGATGATATTTTTTTTATAATTATTGTATTTAACCAAATAATGTGTTACTATGTGTATTTTTTTAAATAGTTGTGCCTTGGATAATAATTTTTAAAATGTGTAAGAATATGTTTTTTTAATCAATGTTTCCATACTGTGTTTAGATGTTTTGTTTTGTTTTTTTGGGTGAAAACTTATGTCTTTTCCTTTTTTTGAATTTTTTGTGATTAGTGTGAATATTTTTGAATGATTTGATAACTTATTTCATTAATTTGGGAAGTATTTATTATTTTGAATATTTTTGAATGTTTTTTCTCTTGTGGCCACTGGGTGGGGCTGGTGAGCTTTTCTTCTACTCTACAATTTTTCTCTACTGTCCTCTGGGTGTCGCATCTTCTTCCGGTAAGTATTCTCTTTATTTTCTCAGTTTAGTTCCGGTCGTCATGGAGTGAAGACGTCTCCTGGTAAGCTCTCTGGTTTTATTTTTTGGGGGGTGGGGTGGGGGTTGTTTTGGGTTTTTTGGGGGGTCTGTGTGATGTTTTTGTGTTTCCTTTTTGGATGTTTTTGTGGGTTTTTTGTATTTTGTATTTTTGGTTTTTAGTATTTTTGACTGTTTTTGGATTGTGTTTTTGGATGGTTTTGTGTTTACTTTTTTAAGGGGGTGTCTTTCTTTTCCATGGGCCATACTCGATGCCTGGCCCGTGGAAAGGAAAGGGCATGGGGGGCCTTTCTTTTCCATGGGCCATGCTCAATGTCTGGCCTGTGGAAAGGAACGGGCGTGGGGGGGCTTTCTTTACTGCAGGCCATGCTCGATCCCTGGCCCATGGAAAGAAAAGGGCGGGGGTGGTCTTTTTTTCACAGGCCAGGCTCGTTCCCTGGCCCATGGAAAGAAAAGGGCGGGGGTGGGTGGTCTTTTTTTTTTCACTGGCCAGGCTCAATCCCTGGCCCATGGAAAGGAAAGGGCAGTGGCGGCTGATTTTTTTTTACTTTTATTTTTCGCACGCTGGCTGCCTCAGCGTTCTGCACACCCATGGCGCGCAGGATGCTGGGGCTTGTAGTTTGGCGTGCACGATTTGGTTAGTGCAGCGGACTTTTTCCTGTGGCTTATTTTTGATTGGCCACGGTGCGTTTCTGAATGTTCCTTTTGTTCGCGCCACTCAGCCTGATTGGCTCTGGTGCGGCGTGGCAAAGGAACGTTGGGAATTGAAGTTCCCTTTTTTTGT
Organism: Bradypodion ventrale; assembly: GCA_035047345.1. Classification (NCBI taxonomy): domain Eukaryota; kingdom Metazoa; phylum Chordata; class Lepidosauria; order Squamata; family Chamaeleonidae; genus Bradypodion; species Bradypodion ventrale. Next base: position 478,439,729 of record JAWDJE010000001.1, on the reverse strand, counting down.
TTGCATCCGGGGGGCTCCTGCCCCACTGGTGGAAATTTCAACCCAACAGTTACCTGCAAACCGGGTTCGGGCGAGTGAATGGAGGCCCATTACAGGCTAGTAGGGTCTGGCTAAACATCCTTTGTCACATTCCAACGGTTAAGGCACCATTTTATAGGTATAGATATAAGTCCGAGTTTTGCCCCATTCAAACTGTGTTCACACCCCACTAATAAAGAGCTGAATTTCACTACTTCATTCATCTGCTTGTTCATTCCTTGAACACTAAAGTCCACCAGTAGGACAGCAGGATGGGGCCTCTCTCTTCTCCTAAAGGAGAGCATGCCAGAATCTAGTGGTAGATACCAGAAGGACCCTTTCTTACATCCTTACCCAACAGGACTGTGAGTGCAGCAGGAGTGAGAGATGAGACATTTCAAGATTTTTTTTTAAAGTAGAGGAAGATAATACAATGGTGTGTTTTTTCCTAGTCCCAAATACAGTATGTAGGCCTGATATGCCAGTCAGGGTACCAGTATCGGGTAGTATCACTACTACTGATGACAGGTGGGTAAACCACCTAATAGCCAGTCTCTTCACCACAGTGACGGAGGCCTTAATTTGTGCACTAGTCACAACAGGTATAAAAATTTCAGTCACTCCAGGTAAAGGTAAATATACCCTTGCTCGAAAGCCAGTCATATCTGACTCTAGGGTTTAGTGCTCATCTCTGTTTACAGCCAGCACTGTCTGCATCTGCAGATATTTCCATGAACACATGGCAGGCATGCCTCAACACCAGAGTGCGCAGAACAGTGTTTACCTTCACACCTAAGTGATACCTATTTATCTACTTGCAATTTCTTTCTTTTGAACTGCTAGGTTGGCAGGAGCTGGGACAGAGATCTACTCAGGAATCGTACTCCAACTTTCCAGTTGTCGAGTTCAGCATCTGAACCACTTCAGCCACAGCCGTCCAACCTCAGAGGGACCTGAAATTTGGAAGGGGAAAAAAACCAGGGGGAAATGTGAATGTAAGTAGGGATGCCATACGTAACGGAAAACCAGGAATTGCATGGGTTGAACCTGTCCCGGCCCGGTTCCAAAAGAATCATTTAAAATTCCCACTTTTCAGACCAAGGGGGTTTGAAGAAAAAATATGGACTTTTTTCTTGCAATAGAGTTGCACTTCTATTGAACACCAGCAGGTGGTGCAGCAATAGCAAAGGGAGACAGAAAAAAACCACGCCATTTTATTACTGCTTTTATTGAAGTTGCGGCAGCAACAGCTTGCAGAATGAGCTCCTGTCTTTGTCCCAGCTCCTGCAAACCTAGCAGTTTGAAGGCAAGAAATTGCAAGTAGATAAATAGGGACCACTTTGGGGAGACGGTAAACAGTTTTCCATGTGCTCCAGTGTCTAGTCATGCCTGCCACATGACCTCGGAATACGTCTGCAGAAGCAGACAATGCTGGCTCTTCGGCTTTGAAACAAAGATGAGCACTGAACCTTAGAGTCGGATACGACAGGCTTCCGAGCAAGGGAAACCTTTACTTTTACACATGGCAGTCCCGGTTTGGGAGGATAGGATTATGGTAACCCTAAATGTGAGGAAAAGCAAAATGGAAAGACAAATCTAACCAGACCCAGGATTCTATGTGGTTCATTCTTTTAAATCTGCTTTGTAGTCCCTGTGCACTCATCCATGTTAATTTTCAGGCAGACTGACTATGAGTAGAGGAAAAGGCTGTAGCCCCATCTCCCATTGTTTCTAGTTTTGTTGCTCTTCCAAATATTGGCCTGTATCTTACTGTCAAATGTTGAGTGAAAGGAAAATCATTTAGCATCCCCTTGCTCCGGCAGGCTGCATATTGCAGGCCCATTCTTGTTTGATTGCAGATTTGGTCACACAACTGGTTGTGTGATGGGAAGCCTACAAAAATGGGATGGGTACAATACTTACATGATTGCCATTCTGAGTTCCTTTGGCTGGATGTGAGGGTATACAAGAGTTAAACCAAATTAGTAGATGGAGGAAGGAGCTTGCTGAACAAGAAACAACATTAAAGGAGGATATATCTGAGGAACTCAATCTCCACTACAGAACTTGGAGGACCCTGAATAGGCTGAGCCCCCTAAATGTAAGACCAACAGGCTGAAATGGGGACTGCTGGCAGACAACAGCATGTTGTGTGAGTGTGCAGAGATACAGAATCTGGCTCATTTACTACCAGAAACATGTACCATTGAAAACCTAATTTTGTCCAACGACAAAGCCAAGAATGTGGCTTCATTTTGGCAGTGCAAAGTTTTATCTGGACATGAAATAAGACGATCACCGTTCTGCCCCACATTCAAACAAGATAATACCAGCTTTGGAGAGCACTGAATATAGAGAGAGCAGCCTCTTTTATTAATGAGGACTCTCCATATGAGTCATGGAGGAGCCCCATGGATAACCGAGGTGCTCTTCCTTAGACTCGTTGTTGTCCACACAAAAGCAGAAGCTAAGGGAGGCATGGCTGGAATTGTCCCCTCTCTCCATGGTGAACATATAGGATTTGAACATGGCTTAGATATTTAGTTGTTTATGTGCAAAATATACTGTCATGTGATCCTTTCACTCAGGTTTCTCCAGCATTATAAGAATTTTAATTTTAATTTAATTTTTGAATTTGTATTGCCACCCCCTCGCCGGAGTAACTCTGGGCAGCTTACAATCTTTACCTTTAAGGAGGGACATGGTCCGTTGGTGTCCGGCATACACACCCGCACCCATCCCTAATATCCCATAATGAGCTGCCTGCACTTGCCTTAACACCATCCAAACATTGCCGCAAGTGTCCGCCAGGTGTGAGTGGAGCAACCTCCCCATGAACGCAAACAAAAATTAAAAACTACAAGGCCCAGCATCCTCCATGCTGTGCCACCCCTCAGCCAATGAGGCTGAAGGGCGTGAGCATGGAGGAGGCAGGGCAGCCGGCATGATGGCTTTTTTAAAAAAATCTGTGTCGAGGGGGAAACACCCAGCCAGCAAAAGCTAAGTGCAGTGGGGGTTAGGGGGGAAGGCACAGCCCCAGTAACTATGCCGCCCAACTGCCGCACCACCTTGCCCCCCCTCCCTAAACCCCACCACACTTACCTTTTGCTGGCTGGATGTTCCCCCCTTGGCACAGTCTTCTGTGTTGGGAGGTGCACTGGCCTTTTCTTTTGTCCCTGTGAGCATAGAGGCCTCCACGACTGCAGGGATGAAAGAAAAGGCTGGTGCGCCTCCCAACGCAGAAGGCCGTGCCGGGGGGGGGGGGGAGACCAAGCCTTCAAAAGGTAAGTGTGGGGGGTGTTAGGGAGTGGGGGGAGGCACAGCCCTGGTAACTACGCCACTCACCTGCCCCACCACCTTGCCCCCCCTAACCTCCACTGCACTTACCTTTTGCTGACTGGCCCTTTCCCTCCAGCATGGCCTTTTGGGAGTCGTCGCTGAGGATTAGGGGGGGAGGAGGGAAATCCAAACCCCCCCCCCCAACTTCCACAAGATTGTGTGTGTGTGTGTGTGTGGTCACCGAGGCTTCCAAGGAGGAGGAGGGGAGCCCCTCCTCTCCCCACAGAGCTACCACATGTGTGTGTGCATTGTCTCTGTGTGTGTGATTGTGTTGTGTGTGTGCGGTTGTGTTGTGTGTAATGAGTGTATGTTTGGTTGTGTTGTGTGTGCAGTGTATGTGTGCATGGTTGTGTGTGTGGTTGTGGTGTATGTGTGTATTGAGTGTGTGTGTGTACTTGTGTTGTGTGTGTGTAACCCCTACCACCAAAAAAAAAACCACACAAAAAAACCAGCAGTGCCGGGCAAAAATATGCTAGTAAAAGCATAAAAACAATAAAAACATACATAAAAACCCATCCCCATTTCCCCCTCCCATCCCCATCCCACATACATAAAAAACCCATCAAGCCAGCAGGCGGGGGTCACAGCTCCATTAGTGCCCCACACCTGCCCCACCAGCTAGGTTTTTAATCATTTCCCGAATGGCAGCAATTCCGTCTGCAGTCGTAGTTCTCTTGGTAGGAGGTTCCATAGGGTCAGTGCGGATACAGAGAAGGCCCTCCTTCTTGTGCTAGAGAGATGGGCTCCTCTAACTGATGGTACAATTAGAGAGCCCCTCAAGTCCGCTCTGGTTGGATGGACAGATGTTCTTGGGGCAATGTGGTCTCTTAGGTATCCTGGCCCACTGCCATGTAGGGCTTTAAAGGTCATCACCAGCACCTTGAATTGCACCCGGAGACAAACTGGTAACCAGTGCAGCTCCCGAAGCAGTGGTGAGGCACAGGCATAACGCCTGCACCCCATCACCACCCGGGCAGCCGCATTCTGGAGCAGCTGCAGCCTCCGAATGGTCATCAAGGGCAGCCCCATGTAGAGTGTGTTGCAATAATCTAGTCTAGAGGTGACTAGAGCATGTGTGACCATGAGCAAGGAGTCCTGGTCCAGGAGTGGGCGCAACTAGCAAATTACACAAAGCTGTGCAAAAGTCCTCCTGGCCACGACTGCCACCTGCTCTTCAAGCTGTAGTCATGAGTCCAGGAGGACCCCCAAGTTGTGCACCGGGTCTGTCTGGGGGAAAATAGCCCCATCCAGGACCAAAGATGGTAGCTTCCGAGATAAGGCCGGGCCCCTAATCCATAGACACTGTCTTGCTAGGATTCAGTTGTAGCCCATTGTCCCCCATCCAGACCCTCACTGCCTCCGGACACCTGGCTAGCCTTGAACGAATCATACACATTCAGCTGAATCCAAAGAATAGTTAAAATATGTGAGGCGATTTTTTTTTGCCAAATGCTCATAGATTTATGTTCTCCAAACATTTCCCACACAAATGCCATGCATTTCTGTTTTTCACTTTTTAAAACACATTTCAACTTTCTCTGCCTCTAGTTTTTCTTCCATCCTGCTGAAAACTGCAACTCAATTTTCACCATTGTTAAAGAGCTTCAAATCAGAGACTTCTGGTTTAAAATAAAAATAAAAAATTGGGTTTATTTAAACTTCCTTTGCTGCTTCTGGCTTTGGCTATAAAATAAAATAAAATAAAATAAAATAATTAAATACAGGATTGGAAATGCTAATTAGCCTCTGTCACAATTCCTGTGGCTGATGACAGAATTCAGGGTATGCAAATCAGACTAAAGCTACCCTGAATGTGTCAGGCCTTATTTCCACTGATAGAAATTGACAATCCCTGGGTTAAGAGGTAAAATATGATCTCTCCCCTTTTCTTTTCCACAAAACTGTTGACTTTTCACTAGGATTGTACTAAGGTGTATGCATTAATAAAAGAAATTAGAAAGGCAGTCAATTCTTTCTTTATTAATCAGACACAATTTGCTCCACAGCCGTGTCTCCATAGTCAGGCTAAAGCAGGGATTAATGGTTTTAAAACATACATACCTCTTGTAAAGGGCAAACTTCCTTTCAAATGCATTTTAAAATAAGAAAGAGGACAGTTTGTTTATTCAAAACAATATTCTGGGGTCCTGAAATTTTGAATGGACAGGATGGTGGTAATGAATGGATTGTTCAGGCATTGCTTGGGGAAACACCTCTGAACATATTTATGCAAACAATGGTGAGAATCCTGCTGTGCAATTAGAGAAAAGGTAAAAGTCACCCTTGCTCGAAAGCCAGTCGTATCTGACTCTAGGGTTTAGTGCTCATCTCTGTTTCAAAACCGAAGAGCCAGCACTGTCTGCTTCTGCAGATGTGTCCATGGTCATGTATGTTGACATAAATTTACAATAGGATTTGTCCAATGTAAACTTTTACAAGGTGTGATACAAGAGGAAGAAGACTAAATTATTTGTGTTACATATTATCAGAAATAATAATGATGAAGCAAGATATACGTATATGATAGCTGTCATTAATCAAAAGAAACAACCCATGATTAGATCTTATTAGATCTTATTAGATCTTCTGAGGATGCCATAACATTGTCAGTTTTAATAAGCTGGATATTATATTTTGAATAAGCAACAAAGAAAGAACATAGTCACTTTCCCTCAGAGTTCTTCTTGCTATCATTTCTTTTAACAAGTCACCTATATTGGTTAGAATCAACTCAAGGATAGGTACTCCTCTAGTTTATTTTTCAACTTTTTGTAGGAGAAAAGTACCAGCCACACATTCCAGGAATATCAGAATAGTTGAAGATATCAGAATAGTTAAAATTTCCCATTACTACTACATAGGGGTTCCCAAACTTTTTACGCCGTGGGCCTGACCGCGGCCCTGGAAGCAGAAGTAAATGCATGCGCTTCTGTGTTTACAACAGCCGCAGGCACATTTACAGCTGGCATAACTGCATTTATGCATGCACAGGTGTGTATTTACTGGTCTCTATGTAAACACTATAATCTGGCAGAATTCAACAATTCATGGGGACATCAAGTATTGCTGTTAGAAAGTGACCAAGTTAAGACCTTGTGGGGTTTTCAGAACCAAACTTGACATATACCTTGAGTACAATACACCAGACAAAACAATAATTGAATGAAGAACTGTCAGGATAGTTAACATTACAATTCCAGGGGATGCCAGAGTGGAAGATAAATAATTGGGGGAAAATAAGAAAATAAGGAGACCTGGTAATAGAAATAACTCATCTATAGATGAAATGCAGTTCAGTACAGTACTCCCTATAGTCATCAAATATTATAACCAAGTTCAGATCTTTGAAATAACACCATCAGAGCTTCAGAAGACTGTGATATTGGGAACACTAACCGCCACTAAAAGACATACTAAATGACCATCCTGGAAATCTCTAGATCAGTTGTGCCCAAATTATGGCCCACGGGCAAGATCCGGCCCATGATGACAATTCATCTAGCCCACAACACCCTTGTCGCTCCTGGAAGCAAAAGTAAAATGCACCCATGTGGTGGGAGGAACCATGTGACCAGCCCGCTGAACCATGTGACCTGCTGAACCACGTGACTGGCCCACGACCCAAAAGGTTTGGGCACCTCTGCTCTAGATCTGGCTCCACTTTATTCTGAGACTGTACTTTCTCCATCAAATGGATGGTGGTATCAAACAGCCCCCAAATACCGTGAAAAGATTTTGTTTCTTGCATTTTGGTTATGCTACATCTTTGTGGCTCTTTCCAGCTGACTACTACTTACTTTCTTTCTCCCCCTACTGGATTATTTCCCTGTTTTAAGACTAATCTGAAGAGTCAAAAGTGCGTATGGAAAATATGTTATAATAATTACTGCACACAAGCTATAAGAGGTGCAAAGTGTTCATAAAAGATCAAGATAGATGAATTTTCTTAATAAGTGGCTAAAACATCCTTAGAATATCCGGAGCTATTTTGCTGCTCAAGGGTTTTCAATGCAACGCTCTGATGATAGAAGAACCACTTCTATCAAATATTAAGCTACTGTAAATTTACTATAATTGAATAATTTGCCTCTTAGCTTTGGTTCACTAAAACTGTAGCAAGGTTCTCATCACTAAGTGATCGTTCTGCAGTCTGTTTCAATATATGTCATGTCAGACAAGGCTCGTATATAGTACCATTTAAGATTTAGCAATTCCAAAGCCAAGGGACCTTGTAAAAGATCTGGATGATTGACCATAAAGTATGCACGTATTTAGTCATATTAAATTACGATTAAAGCACCAAGCTTCAAATTTAAATACAAAATTGATAAATCTTTGCTGCTTTAGAAAAGTAGAGTCCCATGCAGCTCATACTGAAAATGAGAAGGAATTCAAAATGAAGAATTAGCAAATGGCATATGGTCTCCATAGATTAAATAAATAAATAAATAAATGTAGCTACATTGGCATACCTTCTGGAAAGCATAGGTAAAAAAGAAATTCAAAGTGGGTCAGTTTCTCATGGAGTTGATCAGACAAGCTGTACATGAGATGAACCAAGAGGAATTGGCATGCTTTGCCTCTGTTGGAGCAGCAATGCTAGAATCAGGGCCAGCCCTACCATTGGGCACAATGAGGTGCTTATCTTTGATGGAAGATGCTGAAGGGCAGCAGCAAGGTGTCAAAGGGAAGTACTTTGTATCACAGAACCTGCGTTCTGCTCCATTCAGTGGCCTTTTTCCTTGAAAGGGATATTGTTTCGCATTGCTAATGTTGAAGACACAACTGCCAATCCAGAAGACTTTTGAACATGGGAGAGGTGGGGCTCCATCTATTCTTGTCTTAGTCTAAGCCTGAAGAAACTGCATAGTAACAGGCAGGCCAGCACTGTGCCCAACAGTGGAACCAAGCTATGTGACCAGGAAGCTGTCAATGCTTCCTGATCAGCTGTCCCAGGTCTGCGGCTATTCAACAGCCATGAGACACCCCAAGTAATAGTGCTGTCCAATGTCCCAAATTACCTGAGACCACAACCAAATAACTAAACAGGCCATTCTGATTAAAATCACCCACACTACCCGCCATATGGGGTACAGCCAACAGCTGAACCCCGACCCACCCCCGACTGACCTTCCAGGCTGGAGACCCTAGAGCAATGGAAGGAGCAAATTGAGGCAAAAAGGCAATGAAGCCATGGAGAGGCTGGAGGCCCTAGCCTCTGGAATTGGAGAACTGGGCAAATAGCATAGCAAAAGAAGACCAGGCCATGGACATCAGGTATGAGAGGAAAAGATTGGAGGCAAGGGAGGCACCTCGGTCCATCATATGGAAGGAGGTCCGCCAGTGCAGACATTGCCTTCATGACTTCAGAAATGCACCATCCCACCTATGAGATGAACGTCACCTGCAGATGCACTGCAAGGAAAACAGAAGAACGGAGGCAGGGACACCTCAGTCCATCGCATGGAAGGAAGTCCACCAGTGTAGGCCTCGCCTTCTTGAATTGAAAAATGCGCCATCCCACCTATGAGATGCACACCACCAGTGGATGCACCGCACAGTAAAATGTTCAATATGAAGATTGGCAGGAAAGAACTGTGCCATTGTCACAGTGAGATGCCCAGCAGCAAGTGGAAACAGGAGGAAAATTGCACCCTATCACACCCGAGATGCACGCCCCCAGCAGAAGCACTGCAGGATGAAACTACAACACAGCAGGCTGTGGCAACGGCAGGAACCATGCCTTAAGAAGAGTCTGGGGACCTGAAAGAAAAGAGAAGGCACCAGCAGAAACTGCCCACACATTTTTTGGGAGGTGGAGAGATGGGGTATGCAACATAAGTAAACCACAGGATTATACAGGCACATGGAGTCAGGGTTCAGGGGAAGCAGTGAGTGGAGTAGCAGAGATTGATAGTGCACACTCATGTCGCCCACCCCAAAGCTGAGAAGCGGAGCCAGCCCGGAGACTCGGGAGTTGTGTATGTGGAGCCACTAAATCCCAGGCATGCGCCAAGCCCAGGGCGGGGCCATGCCATAGTGACATTAAGACCCCCGGGATGCCAAAGGAGACCATATCTGTGTGAAAACACCCGAGGAAAGCTGATTCGATGTGCTAATAGCAGACTTAAATCAACACAACACAATCACACTTATGTATTTCCCCACAGCACTAGTGCACTCTTAGGGCAATTAACAGTTAAATAACATCGTTCCCCCATATACTGCATACTCAGATTGCCCCTACAAAAGGATGGAAGGCTGAGTCAACCTGAATCCCGGATGGAGGGAACTCACAACCCAACAGGTGCAGGACAGCAGTTTAACCAATGTTGCCAGCCTAGTAAGGAAGGAAGGCCAAATAAACCCAACCCCCGGACAAGAATAGAACTCAGACTTCTTGGGTAGCGGTAGGGCAGTGGATTCCCTGAGACCCCAAGGGTGGAAACCACCCAAGGAAAGGCCCCAGCCAGTGTAGGCAAGCAAAGCAAAAGCAAAACTGTTCTCATAGAAAAAGGCCCAGTAAGGGAGAAAATTATTTTATCCCTTGCCCATTCAAAGAGGCCGGAACCACTACCGAAAAATTAATGAGCAGTGTGCTTAGATTGAACCACTCCTCACCAGGCCGGGGCTGCCTGTGTGAGGGCTGCCCAAGAAGGAGAAAGATTTGTTTCTCCAATTCCGAGCAGTTAAAGAAGGCGAGGCAGGAAGGAGCCACCATCTCTTCTTAATGGCTCCTCCCTAGCACACCAGGCAGGCAAGGCCTGCAAGAGCAAGCGGCCCATCTCTCCCCAGGGGAAGCAGGCAAAACAAGCACAAGGGGGTATTTTACCCCCAGTGCTGGTCCAATTGGCTGGATTCCTTTAGGGGAACAGCAAGGAGGTGGACACTGAGGGAGAAGAAGGAGATATAACCCAGAGGGAGGAGGCAAGATGCTCTCTTGATCCAATGCTCTGAGCTAAGGGTGAACTGCAAACATGTAGTTGCTTAAGTCAGAAAGCAGGGGGGGGGGGGGCTGGGCTTTCCCCATAGAGACGCTTTCTTTATTTTGATATGCTTTCTGAACTTTGGGTGAACTTTCTTCTGTAACTTACTCTGATTACAATATACTTTGAAAATACTTGAAGATGCATGGAGTGTTTACTTGGCTATTCTCTACCTTATCTACACTAATCTAGTATCCTGGGTTGCTTAGCTGGGAGGGGGGCAGCTTGGAAGCAGGAACCAACCACTGGTGGGCAGAAAGAACTTGTTGTTGTTCAGTCACACAGTTAGTTCCGACCCTTTGTGACCCCATGGACCACCGCCCTCTAGGCACCTCTGCCCTCCACCATCCTCCTCAACCTACCCAGCTCTGTGCCCACTGCGTCTACAATACCATCCAGCCATCTCACATTTGGCCGCCCTCTTCTTCTTTTGCCCTCCACCTTTCCCAGCATCAAGGCTTTCTCAAGTGAGTCCTCTCTTCTCATTTGATGTCCAAAGTACTTTAGCTTCATCTTTAGTATTTGACATTCTAAGGAGCAGGGTTGATTTCCAGGGTTAATTTCTTCTAGGATTGACCCAGTTGTTCTCCTCACTGTCCAGGGGATTCTCAAAACTCTCCTCCAACACCACATTTCAAAGGCATCTATTCTTCTGTGCTCAGCTTTCCTAATGGTCCAGTTCTCACAACCATACATTACCACCAGAAATACCATTGCTTTGACTATGTGAATTTTTGTTTGCACTATGTTCCCCAGGTTTCGCATATCTTGTCTCTCAAGCATCAGTTGCCTTTTTATTTCATGGCTGCAATCCCCATCTGCAGTGATCTTTGATCCTAAGAAAGTAAAATCTGTCACTGCTTCTACTTCTTCCCCATCTATTTTCCAGGGACTGATAAGGCCTGTTGCTATTATCTTGGTTTTCTTGATATTGAGTCTCAAGCCAGCTTTTGCACTTTCTTCTTTCAACCTAAGCAGAAGCTTCTTTAGGTCTTCTTCACTTTCTGCCATTAGGGTAGTATTATCTGCTTATCTCAAATTGTTGATGTTTCTCCCAGCGATTGTGATCCCAAATTGTGATTCCTCCATCCCTGCATTGTGCATTATGTGCTCTGTGTATAAGTTGAATAAGCAGGGTGACAAAATGCAGCCTTGTCTTACTCCTTTTCCTATTCCAAACCACTCCATCATTCTGTATTCTGTCCTAACTGTTGCTTCTTGACTCATGTACAGATTTCTCATGAGGTATATAAGTTTTTCTGGTATTCCCATCTCTTTAATTACTTACCACATTTTGTTGTGGTCCACACAGTCAAAGGCCTTGGTGTAGTCAATGAAACAGCGTAAATTTGTTCCTGACACTTCTCCCAGTAATACTCTGAGAACTACTTTGAGGATGATCAAAATGAAAATGAGGAATAAGAAACACGAGGAATGAGAAGAGGAATAGAAAAGTAATGTATGCTTGCAAGAAACTCATGTATGCTTGCAAGAAACTGCAAGTAGATATATAGGTACCACTTTAGTGGAAAAGGTAGCAGCATTCTGTCCGCTCCGATGTCTAGTCATGCCTGCCACATGATCATGGAATTGTCTGCAAATACAGACAATGCTGGCTCTTTGTCTGTAGAAGAAGAGCAACATCCCCTAGAGTTGGACACAACTGGGTTTCAAGCAAGTGAGATTTTTACCTTTACCTATCACCAATTACGACATGCCTGCCCTTGCTGGCCTATCCCACCATATCCATGCTGTGTTGAACAGAACCTGAGAAGAAGCAATTTTTATGTACATGCAGGTTGGTGTATAGCAGGATTTCCCAACATTTTCAAGCTGGGGGCCAGGTCACGCTCTCTCAGTCAGCTTCGAGGGTCGGATGGCCATTTTGCTCTGTGTGTGTGTGTGGCCATTTTGTTTCTCGAATGCCCTTGGAGGGGTGGGGTCCAAATGAAATGGTGCCACTGTCTGGATCTGGTGCATAGATCTGGATCTGGTGACGCCATTCATTTTAGACACAGAGTCCCAACTGCATGGATAACTGTGCTTGGAATAGTGGCTGTATGCAGGTATGCTACTTCTGGCTGTATGCCACTTCTGAAAAATCCCATTCCCCTGCTGCACAGGCTGGCTCTTCCCCTAGAAACTGAATTCCCAATATCTACCTCCATCATACTGTCAAGCGCAGCTCTGGAGATTACGGGACCTGTGCAGAACATTTCTGCACAGGTCCATTCTACGCATGCATAAAAGCCTTCTACGCAGGTTTTTACGCATGTGTAAAATGGACCTGCGCAGAACCGCTCTGTGCAGGTCACTTCTACACATGCGTAGAAGGCTTCTACGCATCCCCTTCTGCACAGAAGCCTTCTACACATGCATAGAAGGGTTCTACATGTACTAGAAAGGACCTGCACAGAAGGGATACGCACTAACTCCTTTCCCCCTGCTGCCAAATTATGAGGTAGCAGCAGCTCCGGGTGGGAAATGGAGAAAATCGGTGCGGAAATATGGGCAATCCCAGCCAATCCGGGATTCTTGACAGGTATCATCTCCATATTCGAGTACAACTCATTGAGCTATCCCCATGGCAATGCCAAAATCTACCCATGCACAATGGCTAGATTGGGGCGGCCAACCTTGGTGCCCCATTTATTCTTGACCTTCAATACCCAGAAGCCCTGATCAGCAGGTGTGCTTCTGGTAATTGAAGTCCAAGAACAACTGGGGCACCCAGGATGGCCAACCTTGGGCTAGATTAAGGTTACCAAATGAGCAGAGAATCTTCTGACCATTTCTGGTAGGTCAGGGATGACTCCTTGGTTGGTTGTGATGCCTGTATCACAGCTGTGTTCAACACAAGACCTGTCCTAAGTCTCCTAGACTAGCTTGTTTCCTCATTGTGTAGTGGACACAACACAGTAATGGTGCAGTCCGTTTCACCTGCCAGCCTCGCTAGTTTCTTGTACTTAGACAGGGAACATTTTGTCCTATTCAAGGAGCAGCAAAAGATCTCAGGCTGGCCTTGCATTTTGGTATTAAATTAACCTTGGCATGGGTCCCACAAACTATATTATTTCATATTTTATGAAGACACATTATTAATTTGGGGAAGTGATCAAGACATATATTTTTCTCCCACAATAGAGAAATCAGTGATGTTTCCCCAGTCTAACATATTTTGCAGTCAACTATTTTTGTACTGGTTTACAGCTTCATCCCATCATGCTTCCACTTATAGCTAACACTAGTCTTCAAATTCAAGCACCATTATATTGGCAGTTAATTCTTTTACAACTTTATATATATAGTCCTGCTGCTTCTCCATGTTCATATATACATCTAATCCCCTCTTGCTTTCATTTTACAACACTCATTCCTTTTAATTATTATGAATCAACACAGTGAATCAACAATAAAATAAAACCCATTCATACCCAAATTAACCCCAACCATACCTACTGGCTAGAAGGGGGGAAAGAGGAAAGAAAAAACAGAAGAAAATAAAGTAGCAAGTTGGATGAACAGAAATGGCTCAAGTTGGAAAGTCAAGTAATGGAAAATGTGTAAAGAAATAAGATCATGGAGAAAACAAAGGAATATCAGAAACAAATCTACTTCTGTTTTATTGACTAAACCAAGGCATTTGACTGTGTGGACAATAACAAAATGTAGCAAAAAATTAAAGAGGTGGGAATACAGAACACCTTATACGCCTCATGAGAAATCTGTACATGAGTCAAAAAGCAACAATTAGGACAGAATAACTGGTTTGAAATAAGAAAAGGAGTAAGACAAGGCTGCATTTTGACACTCTGCTTATTAACTTATACACAGAGCACATAATGCGCAATGCAGGGATGGAGGATTCACAATTTGGGATCAAAATTGCTGGGAGAAACATCAACAATTTGAGATATGCAGATGATACCACCCTAATGGCAGAAAGTGAGGCTCTTGATTAGGTTGAAGGAGGAGAGTGCAAAAGCCGGCTAGAGACTCAATATCAAGAAAACCAAGATAATGGCAACAGGCCCCATCAGTCCCTGGAAAATAGATGGGGAAGAAGTAAAAGCAGTGACAGATTTTATTTACTTAAGATCTAAGATCACTGCAGATAGAGAATGCCGCCATGAAATAAAAAGGCAACTGACACTTGGGAGACAAGCTATGAGAAACCTGGAGAACATAGTGAAAAGTAGAGACATCACATTGCAAACAAAAATTCATATAGTCAAAGCAATAGTATTCCAGGTGGTAATGTATGGCTGTGAGAGCTGGACCATTAGGAAAGCTGAGTGCAGAAGAATAGATGACTTTGAAATGTGGTGTTGGAGGAGAGTTTTGAGAGTCCCCTGGACAGCAAGGAGAACAAATAGGTCAATCTTAGAAGAAATCAACCCTGATTGCTCATTGGAAGGTAAAATACTAAAGATGAAGATGAAGCTAAAGTACTTTAGACATCAAATGAGAAGAGAGGAATCACTTGAGAAAGCCTTGATGCTGGGAAAGGTGGTGGGCAAAAGAAGAAGGGGGAGGCCAAAGATGAGATGGCTAGATGGTATTGTAGACACAAAGGGCACAGAGCTGGGCAAGTTGAGGAGTATGGTGGAGGACAGGTTCCTGGAGGACAATGGTCCAAGGGTCACAAAGGGTCGGAATCGACTGTGCGACTAAACAACAACAAACAATGATGAGCTTGACTAAACTCCAATGGGCATGTTGTTAACTCAGCTTGATCTAAGATTGAACCATGGTGCAGCTAACAGTGTTTCCCAACATGGGGCCCATGCCCCACAGGGGGACTTCAATTCCCAGAAGCCTAAGCCAGTACATTGACTGATCAGTGCTTTGGGGGATTGACTTAGGCATCTGAGAATTGAAGTCCAAAAGCAAAGCAATCACACTTATATACTTCCACATAGAGCTTAGTGCATTCTCTGGGTGGTTCATAAGTTAATTAGCATTTTGCCCCCAACATTTGTAGTACTCATTTTACTGACCTCGGAAAGATGGAAGGCTGAGTCAACTTTGAGGCCTGGTCAGAATCGAACTTCCAACAGCAGTTTACTCACTGTGCCACCAGGGCTCCAAACATTGGGAAACACTGAGCTAGAACAACCTCATATTCTGCCTCCCCTTCTCCCTTTGCTTTCTATGTCTCAAAATCAAAGTTACAATGCCTTCACAACAGACATCTGTCCACTCAGACTCTATGAGATAGCACGTAGTTGGTGATATATAACAAGAGAGATGAGGAGAAGGTGAAGGTCCTTCAAGTTGGGGCTAAAGAACACTTGCAGGCATCAGTATCTTAACACAGGATGTTCTGATTTGTCCAATAGAAAAGAGATAAAATAAAGGTAAAGGTTTCCCTTGCTCGAAAGCCAGTCGTATCCAACTCTAGGGTACAGTGCTTATCTCTGTTTCAAAGCTGAAGAGCCAGTGCTGTCTGCTTCTGAAGAAGTTTCCGTGGTCATGTGGCAGGCATGACTAGACACCAGAGTGCATGGAATGGTGTTTACCTTCCCACTATTGATCTACTTTCAATTCCTTGCTTTCGAACTGCTAGGTTGGCAGGAGCTGGGACAAAGACAGGAGTTCATTCCGTCCTGCAGTACTCGGGAATCAAACTGCTGACCTTCTGCCTTCCAGTCAGCATCTTAGCCACTTGAGCCACTGCTGTACCTTATTTTCAATGGAAAAAAAGCTATAAACCTGATTTTTCACAATTGTGATAAAAGCTCATAAACAGCAGAATCTTTTATCGTCATTTAATCCAATTCACTGCTAATGGAGAATTCCACAAATAAGGTATCCCTGACAGATAGTCATTCACCTTCTGTTCAGATTTCCCCAAAGAAGGTGAATTCATCATCTTCTGAAGTAGCCCATTACTATTACCATCATCAAGATCTTATTAAAGATTGGTCTAAATCTCCTTTATTTCAATTTAAATCTACTAGTTTGGTTCTGGAATAGGAGGGAACACACTTTCTTTATTGAGTACTCAGCCAACATGGAAGGAACCTTCCAGAAGAAAGTAACACATTTGAGCATCCTCTAGGCCAGCATTTCCCAAACTATGTTCTGCAGAACACTGGTGGACTTCAATTCCCAGAAGCCTAAATCAGTACATTGGCTGATCAGTGCTTTGGGGAATTGACTTAGGCCTCTGGGAATTGAAGTCCAAAAAACCAAAGATTGGGGAACACTGCTCTATAGACAATTACAGTATCCTTCTGGCTAACCCTTCCACTCCAGAAGCACTGTTGTATTTCTTCTGAAACAAATGAGAGAGACATTCCACCACATAATTTCCCCCTCTCTATAGTCACTGCTAATGGCCTCAGCATTATTACTTGACAACGATTTTTCCAAAGCAATTTTTGTTTTAAAACCCAAAAGACACATCTTCTGAAAATCAGATACAGCAGACATGCATGCAGCGCCTCAGAAGATGTTCTCAAAGACCCTTTTCTGAAGTTACTTTTTTTAAAAAAAAAAAGTTGAGTGTAGAAAATGTTCAGTTCCCAGTGGTCTCTCCATTTCCTGACCCCAAAGGGTTAATTGCCTGTTTAATAAAACCTTGTGAAGATGCCATTCTTCTTTGTCAAATACTATTTTCATCCTGTTCAGGCTTATTATAATGACACACAACTGGACAAATGGGGAAAAACACCCTTGGCACTATTTCTGCCAATGAATATTTCAGGAGGTGCCTCTTGGCTAAAAGTCTAGATAAAAGCCTTGCTCCAGGCAAATTAAGAATGGTAGAAAACACTTCCAAGTGCTGAAAGCTTAGGAGAAAAAGAAGTGGCATAGACCCCGCAACATGATCTCTTGAATGGAAAATCTAAGAGATCACAGCGGAAGGCAATTACATTGGCTTGTCCCTTGTGTTTCCAGCCTGTATTTTGCTGGCATGCACATCAGAGCCTTCCAGCAAGCAAACACAATCAGATGCACAACTCAGATGAGTTGCTTGTTATTTGTTGCAAACATCATTATTAGACTTTCTCTTTTTCTTTTTCTCTTGCCTGTATACAGCTAGATGCTTTACAAATCACACAAACTGAATTAACTTCTCCTCCTCTTCCTCCTCCTCCTCCAAGTGCTGTATCTGATTCCAAATATTGACTGGTCAGTGAACAGCCTTCCTCCTTCTCCTCCTCCTTGTTCTCCTCCTCCTCCATAGAATCTTGCCTACTCATTATGTAACCAAAGTAAGACAGCCTCAGCTTTACCATTTTTCCACCAGAGATAGGTCAGGCTTGATCTGCACTAGGACACATTTGTTTGTATTTCTGGCAGTCAAGGATATCCACAAAACTTTATTTATTTATTTATTTGTTTGTTTGTTTGTTTGGATCATTTATATCCCGCCCTTCTGGTGCAAGCGCCTCCCAGAGCGGCAAATAAAATCAGTAAAGAATGCTCCCTGCAACTAAGAGAGCAATCCTAACACAATACAAAGTATTAAAACCTTAAAAAACACCTAAAAGATCCTCCTATATCCTCCCTAACCCCTTAAGAGAATAAAACAACAAGAGAAGATAAAACATTCAAGCAACAAGCATAAAAACAGACATTATTTCAAATACCAACATATCACAGGAGGCCAAAAATTGCATCATATTTCAAACAAATTATTCTTTCCTGACAAGTTTCTTTACTGTCTTGCTTTCACATCCATATAGGATTATGAGGAATACAAACACGTGGACAATCTTGTTCTCCTATGACAAATCCATAAACTTGATGTTCTTTTCTAATCCCTCCATTGCTACCCTCCCAAATCTCAGTCTTCTTCTGGTTTCTTGGCTGCAGCTTCTATTTGGATTGATGATTGAACCAAATAATATAAAATCTTTCCCTATTTCAATTTCTTTATTGTCACCATTAAAGTTGTATAGATCTGTAGTTATGATTTTTATCTTATTAATGTTAAAACTGGAACCCACCCTTGGCATGTTCTTCTTTCACATTCACTAAAAGTCATTTCAAGTCACTACTGTTTTCTGCCAATAAGATGGTGTCATATATCATATTCATGTTTCTCACACCAAGCTGCACTTCTCCATTATCTAAAATATAATCCATTTTTTCAAATGACATGTTCTATGCACAGATGAGCAGATTAGGGGATAAAATGACCCTCTTCTGACACCTTTGCCTATAGGGGAATAAACAATACAAAACAATAACAAAAATGATGTAGCACTTTGAAGACTAACTGTTATATTGTAATGTTAGCTTTCGTCTTATACAATATAAGTATACAGAAATACAATGGAGTAAAGCAATAAATACAGAATATAACAAGGTAACATAAAAATAAGATGCATAATATACAAATTACAAATGTATAAATTTTAAAGCATCAAATCCATCATACACAGCACAAGGAGGGGGGAAAAATCAAACACACACACACACACAACTGGGCTCGCCATCCATGACGGAGCCCAAGGCTCAACGTCCACAATAGAGCTGGGGCTCAATTGTCCATGACAGATCCCAAGCTCAGCGTCCACAACGGAGCCGGGGTCAATGTCCCTAACGAAGCCACAATGGAACCCAGGACCCAGCAAAGGCGAGACATGTGTCAATGTTGGTGCTGCTTTTGTGGCCACAGTTCATACTGCCCCAACTATGGGTGTGTTTTCTACCTCCCAGTCAGGGCTGGGAGAGAAGCGACGGCGCCCACAGCTGAAGCAGCTTCCATCCCCATGCTGGTGGTGTGAGCACTGGGGAGAGCAGGGCAGACCTCCGTGGCTGTGGGTGTCTTTTCTACCTCCCAGAGAGGTGGGGCTGGGAGAGAAGCGATGGCACCCACAGCTGAAGCAACTTCCATCCCCACGCTGGTGGTGTGAGCGCTGGGGAGAGCAGGGCCTGGGGAACATAGATAAAGTATATTACACATTAAAGATGAAGTAAAACACAAGGTTCAGAAGTTAAACAGATTGATAGAAGTGTCAAGGCTAAAACCACACAGTTATTTGTACATATAAATAATCCTACTGAAACTGTAAAAAAATTAATTGATTTGGATAGAGAGTGGGGAAAAATGTCAAACAGCATGGATTTCCAGAAAGTGGAACTAAAGACAGAGTGAAAATTAGAAACATAGTATCTCATTAGATTAATATAGTGGCTCTAAGACTGGGTTATGTAGAAGATCTAGACCAGGGGTTCCCAACCTAAGGCCCGTGGGTGCATTTTACTTCCACTTCCGGGAGCGACGAGGGCTCTGTGGGCAGGATGAATTGGCATCAGGGGTCAGATCTGGCCCACAGGCCATAGTTTGGACACCCCGGATTTAAACAGACTGCATGCAGGGGTAGGAAGATCAAGGGCTAATCTGAGAAAGTGGGGTTTCCCTGTAGATGACAGCCTGTATGAATGTGGAGAAGTATAAACTATCTCCCATATGATACAATGCACATGATGTTCCTCAATGTGCACTGAGGAGCACCTTGTGTTGGCAAGAGGAAATGCTGTGATGTGGGCGGATGTCATTAGTCCTTTTAATTCTATTTTGTTTTAGATGTGTTAATTTTAGCTTTATATGTCATTATATTCTGGTGGTGCATCTGACACGAATAAAGAATTTCTCCTTCGTACCATCTCAGAGCAGGTTGGTCCTCCTTTGTACAGCAAATGTTTTGATATAACTGATGGATGGCTCTCACACACCCTTATCCCTATCTCGAGCCATTCTGCATCTAGCAAAATGGCCATTCTTGTTAACAAAATTTGAACCTGCCCGTTTTCATTAATATGCCTTGCAACAAGATATTAGCAAAACTCTTAAACAGTGTTAGCCCCATTACAGTTGGACAGATTTTCTTTATTAGATAATTTAATTACTCCCAAACATTATTTAATTAACAGGTACATGAATAAGTTTGGCTTTTAAAATTCTTTTTCTTAAAAAATATTGAAAATTAATTGAAAAAAAGCTTTTAAAGCTAGATAATTAAACAAATATGCTAGGAAACAAGGCTGTGTGCACTTTCATTTTATGTGTAAATTATATGTGGGCCCAAAGGGGATGTAGGCTTATTATACAGTTTGCTCTCCAATTAGCATTTCAATGGAAAAATAGATTTTGGTTTGGTGCAAACTACTGAAAAATTAAGCAGCTTTTTCTGGAGACATAGATAGAAACAAGAACTGAAAAGTTAAATATTATGTTTCTTCTTGTTGCATACAGACAAACCACATTTGAAAATCTGAGGCCAGTAACACAGTAAAAGTGATGACAGTATTGTTACAGAAAGTAACATAATAACGATGTATACCACTAATCTTTAATTTAAGAGGTAACATTTAATTGTTATTCCTGAAACCAGTGCTTTTGAGGATGTTTTGGAGGTGCATCTGGAACATTTTCTGATATTTTTTCCCGGTTAACAAGTGTACTTAAAAAAAGGATTTCCTTTTAGCAAGAGCCTATATATGAAATAATTTTTCCCTCATCAAACTTTCTGAGACTATGATACAATATTGAAACCCCTCCGTGGATAGTGACATTTTGTGAGTGTATTTCTACTATAAAGATAAAGCAATTTGACACTACTTTAACTGCCGTGGTTCCATCCTATATAATATTCAATCAATCAATTAATCTTTATTACGGTCTAAGACTAGCATAGTACAGCAAAAGGAACAGAAGTTAAAATGAGGGTACTTAAAATATATTTTTAAAAGGAACACTTCTGCTCAGAGTTAAGGAGTAGTAAAATTAGTACATAAGATTAATAATGTTACAACTATTACTCAGCCTATGATGTAGCACTAGTGGTTTATTTAGCTGAAGGACCTGCCAGGATTGTTCTTCCGATCTTATATGCTGCAGTGCAGAACCTGGCAGTGTGAAGGTAAGGCTTTCATCAGATAGGAGCCACTGGGTATATATGCTGTTTGACCAGCCAGGATATCTCCCATCTGGTAACTGTGCATCTAGTTCTTTTTTCCTAGGTGTAAAACTTTGCACCACTTCAGCCAGCTGTAGTAATTTTTCTAATAAATAGAGCTAGGCTCTATTTAAAAAACCAATTGAAGCAAATGCACCATTAAAATGGGTAGAGGGGAAAATACTGTACCCTAAGGATTAAAAAAAAATATTTAAAAGAGTTTTCAAGAACTTACTGATATATATGGCAAAGTTGACAATACTTGGTATTTCCAGTAGCTAAAATAAAGTTAAAGGATGAAAGCACGTAAGTATGCTGAGGGGAATGTTATATTTTGTACCACAAAACAATGTCTGTGAAGAAGGTGATATCCTCTTTTGGCTGAAATGCACTGAACAGTTTTAAAACTGTAATAAAGCTACATATTTTGTACACATCCTGAAATTTAAACCTCCCTTTCATAAGTGAATTTGTAAGGAGCCTATAAAGTAGGTATGATTCCCAAGATGGAGTTTTATGGGATTTGTAGTTCAGAAAAATCTGAAAATCCAATCCCTAGGCAGGCATTAGGCCCAAAATCTGAGACCAATATCACAAGGGGTAGTGCTTGTGATGCATCAGAGGTCAATTGGCATGTGGCAGTTAACTAACCTGACAACCCTGAGAACTAATGGCCTTGGATGGTGAAGTCCACAGGAAACGGTGGATTAAATCCCACTCAAATCCTTCTTGATGGAGGGCAGTAGCTTCATCAACACTGGCCTGGGGCTGAGGAGGACTTTGTGTGCCCAAAAGGCTCAGGACAAGAAAGTGACTGGTGGAACTGGATCAGTGCTGTGAATCGGAAGATAGATGGAAGGTCACAGCATTATGTAGTTCCCAGGACAATCTTCATAGCTGATCACCATGAGGAGCACCAATATTCGGAATCAGATACAGCACTTGAAGAAGAAGGATAAGACAGCTGTTCATTGACCAGTCATCAGATTCTGTATTATCCTCTATAAAGAGCACATACGCAGTCTAGGCTATTGGAAGAAAAAGAGACTTCTCTCTGCTTGCTATTTGATTTGTCCACTTCTCATAGTTGATACTTTAAAATAATGTAAAAACAAGATCTATAAAAAAAACTCCAAATGATGCACTTAGCAATGCAGGTAGCTCAGTCCACCACCCCTCAAGACAACAAAACCAAATCTCAGGCATATCATAAATCATTTTGGAACGAAGATTAAGTATCTTGGTTTTCAACCTGACCTACCCAATGTGAATTTGATCCCTAGGTCCAGCTTAATTGGAGTTCATTCTCTATGTAGCTCTCTAATGGAATACATTTTTGGTTTTTTCTTATAGATTTTTTTCTTCTATTTGTCGGGAAGCTAGGCTTTTTTAAAATGCCCTTTGAAAGAGGCATTAATTGTGGCAACATAGCCACTTGAGCGTTGAGACAGGATAAATTTAAGGAAAATATAATTAGAGACTCTCTTCAAAGAAAGTTGGGAAAAGACCATCAGCTTCAGTTGAGATAGCAAGATCTTGTGAGGGAGAGATTTTGCAAAGATACAAGCATCTACATTTCACAGTAACTTGCATTAAAGCTGATATCTCAGTGGCTGGATTTGGCGGCTGCAAAGAGAACCTCAAAAGTAATTAGCTGCTATGATAGTTATTTTCCTACTTATGAAAAGTAACTAAGGGCTGGTCAGAATATGATCAATTAATTACATAGTAGAAGTACAATAGGGACATGGAATGTGAGATCAATGAATCAATGAATCAAGTGGTAAAAAATGAGATGGAAAGAATAAGCATTGACATCTTGGGAATCAGTGAGCTAAAATGGACAGGGATGGGCTAATTCAGCTCTGGAAACCATCATATCTTCTACTGTGGACAAGAAAGCCTTAGAAGAAATGGAGTAGCCATAATTCTCAATAAAAGAGTTAGAAAAGCAGTAATGGGATACAACCACAAAAATGACAGAATGATGTCAGTAAGAATTCAAGGCAAACCTTTCAATGTCACTGTGATCCAAATATACGCACCAACCACTGGTGCAGATGAAGCCACAGTGGACCAGTTCTATGAGGACCTAGAACATCTCATAGAACAGACACCAAGAAATGATGTCCAAATTATATTAGGAGATTGGAATGCCAAAGTAGGAAATCAAAAGTGGAGGGAATAACAGGCAAGTTTGGTCGTGGAACACAGAATGAAGCAGGGCAAAGATTGATAGAGTTCTGCCGAGAGAATGCACTGGTCACAGCAAACACTCTCTTCCAGCAACACAAGAGGCGACTTTAAACATGGACATCACCAGATGGCCAACACCGAAACCAGATTGACTACATACTCTGCAGCCAAAGATGGAGAACCCCCATACAGTCAGCAAAAACAAGACCTGGAGCAGACTGTGGCTCAGATCACAACCTACTGATCGCAAAATTCAGGCTTAGACTAAAGAAAATAGGGGAAACAAGGTGACCAGACAGATATCACCTAGACAGCATCCCTAAAGAATACATGGTGGAGGTGATGAACAGATTTAATGGCTTAGACATGATAGACAGAGTGCCAGAAGAATTATGGACAGAGATGAGGGACATCATGCAGGAAGCAGCAAAGAAAACCATACCAAAAGAAAAGAAGAGTAAGAAAGCAAAGTGGTTGTCTGATGAGGCTCTTAAAATAGCAGAGGAAAGAAGGAATGCAAAAGGCAAAGGAGAAAGGAAAAAATACAATCATTTGAACACAGAATTTAAAAGAAAAGCAAGGAGAGATAAGGAAAACTACCTAAAAGAACAGTGCAAAGAAATGGAGGAAAACAACAAAAGAGGCAGGACTAGAGATCTTTTCACAAAAAATCCCGGAAATCAAGGGAACATTTAAAGCAAAAATGACCATGATAAGAGACAAAGAGGGAAAGGAGCTAGCTGATGCAGAAGAGATAAAGAAAAGATGGAAAGAGTACACAGAGGAACTCTACAAAAAGGACCTCTACACTACTGATAATCACAATGATGAAAAAATTGAACTTGAGCCAGACATCCTGGAGAGCGAAGTCATAAAGGCCCTAAAGAGCACTGCAAACAACAAAGCTAGTGGAGATGATGGTATCCCAGTTGAATTTTTCAAAGCTCTAAAAGATGATGGCGTCAAATCACTGCATTCAATATGCCAGCAGATTTGGAAAACAAAACAGTGGCCGCAGGATTGGAAAAGATCAGTACACGTTCCAACCCCAAAAAAGGGCATTGCCAAAGAATGTTCAAATTATCAAACAATTGCACTCATCCCACACACCAGCAAGGTGATGCTCAAGATAATACAGGATAGACTTCAGCAGCATGTGGAGAGAGAATTAGCAGAGGTGCAGGCTGGTTTCAGAACAGGCAGGGGGACCTGTTGTGTTCCGAATACTATGCCTTTAAACAATGTAACAATCATCAGCTGTAACAATGTAACCCATTGTAATAGGACGCGAGCTAATGACCACCAGGTGGCAATAGCGAGCGCCCAGCTCACACGGTTCCAATTCCCCAAAGAACTACAGCGCGGGAAGATTCCCGCCACCACCTCACCTGGACAAGAAGGGCGTGACCAGGAATGACGTCATGCAGACAGTAGCCAATAGGTTATCGAGGAGCCACATTCAAATGTATAGCCACTGTATATATTGAGCTATTCGTCCACCATTACCACATGTTCCCCCGGACCACCATGCAATAAAGATGTGTTAAGCCAATCATTCGGCTGTTCCTGTGTCTTGGTTCTCATACACTAAATTGGCGACGAAGGTGGGATTATGGATCCCCACGAGATCAAGACACACGCCGGTTTCGACATCAACAAGCCGGAAGATTGGGAGCTCTTCGAAATGGACTTCCAAAGCGCGCTGGTGGTGTCCGACATTACGGATGAGGGAAAGAAGAAGGCCATCCTCACCCGGATGCTGGGACATGCCGCCATGAGAATACTGGTGGACCTGGTTTCGCCGAAGAAAGTGAGCGAGGTGTCGGTCAAGCAGCTCCTGAAAGTGATGCGCGACCATTTCCAGCCCTCGGTCTCGATGTTTTCGGCTCAAGACGCGTTCTGGAAGAGAGTTCAAGCGCCTGGGGAGTCCATCACAGCTTTTGCAGCGGCCCTCCGGTTGGCCGCCGGCCCATGCAAGTGGGAGAACCTGGAAATCGCCCTCAGGGACCGCATGCTCTGTGGCCTGTGGGACGAAGAAGTTCAGCGAAAGCTGATGAACCAGGAGCCGACGCTGCACGAGGTTGTGAAGGCGGCTCAGGCTGCGGAAGCTACGAGGGCCGGAGTCAAGGGGTTCAGAGAAAGGCCCCACAACCCGACAAGGCAGCGGGCTTGGTGCACACGGCCAGGCGAGCGCCGAAATCTCCCGCGGAGAGCAGCGATGGCGAGGACGTCCGGAAGGTTCGGAAGGACGGCCGACGCTGCGACGGCTGTGGAGCGGCCCATGACCGCATCAAGTGCCCGTTCCGGAAGGCCGAGTGCCACAACTGTGGACGCGTGGGCACATTGCCAAAGTCTGCAGGCAACGGCGCAAGGACCAGAAAAGCTCGTCAGACCATTCGCCGAGAACCAGGGAAGGCGCCCGGCCAGCGAGGAAGCAGGAAGGCGTGGGCCGCATCTCCGACGATAGCGGCGATGACACCCCAGTTTACAGCGTGTCCTTGGGACACCCCCGTTACTTTGTTGAGGTACTAGTGCAAGGGGCCCCCATTAGAATGGAGATAGACTCGGGTTCCTCATATTCAATCATGTCCCAGCGGGAGTTTTTGGGGATTTCCCCCCATGTGCGGCCCAAGCTCAAAGCGCTGAGGTCAACGTTGCGGGATGTGCAGGGGAACAGCATTCCGGTGTTGGGGGTTGGAAAATTCAAGGTCCAATATAAGCAACACGCCGCGGAACTTCCCCTGGTTGTCCTCAAAGGGGGAAGCTGCAGCCTCCTGGGGACTCAATGGTTTAAGCCCCTGGGGTTGTTCATCGGGGGGGGGTGCATGCTGTTGGGACTGACCCAGTGCAGGAGGTGTGTGACGCGCACCCCGAAGTCTTCAAAGAGGGACTCGGAAAATTCAAGGGGCCCCCAGTTGTGTTCGACCTGGACCCGGAGGTCCGCCCAATAAGACTCAAACCGCGCAGAGTGCCTTTCGCACTTAAGGACAAGATAGAGGCGGAACTGGACAAATTGGTGGGCCAAGGGATTCTTGTTCCTGTTGATTCTGCGGAGTGGGAAACTCCGATTGTAACAGCCCTGAAGGCCAACGGGGAGGTCCGTATATGCGCTGATTATAAGTGCACCATTAATAAGGCGATTAGGCCAAATGCGTATCCGGTGCCGGTAGTCAGCCACCTGTTGGCCAGGTTACATGGGGGGAAATGCTTTGCAAAACTTGACCTAGTGCAAGCCTACCAGCAACTCTCCGTCACCCCAGCTACTGCTGCAGCGCAAACGATAGTCACTCACAAGGGGGCGTTCCAGGTCACACGCCTACAGTTCGGCGTGAACTCGGCGCCAGGCATCTTCCAGTCGCTCGTGGAACGCCTCTTAAAGGGGCTAGAAGGGGTGTTGCCATACTTTGATGACGTGTTGATAACGGGGGGGAGCGAGGCAGAATTGGCCGAGAGGCTAGACAAAGTACTGACGGTGTTTGAAAAGGCGGGGTTGAGGTTGCGAAAAGACAAATGCGTTTTCTTCGTGAAAGAGGTTGAATTCTTGGGTTTCCGGGTAACCCCTGAGGGAATCAAACCCTCCAAGTCCAAGGTGGCTGCCATTCAAAATGCCCCTCGCCCCACTTCCAAGCCCGAATTGCAGTTGTTCCTAGGGCTCTTAAACTTCTACCACTCCTTCCTGCCCCGGAAGGCTTCAGTAGCAGAGCCGCTCCATAAGTTACTCAAGAAGGACGAGGCATGGAAATGGGGCGAGAGCCAGGAGAGGGCATTCATTGAACTAAAACAGCTCCTAGCATCAGACGCCATTTTAACCCATTTTGACCCCAAGAGACCAGTAGTTCTGGTATGTGACGCGTCCCCGGTGGGGGTAGGAGCGGTTCTGTGCCACGTGTTGGAAAACGGGCAGGAAGCCCCGGTAGCGTTCTACTCAAGATCCCTGTCCCAGGCAGAGCGGAACTATGCACAGACAGACAGGGAGGCACTAGCGATAATTGCTGGGACCAAAAAGTTCCACGATTTCCTCTATGGCCGCCCCTTTACCATAGTGACCGACCACAAGCCCCTGCTAGGCATTTTTACTGCAGACAAGCCCACGCCACAGATCCTGTCCCCTAGGATGCTCAGGTGGGCCATTTTTTTGAACGCGTACCAGAACGCGCTGGTGTATCGCCCTGGAAAGGACATAAGCCACGCGGACGCCTTGTCAAGGTCACCCCTCCCCCACACAAGCAGCCACGTGTGCGAGGTTGAGCAAGACCTTAGAGATACCTTAGAGACCGCATCGTCCCAAGAGTGTCTGCCCGTCCAACCAGAGTGGACCGGAGGGGCTTTCTAATGGTGCCATCAGTTAGGGGTGCACATCTGTCTAGCACCCGAAGGAGGGCCTTCTCCGTGGCCGCACCAACTCTCTGGAACCTCCTGCCAACAGATCTAAGACTTCAAAGAGAATTGCTGCCCTTCAGGAAAGGATTGAAGACCTGGCTGGCAGGGCAGGTGTGGGGCCCGAATGGGATCACGGTCCCCGCCTGCTGGCTTACGTAAAGAATTAAGAACTCTCTCTTCCTTTTTTAGAGTGGGTGGGATGGATGGGTGGGATAAGGGTTTTTTTTTTAAGTGGGTGGGATATGGGTTTTTTAAAGTGTTTTTATATGTTTTTAGAATTTGTTGTAATGCCGCCCTGAGTCGGGTTCTGCCTGAGTGGGTGGCATATATAAATACGACTAAATAAAATAAATAAATAAATAAATAAATAAATAAATAAATAAATAAATAAATAAATAAATAAATAAATAAATAAATAAATAAATAAGACCGCCAGGTGCTCATGATCGAGGTCTTAGATTCACCCCCCATACTGCCCACAGAGATCGCCAAGGCGACAGGCAAGGACAAGACGCTGGCCCTAGTCAGTTCTTGGGTGCAGAAAGGGTGGCCATCGTCCTCCCCGGCGGCTGAGTTCGCCCCATTTGTTTGGAAAAAGCTAGAATTGTCCTTAGAGAGGGGGTGCCTCCTGTGGGGCCAGCGGGTAATCGTCCCTGAATCCCTGAGAGCGAGGGTGCTTAAACTGCTGCACGTCAGCCACCCCGGAATTGTCCGCTCCAAGGCACTGGCCAGGAGCTACTTCTGGTGGCCCCAGTTGGACGCCGATATCGAGCACATGGTGGGCACTTGCGTGAGCTGCCAGAGCTCCCGGCCCGAAGAAGCTCGCCTTCCGCACAGGGAATGGGACACGGCAAAGGGCCCGTGGTCCCGCGTGCACATTGACTTTGCGGGCCCCTTCAGAGGATCACTTTTTCTCCTCATAGTGGATGCTTACTCCAAGTGGTTGGAGGTAATCCCGGTTGCGAACACCTCCTCAGCCACAACTATTAAACATTTGCGAAGGGTGTTCAGCATGTTCGGTATACCCGACACCCTCATTAGCGATAACGCAAGTTGTTTCACGTCCACTGAGTTCAGGGCATTCACCGAGATCAACGCCATCCGGCACATCACCTCCGCTCCTTTCCACCCGGTGACAAATGGCCAGGTAGAACGCCTCGTGCGCACCACCAAAGATGCGCTGAGGCGCATGGGCCCCGGGGATTTAAACTTGCAAGTGTATCAGTTTTTACTGGGATACAGGGTAACCCCCCTAGCGTCAGGGTACTCGCCCGCAGAGCTCCTAATGCACAGGAAGCTGACTACAATACTGACCAGGTTAGACCCCACAAGGGTGGAAGACACTGGAAGGAACATCGGAGTATCGGGCACAAAGAGTTTCGAAATAGGCGCTCCGGTTCATTGCCGAAACTATGCTAGCGCTGGGCCAGCCTGGGTCCCGGGCGTAGTCATTGGGCAGACAGGCCCCGTGTCTTATTGCGTAGAGACCAGCACAGGTCTACTCTGGAGGCGACATGCAGACCAACTCCGGCGCCGGATTCCCGAAAACCTGGGCGCCAACGGCGCAGAAAAGGATTCAACGTTAGGGTTCTCCCCCACCCGTTCAGCCCAAGGGGGAGGAGAGGGGCCAGCAGTCCCCACCACAGGGGGAAGGGTCCCCACCAAGGGGGGAAGGGAATAAGTTTGTCCCCATAGACATCCTGAGAGATACCCCCATAGGTACCCCAGTAGATGATTTTGAGTTTGAGTTACAAAACCGGGGGGGGGGGTTCGGAGTGGTCCCCCACCCATCCAAGCGAGAAGCGGGGTTTTGCGTTAGCCCCCAGTGCCCCCGGTTTTCCCACACTGGAGTTTGTCCCTACCCCGAAAGCCGCAGAACTGCGGCAAGCCACTAACGAGTCTCCCTCTCCCGTTGCAGGACAAGTTACCAGGGAACAAAGAAGCAGTAGTGCCCCCGGGTCAAGTCAGCCAGCATCGCGCCCAAAACGCATTTGCAATAAGCCATCTTGGATGAGAGACTTCGTCTCATCTTAGGGGGGAGGGATGTTGTGTTCCGAATACTATGCCTTTAAACAATGTAACAATCATCAGCTGTAACAATGTAACCCGTTGTAATAGGATGCGAGCTAATGACCACCAGGTGGCAATAGCAAGCACCCAGCTCACACGGTTCCAATTCCCCAAAGAACTACAGCGTGGGAAGATTCCCGCCACCACCTCACCTGGACAAGAAGGGCGTGACCAGGAATGACGTCACGCAGACAGTAGCCAATAGGTTATCGAGGAGCCACATTCAAATGTATAGCCACTGTATATATTGAGCTGTTCGTCCACCATTACCACATGTTCCCCCGGACAACCATGCAATAAAGATGTGTTAAGCCAAATCATTTGGCTGTCCCTGTGTCTTGGTTCTCATACACTAAAGGACCAGAGACCACATTGCCAACATACGTTGAATCATGGAGAAAACAAAGGAATACCAGAAACAAGTTTACTTTTGTTTTATTGACTACACTAAGGCATTTGACTGTGTGGACCACAACAAGATGTGGCAAGTAATTAAAGAGATGGGAATACCAGAGCACCTCATCTTCCTCCTGAGAAATCTGTACATGAAACAAGAAGCAACAGTTAGGACAGAACACGGAATGACAGAGTGGTTTGGAATAGGAAAAGGAGTAAGACAAGGCTGCATTTTGTCACCCAGCTTATTTAATTTATACACAGAGCACACAATGTGCAATGCAGGGATGGAGGAATCACAATATGGGATTAAAATTGCTAGGAAAAACATCAACAATCTGAGATATGCAGACGATACCACCCTAATGGCAGAAAGTGAGGAAGACCTAAAGAATCTCTTGATTGGATTGAAGGAGGAGAGTGCAAAAGCTGGCTTGAGACTCAATATCAAGAAAACCAAGATAATGGCAACAGTCCCAATCAGTTCCTGGAAAATAGATGGGGACGAAGTAGAAGCAGTGACAGATTTTACTTTCTTAGGATCAAAGATCACTGCAGATGGGGATTGCAGCCATGAAATAAAAAGGCGACTGATTCTTGGGAGACAAACTATGAGAAACCTGGGGAACATAGTGAAAAGCAGAGACATCACATTGCAAACAAAAATTAGAATAGTCAAAGCAATGGTATTCCCAGCGGTAATGTACGGATTCGAGAGCTGGACAATTAGGAAAGCTGAACGCAGAAGAATAGATGCCTTTGAAATGTGGTGTTGGAGGAGAGTTTTGAGAGTACCCTGGACAGCGAGGAGAACAAACAGGTCAATCTTAGAAGAAATCAACCCTGACTGCTCATTGGAATTCATGTCATTCCACTTGCTACCAGCCTAAATAGCCAACAGGATTCTGAGCACTGTCATTTACTACAGTGGTGGGCATCAGCAGGTTTTCACCAGTTTGCCAGAACCGATAGCAGAAATTCTGGCTGGTCCCGCCCATCCAAGTTTTGAAATAAAGTAGTCCTAATTCAGGTGCAACGCAGGGCTTTCCCCTGGCCATGCCCACCATGCCACACCCACACTGTGGTAGTAAATATTTTTGGAGCCCATCACTGGTCATTTATATTTTGTTACTGTAAAATAGTGAATGCATAAGGTGACAGGCATGTGATACAAAATACTCTCCTTAACATCCAAAAAGGACTGCAGTGGCTCAAGTAGCTAAGACGCTGATTGGAAGGCGGGAGGTCAGCAGTTCGATTCCCTAGTACTGCAGTACAGAATGAGCCCGAGTCTTTGTCCCAGCTCCTGCCAACCTAGCAGTTGCAAGTAGATAAATAGGGACCACTTCAGTTCGAAGGCAAACAGCATTGCAGGCGCACCCCCCCAATAACGGACACAGACAACATTGAAAGTGGATAACAGCACCGGGCCACATTTATTAATTCAATGCCCTAGTCCGAATTATAAATTTGTATTGGTAAAACGACCAATCATAATTCATAAGGCAAGCAGGCCGAAGTAACACTGGTAAGGTACCACCCCAAAATTGCCAACGGCAATTGGTTACAATGTATCAATTTGTATCAATTTGTTTGTTAACAACAAACAAATTGTTGACCGTAGTCAATAACTAACTCATGACCCCACCCTCTGACGCGTATCCGTGAAATCACAGGGGTGATGCATGCTGGTTAGCAATCGTCATCACCCCATCGCCTGGTTCGTCGTTGACCGGACAACGTTTAACTAATTTATTCCTGTCTAGTGTTGTCCAGTCAATTGCGAACCTGCCGGATACTTGTGGGTCATACTGTTTACCTTACCAGTGCTACCCGCCAATGTGACCAAAGTCAACGTTATGAACACAGAAGACCCCTATATCAAACCATAGCAACAGTGTGGGATGGGCAAAAAAGCCAGGACCCGGAAGCCAATATGGGTCCCAGCCAAAAATTCCCACCCGGCCCCGAAGCGACCAAAATATCACACTGTTAACTAGGGAGGGGGTGGAGGGGAAAAGACTTCTCCGCTCCGTCGCTGAGGTAAAATGGCAGCTCGGCTGCCTCGTGGCCATCCCTTTTATAAGGGAGCTGGCCACGCCCCTAACTACCCGGATTCTCTGTCCTGTGGGGGGGGGGCCCGCAAAGGGCGCGGCGGCCATTTTGGCGCCGCGCTTGCATTGCAGGCGCACCCCCCCAATAACGGACACAGACAACATTGAAAGTGGATAACAGCACCGGGCCACATTTATTAATTCAATGCCCTAGTCCGAATTATAAATTTGTATTGGTAAAACGACCAATCATAATTCATAAGGCAAGCAGGCCGAAGTAACACTGGTAAGGTACCACCCCAAAATTGCCAACGGCAATTGGTTACAATGTATCAATTTGTATCAATTTGTTTGTTAACAACAAACAAATTGTTGACCGTAGTCAATAACTAACTCATGACCCCACCCTCTGACGCGTATCCGTGAAATCACAGGGGTGATGCATGCTGGTTAGCAATCGTCATCACCCCATCGCCTGGTTCGTCGTTGACCGGACAACGTTTAACTAATTTATTCCTGTCTAGTGTTGTCCAGTCAATTGCGAACCTGCCGGATACTTGTGGGTCATACTGTTTACCTTACCAGTGCTACCCGCCACACGGAGGGGCTTCAAAGAAGACCTGACGCCCCCCCCCCAGACCGTCAGCTCGGTCAACAGGCCTGCTCGCCAATCACCCAACAGGAGGTCCATACCTCCTCGCGACAGATGGACCCCATCCCCTGCGTACAAGTCATAATTTTGCAGGCTAATATCGGGGTGATGACTGACCCGTCCCCAAGCCCTGTCGGCAAGAAACCGCGCCACCGCCCTATTGACCGTGCGCCTAGCACGGTCAAGGGCCATGAGGTTAACGCCCCCTCTGTAAGAATGGCGCGGAACAATGTCCGACCACACCAGGGTTGTGGCAGGCCAGACATAATGCAAGTAGGCGAGTTCCTCGCAAATCGCAAGCTTGAGCGATAAGCCGGTGACCTGGCCCAAATCATTGCCCCCCAGGTGGATAATGAGAATGTCAGGCGGGTCAGCACCCAGGCCAGAAAAAAGGAAAGGCCGCAGCTCCCGCCATAACATCCCAGGCTTACCATGCCATGTGAGACTGGCGTGTTCACCCAGTCCCAGTCGGGGTCCCCACTCTGTCGCCGCAGCGTAACGCGCTGCCCTGTGCACATAGCTGTGGCCCACCAGCCATACTGTCACCGGTGTAATACGACACCCAGGGTCTGCAAGAAAATTGAGAAAAAGGCGGTAAGGTGACTGGATTGGTACTCATGGCAGGAGTGGGCGCACATAAAACTGAAAACATTGCGAGCCCCACCTCCCCATGCTGCGTATGTCAGCCCCAGAGTACCCAAAAGCAGCTGCTGTAGAGGCTGCACCAATACGGAACGAATGTGTGCCATAACGGGCACCTGGTAGGCCCACCCTGGTGAGGGCTCTGGCTGTCACCTTCCAAAACTGAAATTTAGTAAGGGGAGACCCATCTTGGTGACAGAAAAACGGGCCGTGGTGCATGCCACGCAGTGCCAGGAATTCCTGTAGGGCACCAACCGGACAGATGTCTGCCAAAGAACACCGTAGCAGTCTTACACCACTGCCTACGCCATGCTGATCTGTTTTAGAGGAGCGTATCCTCAACTGGGCCCAGTCTTTGGCTACATAGACATCTTCGAGTTCCAGTGCCCTACCACTTGCATCCGCCTTAGACAGCATCACGAGTTCGCTGACGCGGACCGCTCCAAAAAATGCCACCGTTGTGGCTGCATGGAAAAGGGCTGCCTCATAATGATCAAAACAGAGGCCTGGCCAGCCCCGGGCCAACTGGGTAAGAACCCCTGGGGAAATAGGGTGCCGGTCGTCCGGGCAACGCCCGCGCTCGCGCACCCACCCCTCCAAAACATGTCTCACACGGAAGTCAGAGGTGGTATCCACATGACCTCCCACTTTGGCCATAAAAGCCAACGCCGAGAGCTTGGATGCTATGGTGCGAGGTGCGAGGCCCTGTGCATGCAGGTGAACCATGAACCGCAGAACATGGTCCACCGGGATAGGCCAGGTCTCTGGCAGGTGACATTGAGCTGAAAATGCCCTGTAAGAATTGAATGCTTGTTGGTACGCCTTACGCGTGCGTGGCGCTAGTGACAGGCCAATCGCCCGGTTCACCTCTCCTTGCCAATAGTCCAGATCTCGTCCGGGAGTGGCGAGGGAAATTCCTCCGCATCCGGGGCCAAGGCGCGGAACCGGGAGATCTGCAGGCGGGACAAAGCGTCAGCAATATCATTATTAATCCCAGGGACATGCCTGGCCCTGAACAAGACGTTGAGGCGCAGGCAGCGCAGCACAAAATGGCGCACTAGTTCCATAACCCTGGGCGATTTGGAAGTCTGTGCATTAACGATGTGGACAACAGCAGCATTGTCGCACCAGAAATGCACCACCGAATTAGCCCACTGTTCGCCCCATAGCATCAAAGCCCCCAGAATAGGGAAAAATTCCAGGTATGTGAGATCCCACAGGCGACCTGTGCCTGCCCATGCCGGTGGCCACCCACCATAGGCCCACTTCCCATTGAAGTACATCCCATAACCCAGGGATCCTGAGGCATCAGACTGGATCTGGAAATTGGGGGATGCCAGGAGGTCAGACCTCCAAAATGAGACCCCATTGAACTCCCTTAGGAATTGCAACCAGACAAACATGTCTGCCCTGATACCCCGGGTAAGCCTAACTCTGTGGTGGGGCCTGGATAACCCTGCCATGGCGTCGCATAAGCGCCAGGCAAAAGCCCTGCCCGGTACGACCACCCTGCAGGCAAAATTGAGGTGACCATGTAGCACCTGCAGTTCCCTCAGGGATGCCTTACGCTTGGCCAGCAATTCCGAGATAAGGGTCACTATCCTGGACACCTTATCACCCGGCAGCCTAGAAGCCTGCACTACTGTGTCAATCTCAACCCCCAGGAATACTAGCTTGGTAGATGGGCCCTCGGTCTTTTCGGGCGCTAAAGGGACACCAAGTTCCTCCATTAGCGTCTGAAATGTGTTGAGGAGACGTGTGCACGTGTCCCAGCCCCGTTCACCCCCGAATAAAAAATCATCCAGGTAATGGGCTACAGACCGGGACCCTGACCTGCGGACGAAAGCCCACTCTAGGAAGGTACTAAAACGCTCGAATGCCGAGCATGATATGGAGCAGCCAAAAGGCATGGCCTTATCAAAATAATATTCACCCTTAAATTTAAAACCCAGCAACTCAAAGTCGCCCGGATGCACTGGCAAGAGGCGAAAAGCCGACTTAATGTCACACTTGGCCAGCAAGGCACCCGGGCCACACGAGCGTACCATGCGCAATGCATGGTCAAACGATGTATACCTGACTGAACAGAGGTCATCAGGAATAGCATCATTGACCGATCGGCCGGCTGGGTAGGACAAATGATGAATAAGGCGAAACTCGCCTAGGGACTTTTTGGGGACCAAGCCCAGTGGCGACACCTTAAAATTGGGAAACGGGGGTGCAGGGAAAGGTCCAGCGACCCTGCCCGCATCTAACTCTTTCTTAATGCTGGCCGCAGCCACATCCTCCCTCCCTCTGAGGGATAACAGGTTGGGGGCATCCTGAGGGGACCTATCACCCATGAAAGGAATACGGAATCCCTGCTTAAAACCCTGAAGGAGATACTCCCCATCTTCCCCCTTCGGGTACGATGCGAGCCAACGCTCCAGCATGTCCACATTAATTGGGGAGGGGGCCTTTTGGAGAACCAGCTCCATCCGAGGCAGTCTTGCCAGCCAACTGTCCACCCCTCCCTCTGCCCCGTGCCCCCCCCAGGTCTGGGACAGGCAGAGGCTGCGTGGGGGCCCGAACATGTGGGACACTCATGCTTATACCTGCAATTCTTTCTATTGCAGGAACCATTGGACGAGAAAGTCCAGCACAGCAGGCGGGCTGGAACCCCCTGCCCCGCTGCCTGGCGGGTAACCTGCGCTGGAGCCGCTCGCTGGACCGCATGTCCGCAATGGTATCTATCTCCCGGGGCAGGGCGTGTAGGCGTCATATACAAGAGCCAAAGCCTCTGGCACGGCTCATCCCATCTCATCTCGGGGTGGAGGGGAATCCTCATACGGAATTCCTCATCATACGCTAGCCAAGAGGGGCCCGGGAAATCAACCATTGCCCTGTATATATTGTCCAAATATTGGACCATGGGAATAGCTAAATCCGGCCGCGCCCTCAAATACACCGCCATGTATATTAAATAAGCGGGGAGCCAATTGGCCCAGGTACGCGGCGGCTTACGGCGGCGTGCCTGCTCCTTGTCCTTCTCATCCTGTCCCTCCCTTTCCTCCTTGGTGGGCTCTCTGTTCAGGAGTGAGAAGATATCCACGTATTCCCCCCGCCATATCTTTTCTCTGGTAGTCTGTGCCAAGTGATCACCTAGTGGCAAGGAATACCCCGCCGTCGGCAAAGCCGAAAAAGGCACAGCCGGCCTAGGAAAAGGGGCCTGAGCTAAACCAGCCACCCCCAGCACATTCCCCGGAGTGTAAGAACAAGTACCCACCCCAGTACCCAAGTTGGCAGTCGTCGTCGCCGGGTGGGTTGCCGATAGCGTGGCCCCCGCACCACCCGCGCGAGGCCAAGGCCATTGAAAGACCCCCCCCCCCATATTGGGGATGTGTGTGGATGTACTCGCTTGCACTGTATACTCACATGCCGCACCCCCGCGGGCCGCCCCCACCGGGGGTTCCGGCCCACTGGGGGCGTCGGAGCTCACGACCGACGTAGAGCTCATCACCGGGGCTTGACCCGCACCTGGCTGCTGGCTGGGGAGCTGCGAGGCAGTGGCCGGAACCGCGCCACGCGCCTGCAGCAGCTCGACCCTCCCTGCCGGCTGTTGTCCTCCTGCCGACATCGCCTCAAAAGGGACCCCGAAGGGAGCGCCCGCCTGACTGGCCCAAGCCAACGACGCTTCCAGGGCCGCGATGCGGGCCAATAAGGTGTCCACGTTGACCAGGGGCAAAGGGCCGGCCGGCCCGCCTGGTCCAGGCGCGGGTGCAGGTCCCTGCACCCCAGGACCCGAATATGGCCATTGGCCAGCACCGAAGCCCGGCAGGGTCGGTGGAGAAACCTGCCAAGGCAGGGAGCCGCACCACCCCCCGAGGCTGGAGGGCCCCGGGGGAGGCTGCGACCCAAGATGAGTAGGCCCAACAGGGTGGGCAGATGGAGGAGCGGTGTCCACCGCTCGCGGGCCGCGGGCCGGAACGCCTTCCGCGCCCGCACTCTGGTCGGGCCAAGGGGCAATAGACCCCATTCCGCTGGCCCCGGCAGGGGCCGGCAAAGGCGGCTGTTGAGGAGGCGGCACCGCGGTCCTCCGACCTGGGTTGCGCCTCCTAACAGCGCGAGCTGCACTAGAAGCTGCCTTCTTCTTCGAAGGCATCTCCACCGAAGCAAGAAGGGAAGCCAGCAAGGCAGAACTGCTACCAAAAAGGCTTCCCGGTAGGCTAAAGCGCGACGGAGACACAGGGGAAAAGACTTCTCCGCTCCGTCGCTGAGGTAAAATGGCAGCTCGGCTGCCTCGTGGCCATCCCTTTTATAAGGGAGCTGGCCACGCCCCTAACTACCCGGATTCTCTGTCCTGTGGGGAGGGGGCCCGCAAAGGGCGCGGCGGCCATTTTGGCGCCGCGCTTGCATTCTGTGTGCTCTGGTGTCTAGTCATGCCTGCCTGCCACATGAGCACGAAACATCTGAAGAAGCAGACAGCACTGGCTCTTTGGCTTTGAAACAGAGATGAGCACTGAACCCTAGAGTCGGATGTGACTGGCTTTTGAGCATGTGAAACGTTTACCTTTAACATCCAAAAAAGACTGTGGGTCTATACTACAACTCAGCACAGGAAACCATGAAACCATGCCCCCTAACTATAAAACTAATTTACAACTTCACACTGCAGAAGAAGCTGATGTTATCCCTTATTAGGAGATTGTTCTAGTGCAATAAACATCTTCAGTCACTGTTTAACTTTAATACAAGTTCTACTTCTTCATTCCTCTTTTACTATTTCTGACCTTGGATGCTGCTCTAAACAAGGATGTCATGCTGTATCCAAATCAGTCTCCAGGCTTCCTTAACCTATAAGCTTTTCTTTTTCTTCACTTCTCTTCCCATTTATTTTACCCTGAAGAATTAGTTGCACAAATCTGTCCATGCCATTTCATAATATATGACCAAAATATTTCAGCTTTCTGTGTTTTATAATTTCTTGATTTCTTGAGGGAAATCTTAGTATCTTGTGATGAATGAACATTTCATGTGTCCTTTTTGTTATTATTATTTCAGGTCACGTGTGGTATAGCAGGTAGAACTGCAAACTGGGATTCAGGAAAGATAGGTTCAAATCCCAGCTTGGCTATAGAAATTAACTAGGGGCAGCACTGGTAAAACTATTCCTTTAGCATCTCATATCCCTGGAAACTGCTGTTAAGGTTATCACACGTTGGAAGAGACTTTGTGGCACAAAATAGGCATATCCTATCTGCAGTTCTGTTGAAAATATGTAACATCAGTCATTAGGTAAAATTCTAAGGTTTTATTATTTATCATATTCTTCATCTTTAGGAACTTGCTCAGGGGAGTCTCCAGCTTGACTTCCACTTTATACCTATGGTCCCAATATATATGTTACAAAATTCCCAGGTACCTATATTTGTCAAAATGCTCCCCACTTCACTTTTGGATCTTTAGCTGAATTTTTTTGGCTGCTTGCTCTTACCATGAACTTTCATAACATTTATTTGAAGAGTATGCTCATTACTTACTTCATTGATTTTATTGAGTAACCTTTGCAGACCACCTACATTGTCAACTAGTAATATGGTGTTGTTTGCATATTGTTGATAACCTCTCCCTTGACAATGATGCCCTCATATGAACAAGTTAGGCCATCTATAAAGATGTTCTTGGTGAGAACATCTGCACACGTGACACAAGTTGAAATTGCTGTTAATGAAGCCATGTGTATAGTGACAGGAGGCCTCAAACCTACACCAGTTGAGAAAACATACACTCTTGTTGGTATCGCTCCACCTAAGATAAGGAAAAAAGATAGATAGATAGATAAATCTTTATTGTCATTGTCCTGCACAGAACAATGAGATTGGGGGGGGGGGGGACTCTTATCAACCCAACAAAACCTAAACAAAATACAACTATACAAAATTATCAACATACTCCCACCCCACATATACACATTTAACCCCTAAAAAGCTCTAAAACTCTAAAAACTCTAAAACTCTAAAAACTCTAAAAACTATATACAGAAGCTCCCTCATAGACTGCATTGCACTGCATTCAAAGCCAGAACCGCTTTTGGGTAGAAACTATTTCTCAAGTGGCTGGTCCTGGTCTTTATGACCCTATACCTTCTTGTA
Organism: Bradypodion ventrale; assembly: GCA_035047345.1. NCBI lineage: Eukaryota > Metazoa > Chordata > Lepidosauria > Squamata > Chamaeleonidae > Bradypodion > Bradypodion ventrale. The sequence continues at coordinate 478,399,946 of JAWDJE010000001.1, read as the reverse complement.
GAAGGCAGAAGCTGAAAGAGATCATTTCCAGGGTGCGTACTATCTTGCGCAATCTCTACAGCTTTCTTATAACACCTGGTGGCATAGATTTGATCTAGAATGGGAAGAGTACACCCGATTATCCCCTCCACAGTCTTTATGACCCTGGACAGCATTGTTCTTTTCCTAGCTGTACAACTCCCAAACCATACACACGGACCATAGGTTAACACACTCTCTATGGTAGAATGTGGTAGAATGCCAACAGCAGGTCCTTTGAAAGATTGTTCTTCCTGAGGATTCTCAAGAAGTATAACCTCTGCTGTGCTCTCTTCATCAGATCTTTGGTGTTTGCTCCCCATGTTAGATCATCCCTCAGCTGAGGTTAAGAAAACTAAGCAAGAGAATGACCCTCAATATCCTCTGAATGGATTTGAGCCTCAAGTCTCCCAGCTCAGATCCAGGAAGAACTTTATGGCAAGAACAAACATTATTTAAGGTATGCAAGAGCAAAATCAAATTAGAAAATGAATGAAGGAAGGAGCTCACTGAACAAATAATAATACTAATGAGGTATAGGTAAGGAGCTCGACCTTCCCTATTTCACTTGGAGGACCCTGAACTGGCTCAGAGTCAGAATGCCTAAATTTAAAACCACTGTGTGGATGTGGAGAGATACATGTTTCAGTACATGTTTCTGGTAATAATCAGAAGACTAGCAAATGAGCCAGATTCTGAATCTCTCCACATTCACACTGCATGTTGTTGTCTGCCAACAGCTCCAACTGGATCATGTTGGTCTTATATTTAAGGACTCCAAACCTCAGCCTATTCAAGCTTCTCCAAATCATATAGGGGAGGTCGAGTTCCTTAATGAAAGGAACCAGGTTTGCTATGGAAACTGTCCACCAAGTGCATTTCCAAGCCAAATGCCTTGGGCTGCCTTGAAAAGTAGTACCAGAAATTCATTATATTAGGTGTAAAAAAAACCATCATATACTCAGTTTGATATAGGCAGATTGATTGCACACTAGCCGGCAGATAGGCTAAACACTACTTTATTGTAACATGGTCAATCTGTACATGAGGCAATGGCGGAGCCTTGCCTCCTTATATATAGTACATAATACATTTGAATCTTGCCCGAAGGCACCTATTGGGTGCAGTATTGGTGATGTCTTTCTGATGAACTGCATACTTGACATAGTTCACCTGTGGCGGGAAGGTTTCCTGTGCTAGTTACTCATTGGGTAGATTGGAGCCATGTGAGCTCCATCAGCTGCGCTAATGGTGAGCAGCTGAACTGCATGCATACACAATATCCCTCCCCCCTAGGATGGGACGAAGTCCCTCAACAATTGTAGGGGCTGGCGGGTGTGCTGCGGTCAGCCGGTCGATTCAGCAGTAGTGCCAGAATCAGCTGTTGCGCCTGAACTCCCCCCCCCCCGGGAAAACTGCAGTGTTCCATCGAATCCTGGCAAGGGCATGGATGGGGTATCTCTGTGTAGGGGGGATGGGGGGACCTCTGGGACAACTCAAAGCCCCGTTGCTCACTGGGATGAGTGGGGGAACACTCACAAAAACTCCCCCCATCCTGTAACAAAAAATCAAAGTGGGGTTGTTCATTAACGGGTTGGGAGACGGTATCCTGTGGGTCTATGCAGCCTGTTAAGCTGAGTCCTCTATTCCCCCCTTGGGTTACATGGGTGGGGGGCAACCCTAATGCTGACTCGTCAAAATACCCACTTTCCCCCGTGGCTTCCGTGACTCTTCTCCTAAGCTGATTGGCGTGTCTCCACCACAGCAACCCCGACCCTGTCTTTACTTGGAATGATACAGGCCCGGTTTGTTCTACCACTTCCCTGGGTACCCACACTGGCCCTGAGCTCACATAATTTCTGCAGTACACTGGATCGCCTGCCCCGAACACTTTCCTCTGATCTACCGCCACGTTCGTGCCTCTATCCTCCACCCTGGAAGGATCCAGGCGGTCAAACAATGTTGTGAGTCTTTTTCGTATCAGGATCTCTGCGGGGGATTGCCCCGATGCAAGCGGAGTAACCCTATAGCACAGGAGGAATTTGCAGAGCTGTAGCTCCCGATCCCCCTGACCCATCCTCCTTAGTGCCTCCTTCGTAGTGCGGACCAGGTGCTCTACTTGACCGTTTGTGGCAGGGTGAAACGGAGTGGAGGTAACATGCCTGATTGCATTCCGTTCGAGGAATGCCTGAAATTCAGCGGATGTGAATGTGGTCGCGTTATCCAAAATTAACACATCGGGCACGCCAAAACACGTGAACACCTTCCTCAGGTGTTTGACTGTGGCTGTGGAGGATGGGTTTCTCACTGGAATGACCTCAAGCCATTTCGAGAATGCATCAACCACTAACAAGAACATCGTACCCCGGAAGGGCCCCACAAAGTCCATGTGGACCCGTGACCACAGTCCGTGGGCTGTGTCTCACTCCCTGGGGTTTAATCTGTGCTCCTCGGGCCATAAGTGTTGGCAACTCTCACACGCACCCACCAACTGCTCTATGTCCTTATCTATGTTGGGCCAACAGAAATAGCTCCGAGCCAGAGCTTTCAACTTCACAATCCCCGGGTGACTCGTGTGTAGCAAACAGAGCACCTTGACTCAAAAAACCTCGGGAATTACTACCCTCTGGCCCCAGAGGAGGCATCCTCTCTCGAGCAAGAGCTCAAAACATTTCCTAAAGAACGATGTAAGTTCCTTGGATGGGGACGTTGCGGGCCAGCCCTTCTTTACCGATGCCACCACCTGGGACAGAACCTTGTCTTTGGCAGTTGCCTTGGCGATATCTGAGGGCACGATGGGGGGCAAGTTGAGAGACTCAATGAGCAGCACCTGGTGATCTTGCTCAACCTCACACTTGGGTTCCCCCAGTTCCAGTAGTGGAAACCTGGAAAGCGTATCCGTGTGAGCGATGTCTTTCCCTGGGCGATGTACCAGTGTGAACTGGTAAACATTTAAGAAAATCACCCATCGTAACATACGTGGGGATAGAATGTGGGGAGTGGGCCATGACAAAGATTCCCAGGAGGGGCTTGTAGTCTGTGAAAATGGTGAACTCCCTCCCATACAAGGAATCATGGAATTTCTTCGTCCCTGCAATGATTGCGAGGGCTTCCCTATCCGTCTGTGCATAGTTGCACTATGCTTTCGCCTTTGCGCTTCACCCTCAATCTTCTCCGTGTCCATCGTGTACAGAAACTGTTCCTCATAGAGGTCCCATGACTCCAGCTGGGAGGTATCGAATGGAGAGAGGGTGATCCTGTGGGATGCCATTATCCCATCCTCGTCGCCAATTTGATGTAGGCAGATTGATTGCACACGAGCCGGCAGATGAGCTACACACTACTTTATTGTAACATGGTCAATCTGTACATGAGGCAATAGCGGAGCCTTGCCTCCTTATATATGGTACATAATACATTTGAATCTATTGGTTGCAGTATCGGTGGCGTCTTTCTGACGAACTGCATACCTGACATAGTTCACCTGTAGCGGGAAGGTTTCCCCGTGCTAGTTACTCTTTGGGTAGATTGGAGCCACGTGAGCTCCATCAGCTGCGCTAATGGCGAGCAGCTGAACTGCATGCATACACAACACTCAACTTCTTGTATTGCCAGGAAGCCAAGCCTGTCTCATCTGACCAAGGAAATCTCTCTCCGACTCTCTCCCTCATATACACTTCCTTCCGTCTCTTCTGCTTTTATTCTGAAGCAGGGATGAAAAACACAACTTTGTACCTCTGCGATTATTAGCAACATGGAGTTCATCCTTATTAGTCCTAGAGGCAAAGGGTTAATGAGTTAAGTGCGCCAATTCAATTAAGCCACCTCTTTCCTTTAGTGAACATAAATTTCAACCTGATCACTTCAACATCTCTTTTAAATACATTACCTTTGGCACTATTTAGTAATAGAATAAATTGGATCTGGGGGAGGAGAAAAATGAATGCCTCTGCTGGTCTTAAGCACTTGTGTACTTTATTTGCCTGCAAGTAAAATAAACAACAAGAGAGATGAGAAGAAATATAATTGTGGAGTCACTTGGCTAGAGTTTCTGCAACTGGCTACATCTTATTCTCAGCAAACAAGATGCCTCTTCCATCTACAAGATCTTATATTCACCTATTTTGTTTCGGGCTTTAAGAAATGACTCTATATTTATTTTGTAATGTGTACAAAATACCCCTTTCCCCAAATATGATCGCTCTTTGCTTATGGATTGTGTTCCACTTCCTTGTTGTAGCAGTTTCTTTCTTTTAGAAGAAGAGTCTGAATTGCTTAAAGGTTTCATCACAATAAATTCCACAAAGCAGAAGAGTTTCCTTTCCTCTCTCTCTCCTTTCCTGTCTTTAAAGGTAAAGGTCGCCCTTGTTTGAAAGCCAGATGTATCCGACTCTAGGGTCCAGTGCTCATCTCTATTTACAACCAAAGAGGCAGCACTGTCTTCATCTGCAGACATTTCTGTGGTCATGTGGCAAGCATGACTAGACACAGGAGGACATGGAACACTGTTACCTTCCCACCAAAGTAGTACCTACCTATCTACTTGCAATTTCTTGCTTTTGAACTGCTATCTCAAATTCTAGAAATGATGTCTTTTACCACATGTTCCTATATATTACTCTCCTGGCCAAAATCTCATTCTAAAATATTACAGGCATTAGAGATGTAAATTATCTCTTGTGCACCCAGACATGTGACTGAATGCCCAAACAAGTGTAAGACAAGGATGTACCCAAACACATAGCATCCAGCTGGCAGAACTGCACATATTGCGACTCCCAGGTTGCACTGTGCAAACCCAATATGATTGTGGCCACTGAGTGTCATTTTGGAGTAGGAGAGATTTACCAGCCAACTGCCAAAAAGAGGAGGTATTTGTTCATTTGTTTCATTTCTATCCTGTCTTTCCTCCAAAGGGCTCAAAGCACTGTATACTACTTTCCTCCTGTCCAATTTGTGCTCGTACGATCTACGTGAAGTAGATCAAGCTGAGAATGTATATGACTAGACCTGGGTTATCCAGACAAGAAGTACATTTTTGCAGATAACTAGCCGCAAGTTTTCTACGGTAGGCCATATGCAAACAGGCATAAAATTGCTTGAAATACAGTTCTGTTTTAACGAAATTCCTGGCATTAAAAGAAAATATGTCATTCCAGCCAGCAGCTGGCCAATTCTGGGAGGCTTCCTGGCTACCAGAAAATTGGAGTGGGAGTGGTAACTGAGAGTCCTTGGCCATTTGACATGCAGCCAAAATGTTACTGCTGGAATTGCCCTCCCTCCAGTAAGAACAGCATCACAGGCTGGCCTGTACAGAGGTAAGTCGGAAGCCTCCCAACACTGGCCAGCTAGTGACACTGGTCTTTACTGGCGGACTCTTCCAGTGGCTCCATTTCTGTGACTTTTCCAATGAGCAAGGATTCTGATGCCCCAAAACTGTCCTAGCACTAGCTAGCCAGTGTCCAACGTGCTGAGCTTATTATTTATTTTATAAATTCATACCCTGCCCTCCTGGTGAGAACACCACTCAGGGCAGAGAACAACAGAAAAAAATACATTATAAAATGACATAGACATTTACAATTAAACCCCCTAAACATCCTCCAATTAAAAACAAGATAAAAAATGAATAAAACTGACATTTCCTTAAAAAAATTACCCTTATCCTCCCTCCACCCACTTAAAACCAAAACAGAAAAAAAAATCACCATAAAATTTAAACAAGCCAGCGGGGCTGGGAGGTGGAGCCATTAGGGCCCCACCCTCGCTGACAAAGCCAGGTCTTCAGGTTTTTTCTAAAGGGGAGAAGTTCCGTCTGAAGGCGCACCTCCAGAGGTAAGAGGTTCCAGAGGGCAGGGGCAGACATGGAGAAGGCTCTCTTCCTGGTCCCAGATAGATGTGCTTCTTTCATTGAGGGGACCAGTACCATACCTGTCAAGTTTTGGATTTGAAAATAAGGGAAATTTTGGGCACACCCTTCTGTGGGTGTGGCCAAATCAGAGGGCATGGCCAAATATAGCCATGTGACTTGCTGGGCTCTAGTCATGCCTGCCATATGGACATGAAAATGTCTGCAAACACAAACAGCACTGGCTCTTTGGCTGTAAATAGAGGCGAGCACTGCACCCTAGAGTTGGATACGACTGGCAGATTTTACTTTCTTAGGATCAAAGATCTCTGCAGATGGTGATTGCAGCCATGAAATAAAAAGGTGGCTGATGCTTGGGAAACAAGCTATGAGAAACCTGGGGAACATAATTAAAAGTAGAGGCATCACCTTCCAAACAAAAAATTGCATAGTCAAAGCAATGGTATTCCCGGTGGTAATGTATGGGTGTGAGAGCTGGACCATTAGAAAGTTGAGCACAGAAAAATAGGTGCCTTTGAAATGTGGTGTTAGAAATAGGTCGATCCTAGAAGAAATCAACCCTGACTTCTCATTAAAGGTCAAATAGTAAAGATGACGCTAAAGTACTTTGGACATCAAATAAGAAGAGAGGATTCACTTGAGAAGGCCTTGATGCTGGGAAAGGTAGAGGACAAAAGAAGGGGGTGGCCAAAAATAATATGACTAAATGGTATTGTAAATGCAATGGGCACAAAGCTGTGTGGGCCAAAGAACCCTTTCCCCATCTTCTTGGGGGACTTTTGTTTTGTTTTCTTTCTTGTTTACTCAGTGGCTTAAGTGACTAAGATGCTGACTGGGAGGCAGAAGGTCAGCAGTTCGGTTCCCGAGTACTGCAGGATGGAATGAGCTCCCAGCTATGTCCCAGCTCCTGCCATCATAGCAGTTCGAAAGCAAGAAATTGCAAGTAGATAAATAAGGACCACTTTGGTGGGAAGGTAACAATGTTCCGTGCGCTCTGGTGTCTAGTCATGCCTGCCACATGACCACGGAAATATCTGCAGACGCAGACAATGCTGGCTCTTCGGCTTTGAAATAGAGATGAGCACTGAACCCTAGAGTCAGATACGATTGGCTTTTGAGCAAGGGCGACCCTTTACCTTTACCTAACTCAGATCCCCTTACACAACCATGCAAGCACACTGGATCTATGAGCTCTAATAACTCTCCCCGTGTATTTTGGATCTGCTCTCTCGTACAAAAAGCAGCTTCTTGCTCTAAAAATTGTAGGAATCTATGACTGTGATGGTGAACCTTGGCACTCTAGATACGACTGGCTTTCAAGCAAAGGAAACCTTTACCTTTAGCATATAGAGATCAAGCACCATCCCCCACCCCCCACCACTCCCAAGTTAACTCTAGAACTCTAGAAACAGAAGCCTCCAGCCAGGAGGCAGGGCAGAAACAGCTCAATAAAGCATGAGAGTGAGAGAGAAGTCTCTCACTGATTTGCCCCTGCATATATGAAATATCGCTCACCTCTAGAGTAGACTCCCCGTCCCATCCATGGTGGCTTCGAACAGCAGCAGCAAAAACAACGAAGCCTCCATGACGACCACGTGGCAGGGAAGAGAAATGAAAGAGAAACTAACTACAGAATGCCCCCACCACCTTCTCTCTCTCCCCTTCCACAAGCGAAAAGTTTGCCACACAGCGACCTCTGGTGGCAGGCAAAACACACTGCAGCTTCGCCTGTGAGGGCTCCGGTCAGGATTTTTTAATAAAATAAAATAAGGGATATTACTGGGAAATTAATAAAATGGTAGGGGGTGGGAAGAGGGGTAAAATAAGGGGTTTTCCCAGGAAAAAATGGGATACTTGACAGGTATGACCAGTACTGAGCCCCTCCTGTCTGCCCTGGTAGGACGGGCTGACAGTTTTGGGGTGACGTGGTCTCTTAGGTATTCTGGTCCGCCACCATGAAGGGTTTTAAAGGTCAGAACCAGCACCTTGAATTGCACCCGGAGACAAACTGGCAGCCAGTGAAGCTCCCGAAGCAGTGGCGAGGCACGCCCCATCACTACTCAGGCAGCCACATTTTGGACCAGTTTTATTTATTTTTTATTTATTTATTTATTAGTCATATTTATATATGCCACCCACTCAGGTAGAACCCAACTCAGGGTGGTATTACAACAAGTTCTAAAACAGATAAAAACACTTCAAAAACCCATATCCCACCCACTTTAAAAGACCCACCCATCCCACCCACTTTAAAAAGAAGAGAGAGTTCTTAGTTGTTTACATAAGCCAGCAGGCAGGGCCCGTGTTCCCATTAGGGCCCCACACATGCCCTGCCAGCCAGTTGCAGCCTTCGAATGGTCATCAAGGGCAGCCCCATGTAGAGCATGTTACAGTAATCCAATCTGGAGGTGACCAGGGCATGAGTGACCATGAGGAGAGATTCCTGGTCCAGGAGCTGATGCAGTTGGTGAATAACACGAAGTTGTGCGAAGGCCTTCCTGGCCACGGCTGCCACCTTCTCCTCGAGCAGTAGCCGTGAATCCAGGAGGTCCCCCAAGTTGTGTACCAGATATATCTGAGGCAGCAATGCCCCATACAGAGCCAAAGATGGCAGATCCTGGGATAACACGGGGCCCCAAACCCATAGCTACTCAGTCTTGCCAGAATTTAGCTGAAGCCTGTTGTCCCCAAACCAGACCCGCACAGCCTCCAGGCACCTGGGTTAGAACTTTGACTGCATCACTAGGGTCCCCATGGGCCGAGATGTATAGCTGGGTATCATCAGCATACTGATGGTACCTCACCCCATGGGAACGAATGATCTCACCCAGCATTTTCATGTAGATGTTATATAGTAAAGGCAAGAGGAATGAGCCCTAAGGCACTCCGACAAGAGCGGCCTAGGACTGGACAACCTGGTCCCTCAGAAAAGAGGAGAACCAGGACAACACAATGCCCTGGGCCCCCAATCCTCGGAGCCGGTCCAGAAGGATACCGTGATCGATGGTATCGAAAGCCACTGAGAGGTCAAGAAGAGCGAGAACAGAAGGATTACCCCTGTCTCACTCTCACCAGAGATCAACCATGAGTGCAAAGAATGCAGTCTCAGTACCATAACTGGGCCTGAATCCTGATTGAAACGGGTCCAGATAATCCGTATCATCCAGAACCCCCTGAAGCTGCCATGCCACTGCTCTTTCCAACACCTTCCCCAAGAAGGGAAGTTTGGAGATTGGTCTAAACTTTGAAATAACTGTAGGGTCGAGCGAGGGCTTTTTTAGTAGGGGGTGTACCAGCGCATGTTTGAGAAATGCTGGGAACACCCCCTCCCGCAAGGAGGAATTCACCATTGCACCGACCCAGCTGCCCAGAGTAGCCCTGGCAGTTTTAATTAGCCAGGGAAGGCAGCAATCAAATAAGCAAGTGGTATCACACACAGCTCCAAGGAGCCTGTCCACTACAGGATCAAACTGATCCCAGATAACATGGCTAGACTCTGCCCCGGATGAGGAATCCCATAATTATGTTTGCTTTACATAGTAACATGGAGATGGGAAGGACCAGATTTAAAGAAACATAGTCAAACATAGTCAAAAAATCTAAACAGCCAATCAGCAGCTTAAATGTTTCATCCCTCCAAAGGGAACTTTTTCCTGCTCTGAGCTCTGTGTCTGGGTATGTACTGGTCTAGTTTAATTTAGGTCTGTCTGTTTAATTTAATTTAATTTTCGCGCTTGTATGCCAATCAGGAAACTCGACTCAGGGTGGCTCACATGATAATTAAACAATATATACAGTAAATACACAATAATACAATATACAAAATTCAATCTACAAAAACAGCACATAATAGTATACAACAACACAATACAATAGTATAATAAATGATAAAGTCACAACCACATAGAAAAGTTCCCAAACAAACAATATAAGGGGAGCGGCAGGCATCCTCAGCCTCAAGGCGGGACCGTCTTCTGCCACTCAAGTAAAATAATAGAGTATAAAATATAATAGAATACAGTAACATATAACAGCAATACATAAGTCACAATGCCATGTCATCGTAGAAGCAATATACAGTACTGTACATCATAAAAGTGCAAAGAGAAAAGCATTTCAAGACCTAACAGAGACATGAAACAGTGGCAAAGTTCCTAAAACCGCCAAGCCCCAGCAGCTGTGGCCACTTCTCCCTCCAGCTGTGGTGGGCTGAGGGCAGGCTGTTCTGTCTGAATGTTCAGTTGTTCAGCCTAGTTCTTTCTGACTTTAAATATTTTTAGTCTCCAAAAGCTAGTAACTCAGTATCATCTTTCAACCATCATTTGCTTGAAATATTTTTTCTTCCTGCTTTTTCCAACTAAGATGAAGTGAACTGCTCTACTATATTTTTTCCATCTGCCTGACAACTTTGGTTGAACACAAGCTTTGTAGGTAAAAATTATTTTTCCTCTTGCTAAAACTGTGCCTGAGCATTTGTACAATGGGAACTAAAATGAAAAGGAGAATTTGCAAAGGCTAGCATGTCCAATAATTCATCCTTAAACTTGTGCAACATGCTAGTTGTACCACTCTGCAAAGATTATCCAACACTAAGTCATAATGTGGTTTTTAAGAGTACAGATTGATACCATTTTAAGCCACTGGAGGCCTTCTGTTATACATACCATCAGAAACTTCTGCAAATTCAACTCTGTTTCAACTCACTATGTAGTTTTGGTTCCAGTGAATATCCTGCTTGCTCAGAAGTAGAACCTACACCTCCCAAGTCTCAGTGCAGTATTATAACTACCACGCTGCACAGAAAAAAACTGTTATTCTGCTTTCAGTACTAAACCTGAACAAATTACTTGGCAATTCCCTGTCACCCCATTTACCCTAGTTTCAGGGGTGCTTCCACCTGAAACTGGGGCCAACCTTTCCCCATCCTTAAAACATTCAGATTAAGATATCTCTTCTGAGAACGATTGGCTCAGGAATAGCATTATGGTAGTGCTTCTTGGAATACTTTCTGCCTCCTGCAAAATTCTTCTGACTTCTACTGCATTTCACATCAGAAACAAGGTTGAAATTCTAGCTGCTTTTAGGCAAACCTTGTAATGGTCCAAGGGTGTTTAAGGCCCCATTGAGAAATGCTGATAATTTGTGAAAACTTTTTTGGCCTTCCAGAAATGTTTAGCTTAAGGGGGAGGGAGAATTTGTTTGATCCCTGTACTAAGGGAGCACACCTAACTAAATGTTCCTAGGTGGAAACTGAATGTTCCAGGTAATTTGTAGCAAGATTTTACTGCGGAATATCAGAGAACTGGGCAAAACCACTTGCTTTACACACTCTGCTTCAAGGTAATTCCTCATGTTAACGCAGCATTCCAAGTAGCCACCAGCTTACTGGCCAGCCAATGCTGAGAGCTTCCCACTGCTGATGACAATGCTCGGGGCAGAACAGCAGCTCCATTACTTGACATGCAGTGTAAACAGAGCTGCTGGCATTGTTCTTCCCCAATAAAAACAACATCACCAGCTGGCCATCACTGAGATAGCCAGGAATCCTCCGAGCCCTGGCCTACTGGCAACACTGTTCTTCCCTGAGGGGGTGTTTCCAGAGGTCCATTTTTGTCACACGTTGAGTGGGTGAAACCTCAACTGCCCTGATTCTGGCACTGTTAGCAGCTGGAAAGTCTCCCAACACTGGCAAGCTGAAGAAGGAGGCCGTGCTGTGGTTTTAAAAATTATACATTGGTGCCATTTTTAAACCAGACTGGGGGGCACATGTGTAGTGATAGTAGTTGCTGTGAATCCCCTTTGTATTTTCCTGAATGTCAAGTTACAGCACTAGTTCATTCCTTTACATATTTAGGAAAGGGATTGGAGAGGAGAGGTATATTAAGATTAAAGGGATGGTTAGTAAAGATATCTAATAGGGAGGAAATGGAAATGAGGTATGAAAAAATCAATGTATCCTGGTTTGGATAAAGGTAAAGGTCACCCTTGCTCATAAACCAATCATATCTGATTGTAGGATGCAGTGCTCTTTTCCATTTACAGCCAAAGACCTAGCACTTTCTGCATCTGCAGACATATCTGCGGTCATGTGGCAGGTATGACTAGACACTGGAGCACACGGAATGCTGTTACCTTCCCTTTGAAGTGGTACCTCTTTACTTGCAATTTCTTGCTTTAGAACTGCAAGGTTGACAGGAGTTTAGACAGAGACAGGAGCTCACTCCATCATGCAACACTCAGGTCTTGAACTTCTGACCTATCAAGCTTCCAGTCATCAAGTTTGACTATAGTTGGAAAAATTGACAAAATATTGAGTAAAACATCATGGGCACTGCAGGAAACTAACACGTTTTGAACAATTAGTTTTCAACTGGAACAGAAGGAAATAATGTCAAAAGGATTGGTTAGTAAGATATATAATATTTTAATGAAACAAGAGCAGGTACAAAATATTTTAATATTAATTTGGGAAGGGGAACTAGATATTAGATTTAAAGAAGAGGAATGGAGCAGAATTTGGAAACAAAGGTTTGTGAAAATATGTCAGTCAGAATAAAGGAGAATTGTTGTAAAACAATTTGGAAGTGGTATATGACTCAAGTTCAGCTAAGTTATTATAATCCAAATTTTATTAAGAATTTTTGGAGATGTAAAAAGGAAGTTGGGACATATCAGCATTCATGGTGGGATTTAATTAAATAAAGGAAATGAGGGAAAGATTTTTTTAATAAAAAAGAAACTAGATTCATACATAGATTGATATACTGTTATTGTTTGGATTGTACATCTCTGAATTTTGCAATGCAGTTCATGGCTCAAAAAGTACATCCCAAAACATTTATAACAGTGCATCCAAAATAGGAATATTAAGAGCACACAAAGTTGCTCTTGAATCTGCTGGATGAGATATAAATATCAGTAGCTTGAATATGTGAAATTGCACAACAGGGTAGCAAGAGACCCTTATATACATAACAGAAGTTCATGTTGCATGAATTGAGACACCCATTCTGTTTTTCAACACTGGATTGTAGAATCCTATTTTTAAATATTGCCAAATCCACTCGCTAAATGAATGGACATACATTCTCTAGGAGGCAACTGGAGGGATGTACTTCTATTTTTTCACATATGTTTTAAAAGTCAAATGTGACATTATTTATTTAGTGCTTTAATATTCAAGTGTGCTGAGTAAACCCTCCAACAAAACTATTTATACTTTGAGTCTGGCATGTTAGAAAGACAGTCTTCTGTTGCAGGTGTCAGTAAGTGTGTTAATAGGGTGTTTGACAGCTCCTCTGGAAGATTTTCAGGGCAGCTGCATGATTGGTTCATGAAGCATTTCATCGGCTATTATGAGTGACAAGGAACTGGAAGTAGTGCAGGAGAAGTGTGGCCAATCTATAAAGACAGCTCACATTTCTCCTTTCCCCAACCCAAGGCCACTATACCAAGGTTGCCGGTGTGGGCTGAGTTTTATGTTGCATTTGTTCCTCTGCCATGCAGGCCAATTTCAAATGCCACTCCTTATCTCTAAAACAATCTGACAATCTCTGCGGCAGGTTTGGGTAGCTTGTGAACATGTCAGAAGCTATCCTGTGGAGAAAGGGGCACCAGTAATGAGTCCTTGTAGCCTCTTCTTCCAGCTCATGACCTATTGGTCACCTTCTCAGGACTGGAAGAGTTATGCGACTGGGACAAGAAAAACAGCCAGTCTTATGACACAGTTATTTGGTGCAACAGTAGGAGCTGCATTGCAGAAAAAGGCTTCTCCATATTGCAAAGAGAGCCAAGAAATGAAAAGAGGAAGAGAGAAAAGAAGAGGAAGGAATGAAGGAAAGGAAGACCAACATAAAATACGCTGGTGTGTAGTCTTCATTTTATCAAGAAACTTAAGTGCACTGTGGTCCATGTGGAGTATGAAATCTTCTCCCCACAGATACGTTCTAAGTTTTGTTACATTCCAACAAATAGCTAACAATTCCAATTCAACTACTGCACAATTTTGTTCTTGTGGTAACAATTTCCTACTGAAGTAGGAGACAGGGTGTAACTCATTATCATCTCCCATTTGCATGAGACACACACCTAAACCATGTTTAGAAGCATCTGTTTTCAGAATGAATTGTTTTTCAAAATCAGTGGGAATCAAAATAGGAAGTTGAATTAATTTCTGTTTCAATGTCTCAAACGACTGTTGGCATTCATGGCTCCACTTGACTTTGATTGACAAATTCCTTCTAGTTAACTCAGTGAATCTCACTGAAATTAGGGATGAAATGGCGATAAAAACTCATCATCTCCAGTAGAAGACTGGCTTTCAGAGGCTGCTCCTTGTAAGACTTCAAATCTGATTTCAGCCTCCTCCTCTTGCCTCTGGAACGCTCCCTCACCAGAGACTCTGAGGTCCAGGCTGGAATGAAGCTTATCTAAATTCCTCTGTCAGCATTTTAATGTTTAATTTGTAGAATAAAAAAATCTGCCAGAAATATCCAGCCCACAGCAAAAAGAAACCATGGTGTGAAGTAAGCTCAGGAATCATGACGAGCAGAGGTGCCCAAATTTTTCAAGGCATGGGCCAGTCACATGGTTGAGCGGCCCAGTCATGTGTTTCCTCTCACCAGAAATGAAAATAAAACACATCGAGGTTTACGACAGACGCAGGTGATTTATGGCAGCGTTTTGTGCATGCATGGGCACATTTAACTTTCACTTCTGGGAGCACTGTGGGTGGCATGGGTCAGATTATTAGGCACAGTGGGCCAGATCTGGCCCACAGGCCATAGTTTGGGCACCCCGATGTAGAGGTTTTTAATTCACAAAACTATGAATTGCACTGTACATCTGCATCCCCTGTCACTGAATTCTGATCTATGTGTAGGTTCAGAAAGTGCAAATTTGATGAGTTGTACAGCCTCTGTGCAGTGTATCAAATGAACATTTCATCCATTCCTAGTTTCCTGTGAATCTTTTGGGAAGATTCCCTTTTCTCTGTCTGTATTCCCACACTGATTGCTGTTTCGGTAATGAGAAGGCAAAAGCCAATAGATAAATCCACCTCTGAGCTTTATTATGTCTCTGTCCACACAAAGGAAATTATCAGGAACATATAATACATTATGAAGAAGCACAAACAACTCAGCAGGGGCCCCTGCAGCCCCCTGAGGGTCAGTAATGACTTCAAAGGGCATTTGAAAAGCTCTTTATGTGCGAAAGAGGTATGTGTATACCTAGACTGAAATGGATTGCTGTGGGATTAATCTGCAGCCCTGAAACCACCAGAGAAGATGGTAATACACAATGTCCAGAGACATGGTAATATGTAGTGTCCAGAGGGCACTACAATGGAAGGCCTGGGTAACAGAATTGCTCATTTCAAGTTTTAGCCAGTTAATTAGCAGGAAAAGGATCCAGTCAGTTAAGTAAATGACTTGGCTTTTCTCGTTCCAGTGAATTCCTGCTAGCAAGACTATTTTACAGGGTTGGAGAGGAGGAAGCAATGCCATTGTTATTACCAAATCTCCCTGCAAGGTCATTATCTCCTCATAGGAGTGAAAACAAACAAACAAACAAACAACCCCAATGTATTTAGATCAGGGGTGCCCAAACTACAGCCCGGGAGGCCAGATCGGCCCCCAATGACAATTCATCCAGCTCATGAAGCCCTCGTCCCTCCCAGAAGTGGAAATAAAATGTGCCCATACAGGTACATTTTACTTCCACTTTGGGGAGCGACGACGGCTTTGTGGGCCAGATGAATTGGGATTGGGACCAGATCTGGTCCCTGGGCCATAGTGACCGGCCCCCTGAACCACGTGACCAACCTGTGGCCTGAAAAGTTTGGGCACCTCTGATTTAGATCTTCAGGAAAGTCTTTCTGTGATGTCCAACACTTTTACAAGCACATCTGCTGGGCCCAAGGGAGGGTTTTTTCTGGGGCTGTTTCCAAATAATGGAACTCACTTGCTCACGAGGAGCACCTGTCTCTTTCTGTCCTTTGCTTCCACCAGCAAAGACATACCTCTGTAAAGAGGTTTCTACGAAGTCAGTAGGCAACAGGGAGACCTTTTAAAATCCTATTTATAGCTTTGTGTGGTTTAAAAGTAAAAGCGATTTGTTTTAATTAATTGCTGATATCAAATTTTAGTAGACCTCCTTGGGTCTCCACTAGGGGTGGGAGGTAGAATAAAAATCAAATACATAAAATGATGTTTGACTCAAGTATTCCCAAAACCTTGATTGAATAATTAGGTAGATTAGATAACATTCCTGACTATCTCCCAATGGTGGGATTGACTAGTGACCCCATGCGTGTTGGATTACAATATCCATTCTCCACAGCTGCCAATTTATCCCTTTGGAGTGTTGTTATGTATGTTAACTGTGTTTTCTGGCAGGAGCAGAATGTATCTTTTCTCATGTATCTATTCTTATGCAAATAAGTAGATTGAAAATGTGCACACTCTGTTAGCCAATAGGGTTGTTGTAGGAGCAGAAGGTATCTTTCCTCATGTATCTATTCTTATGCAAATAAGTGGATCGAAAATGTGCACACTCTGTTAGCCAATGGGCTTGTTGTATTATTGTTACTGTTACTATTTATAGTGTATATAAGTCCGAGTTTTGCCCCATCCAATCTGTGTTCAAACCCCACTAATAAAGAGCTGAATTTCACTACTTCACTCATCTGCTTCTTCATTCCCTGAACACGAAACAGGCGACGAAGGTGGGATGGCATCCCCACATGGCAGCAACATCAGCCCATTTGACCCAGCGCGTCCAGAGAAATGTGCAACATACGAACGCTGATTCCGCCACGCAATGGCCTCACAGAAGATCACTGACGAAGAACAGAAGCTCTCCTGTTTCCTCGAGGGCTCGGTGCGGTTCTGAAACGCTTGAGCTGGCAACCCACCTCATTCTCCCAAGGGACGTGGATGTGGTGCCACTTGCAGAAATCATGTCTGCACTGAGGAAACACCTGCAACCAGAGGTCTCGATCTTCCCAGCCAGGGTGGCCTTCCACAAAAGAGAGCAGTGACCAGGGGAGTCCATTGCAGACTATGCCGCCACTCTGCACATTGCTGCTGCCCCGTGCCAGTGGGACAACATCGAAGAAGCACTCCGGGACCATCTGCTGGCTGGCATGAGGGACAAAGATGCTCAATGTCACCTTATGATCAGGAAGACCTTATGATTGGTGCGCCCCCTCCTGAAGAAAATGTCCCTCGACCCAGCTGTCCTTAACAACTACAGGCCAGTTTCCAACCTGCCCTTTTTGGGTAAGGTTTTGGAAAAGGCGGTGGCGCGTCAGCTGCAGAGTGTCCTGGAGGAAGCGGATTATCTAGACCCCTTTCAATCAGGGTTCAGGCCCGGATATGGAACGGAGACGGCATTGGTCGCACTGATGGATGATCTCTGGCGGGAGCGGGACGGGGGTTGTCCATCCGTCCTTGCTCTTCTTGACCTCTCAGCGGCTTTTGATACCGTCGACCACGGTATCCTTCTGGAACGGCTCGAAGGACTGGGGATCCAGGGCACTGTGTTGTCCTGGTTTTCCTCATTTCTGGAGGGCCGTACACAGTCGGTATGGTTAGAGAGTGAG
The DNA here is from genome assembly GCA_035047345.1 of Bradypodion ventrale. NCBI lineage: Eukaryota > Metazoa > Chordata > Lepidosauria > Squamata > Chamaeleonidae > Bradypodion > Bradypodion ventrale. Next base: position 478,382,454 of record JAWDJE010000001.1, on the reverse strand, counting down.
AGATCCAGCCCTAGGCCCCTCAAATATGGGGTGCCTCAGGGCTCTGTGCTCTCTCCTCTCTTATTTAACATCTACATGAAGCCGCTGGGTGAGATCATTCGTTCCCACGGGGTGCGGTACCATCAGTACGCGGATGATACACAGTTGTACATCTCGGCCCGTGGGGACCCCAGTGATGCTGTTGAAATCCTATCCGGATGCCTAGAGGCCATTGGGGTCTGGATGGGGGCCAATGGGCTTCGGCTGAATCCCAGCAAGACAGAGTGGCTGTGGATAAGGGGCCCCGCGTTATCCAGGGAGTTACCATCTTTGGTACTGGATGGGGCTGTTCTGCCCCAGACAGACCCAGTGCGCAACTTGGGGGTTCTTCTGGACTCGCGGCTGCTGCTGGAAGAACAAGTGGCGGCTGTGGCCAGGAGGGCTTTTGCCCAACTTCGGGTGATTCGCCAATTGCGCACACTCCTGGACCGGGGCTCCTTGCTTATGGTCACCCATGCTCTGGTTACTTCCCGACTAGACTATTGTAATGCGCTCTACATGGGGCTGCCCTTGACGACCATTCGGAGGCTGCAGCTGGTCCAGAATGCGGCGGCCCGGGTGGTGATGGGGTGTGGGCGATATGCCCATGTCTCTCCCCTACTTCAGGAGCTGCACTGGTTACCAGTTTGTCTCCGGGTGCAATTTAAGGTGCTGGTTTTGACCTTTAAAGCCCTACATGGCAGGGGGCCGGGATACCTTAGAGACCGCATCGTCCCAAGAGTGTCTGCCCGTCCAACCAGAGCGGACAGGAGGGGTTCTCTAGTGGTGCCACCGACTAGGGATGCACATTTGTCTAGCACCCGAAGGAGGGCCTTCTCCGTGTCCGCACCAACTCTCTGGAACCTCCTGCCAATAGACCTAAGACTCCAAAGTGAACTGCTGCCCTTCAGGAAAGGAGTGAAGACCTGGCTGGCAGGGCAGGTGTGGGGCCCGAATGGGACTATGGTGCCCGCCTGCTGGCTTGTATAAGAACTTTCTCTTCCTCCTTTGTACAGTGGATGGGATGGGTGGGTGGGACATGGGGGTTTTTAAAGGGGGTGGGTTGGGGGGTTTTTTTATAATTATTTTTTATAATTGTTTTTATGTCTTTTGTGAATTGTTGTGATGCCGCCCTGAGTCGGGTTCTGCCTGAGCGGGCGGCATATACAAATTTGACTAATAAATAAATAAATAAATAAAATAAGATGCTAACTTTCAAGGCTGTCCTAGAAGAGGCAGTAGCATCTGAGGCCGCACGGTCCAGCATCAAGCTTTTCCAGCATCACCAATCCACCACCAGTGCCACCAACTCAGGTGTGCAAGCTCAGCAAAATCCATCTTCATCCTCCTCAGCATCGCCTGGTTCCACCTCTTCATCGGAGTCCAGCGACGCAGAGGGAGAAGTCCGAGCAGTCCGACGAAAGCACCAGGAGCATTGTGAAGATTGGGAGAAGAAAATGCAAGTGTGATGGCTGCGGAGCCTGGCATGACAGCAGGAAGTGCCCCTTCCGCACCGCAGAATGCCACAACTGTGGGCGGCGAGGGCACATTGCTAAAGTATGAACTCCAGCACCTGAGTCCAAGAAGAGTCATCACCACAAAACATCCATCGCCAAAATGTTACCAGAGCCTGAGCCGTGCCAAGTGGGCATCGTCAGCGAGCGTGTCTTCACAGACCTGAGCCTGCAGGATGTCCCCTTCAAGATGGAGGTGGATTCAGGTACTACCTTTTCCATAATCCCACAGAGGGAGTTTTTGAGAATTCCCCCTGCCTCTCGGCCCAATCTCAAATCTTTTAAAACTTCCCTCCAGGATGTGCAAAGTTGCCAGATTCCGGTCCTGGGGGTGGGAAATTTCTTGGTCAAATTCAAAAACATTCGCACCTCCTTGCCATTGGTTGCAGTTAAACAGGGCACTAACTGTCTTATTGGGACCCAATGGTTTAGGCCCCTGGGAATCCGGCTTTCTGGCATTTACGCAATAGACGCTGACTCAATCCGGGATGTTTGTGCTGCACATCCTGAGGTATACAAAAAGGGTTTAGGTTTATACAAAGGACCCCCTGTTGACTTTCAGCTTGACCCAACCATCCGGCCCATCCAGATGAAGCCACGCTGGGTACCCTTTGCTTTAAAGGAGAAGATAGAAGCCGAGCTGGACAAACTGTGGGGCAGGGCATCCTAGTGCCAGTGGACTCCGCAGAGTGGGAGACACCAATTGTGACTGCTTTGGATAAAGGTACAAGAGGGAAAGCGAAGGAAGAAGAACAAGTTGTAAAGCCTAAGAAGAATGAAAAAGCACCAATGGATGAATCTGCTCAGTCATCATCCCCGCCCACAGTGCCATTGGATCAGACTCAAATTATGGTGGAAATTGGCAAGTTGATGCAAAAAATGGAGAAAAATGAGGCTTCAAGGGTGAAAGACAGAAATGAAATATTTAAAAGGCAAGACAAGACGATGTCATCATTGGCAGATTATACAAAAAAGGTGGACCTAAGTTTGAATAAATTTGAGGGAATGCTGAAATTGGTTCAAACCGAAGTGGATGCTGTAAAGAAGGAAGTAAAAGGGACTCAGGAGGTGGTGCGGGAGAACAAGCTAAAATTGGAGGAACAGGAAAGGAAGATAGATGCTGTGGAAGATATGATGAGAAAGCAGAACATTCTGATCCGTCAGGTGCCGGAACGCACTCCGGATTTGTTAAGAGAGAGGGTGGTTCAGTGGTTAAATGGTTTAAAAATGGTTTAAAAATGGGGAAGGAATTTGTTCAGGAGGATTTTGTAAGTGTATTCCGGGTGGGTCCAAGAAGAGGGAGAGTGGTTCAAAGAAATGTGCTGGTTAAATTCGCAAATTGGGCAGATAAATTAAAAGTAATGGCTCATCTGAAACGAGTTGGTCCTGACGCGTTGAAATTTGATGGTTCAGATGTTGAAGTTTACAATGATATTTCATTAAAAGAAAGAACATGGAGGTATAAGATGAGGCCTGTTACTAAATTATTGATGAGTAAAAACATAAGGTATAACTGGAGATTTCCACAACAATTGCGCTTTTTCTATGATAAAAGAATGCAAGTTATTGATGAAGGCACTAATCCATTGGAATATTTGAGTTTGTTGGGATTGGTACAAGTAGACTCGGAAGAATGGAAAAATCTTAAAAAGGAAATGACGGATTCTGGAGCTTTGGGGAGGGAATATGGGAGGGAGGAGTCCGGTGGGGCAACAGGTGGAACACCACAGCGAGGGGAGGAGGAGGAGGAGCCGTCTTTGATCATGGTGGAGGAGGAGATAGGTAAGGAACAATGAGCATTAGATAGTAGTAATCTTAAGTACCTAATAGAGGTAGAATGGGTAAATAGCGCATAGCGCCGGCAGTAGGGCGCATCTTGCAGGTCCCCCCTCTCCCCTCTTTGGTTGACAGAGGCGACTTTTCGTTGGAAGGTGGGGAGAGTGAAAGTGTGTGTTTTATGTAGTTGGTATGGTGAAGGGTTGTTGGTGGCACGCCCGATGGAGAGTTTAAAGTTGGGAGAAGAATTTGGTTATCGGTAGTATTAAAATAATATCATGGAATGTGAAAGGTACAGGTTCTGTTCTTAAGAGACGGAGGTTGGAATCGGCGTTGAAAAAAGATAGACCAGATATTTTATTTTTACAGGAAACACATCAGAAATCAAAAGATACGAATAAACTTTATCTGGGTTGGATGCAACATTATGAGATGGCGTTTGGAACATCCAAAGCAAGAGGGGTGGCAACTATGATTTCTAGAAAGTTAGGATTTGAAATCACAAAAAAGATTGCTGATCAAGAGGGTAGGTATTTGTTGTTAAGAGAAAAATTGGAGGATGAGGAAATATTGTTGGTAAATATTTATGCTCCGAATGACCACCAAGCAGTGTTTCTTGAAAAAATTCGGAAAATAGTGGAGTTGGAAAACGTTGCAAAAACTATTGTGGCTGGTGATTTTAATTTGATTAGGTCAGGATTAGATTGCACAAACATAGCTAGAAGTGGAATGGGTGTGAAAGGGAAGGCGATGGACAAATGGATGAAAGTTATGGGTTTGAAGGATTCGTGGAGAGAGTTTAAAGGTTTGGAAAGGGCATATTCCTTTTTTTCGCACGTACATGGGACCTACTCGAGAATAGATTACGTTTTTCTGTCGGAAAACTTAATTGGGGACATAGAAGGTACGGAAATTGGGATTATTAAGGAATCAGATCATGCTAAAGTATATTTGGAATTGAAAGCACAAAAAAATATTCAAAGAGTTAGAAATTGGAGGTACGATCCTAATTTGTTTAAAGATCAGAAAAGCAAAGAGGCAATTATGGAAAGCTGGAAAGAAAGTTGGCAATGGAACGATAATAATGAGGTTAATTTTAACATTGTATGGGATACCATGAAGTCAGTTTTTAGGGGGGAAAGCATAAAATTGGCAAGCCACAAATATAAAAAGTATAAAGCAGAACACATAGAAAAAGAAAGGGAAATAAAACAATTACAGGAAGAACACGCAAAAAGTAAAGATAAAAAAATTCTCTTGAAATTACAAGGACTCAAGGCAGAAGTAATGGGTAAAGATATTGATAAAGTTAAACGAGATTTGATTTATCTAAACAGAGAATATTTTGAATTTAGTAATAAGAACTCAAAACTATTAGCAAGAGCAGCTAAGGTTAAAAGGGAAAAAAGAGAAATTGGGGTGTTAGTCGACAGGCAAGGTTCAAGGTGTAATAAGAATAGCGATAAATGTAAAATAGTTAGGGAATTTTACCAGGTGTTATATGCAAAGAAAGAAATAGATATGGAAAAGCTTAAAAGGATATTGGAGAGGCAGTTAGGGAATGGGATAAAACAAGAGCATAGGGAGAAAATGGAGGAAAAGATAACTGATAAAGAGGTTAAGGGGGTAATAAGCGGATTGAAGATAGGGAAAGCCCCGGGGGATGATGGATTATCAACAGAGTTCTACAAAGAATTTAAAGAGGTGGTGATCCCGAAATTGGTGAAGTTATATAATTATATACTAGATGGAGGATCAATCCCGACTTCATGGTATAACACTACAATTGTTTTGCCAAAACCTGGTAAGAATTTGGAAAGAGTGGATTCGTACAGACCAATTTCGCTTATAAATCAAGATGCGAAGATCTTCACAGCAATATTGGCTAACCGTTTAAATAGTTTTATGGGGGAATATATAAATGTTGATCAAGTTGGGTTTCTAAAAGGACGACACATGGCGGATTTGACTAGAAGGGTATTAGATTTAATAGACAATGTTAATCAAACAAAGGAAAAAGTGGGATTACTATCATTGGATATTTTTAAGGCATTTGATTCATTGCAGTGGTCTTCAATTAAGGAAATAGTTAGAAAATATGGGTTCGGGGATAAATTTAACAGGGTTATAGATTTACTATATCAAAAAGGAAATGCCAAGGTTAGAGTAAACGAGGAGCTTACGGATGTGGTAAAGCTAGAGGCGGGTACTAGGCAGGGTTGCCCATTATCTCCTATCTTGTTTATAATGGCAATGGAGATTTTAGCTAAAAGTATAAGGGAGGATTCAAATATAGAAGGGATTATGGGTAATAAAGTGAGTATGTATGCAGATGATACATTGCTTATGGTGAAGCACCCGGAGCAGGTGATGGATAGGATTAAAGATCATCTACAAGTATTTCAAGCTATAACTGGATTAAAGATAAACTGGGACAAATCTGAATTGATGTTGTGCAATTTGAAACCGAGCGAGATGGGTAGCACGGTGTCGACACTTAATATACAAATCAAAGATAAGCTGAAGTATTTGGGGATAATCATTTCAAATAAATTAGAAGAACTCAAACGATTGAATTATGACAGCTTGAGAATTGAATTTAAGAATAAAATACAAGAACTTCAGAAGTTAAAACTGTCATGGTTCGGAAGGATTGCCATGTGTAAAATGATATTGTTACCAAAGATTAACTTTTTATTCGATACACTAGCGATCCACTTAAAAGAGAAAGAAATCAATGAGTTTCAAAAAATGTTTAATGGTTTTTGTAATGGAGGTAAAAAATCTAGGCTTCCAAAGAAATTATGGTATTGGTCTCAGAAAAAAGGGGGTTTGGGTATGCCAAATTTGTTATTATATTATCGAGCATTTCAAGTCAAGAATGTTGTGAAGATCTTGGCAAGAGAAAAGGTAATTTGGGAACAATTGGAAATGAAAGAGTATAGAAATATTGGAAACTTGATTTTTTTGGGAATGAAGGATAAGGTGAAAAGGTCAAATAATTTTATGATGAAAGGTCTCATGGAGGTGTGGAAGAAGGTAAAAAAAGATATGGTTCCGAATCTCTCTCCAATTTTGGAATTGACTGATATGATGTGTTTCCCAATAAAATTAGACAAAGAAAAAATGGAAATATTGGATAAAAATGGGACGTTGTTATTGAAGGATTGGTTAAAAGCGTGTGATGTTGATGCCGAGTGGAAAAGAATGTTTGAGATATTAAATCTGAATTGGTTTCAGAAGTTAAAGGTGGACAATTGGAATAAAAAATATAAAAGAGAAATAGGGATAGATAGAATACATACGGAATTTGAGGAATTGGTAAGGAAGATTAGAAAAGGGGAAAGCAGTATTAAAGGTCTTGTAAGCAAGCTTTATAATAATATACTGATTAGAGGTGCAGATCCACAGGAGGACTTGAAACGGAAGTGGGAACAAAATTTGAATATAAAGATCGGGGAGATTGAATGGAAAAATAAATGGAAAAAGAGGATTATGAGAACAATGTCTGTAAGAATTAAAGAACATAATTTTAAAATGTTGTGGCAATGGTACCTGACACCATTAAGACTTTACCAGATGGATAATAAAAGAGATAAGTTATGTTGGAGATGTAAAGAAATTGATGGAACATACGAACATATGTGGTGGAGTTGTAAAAAAATAAGGGATTTTTGGGGAAGAATAGAAAATGAGTTTGGTGAAATATTGGGTAAAAGTGTTAAGTTGGTGTCGGGTACTATTCTTTTAACGAATGTGGAAGGCTTGGGTTTAAACAAGGAGGAAAAAGAATTATTGGAAATCGCACTGACAACGGGTAGACAATGTATAGCTAGAAATTGGAAAAACGATGTAGATATACAGATTGGAGAATGGTATAAAGAAATGTGGAGTTTAGCATTGAACGATAAATTGACATGGGAGATTAAAGTCAAAAGAGATAATTTAAAAGAGAATAGATTTTGGAATATATGGAAACCGTTCGTGGATCACTCTATTATGGCAAATGATAGTTCAGGACCAGTACCATTTCAAAGAAGCTTTTGGAGTTGAGTAGAAAATAAACTCTCCGGGCATTGTACATATTCACAGGGTGATTATTATTTGTTAAAAAGATTTGTGGTAGTACAGAAATTTTTTTTTTTATCATTTTGGACTTTGAAACAATGGCTCTTAATATTTGGTAGTTAAATAGTAATTAATGAGTATAGAAATTGTTATGTACTAGCATACAGTAATGTTTGTTAGTAAGATACTATGGATTTGTTAGTGTATTGTATTGTTAACGTATTGTTAATGTTTTCTTTTCTTTTTTGTATGTTTATTAAAAACTTAATAAAAATTTATTAAAAAAAAAAGAAAAGTAATGGGGAGGTCAGGATATGCGCTGACTACAAGTGTACCATCAATAAAGCTATTCGCCCGAACGCATATCCTGTGCCCGTGGTAAGCCACCTTCTTGACTCCTTGCATGGAGGAAATTACCAACAATTAACTGTGTCTCCTGCTGCTGCCATAGCCCAGACCATAGTAACGCATAGGGGGGCATTTAAGGTAACTAGACTAAAATTTGGGGTGAATGTGGCCCCCTCTTGTAGAACGTATTTTAAAAGGTTTGCCCGGTGTCCTGCCATATTTTGACGATGTCCTGATTACCGTTAAGGACACCGTCGAACTAGTGGCCAGGCTCAATCGAGTCCTCTCATGTTTCGAGAGGGCCGGTCTACGTCTCAGAAGAGGCAAATGTGTGTTTTTGGCACAGGAAGTAGAATTACCGAAGTGGGGTACCGAATTACACCCCATTGAATCATGCCCTCTGACTCCAAGGTGGCGGCCTTGTGAAATTCACCCAGGCCAAAATGTAAAGCTGCATTGCAATCATTTCTAGGATTGTTAAACTTCTATCATGCTTTTCTCCATCGCAAAGCTTCAGTTGCCGAACCATTGCATCGGCTTCTTAAGAAAGATACTGCTTGGCACTGGGGCCATTGCAAGGAAGAAGCATTCCTAGAACTCAAAAGGCTGCTATCTTTGGATGCTGTATTAACTCATTTTGATCCTAACAAACAAGTTGTAATTGTGTGTGATACATCCCCTGTGGGGGTGGGAGCTGTGTTATGCCATGTACTAAATGACGGAAGGGAAGCCCCTGTAGCATTCTATTCCCATTCACTCTCAAAGCCTGAAAAAAATTACGCTCAGACAGACAGGGAGGCGTTGGCAATCATGGCAGGCACTATGAAATTCCACGATTACCTTTACAGAAGACCTTTTACCATCGTAACTGACCACAAACCCCTCCTTGGAATCTTTGTGAGCGGGAAGCCCACGTCTCAAATTCTGTCCCCAAGGATATTGCATTGGGCAATTTTCCTAAATGCATACGATTTTACTTTGGCGCACAGGCCCGGCAAGAACATCAGCCACACTGATGCCCTGTCCCGTTCTCCACCAGGTCCTTATGATTGAGGCTTTCGACTCACCCCCAGTTGTCCCCTCGCATATAGCCAAGGCTACGGCCAAGGATGTAACATTGACTAAAGTAATGTCTTGGGTACAAAAAGGCTGGCTTGTCTCTCCTCTAGCTGAGGAATTCAGAACATTCCACCACAAGCGTTTGGAATTATCAGTGGAAAGAGGTTGCCTCCTATGGGGCCAGCGGGTGATCATTCCTGTCACTCTCAGGAAAAAGGTTTTACTTCTACTTCACACAAGTCTCCCGGGAATTGTCCGTTCCAAAACCCTTTCTCGTAGCTACTTTTGGTGGCCACAACTGGACCAAGACATAGAACAAATGGTTGGCACTTGTGCCAGTTGTCAATCCTCTCACCCAGAGCATTCCCTCCTTCCATCTCGGGAATGGGATTCTGCTCGGGACCCGTGGTCCAGGTTGTACATAGATTTCAGAGGTCCATTTAGGGGTGCCCTATTTTTATTGGTTGTGGATTCATTCTCTAAGTGGCTGGAAGTGATTAGGGTGCCTAATACCACTTCAGCCACCACGATAATGCACCTGCGAAGGCTGTTTGCAGCATTTGGACTTCCAGATGTGCTGGTGTCCGACTACTCGTCTTCGTTCACATCTGCAGAATTCCAATCCTTCATGGAAAGGAATGCAATTAGGCACATCACTGCCGCCCCATTCCACTCAGCCACCAATGGCCAGGTAGAGCGGCAGGTGCACACAACTAAAGACACGCTTCGGCGTATGGGGGAAGGGGATTTGGAACTCCAGTTTTGCCAGTTTCTTTTCACATATAGGCTCACCCCCTTGCCTCAGGCCTGTCCCCTGCTGAATTGCTCCAGCGAAGGAAACTGTCATCCTTGCTGGACAGATTGGATCCCTCTAGGGTGGAAGACAAAGGCACATATATAGCATTCCAACACCAGAAGGGTTTCTCAACCGGAGACCCTCTCCATTGCCGCAGTTATGCAGCTGGTGGCCCTACGTGGGTGCCTGGGTTTGTGATCGATCAAACTGGTCCTGTTTCTTACAGAATCGAAACAGCCACTGGTCTGATCTGGAGGAGGCACGCGGATCAATTGAGACCCAGAATACTGGACCCACAAGACTAATACAGACACTCAATGCTAGGGTTGGCCCCCACCCATTTAAACCCAGGGGCAGCCAGCCAATTTTGACCCAGAAGTGTCTTCTAGGAACGGATTTCAATGGGAATTTGTGGAATGCTCCCCTACAGGTGTACCCCTACACTGTCCCAGCTTAGCACACTGGATTCCTTTACTGATGATGACCAATTTTGCTTGGAGTTGCCCTCCACTCTTAGTACACACAGGAGGGACCCTGAGTTGTCTTATTTATCCACAGAATTAGATTTTGGTTTTGAGTGATCCCCTGCTCCTCCATCTGACAAACGGGGCTTTAATTTGGGTTTACAATCCTCCCCCTCTAGTCAATCCCTCACTCCAGTCGGGTCACCCATCCTACAAGCCCCTGAGCCGGCTCAGCCAAGCGTCCGACCCAGAAGGGAAACTAGACCGCCATCCTGGTTAAAGGATTTTGTTTTTACCTAGGGGGGAAGAATGTTATGTATGTTAACTGTGTTTTCTGACAGGAGCAGAATGTATCTTTTCTCATGTACCTATTCTTATGCAAATCAGTGGATCGAAAATGTGCACACTCTGTTAGCCAATGGGCTTGTTGTATTATTGTTACTGTTACTGTTTATAGTGTATATAAGTCCGAGTTTTGCCCCACCCAAACTGTGTTCAAACCCCACTAACAAAGAGCTAAATTTCACTACTTCACTCATCTGCTTCTTCATTCCCTGAACACAAAAATTGTGCAAGATGAAAAAAATCCTTTCTGAATTCCCTTTATTTTAATTACTTCATGCCTATGACCAGGCATGGGCTGGGCCACCGGGACACGGTGATTCATCCCAGTGCACCCTCACCTCTGGTGTCCTGGGGTGCAAATAATAATTTTATTATTATTTTATCCACACAGCAGGTTGTACTTTAGATTAAGCCATTGCTCCAAGCTCCCTCCTTCAGCTTGCAGCAATGGTTTATTCTAAAGTGCCGTGAGCTGGGTGGAGCAAACGGAGGGGCGGTGACCAAGCGGTTCCCGGGGGAAGCCTTCTCCCCCATCCCTGGGTTGCCACCCCTCACCCTGTCCAGCGCCCTCCCATGGTGCCCAGCACACCCCTGCCTATGACTGTATAATTATTACAATTTGACCTCTGCTTTTTCATGTGCAAAATGAATAAACTTGTCCACTACCTCCTCTTAATCCATCATCATCTTCTTCATCTTCATCTTCATAATTATCATCAGCAGCATCATCTCTGGCATTTATGCAGCACTCTGTACTGAAGTTAGAAGCACTTACATTGTCTCTGCCAAGTTGCCAAGTTGTTGTTTGACGATGATGATTAGTCTGATATAAGACCAGCAAAGTACCCACCCCTCAGCCTGGTCAAATCAGGGCTAAGCCACCCTGGGACATGTTTAGAAATATTCTAATCTTATCCTTGACTGAATTCAAGAAAACATTAGTGTGTTTTCTATGAAGATCCCACTCCTAAGAATGGGGAAATACAAATGCCAAAGTTAGATCATAGACCGAATATCTGAGTCTGGACAGAAGGGTACTAGTAGCAGAATTGAGCACTCGTCTCCCTCTGTGTATGTTGTTTGTTATTTCCCCACCCCCCAGCTGTCAATAGAAGGTCACAGTTGGCTACTTAAGGCAGTTAGTAGGACAGGAGTGAGAGGCTTTTATAATGGCAATGTGCACAGTAGTTGCTGATTTGTTCTTAAAATGCCTATGTATGAAGCCCACTTGTCTACACTTTCTATCCTTTCTCTCTTCCCCACTCATCCCTGGGTCTGAAACAGTTGATTCCATAAGCTTTTGGTGAATTCACCAATGTCTTTGCAGCAGAAAAGATAAGTGAAGTTCTCATTCACCTTCCACGTTTAGTATCTCTTTCCTCACTTCTAACTGAGATGCATGAATGCTGGGGTTAACCCAAGTGATTCATGTTGTAGATCAGTGGTTCTCAACCTACGGCCCGTGGGCCACCTGCAGCCTGCAACACCACTTCATGTGGTCCCCCACTGCCTCCTCCACACCCGGAAGTGCAATGTGTGGCAGGCAGGGCAAAATGGCCGTCAGGCCCCCAAAGCTGTCTGAGGGATTGTGATCCAGCCCTCGGCTTGAACGGTTTGAGAACCCCTGTTGTAGATGATCCTAACTCTTCATCTGGGTTGCATGCTTCCCCCTGTGTTTGCCTCCTACTTACTCAAATACTCTGGAGGCTGTTTGGTTTTGTACATTTGTCTGAAGGCAGTGAGTGTCCCTAGTTTTGTGTATGGGACCAAAGACACCAGGGCAGCCGAAGAGCTGGCTTAACACAACTTTATTACATGCTGGTCAGAGGGAACATGTGGTAATGGCGGACGAACAGCTCAATATATACAGTGGCTATACATTTGAATGTGGCTCCTTGACAGTCTATTGGCTACTGTCCGCGTGACGTCATTTCAGGTCACGCCCTTCTTGCCCAGGTGAAGGTGATGGCGGGAATCTTCCCGCGCTGTTGCTCTTAGGTGAGTCTTGGACCGATGAGCTTGGACGCTCGCTATTGCCATCTAGTGGTCACTAGCTCGCGTCCTATTAGGGTTACAGAGATGCAGCTGAGGTTACAATGTTACACAAGGAAAAGGTTACATTGGATACACATGGATAGGTACATTGTTTAAAGGCACATGCTTTAGGACACAACATCCCTCCCCCCTAGGATGAGACGAAGTCTCTTAACCAAGATGGTTTCTTGCACTCGCGTTTGGGCCGCGATGTGGGTTGGCCCACCCGGGGGCCGCTACTGCTTCCTTGTTCCCTGGACCCTTGTCCTGTAATGGGAGAGGGAGACTTGTTAGTGGCTTGCTGCGGTTTTGCAGCTTTAGGGGAAATGGTAGATTCCATTGTGGGCGAACCGGGTGCACCAGGGGCTAACGTAAAACCCCTCTTCTCGCTTGGATGGGTGGGGGACCACTCCGAAAACCCCCCCGGCTCTGAAACTCAAAATCAAACTCTGCTGGGTGATCCCGCGGGGTATCTATGAGGACAGATTCCTTTTCCTCCCCCCTCGGTGGGGATGCATGACCCCCCTCTCCTCCCCCTTGGGCTAAACGGGTGGGGGAGAACCCTAACGCTGAATCCCTGTCTGTGCTTTCCGAGCCCTGCCTCTCTGGGACCCGGCTCCGGAGCTGGTCCGCATGTCGCCGCCACAGTAGACCCGTGCTGGTCTCAACGCGGTATGATACGGGACCGGTCTGCTCCACGACAACCCCCGGCACCCAGGCTGGCCCTGCGCTGGCGTAGTTCCTGCAATGCACGGGGGCGCCTACGCTGAAACTCTTTGTGGCCTCTAGCCCAATGTTCCTCCCCTTATCTTCTACTCTCGTGGGGTCTAGCCTGGTGAGAATGGTGGCCAGTTTCCTGCGCATTAAGAGCTCCGCGGGGGAGTATCCTGACGCCAACGGGGTCACCCTGTACCCTAGCAGAAACTGACACACTTGCAGGTTGAGATCCCCGGGGCCCATGCGCCGCAGCGCGTCCTTCGTGGTGCGTACGAGGCGCTCCACTTGGCCATTGGTGGCCGGATGGAAAGGGGCGGAGGTGATGTGCCAGATGGCGTTAATCTCTGTGAATGCCCTGAATTCAGCGGACGTGAAGCAACTAGCGTTATCGCTAATTAGAGTGTCGGGTATGCCGAACGTAGAAAAAATTCTCCGCAACTGCTTTATTGTCGCGGCCGAGGAGGTGCTCGTGACTGGGACGACCTCCAACCACTTGGAGAAAGCGTCCACAACAAGGAGAAACAGAGTTCCTCGGAACGGGCCCGCGAAATCTATGTGTATCCGGGACCACGGCCCCTTAGCCGCGTCCCACTCCCTGTGGGGCAGACGGGCCTCCTCTGGTCTGGAGCATTGGCAACTCTCACAAGTGCCGACCATGTGCTCGATGTCGGCGTCTAACTGGGGCCACCAAAAGTAGCTCCGGGCCAGCGCTTTGGAGCGCACAATTCCGGGGTGGCTGACGTGCAGCAGTTTAAGCACCCGCGGTCGGAGGGATGTGGGGATCACCACCCGCTGCCCCCACAAGAGACACCCCCTCTCTAGGGACAGCTCCAACTTTTTCCTGAAAAATGGGGCGAATTCTTCCGCTGGGGCAGACGCTGGCCACCCTTTCTGTACCCAGGAGCTAACCGCCGCCAACGTCCTATCTCTGCTTGTCGCTTTAGCGATATCGGCGGGTACTATGGGGGGCGAATCTAAGACTTCAATCATGAGCACCTGGTGGTCCGGCTCCTCCTCGCCCACGTGGCTTTGTGTCTGGGGGAGGGGGGACCTTGACAGGGCGTCCGCATGGCTGATCTCTCTCCCGGGCCGGTACACCAACGCGTGCTGGTAGGCGTTGAGAAAAATGGCCCACCTGAGCATCCTCGGGGACAGGATCTGTGGCGTGGGCTTATCTGCGGTGAAAATGCCTAGTAGGGGCTTGTGGTCGGTCACGATGGTGAAAGGGCGGCCATATAGAAAATCGTGAAATTTTTTGGTCCCCGCAATTATCGCCAGCGCTTCCCTGTCTGTCTGGGCGTAATTCCTCTCCGCTTGGGACAGGGACCTGGAGTAAAACGCTATTGGGGCCTCCCTCCCGTTTTCCAACACGTGGCATAACACTGCCCCCACCCCCACCGGGGATGCATCACAGATCAGAACCACCGGCCGTTTGGGGTCGAAATGGGTCAGAATGGCGTCAGACGCCAGGAGTTGTTTCAATTCCGTGAATGCCCTCTCCTGGTCATCGCCCCACTTCCATGCCGCATCTTTCTTGAGCAACTTGTGAAGCGGCTCAGCCACCGCAGCCTTCCGAGGAAGGAAGGAGTGGTAGAAATTTAAGAGCCCTAGGAACGACTGCAACTCGGGCTTGGAGGTGGGGCGAGGGGCTTTCTTGATGGCAGCCACCTTGGATTTGGACGGTTTGATCCCCTCGGGTGTTACTCGGAACCCTAAGAACTCAACCTCCTGCGCGAAGAAGACGCGTTTGTCTTTTCGCAACCTCAACCCCGCTTGTTCGAATGCCTCCAGGACCTTGTTTAGCCTTTCAGCCAACTCAGCCTCACTCCCCCCCGTTATCAAAACATCATCAAAATATGGCAAAACGCCGTCCAGCCCTTTGAGGAGGCGTTCCACGAGCGACTGGAAAATTCCAGGCGCCGAGTTCACGCCGAATTGGAGGCGCGTCACCTGGAACGCCCCCTTATGCGTGACTATGGTCTGTGCAGCAGCTGCGGCAGGGGTTACCATGAGTTGCTGATAGGCCTGAGCCAGGTCGAGCTTAGCGAAACACTTTCCCCCATGTAACCTGGCTAGCAAATGGCTGACCACCGGCACCGGATACGCATTAGGGCGGATTGCCTTATTAATGGTGCACTTATAATCGGCGCAAATGCGAACGTCCCCATTGGCCTTCAATGCCGTGACAATTGGAGTTTCCCACTCCGCAGAATCAACAGGAACAAGAATCCCCTGGCCCACTAATTTGTCCAGTTCCGCCTCTATTTTGTCCTTTAGTGCAAAAGGCACTCTGCGCGGTTTGAGTCTTATTGGGCGGACCTCCGGGTCCAGGTCGAAAGTTACTGGGGGTCCATTGAATTTCCCAAGTCCCTTTTTGAAGACTTCAGGGTGCGCGTCGCACACCCTCTGTATTGGGTCAGTCCCAACGGCGTGCACCCCCCCAATGAATAGACCCAGGGGCTGAAACCATTGAGTCCCGAGGAGGCTGCAACTACCCCCCTTGAGAACGACTAGGGGGAGTTCCGCGGCGTGCCGCTTATACTGGACCTGGAATTTCCCAACCCCCAACACCAGGATACTGTTCCCTTGCACGTCCCGAAGCGTGGACCTCAATGCTTTGAGCTTGGGCCGTACGCGGGGGGCAATTCTCAAAAACTCCCTCTGGGAAATGATGGAATATGAGGAGCCAGAGTCAATCTCCATCCTAACAGGGGCCCCTTGCACCAGTACCTCAACAAAGTAACGGGGGTGTCCCATGGACACGCTGAAAACTGGGGCGTCGTCGTCGATGCGGCCCACGCCGTCCTGCTTCCTCGTGGGCCGGGCGCCATCCTTTAGTCTCGTCGAGCGGTCTGGCCTCGCTGAGCGGTCAGGCGAGCCCCTCCGGTCCTTGCGCCGTTGTCTGCAGACTTTGGCGATGTGCCCGCGTCGCCTGCAGTTGTGGCACTCGGCTTTTCTGAACAGACATCTGGCATGGTCGTGAGCCGCCCTGCAGCTGTCGCAACGCCGGCCCTCCTTCCGGACCCTCCGGACGTCCTCGTCGTCGCTGCTTTCGGCGGACGATTTCGAAATTCACCGGGCTGCGTGCACCGAACTCTCTGTTTTGTCGGCCTTCGGTCGCCAGTCCTGGAGCTCTTGCACCCCGGCCTTCGTGGCTTCCGCGGCCTGTGCCGCTTTCAGGACCTCCTGCAATGTGGGGGGCGGCTCCTGATTCATCAGCGTGCGCTGAATCTCGGCATCCTTCAGGCCGCATAGCACGCAGTCCCTGAGGGTGACTTCCAAGTTCTCCCATTTGCATGGGCCGGCAGCCAGACGCAGGGCCGCTACGAAGGCGGAGACCGACTCTCCAGGCGCTAGGACTCGCCTCCAAAACGTGCTCCGAGCAGGAAACATCGCCACCAAGGGCCGGAAATGGTCTCGCAACACCTTCAGGAGCTCCTTTGCCTTGAATTCAGCCGTCTTTTTGGGTGTGATGAGGTCAATCAATACCCTCTTGGCGTCGTGCCCGAGCATTCTGGTGAGGATGGCTCTTTTCTTCGCCTCGTCCGTAACTTCGAACTCCACCAGCGCGCCTTGGAAATCCATTTCGAAGAGTTCCCAGTCTTGCGGTTTCTTGATGACGAAACCGGTGTATGTCTTGGTCCCGTGGGCAGCCATAATCCCACCTTCGTCGCCAATTTTGTGTATGGGACCAAAGACACCAGGGCAGCCGAAGAGCTGGCTTAACACAACTTTATTACATGCTGGTCAGAGGGAACATGTGGTAATGGCGGACGAACAGCTCAATATATACAGTGGCTATACATTTGAATGTGGCTCCTTGACAGTCTATTGGCTACTGTCCGCGTGACGTCATTTCAGGTCACGCCCTTCTTGCCCAGGTGAAGGTGATGGCGGGAATCTTCCCGCGCTGTTGCTCTTAGGTGAGTCTTGGACCGATGAGCTTGGACGCTCGCTATTGCCATCTAGTGGTCACTAGCTCGCGTCCTATTAGGGTTACAGAGATGCAGCTGAGGTTACAATGTTACACAAGGAAAAGGTTACATTGGATACACATGGATAGGTACATTGTTTAAAGGCACATGCTTTAGGACACAACACCTAGGAAAGAGCAAAGCAACTTTGCAAACAATCCCAATTAAAAATAACATGTGCTGTCATTCTTCACCACATATTACGCAGAGTGTTCTGTTTGGTTTTGAGTGCTGAAAAATCAGCAGAAAATGCAAGGTGATGTGGAATGAAAGGTAGTAGGAAAAGCTAACAACTTTTCAGGGGATGAAATGCATGCTTTGTGTGGAGAACTCTCCTCCTTTCTAGAAGGAACAATAACCTTGGCCACCTTCACTATCAATGTGGCATTTCAGAGTATTTCTTGAGGAGAGAAATAGAGTGAATATCAATAGTACTCAAGGTTTTGGGCTCCCTCCCACTCCATATTAACTACATTACCCTCAATACAAATAAGCACAGTGAGGAAATAAGGTCTAAAATATAACCTTCTTTTGTATGGTAAAGGTCAGCTCTTCAGGGCACATATTATCTCTTTTATTTAAACAGATGCAATCTATACCTTCTGATGGTATTTATTTGCCTTCTCTCACACACTTCCCTCCCCTTTATGTCAACTTCTTTTCCTGACACTTCTAACCCAAATGGAAAATATTGGAAGGCAGGAAATGTCTTTTAAAGCTTCTCTTATTTCTCTGAGATGTTCATTAAGGTAAAGGTAAGGGTTGCCCTTGCTCAAAAGCCAGTCATATCTGACTCTAGGGTTCAGTGCTCATCTGTTTCATAGCCGAAGAGCCAGCACTGTCTGCTTCTGCAGACATTTTTGTGGACATGTGGCTGGCATGCTTAGACACTGGAGTGCACGGAACGCTATTTACCTTCCCACCGAAGTGGTACCTATTTATCTACTTGCAATTTCTTGCTTTCAAACTGCTAGGTTGGCAGGAACTGGGACAAAGATGGGAGCTCACTCCATTGTGCAGTACTTGGGTCTCGAACCTTCCAATCTCCAAGTTCCACATCCTAACCACTTGAGCCACCGCAGTCCTGAGATGTTCATTACAAGAGAAATAAATGTCTAGCTGATCTCTAAAGGACTTAATTCTTCTCAGAAAGCAGCAGAAACTCTTGTAAGCCCCTACTCCATCCTGACCGTGGCTTGGGAAAGTTCCTTTTTGGGACTAAATCCTGCATCTAACATGGTTGTGCTGCCTCCAGGATTTTAAGAGCTGCTGTCTGGATAAGAACCATCCCAAGTCTCAGGCCTGATTGTTGAAAATTCAAGACCAATTCAATGTGATATGCTCATTTCCCCCAAAACCTTGTTTTCTTCTCTCTGTATTTAAAATACTTGCATGTGGGGCCTTTAGGAGCAAAAGAATGATTTCAGTATGGCTTTTTCTCCGTTCCCAAACTCATGTGGAATTGTTGCTGTTGCCACACGCCATCGAGTTGCCTGCAACTTATGGTTATGGTGAACCTATGAATGATCAATAGACTCTAGACCAGGGATTCTCAATCTATGGCCCACAGCCCATATCTGGCCCATGGCACCAAATCATCCAGCCCGCATCCTCACTCCAGCCACCGCCACTTCCACCACCACCTGAAGCGGCCACGGGTGAGTTCCCTGCAGCTGAGGATGCATTCCCTGTGGCTGTGAGGGATTTTCTGGCAGCCAGGGATGCATTCCCCATGGTTACAGACACATTCCTGACACATTTCCAGCAGCCACTGATGCATTTCCGGTGGCTGCAGGGGGTTTCTGGCAGCTGCGGATGAATTTCCAGTGCCTGGGGGGGGGGTGTTTCCAGAGGCAGCAGATGCATTCCTGGCAGCCATGGAAGCATTCCCAGTGGCTGCCGGGGGAGGGGGTTCTTTACCCACACCACACAGCTCCTTCAGACTGGTAAGCAGGGGAGCAGTGAGGGGGGGAGTGGGGGAACTTTTTTGGGATGTGGTGGGCTTGGGGGGGTCATTGCTGCCACCTCTGGCAGTAGTGGCAGGGGTACTCCCAGTCCAGCCCCTCAACTGTTTGAGGGAGCGAGACCCAGCCCATGGCTTAAAAAGATTGAGGACACCTACTCTAGACCAGTATTGAGCACTGAGCAGGGGATTGAACATAATGGCCTGATATACCCCTCCTAAATGAATTATACTATGATTCTATGGGTATGGGACAGATTCACAAAATGGAGCCCTCCCATGTAATCACTATGTTGTAAGGCATCAAAGAAAATATCGAAATCATAGTATAAGACCACCAAATAACACCAATGGAGGTGGCTAGAAGTGCCAGAACAAGAATCTTGGGTCTTGCTTGAGAACAGAAGAAGTTGTTGTTGACATTGTTGTTGTTGGAAGGATGAAAAGATGAATCTAGCTGATCTAAGACCTGTTGGCACTCCATCTTATTGGCTCCCCATTCTACTGACTTGGTGATTCAGCTCTCCACTCCTCATAGAACAGTAGGCACCTCTGGCCCACCAGCTACATCCAAAATGATTGGGCCACAACAAATTGTCCTGTGGTGGTGATTCAGGTTTTGGGAAAAGCTTTGGCCTCATAGGATGCCAGCTGTAGTCCATCTGTTGCCTTGTTGCTCCAAGTTTTATCATAAAGGGCTAGAAGAAATTGTTGTTTCCTATTATTCCTATTACCTGTATTCTGTTATTATGTTTCATTTCTCTGTTCTCTTCTCCACCCCTATGAGATCTTACCCCAGAAAACAGAGACCCTTGAGTCTTTCAAAATTGCCAGCCTAAGTTGGCCAGTGGGGTCTACACCATAGAAAGGCATCAGAAGCTTAGCATCTACAATGGTTACATTTGGGTTTATGGTTTTAAGTGTTCTGAGCATTCATCTTGACAGAAGGTGCTGAAGCATGGCTCATGCATAAGGATGCCTAGGGGGCTTTTAACAGTGCCAAGGCCCTGGGCAATGGCTCAGATTGCCTTCACCTGGTTGCCAGTCTGGCTTTTGTTATGGTATTGCATTCCTCCTAGACCTCTCTGGGGTCACAAGCAAAGAAATGGAGAAAAGCCATTCTTTTTCTTTTTCAAGTGCTGTATCTATTTCTGAATATTGACTGTCATCATGGCAATTAGCCTGGGAACAATTTAATGCAGTGTTCTTCCATTTGCCTTCCGCATCACAGCATGACACCCATCCCAATAATCCAGTTCCACGAGTCACTTTCTAGTTCTGAGCCCTTTTGGCACACACAATCCTCATCAGCCCCTGACCAATATTGATGAAACTGCCTCTCTCCATCAAAATGGATTGGAGTGGGATTTAATCCACTTGGAGACCATCCTCCTTTCCTGTGGACTTTGCCACCCAAGGCCATTAGTCCTCAAGGTTGTCAGGTTAGTTAACTGCCACCTGCTGATCTGTGTTGAGTCGCTGGCAGTATGGTCTACTCTATTACTATAGCAGGATAACTGGCTAGAAAAGCAATTGCTCCTGTATAAACCCTTCTTCTTGCTTAAAAAAGCATTATGATTTCTATTCCCCACTTGCACAGGGAAAGAAGGGGAGGATAAGAAGTAGTACCTAATAACAATAATGTAAGCCAATTTTATTTATTCAAAATATCTTTGCCCCTCTCCCAGAATGGCTTCCAAAATTTGGAAACAGGATCCTGGCAATTAAAATTGACAGTTTGCAACGGGGTGCCCAATCTTTTCAGGCCATGGGCTGGTCACGTAGTTCCTCCCACCAGAAGTGGAAATAAAATGCACCCATGCATGCACAAAATGCTACCGAAAGTGACTCATGGCTGTGGGTCATTTACGGTAGCATTTTGCACAGGCACCTTTTACTTCTGTTTCTGGGAGCAGTGAGGATGGCGAGGGCCAGATGGCGAGGATGGCAGCATGGGCTGGATCCAGCCCATGGACTGTAGTTTGGGCACCCTGGTGTAAAGAATAAGGGAAAGGGGGAATGTTCTGTGATCATGCTGGTTATAGGAATCTGGGAATTATAATCCACAACAGTACATTTTGTCTGGTTATGTTTTACTGATTCTGTAAAGTGTCCAGATTAACTAATTTGTTAGATGGGTGGTATAGAATTGTATTAAATAAATAAATAAACTTAAGAAACCACCACCACCCGTCTCACACACACACACACACACACACACAAGGTAAAGATGTTAAGAAGCAAACTCTGCTCTTGGTTCCAAACGTTGGCAGGTGATAATTCAGCAAGTCACTGAGGTGGATCTGAACACAAAAGGAAGGATCAGATACTTCTCCCACTGGTGTCTTTTGTGATGAGAACTGGTAGGTGGAGGATGAGGAATTGCAGAACAAAAGAACTTTACATGAAACCTCCCAGACCATAGCCTATTTCCTTGGCTGATTTGTCATCAAACCCACACGTGAAAAATTAGCTCAATGTGAAACTTTAAATTATTTTCCATCATACTTTTTCCCTCTTAATTTTCTTTTTAAAAAAAGATGCAGACTATTTTATTATTTGAAAATATGTTCTATAAAGTTTAAACTATAAACCTATTTCCCCATTATTTTACTTGACCGATTAGTTGTTGCAATATGTCCTTTTCGTTTCTTTTCATGTAAATAAACTCTGAACTATTTCCCCTCCAAAAATGCTGTCTAGAAAGCATATACTGTATTCTGAAACTTCTACGATTCTATAAGAACATTTTTATTGAAAATGGATACCAGCATAGAATATCACTTGAACTCCATTCGGCATGCCTCCCTCAATCTATGGATGTTGTTGTTGTTGTTGTTGTCAGCTGCTACTTGTATCTGAGTATACATTTTTTTTCCTGGAATCATTTTCACAGAATAATGACAAACAGGAAAAATGCCATTGGCATGAATTTGTTTAAGGTGGATCCCAGCTTGTCATGAAGTGTGATCATGGAGCCGTCTCCTGTGGCGAGTATGAAATGAAACCTGCAGGATTTAACACCTCGACTGCAATGGACTGCCACAGCCTTGAGGATATTAACAAGGTGCACCTTCACAGCCAGTCCATCTGGCATGCCTCTTCCACCTCCATGACCGTTGAGAATCAGAATAGTGAAGTGGTTCCTCCTCCGCTCATTTTGCCATTGGGCCCAATATGATGGTTTCTATTGAGGGGGACATCACCCCACCTAAAGGGGCTCATCTGCCCATAGCCATTGACCCAGTGGTGGGCATCAGCAGGTTCGCACCAGTTCGTCAGAACCGGTAGCAGAAATTCTGGCTCGCCACCCCCATCCAAGTTTTGAAATAAAGTAGTCCTAATTTGAGTGCAATGCAGGGCTTTCCCCCTGAACATGCCCACCATACCATGCCCACAGTGCGGTAGTAAATTTTTTTGGAACCCACCACTGCACTGACCCCTTTAGGGAGTCAGGTTATTTACTTCCACCCAACACTTGGTGTTGAGTCGCTAGCTGTACGGTCTACTCCATTACTGTAGCAAGATGGCTGGCCAGACAGTCATGGATGGCACCAAACAAAAGACAATACAGTTTGTTGTTCAGTCACACAGTCAAGTCCAAAGGTTTGCAACCATGCCTGGCTCCTCTGTCATCTGCCATCTTCCAGCGTCTGCCCAGATCCACACCCACTGTATCAACAATACTGTCTAAATCATATCAACCTCTGACATCCCTTTCTCCTTTTACCTTTAATCATTCCTTGCATCAAGGCCTTCTCCAGTGAGTCCACTCTTCCCATTTGGTGCCCTTCCAAGGAGCAGTCAGGATTCATTTCATTTAGGATTGACTGACTTGATCTCCTTGAAGTCGAAGGGACTCTCAAACATCTTCTCCAGCACCACAATTCAAAGGCATCCATTTTTTGCTTTTGTGCCTTCCTTATGGTCCAGTTCTCACAGCCATGCATTACTACCAGGAAGACCATCACTTTAAATATGTGGACTTCTGTTGGCAGGGTGATGTCCCTACTTTTTTGTTGTGTATTTAAGGAAACGTGTTTGCCATTTTGTCTTTGTTGTGATAGAGTTTAATATGTATTTGCTTTACTATGGTCCGAAGCCTCGTGAGACTTCGGGAAGGTTCTGAATGAGAAGTGCACGAGACAGAGCAGTCAACGGTTCCAACAGTTTTTTCCAACTGTCATTTCTGATAATAGATAAATAAGGAAAGTGAGGGTGTGTTTTTAGCTCTGGTCACCTATTTTTATTCCGAATAAAGTTGTGTGTTTGGCCCGTATTGGCTGGCTGCTGCCAATTATTTCCAGAACACCACATTTTTATTATGCTGCTTAGGTTTGCCATACCATCTTACTCCCCAAGAGAAAGCAGCAATACGGGCCATAAAAGTTATAAGATCCCTACGGTTAGTGATGTGTCTTCTGTGGGACTGGAAGGTATGGGGTTGGGGTTGGGGTTGGGGTTGGGGTTGGGTTGGGGTTTTTTTCTGACCCAGGCTGTGCCAAGGGGGGAGACGAGCTGTTGAAGAGGAGCAAGGAGGTTCCGGGGGCTGCTATTAGCATGGTGATGGGCATGGGACCTAGTGACTCCTCCTCTAGACTGCTGCAGGTGAATGGCAGGTCGGTCTATAATAAGGCCCCCATAATTACAGATGCCATTTTTGAGGAGTGGGCTGACCTGGCGTGCATTACCGAGACCAGCGAGGACAGGGTCCCCTTGTCCGAGATGTGTCCAGTTGGGTTTGAGGTTTAGCACCAGCCTAGGGGGGGAGGGGGTCAACTGTGCAGTGAAAATGTAGAAAAATTCTCTCCAACAGTGCTTATATTCAGTGTGTATTGCCCATTCTTCTGTTATCTGCAACTTCATATATTCATTTTTCATCACTTGTACACTACACATAACAACAACCTTGCTGGAACAGGCCACAGCCCATCCAGTCCAGCATTCTGTCTCACACAGTGGCTCACCATTTCCTTCAGGGTATTCTCAAGCAGACGCCTTCACCTGCTTAGGATTCCCTGGAAATGGCATTGAGAGATATCCTGCCTATCTCTCCAACCCGGAGGTTGTCCTTAAGTATCCATAATTATAGCCTTTGATACCCTTGTCCTCCATGAACTTGTCTAATCCTTTCTTAAAGCTGTCAAGACTGACAGCTGTTACCACTTCTTCTGGCAGGGAGTTCCATAGACCAGTAATCCTCTGGGTGAAAAAGTACTTTCTCTTATTTGTTTGAGAACTAGTACCCAAAAGTTTCATGGAGTGTCCCCTAGTTCTAGTGTTATGCGATAGGGAAAACAGTTTTTCCTTATCTAATTTGTCCACACCGTGCATGATTTTATAAACTTCAATCAGATCACCTCTTAGACGCCGTCGTTCAAGAGTGAAGAGGTCCAACCGTTGCAGCCTCAGATGGTAAGGAAGGTGTTCCAGTCCCCTAATCATTTTGGTTGCCCTCCTCTGCACTTTTTCCAATTCCATAATATCCTTCTGGAGGTATGGCGACCAGAACTGTACACAGTATTCCAAATGGGGCCTCACCATAGATTTATAAAGAGGCAAAATGACACTTGCTGACTTATTTTCTATACCCTTCCTAATGATCCCTAGCATTGAGTTTGCTTTTTTCACTGCTGAGGCACACTGGGTTGACACCTTCATTGAGCTGTCCACCATGACACCAAGGTCCCTTTCCTGGTTTGTTGCAGAGAGTTCAGAACCCATCAGTTTATAAATGTGATTGGGGTTTTTTGCCCCAACA
This sequence comes from Bradypodion ventrale, assembly GCA_035047345.1. Classification (NCBI taxonomy): domain Eukaryota; kingdom Metazoa; phylum Chordata; class Lepidosauria; order Squamata; family Chamaeleonidae; genus Bradypodion; species Bradypodion ventrale. The sequence goes on along the minus strand of JAWDJE010000001.1, from coordinate 478,357,617 downwards.
TGCATCACTCTGCACTTACTAATGTTGAAGCTCATTTGCCACTGTTTTGTCCACTCCCCCAGTGTCAAGAGATCCCTCTGGAGCTCCTCACAATCTCTCATGGTTTTCACTACCCTGTATAATTTAGTGTCATCAGCAAATTTGGCTACCTTGCTATTTACTCCCACCTCTAGATCATTTATGAAGAGGTTGAAAAGCAGGGGTCCCAGTACTGAACCTTGGGGGACCCCACTCTTTACTTCCCTCCACTTGGAGAAGTGTCCATTTAGTGCTACCCTCTGTTTGTTGTCCCTTAGCCAGTTGCTGATCAAGGACAAGACCTGTTCCTTTATTCCATGACTGCTAAGTTTATTCAAGAGCCTTCTGAAAGTCCAGATAAACAATGTCAACTGGATCCCCCTTATCCACATGCTTGTTGACACACTCAAAAAATTCCAACAGATTAATGATGCATGATTTGCCCTTGCAAAAGCCATGTTGGCTCTCCTTTAGCAGCGCCTTCTCTTCTATGTGCCTATTAATTCTATCTTTTAGGATGGTTTCCATCACTTTACCTGGGACACTTGACAAACGGACAGGTCGGTAATTTCCTGGATCACCCCTGGATCCTTTTTTGAAAATTGGTGTTACATTCGCTACCTTCCAATCATCAGGCACAAAGCCTGATTTGAGGGAAATATTATATATTTTGGCTAGGAGATCAGCAATTTAATCTTTAAGTTCCCTGAAAACTCGCCATCTCGTCCTGGTGATTTGTTAGTGTTTAGTTTAACAAGACATGCAAGGACCTTTCACTTTCAAACTCTTTCCGATTATATGCTTTGTGACTAGTTGCAACAAAATTATATCATCCACATCGTCGGGGTACACAGAACGAGGCTCCTTCAAGATTGTAGTTGTTTTTTTTTAACCACAATCAGGTGTACCCTGGTAACGGCAACCTTGTGTTGCCAGCTAATCTTTCTCACACTAGGTCAGGAGAAAGGAACTGCAAAATTGACTCCCAAAAGGTGCCTTCATTTTGGCAGTTTCACATCTGGCCTAGACACGGAAGAAGAAGAAGAATCCTCATCTTCCTCATCATGGCTATTTCCTGATCTCACAGAGTGTTATGTTTTTCATTATAAATACAACTGGAAATTTTTCTCCCAGGTTAAACTTTAGAAGGGGCTGAATCTATTTTAGTTGAGGTAAATACAGTAGTATGAAATCTTCCTTACCGAACAGAGCACATAGACTTGTGAACCATTATTCCATAGTGCTAATTAGATGCTTGTTATTTTGCCATGTGTCCAATGATGGTCAAGAAATGAAAATGTTTTTTGCTTATTTATATTTAAGACTGTTTCTCTCTAGCAAGAGATTAGCCACGTTAATACATTGTTTTCCTCTCAGCAAAATTACCTCCTTATTTCAATGTACTTAATAATGAGGAACAGCTATCTACTAATTAGAGGCAGATTTTTATAGCTAAAGGAAATACCTGTGCAATTTTCACTGCAGACATTTCTGGCTGAAATAACTACTGCTTTCTTGGCATTATTTCTAGGCAAAAGAACTGGCTGTCTAGAACTGTGGTAAGGAATCACGAGACTCCCCCAGGCTTCAGTTTGGAAACTTTACAGCACTTTTAGTATTTCTCTTGACTTTGTTCTATGCCTGTTGCCTTCATTCTTCAACTCTCCCCACCCCCCACTTTTGCCAGTTTTAATATCCTCCCCTCCCTGCAATACAATGCATCAGATGGAGGAAAAGAAAGGAATTGAAGAAAATAAAATATTTCCCCAATCCCCACATGGGCAACATTTTGCCCACTCTTTCAGAGGTAACTGGTAGAATGTTCAAAATAATGGGCAATGTAAAATATGCACAACCAATTAGTTTCTCTCAGCATCAATATATATATATATATATATATATATATATATATATATATATATATATATATATATATATATATATATATATATATATATATATATATATATATATATATATATTGCTCCCAGAATTCTAGATATTTCATCCCCACCCCACCGCCACCCCAAAATGACAGCAACCATATTAGGGATAAAATGTGGTTTTGTAAAAAAAAAACTACAGTTCTTTTTTCTTTATCACTTGTATTTTGTGCAAAATGTGAAGTATTCATGCAAAAAAGGGCACGTTTTGCACAAAAGCATTTTAGGAATATTTGTAAAACAGAACAGAAAACAGAAAATAATAATATCTTCCAATGGAGACAAAACATCTCAAATGTTACAATCCCTGAGAATGAAATGGCTGCACAACTTTTCTCCTTGGTTGAATTTTTCGGAATAGTAGCCATGTTAGTCTGTGCTTCAAGTTTATCAGAGAGTAAACAAAACATAAATGTTTTCTTCTTGATCAACCTCTAATTAATGGCACACTTAGAAGCAGCTGAGGATCTACATATTTAGGATCTAATGAAGATAAAGATAGATAGATAAATCTTTATTGTCATTGTCCTGCACAGAACAACGAGATTGGGGGGGAAAGCACTTAATAACCCAACAAAACCTAAACAAAATACAACTATACAAAATTATCAACATACTCCCACCCCACATATACACATTTAACCCCTAAAACCTCTAAAACTCTAAAAACTCTAAAACCCTAAAAACTCTAAAAACTATATACAGAAGCTCCCTCATAGACTGCATTGCACTGTATTCAAAATGAACATCAGATGCCAGCCCCCCTGGTTTGCTCAACAGGAGGGAGATTGGCGTCAGGTATGGGAACTGGCTGGGCGGCACTTAAAAATGCTTGCTGCCACAGCCGTGGATGCTGGGTACCTGCCCTCCCGGTCTGCATGCTGGGAGGGAGAGAGCCGTCAGCTGACAGGTGCTGGCCGAGTGGTCCCAGAAGAACTCGCCGCCACTGTGGACGTTGGATGACAGTTCTCCCGGTCTACTCGCTGGGAGGGAGATTGGCGTCATGTGCGGAGGCTGGCCGGGTGGCACTTAAAGACACTTGCCACCACAGCCACAGCTGTGGGCACCGGGAAGGAGAGACCCATCAGCTGACAAAGGCCGGCAATCTGCCCTTTGCCCCCCTGCCCCTATTTGGGTTGATAATGAAGGAGAATGTAGCATTAGGGGTATGGATTCTCTTCTCCCTCACCCCTCGATTATTGCGGGGATTGGAAGGATGGGAAGGAGGCTACGGGGGCAAGGGATGGGCTGGCTTCCCCTCCCCTCCCTTATAGGGGTACCTGGTGCCCCAGAGAGGCTGGGGGTGAATATGAGGGTAGGTTTTTATTGGGGAGTGGAGAGAGGGTGTAAGGGATTTTATTTTATATTTTATTATTTTATTTTATACTTCAATTTGTATCCCACCTTACTCAACACATGGCCGACTCAGGGCGGCTAACAACATATAAATGACCCCAGGACAACTCAAGGGGTTTACATATACGATACAAGATACAGTGTTCAAAATACAATAATCAATACAGTGTTTCACATAAGTACAATAATACAAATTACAATATTAAGCAAAACAATCCACAAAATACAAAATATTTTGTAGGAGGGGCAGCAGATAGGAGGGGCAGCAGATAGGAGGGGCAGCATTCTGTCTGGGGTAGGCAGGGGGTTTCTGGGGTCCAAATAAGTGTTGTGATGGGCATGGGGAGATATGGTGGGTACCGAGGGGTGGGCCACACGTGGGGAACAAGGGATCGTTATGTGATATCTGTCCCTCATTCCAGGCCCCTGGTTACACCTCTAGGTCCTGAGCAGATGATCCAGGATGACCCCACCCTTAGGCTGCTGCTGATGAATGCCAGGTCAGTCTGCAACAAGGCCACCCTGATTTTAGATTCTATTCTGGGGGGGGGGGTGCACCTGGCATGCATCACTGAAACCTGGCTGACACCAGAGGACGGGGTGCCTCTGACAGACATGTGTCCAGCTGGGTTTGGTATTTGGCAGGAGTGACTTCCACCGCCTGAATGGCGGCAGCTGGGGCCTGCCCTCCTCTTCCTCTGGCGGTGACGGGGCCTGGGGGTGAGATGGCGGGAGCACTCTGACTGCCTTTATCCTTCTCCGGGCAGGTGGGGCCCAGGAAAGGAGGCAGGAGCAACTTTCACCACCTGAAAGGCTGCAGCTGGGGCCAGTCCTTCTCTTCCTCTGGTGGTGATGGGGCCTGGGGGTGAGAGGGCGGGAGCTCTCTGACTGCCTTTATCCTTCTCTGGGCAGGTGGGGCCTGGGAAGGGAGGTGGGAGTGACTTCGACCACCCAAATGGCTGCAGCTATGGCCGGTCCTCCTCTTCCTCCAGCTGTGACAGGGCCCAGGGACTCTTGTGCTTGTGAAACAATTATTCAAATAATTCTGATGCTTAAATACTCAAGAACAATGACAAAACAATGCAAGCTAATATACAAACTCTGGGAGGTAAGGAATATATTCCTCATCTAAAGATGAGTTACCTACAATGGCTGTTTGTGCCTTCAGTTCCTACTGGATTTCAGAAAGATTAAAATGATCGACACCCTTGTTTCTAAGAAAATAGGATGCTGAGAAATGTATGTTCTATTGATCTGGTACTGTTGGTAGGATGATGCATTCATAAAGGGATCTGTATCCAGAAAATGTATGTGTTTTGTATCTATCATCATTTTGAAGTGGCTGTTCAATAGAGAGTGCAAAATATGATGAATCCCAGTGTCTTAAAACAAAACAAGAAGCAGACAGGTAAGTCAGCTACCTATATTAATTGGAAAATGTATTACTTACTTATGTATACAATTAACAATCAACTGAATCTGGATATAAAGTAAGTAACGGTAAAGGTCGCCTTGCTGGAAAATCAGTCATATCTGACTTTAGGGTACAGTGTTCATCTCCATTTATAGCCAAAGAGCCAGCACTATCTGTGTCTGCAGACATTTCCATGAACATGTGGCTGGCATGACTAGACACCAGAGCACATGGAATGTTGTTTACCTTCCGACCAAAGAGGTACCTATTTATCTACTTGCTTTCAAACTGCTAGGATGGCAGGAGCTGAGACAGATGCCGGGAGCTCACTCCATTGTGCAGCACTTAGGTCTCGAACTGCTGACCTGCCAACCTTCCAGTCATCAAGATCAGCGTCTTAACCACTGTTGTGTTCTGTAAAGCTGTGCCTTTAACAATGTACCTAGCCATGTGGTAACAATGTAACCTTTCTGTGTGCAACATTATAACCTTTAGCTGTATCACTGTAACCCTTATAAGAGGACGCGAGCTAGTGACCACTAGATGGCAATAGCGAGCGTCCAGCTCTCATGGCTCAGATTCACCTGGATCAGCAGCGCGGGAAGATTCCCCGCCACCTCTTCACCTGGACAAGAAGGGCGTGACCGTCTACGACGTCACGCAGGCAGCAACCAATGGACTGTCAGCGAGCCACATTCAAATGTATAGCCAGCTGTATATATTGAGCTACCCATCCGCCATTACCACATGTTCCTCCGGATCATCATGCAATAAACCTGTGTTAAGCCAACCTTTCGGCTGTTTCATTGTCTTCGGTCCCATACACTAAACTGGCGACGAAGGTGGGATAATGGCTGCCCACGGGACCAAGACATGCGCCGGTTTCGAAATCAGGAAACCGGGAGACTGGGAGATCTTCGAAATGGACTTCCAGGGAGCACTGGTTGAATCCGAAGTCACGGATGAGGCAAAGAAAAGGGCCATCTTCACCAGGATGCTCGGACAAGATACCAAAAGAACCTTGGTGGACCTGATCGCACCAAAGAGGGTGAGCGATTTCAAGGCCAAAGATCTCCTACAGATGCTGCGCGAGCATTTCCGGCCCTCGACGGCGATGTTTCCCGCTCGGAGCGCGTTCCGGAGGCGAGTCCAAGCGCCCGGGGAGATGGTCGCTGCATTCGTGGCGGCCCTGCGACTGGCTGCCGGCCCGTGTAAATGGGAGAACGCCGAAATCACCCTCAGGGACTGCGTGCTATGCGGCCTGAACGACGCCGAAACTCAGCGCACGTTGATGAACCAAGAGCCACCCCCCACTTTGCAGGAGGTCCTGAAAGCGGCGCAGGCCGCGGAAGCCACAAAGGCTGGGGTGCAAGAGCTCCAGGACTGGTGGCCGAAGACGAGCAAGGCAGAGGCATCAGTGCATGCAGCCCGGCGAACTTCGAAATCGTCCGCGGAGAGCAGCGACGACGAGGACGTCCGGAAGGTCCGGAAAGAGGGCTGGCGGTGCGTCGGCTGTGGAGCGGCCCACGACCGCGCCAAATGCCCGTTCAGAAAGGCCGAGTGCCACAACTGCGGCCGCCGCGGGCACATCGCCAAGGTATGCAGAAAAAGGCGCGAGGCCCGGAGGAGCTCGACAGACCGTGCAGCGGGACGAGACCGCACGACGAGACCCAAACACGGCGCCCAGGCCACGAGAAAGCGGGACGGCGTGGGCCGCATCTCTGACGGCAGCGAGGACGACGCCCCAGTGTCCAGCGTGTCCGCGGGACACCCCCGTTACTTTGTTGAGGTACTAGTGCAAGGGGTCCCCATTAGAATGGAGATTGACTCGGGTTCCTCATATTCAATTATTTCCCAGAGGGAGTTTTTGAGAATTGCCCCACACATGCGACCCAATCTCAAACGTTGAGGTCTACGCTATGGGACGTGCAAGGGAACAGTATTCCAGTGTTGGGGGTTGGAGAATTTCAGGTCAAATTTAAGAAGCACGCCGCGACTCTCTCCCTAGTCGTGCTTAAAGGGGGGAACTGCAGCCTCCTCGGAACTCAATGGTTTCAGCCCCTGGGTTTGTTTATTGGGGGGGTGCACGCCGTTGGGTCGGGGGTGCACGCCGTTGGGACTGACCCGATACAGGAGGTGTGCGACGTGCACCCCGAAGTTTTCAAAAAAGGACTGGGAAAATTGAAGGGGCCCCCAGTGACATTCGACCTAGACCCGGAGGTCCGCCCAATACGTCTCAAACCACGCCGGGTGCCGTTTGCACTCAAGGACAAAATAGAGGCGGAACTGGACAAATTGGTGGGCCAGGGGATCCTTGTTCCTGTTGATTCTGCGGAGTGGGAAACTCCAATTGTAACAGCACTAAAGGCTAATGGGGAGGTCCGCATATGCGCTGATTACAAGTGCACCATCAATAAGGCGATCCGCCCTAATGCGTATCCGGTGCCAGTAGTCAGCCATCTGCTGGCCAGGTTGCATGGGGGGAAGTGTTTCGCCAAACTCGACTTGGCACAGGCCTACCAACAGCTTTCGGTGTCCCCTGCCGCAGCCGCTGCGCAGACCATAGTCACCCATAAGGGGGCATTCCAGGTGACGCGCCTTCAATTCGGCGTAAATTCGGCTCCTGGAATTTTCCAGTCACTTGTGGAACGCCTCCTGAAGGGGCTAGAGGGGGTGTTGCCTTATTTTGATGACGTGTTGATAACGGGGGGGGAGTCGGGCTGAACTGGCCAAGAGATTGGGAAAGGTCCTGGCAATATTCGAAAAGGCGGGGTTGAGACTGCGAAAAGACAAATGTGTCTTCTTCGCGACCGAGGGGGAGTTCCTAGGGTTTCGTGTGACTCCTGAGGGGATAAAACCTTCCAAATCTAAGGTGGCCGCCATCAAGAAGGCCCCTCGCCCCACCTCCAAGCCTGAGCTGCAGTTGTTCCTTGGGCTGCTCAACTTCTACCACTCCTTCCTCCCCCAGAAGGCAGCAGTGGCTGAACCGCTACACAAACTGCTTAAAAAGGACGAGGCATGGAAGTGGGGCGATGACCAAGAGAGGGCATTTAATGAACTGAAACAGCTCCTGGCATCTGATGCCATACTGACTCATTTCAACCCCAAACGCCCGGTGGTCCTGATCTGTGATGCATCCCCGGTGGGGGTGGGGGCGGTGCTGTGCCACGTGCTGGAAAACGGAAGGGAGGCCCCGATAGCATTCTACTCCAGGTCCCTCTCCCAAGCAGAGAGAAATTACGCACAGACAGACAGAGAAGCGCTAGCGATAATTGCGGGGACGAAAAAAATTTCACGATTTTCTGTATGGCCGCCCGTTCACCATCGTAACGGACCACAAACCCCTGTTAGGTATTTTCACCGCAGATAAACCCATGCCACAGATCCTGTCCCCGAGGATGCTCAGGTGGGCCCTTTTCCTCAACGCGTATCAGCACACGTTGGTGTACAGGCCGGGAGGGAAATTAGCCATGCGGATGCCCTGTCGAGATCTCCCCTGCCCCAGGATAGCTGCCACATGGGCGGGGAGGAGCCAGACCACCAGGTACTGATGATAGAGGTCCTAGACTCACCCCCAATATTGCCCGCCGACATCGCCAAAGCGACCGGCAAGGACTATACCTTGGCGAAGGTTAGCTCATGGGTGCAGAAAGGGTGGCCCGCGTCTTCCCCGGCAGCGGAATTCGACCCGTTCTTCCGAAAAAAACTAGAGCTGTCCCTAGAGAGGGGGTGCATTCTGTGGGGCCAGCGGGTAGTGATCCCTACGTCCCTTCGACCTTGGGTGCTTAAACTGCTGCACGTCAGCCACCCCGGAATCGTGCGCTCCAAAGCGCTGGCCCGAAGTTATTTTTGGTGGCCCCAGTTAGACGCCGACATCGAGCACATGGTCGGCACTTGCGAGAGCTGCCAATGCTCCAGACCTGAGGAGGCCCGCCTTCCCCACAGGGAATGGGACGCGGCTAAGGGGCCGTGGTCCCGGGTGCACATAGATTTTGCGGGCCCGTTCCGAGGTACCCTGTTTCTCCTTGTTGTGGACACCTTCACCAAGTGGTTGGAGGTCATCCCAGTCACGAGCACCTCCTCGGCACAGACCATTAAACAATTGCGGAGGCTCTTTTCCATGTTCGGCATACCCGACACATTAATTAGCGACAACGCTAGTTGTTTCACGTCCTCCGAGTTTAGGGCATTCATGGAGATCAACGCCGTTCGGCACATCACCTCTGCCCCTTTCCATCCGGCCACCAATGGCCAAGTAGAGCGCCTCGTCCGCACCACGAAGGACGCGCTGCGGCGCATGGGCCCCGGGGACCTCAACCTACAAGTGTGTCAGTTTCTGCTAGGTTACAGGGTGACCCCGTTGGCGTCAGAATACTCCCCCGCAGAGCTCTTAATGTGCAGGAAACTGACCACAATCCTCACTAGGCTAGACCCCACGAGAGTAGACGACAAGGGAAGGAACATTGGGCTAGAGGCCACAAAGAGTTGCAGCGTAGGCGCCCCGGTGCATTGCAGGAACTACACCAGCGCGGGCCCAGCCTGGGTGCCGGGCGTTGTCGTGGAGCAAACCGGCCCCGTGTCATACCGCGTGGAGACCAGCACAGGGTTACTGTGGAGGCGGCACGCGGACCAGCTCAGGCACAGGGTCCCCGAGGAGCAGGGCGCACACCGAAAGGAACAAAAATCAGCGTTAGGGTTCTCCCCCACCCGTTCAGCCCAAGGGGGAGGAGAAGGGGGCCGCGGGTCCCCACCAATGGGGGAGGAAGAAAGGGAGGATGTTCTCATAGATATCTTGGGGGATCTTTCGGAGGAGGAGGAACCAGACCCCATACACATCTCGCGGAATTCCCCCACAAATACGGATACCCCAACTGAGTTAGAATTTGATTTTCAGAACCGGGGGAGTTTTTCGGAGTGGTCCCCCACCCGTCCAAGCGAGAAGAGGGGTTTTTCGTTAGCCCCGAGCGCCCCCGGTCTGCCCACAATGGAGTTTTTCCCTTCCCCTAAGGTCGCCAAACCGCGGCAAGCCACTAACAAGTCTCCCTCTCCCGTTTCAGGACAAGGGACCAGGGAACAAAGAAGCAGTAGCGCCCCCGGGGCAGGTCAGCCCACATCACGGCCCAAACGCACGTGCAATAAGCCATCTTGGCTGAGAGACTTCGTCTCATCCTAGGGGGGAGGGATGTTGTGTTCTGTAAAGCTGTGCCTTTAACAATGTACCTAGCCATGTGGTAACAATGTAACCTTTCTGTGTGCAACATTATAACCTTCAGCTGTATCACTGTAACCCTTATAAGAGGACGCGAGCTAGTGACCACTAGATGGCAATAGCGAGCGTCCAGCTCTCATGGCTCAGATTCACCTGGATCAGCAGCGCGGGAAGATTCCCCGCCACCTCTTCACCTGGACAAGAAGGGCGTGACCATCTACGACGTCACGCAGGCAGCAACCAATGGACTGTCAGCGAGCCACATTCAAATGTATAGCCAGCTGTATATATTGAGCTACCCATCCGCCATTACCACATGTTCCTCCGGATCATCATGCAATAAACCTGTGTTAAGCCAACCTTTCGGCTGTTTCATTGTCTTCGGTCCCATACACTAAAACCACTAAGTCACCACAGTCCTAGAAACAAAGATAGTGAATGCAAAATATTGGAAAGGTAAAATGTAAAAAAAATGGAAGGATAAAATGTAAAAAGAAATACAATTCAGGAGGGGAATCCTGACAGTGGTGGTTATTTGTAGAAATGTATCACCTTTTAAAGCTTTGCTCTTGCACTGTAGTTTGATAGGTTCCAGTAAATATCATCAACAAACATTTCAGAAAGGGGAAGACAATTAATATGTGTGAGGAATTTGCATGCAGCTATTTCTTATGCAATATTTCTCAAACTCCAAAGGAAACATTGTTTCACAAGTTTAGAAAAATTAAAAGAGCTGACCTTGGTCATCCATTCAATCCAATTATTTTATTTATACATCTGAGAAATGTAAGTGAGATGTTTTACCTGCGATAGAATCCCTATATTCATTCACAATGTCAGGTTCTGAAGAACTTTCTCTTGTAGAAATGCAATTATTTTTTTTTTAATACAATCATGAGAGGCTACCTCTGATAAATTATGATAAGACTCAAGAATCTTTGACCCACTGGGTGCTCTGAACTTCAGCTTTCAGAAGCCTCTCAATGGTAAGATTGTTACAGGGATCATGGTCCAAAATAGCTGAAAGTCCAGTTGTTCTCAATTACTGAATCATAGAACTGAACATAGAACTGAAGAACTGTGTAGACCAGTGGTGGGCATCAGCAGGTTTGCACCTGTTCACCAGAACTGGTAGCAAATATTCTGGCCAGCTCACCCATTCAAGTTTTGAAATAAAGTAGTCCTAATTCAGGTGCAACACAGGGCTATCCCCCTGGTCACGCCCACCAATCCATGCCCATAGTGTGGTAGTAAAAAAAATTGGAGTCCACCACTGAGCCCACCACTGGCGTAGACAGTACCCTGAAAGTTAAATTTCTACCCTCCTGGTCCTTAGAAATAAACTTTTCCATCTTTTGCTGAACAGTCCTTCAAATACTTGGTGATGTCTTTTTTACTACCTCACAATCTTCCTTACTTCAGATTAAACATAACCAGCTCCCTCCATCATTCATCATAAAGCTTGGCTTCCAGACTCTCTGCTAACCTAGTCAACCTCCTCTGAATATGTTCCAGCTTCTCAATAACTTTCTTATGCATTAGGTGGATGCAGAATGGAGGAGAAGAGTAGTCATTCTTTAGATCCATTGCATTAGATTCTTCATGAGTATCAACTCAAAAAAGAACCCCTGAATTTTGCATCAAATATTACTGCACCAAAAACGTCTGTGGCAGTCCTAAAGCACACTGTACAAAATAGAGCTATTTAAAATTGGTGTGGTTAGTTTAACACAGTTATTTTAAAGTTCCATGGAATTTCAGAGTCTTCAAAAACATTTGATGCTTTTGTTTGTTTGTCATGCCTCTGGACAACTCACCACGTGTGTACATGCACAATCAAATCAATTCTAACTTTATGGCTACTCTTTTCAGGATTTTCTAGGTATACAGTATTCAGAAATAGTTTACCATTACCTTCTTCTGGGGGTGCTCTAGGATTCTGCAGCTTTCCCAAGACTGTATTGGTTGATTCTCCTAAGATACATAATGGGAGATTTGAACTCCCAACATTTGGCTCTGCAGCCAGGTACCTAATTCTCAGAGCTTTCTAGCCAGTTCCACTGATCTTTAACATTCCCTTTTTCAAGAAAGGCAAAATGCAGGCAAACGCTGTAGAACCATGTTAAAAAATAAGATCCGGTAAGGTGTGTGGGTGTGGATTCCAGACAAAACAAAAATTATAATTCCCTGCATGCCATTCTGTGTATAGGAAGAGGGGGGGGGAGTTCCGATAGCAGAAATGGGAAAGGAAATAAGCAGGATTAACAGCCGTATGACTGTTGCAAGGCATACACTCAAGAATACTTAAAGCTCGGATCTATCACTCTGCTGGGAAATTACATATTAGAGTTGGTGCTGATAATGCCCTCTCCTGGCGATGCTGCTGCAAATAAGCCTAGGTGTCAGCTCTTCCAAAGATCTACACATACTCATATATGTATACATATACACCATCCAGGATAAATGTACTGTAGACTCTGACACTGATTGGCACATAATATCACACACAGCCACTTATTCTCCCCCACTGCCCTGGTGCAGATAATTTTTTAAAATAAGGTAAGACATACCACCATGCTGTTTGCATGTGTGCATGTGTCTATGTCTGTGTCTCTCTCTCTGTGTGTGTGTTTTACCCCCTAAATAACGCTCTCTGTTTCATCTGTATATTTATGATAGCTCAAAGACATGGGTGTGTGGATCTAATTAAAAATGTGAAAGGGTTTAGCAGCCTGCTGCTTTCCTGTGAGCCTCCTGGTGCCAGCTCTTGGCAGCTCTGCTGTCAGCGAGCCAAATGTTTAGTCTTCAGCTGAACCACTGCCAGAGTATTGCACTGCATTCTGGGACATTAGAGCCTAGAGGTACTGTGGAGTATTTTTTTTCCGCCTTCAAACTATCTCACAGAAAGGAGGATGTGTAGCGGGCAGAACTTTCATCTTCAACTGCCCACAAGCAAAGCCATGGACAAACCTTCATTTTGCTGGTTTAGCTCAGGGCTTTTCCAAAGTAGTGAAGCGGTTGGGTTTATTTGGCCATTCTACTGGCTGGATGCTTTATTGATGGTCACAGTAAACGTGTGACTCTCAGTGAAGCATAGCTGTTTGAGAGACTGGTAGTAAGGCAACAAAGATGAGATAAACCTTTTGTTGTTCAATTGCAGTCGAGTCTGAGCCTTTGCAACCCCATGTTTGCACACCAGGCTCCTCTGCCATCTCCACAGCTGGGCCAGGTCAACACCCATCACATCAACAATTCCATCCATCCATCTCATCCTCTTCCACCCTCTTCTCCTTTTGCCTTTGAACTTTCCTAGCACCAAGACCTTCTCAAGTGAGTCCTTTCTTGTCATTTGGTGGCCAAAATACTTGAGCTTCATCTTCAGTATTTGTCCTTCCAAGGAGCCGTCAGGGTTGATTTCCTTCAGGATTGACTGATTTGATCTCCTTGCAGTCCAGGGGACTCTCAGGTGTCTCCTCCAGCACTACATTTCAAAGGTGTCTATTCTTCTGCACCCAGCCTTCCTTATGGTCCAGCTCTCACAGCCATACATTACTCCTGGGAAGACCATTGCTTTGACTATGCAGAATTTTGTTGGCATGGTGATGTCTCTACTTTTTATTATGCTGCCTAGGTTTGCCATAGCTTGCTTCCCAAGAAGTAAGTGTCTTTTTATTTCATGGCTGCAGTCCCCATCTGCAGTGATCTTGGATCCCAAAAAGGTAAAGTCTGTCACTGCTTCCATTTCATCCCTTCCTATTTGCCAGGTAGTGATGGGGCCAGATGTTCCATCCAACTGTGTGTTAATTTCTTCTTCTTCTTCTTCTTCTTCTTCTTCTGCCATATCTGAATCTGAATATTGGTGATCCTCACGGTGATCAGCCATGAAGACTATCCTGATAATAGAATGCAGTGACCTTTCATCCGCCTTCTGCATCACAGCATGACAACCATACCACTGATCCAGTTCCTTGACTCACTTTATGGTCCTGAGGCCTTTTGGCACGCAAAGTCCTCATCAGCCTCAGGCCAGTATTGATGAGGCTGCTGCCCTCCTTCAAGATGGATTCAAGTGGCATTTAATCCACTTGGGAACCATCAAACTTCCCTTTGGACTTCACCACCCAAGGCCATTAGTCCTTAGGGTTGTCAGGTTAGTTAAGCACCGCCTGACACTCCGTGTTGAGTCACTGGCAGTATGGTCTACTCTATTACCATAGCAGGATAACCTGACAAGACTATAGTGTATTAATTTTGGAAACTTATTTTAAGGATAGTTGAGGAGGGTAGGTATTTAAACAAGTGTTGCAAAAGTTCATAAAGCTGGGTAGTTTGCGTGCAGCTCTGTTCTAGCACTGTCTGTTTCTGCCTGAGAGGAGGAAGAAGCACAAAGTGACTTTAAAGAGAGAAGGAGGAAGGAAGTCTACGATCACCACTCCATGCATAGCCTTTGAAAAGTCAGGATGAGAAAACACAGCAAGCTATGTGTTGGCACACATGCTTCTCCATAAGTTCAAAGTGCTTGCTACATAGACTACTGCTCAGGTTCCCACAACAAAAAATAACTTTTCGTATAGTGCTATAATTGCTCAAGACCTAAACCAATTTACAGGAGATGTAAAAAGCCAGGGTAGAATTGATGGCAGAGAGGCTACAATTTGGACCTTTGTAAAAGAGCTTGATGGGACTGCAGTGGCTCAAGTGGTTAAGACACTGAACTTGATGACTGGAAGGTCAGTAGCTCAAGACCCTAGTGCTGCATGATAGAATGAGCTTCCATCTCTGACCTAGCTCTTGCCAACCCAGCAGTTCGAAAGCAAGACATTGCAAGTAGATAAATAGGTACCGCTTTGGTGGGACGGTAAACAGCATTCTGTGCATTCTGGTGTCTAGTCATGCCTGCCACATATTCACAGAAACATCTGCAGATGCAACCAGGGCTGGCTCTTTGGCTATAAACAGAGGTGAGCACTGAACCCTAGAGTTGGATAAGACTGGCTTTCGAGTAAGGGTGACCTTTACCTAAAATAGCTTGGCTCTTGTATGTTAATATGTTTCTAGCTCTCCAGTTCTGGAGAGGAGGAAGACAGTTAAAAATTAAGCAACAAATAACTAAGCCCTCATGGTACGTGAGATGTGTAAGGCTGTTCGCCTCTGTGCTCTATCCTAGGAGTGCCATTGGACTCTTCTCTTTGCTTGTGGGATGTGGAGACAGACAATAAGCCCTGTCTGGGTTAATTTCGACATTCAGCCAAACATGCTAAACCTGACCTTCCAGTGACCATAGGATTGTGACGTAAGGGATACAAAGTGGTCCTGACATATGGAAGGAAGATATGTCCTCCTATCATAAGCAATTCATATCAAACAACATGGACACATCACCTCCTCAAAGATTGTTGTATTTTTGAACCAAAATTGGACATACCATGGTAATGGCAACCTTGTGTTGCTCGCTAATCTTTCTCACACTAGGACAGGCGAAGGGAACTGCAGAATTAATTTGCGAAAAGGAGACTAGGATCCAGAGAGACACAGCAGATATAAAATAGATCCATCTGTTGGACACTCATCACATAAATTTGAATATTAGCCAAGGGTTTTTGGGACATTATCAAATTTGATACACAGATTGTTATATGCTGCTATATATGTTGTATATTTTGTTATAGTATACCACCTTCATAAACTGTCCTGAAAAATTCTCTTTTACAACATAGGCTGTCTCACAGAACAGCATACAGAACAACATTAGCATAGGTTCAATGGCCTGTGTTTGTTTTGCATCCTCCAATATTGCAATTGAAAAGCGGACATTCACAGCTAATCTGAATAAGTCAGAGATCATCTGCCATTATCAATTGTATGAAGCTACATTGATTTGTATGCTAACCAATCACTCTGTAACTGACCCCTGTAAAGGTAAAGATTTCCCTTGCTCAAATACTTGGTGTGTATAAACTGATGCCATGAAGTCTCACTCCCATGTCTGATGAAGTGGACTTGATCCACGAAAGCTCACATTGAAATATAACAGCTAGTCTTTAAAGTGCTACAGTGTTTTTGTTTTGTTTATTCATGTTGGCAGTTTCACTTCTGGCCTAGACATGGAAGAAGGAGAAGCATGAGCATGTGTTGATATTTTTCCATATAGCCAAAAAAAGTCATGTGTGCTTGGAATATTTCTCAGCAAAAGTGGATGAATGATGTTTGTGAGGCTAGGAGTCTTGCAAATGGTCTGTTTGCACGCTAAAGTAACTGAGCATGGTTTCCCTTATGTGGGATTACTCCAAAGGTGGCTGCAGAATAAGACAAAACAAGATTGGAACCACCTTTCACCTTTCTGTAAAATTAGCTTGATTGAGCAATTAACATCGGAACAAGCCATTCCTTCCCCATTTTATCCTAGCCATTCTGCAGGTTTTCAGAAACATATCCCTTCTTTCAGGAAACATATTCATTGCTTTAGAAATGTGCCATTGTCCTTTCAAAAATCAGACACCATAGAAATATATTGCCTTCCTAAACCAATAGTGTGCTATAATACTTGTACTGTACAACAGATTTGAGAAAGTATTCTCTATTGCTGTGGAAGCTGCCAGGAAACGTCCCAAACAAAACTGCAGAATTTGAGCACTGGTGAATGCATGACAGCGCTCGAATGGAACAAAAACATTTTCTTCCAGGAAACAAACCTGATTAAATACAAACAAATAACTGTGTTGTCTATCCAAGACTGAAATCGCTGAGCTCAAGACCTGAATGTGCACTGATGGAGTGTGCGTCCATCACCTTTGGAGACCATTTAAATCAGGGGTTCACAACCTACGGCCCACAGGATGGATCCAGCCCACAGTGCCAAATAATCTGGTCCCTGACCTTGCTCCAGGGCCGCCATCAGAAATTTTTGGGCCCCGTACTGAGCAATCTTATTGCCCCCCCACACACACACACACACTTTTCTCTCTCCTCGCATTGGGGTGGTGGCGGCAGGTGGAATACACAATTTCCCAAAAGAAATCGATGGGCAGTTGTATCCAACTTTAGAGTTCAGTGCTCATCTCTGATTACAGCCAAAGAGCCAGTGGCCTTGATCCACAAAAGCTCACATTAAAATACAGCAGTTTGTCTTTAAGCCTTGCTTGAAAGCCAGTTGTATCCAACTTTAGAGTTCAGTGCTCATCTCTGATTACAGACAAAGAGCCAGTGGCCTTAATCCACAAAAGCTCACATTAAAATACAGCAGTTAGTCTTTAAGGTGCCCCACATTATGCCCAAAAAACAGACTTTTATATCAACATGAACCAAATTAAAAGGTAGAGGTTTCCCTTGCTCGGAAGCCAGTCATATCCGACTCTAGGGTTCAGTGCTCATCTCTGTTTCAAAGACAAAGAACCAGCGCTATCTGCTTCTGCAGACATTTCCGTGGTTATGTGGCAGGCATGACTAGACACCAGAGCACACAGAATGCTGTTACCTTCCCACCGAAGTGGTCCCTACTTATCTACTTGCAATTTCTTGCTTTCAAACTGCTAGGTTGGCAGGAGCTGGGACAAAGACGGGAGCTCATTCCATCCTGCAGTACTCAGGAATCAAACTGCTGACCTTCCGTCTCCAAGTCAGTGTCTTAGCCACTTGAGCCACTGCAGTCCTTATGACCACAGTTTTGCACCACCAGGGCTCAGGAAGGAAGGAAGGAGGGATGGAAGAAAGGAAGGAAGGAAGGAAGGAAGGAAGGAAGGAAGAGTGGATTAATGAAGATAGATAGATAGACAGACAGACGGACGGACGGACGGACCCACCTGGGAGGGGAGGGGCCAAAGAACAGCAGCGGCCCACTGAACTGCTGGGGGTGTGTGACCACCCACCCCGTCTGTTTCCCACCCACCTCTTGCAGGCAGGCAGTCCCCAATGATGCCAGCTTCCCTGGCAGTTGTGGGGCGTTTTGCCCAGCATTATGGCGGGTGCAGGGTGGGTAGAGGCCGTGATGGCTGGCAACACACGTGGAAGCGCCTGCCTAGTCCAGGCATGGCGGCAGCGCACACTGCTGCGCTCAGCCCCGGGGCCTGGCCCTCCTCGTGGGCTGAAGCCTGAAGGCAAGAAAGCCTTGACCAGGTTGATCCAGGTTGAGGCAGGGGGCCCTCTGGTGAGGCATGCGCAGTGGCGCCGCACACCGTGATTAAAAATAAAATAAAATAAAAAGTTTTTAAACGTTTTTTAAACGTTTTTTAAAATGGGCTGCCCACTGCCGGGCCCTCTGCCAGCTCCGGGCCCAGGACAGGACTCCTGGTTGTCCCCCCGCGCCACGGTGGCCCTGCCTTGCTCCAGCTGCTGCCACCACCACCAGAATCGGTCACAGACTCATTTATGGCCCCACAAATGCATTTACTACTACCGTAAATGAGTCTGTGTCCATCATAAGCACATTTACTACAGTTCTAAATGAGTCTGCGGCCATCGTAAATGCATATATGACAGCCATGGATGTGTTTTATAGCACCAGTCCGGCCTGCTTAGTTGTCTGAGGGTGTGTGGTTTGGCCTGCAGCTGAAAAATGCTGCAAACCCGTGATTTAAATTTTCACCTAGGAATGATGCGGGGCTTGAAGATAAGGAGGTCGGCAGATCAGCAGTTCAAAACATAATAATAATAATAATAATAATAATAATAATAATAATAATAATAATAATAATAATAATAATAATAATAATAATAATAATAATAATAATAATAATAATAATAATTCCATGTCAGAGATTACTCTGGGTTGAAAGGATTTTTAAGAGATACGTGAGGGAGGGTGGTCACACGCAGAACTGTTGGGCTGTGCTGTGCACATGGCGCCATCACCGTATGTGTGTGCTCAAAAACATGCCAAACAACAGATAGCGGGGCCGCCGCCAGCAGCAGCGGACAAGCCGGGGGCAGGGCAGGCGCCCATCGAGGCCACGCAGCAAACCAAGGAGGTCCCGCGGGTGCAGACGGAGAGCAGGTGCAGGGTTCGCCTATGGGTGAGCCATGAACAGAGGGGTGGGATGGAAAGAGGGGCGTAGTGTGTGTGTGCGCATGCGAGGTGGGATGGGGTGCAGGGAGGGTGAGGTGTGTGTGTCTGCACGCATGTGGGGTGGCCAGGATGGGGGCACGGGGGGGCAGGTGTGTGCATGTGTGGGGGGGGGGGCAGGGGGGAGAGAAGGGGAAGAGCCACAGCCACTGCTGTCGCAGGGGGGGCAGCAAGGCCAGCGCGGCTGGGGCGACCGCAAATTCCCACTTTGGGGTGCAGTGTCTCTCCAGCCTTGGCCTGACCCAGTCTTTCTGGGACTCAGGAGGGGGCGGCAAAGAGAGGTAAACCCCCGGGCAAAGCCAGGTACCAAGCTAGTAAATAAATAAATTCCCACAATAAATAAATAAAAACTATAGTTGTAATGAATTGACAATCTTTAACTAAGACTTTGAAATTCAGGCCACTGTTGCTGAATGAACCCATGCTCATTGTGCTGCTCTGGATCTCACTAGCTCTGGGGTTAGAAAAATTGTCTCCAGATATTCTTGGACTTCAATTCCCAGAAGCCCTGATCAGCGGTTGTACTGATTTTGGATTCTGTTAATTGAAGACCAAGAACACAGGTACTAGCTGGACTGGAGCACTTCTTTATAATCCTTTTTGCTAACCATATGTTGGCATAAAGAAACATATTGCAATCCTGTATGCTAGCAAAATCATCATAAGGTAGGCAAGTCCTCTTTGGAACTCAAAAAAGGGTTAGCTCTCATGAGTCCATGATGAAAATGCCAATATCCCATTGTTAGTACAACTTTGTGGAACTGATAGGTCCCAAATCAAAGCTGCCAACCTGGTACAAGTACACATTAAAAACACTATAAATTGGCACCTCATACATTTTCAAGTGACTGTGGTGGCTTAGTGGTTAAGATGACTAGTCATTCCTGGCACATGATGACGGAAATGTCTGCAGACGCTGGCTCTTTGGCTGTAAACAGTGATGGGTGCCATCCCCTAGAGTTGGATATGACTGGCTTTTGAGTAAAGGTGACCTTTACCTTTAAGTTACATTCTTAAGAAGGCTATTCCATATGTTATCTACATGTTGTATAAGATGCTCAAATGAGCTGCAAATGTCCTTCTCAAGATGACAGTGTGCTGGAAAAGAAAAAAAAGCCTTGTCTACCCTTTAGCTAAAGAAAGGAAAAATAAGAGGTGGCGAGAGAAAAGTGAGAATAATCATTAAAATACACCGTCCTCTCTAATTTCTAGAATGGTATCAGGAGGAACAGGACTCCAGCAGAAGCATACAGCACACCTGAACTTTGCTTCTTTGATCTTTCCTCTGGGGTCCTTTTTGTTCCCCTTGGCCTGCTGTGGTGGAGAGGTAGACCTCAGAAGCCTTCTGGCGCCTAGCCCAGGCTTTGTGGGCCACTGGAGAGATGCATCGCTAGGTGCAGAAGTGCCCTGCGGCAGGTGTTAAAATGTTGTTCCTGGTTCCTTGGTGGTAATCACTGCAAAACAATTCTGTCTGCTCTCGTCGTATCAACAAGCCACTTTCCCCTGGCTTGTTGCTAAGAGACGGACTTTTGCTTACAAGTTGCTTGGTGCCTCCGACTCCCATAATTTATAATTTATTATCTTGGCATCAGAATTTGGAGTTCATCTTTTTCTTTTCGTTTAACATTTCTTTTTTATTATTTTGCCAAGGACCTGATAATTGTTAAAAGGCCACGTGTATGCTCGCCTTCCGGCTGCTCTTCTAATATGCTTGCTTTTGTAAGGTTCACAGAGTTGTAACTGATGGGGCTGTGGGGGGGGGGTGCAGAGAGAAGAGAAGAAAATGCTGTTATAAGCTACAGATGAATATCATCTTTGCCCATTAATTTTTGGCATTATACGACTGGTTAGGTCAATGGATTCCCTCATGAGTTCGGTTCCTATTGAAAAACATGCTTCTGTCCAACCAAGAAGGAAATGAATTGAAATCATTTCAATTTAAACACGAAACAAGTCGTCGCTCGCGGTGCCACACTTCAGCACCTAATGGTCGAACCCATCAATCCTACTTTTGTAGAGTTCAGTACAGCGGGCATTTAACCATTGCTAGAAATTGTCCATGTGCATTAATCTGGGGGTAGGTGTGCTTGTGTGTACGCCGGTGATTACACAAAGCTTACCTCACTAAATTGCTTTATCCTTAACAATAATTCAATCAAACCTTTGAGGGGAAGGGGGGGAGGTGTAACACCAGAGTTGAAACAAGAATAATTTTCAGAGTTGTTAAGTTGCAAAATAATTCTGTCACAGTTCACTGGTTTAAGTGAAGGGTGGGAGATAGCAAACGTATTACTATATTCCCTGATGGAAATTAAGACTCCCAACCTGCAGTTAGGAATTTACTTGGCTGTTAAACGGCATAGATTCATTCACGACGCTGGCAAGGCTATGTTAGCTTGCATACGTTTTAATAATTACAAAGTTGTCATCATAAGGGATGTGAAAGAAAGCACCTCTGGTGGACTTTTTATATGGATTTCGCTCAAGTCTATTCTGCCCAGAGTGCATATGCATTGGTTGTGCTTGCATTCAGACATCTGGGGGAGTGCTTTATATAGATGCACATATTAAGCTATGCAAGCAGGAAAATTTGCATTTTTCAACATTTTTCAAATATGCATATTTGAGCATGTATTTTTAAGACAATGGGAAGAGAGAGTGCGAGTAATGTACGGAACTTTTAAATGAAAATATTTTTGAATGTAGTTATTAATGATAAATGAACATGTGAAATAAAAGTAAAAAGGGATTAGTAAAAAGAGAAAATAAAGATTTTAGAGACATATGGCGAGAATTCCTAGATTTTATATTAGTGAAAGGGAAAGGATTAACACCAAAACAAGATATATTATTTTTTTGGTGATGAAGGAGTGAATACGGAAACTCAGTGATATAGAGAGAGCCAAGTTTGCTGAAACGGGCTAGATCGGGGTGTCCAAACTACAGCCTATGGGCCCGATGCATCCCATGACATCAAATCATCTGGCCTACACCACCCACACCACTCCCAGAAACGGGAGTAAAATGTGCATGTGTGGGTGCATGTGTGGGTGCCTGTGCATAACACTGCCATAAATGACCTGCAGCTGTCATAAATGTGTTTATGAGTTGTGGGTCATTTTATGGCAGCATTATGCAAGCGCACGGGCATGTCATGCATGTGTGCATGCACATTTTACTTCCGCTTTACCACGTGACCGGCCCACAGCCTGAAACTTTTGGGTACCCCTGGGCTAGATGATCTCAAGGTTCATTCTAGCTTTGTCGTTCTGCAGCATCACACATTCTCTACAGATAAAGAACATAGTTAGCCATCATGGCTAATTGCTGAGAGAGCTTTCCTGTATACATTTGTCTATTATAATTTAAAATGTTTTAGATGTTATCTAGCCAAAACCATAATTACATATATGGGAGAACACAAAATGAATTTGCAGGAACTTTGGTCATTTCACATGATGTTAATCCTGGTTTGTCTCATCAGTGGTACCAATCTACACCTTTTAAAACCAAGGTTTCCACCACCAGCTCATTAGTGCTGGGAGGGTTCCCAATCCCATCTATTTATATCACCAGGGTAGGAGTAAAATTGTCTCTGCTGTTCCAGGATGTGTAGGACAGGCAGTTTCATGCCCCCCCCCCACTCCCCAGATGACCCACATTAAACAGCCTTCCATGCCTTCTCTGAAATGTTTAGTTCCTATTGCAGTAGGTGCGAGGAAAGATCGAAGGCAAAAGAAGAAGTGGGCAGCAGTGGATGAAATAGCTAGACAGCATCATAGATGCAGTGGGCATAGATCTGGGTAGACTCTGGAGGATGGCAGATGACACAGGAGCCTGACATGCGGTGGTCCATGGGGTCGCAAAGGGTCGGACTCAAATGAGCGACTGAACAACTTCCACTGGTCTACTTTGGCAGATGACCTCCACTGATAATTTCTTGTTTCTGTGAGGGACCACAAATTAGATGAATGGGATTTAATCTTAAAAAGAGTAATAAACACATGCAAATTTATTTAGCCACTAGCTCCATAACATCTTTCTAAATCTGAATTTCTGTCAAATCTGAGAAATGGCCACTTGTCAGGTTAGCTAAGGGATTCTGAAAGCTAACATCCAGAAATGTAATGCTTCCAAGCTCTGAGATCTGTCATTAGAAGTATCTTCTATAGTCATTCACTGGATTGAAAATAACTATTCTATTTGTCCTAAGCACAAAAAATATTTAAAGAAACTGCACCAAAGACAACAGGGTCTGTGTTGTTTTACCCTGTGATAGATTATTTGATTAAAGTCGCAACCATCCTGAAGCACAGGATGGGAGAAACCGGTCCAAATAGGGAGCAATTTCATCTGTATGTGCAAACAAAACCAAGCAGAGTGAATACTCCTGATGTTGCCACAGGAATAGAATCAGATGTGTTTGCTTTGGGATAAAGAGAAACTAAATATACAATCAGGCATCTTTCCAGCTTGTTTCAAGAAGTCAGAGAAGATGAGCCGTGGAATGAACTAGGGCAGGGATTCTCAACCTGCGGCCCATGCGTCAGATGTGGCCCATGGCACCATTTCATGTGGCCACCCACTGCCTCCACCATGCTTGGAAGTGTCATGTGGTGAAAAAAAGGGCAAAATGGCCTTCTAGCCATGAAGCTGTCTGAGGGAGAGTGACCTGGCCCCTGGCTTTAAAAAGTTGAGAACTCCTGAACTAGGGGATCAATGAAGATCAGTTGCAGTGGCAAAAATGAGAGAAAACAGGCAGAGTCAGAATATCTCTTCTGTGCTCAGAGCCAAATTTTTATACATGTGGGCAGATTTATACAAGTCTGAGCTCTGTAGCCAAAGCACCATCCATGAAGAAGTAAGAGCAGATTCTATGCAGAAGAACCACAGATCTTTGACGAGGGAGAGCACCTCCTATGGAAGACTATTGCAGAGAATAAGTTGAGCTAAAAATGGGAAAGTATATGCATCTAAGGTAAAAGGTCAAGGTCCCCATTGCTCAAAAGCCAGTAGTAGCTCTATAGCAAAGAGCAGTCACATGGCCAATAGGCCACACCCACCCACATGACCACACCCACAGTGCGGTAGGGAATTTCTTTGATGCCCACCACTGGGATCAAGTCCACAGTTGATGGCAAAACATTTCAGGCTGAAGGGGCCACTACTGAGAAGACCCAGTTCCTTGTCTTAGCCTTCCAGGCCTCTCATGTGTGGCTACCTGCAGTCCCAAAGCCTGAAAGGACTAGTTGACTTGCTGCCAATTTAACCCAAGAAGAAAAAATAGAAATGGAATACAGTATGTATGGTTCCTGAGGGGCTGCAGGATAAGGTGGGACAGATGCAAACCTTTATTTCATGTTAAGTAGGAGCTTCTCAAGGGGTCAGAGGCAGACAGGACTTCTTACTAACCGTGCGGACGCATTTTACTTCCACTTTCAGGAGTGAAGAGGGCGGCGTGGGCCAGATGAAACTCAGGAAACCCATTCGTACAGATTCATGGGGGCTTGGGCTTCTAGGAATTGAAGTCCAAGAAATTCTGGAGTGCCAAGGTTCGCCATCACGGTTCTAGATGGAGAAAATGTGCATCAACATGGAGCAATGGAACCTCGCTCCCTTCCTTTCTAGGAGCTGTGACTCAAATCATTGACTAGCCAAAGGAGCAACTACTTTGCCAGTGCTTGCTTTCCTGAAGGTTTGTATAAGCAAAATGTCTCAACACAAAACATTTTCCATTCTCATCCCCACTCCATTTTCCTGCTGTAGCATCTCTGAATGTTCTTGGATTCAAACTGCAGTCCACTCGAACCTCCAAGGAAAATTGGGTAGCAATTTAAGAACAAACAGAGGAAGATGGGATATCCAGCCCTGATCTAGCATGCATGATCCCGCTGGATATTTTAAAAAATATCTTGCCTAATCAAACTTCATTCATGTTAACTTACATTTGAAGGTTTGTTTTTTATAAAGCATGAGAATAAGATGTAGAGTGTCTGAAGTTATGTACTAGCTGTGCAGTCTTATTATGTGGCTTGTATAGTCATCCAATGGGGAAAGATTAGGTAAGGTCTACACCTTAAAATCAAGCCCTGGTGGTGCTCTGGCCAAAACTGCTGCTGACAGTGTGAGTTCGATCCTTATGGGGATCAAGGTTGACTCAGACTTCCATCCTTCAAAGGTTGGTGAAATGGGCACCCAGCATGTTGTGTGTGTGTGTGTGTGTGTGTGTGTGGGATTCTAATTACTTTGTGAACTGCTCAGAGAGAGAAATTATGTGTGGAATGAACCATTCTGCACACGGCTAAGAACAAACATTAGAAAGCTGGCCTAAGTATTTTAACTACCACATAAAATGTGCTGTGTTTCAGACTGCAAAAAAGGAAGTTTGTTCTAATCCAGGGGTGGCCAAACTATGGTCTGCAGGATGGATATGGCCCATGATGCCAAATCATCTGGCCCATGCCACCTTCGCCACACCTGCAACAGCTGCAGGTGCATTTACAGCAGCATTTTGCACATGTGCGGGCAGTGGGAGAAACCATGTGACCAGCCCACTGAACCATGTGACTGGCCCGTGGCCTGAAAAAGTTGGCCATCCTTGTTCTAATCTGAGAGATGCTGATCAGCCGTTTGCTGTGTTATTTGCACCCAACAAATCCTATGGTGTGCACGCGCACACATGCGCGTACACACACATACATTCTTCCACCCAGTTGCAGATGCAACAGATTTGAAGGTGTGTCTCTCAAAGGACTCTTAGCTGTGGAGCTATGCAGCTGTTTTTCCCATCTGTTTCGGCCCTGGGCACTGACCATTATATGAACTGTCTCCCCAAGTGTCTTGTAGGAATGTGTCTGTCTCTGTGTTGTGTGTGTATGTGTTTGTGAAGCACTCACAGGAGATGTTGAAATTTACACAGCAACATATGCATGGAAGGAAGTAAGTAAGTTGTGCTTTTGCTCAAAGTCGGCAACAGTTCTAATTTCAATAGTTTGGCATGATAACTTTGGGAAAGATTGAAGAAGAAAGAAGAACAAAATATTGATGGGATGTAAAATACAAAACCTAAAACTAAGCATAGGATGAGAAGGAAACAATTGTAGTTGTGTAAATTGATCCTTTGATTCCTTTTCACTGTGATGGTCTTTCACCCTTTCCAGCATGTACACAGTACCTCCTTCTAGTTGGAATAAACTGTGTTGTGTCTGGTCATTTTGGCATCTCTTCCCGGGCATCCTATCAGACCCAATTGTGTATGTGTGTGTGCATGAGTGCATACACTAATGATTGTATGTGAGTGACAGTGTGTGTGCTTTGGATGAGCCAGAACCAGAGGTGAGTTCCCATTACTAATTTAGCCAAAACCCACCTGTGAAAACATGAGCATGGTATCCAGGGGTGCACTCAGGTGCGTCTGCAAGTCTAATCAGATGCTCTATCTCTGGGCTTCTGCCAAAAATCTGATGAGCTATTCTACCATGCAAAATCAATGTCGGCACAGCCGACATTTCAAGGAGGAAGCTCGAAAGGAATAACTTATGGGCTCTTATCTGTATATTGTTCTGGAATTCAAACTGATTTTATTTGAAGTCCATAAGTACTTCAGTTTCCACAAACTGCAATTGTGTTGTGTAACCAGAAGAGAGTGCTTAGTCTTTGCTCAGGGTTATGTAACACTTGGCTAGCATGTGAATGGTCTGAGTCTCTCTCTTTCTCTTTCTCTCATACCAAGAGCTTGGAAAGTTCATTTTGTTGGACTACTGCTCTGAGAATACCCACATTCAGCAAGGCTATCAGGCACCTGCCTGGAGGATGCTAGTTGTTACTCACAACAGTATTTCCCCTCTAGCACAAACTTTGCTATGTTAAACTCTGACACAGAAAAAGAGCAGCATTTTTTTTTATCCTTTGGATAAAATCTTATCCTTTCATTGGTTAATATAGGATGAACAATTCTTTCATGTGCCCTGACATGCTGCCCTGTCTTTCACTATAAACATGATTTGCTAGACTATAATTATAATCAGCCTTTTCCCTTCTTTCTTTTTTTTGCTGGGATTCAGCTGCCAGATCAAACTGTTGCAAATGAACCCATCCTGTCCTTACTCTATTTGGTATTCTGTAATACTGAGGATAGGGACGGCAGTGGGTTAGTGGTTAAGATGCTGAACTCGAAGACTAGAAGGTTGGCTGATCAGCAGTTGAATACCTGAGTGCTGCACGATGGAGTAAACTCCCATCTTTGTCCCAGCTCCTGCCAACATAGCAGTTTGAAAGCAAGAAATTGCAAGTAGATAGATAGGGACCACTTTGGTGGGAAGGTAAACAGCGTTCCATGCACTCTGGTGTTGAGTCATGCCTGCCACATGTCCACGGAAGTGTCTACAGACAAAGACAGCACTGGCTCTTTGGCTATAAACAGAGATGAGCACTGAACCCTAGAGTCAGATATGACTGGCTTTCGAGCAAAGGCAACCTTTACCTTTACCTAATACTGAGGATAATGCTGGACTAATGAAGATGAGGTCCCATGATAAATCAAATTGAAACACTCCTTTTTTGTCCATCTACACACCTAGCCAAATAAGCTATGGAATAGCACAGAGATTGGTGTCCCAGTGAGCCAATGCAATATAGTAGACTGTGATCTGATGAATCTTGATTCAAATATTGAATCTGCCAATACTGAAACTCACTCGGGACCTTGGACATAGCCACTCTCTCACTTTACTGTATGGGACCAAAGACAACAGAACAGCCGAAGGGTTGGCTTAACACAGGTTTATTGCATGATGTTCCGGTGGAGCATGAGGTAATGGTGGTGATACATCTCAATATATACAGTAGCACTATACATTTGAATCTTGTAGCACGGTAGCTCATTGGCTGCTACCGGCGTGGCCTCGCCCAGGCACGCCTCTCTTCTGTAGATCTTGTCCTGATCTTGTCCTGCTGAATGCAGATCTTTCTCCTGCTGCTGAATGCGGGGAAGGTTTTCCCGCGGCTGTCCGTGATTGAGCAATGTGAACCATGTGAGACTGAACGCTCGCAGCTGCCCTCTATGGGCTGCTTGCTCGCGTTCCTTTACAGCTGAGATATATTGTATTTGGAGTGGTTACATTCTTGCCTTTACAGTCCAGTGAACATGCAAACATACATACATAACATCCCTCCCCCCTAGGATGGGACGAAGTCCCGCAACCATTGTGGCTTGCCGCAAGTGCGCTTGGGGCGTGCTTGCGCCTGACCTAGTACTGGAGAGCCTGTGATCCCTGACTCCGTGGGTACTTGTCCTGCAACGGGAAACGGGGATTCGTTAGTGGCTCTGTGGGGCGTCCGTGCCTGCCTTGCGCCGGGGGATGGGAATGGAATGAACAGCTGGGAAGTGAACCCCTGCCTGTTGCTCTCGGACCCCGGGGACCCTCCTATTGTGAACCGCGGAACCGATGAGGTTGCCCTTGTGGTTCTGCTACCTTCTGTTCCCCGCTCTGGGGACCTTGAGACTGTGGTGGGCGGACTCGCCGTTGCCTCCTGTCTTGGGGGTGTCGGTCTCCGGGAAATTGGCGCTATGTTGCATTCTAACTCACAGGGGCTACTGGGACTGGAAGTACCAGGGGCTGAACTGAAACCCCTCTTTTCACTAGGACGGGTGGGGGACCACTCCGCTAACTCCCCCTGGTACTGTAAATCAATGTCTAAACTTCTTGGGGAATCTGTGTTTTGGGGAAACTTCCGAGGGTTATGTGCGAGATCGGGGCTCCTCCTTTCCGCCGCAAACTCCCGCAAAAGATCTCTGAGGATCGATTCCCTTTCCTCCCCCCTTGGTGGGGACCCATGTCCCCCTTTCTCTCCCCCTTGGGCTAAGCGGGTGGGGGAGTACCCTAACGCTGATTCGTGGCTGTTTTCGTTTTCGTCCTGCTCTCCGGGGACCCTGCGCCTGAGTTGATCCGCGTGCCGCCTCCACAGGAGGCCTGTATTGGTCTCCACGCGGTATGAAACGGGGCCGGTTCGTTCTATTACAATGCCGGGCACCCAGGCTGGTCCCGCCCTGGCGTAGTTCCTGCAATGCACGGGGGCACCTACGCTGAAGCTCTTTGTGGAATCCATCTGTACATTCCGCCCTTTGTCCTCTACCCTTGTGGGGTCTAGTTTGGAGATTACTGTGGCCAGCTTCCTGCGCATTAACAACTCCGCGGGGGAGTACCCTGACGCTAGTGGGGTGACCCTGTACCGTAGCAGGAATTGGCACAGTTGTAATTCAAGATCTCCGGGGTCCATGCGCCGCAGCGCGTCCTTAGTGGTACGCACGAGGCGCTCTACTTGGCCGTTAGTGGCCGGGTGGAAAGGGGCGGAGGTGATGTGCCGAATGGCGTTGAGATCCATGAATGTCCTGAACTCGGCGGACGTGAAACAGCTAGCGTTATCGCTGACGAGGGTGTCGGGTAAACCGAACGTGGAAAAGACCCTCCGTAACTGTTTGATTGTTGTGGCCGAAGAGGTGCTCGAGACTGGAATGACCTCCAACCACTTGGAGAACGCGTCCACCACAAGGAGGAAAAGTGTTCCCCTGAACGGGCCAGCAAAGTCTACGTGTACCCGGGACCAGGGCCCCCTTGCTGCGTCCCACTCCCTATGTGGCAAGCGAGCCTCTTCTGGCCTGGAGCTTTGGCACGCTTCGCAAGTGCCGACCATGTGCTCGATGTCGGCGTCTAGCTGGGGCCACCAAAAGTAACTGCGGGCTAGTGCCTTAGAGCGGACGATCCCGGGGTGGCTGACGTGCAGCAGTTTAAGCACCCTCGGCCGGAGGGACGTGGGGATCACTACCCGCTGTCCCCACAAAAGGCAACCCCTCTCTAGGGACAATTCTAATTTCTTTTTGAAAAATGTGTCGAATTCCGCTGCTGGGGAAGACACGGGCCACCCTTTCTGTACCCAGGAGCAAACTGTAGCTAACGTTTTGTCCTTACCGGTCGCTTTGGCGATGTCGGCCGGTACTACTGGAGGGGAGTCTAGGACCTCTATCATTAAAACCTGGTGGTCCCTCTCTTCCTCGCCTACGTGGCAGCAATCCCGGGGAATGGGGGACCTCGACAGGGCATCCGCATGGCTGATCTCCTTCCCGGGCCGGTACACCAACGCGTGCTGATACGCGTTGAGAAAAATGGCCCACCTGAGCATTCTCGGGGACAGGATTTGGGGTGTGGGCTTATCTGCGGTGAAAATGCCTAGCAAGGGCTTATGGTCGGTCACTATGGTGAAGGGGCGGCCATACACAAAATCATGAAATTTCTTGGTCCCCGCAATTATCGCTAGTGCTTCCCTGTCTGTCTGGGCATAGTTTCTCTCCGCTTGGGACAAGGACCTAGAGTAGAACGCTATCGGGGCCTCCCTCCCGTTCTCCAGCACGTGGCATAACACCGCCCCCACCCCCACCGGGGATGCATCGCATATCAGGACCACTGGGCGTTTGGGATTGAAGTGGGTCAGTACAGCATCTGATGCCAGGAGTCGCTTCAGGTCATTGAAAGCCTTTTCATGGTCGTCGCCCCACTTCCATGCCTCGTCCTTTTTTAGCAATTTGTGTAGCGGTTCCGCCACGGCTGCCTTCCGAGGAAGGAAGGAGTGGTAGAAGTTAAGCAGCCCCAGGAACGACTGCAGCTCGGGCTTGGAGGTGGGGCGAGGGGCCTTTTTGATGGCGGCCACCTTGGATTGGGATGGCCTTATTCCCTCGGGAGTAACACGGAACCCTAGGAACTCAACCTCAGTTGCGAAGAAAACGCATTTGTCTTTCCGCAACCGCAACCCCGCCTTTTCGAATTTTGCCAGGACCTTTCCCAACCTTTCTGCCAATTCGGCCCGGCTCCCCCCTGTAATCAATACATCATCAAAGTAGGGTAACACCCCCTCTAACCCCTTCAGGAGGCGTTCCACGAGTGACTGGAAGATCCCGGGTGCCGAATTCACGCCGAATTGGAGGCGCGATACCTGGAACGCCCCTTTGTGGGTGACTATGGTCTGTGCAGCAGCTGCGGCGGGGGTCACCGGGAGTTGCTGGTAGGCTTGGGCCAGGTCGAGTTTAGCAAAACACCTCCCCCCGTGTAACCTGGCCAACAAGTGGCTGACTACCGGCACCGGATACGCATTAGGGCGGATCGCCTTATTGATGGTGCACTTGTAATCAGCGCATATGCGGACCTCCCCGTTGGCCTTGAGCGCTGTTACAATCGGAGTCTCCCACTCCGCAGAATCAACAGGAACAAGAATCCCCTGGCCCACCAATTTGTCCAACTCCGCCTCTATTTTGTCCTTTAGTGCGAAAGGCACTCTGCGCGGTTTAAGTCTGATTGGACGTACTCCAGGGTCCAGGTCGAAAGTCACTGGGGGGCCCTTGAATTTTCCGAGTCCTTTTTTGAAAACCTCGGGGTCGCATCGCACACGCTCTGTATTGGATCAGTCCCAGCGGCGTGTACTCCCACGGCGTGCACCCCCCCAATGAACAACCCCAGGGGCTGGAACCATTGAGTCCCGAGGAGGCTGCATTTCCCTCCCTTGAGGACGACTAGGGGAAGCGTTGCGGCGCGCTTTTTGAACTGGACCTGGAACTTCCCAACCCCCAACACCGGGATGCGGTTCCCTTGCACGTCCTTCAGCGTGGCCCTCAATGCTTTGAGCTTGGGCCGCACGTGGGGGGCTATTTTTAGGAACTCTCCCTGGGAGATGATAGAGTAAGAAGAACCCGAGTCCACCTCCATCCTAACAGGGGCCCCTTGTATTACTACCTCAACGAAGTATCGGGGGTGCTCCGTGGATACGCTGAGAACCGGAGCGTCGTCCTCGCTGTCGTCGGAGATTCGCCCTACTCCGTCCCGCTTCTTCGTGGTCCGGGTGCCGTCCTTGGGCCTCGTGGTGCGGTCCTGCCTCGCCGAGCGGTCTGGGGAACTCCTCTTGGCCTCGCGCCGTTTTCGGCAGACCTTGGCGATGTGCCCGCGCCGGCCGCAGTTGTGGCACTCGGCCTTGCGGAACGGGCATTTGGCGCGGGCGTGGGCGGCGCCGCAGCCGTCGCAGCGCCGGCCTTCCTTCTGGACCTTCCGGACGTCCTCGTCGTCGCCGCTCTCCGCGGACGAGTTCGAAACTCGCCGGGCCGCGCGTACCGAGCTCTCTGCCTTGGCGGGTTTCGGGCGCCAGTCCTGGAGCTCTTGCACCCCGGCCGTCGTGGCTTCCGCGGCCTGTGCCGTGTCGAGGACTTGCTGCCACGTGGGAGGCGGCTCCTGTTTCATCAGCGCGCGCTGAGTCTCGGTGTCCCTCAGGCCGCAGAGCAGGCAGTCTCGGAGGGTGACTTCTGGGGTCTCCCACTTGCATGGGCCAGCGGCCAGCCGCAGGGCCGCGGCGAACTCAGCGACCGATTCCCCGGGCGCCTGGACTCGCCTCCAGAACGCGCTCTGAGCGGGGAACATCGCTATCGCGGGCCGGAGGTGGGTGCGCAACGCCGCCAGGAGCTCTTTGGCTTTGAAGTCGCTCACCCTCCTCGGCGCGATCAGGTCCACCAAGGTCCTCTTGGTCTCGTGTCCGAGCATGCGGACGAAGATGGCCCTCTTCTTGTCCTCATCTGAGACTTCGAGCTCCACCAGCGCTCCATTGAAGTCTATCTCAAACAGCTCCAAGTCTCCCGGCTTCCTGATCTCGTAGCCGGCGCATGTCTTGGTCCCGTGGGCAGCCATTATCCCACCTTCGTCGCCAATTTACTGTATGGGACCAAAGACAACAGAACAGCCGAAGGGTTGGCTTAACACAGGTTTATTGCATGATGTTCCGGTGGAGCATGAGGTAATGGTGGTGATACATCTCAATATATACAGTAGCACTATACATTTGAATCTTGTAGCACGGTAGCTCATTGGCTGCTACCGGCGTGGCCTCGCCCAGGCACGCCTCTCTTCTGTAGATCTTGTCCTGCTGCTGAATGCAGATCTTTCTCCTGCTGCTGAATGCGGGGAAGGTTTTCCCGCGGCTGTCCGTGATTGAGCAATGTGAACCATGTGAGACTGAACGCTCGCAGCTGCCCTCTATGGGCTGCTTGCTCGCGTTCCTTTACAGCTGAGATATATTGTATTTGGAGTGGTTACATTCTTGCCTTTACAGTCCAGTGAACATGCAAACATACATACATAACACTCACCCTGGCCTATCTACTGTTGAGCTTACAGCAGGCAATCCCATCATGCTCTGTGTTTGTTCTGCATTTTGACATGGAGATGCATATTAACAAACAAAGTAATTGTCTGTTTTTAACCTAAAGAGCCAATCCGCAGGCTAAATGTTTTTTCCCTCCAAAAGCAACTGCATTCTCCTATGAGTACTGTGCTTGTAACTCAGTTTTAGACAGTTTAGTCTGACTGTAAATGTTCAGTTGTTCAGCTTTGTTTTCTTTCTGACTCAAAATGTGTTAGTCTCAGAAAGCAAATTAGTATCTCTTGCAACCGTTATTTGCTTGAGAGATTTTTCTCTATAATTGCAACCAAACTGAAGCAAACTGCTGTATTAAAATTTGCCACCTATCTGACAACTTTATTTAAACACAAGCTTTATAAGCAAACATTCTTTCCCTTCTGCTTAAGCTGTGTCTGAGTATTTGTTCAAAAGGAACTAAGAGAAAAGAAAAAGGGAATTGAGGAGGGCTTGCATTTTATAATATTCAGCCTTAATCCCTGGCTACATGCTAGCTGCACCACTCTACAAATAATTATCCAACACCTTCCAGGGCCATTGTATCCAAAGGCTGAAACCGTCAATGCCATTTGTAAGAACTATGTGCTGTCTCTTTCCTCACCACTAACACAACATATAAAAGAAGCTTTGTCAGTCTTATCCCTACTTTTATTTCAGCACCATCACTGTAGAAACTGTAGAAACCAGAAAGTGATATCACAGCTACCAGCTCAACAAGGACTGGATGACACTAGGCATAAATACAGCTTTGCTCAGTCTTACAAAGTTGCTGATTCTGACCTAACGAATCAGTCTAAATTAGGGGCACTGCAAGAATTCTTATGAGCTGAATTGATGGAAACAACTTCTGATTCCATCCTGTTGCACTATAGAAGGCAAACCTATATTGCACAAGGTGGAATGGAGATATATCTGAACAGGAATGGTTTCCATCTTTTGATTTACAGATCATTAACAGAGCCAGAGACATGTGTATGTAACTTATTGATAGGCCACAGAGACAAAAGTAAATAAAGGACAAGCAAAACTCTCAGTATACATTTTTTTTGTATTTCTCTGAGTCAACGTTTCTATCCATTTTTGACCATTATTTTTCATATCTGTTTCCAAACTCTGAATTTTCTTGCATACAGTATTTTCTGTAATGCACACATTTATTATTCTACTTTTAGGTGGACATGAAAAAGTACCTTCTGCTGCATACTTTTTCAATGACATGCTTTTCTAAGCTGTTCACATTTTTAAAATGTATGCCCAACTTCTTGCATCCAAAACATACCACAAGTCACACATGTGTATGAATTTCTAAAGCAAGGTGTATTTTCTCTTTCAACAAGTCTCAGGAACTACAAAATTGGTAAATTCAGGTACAGACTCAAAACAACCACAATTATTTTCCATTCCTTAAAAAAAATCCATTGCTGTACATACCAATAAAGTAAAGGGTGGCAACTGAAGGTTTGCTCTAAATGCTTAGAAGATGACTTTGAAGAACTTCTTACAGTTTCTTGTGAAGACAGGGTCTGGCAGAGTAAGCATAACACCCAAGCATCTGGTCATTACAAGAAATTTGTTGGGTATTAAGGCAGGACTCTTGCTGAAAAAATGTATATGCATAACTGCTAACATGTAAACAGTTTTCACCTTGTTGCAAGATGCTCATCACACAAGTCCCATGACTGGTCATATGCAACCAATTTCACAACTGGTGTATGATGGACACCGTCTTACAGAGTGAAAACTCTTGCATACTTATTGTGTGCATGGATGTGGTTGTAATACATTCATTTTATCTATGCTTGTATGTTGCCTAGAGTGTCCTATTGGCCAATAGGGTGAGATATAAGTCAGAGAGAGAGAGAGAGAGGCAGGCAGGCAGGCAGATTAGATAGATAGATAGATAGATAGATAGATAGATAGATAGATAGATAGATAGATAGATAGATAGATAGATAGATAGATAGATAGATAGATAGATGGATGGATGGATGGATGGATGGATGGATAGTGTTGTGTACTGAATGTATTTGTAACCACACGAATGAGTGGATATAACAATCTCTAATAGTAACACTGTAACCTTCTGTATGAGGACGCGAGCTAGTGGCCACCGGGGGCAGTAGCGAGCGCCCAGCTCACATGGTACAATTCCTCAAATGCCTTCAGCTGCATGGGAAAGATTCCCGCGCTCACCTCACCTGGACAAGAAAGGCGTGACTAAGGATGACGTCACATGGACAGTAGCCAATGCCCTGTCGAAGAGCCATATTCAATTGTATAGCCACCGCATAAAAGGAGCTGTTTGTCCGCCATTACCACATGTTCGTACTGTACTCCATGCAATAAAGATGTGCTAGGCTAGTCTACAGCCGTTTCCATTGTCTTGATTCACAAACACTAAATTGGCGATGAAGGTGGGATAATGGATTCCCACGGGGACAAGACACATTCACAGCAACCGGTGTTCAACTTGACCCAGCCCGAACGATGGGACTGGTTCGATATGCACTTCAAGACTACGGTAGCGGTTGCCAGCATCACTGACGTGGGAAAGAAGAGAGGTCATCTCATCACAATGCTCGGTTATCACGCAGTGCAAGCGCTGATGGATCTGGTGGCACCACGAGAAGTGGAACAGATCTCTGTAACTGAACTGCTGGCTACCCTGAGAAACCACTTCAAGCCCAAGGTATCCTTCTTCTCTGCCAGGGCTGTGTTCACGAGGAGGGACCAAAAGCTGGGTGAGTCTGTATCTGAGTATGCGGCGGCCCTCTGTTTGGCGGCAACCCCATGCAAATGGCGGGAAATCCTAGACATGGCCCTGAGGGATAGGCTGTTCTGCGGGATGCGAGATGGGGACACCCAAAGGAAGCTCATGACCCGAGTCCACGACCTCACCTTCAAAGAGGTACTACAAGAGGCCCTAGCCGCTGAGTCCACAAGGGTCGGGTACAAGCTTCTCAAAGCAAAGCCACCACAAGTAGAGGCAGCTTCATCAGCAGTCCAGGCGACTTGGAGGGCGCCCCCTGCCCCACACTCACCCACATCCTCAGAGGCCTCCACCACCCCAGGCACCAGTGAAGATGAGGGAGTCCAGGAAGTCAGAAAGGGGCTGAGCGAGAAGAAAGGGAAAGGGGGTCGGCGCTGCGATGGCTGTGGAGCATCCCACGAGCGGAGCAAGTGCCCATTCCGGAAGGCTGAGTGCCACAACTGCGGACGGAAGGGCCACATTGCCAGGGTTTGCAAGCAACGGTGGGACGATAGCAAGTGCCCCACGAGGAGACAGGATGGCGTCGGCAGAGTCTACGATGGCAGCGACGACCCGGAGGGGTACCACGTGTACCGAAGAGTACATGCAGAAGACGACCTGGCCGTCCACAGCGTGCCCTTAGGGCAACCACGTTTTTATGTTGAGGTACTGTTGCAAGGGGTTCCCGTCAAGATGGAAATAGACTCGGGGTCTGTATACTCCCTCATTTCCCATAAGGAGTTTTTGCACATTCCCCCCAAGGAGCGACCCAGACTCAAAGAGATGAAGTCGAATTTAAGAGACGTGCAGGGAAATGGGATCCCAGGGTTGGGGGTTGGGGATTTTGAAATACAGTATAAGGGACTCAGGAGGAAACTCCCTCTAGTAGTTCTAAGGGAGGGGGGGTGTAACCTCCTGGGAACACAATGGTTCAAACCCCTGGACATCTTCATAGGAGGCGTCCATGACATCGGGGGGGGGGATGAGATTCAGGCAGTGTGCAATGCACACCCCGAGGTATTCAAGAAGGGGCTTGGGAAGTACAAGGGACCCCCAGTTTCTTTCGACCTAGACCCGGAGGTCCGCCCAATTAGACTCAAGCCACGTCGGGTTCCATTCGCTCTGAAGGACAAGATTGAAGCGGAACTGGACAAACTGGTGGGTCAGGGAATTTTAGTGCCGGTGGATTCTGCAGAGTGGGAAACTCCTATTGTTACAGCGCTGAAAGCAAATGGGGAGGTGCGGATTTGCGCTGACTACAAGTGTACAATCAACAAGGCAATCCGCCCTAATGCCTATCCGGTGCCGGTAGTTAGCCATCTGCTAGCCACTTTACATGGGGGAAAGTTTTTCGCCAAATTAGATCTGGCGCAGGCGTACCAGCAGCTATCAGTAACACCCGCTACAGCTGCTGCGCAAACCATTGTAACTCACAAGGGGGCATTCAAGGTGACGCGCCTACAGTTTGGGGTGAACTCAGCGCCGGGGATATTTCAGGCCCTTGTGGAACATTTATTAAAGAGGTTACCGGGCGTCTTGCCATACTTCGACGACATATTGATATCTGGGGGGAGCGAAGCAGAACTGGCCCAGAGATTAGATAACGTCCTTACAGTGTTCGAATCCACGGGATTGAGGCTGCGGAGGGACAAATGTGTGTTTCTGGCAAGAGATGTTGAGTTCCTGGGGTTCCGTATAACCCCTGAGGGGGTGAAACCCGCTGAGTCCAAAGTCTCAGCCATCCAAAACACCCCTCGCCCCACCACGAAACCGGAGCTGAAATCCTTCCTGGGGCTGCTGAATTTTTACCATTCTTTCCTGCCCAGGAAAGCATCGATTGCAGAGCCCCTGCATAGGCTGCTGAAGAAGGATGCGGTTTGGCGGTGGGGGGAGAATCAAGAGCGGGCTTTCAGGGAACTCAAGCGGCTTCTCTCCTCAGAAGCTATTCTAACCCATTTCGACCCAAAGAAGCCGGTAGTCTTGGTCTGCGACGCCTCACCAGTGGGGGTGGGGGGCGGTTCTTTGCCACGTGTTAGAGGGCGGGCGAGAAGCCCCAGTTGCCTTCTATTCGAGATCATTGTCCAAGGCAGAACGAAATTATGCCCAAACAGATAGGGAGGCCCTTGCTATTGTGGCGGGCACAAAGAAGTTCCATGATTTTTTGTATGGCCGTCCATTCACCATTGTAACCGACCACAAGCCCCTATTGGGTATCTTCACCTCAGACAAGCCCACTCCTCAGATCCTTTCCCCAAGGATGCTTTGGTGGGCTATCTTCCTTAATGCGTACAAGGGTTCATTAGAGTACCGCCCCGGGAAAGACATAAGCCATGCTGACGCACTTTCAAGGTCTCCTCTTCCCCAGCTGGGAGACCCAAAATGTGAGATAGAGCAAGACAGCCAAGTCCTCCTCATAGAAGCCCTAGATGCACCCCCCCCATACTTCCCGTGGAGATCGCTGCAGCCACGGCAAAGGATAAAACATTAGCCCTTGTAAGTTCCTGGGTACAGAAGGGGTGGCCCACGGTTTCCCCCGCAGACGAGTTTGCTGCGTTTTCAGGAAGAGGGTTGAGTTGTCCACAGAAAGGGGGTGCCTCCTGTGGGGGGAGAGGGTGGTGGTCCCAGAATCATTAAGAGCAAGGGTGCTACGGCTTTTACATGTCAGCCACCTGGGGATCGTGCGCTCTAAGGCGCTGGCCCAAAGCTATTTCTGGTGGCCACAGCTAGATGCAGACATTGAACACATGGTGAACACCTGCGAAAGTTGCCAGAGCTCTCGCCCTGAGGAGTCCCGCCTTCCACACAGAGAATGGGACACAGCTAGGGGGCCGTGGTCCCACCTCCACATAGACTTCGCAGGTCCATTCAGGGGTTCCTTTTTCCTACTGGTAGTGGATGCATACTCCAAGTGGTTAGAAGTGATTCCAATGCACAGCACCTCATCGGCTGCAACCATAAAACAACTGTGCAGGCTGATAAGTACCTTCGGGATACCTGACGTCATTGTGAGTGACAATGCAAGTACTTTCACGTCGGCTGAATTCCAGGCGTTCTTGGAATCCAACGCCATTCGGCACATCACCTCAGCCCCCTTTCACCCTGCAACTAACGGCCAGGTGGAACGCCTGGTGCGCACAATGAAAGAGAGGCTGCGGTGCATGGGACTAGGCGATCTGGACCGGCAGCTCTGCCAGTTTTTGTTGGCATACAGGGTGATGCCATTGGCGTCGGGATTCTCCCCCGCTGAACTCCTTATGAAAAGGAAATTTCATTCATTGTTAACCAGGTTGGATCCCACCAGGGTGGAGGATAGGGGAAGAAACATTTAGCACATCCCCCAAAAAAACTTTCAGATAGGTGAACCTGTACATTGTAGGAACTACGCAGCTACGGGGCCAGCCTGGGTGCCCAGAGTAGTCATTAACCAAACGGGACCAGTGTCATACTGCGTCGAGACCAACACGGGTCTCCTCTGGAGAAGGCACGCCGACCAACTAAGGCATCGAGTGATTGGGGGGCCGGACAAAGGTCCCCAGCAGCAAAACTCAACGTTAGGGTCCTCCCCCACCCACTTACCCCAAGGGGGAGAAAACAAAGGGCAACAGTCCCAAACAAGGGGGGAGAACAAGCTCAAATCCATATCCTTTAGATACACCAGTTCCCCCCAGCCCCTTCAAAGAGAGGAATGAGTTTGCCCCTGTTGCCCCTGAGTTAGATTTTGAGTTACCAAACCGGGGGGGGGGGTTCAGAGCGTTCCCCCACCCATCCAAGTGAAGAGCGGGGTTTTTCTTTAGCCCCTAGTGCCCCCGGTTTGCCCACATCCGCATCAGAAACCCATCCTCCCCCTTCTCCTACCCAAACCAGAGCTGCAAGTCCGCAGCCAGTCACTAACGAGTCATCCCCTCCAATTGCAGGACAAGAGCCAAGAGGACACAGACGAGGGGGCACGGCCGAGTCAAGCATAACGGCCGCACGCCCAAAATGCACATGCGGAAAGCCAGTTTGGTTGAGGGACTTTGTCCCATCTTAGGGGGGAGGGATGTTGTGTATTGAATGTATTTGTAACCACACGAATGAGTGGATGTAACAATCTCTAATAGTAACACTGTAACCTTCTGTATGAGGACGCGAGCTAGTGGCCACCGGGGGCAGTAGCGAGCACCCAGCTCACATGGTACACATTCCTCAAATGCCTTCAGCTGCGCGGGAAAGATTCCCATGCTCACCTCACCTGGACAAGAAAGGCGTGACTAAGGATGACGTCACATGGACAGTAGCCAATGCCCTGTTGAAGAGCCATATTCAATTGTATAGCCACCGCATAAAAGGAGCTGTTTGTCCGCCATTACCACATGTTCGTACTGTACTCCATGCAATAAAGATGTGCTAGGCTAGTCTACAGCCGTTTCCATTGTCTTGATTCACAAACACTAAAGATAGATAGATGGATAGATAGATAGGTAGATAGATAGATAGTCTAATGTGGCTAGATAACTTAGTGGTTTAGATACCTGACTACAGGGCCAGAGTTTGGGAGCTCGATTCCCCACTCTGCCTTCAGGGAGAAGAATTAGGTGTGTAGTCATGGGTAATCTGTACAGTCCCAGGGTAGCTAAAGAAGAAGGGAATGGAAAACCACTTCTGTGCATTTTCTACTGAGAAAACCCTGGAAAGGTCCACTCTTGATGGCACAAGTTTATTTATTATGGAGTAAGCCGTATCACTATGTGAAGGTGGTATATGTGAGTAAATATTGCAAAAGCGTATAAATGGATAAATATTTAGGAAGGCAAAAAAATGAATGAACATAGAGATGCAAAATCCATGCACACTTATAAAAGTCCATAGAAAAATTGATACGTGTTAAAGCATGGTTGTGAATATGGGCTAAAAGGGTAGACTCACAAATCTTCCACACTGCTCTGTAAACTCTTTTGCCATGGAGGTGCAGTGTAATTGCTAATCCGTATGCATCGTTGCTAAGTTTTCCATCGAAACAGAAGGTAAAATGCATCCACCTTTGATTGACGCTCCCTTTTGAATGTCTTAAGTCTGCAAGAAATGCACATGAATAGTAATATCTTCCCTCCAGAAGGTTTTCAATGAGAGCACTTGAGAGAGAGAGAAAAACTTGCACAGGAGGAAACCTGCTGTGCTACCCAGTGTCTTTGAATTAGCACACACTTTCCCCTTGTTCCTCTCTTCTGTCCCACTTCGAAGAGACGCTTGGAAATGCATGACATTTCATCTTAGCATCAGCCCAATCCTCTGTGCTGAGGTTCGTCAGGCAAAGCTCAAAACACCGTTCCCTTTTTATCTTGTTCCCGTAGGTGGAGAGCCGCTCTTTGTTGACTGCTGAAGAGCTAAGTGTTTCTTGGCAGTGCTCGCTTCTGGACTGAAGCCACGCAAGCAACTCTTCCAGAGTCGGGAGGGCCCAAAGGATTAGAGATCAATGGATTTAGTTATCTGGTGAAGTCCCCCTGCCTCTCTGGTGCCGTTAATAGGCTTTTGCTTTTGTCAGAAGCACCTGAACCTTCCCCCTTTCCCTCCCTTGCATTCTAATCGGAGCAAACTGGGGCTTAATCCTGAGCTGAACATTGTTGGGGGGGAATTTACCGCAAGCAAATCTCTCTGAAAACTTTTTGGACTGCAGTATTAGGACTATATATACGCAGTCGGTGCCAAAACAACAACAACAACCCTTATGCACAGTTTAAGTTTAAGAGTTGCTATCTAGAAGCAGTGACAGACTACATTCTTAGGATATAAGATCACTGAAGATGATGATTGCAGTCATGAAATAAAAAGGCATTATGTAAGATATTGCCATTATGTTATTGTATTTTTGAGATACTATTGTTGTAGATATGTCATTATGTAATTATGTACTAGATATTTGGATTGTACTAATTGTTTGACATGATGATGCTTTTTTAATTTCTACTGTATTTGATTGTATTGTGTTATTGATATTAATTTTGTTATGATGATGTTTACTTTTGAACTCTTGCTGTACCAAGTGTATTGTATTATGGATATGTTGTTTAGCTGTCCTGTGTCGGCGCAAGCTGAGAAGGGCGGGATATAAATAAAAAGCAAAAGCAAAAGCGAAGGCAACTGATTCTTGGGAGGCAAGTTATGAGAATTTTGGGGATCATAGTTAAACTAGAGACATCAACTTGCAAATAAAAGTCTGCATAGTCAAAGCAATGGTATTTCCAATAGTAATGTATGGCTGTGAGAGCTAGACCATAAGGAAAGCTGAGCACAGAAGAATGGACGCCTTTGAGATGTGGTGCTGGAGGAGAGTTTTGAGAGTACCCTGAATAGCAAAGAGACAAATAGGTCAATCTTAAAAGAAATCAACCCTGACTGCTCCTTGGAAGGTCAAATAGTGAAGATAAAGTCAAAGCACTTTGGACATCAAATGAGAGGATTCACTTGAGAAATCCTTGATGCTGGGAAAGGTCAAGACCAAAAGAAGAATGGGGCGGCAGAGAATGAGATGGCTAGATGGCATTGTTTATGCAATGGGCACAAAACTAGGCAGTTTGAGGAAGATGGTGGTGGATAGGGGTGCCTGGCATGCAGTGGTCAATGGCGTGCAGTGGTCCAAAGCACACACACTGATAAAATCTAACACAGAGACCTTAAATTTTCAAAAAGGAAATTTCCCAAAGATGAGGAAACTAGTAAAAAAGAAGCTGAAAGGGAAAATTGAGAG
The DNA here is from genome assembly GCA_035047345.1 of Bradypodion ventrale. Taxonomy (NCBI): domain Eukaryota; kingdom Metazoa; phylum Chordata; class Lepidosauria; order Squamata; family Chamaeleonidae; genus Bradypodion; species Bradypodion ventrale. The sequence goes on along the minus strand of JAWDJE010000001.1, from coordinate 478,314,920 downwards.
AGTCCAAACACTCCAAGAGGCATGGAGGCTGTTTACAAAAACAATAACAGAGGCCCAATTGGAATGCATACCCAAAAGGAAAAAGGGCACTGCCAGGTCCAAGAGGACTCCGATGTGGCTTACAGGAGCTGTTCGGGAAGTGATCAAAAGCAAGAAAAGCTCATTTAGAAGATGGAAGGATTGTCCGAATGAGGACAGCAGGCAGAAACATAAAGTCTGGCAGAACAAATGCAAGGCAACAATCAGGAAAACAAAGCAAGACTTTAAGGAGCATATAGCTAAAAATACTCAGAGAAATAACAAAGACTTCTTTAAGTACATTAGAAGTAAGAACCCAACTAGGAAGGCCATTGGACTATTAGATGACAATGGAAGGCAAGGGGTTATTAAAGAGGAAATAGATTGCAGAGAGACTCAATGAATTCTTTGCTTCAGTATTCACTGAAGAAGACAGAGACCACATGCCCAAAACAGAGCCTATCTTCGTAGGGAGGGAAAACAAAGAATTAAGCCAGATAGAAATAACCAGGGAGGAGGTCCTTGCATGTCTTGTTAAACTAAATGCTAACAAATCACCAGGACCAGATGGCATCCATCCATGAGTTCTCAGGAAACTTAAAGATGAAATTGCTGATCTCCTAGCCAAAATATATAACCTTTCCCTCAAATCAGGCTTTGTGCCTGATGACTGGAAGGCAGCAAATGTAACACCAATTTTCAAAAAAGGATCCCGGGGTGATCCAGGAAATTACCGAGCGGTCAGTTTGACATGTGTCCCAGGTAAAGTGATGGAAGCCATCCTAAAAGATAGAATTAATAGATACATAGAAGAGAAGGCGCTGCTAAAGGAGAGCCAACATGGCTTTTGCAAGGGTAAAATCACTAATCTGTTGGAATTTTTTGAGAGTGTCAACAAGCATGAGGATAAGGGGGATCCAGTTGACATTGTTTATTTGGACTTTCAGAAGGCTTTTGACAAGGTCCCACACCAAAGGCTCTTGAATAAACTTACCAGTCATGGAATAAAGTGACAGGTCTTGTCCTGGATCAGCAAGGGACAGGAAACAGAGGGTAGCGCTAAATGGACACTTCTCCAAGTGGAGGGAAGTAAAGAGTGGGGTCCCCCAAGGTTCAGAACTGGGACCCCTGCTTTTCACCTCTTCATAAATAATCTAGAAGTAGGAGTAAATAGCAAGATAGCCAAATTTGCTGACGACACTAAATTATACAGGATAGTGAAAACTGTGAGAGATTGTGAAGAGCTCCAGAGGGATCTCTTGACACTGGGGGAGTGGGCAAAACAGTGGCAAATGAGCTTCAACACTAGTTAAGTGCAGAGTGATGCATGTTGGGGCAAAAAGCCCCAATTACATTTAAAAACTGATGGGGTCTGAACTCTTTGTGACAAACCAGGAAAGGGACCTTGGTGTCCTGGTGGACAGCTCAATGAAGGTGTCAACCCAGTGTGCCTCAGCAGTAAAAAAAGCAAACTCAATGCTAGGGATCATTAGGAAGGCTATAGAAAATGTCAGCAAGTGTCATTTTGCCTCTTTATAAATCTATGGTGAGGCCCCATCTGGAATACTGTGTACAGTTCTGGTCGCCATACCTCCAGAAGGATATTATGGAGCTGGAAATGTGCAGAGGAGGGCAACCAAAATGATTAGGGGACTGGGACACCTTCCTTACCATCTGAGGCTGCAACGGTTGGGCCTCTTCACTCTTGAACGACGGTGTCTCAGAGGTGACCCGATTGAAGTTTATAAAATCATGCTCGGTGTGGACAAAGTAGATAAGGAAAAACTATTTCCCCTATCGCACAACACAAGAACTAGTGGGCACTCCATGAAACTTTTGGGTACTAGTTCTCAAATAAATAAGAGAAAGTACTTTTTCACCCAGAGGATCACTGGTCTATGGAACTCCCTGCCAGAAGAAAGGGTGACACCTGTCAATCTTGACAGCTTTAAGAAAGGATTAGACAAGTTAATGGAGGACAAGGGTATCAATGGCTATAATTATGGATACTTAACCTCGGGGTTGGAGAGATAGGCAGGATATCTCTCAATGCCATTTCCAGGGAATCCTAAGCAGGTGAAGGCATCTGCTTGGGAATAATACCCTGAAGCAAATGGTGAGCCACTGTGTGAGAAAGATTGCTAGAGTGGATGGGCTGTGGCCTTTTCCAGCAAGGCTGTTCTTATGTTCTTATGGGGTCATGAAGAGTTGGAACCAACTGTGCGACTGAACAACATCAACAACAAATCTATGTCTTACTTTTTGAAGTTGAATTGAATTGTGTTATGTGTAGTATGATGTTTGCTCCAAAGAATGAATGCTAGCATCACCATGCTACAGGCAGGCCAGTCAAAGAAAATGGTGGAATCACAGTTGTCTTTTGAGAGGTGCAAGACCATTTTGAAGGGGTGTGATTCAGTTTCCCCCAACTTATCTTGACTTAACACCCCTTGAATTCTACCTATTTGGGGAGGGACCTTAAAGGATGTGGTGTACCATAGAAAACAGGCTACACTGGTGGTACTTCCAGAAGGAATTGAAACAGCATGTGCAGTGATACAAGTGGACACTTTGGTCAACATTGCTCAAGCAGCAGTTCACCATAATCAGAAGTGTATGAACACTGATGGTAATTTCTTTGAGCACCTTTTGTAATTGCAGAAGTCAAAGGTGACTTTTATTCATCTTTTGTTATCGGTATATATTGAGTATTACAATTTTAATACAAGTTTTCTTTTCCCTTTCTTATAATGTGTATATATTTTGGGACCCTCTGTATATAAAGTTCTGTATATATATTGATGGAACTACAATGGCTTATTGGCTAACATGCTGAACTTGATGACTGGAAGGTCAGCAGGTCAGCAGTTTGAAACCTGAGTGCTGTGCAGTGGAGTGAGCTCTTGTCTCTGTCCCAGCTCCTGCCTACTTAGCAGTTCAAAAGCAAGAAATTGCAAGTAGATAAATAGGTACCACTTTGATGGGAAGGTAAACAGTGTTCCGTCCACTCTGGTGTCTAGTCAAATAAGCCCCAAGTTTAAGTTAGCAATTGGAAATTGTCTTTCCATAAGGCCAGGGCAAGAATATTTAATGTTTTGGGAAGAGTGGAGAAATATATGCATGAAATGTCATGTAGAGAATATTTACAAGGAGATATACAGTGTCCCACTCAGGTGGTGGGTACACGTAGTAGTTTTTATAAGGTTTTTTTCCTTTTTATGTTATAGTTGTTTTTCTTTTCTTTTTTCTAGATTGTGTGTGGTTTTTTAAATATAGTTTGTATTTGTATGTTATTGTTTTTCTTTATTGTTTATATTAAAAATAAAATCAATAATACAATAAAATATGACAAACTAAAATAACCATTTGAGGTGACCTATGCATATTCAACAGTTTCTCTGTCCTCATCTCATTGCCCTGACACTCCCAAAAAAGGGCAATTGCTGCAAGATTTGAAAATGGGGGGAAAGCACTTTTTTGGTCTACAATAGCATTCACAACACACTTTGTTCTTACATGAAAACATTCTATTTTGTGCTAATGTCTTGATTTCGTACAAAGTATTAAGTTTTCTTCACATTTCCTGCTTCAGTCCCCCAGCAGTGGAAAAGTCCTCCCAGGGACCTCTAATGCAGTGTTCCTCAACATTTGGATTTTTGACTTCAATTCCCAGAAGCCTAAATCAGTAAATTGGGTGATCGGTGCTTTGGGGAATTGACTTAGGCATCTGGGAATTGAAGTCCAAAAATGTTGTGTATTAAGGCAGAATTGCAAGTTGTGCTGGCAACGCCTTGCAAGATAAAATGGCGGTTTTCCACCATCCAAATTAGGAGCTAAAGTTGGCGTGAAATCTCCCTCTCTGGGTGCGCTGATTATGCTAATTAGAGTTCTGTGCTTGGTTACAACTTTGGGTCCTGTTCCTGATTGGTTAATACTTATATATCCTGTTATGATTGGTTGGTTATGATTGTCCGGTGGGTTACTACATTGTAGCAAGGAGTCACCACTGGGGAGACATTATATAAGCCCCACGGGTAAACAGGTTGAGGCCGGACCGGATCTATACTTCCCATTACCGCACAGGTTAGCCAGTGTCGAGCTAAGCCTGGGTCTCCTCTATACGCTATCACACCAAAGTGTAGCTTAGTCACTGCCTCTATGGTAGGAAACATGAAGGACCAACATCATGCAGGGGTTCCTAACCTAAGGCCCATGGGCCGGATCTGGACCCAGCACCATTCTATGTTGCTCCTCACTCCTCCAAGGACATTCGAGAAACAAAATGGTTGGGACAAAATGGCAACCCCCATCATGCAGGCAGAGCAAAATGGCCATCCAGCCTTTGAAGCTGACTGAGCAATAGTGATCTGGCCCCCAGCTTGAAAAGGTTGGGTACCCCTGCTCTAATGGAAGCGAGAATATTTGGCAATGGAGAGAAGAGAAGCAAAAAAGATAGTGGAGGGAAAGTTTAGCATTCCTTTCCTGATGGCTGCTTCTGATCATGCCTATGAAAGTTACTAGATCGGTCCCATCCTAAGATACCAGGGGCAAACCATGAGACGAACACGTAGCGCTTGTGATTTCATGGGGTGGACATTTCATCAAAAATTGTGAATTGATGTGTGTGGATATGATAGAAAGACAGTGACAGTTGTAAAGGTCAATGAAGTAGTACTCCTGAGGGTGTGATCAAATGGTGAGACCAGATTATTAGACAAGAAACAACACAAAACAAAAGTAAAAACAAAACAAAGAAAAATAAAGGAGCCAGAAATGTCGTGGCAGCTTAAATATGAGCTGTTATATTTTAATGTAATGTTTTGTGGATCAAGTCCATTTTCTTAGACATCAGAGTGAAGAATTGTCCATTAAAAAGTGGATTAAATGTTATTCAAGGTTATTATGTCATTTTTGTTGTTGTTGTTCATTCACACAGTCGATTCCGACCCTTTGTGACCCCATGGCCCACCACACGCAAGGCACCCCTATCCTCCACCATCCTCCTCAACCCTCCCAGCTTTATTCCCATTGCATTAACAATGCTATCTAGCCATCTCATTCTCTGCCAGCCCCTTCTTCTTTTGTCTTCAACCTTTCCCAGCATAAAGGCTTTCTCAAGTGAATCCTCTCTTCTTATTTGATATCCAAAGTACTATAACTTCATCTTCAATATTTGACCTACCAAGGAGCAGTCAGGGTTGATTTCTTTTAAGATCGACCTATTTGTTCTCTTTGCTGTCCAAGGTACTCTCAAAATTCTCCTCCAACACCACATCTCAAAAGCGTCTATTCTTCTGCGCTCAGCCTTCCTTATGGTCCAACTCTCACAACCATACATTACTACCGGAAATATCATTGCTTTGACTATGTGGACTTTTGTTTGCAAGGTAATGTTTATACTTTTAACTATGTTGCCCAAATTCCTCACAGCTTACCTCCCAAGAATTAGTCGCCTTTTTATTTCATGGCTGTAAAACAGTACACTATTTTTGTTATCTGCTATTATTTTCAATAGCCCAGGTTCCTTTCCAACCAATCACTGCCACTTCTGTAGAACAAAACTTTATTGGAAAAGAATTGGAGCCCTGGTAGTGCAGTGGTTGAAGTACTGTACTGCAGCCAAAACTCTGCTCACAATCTGAATTAGATCCTGACAAGAGTGGAGGTTGACTCAGCCTTTCATCCTTCTGAGGTCAGAAAAGAGGTGGCATAAGAGAAGATTTGGATCAATGGATAGATCTCTGGGTGATCTGCAGTATATCAGGAAAAACTGGAAAACCCATTCCCTGATATTTCAGGGTGAAACCTGTAACTCCTGAATTATGTGTTTAAAAACAGAGCAGAAACCTTTGTAGAGTTTTTTCCTTAAATAAAACACAATGTTCTTTGAGGAGAAACCACTTTCTAGAGAAGGATGGGGAGGAGAGAGGGAGGAAGGAATCCAGATCTTCCAGTTGCTCTTCAGAAAGGAACAAAATAATGTAGTTGCCAAAATAAAACATAAATTCTTATGATTCTCATACTGCCATTACTACTAGTCTGCACCTCGCAGAGGGAAGGTGGTCACATTCTCAACTTTCTGTCTCAGTCCTGTGGCATTTCTTAAGAGTGGAAACTACTTTCTGACTGAGAAAGAAAGAAAATCCCAACCTGCTTAGTCTTATCTGTTATAGGCTAATTGAAAACATCTGCAGGTATGCTTTGTTTGTTTTATTCTCAACCTATGTAAACATAAACCCTCTATTCCATATGGCAAGCATGATTAAATGGTTTAGTTTAGTGTTCAGTGACTTCAGACACACACACACACACACACAAAAGAGCACTCATTCTCCATGTCAGTGCATATTTAAAGCAGTTGCTGCTGAGCGAGAAGGTCTGAGTAAAGTGATTCTCAAGAACCATATGGAAAGGTGAGCTGATGCAGAGAAGCATTTCCACTCCCCTCACAAGAGAAGCTCAGAGACAGGAAAAGTAATGGGGAGGATGGAATCTTTATGGCTACCCATTATGTTTTCTGGGGGATTCTGTGAGGTATACTCTAAAATGCTAACTTTCCCTCTCTCTCAGGAATCTGAAATCTCTGGTAACAGATATTCCAACACCTTTTTTCTTTCTTCCTTGTCTAGTTCAGACGTTAAACTGCCAAAATGAAGCCACCTTCTTGGGTTCTGCGCAGAAGGGTTCTGCACAGAAGGGGATGTGCAGTAACTACTCTCCCCCACCATCAAATTATGGGATGGCAGCGGGAAAGTAGAGTTTGTGGCACTGAATTATGGGAAATCCTGGCCAATCCGGGAGACTTGACAGGTATGGCCCCATCGCTGAAACAATGCTTCTGAGAACTTTCTTTGAAAATGGAGTTCATCCCTCAGTGGAAGAGATCCTCTATGTTAGGTCTATTACTGTTCAGACCATGTTGACCTCCTGCTTATGAAATAAAGGAAATTGAGATAGGTGGACTATCATACCCCATGGCAAAGCCCTACCTGTTCCACGATAGCCAGGTGACCTTGATGTATCACAACAGGAGACTCTATATCAGTATTTCCCAAACTTTGGTTTTTCAACTTCAATTCCCAGAAGCCTAAGCCAATTCCCCAAAGCACTGATCAGCCAATGTACTGACTTAGGCTTCTGGGAATTGAAGTCCCACTGTGGGGCATAAGCCCCCCCCCCCAATTGGGAACCACTGTTCTATATGATACCTTTCTGCCTGGGTATCACTGCTTCAGGTGATCAATATAAAAGAAAGATGCCTGTGAAAGGGCTTGTTTGCAGCCCCCAGTCCTTACGTAGCATTGATGTATGTTCCAGATGAGGTATGATCCAAGAAATCCTCATGGCTTAGGCCTGCGTGTAGGAGAAAATATAATCCCTCGTGAGATCCATTTCTAAGAATAGATCAAATGTGACACAGCTGCAACTGATTAAACGTGAAGGGCTCCTTCAGTGCACTAATAAATTACAGCAACTTTCAGAGTGTGTTTTTCTTTTGTGACTCTCTTCTATATCCATTGGGCTTAATTCAGAATATCTGTCAACAGCAAACGTATGAAACTTCTGTCCATGCCTGTTTCCAGCCTGCATCTGCCTCATTGCTTTGCATTATTTCCAAGTGTGCATTTGTATGTTAATACTTCTGCCCTTCCCCTCGTTTCAAAGCACGTCTGCCTTCACTGTTGCTTCTCATAGCAGTCCCCAAAGGCTTGCTTATATCAATCCACGGCAGCTGATTTACACACTATCTAGGCTCAGAAAGTATAAAGATGCATCATGCATAGCATTGCTTTGGCACAGAAACAGGGACACACACAAATTAATTCCCATGATATTTATGAATGACATATGTATAGAAGGACTATATGCAGCAACGGTGGGTGTTGATACCCACACATACATGAATGGATACATAGTCCATAGCAAAGTCTACTGGCATTGCTCCTGTTTAGAGTAATTTAATCTACATAATGGGTGTGAGGAGTCTACAATCCATGTGCCAACTCTTCAATTTGATCCTCTCCTCTGAAGGTGCCAGGCCAATCTGTGGCTGTGTGTGACTCAGCCTGGCCTCCCACAGTTGAACCATTCTGGAAGGTTCTTTCCCAAGGATTCTTGGTTTAAGCTTCACTTTCTCGGCCTGGTTCCTATTAACTCTTTGGCTTTGCCAGCTTTCAAGGCAACCCTCTGGCTGCAAAATTACCACTGTCCAGGGTGGCCTGACTTGCCAGGGGTGAATTCATTGGAAACATTTTTTAAAATATCCTTTTTTCAGGGACTGCTTCTTTGTGGGGGAACGGAAGACGGTTTTGCTTTGCATTGCATACAATGGGTAATGGTGAGGGTGAAATAGTATCTCTAACTCTCCATTCTCTCTTGATTTAAAAGCAAGAGTTCTGGGAAAGAAAGCAGAGTTTGGGGGGGGGGGAGAGATTGCTTTCTTGTGATCCACAAAAGTAACTTTTCCAAGCTGCAAAAGGGAGACATGATTGTCTAGTCTAGTGCCACACACATTCCTGTCCATGTATGAGGCCCTCTTCTATAGGGGACATACAGTTTCTTTTTCTACTCAGAGGTGATATACAGTTTCTTTTGTCATTCCAGTCCTCTAATTTTACTGGATTTTAAAAATAATATTTAACATTACCTCTTCTTGCTATTCTCCTCTGCCTCCAAGGTCAAATCTTTATTCTTCTCTTGTTGTTGTTGTTCAGTCGCACAGTCGACTCCGACCCTTTGCGACCCCATGGACCATTTTCCTCCAGGCGCCTCTGTCCTCTACCATCCCCCTCAGCCCTCCCAGCTCTGTGCCCATTGTGTCTACAATACCATCTAGCCATCTCATCCTTGGCCTCCCCCTTCTTCTTTTGCCCTCAACCTTTCCCAACATCAATGCCTTCTCAAGTGAATCCTCCCTTCTCATTTGATGTCCAAAGTATTTTAGCTTCATCTTTACTATTTGACCTTCCAATGAGCAGTCAGGGTTAATTTCTTCTAAGATTGACCTATTTGTTCTCCTCGCTGTCCAGGGGACTCTCAAAACCCTCCTCCAACACCACATTTCAAAGGCATCTATTCTTCTGCGTTCAGCCTTCCTAATTGTCCAGCTCTCACATCCATACATTACTACTGGGAAAACCATTGCTTTGACTATTCTAATTTTTGTTTGCAATGTAATGTCTCTGCTTTTCACTATGTTCCCCAGGTTTCTCATCGCTTGTCTCCCAAGAATCAGTCATATTTTTATTTCATGGCTACAGTTGCCATCTGCAGTGATCTTGGATCCTAAGAAAGTAAAATCTGTCACTGCTTCTACTTCTTCCCCGTCTATTTTCCAGGAACTGATGGGGCTTGTTGCCATTATCTTGGTTTTCTTGATATTGAGTCTCAAGCCAGCTTTTGCACTCTCCTCCTTCAGCCCAATCAAGAGATTCTTTAGGTCTTCCTCACTTTCTGCCATTAGGGTGGTATCGTCTGCATATCTCAGATTATTGATGTTTCTCCCAGCGATTTTAATCCCATATTGCGATTCCTCCATCTCTAGCTTGTTTAAAAGATAGGTAAAGGTCACCCTTGCTCAAAAGCCAGTCATATCCGACTCTAGGGTTCAGTGCTCATCTTTGTTTATAGCTGAAGAACCAGTGCTGTCTGCAGATGTTTCTGCGGACATGTGGCAGGCATGCCTAGACACGGAAGTGCACTGAACACTGTTTACCCTCCCACCGAAGTGGTTCCTATTTATCTACTTGCAATTTCTTGCTTTCAAACTGCTAAGTTGGCAGGAGCTGGGACAGAGTTGGGCACTCAGTCTATCATGCAGTACAGTAATACTTCAGATAATGACCACATCGCATAATGACCAAATCGGATAACGACCAGCTATTTGGGGAAAACAATTGCATTGGATAATGACCGTTTGACGCCTGAGCTTCTTCCCTGGGCTGGCCTGGTAACGGGAAGTGGGAGCTGCTGGCCCGCAGTGGCAGAGCTTCAAACAGTCACCCTGCTGCCGCTGCTGATGCCCGAACTCCTTCCCTGGCCTGGCCTGGTCACAGGAAGTGGGAGGAGCTGGCTTGCAGTGACAGCGCTTTAAAAAGCTGCCCCGCTGCCACTGTTGATACCCGAGCTCCTTCCCTGGCTTGGCATGGTCACGGGAAGTGGGAGCAGCTGGCCTGCAGTGACGGAGTTTCCCTTGTACGAAAGCCAGTCGTATCCAATTCTGGGGTTCAGTGCTCATCTCTGTTTTAAAGCCAAAGAGTTTTCCGTGGTCATGTGGCAGGCATGACTACACACCAGAGTGCACAAAATGCTGTTTACCTTCCCACTGAAGTGGTCCTTATTTATCTACTTGCAATTTCTTGCTTTTGAACTGCTAGGTTGGCAGGAGCTAGGTCAATGATGGGAGCACATTCTGTCCAGCAGTACTTGGGAATCGAACTGCTGACCTCCCGCCTCCCAGTTAGCGTCTTAACCACTTGAGCCACTGCAGCCCTAGAAGGGAACAAAAGAACTGTTGGGATTGAGGTATGAAGTGTCTTATCAAACAGCTGAACTTGCTAAAACATGGATCTGTGAAGTGGCAAGAATAATTATCGTTTTTGAAAGGGGGGGGGGCAATTATATAGGTCAATAATATTTATGTAAAGAATAAATAGAAGGAGGTATATAATGTCCCACTAGGTGGTGGGTGCACATAGTAGTATATATTGTTGTTGAAGTTTTGTGTGGGAGGCACATTTAGTATCCTCTGCTCATCTTCAATATCACCAACTTCAATCAGGTAGACTTGACAAATTAAGCCGGAGGAAAATTACCTCAGAATTGTGGTGCCCTTTTCTTCCTCCAGAAACCACACCTGTTGCTTACTTCCTGACGGATTTCACAACATTTTGGGCAGCCACTTCAATAAAAGCAAAATATATTTATTTAGGACAAAGCCACAACTTGCCAAACGGTAAGCATCTGGGAGCCTTTTTATCCTTTGGGAAGGGCAGCCGCTTCAGGACATAAAGGAGGCCTACTGCTTCCCTGTCAAAAGAAAGCTATTCAGATTTGTGATTATGATATAATATGTACTCCGTTGGGAAACATGAGTCATCTGTCCCAAATGCTCAAACTAATGGTGCCCAGCAAAAATTTGCAGCGGTTGATTGATAAACTAGGCCAGCCCCATTATTGGAGAGAGTCAAGCAGCCCAACTTTACTGTATGGGACCAAAGACAACAGAACAGCCGAAGGGTTGGCTTAACACAGGTTTATTGCATGATGTTCCGGTGGAGCATGAGGTAATGGTGGTGATACATCTCAATATATACAGTAGCACTATACATTTGAATCTTGTAGCACGGTAGCTCATTGGCTGCTACCGGCGTGGCCTCGCTCAGGCACGCCTCTCTTCTGTAGATCTTGTCCTGCTGCTGAATGCAGATCTTTCTCCTGCTGCTGAATGCGGGGAAGGTTTTCCCGCGGCTGTCCATGATTGAGCAATGTGGACCATGTGAGACTGAACGCTCGCAGCTGCCCTCTATGGGCTGCTTGCTCGCGTTCCTTTACAGCTGAGATACCTTGTATTTGGAGTGGTTACATTCTTGCCTTTACAGTCCCGTGAACATGCAAACATACATACATAACATCCCTCCCCCCTAGGATGGGACGAAGTCCCGCAACCATTGTGGCTTGCCGCAAGTGCGCTTGGGGCGTGCTTGCGCCTGACCTAGTACTGGAGAGCCTGTGATCCCTGACTCCGTGGGTACTTGTCCTGCAACGGGAAACGGGGATTCGTTAGTGGCTTTGTGGGGCGTCCGTGCCTGCCTTGCGCCGGGGGATGGGAATGGAATGAACAGCTGGGACGTGAAGCCCTGCCTGTTGCTCTCGGACCCCGGGGACCCTCCTATTGTGAACTGCGGAACCGATGAGGTTGCCCTTGTGGTTCTGCTACCTTCTGTTCCCCGCTCGGGGGACCTTGAGACTGTGGTGGGCGGACTCGCCGTTGCCTCCTGTCTTGGGGGTGTCGGTCTCCGTGAAATTGGCGCTATGTTGCATTCTAACTCACAGGGGCTACTGGGACTGGAAGTACCAGGGGCTGAACTGAAACCCCTCTTTTCGCTAGGACGGGTGGGGGACCACTCCGCTAACTCCCCCTGGTACTGTAAATCAATGTCTAAACTTCTTGGGGAATCTGTGTTTTGGGGAAACTTCCGAGGGTTATGTGCGAGATCGGGGCTCCTTCTTTCCGCCGCAAACTCCCGCAAAAGATCTCTGAGGATCGATTCCCTTTCCTCCCCCCTTGGTGGGGACCCATGTCCCCCTTTCTCTCCCCCTTGGGCTAAGCGGGTGGGGGAGTACCCTAACGCTGATTCGTGGCTATTTTCGTTTTCGTCCTGCTCTCCGGGGACCCTGCGCCTGAGTTGATCCGCGTGCCGCCTCCACAGGAGGCCTGTATTGGTCTCCACGCGGTATGAAACGGGGCCGGTTTGTTCTATTACAATGCCGGGCACCCAGGCTGGTCCCGCGCTGGCGTAGTTCCTGCAATGCACGGGGGCACCTACGCTGAAGCTCTTTGTGGAATCCATCTGTACATTCCGCCCTTTGTCCTCTACCCTTGTGGGGTCTAGTTTGGAGATTACTGTGGCCAGTTTCCTGCGCATTAACAACTCCGCGGGGGAGTACCCTGACGCTAGTGGGGTGACCCTGTACCATAGCAGGAATTGGCACAGCTGTAAGTCAAGATCTCCGGGGCCCATGCGCCGCAGCGCGTCCTTAGTGGTACGCACGAGGCGCTCTACTTGGCCGTTAGTGGCCGGGTGGAAAGGGGCGGAGGTGATGTGCCGAATGGCGTTGAGATCCATGAATGTCCTGAACTCGGCGGACGTGAAACAGCTAGCGTTATCGCTGACGAGGGTGTCGGGTAAACCGAACGTGGAAAAGACCCTCCGTAACTGTTTAATTGTTGTGGCCGAGGAGGTGCTCGAGACTGGAATGACCTCCAACCACTTGGAGAACGCGTCCACCACTAGGAGGAAAAGTGTTCCCCTGAACGGGCCAGCAAAGTCTACGTGTACCCGGGACCAGGGCCCCCTTGCTGCGTCCCACTCCCTATGTGGCAAGCGAGCCTCTTCTGGCCTGGAGCTTTGGCACGCTTCGCAAGTGCCGACCATGTGCTCGATGTCGGCGTCTAGCTGGGGCCACCAAAAGTAACTGCGGGCTAGTGCCTTAGAGCGGACGATCCCGGGGTGGCTGACGTGCAGCAGTTTAAGCACCCTCGGGCGGAGGGATGTGGGGATCACTACCCGCTGTCCCCACAAAAGGCAACCCCTCTCTAGGGACAATTCTAATTTCTTTTTGAAAAATGTGTCGAATTCCGCTGCTGGGGAAGACACGGGCCACCCTTTCTGTACCCAGGAGCAAACTGTAGCTAACGTTTTGTCCTTACCGGTCGCTTTGGCGATGTCGGCCGGTACTACTGGAGGGGAGTCTAGGACCTCTATCATTAAAACCTGGTGGTCCCTCTCTTCCTCGCCTACGTGGCAGCAATCCCGGGGAATGGGGGACCTCGACAGAGCATCCGCATGGCTGATCTCCTTCCCGGGCCGGTACACCAACGCGTGCTGATACGCGTTGAGAAAAATGGCCCACCTGAGCATTCTCGGGGACAGGATTTGGGGTGTGGGCTTATCTGCGGTGAAAATGCCTAGCAAGGGCTTATGGTCGGTCACTATGGTGAAGGGGCGGCCATACACAAAATCATGAAATTTCTTGGTCCCCGCAATTATCGCTAGTGCTTCCCTGTCTGTCTGGGCGTAGTTTCTCTCCGCTTGGGACAAGGACCTCGAGTAGAACGCTATCGGGGCCTCCCTCCCGCTCTCCAGCACGTGGCATAACACCGCCCCCACCCCCACCGGGGACGCATCGCATATCAGGACCACTGGGCGTTTGGGATTGAAGTGGGTCAGTACAGCATCTGATGCCAGGAGTCGCTTCAGGTCATTGAAAGCCTTTTCATGGTCGTCGCCCCACTTCCATGCCTCGTCCTTTTTTAGCAATTTGTGTAGCGGTTCCGCCACGGCTGCCTTCCGAGGAAGGAAGGAGTGGTAGAAGTTAAGCAGCCCCAGGAACGACTGCAGCTCGGGCTTGGAGGTGGGGCGAGGGGCCTTTTTGATGGCGGCCACCTTGGATTGGGATGGCCTTATTCCCTCGGGAGTAACACGGAACCCTAGGAACTCAACCTCAGTTGCGAAGAAAACGCATTTGTCTTTCCGCAACCGCAACCCCGCCTTTTCGAATTTTGCCAGGACCTTTCCCAACCTTTCTGCCAATTCGGCCCGGCTCCCCCCTGTAATCAATACGTCATCAAAGTAGGGTAACACCCCCTCTAACCCCTTCAGGAGGCGTTCCACGAGTGACTGGAAGATCCCGAGCGCCGAATTCACGCCGAATTGGAGGCGCGATACCTGGAACGCCCCTTTGTGGGTGACTATGGTCTGCGCAGCAGCTGCGGCGGGGGTCACCGGGAGTTGCTGGTAGGCTTGGGCCAGGTCGAGTTTAGCGAAACACCTCCCCCCGTGTAACCTGGCCAACAAGTGGCTGACTACCGGCACCGGATACGCATTAGGGCGGATCGCCTTATTGATGGTGCACTTGTAATCAGCGCATATGCGGACCTCCCCGTTGGCCTTGAGCGCTGTTACAATCGGAGTCTCCCACTCCGCAGAATCAACAGGAACAAGAATCCCCTGGCCCACCAATTTGTCCAACTCCGCCTCTATTTTGTCCTTTAGTGCGAAAGGCACTCTGCGCGGTTTAAGTCTGATTGGACGTACTCCAGGGTCCAGGTCGAAAGTCACTGGGGGGCCCTTGAATTTTCCGAGTCCTTTTTTGAAAACCTCGGGGTGCGCATCGCACACGCTCTGTATTGGATCAGTCCCGGCGGCGTGTACTCCCACGGCGTGCACCCCCCCAATGAACAACCCCAGGGGCTGGAACCATTGAGTCCCGAGGAGGCTGCATTTACCTCCCTTGAGGACGACTAGGGGAAGCGTTGCGGCGCGCTTTTTGAACTGGACCTGGAACTTCCCAACCCCCAACACCGGGATGCGGTTCCCTTGCACGTCCTTC
The DNA here is from genome assembly GCA_035047345.1 of Bradypodion ventrale. Taxonomy (NCBI): domain Eukaryota; kingdom Metazoa; phylum Chordata; class Lepidosauria; order Squamata; family Chamaeleonidae; genus Bradypodion; species Bradypodion ventrale. The sequence goes on along the minus strand of JAWDJE010000001.1, from coordinate 478,299,788 downwards.
AGCGTGGCCCTCAATGCTTTGAGCTTGGGCCGCACGTGGGGGGCTATTTTTAGGAACTCTCCCTGGGAGATGATAGAGTAAGAAGAACCCGAGTCCACCTCCATCCTAACAGGGGCCCCTTGTATTACTACCTCAACGAAGTATCGGGGGTGCTCCGTGGATACGCTGAGAACCGGAGCGTCGTCCTTGCTGTCGTCGGAGATGCGCCCTACTCCGTCCCGCTTCCTCGTGGTCCGGGTGCCGTCCTTTGGCCTCGTGGTGCGGTCCTGCCTCGCCGAGCGGTCTGGGGAACTCCTCTTGGCCTCGCGCCGTTTTCGGCAGACCTTGGCGATGTGCCCGCGCCAGCCGCAGTTGTGGCACTCGGCCTTGCGGAACGGGCATTTGGCGCGGGCATGGGCGGCGCCGCAGCCGTCGCAGCGCCGGCCTTCCTTCTGGACCTTCCGGACGTCCTCGTCGTCACCGCTCTCTGCGGACGAGTTCAAAACTCGCCGGGCCGCGCGTACCGAGCTCTCTGCCTTGGCGGGTTTCGGGCGCCAGTCCTGGAGCTCTTGCACCCCGGCCGTCGTGGCCTCCGCGGCCTGTGCCGTGTCGAGGACTTGCTGCCACGTGGGAGGCGGCTCCTGTCTCATCAGCGTGCGCTGAGTCTCGGTGTCCCTCAGGCCGCAGAGCAGGCAGTCTCGGAGGGTGACTTCTGGGGTCTCCCACTTGCATGGGCCAGCGGCCAAGCGCAGGGCCGTGGCGAACTCAGCGACCGATTCCCCGGGCGCCTGGACTCGCCTCCAGAACGCGCTCCGAGCGGGGAACATCGCTATCGCGGGCCGGAGGTGGGTGCGCAACACCGCCAGGAGCTCTTTGGCTTTGAAGTCGCTCACCCTCCTCGGCGCGATCAGGTCCACCACGGTCCTCTTGGTCTCGTGTCCGAGCATGCGGACGAAGATGGCCCTCTTCTTGTCCTCATCTGAGACTTCGAGCTCCACCAGCGCTCCATTGAAGTCTATCTCAAACAGCTCCAAGTCTCCCGGCTTCCGGATCTCGTAGCCGGCGCATGTCTTGGTCCCGTGGGCAGCCATCATCCCACCTTCGTCGCCAGTTTACTGTATGGGACCAAAGACAACAGAACAGCCAAAGGGTTGGCTTAACACAGGTTTATTGCATGATGTTCCGGTGGAGCATGAGGTAATGGTGGTGATACATCTCAATATATACAGTAGCACTATACATTTGAATCTTGTAGCACGGTAGCTCATTGGCTGCTACCGGCGTGGCCTCGCCCAGGCACGCCTCTCTTCTGTAGATCTTGTCCTGCTGCTGAATGCAGATCTTTCTCCTGCTGCTGAATGCGGGAAGGTTTTCCCGCGGCTGTCCGTGATTGAGCAATGTGGACCATGTGAGACTGAACGCTCGCAGCTGCCCTCTATGGGCTGCTTGCTCGCGTTCCTTTACAGCTGAGATACCTTGTATTTGGAGTGGTTACATTCTTGCCTTTACAGTCCCGTGAACATGCAAACATACATACATAACACCAACTCAGGTGGCAAATGCTGAAAGATGGAGCGCGGCAGAGCTTTTGGTGCCTTGTTATCTCCTTTTACCTCCTCAGCATCTCTCAGATGTGGTAAATGACAAGTGTGTGTGTGTGTGTGTGTGTGTGTGTGTGTGTGTGTGTGTGTGTGTGTGTGTGTGTGTGTCACAGGGTGGGTGATCAGGTCATTTTTCAGATTTGCTGGCATGCTCCTCCGTACTCTAGATATTTAATGTTCAAATTGCTACAAAATGTTATAATGTTATAGACTGCGGAAGTTGCTCCAGTGGGTTTGCTAACTAAAAAACGGATTTAACTTAAAAACCATTTTAACTGAAAAGTTATATTCTTCCTATCTGTCAGCTTTACATACTTTAATCACTGTTCTCTTGTTGTTGTGGGCTGTTAGGGCCATTTCCAGTAACCAACACAAACTGTGTTTGCAGCGATTAATACATACAATACCTCTATGCCCTCGTTAGACTTGATAGATTGATCTTTGTTACGCTGAAAGAAAGATTCATGCTAATTATATGACTAACAATTTGCTACGTTATTTAGTGTGCAATGCCAATTCACAACAAGCCTTTGACATGGGTTGAACTTAAGATTGAGTAACTGGCTCTTGCCCAGATCAGAACTAGCAACCTAAGCACTTTAAATTTCCCACCTCAGCTGAAACATGGTGCAGATGGGATGAAAGCCAACTTTGCCTTAATTGAACAGCATTTCAGATTCACTTCAACCTTTGAAGGAAATATTTGTTTTTTTAAAAAAAACTGCTTTATCTCATAACTGTAAAACCTTAACAATGTGGTAATGGAATACTATCCTTTGAAGCATGGGTTATCTACCATATAACACACAATTTGGGGCTGGGGTAAGACTTCCTTTCCCCCTCACAGACAGACAGACCACAAACAGCTCACTCACTATTGTGAATGTAAACACAGAGACACACAAACAGCACAGAAATTCCTCTGTACGCAGCTCCCCGGTGTCTCAGTGGGTAATGTGCTGAGCTTGGAGACCAGAAGGACAGGGTTTGATTCCCTGAGAGCTGCATGATGAGGGATGTTAAAGGAGCCTCATTTGGGCATCCCCTGCAAAAATCCTTTCAACCCAGAGTACTCTCTGACACAAAAACACACATCCCTCTGTATTTCAGCAAGATCTCCAGTAGGTTGTTGTCAGCATTTTTCCACAGTTTCACCTTCAAGGAGCTAAACCATGTGGTGGTAGCTGTTTCCTATATTCCAGGGTGGAAAACTGGAGAGTAGAGGGTTACTCTGGAGGAAGAGAGTTTATAAGAGGCCTCTGAGTTCTTCTCAGAGTGTCTTAGTGGCTACTAAACAGCTAGGAAACAACAACACTACAATGGAGCAGAGGCTCCAGAAAAGCAATAATGTGAGAAACAACAGAGGCAGAAATCAAGAGCCTGAAGTAGTTATCCAGACATTGTTATGTATGTATGTTTGCATGTTCACTGGACTGTAAAGGCAAGAATGTAACCACTCCAAACACAAGGTATCTCAGCTGTAAAGGAACGCGAGCAAGCAGCCCATAGAGGGCAGCTGCGAGCGTTCAGTCTCACATGGTTCACATTGCTCAATCACGGACAGCCGCGGGAAAACCTTCCCCGCATTCAGCAGCAGGAGAAAGATCTGCATTCAGCAGCAGGACAAGATCTACAGAAGAGAGGCGTGCCTGGGCGAGGCCACGCCGGTAGCAGCCAATGAGCTACCGTGCTACAAGATTCAAATGTAGAGTGCTACTGTATATATTGAGATGTATCACCACCATTACCTCATGCTTCACCCGGTCCTCATGCAATAAACCTGAGTTAAGCCAACCCTTCGGCTGTCCTGTTGTCTTTGGTCCCATACAGCAAATTGGCGACGAAGGTGGGATATGGCTGCCCACGGGACCAAGACATGCGCCGGCTACGAGATCAGGAAGCCGGGAGACTTGGAGCTGTTCGAGATAGACTTCAATGGAGCGCTGGTGGAGCTCGAAGTCTCAGATGAGGACAAGAAGAGGGCCATCTTCGTCCGCATGCTCGGACACGAGACAAAGAGGACCCTGGTCGACCTGATCGCGCCGAGGAGGGTGAGCGACTTCAAAGCCAAAGAGCTTCTGGCTGTGTTGCGCGCCCACCTCCGGCCTGCAATAGCCATGTTCCCCGCTCGGAGCGCATTCTGGAGGCGAGTCCAAGCGCCCGGGGAATCGGTCGCCGAGTTCGCCGCGGCCCTGCGGCTGGCCGCCGGCCCCTGCAAGTGGGAGACCCCAGAAGTCACCCTCCGCGACTGCCTGCTCTGCGGCCTGAGGGACACCGAGACCCAGCGCGCGCTGATGAAACTGGAGCCGCCTCCCACGTGGCAACAGGTCCTCGACACGGCGCAGGCCGCGGAAGCCATGACGGCCGGCGTGCAAGAGCTCCAGGACTGGCGACCAAAAACCGCCAAGGCAGAGAGCTCGGTGCGCGCGGCCCGGCGGGTTTCGAACTCGTCCACGGAGAGCGGCGACGACGAGGACGTCCGGAGGGTCCAGAAGGAGGGCCGGCGCTGCGACGGCTGCGGCGCCGCCCACGCCCGCACCAAATGCCCGTTCCGCAAGGCCGAGTGCCACAACTGCGGCCGGCGCGGGCACATCGCCAAGGTCTGCCGGAAGCGGCGCGAGGCCAAGAGGAGTTCCCCAGACCGCTCAGCGAGGCAGGACCGCACCACGAGGTCCAAGGACCACGGCACCCGGACCACGAGGAAGCGGGACGGCGTCGGACGCATCTCCGACGACAGCGAGGACGACGCTCCGGTTTTCAGCGTATCCACGGAGCACCCCCGATACTTCGTTGAGGTAGTGATACAAGGGGCCCCTGTTAGGATGGAGGTGGACTCGGGTTCTTCTTACTCTATCATCTCCCAGGGAGAGTTCCTAAAGATAGCCCCCCACGTGCGGCCCAAGCTCAAAGCGTTGAGGGCCACGCTGAAGGACGTGCAAGGGAACCGCATCCCGGTGTTGGGGGTTGGGAAATTCCAGGTCCAGTTCAAAAAACGCACCGCAACGCTTCCCCTAGTCGTCCTCAAAGGGGGTAAATGCAGCCTCCTCGGGACTCAATGGTTCCAGCCCCTGGGGTTGTTCATTGGGGGGGTGCACGCCGTGGGAGTACACGCCGCCGGGACTGACCCAATTCAGAGCGTGTGCGATGTGCACCCCGAGGTTTTCAAAAAGGGACTCGGAAAATTCAAGGGCCCCCCAGTGACTTTCGACCTGGACCCTGGAGTACGTCCAATCAGACTTAAACCGCGCAGAGTGCCTTTCGCACTAAAGGACAAAATAGAGGCGGAGTTGGACAAATTGGTGGGGCAGGGGATTCTTGTTCCTGTTGATTCTGCGGAGTGGGAAACCCCAATTGTAACGGCGCTCAAGGCCAACGGGGAGGTCCGCATATGCGCTGATTACAAGTGCACCATCAATAAGGCGATCCGCCCCAATGCGTATCCGGTGCCGGTAGTCAGCCACTTGTTGGCCAGATTGCACGGGGGGAGGTGTTTTGCTAAACTCGACCTGGCCCAAGCCTACCAGCAACTCCCGGTCACCCCCGCCGCAGCTGCTGCGCAGACCATAGTCACCCACAAAGGGGCGTTCCAGGTATCGCGCCTTCAATTCGGCGTAAATTCGGCGCCCGGGATTTTTCAGTCACTCGTGGAACGCCTCCTGAAGGGGCTAGTGGGGGTGTTACCTTACTTTGATGACGTATTGATTACAGGGGGGAGCCGGGCCGAGTTGGCAGAAAGGTTGGGAAAGGTCCTGGAAAAATTCGAAAAGGCGGGGTTGCGGTTGCGAAAGGACAAATGCGTCTTCTTCGCAACCGAGGTCGAGTTCCTAGGGTTCCGCATTACTCCCGAGGGAATAAGGCCTTCCCAATCCAAGGTGGCCGCCATCAAAAAGGCCCCTCGCCCCACCTCCAAGCCCGAGCTCCAGTCGTTCCTCGGGCTGCTCAACTTCTACCACTCCTTCCTTCCTCGGAAGGCAGCCGTGGCGGAACCGCTACACAAATTGTTAAAAAAGGACGAGGCATGGAAGTGGGGCGACGACCATGAGAAGGCTTTCAATGACCTGAAGCGACTCCTGGCATCAGATGCTGTACTGACCCACTTCAATCCCAAACGCCCAGTGGTCCTGATATGCGATGCATCCCCGGTGGGGGTGGGGGCGGTGTTATGCCACGTGCTCGAGAACGGGAGGGAGGCCCCGATAGCGTTCTACTCTAGGTCCTTGTCCCAAGCGGAGAGAAACTACGCCCAGACAGACAGGGAAGCACTAGCGATAATTGCGGGGACCAAGAAATTTCATGATTTTGTGTATGGCCGCCCCTTCACCATAGTGACTGACCATAAGCCCCTGCTAGGCATTTTCACCGCAGATAAGCCCACACCCCAAATCCTGTCCCCGAGAATGCTCAGGTGGGCCATTTTTCTCAACGCGTATCAGCACGCGTTGGTGTACCGGCCCGGGAAGGAAATCAGCCATGCGGATGCCCTCTCGAGGTCCCCCATTCCCCGGGATTGCTGCCACGTGGGCGAAGAAGAGAGGGACCACCAGGTCTTAATGATAGAGGTCCTAGACTCCCCTCCAGTAGTACCGGCCGACATCGCCAAAGAGACCGGTAAGGACAAATCGTTAGCTACAGTTTGCTCCTGGGTACAGAAAGGGTGGCCCGTGTCTTCCCCGGCAGCGGAATTCGACACATTTTTCAAAAAGAAATTAGAATTGTCCCTAGAGAGGGGTTGCCTTTTGTGGGGACAGCGGGTAGTGATCCCCACGTCCCTCCGGCCGAGGGTGCTTAAACTGCTGCACGTCAGCCACCCCGGGATCGTCCGCTCTAAGGCACTAGCCCGCAGTTACTTTTGGTGGCCCCAGCTAGACGCCGACATCGAGCACATGGTCGGCACTTGCGAAGCGTGCCAAAGCTCCAGGCCAGAAGAGGCTCGCTTGCCACATAGGGAGTGGGACACAGCAAGGGGGCCCTGGTCCCGGGTACACGTAGATTTTGCAGGCCCGTTCAGGGGAACACTTTTCCTCCTTGTGGTGGACGCGTTCTCCAAGTGGCTGGAGGTCATTCCAGTCTCGAGCACCTCCTCGGCCACAACAATTAAACAGTTACGGAGGGTCTTTTCCACGTTCGGTTTACCCGACACCCTCGTCAGCGATAACGCTAGCTGTTTCACGTCCGCCGAGTTCAGGACATTCATGGATCTCAACGCCATTCGGCACATCACCTCCGCCCCTTTCCACCCGGCCACTAACGGCCAAGTAGAGCGCCTCGTGCGTACCACTAAGGACGCGCTGCGGCGCATGGGCCCCGGAGATCTTGACTTACAGCTGTGCCAATTCCTGCTACGGTACAGGGTCACCCCACTAGCGTCAGGGTACTCCCCCGCGGAGTTGTTAATGCGCAGGAAGCTGGCCACAGTAATCTCCAAACTAGACCCCACAAGGGTAGAGGACAAAGGGCGGAATGTACAGATGGATTCCACAAAGAGCTTCAGCGTAGGTGCCCCCGTACATTGCAGGAACTACGCCAGCGCGGGACCAGCCTGGGTGCCCGGCATTGTAATAGAACAAACCGGCCCCGTTTCATACCGCGTGGAGACCAATACAGGCCTCCTGTGGAGGCGGCACGCGGATCAACTCAGGCGCAGGGTCCCCGGAGAGCAGGACGAAAACGAAAATAGCCACGAATCAGCGTTAGGGTACTCCCCCACCCGCTTAGCCCAAGGGGGAGAGAAAGGGGGACATGGGTCCCCACCAAGGGGGGAGGAAAGGGAATCGATCCTCAGAGATCTTTTGCGGGAGTTTGCGGCGGAAAGGAGGAGCCCCGATCTCGCACATAACTCTCGGAAGTTTCCCCAAAACACAGATTCCCCAAGAAGTTTAGACATTGATTTACAGTACCAGGGGGAGTTAGCGGAGTGGTCCCCCACCCGTCCTAGCGAAAAGAGGGGTTTCAGTTCAGCCCCTGGTACTTCCAGTCCCAGTAGCCCCTGTGAGTTAGAATGCAACATAGCGCCAATTTCCCGGAGACCGACACCCCCAAGACAGGAGGCAACGGCGAGTCCGCCCACCACAGTCTCAAGGTCCCCCGAGCGAGGAACAGAAGGTAGCAGAACCACAAGGGCAACCTCATCGGTTCCGCGGTTCACAATAGGAGGGTCCCCGGGGTCCGAGAGCAACAGGCAGGGTTTCACCTCCCAGCTGTTCATTCCATTCCCATCCCCCGGCGCAAGGCAGGCACGGACGCCCCACAGAGCCACTAACGAATCCCCATTTCCCGTTGCAGGACAAGTACCCACGGAGTCAGGGATCACAGGCTCTCCAGTACTAGGTCAGGCGCAAGCACGCCCCAAGCGCACTTGCGGCAAGCCACAATGGTTGCGGGACTTCGTCCCATCCTAGGGGGGAGGGATGTTATGTATGTATGTTTGCATGTTCACTGGACTGTAAAGGCAAGAATGTAACCACTCCAAATACAAGGTATCTCAGCTGTAAAGGAACGCGAGCAAGCAGCCCATAGAGGGCAGCTGCGAGCGTTCAGTCTCACATGGTTCACATTGCTCAATCACGGACAGCCGCGGGAAAACCTTCCCCGCATTCAGCAGCAGGAGAAAGATCTGCATTCAGCAGCAGGACAAGATCTACAGAAGAGAGGCATGCCTGGGCGAGGCCACGCCGGTAGCAGCCAATGAGCTACCGTGCTACAAGATTCAAATGTAGAGTGCTACTGTATATATTGAGATGTATCACCACCATTACCTCATGCTTCACCCGGTCCTCATGCAATAAACCTGAGTTAAGCCAACCCTTCGGCTGTCCTGTTGTCTTTGGTCCCATACAGCAAAGACATGCAGTCAAAGGCTGAAATATGTTCTCAAAGGACATATTGAATTTACTGAGTCAAGCAAGATCGGTGTGGTGCAGTAATATGAGAGACTACTTTCATCTGAGGTTCACATCCTCAGTTCACCACTGGCTAAACCACTGACTAAAGCATGTTTGTAAGGCTTTCTCAATCCATCTTACGTAAAGTTAAAGGTTTCCCTTGTTCGAAAGCCAGTCGTATCTGACTCTAGGGTTCAGTGCTCATCTCTGTTTTAAAGCCAAAGAATTTTCCGTGATCATGTGGCAGGCATGACTAGACACCGGAGTGCACAAAACTGAAGTGGTCCCTATTTATCTACTTGCAATTTCTTGCTCTTGAACTGCTAGGTTGGCAAGAGCTGGGACAATGATGGGAGCTCATTCCGTCTGGCAGTACTCGGGAATCGAACTGCTGACCTCCCACCTTCCAGTCAGTGTCTTAGCCACTTGAGCCACTGCATCCAGCTTACATGACCACAAATGTATTTAAATCAAAGGTGGGACAAAACTAAATTTGGATCTATCATTGGATCTCAGCATGATATACAGATTGTGAAAAGACACCTCACCTAAGCCAGATCTCAATTGCCTGAAGATCAGTATCCGATGGTGGGAGATATCAGGGCCAAATCTTGAAATGTGGAAGATGAATTCAAACACCTGAGCCACAGGTCCAAAGCTTGAGACCAATCAATTCGAATACATATAAAGGTTTAATATTGCTCCGAGGATTGGGGATCCAGGGCACTGTGTGGTCCTGGTTTTCCTCATTTCTGAGGAAAACCAGTCAGTGTGTTTGGAGAGTGAGAGGTCCAGCCCTAGGCCTCTTCAGTATGGGGTGCCTCAGGGCTCGGTGCTCTCACCTCTCCTATTTAATATCTACATGATGCCTCCGGGTGAGATCATCTATTCCCACGGGGTGAGGTATCATCAATATGCAGATGATACTCAGTTATACATCTCAGCCCGTGGTGATCCAAGTGATGCAGTTGAAGTCCTATCTAGGTGTCTGGAGGCTGTTAGGGTCTGGATGGGGCACAATGGGCTAGAACTGAATCCTGGCAAGACTGAGTGGCTGTGGTTCAGGGGCCCTGCAGTATCTTGGGAGCTACCATCTTTGGTTCTGGATAGGGCTATTTTCCCCCAAACAGACCCGGTGCATAATCTGGGGGTAATCCTAGACTCACGAGTCCTGCTCAAAGAGCAGGTGGCAGTCGTGGCCAGGAGGGCTTTTGTACAACTTTGTGTTATACGCCAGTTATGTCCGCTCCTAGATTGGGACTCCTTGCTCATGGTCACGCACGCTCTGGTCACCTCCAGACTTGACTATTGTAATGTGCTCTACATGGGGCTGCCCTTGACGACCTTTCGGAGGCTGCAACTGGTCCAGAATGCAGCTGCTCGGGTGGTGATGGGGTGCGGGCATTATGCCCATGCCTTGCCACTGCTGCAGGAGCTGCACTGGTTGCCAGTGTGCCTCTGGGTGTGATTCAAGTTGCTGGTAATTACCTTTAAAGCCCTACATGGTAGTGGGCCAGGATACTTAAGAGACTGCGTCACCCCAAGAACATCTGTCCATCCCACCAGAGCAGACTGTAGAGGCTCTCTCATTGTTCTATCTTCTAGAGGGGTGCGTCTCTCTAGCACCAGAAAAAGGGCGTTCTCAGTATCTGCTCCGGCCCTATGGAACCTCCTGCCAATTGAGCTGCATCTCCAGACAGAGTTGCTGCCCTTCAGGAAAGGGTTAAAAACCTGGCTGGCAGGCCAGGTGTGGAGCACCAGCGGTGGTAACCCTGGATGCTGGCTAATTTAGTACTATCTCTCTTTTAAGCTGTTAATCTTTTTTAAAAATTTGTCAGTAGTTTTTTAATGGGTTTTTAATTGCTTTTTAAACTACCGTTGGTTTTATTTTCTGTGAGCCGCCCAGAGTCTTCTGAGTTGGGCAGCAATACAAATTAGAAAAATAAATAAAACAAATAAAGGCCTACAGGGAAGAGACTCAATCAGTTAATCTGGAGTTAGGTAAATCAACATATACATATGTTTCATTGATTCAAGGGGTTTATCTAATTGTGACTAACAATTGGGTCTGGGGCTAAAAATCTTGTGGTGGTTTGGTTAGTTCTGGCAAAGAATGATTCTGCTAAATTTTTAAAAGGAAGAAATATTAGAAGAAATATCCATAGAAGATGAGGCAGGGAAATTTTTCTCAATTTAGAAATTTATAGCAGAGCACCTCATATGCCTCCTGAGAAATCTGTACATGAACCAATAAGCAACAGTTAGGACAGAACACGGAATGACAGACTGGTTTGGAATAGGAAAAGGAGTAAGACAAGGCTGCATTTTGTCACCCTGCTTATTCAACCTATACACAGAGCACATAATGCGCAATGCAGGGATGGAGGAATCACAATATGGGATTAAAATCGCTGGGAGAAACATCAACAATTTGAGATATGCAGACGATAGCACCCTAATGGCAGAAAGTGAGGAAGACCTAAAGAACCTCCTGATTGGATTGAAGGAGGTGAGTGCAAAAGCTGGCGTGAGACTCAATATCAAGAAAACCAAGATAATGGCAACAGGCCCCATCAGTTCCTGGAAAATAGATGGGGAAGAAGTAGAAGCAGTGACAGATTTTACTTTCTTAGGATCAAAGATAACTGCAGATGGGGATTGCAGCCATGAAATAAAAAGGCAACTGATTCTTGGGAGACAAGCTATGAGAAACCTGGGGAACATAGTGAAAAGCAGAGACATCACATTGCAAACAAAAATTAGAATAGTCAAAGCAATAGTATTCCCAGTAGTAATGTATGGATGCGAGAGCTGGACAATTAGAAAGGCTGAACGCAGAAGAATAGATGCCTTTGAAATGTGGTGTTGGAGGAGGGTTTTGAGAGTCCCCTGGACAGCGAGGAGAACAAATAGGTCAATCTTAGAAGAAATTAACCCTGATTGCTAATTGGAAGGTCAAATAGTAAAGCCGAAGCTAAAATACTTTGGAAATCAAATGAGAAGGGAGGATTCACTTGAGAAGGCATTGATGTTGGGAAAGGTGGAGGGCAAAAGAAGAAGGGGGAGGCCAAGGATGAGATGGCTAGATGGTATTATAGACACAATGGGCACAGAGCTGGGAGGGCTGAGGGGGATGGTGGAGGACCGAGGCGCCTGGAGGAAAATGGTCCATGGGGTCGCAAAGGGTCAGAGTCGACTGTGCGACTGAACAACAACAACAACAAATAGCAGTTTCTCAGTTTGCTATATTGAAAGGCCAGCCATTCAGATAATTGTTGGGAGCAGGGTAGAATCACATGAAAAAATGGCACAGGAACAATAAGTCTCTCTTTATGCTAAACACCTTCAGGGTAAAGCCAAATAATTAGGAAATGGTGCCACAGAGACTGGTCTTGGTATTGCTGATGAAGGGATGATAATGAAAAGTCTGAGATGACTAATTTTGAAGTATCAGACACAATCATGAACATTCTGACCTGCTTGCCAACATTTCTCAAGCAGATAAAGCATAGCAAATTGTTTGCTCAGGTTGTTATAGGACACAAAGTCCTTCATACTATATTTGAAATGATAAATGGGGGAAAAGTGAAATCTGTTCAAAGCCACAATGTCCAGATTTACACATCTAGCATGACTGACTATGGGATGCTGGAAATTGTAGACCTTTGTAACTGCTCAGTGGGCAGTATCCAGAACATGTACTGAATTTTACTGGGGAATTCACTTTGCCATTATCTTTCTCATTTGATGCCAGCTGAGTCTTCCTGGACAATATCAGTTTCTCCTCTTTAGTCAGAATATCTTAAACAAAAAAACAAACAAAAAACCTCAGTATCAAAAGTGCCAGGTTGATAACAAAGGACCTGGGAGTGGTTGTGATCTGACTTACAGTTGCCAACAGCTATATATATCACCAGATGGTTGCCCATGTAACACAAGTGTTCCTACATTTGTCTGTTTTCACACATTATTTCAAAGATTGTACACAACCTTAATTGTCTGGCCAGACATTCCACTACGATAACGGAGTAGACTGTACAGCCAGTGACTCAACATCAAGTGTTGGGCAGCGGTAAATAACCTGACTTCCTTAAGGGGCCAATGGCTACAGGCAAATGAGCCCCTTTAGGTGGGGTGATGGTCCCCTCAGTGGAGGAAATGCCACTGGAAACCATTAAATTGGGCACAACGGCAAAATGAGCAAAGGAGGAACCACTTCACTATTCTGAAGCAGAAGAGGCCATGCCAGATGGACTGGCTGTGAAGGCACACTTTGTTAACATCCTCAATGCTTCAGCAGTTCATTGCCGCCCCAATGTTAAACCCTGCATGTCTCATTTCATACATGCTGCAGGAGATGGCTCCATGATCACAGAGTGTGGGTCACTTCATGGCAAACTGGGATCCACCTTAAACAAATCCATGTCATTTTTCCTGTTTGTCATTCTTCTTTCAGTTTCCTGGAAAATATGTATACTTGGATACAAATGGCAGCCAATGACAATGACACATCCTTAAGACCTGTTTGTCTGCTGATTTACCAAAGAGGTATTGATTCAATAGATCTATTGTATCTTGGATTAAAAGTAGAATAGAATCCTCTAATCTATTCTCCTTTAAAGATTTTGAATGTTCTAAAGTGCTGTATGTAAAAGCTGTGTATGTATTATTACAGGTCAGTTCACACACTTCAGCCTACATACCGTCACGGTCTGGTCTCTAAGAAGCATACCTGTCAAGTTTTGGATTTGAAAATAAGGGAAATTTTGGGCACACCCCTCTGTGGGTATGGCCAAATCTGTGGGCGTGGCCAAATATAGCCATGTGACTTGCTGGGCTCTAGTCATGCCTGCCACATCGACATGAAAATGTCTGCAAACACAGACAGCACTGGCTCTTTGGCTGTAAATGGAGATGAGCACTGCAACCTAGAGTTGAATGCGACTGGCAGATTTTACTTTCTTAGGATCAAAGATCTCTGCAGATGGTGATTGTAGCCGTGAAATAAAAAGGTGACTGATGCTTGGGAAACAAGCTATGGGGACCATAGTTAGAAGTAGAGGCATCACCTTGAAAACAAAAAATTGCATAGTCAAAGCAATGGTATTCCTGGTGGTAATGTATGGGTGTGAGAGCTGGACCATTAGGAAAGCTGAGCGCAGAAAAATAGATGCCTTTGAAATGTGGTGTTAGAAATAGGTCAATCCTAGAAGAAATCAACCACGACTACTCACTAAAGGTCAAATAGTAAAGATGACGCTAAAGTACTTTGGACATCAAATGAGAAGAGAGGATTCACTTGAGAAAGCCTTGATGCTGGGAAAGGTGGAGGACAAAAATTAATTTAATTTAATAGTCATATTTATATATGCTGCCCACTCAGGCAGAACCCAACTCAGGGCGGCATTACAACAAGTTCTAAAAACACATGAAAACACTTTAAAAGACCCATATCCCACCCACTTTAAAAGACCCATATCCCACCCACCCATCCCACCCACTATAAAAAGAAGAAGAGAGAGTTCTTAATTGTTTACATAAGCTAGCAGGCGGGGACCGTGTTCCCATTAGGGCCCCACACCTGCCCTGCCAGCCAGGCCTTCAATCCTTTCCTGAAGGGCAGCAATTCTCTTTGAAGTCTTAGTTCTGTTATATGAGGGGGGGGGGGGTTTAATCCCTTGCTCCTCCAACCTAATGGGGGGGGGGGTAGCCAAAAATAAGGTGGCTAGATGGTATTATAGATGCAATGGGCACAAAGCTGTGTGGGCCAAAGAATCCTTTCCCCATCTTCTTGGGGGACATTTGTTTTCTTTCTTGTTTACTCAGTGGTTTAAGTGACTAAGATGCTGTCTGGGAGGCAGAAGGTCAGCAGTTCGATTCCCGAGTACTGCAGGACGGAATGAGCTCCAGTCTTTGTCCCAGCTCCTGCCATCCTAGCAGTTCGAAAGCAAGAAATTGCAAGTAGATAAATAGGGACCACTTTGGTGGGAAGGTAACAGCATTCTATGCGCTGTGGTGTCTAGTCATGCCTGCCACATGACCATGGAAATGTCTGCAGACACAGACAACGCTGGCTCTTTGGCTTTGAAACAGAGATGAGCACTGAACCCTAGAGACGGATATGACTGCCTTTCGAGCAAGGGCACCCCCCCCCTCTCTCTCATTTAGTGATCGGGCAACACACACACCCAATTAGGGTGCAGGAGCAAGGGATTAATCCTCCCCTCTCTCTCATATAGTGATCAAGCAACACACATCCCCAATTAGGGTGGAGGAGCAAGGGATTAATTCCCCCCCCCTCTCTCTCATATAGTAATCAGGCAACACACACACCCCATTAGGGTGGAGGAGCAAGGGATTAATTCCCCCCCCCTTCTGTCTCATATAGTGATCAAGCAACCCCCCCCCCCCCAATTAGGGTGCAGGAGCAAGGGATTAATTCCCCCCTCTCTCTCATATAGTGATCAAGCAACACCATACCTGTCAACTATCCTGTTTTTCCCAGGAGAACCCCTTATTTTTACCCCTCTTCCTGCCCCCTCCCGTTTTATTAATTTTCCCTTAATATTCCTTTTTTTAAAAAAAAAATCGTGACCAGAGCCCTCACAGGCGAAGCTGCTGTATGTTTTTCCTGCCGCCAGAGGCCGCTGTATGTGGCTTTTCGCTGAGAGAGTAGGTGGTGGGGGCCCTCCCTGTGTAGTTTCTCTTTCATTTCCCTGCTACCACATGGTCATGGGGAGGCTTCGTTTTTGCTACTGAGCAGGTCGGACGGGGAGTCTACTCTAGGTGAGCGATATTTCATATATGCAGGGGCAAGTCAGCTCTTGGTCTCTCACTCTCAAAGTTTATTGAGCTGTTTCTGCCCTGTCTCCTGCTGATCACTATATGAGAGAGAGAGGGGGGGTTCGTTTCTGTTCTAGAGTTAACTTGGGAGGGGGAGGTTGCTTGATCACTATATGAGAGAGAGAGAGAGAGTGCAAATTAATTAAAAATGAGTAAGGTAAAGGTAAAGGTTTCCCTTGTTCAAAAGCCAGTCATATCCGTCTCTAGGGTTCAGTGCTCATCTCTGTTTCAAAGCCAAAGAGCCAGCGTTGTCTGTGTCTGCAGACGTTTCCATGGTAATGTGGCAGGCATGACTATACACCAGAGCACATGGAACGCTGTTACCTTCCCACCAAAGTGGTCCCTATTTATCTACTTGCAATTTCTTGCTTTCGAACTGCTAGGATGGCAGGAGCTGGGACAAAGACAGGAGCTCATTCCATCCTGCAGTACTCAGGAATCGAACTGCTGACCTTCTGCCTCCCAGTCAGCATCTTAGTCACTTAAGCCACTGAGTAAACAAGAAAGAAAACAAAACAAAAGTCCCCCAAGAAGATGGGGAAAGGGTTCTTTGGCCCACACAGCTTTGTGCCCATTGCATCTACAATACCAACTAGCCATTTTATTTTTGGCCACCCCCTTATTTTGTTCTCCACCTTTCCCAGCATCAAGGCCTTCTCAAGTGAGTCCTCCCTTCTCATTTGATGTCCAAAGTACTTTAGCGAAATCTTTACTATTTGACCTTTAGTGAGCAGTCGTGGTTGATTTCTTCTAGGATTGTCCTATTTCACAGAGGGGCGTGGCCAAAATTTCCCTTATTTTCAAACCCAAAAGTTGACAGGTATGAGCAACACCCCCCCCCCAATTAGGGCTCAGGAGCAAGGGATTAATTTCCTCCCTCCCCCCCCCTCTCTCTCATATAGTGATCAAGCAACCCCCCACCCCCCTCCCAAGTTAACTCTAGAAACGAAATCCTCCAGCCAGGAGGCAGGACAGTAACAGCTCAATAAAGCATGAGGTTGCCCCTGCATATATGAAATATATCGCTCACCTAGAGTAGACTCCTTGCTCCCAGCAGCCAAAACGAAGCCTCCAGGACCATGTGGCTGGCAGGAAACGGAAAGAGAGAAACAGGCCAGGGTTACTGATATGATTCAGGGGTTGGTCTAGGCTGAGGGTTAATCAGCTGATCTCTACCTATTTCTCTCCTTTCTACTATTTTGAAAACATTTTATTATCTCTTTGCTTTTGTTCGGCTCAGACATTCAAGCTTTAAATTGCTTTTCTTAGAAAACAGGTCCAATAAATGATCTGCCTTGCAGTGTTTAGTCCTGTACTGCATTTCTTTCATACACAAGGCAAGCACTTGATTTTTTATTTTATCACGATAAAGGCAGAGACAGAACTTTGGGTGGAGTTCTTAGAAATGAGTTCTCAGCGTATCCAAAATGAGGGTGGAGTGAGGGAGAAGACTCAACCAAGAAATTATTTTTAAAAGAATTCCAGTCCCTGACTGCTAGGACTGAAAGCTGAATTGCTAACTGAACTGATTTGATTTTTGAGAGAAACAAATCAAAATGAAGTGTCCAGATTTAGTTCTGGGGTAAAACGAGTGACTTTATAAAACAATGTGTTTGTAGAGCAGAATTGATCATACAGGGTACACACACCTTTCTTCTTCATGTGCCATATCTGATTCCAAATATTGGCTATCATCATGGCAATCAGCCATGAAGATTATCCCGAGAACAATACAATGCACTAGTCTTCCATTTACCTTCCCAATATCAGCATGAAATTCATCCCACTAATCCAGTTCTATGAGTCATTTTCTGGCCCTGAGCCCTTTTGGCACATAAAGTCCTCATCAGCCCCCAGGCCAGTATTGATGGAGCTGCTGCCCTCCATCAAGATGGATTCAAGTGGGATTCAATCCACCTGGGGACCATCACCCTTCCCTGTGGACTTCTCCAGCCAAGGCCGATAGTATTCAGGGTTTTCAGATTAGTTAACCACCACATGACAATTGACATTGAGTTACTGGCAGTATATTCTATTTTATTACCATAGCAGGATAAAATTGCCAGACTGGTACATACCCTTTTAACCTTTTTAAAAACCAAATTTTAAAGAAATCTAGGTGGAAGTACTGCAATTTGGTTCCCGAGTACTGCAGGATCGAATGAGCTCCCGTCTTTGTCCCAGCTCCTGCCAACCTTGCAGTTTGAAAGCAAGAAATTGCAAGTAGATAAATAGGGACCACTTCAGTGGGAAGGTAACAGCGTTCCGTGCACTCCCGTGTCTAGTCATACTTGCCACATGACCACAGAAATGTCTGCGGAAGCAGACAGCGCTGGCTCTTCGGCTTTCAAACAGAGATGAGCACTGCACCCTAGAGTCAGATACGACTGACTTTCGAGCAAGGGAAACCTTTACCTTTAGTACACACATTCCTAAAACTATCTGCCTGACATTTTGTTTTAGAGTCTATCATCTTTTCACATTTCATGTACATAAGTCCCAAATATAACCAAACTGAACAGCAACAACTACAAGCACAATGAATTGTAGTCAATTTGGGTTTGGGCTGCAAATCAGATGGGAATTTAGAAATTGATTTGAATCTGAGGCACCAATCAAATCAGAAAGGGTATAAATTGCTTTGGATTGAATCAGGATACATTCTGAAGCCCCAAATTGACCTCTTGACTGAATCAGGGGACTTCTGCAAAGCTGCAGGGAAAACCAGAAATTTGAACTTAAAGAAAGCATGGGACAGGTCTAATTTTGGGACTGGCAGAATAGACACAACCCTTTTCTCTGCCAAAAGCTATGTGCTTAGTGATGGATTGAGTATGTAGCAGCAGAGCATGGCTGTGCCGAGTGGGACATTCTGGGAGCTGTGGACTCAAAAAGGGAGCTTTTGAAACTCTGGATAAAAAATTAAGGTAATGGAGCAGGTGAGAGGGTCTATCAATATGATCCATGGTCAGCTGGAAATATCTTGCTACCTGAGAGAAAGAAAAAGAAGTCGCCCTGCCATACATACAACTCTCCATTCAGAAGCAAACTGGATATGAATCTGGCTTCCACCCTAGAAACCTAATTTTTTTCTATGGACCCTGAGACAGCAGGGATTACCCTAGAAGGGCAGAATAGACAGTGGTGGGCATCAGCAGGTTTGCACCAGTTCGCCAGAACTGGCAGCAGAAATTCTGGCTGGCCCTGCCCATCCAAGTTTTGAAATAAAAGTAGTCCTAATTCAGATGCAATGCAGGGCTTTCCCACTGGCCACACCCATCATACCACACCCACAGTGTGGTAGTAATTCTTTTTGAGCCCACCACTGAGAATAGACCATGGTAACCATGGAAATGAGATGTCTGAAGAAGACTGCTGGAGAGACTAGGTGAAGGTAAAGGTCACCTTTGCTCAAAAGCCAGTTGTATCTGACTCTATGGTTCAGTGCTCATCTCTGTTTATAGCTGAAGAGCCAGTGCTGTCTGTGTTTGCAGACGTTTCCACGGACATGTGGCAGGCATGCCTAAACACCAAAGTGCACAGAATACAGGTAACCTTCCCGCCGAAATAGCACCTATTTATCTACTTGCAATTTCTTGCTTTTGAACTGCTAGGTTGGCAAGAGCTGGGACAGAGATGGGTGCTTATTCCATCATGCAGTACTCGGGTTTTGAACTGCTGACCTTCTGCCTCCCAGTCAGCATCTTAACCACTTGAGCCACTGCAGTCCCAAGAGACTAGAAGGGATAAAATCAGGAATGAGATTATAAGGGGGGGACTGGAATAGAGCCAGTCTTAAACTACATACAGAGACAACAAATAAAGTGGTTTGCCCATTTGGAGAGAATGCCATGGAATTCCATACTATACATGGCATGTGTGGAAAGAGAAGGACAAAGACCATAAGGCAGACCCAGAGGAAGGTGGAGAGATAACACCAAAGAAACCTTACCAGAAGACCAAATAACATTTGGTGGAGGCTGCTAGATGTACCAGAACAAGAACCTTGTATCTCCCTAGATACCCAATGGGGTAGAAGAAGAAGACTTGGCCATGCGGCACACATGTCTATCCTCCAATGGAGGGAAACAGTAAAAAACTCAGAAGGAATGGTTCAGTATGGTAATTGCTGCTCCCTCACATTTGCTGCATGAGACAGATGCCCTACTCCGCCTACTCACTGGGGAATATGGGATTGCCTTCTTTGGTGTAATTGAATTAGAAATAGGGGTGCTGAACAAAGAAATATTCAATTAGAAGCTCCAGAGGTTTCTGGGTATGTGACTGGAGACAGCTGGCTTGCCCTGGTACCAATCCAGTTGCCAGTCAAAAGGTAGTGTGTGTAATCAAGAAAAACAACAACAACAAATCTAGCTAGTCTATCGATACTCACACCCTGGTGGTTAATCCTGGGACATTCACAGCATATATTATCAAAGCGCAGTATCAAAGAATGTCAAAATGGACAGGGATGGTCAGCAAGCATTCCTCCTAAGAGGTAAGCTTGGCTCATGGATAAAATCACCCCTTCTTTTGAGTGAGCCAAAGCTAATTCATTAACTCACTAGTTCTCTTATATGCTTTAATGGTCTATTCAGTTTCACATCTCAAATATACATGAACTGTGTATACAGACAAATATATATCTGGCTTCTTTCTTTCACAGAGCAATAATCTATTGCCCCATTAGCATATTGGGCAAGGAAGCCAAATGGATTTTGAATTCATAAATTAAATCTGAGGCAATTGTCTCATCTCAGACCTTTGAATTGTCTAGCACAGTGTTTCTCAACCTTGGGCCCCCAGGTGTTGTTGAACTTCAATTACCTGAAGCCCATGTCAACACACCTGCTGATCAGGGCTTCTGAGAATTGAAGTCCAAGAACATCTAGAGCCAAGTTTGAGAATCTGCAGCCTAGTGCATTGTTAAATTCAAGGTGGACTGGATTGTTGTAATAAAATGTTGCCAATCAGTAACTTATAGACATCATTTAAACCGATTCTCTCTTGCACTCACCAGACTCAAGAGAAGAAGGGTAGTGTGTCTGAGTGGCTATAGAAGGGATACCTTTTCATTTCACTGAGAAATTTAATAGGCTCTTTGCTAATATTATTGCTACTACTCAGGGCCGGCATCAGACATTTCCAGGCCCGGTATGCCCCCACACACACACACATTTTGGCCATGCCCCTGTGGTTTCCTGTGCAAGCTTGGGTTTTTTGCGCAAGTGTACATCAGTGGTTTCCCAGCACCGCCGCACACCTGTGGTTTCCTGCACATGTGTGGTTTGTTTGCACATGTGTATGTCAGTGTTTCCCGGTGGTGCCGCGCCCCCATCATCTCCAGGCCTGGGACGGGAGTCCTGATGGTCCCCCCCCCCCCCGATAGGGGCCCTGCTACTACTTCTAGGAGTCAGTTGGGTGAGAGCACAAAGGGTTTTTTAAAAATGTTCTTTGAATGCATGTAAATGTGATGTGTGTTGGCAACTGTTTAACTTGCTTCTTTATTAACTTCTACAAACTATATTATGAAATCAGACATCTGTGGCTTCTTAAGAATGTCAAATCAATGCATTGCTTCAAAACAGATAATTGCAGAGAACTGCTCTGCTTCTAAGCTTCTATGGTTTTGATGGTTCCATTTTCAAGCTGGAAATGATCAGACACTTCCTTTGTTTTAGTAGGTCATTTACATAATACAGGTAGTTTGAGAAACATCACCTGAAGCCCCAAACAGAGTGTTAGGATTTCTGCACTCTGTGGAAAAGGAAAGAAGGGGGAAAGGCATTAAGTGTGTTGAGTGTATGCAAGAAGAGGACACAGACAAGTATATTGCTTTCATTTCCCTGCCCTTTGATCACAAGGACCTACATTTTAATCCATCCCAGGCAAAATTGCAGAAAGTGTATTTGATCTGATAGCTACTGTATATCGTGCTGCTTTAATATTTTCTTTCTTGCTGAGAGCCAGGATTGAAGCATCTTGATTTAAAATGTCCCTCTTGTGCCAAGAGAGATTGAATTTGCCAGATTAGGATTTATGAGTACCGGTAACATGTAGCAGGGGTCATCTGATATGGTCACTTCTATATTGTTCCTATGAGAGAGCATCATAGTGACTTAGACGGAGGGAGATGAGAGATAGTGTAGAAGCCTCCATATCGCACACACAATTAGGATTTTATTATGAGATGCTTCTATTAGCATTGTGTTTAGGGCCAATGTCTCATACAAAGTCAACCAATCGATTACAAGCTCCTCCATCATATGAGACCCCTTGGTGCACTCTGTCTATGAACTCCACGTAACAATGTACGGTCAGCTGCATATTACCTTGAGAGTCTCTCTTCAATGTGATACATATATGCTTATGGTGCATTTTCCAACAATATTACCAGAAGTGCTGTATGCAAACAAGGTTATATGTTAACCAGTAAAATGACTCATGAGAAGAAACCAATCTAATATGCCTTTGGGAGGAGTGGGGCTAAGAATACTTAGTTTCTTTTAGTTAGAAATATATTTAGGCCTTTGGGTAGATCTCCTCAGAGCCCACAAAGTAGCCTGTATTAGTTGATCTCTTTGGATGCTAGTTAAAAATAATAATCACATGCCATCAAGTTAATTCTAAATTATAGGGACTCTTTTCAAGGTTTTACAGGTAGAGAATATTTTTGTTGTTGTTGTTGACTCACACAGTAGATTCCGACCCTTTGCAACCCCATGGACCACCGCATGCCAGGCACCCCTATCCTCCACCATCCTCCTCAGCCCACCCAGCTTTGTGCCCATTGTGTCAACAATGCCATCTAGCCATCTCATTTTCTGCCATCCCCTTCTTCTTTTGCCCTCCACCTTTCCCAGCATCAAGGCGTTCTCAAGTGAATCCTCTCTTATCATTTGATGTCCAAAGTACTTCAACTTCATCTTCAGTATTTGACCTTCCAAGGAGCAATCGTGGTTGATTTCTTTTAAGATTGACCTATTTGTTCTCTTTGCTGTCCAGGGTACTCTCAAAATTCTTCTCCTTATGATCACTCTCACAACCATACATTACTACCAGAAATACCATTGCTTTGACTATGTGGACTTTTGTTTACAAGGTGATCTTTCTACTTTTAACTATGTTGCCCAATTTCTTCATAGCTTGCCTCCCAAGAATTAGTCGCCTTTTTATTTCATGGCTGTAATCTCCTTCTGCAGTGCTCTTGGATCCTAAGAATGTAAAGTCTATCACTGCTTCTACTTCTTCCCCATCTATTTTCCAGGGACTGATAGGGCTTGTTGCCATTATCTTGGTTTTCTTGATGTTGAGTCTCAAGCCAGCTTTTGCACTCTCCGCCTTCAACCTAAGCAAGAACTTCTTTAGGTCTTCCTTACTTTCTGCCATTTGGGTAGTATCATCTGCATATCTCAGATTGTTGATATTTCTCCCAGCGATTTTAATTCCAACTTTTGATTCATCCAGCCCTGCATTGCATATTATGTGCTCTGTGTATAAGTTGAATAAGCAAGATGACAAAATGCAGCCTTGTCTTACTCGTTTTCCTGTTCCAAACCACTCCGTCATTCCGCATTCTGTCCTAACTGTTGGTTCTTGACTCATGTACAGATTTCTCATGAGGCATATAAGGTGTTCTGGTATTCCCATCTCTTTAATTACTTGCCACATTTTATTGTGGCCCACACAGTCAAAGGCCTTGGTGTAGTCAATGAAACAGAAGTAGACTTGTTTCTGATATTCCTTTGTTTTCTCCATGATCCAACGTATGTTGGCAATTTAGTCTCTAGTTCCCCTGCCTCTTTGGAACCCAGCCTGCACTTCTGGTAGTTCTCTCTCCATGTGCTGCTGAAGCCTATCCTGTATTATCTTGAGCATGACCTTGCTAGCATGTGGGATGAGCGCAATGGTTCAATAATTTGAGCATCTTTTGGCATTGCCCTTTTTTGGGATCGGAACGTATACTGATCTTTTCCAGTCCTGTGGCCATTGTTGTGTTTTCCAAATCTGCTGGCACATAGAATGTAATGTTTTAATTCCATCATCTTTTAGGGCTTTGAATAATTCAACTGGAATACCATCATCTCCACTAGCGTTGTTAATAGCAGTACTTTTTAGGGCTTTTCAGACATCACTCTCCAGGATGTCCGGCTCCAGTTCAAAGCTTTCATCACTGTGATTGTCAGGGGTGTTGAGGTCCTTTTTGTAAAGTTCATCTGTGTACTCTTTCCATCTTTTCTTAATCTCTTCTGCATCAGCTAGGTCCCTGCCATTTTTGTCCCTTATCATGTCCATTTTTGCTTTAAATGTTTCCTTGATTTCCCCAATTTTTTTGAAAAGATCTCTATGGTTTACTATTCTGTTTTTCTGGGGACACCCTTGGATTTTGCAGCTTCCTGAAGTTTACACAGGCTGGCTCTTCTTCCTGGATGCTTGGGTGGTGGTGGGAGGTAGGATCAAATGCCCAATCTCTGGCTCCACAGCTAGATACCTAAACTACTGAGCTATCCAGATAAATGCTAGTTGGGGTGGGGGGGGGAGAGTAGATATTTTGAGAAAGGGGTCATCTAGAGACATTAAGTCCAGTCTCTGGGGAGATGGGGGGGGTTGGCTAGTCTGCTTTTTAAAAATACACTAAGGTAATTCATAATCATTTCAAATGTTCTAACTGTAACTGTGATTTACTATACTGAAGTCAGCCATAACCAGTTGGGTCACTAGAATTTACAGAACAGTTGACTCACCAAATCCTTGCTGATTCAGTGGGCTTACTCTAGTATGATTTGCTACCTTTAGCTACAAAATTTCAGCCACCGAGAGAGCTTGTGGCTAAGGTAAAGGTTTCCCTTGCTCAAAAGCCAGTTGTATCCAACTCTAGGGTTCAGTGCTCATCCCTGTTCCAAAGCTGAAGAGCCAGCACTGTCTGCTTCTGCAGACGTTTCCGTGGTCATGTAGCAGACATGACTAGACACCGGAGCACACGGAAAACTGTTTACCTTCCCACTATTAATCTACTTGCAATTTCTTGCTTTCAAACTGATAGGTTGGCAGGAGCTGAGACAAAGACGGAAGCGCATTCCTTAGTTTGTGGCTAAGGATGTAGCAAATACTCACAAATATTCTCAGAATCAATAAAAGGTGTGTCACGGTAGATTAGTAAGCCTTTTGGAAAGCATGAACAACCATTGTGAGTTTTTTCTTTACTTCTAGGTGAGAGGGAAAGGACAAGGATTTTTTTTTTTTGCTGCAGCATCATTAGCCAAATGAGAGAAAGAAACTGCCTTCCGGCAATCCCATTGCATTTTGCGCCAAAAAAAATTGTGTTTTGAACAACATATATTGTTTTATATGCAGAATAGAAGGATTTTGTACAAAAGATAAGATGCACAGAGACACAGAAGGTATGGCTGATTGATACAAACAACCTATCAAACACTTCTAATTTACAAAAAAAACAACCATCAATAACGTGAATAATTTGCATAATCTGTACAAAATAATCCTCTTGGTGAGACCAGAACATTTAAAAGCCAAAACTAAACATTTTCTGGCTTTTCAAGCAAAGCAAGGATTTATACCTTTCTTGTGTTTCAAGTTTCAAAGGCAATGTTTGTTGGGAACAATATTGTGACTACTGCAAATTTCACTCTGACTGTGATTTTAGTCTGTGTATTGCAGTATCATTGCCCTTTGGGTTTAGCTTTCCCCTAAATTTTGTGCTACAGTTCTCAATTCAGAAAAGGTATCAGTCTGCATTTAATAATGGGGCTTGTATGGTGAAACAACAAATCAACATCAAACCCCTACAACAGGGGTCAGCAACCTCTTTAGGTTGGGGGGGCAGGTAATGTTCCCTCAGACAGTTGAGGGGGCTAGACTGGTCCCCCCCCTGTAAACACTGCCAAAAACACATCCACAGCTGTTGTAAATGTGTTTATGGCTGCTGTAAACACATCTGTGACTACTTGCGGCAGTGCCTGGAGTGATGGTCGCCCGAAGCTGCCCAAAGATCTTTGGGCTTTCTCCCATGGAGCAGAGCAGAGACTGGCAAGAAGAAGCAAAGTGGAAAATGCTGAGGTGGCGTTTCTCTTTAAATTATGGGCTTTGAGCAGCGGCACGTGCCCGTCCATCCCGGTAAAATCTTTCCTCACCACGGGGCTGACTTCCTTGCGGAGTTATACAGTGTAACATATGGCATCACGATATCAGCCATTGAAAAATAATGATTTAATCCATCCTGAGTAGAGTGGATATATGTTTGTATAACAACAACATTTTGGATGACTTTGTTGATGTTATTATAGACATTCTTATGAAGAAAAAAAAAAAAGCAAAACACTCTGATCTCCTTTTTGTTTACACTTACTAGATTGGAGAGAGAAGATATGGAAATGGCTTCCCTAAGATATCAACAGTCATTAGTTGGACCAGGGATTTTCAACCTATGGCCTGTGAGCCAGATGCAGCCTTGGGCACCATTTCATGTGAGCCCCCACTGCCTCCATCACACCCAGAAGTGTCATGTGGTGAAAGCAGGACAAAATGGTCCTCCTGCCCCAAAGCTGTCTGAGGGAGCATGACCTGGCCCCTGGATTAATAAGGTTGAGAACTCTTGAGTTAGACAGACTGCAGACAATAGTCCTATCAGAGGAATTTGCCTATAATTTAAAAGATCTGGAAAAAAGTGACATCCTTTAAAAATTTGGTAGTCATGTACTATCTTTCCAATCATTTAACCCACTCTTTACATATTACCTTTTATAATTTAATTGTAGATTAATGCATTCAGTAAAACAGATTTGTGAATGAACTAACACGGGCCAGAAACATACACCAGTCTTGCATCCTTCACTTTTCTCACTTTTTGCTCTGTCTTTGAACCCAATGGCGGGAGGGTGTAGGGGAGAAATCAAAATTTATTTTCCAGGAAAGAAATTTCTCATGAAACAATGCATACCTCCAAGAAATATTGGGATTTTTTCTGAAAGTCTACAGAAACCAAAACTAACTGAATCAGTAACTCCTGCACAGGAATTTCCCAAAATTGTGCAGGATTTTGCAGGATTTGAATCTTGGAGCGAAAAAGAAAGGGGAATGAACAAAAGTCTTCTGGCAGGGATGTTGGGAAATTCTGTCTGTTTGTGAGAAATGTTGTCAGGATTACTCTACATAACAACCCCGGCAAAATCATGGAGAACAAGACATTTCACAAGAATTTGTCACATCCTTACTCCCTGATGTGTCACAGGATACATTGAGCTCTGACTTGGGTCATTCTCCAGGCTATTAGACTCTCGGAGCCAAATGCAGACATCACAGAAAACATGGGCCTTTTTCTAAGAAGACTTTTTTATTTGGAGCCATTGTGGTTTGCGATGCAAAAATATCCTTTCTGAAATGTTAACACAGCTAATTTATCTGACAGACTGTAATGGCTGCAATGGAGAATTAATGCTGAGGATAGAAGTAAACCTTCTCCATCTGCAGTTGTTTTTTTTAAAAAAATAACAATGAAAGTTGTGGTTTGTTTCTGCTATGATGGGATGTTTCACAGTTTCTTCTTAAAGGGATCCTATTCCAACTCTTTAGATTAAAAATCTATATCTATAAAATGGTGCGTTAACCGTTGGAATGTAACAAAGGATGTTGCACCAGGCCCCACTAGCCCCGTCCGAGCCTCTGTTCACTCGCCCGAACGGGGTTCGCAGGTAACTGTTGGGTTGAAATTTTCAACCCGGAGGCAGGAGCCCCCCAGTCGCAAACAAAAAAAGGGAACTTCAATTCCCAAAGTTCCTTTCACCGCGCCACACCAGAGCCAATCAGGCTGAGCGGCGTGGCAAAAGGAACGTTCGGAAATGCGCTGCAGCCAATCAAAAAAAGCCGCAAAGAAAAACCGCCGCGGGAAGAAAGCACGCGCAGCCAAAACTACAAGCCCCAGCGTCCTGCACGCCATGAGCGCACAGAACGCTGAGGCATCCGGCGCACGAAAAAAAAGTAAAAAAAAGGCCGCCGCTGCTGCCATTCTTCCCCACGGGCAAGCCAACATGGCCCGTGGGGGAACCCCCCCCCCCCGCCGCCGTGGCCCTTCTATTCAAAGGGCCAGCCGGCGCGCAAAAAACACGAGTAAAAAAAAGGAAACCCCCGGCCCTTGCTGCCCTTCTGTTCGAAGGGCCAGCCGGCACGCCAAAAATAAAAGCAACCCCCCCCAAAAGCCCTTCTTCCCAACGGGCCAGCCATTATGGCCCGCGGGGAAAAAAAAGAAACACCCCACCGCCGCTGCCCTTCCTTCCCACGGGCCAGCAAGTATGGCCTGTGGGAAAGAAAGCACCACCACCCTGCTAATGCCCTTCCTTCCAATGGGCCATCAAGCATGGCCCATGGGAAAGAAAGCCTACCCACAAATGCCCATCCTTCCCACGGGCCATCCAGCATGGCCCGTGGGAAAGAAAGCCTCCCCGCAATTGTCCTTCCTTCCCACAGGCCAGCCAGCATGGCCCGCGACAAAGAAAGCCACCCCCCCACTGAAAAAAACACACAAAAACACAAACGAAAAACATTCAAAAACACACCAAAAACCAAAAATTACACACACACACAGCCAAAAATAAACAAGAAAAAAACACACATACACCCCCCCCAAAAAAAATCCCACCCCCACCCCAAAAAAAACCGCAGAGAACTTACCAAAAGACGTCTTCCTTCTATGAGAACCGGAACTCAAATGAAAAAGAGAAAACTTACCGGAAGCGACACCCAGAGGACAGAAGAGACAAACAAACCAAAAAGAACCAAAAAAACCCACTGGGAGCGCAAGTCCGCCGCAGGCAGACGAAGTGCCTCGAAGCCACAAAATCAAAAAACCTTACACCACCATTTAAAACAGCCCATCACCATTAGTTCAAGAAAAATACGAAACCCTTTAGTATACAACACAATTTTAAAAAGCCCGGCACCGCCGGGCAAACTATGCTAGTCATATATAAAACGCTGAAAGATAACATTTTGGTGGACAGAAACAAAGGAAGTGTGTGTGTGTCTCTGTGTATGTGTTTGCTCGCATGCTTGTGTGTGTGAGAGAGAGAGAGAGAGAGAGAGAAAGAGAAGGGGAGAGAGAAATCCTGATATAAAATGGATTTCCAATATGCAGAGGCCTACCCACTGTACATAGAGTGTATACTGAAGAAATCAGTTGAGAAATAAAGATGTTTATTCATCTCCACTTTAAGAAAATGTATAAATATGCAGTCATTTTCTTGGCCGCAGCGCCTGCATGCTTGACAGTTATGGTCACCTCATACCAGACCTCACCTAGACCTGGGGCAAAGGCAAATCCAGTTTGATTGATTGGGACATTGTGTATTCATCATTAGTCCAGGCTCCGGCAGACAAGACCTGGCAGGTATCTTCTTGTATGCAGACGGCTTTCCTGGTGTGGTCTTGGTTTTTCTGGCATCTTAGCTGTGAAATTTTATACACTTCTGCAGTAGGGATTAAGGCTATCAAGCCTCCAAGATTTCTCATCTCACTGACAGCATATGGCAACTCAACCTTGCTATAATGTCCCCCTCCTTCCCTCTCCCCAAGAAAGAAAGAAAAAGGTATGCAAAGGGGGAGAGGGGGTCTCTTCTTGCTGAGCCTTGCTTGTCACTGGGTGGGCCCATGGTCTATCAATCAATGTCTCTTTTGAGACAAGAAGAGGCTGGAATAATCCATGAGCATAACACAAAGTTCTCAATGACTCCAAACCTATACTGTATTAGGATTTCAGCTTCTTTCCGGGGATAGAGTTAAAGGGACAAGGCAAACAAGAGAAAGGACGGATGTGGTTAGAGAGACTGTTTGGATTAAACATTGCAGTCAACATTCTTTTGTGTCTAGAGCCCTCTTTGTGTGTTACTTACATGGTTGGAGTCAACACAAATGGAGCACCTATTCCTACCATTACTTTCCTAGGACCTAAGATCACTGCAGATGGGGATTGCAGTCATGAAATAAAAAGGAGACTGATTCTTGGGAGGCAAGCTATGAGAAACCTGGAGAACATAGTTAAAAGTAGAGACATCTCACTGCAAACAAAAGTCTGCATAGTCAAAGCAATGGTATTCTCGGTGATAATGTATGGTTGTGAGAGCTGGACCATTAGAAAGGCTGAGCGCAGAAGAATAGATGCCTTCGAGATGTGGTATTGGAGGAGAGTTTTGAGAGTCCCCTGGACAGCGAGGAGAACAAATAGGCCAATCTTAGAAGAAATCAACCCTGACTGCTCATTAGAAGGTCAAATAATAAAGATGAAGTTGAAGTATTTTGGATACTGAGAAGGGAGGATTCACTTGAGAAGGCCTTGATGCTGGGAAAGGTGGAGGGCAAAAGAAGAAGGGGACGGCCAAAGATGAGATGGCTGCATGGTGTTGTGGACACAGTGGACATAAGGCTGGGCGAGCTGAGGTGGATGGTGGAGGATAGAGGTGCCTGGAGGACAATGGTCCATGGGGTCGCAAAGAGTCGGAGTCGACTGTACGACTGAACAACAACAGTCCTACCTACCTCTCTCACAGCTTTCTTCAGATGGGAAATGACACCTCTGAAGAGGTTCCTATTCATGTGGAGGGTGTCTATGTGAGAAGGAACATGTAAACTTGGAGTTTTTGCTTGAGTGGAAAGCCTCTATATAAAAAGCATCCTCCTCTCTTCAGATCTGGCACTTTCCTCATGAGGTAAGCCATGAGGGAGGGCAGCAGGCTAGGCACTTCTTCTCTGTGAGTTGAAACCAACAGGCTAAGTAATGGTGGAAAAGAGCTTAAAAATGGGATCTCAACTTGAAAGTATCTCATCAAAGCACACTGGATACCAGCCAGCTCCTGGTACTAAGCTGACTTGTGTCTTCTTGAGGGGGAAAAGGTAGAATTAATAGGAAAGGAGGGTGGTCTGGTGGATGGACAGATGGACGGACAGAACAAGCAAGCAAGGCTGATATGGAGAATAAGTTTGGATGAAATTTTGCTCAACAGAAACCTCAAACTCCTCACAACATTGTGTTTCTCTGCAACAATTGTCACAGCCAAATATGTGACACATTCTGTGGCAGAGGAGGTGTAAAGGTTATAGTTCATATACAGCATTGTTAAGATGGAACAGAACTATGTCCCTTCTGTTACTCTGAAACAGTGTAATGCTCACTGGATGTCAATTGCATCAAGGTGCTTGGAGGAAATTGATTTTCTGAATACATTCCAGTCAGACACATGACCAATATAGAGACTTTCTATATCTCCCTGTACCTATGTCAGGAAGAAAAGAAAAGAACAGACTGAGTGGAAGTCTGACCCTATTCATATTATCTTTAATACCATCCATTGATACTACTAACCACAGTCTCCTCAAGGCAGAGCACAGGAGCCTATATCCTGTCACTGGGCCCAGCTAGGGTAGACATACTGAATTGATTGCTGCACTGTGAGTAATCACTTAAGCAAATCTCATTGGTTCCATGGGTCTACTCTGGTTGGAACTCCCAGTACTTTTTGTTATAATTCTGTTCCTAGTCAGCTGATTGGCTCCAGAAGGTAGTTCTAGGAGATTAATGTTTGGCTGTATTGACTATGTGTTTTGGTGTTCTGTGTGGGCCATGCATGTTCCCAATGACATTTAAAGTCTCAATAAAACCACAGAGGTCATGTGGATTTTTTAGGTGTATTACTATGTCGATGACAAACTTTCTGCTATTTTCACCCAGTTCGTGCTTTCTTTTGCATTTAGTTTGTTTAGACCTGGGATTTTTCATATCCAACATTAAAAACCCATATATTTGATTTTCATGCATTCCTAGCCTAGATTTCTACTTCTTCTTCTTCTTCTTCTTCTACTTCTACTACTACTACTACTACTACTACTACTACTACTACTACTACTACTACTACTACTACTACTACTCATGTGGATTTTTTAGGTGTATTACTATGTCGATGACAAACTTTCTGCTATTTTCACCCAGTTCGTGCTTTCTTTTGCATTTAGTTTGTTTAGACCTGGGATTTTTCATATCCAACATTAAAAACCCATATATTTGATTTTCATGCATTCCTAGCCTAGATTTCTACTTCTTCTTCTTCTTCTTCTTCTTTTACTACTACTACTACTACTACTACTACTACTACTACTACTACTCATATTGAGGGAGATGCAAGGTTTTTGTTCTAGCACTTCTAGTGGCCTCCACCAGTGTTATTTGTTATTTGGTGTTCTTGTAATATTTATTTGATGTTATGTCTCCACCTGGGCCTGCCTTGTGGTCTTTGCCCTTTTCCTCTTTTCACATAAGCTTTGCATGGCATAGAATTCCAAGGCATCATGGCTGGAAAATGGATTTTGGTTCTCCCCAGTGGCTCAAACCAAAACCACAAGAGGTGATCCGAGGCTACTGCAATAAGCAATAAATTTGCATGATTTATTTAAACCAGAAGATACAAACAGAGAATCAGATCTGTGAAAAGAAGGTACAACAAACACCTAAGACAGAAAACATTCTTGAAAACTGTGGTGAAGATTAAGGAAGATACAGAACTCAAGAAAATTCAGATAAAAAAATTAGTCCTGTGAGAAACAGAATAAAATACAAAATAAAGCCATGGTCTGAACTTCTAAAGCAGGAGTCCTCAACCTTTTTAAACCAGGGGCTGGGTCATGCTCCCTCAGACAGTTGAGGTGCCTGACTGGTGGTCCCCATGAGCCCACATTCCAAAATCCCCCCCCCCCACTCCTCCTCACCGCTTCCTTGCTTAATGGCCTGGAGGAGCTGCGTGTTATGAGTGAAGGAAACACGCCCGCAGCCGCCAGAAACCCTCTGCAGCCACCGGAAATGTGCCTGCCACTGCTTCTTCCACCGCTGCTGGCAGCAGAAGTGGCAGCTGGAGCGAGAGCGCAGGCTGGATGATTTAGTGCTGCAGGCTGGATCCAGCCCACAGGCTGTATGTTGAGGATCCCTGCTCTAAAGAAAACAAGTAAAAAAGGAAATAACAAGGACAAATGAGGAAAAACCCTTTAGAAATCTAGCAAAAAATCTAGCCTAGAAGAAAATAGCAATTACACTTATATACCACCAAAAGTACTTAGGGCTCTCTCTGGGTTCTTCACAAAGTAATTAACATTTTGCCGCCAACATGCTGGGTCCTCATTTTACTGGTCTCAGAAGGATGGAATGCTGAGTCAACCTTGACCTTTAGCTTTAATTCAAGAAGCCTTTTGTGAATCAGAGTCAGAGGACAGATAGTCTTTATTTTTCAAGGGAGTTCTGTTCTTAATGGCATGTTATCTGTGCTGTCTAGCTTGCCTCAAGTGCTCATTATTAGCCATGCAACTTTATGGGAAATTTTTATGTAGGAACAGGCTTAAAGGATCCTTCTCCCCCACTCCATCCCCCTCTCCCCAGCTGGTGGTGGGATGAGGAGAGGGAAATGGGCTTAAAGGATATTTCCTTCCTCCATCTCACTCTCCTCAGCTGGTGGTGGGATGGGGAGAGGGGAAATTGGCTTAAAGGATCCTTCTTTCCTCCCTCCATCCCACTCTCCATGACTGGTGATGGGATGGGGGTAATGGTCTTGAAGAATCCTTTCCCATCCCACTTTCCTCGACTCCTGGTGGCCAGTGGTGGTGGGATGGTGGGGAAACAGGCTTCAATGGAGCCCTTATTCCCCAGATGTTATGTATGTACAATGTTGCTTTAAGAGATGTTCCCTTGAAATGCATGAATGTAACCTGACCACAATTACAATGTAGCCCAGCTGTAAAGGAACGCGAGTTAGCTGTCCATAGGGGGCAGCTGCGAGCGTTCACCTCACATGGTTCACATTCCCCAAATCACCAACAGCCGCGGGAACTTTCCCGCCTCCTCAAAGAACCACAGAAGAGAGGCGTGACCCGGACGATGTCACGTCGGTAGCAGCCAATAAGCTACCGTGCAGCAAGATTCAATTGTATTGTTCACCTCACATGGTTCACATTCCCCAAATCACCAACAGCCGCGGGAACTTTCCCGCCTCCTCAAAGAACCACAGAAGAGAGGCATGACCCGGATGATGTCACGCCGGTAGCAGCCAATAAGCTACCGTGCAGCAAGATTCAATTGTATTGTGTTACTGTATATATTGTGAGATATCTCCGCCATTACCACATGTTCATACTGACCATCAATGAATAAACCTGTGTTAGTCCTTCCTGCGACTCCTTCTTTGTCTTCCGTGCAAGACACTAAACCAGCCCTCCCCAGCCACTCTCCCTGGCTCCTGGAGTTACTTTTGGAAATTCATGAAAAAAGTAGGATTTCCCCGCCCTTGCCTTTAAAATGTGTATAAAAAACAGGGTGCGTCATGTACTTCAATGTGTCTTATACAAATATGGTATCTACTTGCAATTTCTAGCTTTCTAACTGCTAGATAATACCTGATGATTTTGCCTGTTGTGTGTTGTCATGTTGGAACTGATATGCAACAACCTTAATACAGCTTTGAAGATACAGTAGACCCTCGCATAACGACGTTACCTGCGTTCCCCAAGTAGTGTTGCTAAGCGATTTTTGTTGTTATGCGGGTTTTTATGGAGTTTCCCGCATAATGACATTTCTGTCCAGATAATGTTGGTTATTTTAGCGTCGTTGTCCAGACAACGACACTAAAAATGTTGTTATGCGGGGGAACACGTGGTGCATAACGACGTGTTCTTATGCGAAAATGATGCTATCCAAACGCGTTGTTATGTGAGGGTTGACTGTAAGTCAGATATCTAAGGATGTTTGACCTTTTTTACCATCACCCCTGTGAGATTCCATGGCTCATTGGGGATTTGATTCCAGTCAATCCACTAAACTACACCTTATAACTTCCATATATACAGATATATAGTGTCATTTCATATATCTTTCTCAGAAAAATACAATGCAATCTGTGGTGAGTAAAAAAAAACCCCACCAACTCCCCACTGTTTCCAGATGCACAAAAAGATCACAGTTGGAATCGGCACCCCAATCTGTTTTTTCGAAAGAGAGAAGGCTATTTTTATGGTAGTAAAGAACCCTAGGAGGTTATTTTTAGAAAGCCACAGAGCACACCAAATATTTGTCTGAGTGATTTCAGTCCTCCTGTTGAGGCCCCCTGAAGGGGTCCAGTGTGAGTAAAAGATTTGCAACACTTTAAAGCATTGAAGTCTTCTGTGATTCTTTACCGTATCAATTAAAAGCAAAAATAAGGAAACAGGCAGACAGGAAAACAAGCTCTAGGAAGAAAAGATGTAACAGCAATTTTCTTTAAAGTGCACACTTAAAAATATGCAGATCCAATAAACTAGGGGTGGGCAAACTATAGCCTGTGGGCTGGATCTGGCCCCCAAAACCAATTCATCAAGCCCACACCACCCTCACCACTCCTGGAAGCAGAAGCAAAACATGCCCACACATGAACAGAATGCTTCCATAAATGCACCATAAGTGCGGCAGCTTTTTGCACATGTGTGAGTGTGTTTTACTTCCACTTAGGTGGGAGGAACCATGTGACCAGCCCACTGAACCACGTGACCAGCTCATGCCCTTTAGTGTCTTGCACGGAAGACAAAGAAGGAGTCGCAGGAAGGACTAACACAGGTTTATTCATTGATGGTCAGTATGAACATGTGGTAATGGCGGAGGTACATCTCATTATATACAGTAACACAATGCATTTGAATCTTGTTGCACGGTAGCTCATTGGCTGCTACCGGCGTGGCCTCGCCCAGGTCACGCCTCTCTTCTTGTAGTTGTTTTCTGTAGCTCTTGATCATGCGGGGAAACTCCCGCGGCTGCTCGTGATTTGGGGGAATGTGAACCATGTGAGACTGAACGCTCGCAGCTGCCCTCTATGGGCGGCTTGCTCGCGTTCCTTAACAGCTGAGATACATTGTGATTGTGGACTGGTTACATTCATATATTTAAAGTAACATTGTACATGCATACACAACATCCCTCCCCCCTAGGATGGGACGAAGTCCCTCAACCATTGTGGCTTGCCGCACGTGCGCCTTGGGCGTGCGGCCGCTTGACTTAACATAGGGGAGCCGGCGGCTCCTGGTTCCACGGAGTCCTGCCCTGCAATGGAAAGGGGGGACTCATTAGTGGCTCTGTGTGGCGTCTGTGGTGACCTTGCATTGGGGGACGGGAATGGAATGAATAGTTGGGACGTGAATTCCTGCCTACCGTTTGAGAAGTTTGGGGACCCCCCAGTACGAATCTCGGGACCGACGAAGAGGCCCTCTTGGCCTCGCCACCCCCCGCTGCCTGTCCGGGTGTTCTAGAGACTGTGGTGGGCGGACTCGCCCCTGTTGCCTGCCTTGGGGGTGTTGGTCTCCGGGGAGCAGGAGCAATAGTATACTCTAACACAAAAGGGCTAGGGGGACTGGAAGTACCAGGGGCTGAACTGAAACCCCTCTTCTCGCTAGGACGGGTGGGAGACCACTCCGCTACATCCCCCTGGTACTGCAACTCATATTTATCATCAAACTGATCCCTCTCTTTGAAAGTATCCTCCTCTGTGTCTCCCCCTTGGGTAATGCGGGTGGGGGAGGACCCTAACGCTGATTCCCCCTCGCCGGTGACTCGCCTTCGGAGTTGGTCGGCATGTCTCCTCCAGAGTAGACCTGAACTAGTTTCGACCCTGTAGGATACCGGCCCCATTTGCTCGATGACTGTCCCTGGCACCCACGCTGGCCCCGAGGCCGCGTAGTTTCTGCAGTGAACTGGGTCCCCTACCGAAAAACTTTTGGAGCTCCCTCCCCCTATGCTTATATTTCTCCCTTCATCCTCCACCCTGGACGGATCCATCCGGTCAAAAAGTGTTACCGGACGCCTCCTCATGAGGAGTTCGGCTGGGGAAAAACCTGATGCTAAGGGGGTCGTCCTGTAGCAGATGAGGAACTGGCACAGATGCAGGTTCAACTCACCAGGACCCATGCGCCGCAGTGCGTCTTTCGTAGTGCGCACTTGGCTCTCTACCTGACCGTTTGTGGCGGGGTGGAACGGGGCAGCGGTTATGTGCTTGATGGCGTTCCTCTCCATAAATGTTTTGAACTCTGCCGACGTGAAGGTACTAGCGTTATCGCTTACAAGGACGTCGGGCAGGCCGAAGCAGGCAAACAGCTTGCGCAACTGTTTAATGGTTGCGGCAGAGGAAGTGCTGTTCATGGGGATTACCTCCAACCACTTGGAGTAGGAGTCGACGACTAGGAGAAACAAGGACCCGCGGAAAGGGCCAGCGAAGTCGACATGGATCCGGGACCATGGCCCGCGGGCCGTATCCCACTCCCTATGGGGTAACCAGGACTCCTCGGGCCGAGAGCTCTGGCAGCTCTCGCACGTGCCCACTAAACGCTCTATGTCCCCGTCCATCTGGGGCCACCAAAAGAAACTCCTGGCCAGAGCCTTGGAGCGTACGATCCCGGGGTGGCTGATGTGCAGTAGCCTCAGCACCTTGGCCCTCAGCTTCTCTGGGATCACCACCCGCTGGCCCCAAAGTAAGCAGCCCCTTTCCAGGGAAAGCTCTACCCTGCGCCTGAAGAACGGCTTGAAATGTTCCTCGGGGGAGAGACGGGCCACCCCTTTCTCACCCAGGAACTAACTTGGGCCAGGATTTTGTTGGCCGCCGTGGCCTTGGCGAGGTCGGCCGGCACAATTGGGGGTGAGTCGAGAGACTCGATCAGCAGGACTTGGTGTTCCTGCTCTACCTCGCACGTGGGATCCCCTAAACTAGGGAGAGGGGATCGGGACAGGGCGTCTGCATGGGAGATCTCCTTCCCTGGGCGATAGACTAGCTCATATTGGTAGGCGTTGAGAAAAATGGCCCAACGCAGCATCCTGGGGGATAGAATCTGTGGGGTGGGTTTGCCGGTAGTGAAGATCCCCAGAAGTGGCTTGTGATCCGTCACTACAGTAAACTCGCGGCCATATAGGAAATCGTGGAACTTCTTTGTTCCCGCGATTATTGCTAGGGCCTCCCTATCTGTTTGCGCGTAATTGCGCTCGGCCTTCGAGAGGGACCTTGAGTAGTACGCCACCGGGGCTTCCCTCCCGCTCTCCAACACGTGGCACAGGACCGCCCCCACCCCCACCGGGGACGCATCACAGACTAGCACCACTGGTTTCTTCGGATCAAAATGGGTCAGGACCGCATCCGAAGACAGGAGTGACTTAAGCTCTTTGAATGCCCTCTCCTGCTTGTCCCCCCACCGCCAAACCGCATCCTTCTTAAGTAACGCGTGCAGTGGCTCCGCGACCGATGCCTTCCGAGGCAGGAAGGAGTGATAGAAATTTAGGAGCCCTAGGAACGACTGCAGCTCTGGTTTCGCGGTGGGGCAAGGGGCGTCTCTCACGGCCGCTACCTTGGATTCAGAGGGTTTGATTCCGTCCGGTGTTACCTTAAACCCTAGGAACTCTACCTCCCTCGCGAAGAATACGCACTTGTCCCTCCTCAATCGAAGTCCTGCCCTCTCGAACACTGAGAGAACCCCATCTAGCCTCTTTGCTAACTCTAGTTCGCTCCCCGCTGTTATCAACACGTCGTCGAAGTATGGGAGGACGCCTGGAAGCCCCTTTAAAAGGCATTCCACGAGGGACTGGAAAATTCCGGGGGCTGAATTCACGCCGAATTGAAGGCGCGTTACCTTAAACGCCCCCTTGTGCGTTACGATTGTTTGCGCGGCGGCAGCAGCCGGGGTTACAGAGAGCTGCTGGTATGCCTGGGCCAGATCTAGCTTGGCGAAACACCTCCCCCCATGTAACGTGGCCAGCAAGTGGCTGACCACTGGCACTGGGTATGCATTTGGCCGAATGGCCTTATTTATTGTACATTTATAGTCCGCACAAATCCTGACCTCCCCATTGGACTTGAGGGCTGTAACAATCGGCGTTTCCCACTCCGCCGAATCGACTGGAACCAAAATCCCCTGCCCCACCAATTTGTCCAGTTCCGCCTCGATCTTGTCCTTGAGGGCGAAGGGCACCCTCCTTGGCTTGAGGCGGATGGGCCGGATTTCTGGGTCCAGCTCAAAGGAAACCGGGGGCCCCTTGTATTTCCCGAGCCCCTTCTTGAAAACGTCCGGGTGTGCGTTGCACACGTCCCGCATTGGGTCAGTCTCGATGGCGTTAATGCCGGACAGTTCAATCCCCAGGGGAGCAAACCACTGCGTTCCCAAAAGGCAGCACCTCCCCCCTTTAAGGACCACTAGGGGCAGTTTCTCGGAGTAGCTTTTGAACTTCACCTTGAAGTTCCCCACCCCCAACACTGGGATCCCATTTCCCTGCACGTCCCTTAAAATGGATCTCATGGCCCGCAGTTTTGGCTGCTTCTCTGGGGGAATGCGCATAAACTCTTTTTGGGACAGGATGGAATAAGAAGACCCCGAGTCTATCTCCATTCTCACTGGGACCCCTTGCAACAGTACCTCTACGAAAAACCGCCGGTGCTCCATGCCCACGCGGTTCACGCCTTCCTCGTTGTAGCCGGCAGAGACCTTCCTGGTGCCGGCCGCCTTCCGCTGTTGCGTCTGGGGGTGCCCGGAGCTGCCCTTGTCCTCGGCTCGCCCACGCCTGCATACTCGGGCGATGTGTCCCTTTCGGCCGCAGTTGTGGCACTCGGCCTTCCGGAACGGGCACCTCGTGCGGTCGTGGGCCGCCCCACAACCGTCGCAGTGGCGGCCCTGCCATTCCCGGGTCTGCTGCTTCTCACCTCGCTTCTTGATCCTCTGGACGTCGTCGTCCTCGCTGGAGTAGGAGTCCGCTGTCGTGGACGACTCCTTGGACGACGTCGGTGTGGCGGCAGGCGGCTTGGGGGCCCACCAGGCCATCTTCGCTGGTGTCCGCCGGGCCGCCTGCACTGGTGACTTGGCCCTCTCGGACATGGCCCCTCGCGACTTGAATATCCGGACGCCGCTCCTGGCCTCCTCGGCTGCTTTGGCCTCCCGCAGTACCTCGTTGAATGTGAGGCGATGGTCGCGGGTCATGAGCCTCCTCTGAAGCTCCTCGTCCCTCAAACCACACAGCATGCGGTCACGGAGGGCCTGGTCCAGGTCGTCCCACTGGCAATGGACCGCTGCAAGCCTGAGGGCCGCCGCGTAGGCGGACACGGATTCGCCCGGTCGCTGGTCTCGCCTGTGGAACATGACCCGGGCTGGGAAGATTGAGACGGGCGGCTGGAAGTGCTCACGCAGCCTCTCCAGGATACGGTCGATGGGCACCTCGTCCACCTTCCGGGGGGCCACCAGGGTCATCAGGATCCGCAGCATGGCCAGCCCCACCTGAGCCAGGAAGTGGGAGCGCATTTTCGCGTCGTCGTCAACACCTGAAGCTTCCATTGCGTGCCGAAACTGGCACTCGTAGAGCTCCCATTGCTCGGGCTCGCTGACATCGAAGTGGTACGGCTTGACCTTGGGATTCGCCATCAATCCCATCCTCGTCGCCAATTTAGTGTCTTGCACGGAAGACAAAGAAGGAGTCGCAGGAAGGACTAACACAGGTTTATTCATTGATGGTCAGTATGAACATGTGGTAATGGCGGAGGTACATCTCATTATATACAGTAACACAATGCATTTGAATCTTGTTGCACGGTAGCTCATTGGCTGCTACCGGCGTGGCCTCGCCCAGGTCACGCCTCTCTTCTTGTAGTTGTTTTCTGTAGCTCTTGATCATGCGGGGAAACTCCCGCGGCTGCTCGTGATTTGGGGGAATGTGAACCATGTGAGACTGAACGCTCGCAGCTGCCCTCTATGGGCGGCTTGCTCGCGTTCCTTAACAGCTGAGATACATTGTGATTGTGGACTGGTTACATTCATATATTTAAAGTAACATTGTACATGCATACATAACATGCCCCAAAACGTTTGGGCACCCCTGCAATAAACTGTCCAGAATACTGTTGTCACAGCTCTGCTCATGTAAGGCTGATGATATCGTCAGCCACAACTCTTCATTTTTAATTAAAAGTTTGATATTTTCCCAGTGCTTGGGATCTGAGGATTCCTAGGAACTATTTCAATCTGGGGAAGACTTTGAGGGTTTCAAGATGGGGTGATGCCTTTAATGTTCAAAATGGTTGCCACTCATCAAAGGCAGACAGAAAAGGCTTCTGCTCTTGTTATGTGTTAATTTTTATGTGGCAACAAGCTGATTCCAACTTATGGCATCCCTTGTGGGGTCTCTGAACTGAGATATTCAAGGCATTATTTCACTGGAGCTATTTTCAACCACCTCATGAGTTTCTATGCCTGAGCATGGATGTCAACCCAGGTCTCCTGAAGACCAGATCCAACACTCTAACCTAGGAGTTCCCAACCTAAGTCCATATCCAGCCCATGGTGCCATTTCATGTGCCGGCCCCCCAAGGGCTTTTGAGAAACAAAATGGCCACCTCTTTGAAGCTTTTGTGACAAAATGGCCACCCCCATCATGCAGGCAAGGCAAAATGGCCATCTGGCCCTCGAAGCTGACTGAGAGAACATGACCTGGCCCCTGGCTTGAAAAGGTTGGGAAATTCCTGCTCTAACTACTACACTACATTGGTTCTTGTTAAGTGCACACCCAGAAGCGAATCCAAATTTGTTGTATCTCACGAGTGTAGAGTTGGTTTCATTTTGTTCTTTTTCACTGTATTTTATTCTTTGTATGTGTTCTGTTTTGTAAACTGTTCACAATGGGTACAATGTCCAGATGAGTGGTATAGGAATCTGAATGAATGAATGAATGAATGAATGTGCCAGTGCTGGGGAAGTTGCTGCTGTTGTGTTGTTGTAGCTAAGGAACAAGATACTGGTCATGAATTAGAAAACTGTTACATTAACAGGCTCAGGATTCATAAAAGAGCCTTTGTGGGAAGTTTATTTATACTTTTTGCATGGTCTGTTTCCATAACTATTCAACCATTGTTGCTTTAGAGAGGATTGCATTCTGTATTACAAGATCCTTGTGCTATACAAACTGTGTAAATACAAGGGCACAATTTGTGGATCTGATTCCTATGTGATGCCATAATGTCCACTAACTGAAGGGGGTGAGGTTTCTGGAATTCTAGACTCCCAATGTCACATTTCCCCAGATTTTCTCAGGTAGACTTAGGGGAGAATCACTTAGATGGTGTTCTTAATGCTACTGCAACTGGATAGACAAACATGCATTAAGCCAATTGGCAGTGCAATGTGGTTTGGTGGACAGAGTAATGGACTAGGGCTCAGGAAGCTTTGGTTCAAATCCCCACTCATCCATGGAAACTCACTGGGAACTGATTAAACCACTTCTTTTATATCTCATTTTTTTTGGAATAGTCGCCATGT
Organism: Bradypodion ventrale; assembly: GCA_035047345.1. Classification (NCBI taxonomy): domain Eukaryota; kingdom Metazoa; phylum Chordata; class Lepidosauria; order Squamata; family Chamaeleonidae; genus Bradypodion; species Bradypodion ventrale. The sequence continues at coordinate 478,258,147 of JAWDJE010000001.1, read as the reverse complement.
TAGTCTGTGTTTCAAGCATATCAGAGAATAAACAAAACAAAACAAAAACATTGTAGCACTTTGAAGACTAACTGTTATATTTTAATGTTAGCTTTTGTGGATCAAGTCTACTTCTTCAGACATGGATGTCAGACTTCATGGCATCAATTTATAGATATCAGGTACATAGGTACAGAGTGATTGGTTAGCATAACAGATAAGTATACAAATCAATATGGATTTATTGAACATAAATATAACAGTTAGTCTTCAAAGTGCTACAACATTTTTGTTTTTGTTTTGTTTATTCTCTGATATGCTTGACTTTCTCAGTGACTTTTAAATCCCTAGTAAGGTCCCTATATGTTGGTCCCAACTTGAAAGCACAGAGCAATGACAATAAGGTGCTCTGGTCACCTCCAGACTTGATTATTGTAATGTGCTTTACATGGGGCTGCCCTTGATGACCATTCGGAAGCTGCAGCTGGTCCAGAATGCGGAGGCTCGGGTAGTGATTGGGTGCGGGCAGTATGCCCGTGCCTTGCCTCTGCTCCGGGAGCTGCACTGGTTACCAGTTTGTCTCAGGGTGCAATTCAAGGTGCTTGTAATGACCTTTTTTATTATTATTATTAATTTTTATTTATTTTCAAAAGAGAAAAAATAAAAATAGCAAACATACAAAAGAAACAATAACAATACATTGCAATATTACATAAAGCTCATGAAAAATAACACATACATAGTAATTAAACTAATTATTTGTAATGGAACACACACTGTTAAATACCCACATTGTAAATTATTACTATAACCATAGCATTCATAAGAGCTTTCAGTATTACAGCTGTTTATTACTTCTTTACTAATTACACATCACTCAGTGAATATTTACAATGCCCGGAGAGTTTAGTATCTATATCATCTCCAAAACCCACTTTGAGATGGTACAGGTCCAAAACTATCCCTAGCCATAAGAGAATGATCCACAAACGGCTTCCAAATATTCCAAAACCTGTTTTCCTTCAATTTATCCCTTTTTACTTTTATCTCCCATGTCAATTTGTCATTCAATGCTAAGCTCCACATTTCCTTATACCACTCTCCGGTCTGTATAATTACATCATTTTTCCAATTTCTGGCGATACATTGTCTACTTGTAGTTAACATAATTTCCAATAATTCTTTTTCCACCTTGTTCAAACCCATACCTTCCACATCTGTTAGCAAAATGGTACCTGACACCAACTTAATTTTTTAACCCATTATTTCCCCAATCTCTTCTTCTATTCTTCTCCAAAATTCATTTATATTTTTGCAACTCCACCACATATGTTCATAAGTTCCAACCGTTTCTTTGCATCTCCAACATAAATTATCCCTTTTATTATCCATCTGATGCAACCTCAGTGGTGTCAAGTACCATTGCCACAACATTTTATAATTATGTTCCTTGATTCTTACTGACATTGTTCTCATTATCCTCTTTTTCCACTTGTTTCTCCATTCATCATTTCCTATTTTTATATTCAAGAGAGTCTGCCCATTCTACCAGGGCAGACCGGAGGGGCTGCCTCAGTGTTCCATCGGCTAGAGGGGCTCGCCTTTCTAGCACAAGGAGGAGGGCCTTTTCCATGTCTGCCCCAACCCTGTGGACCCTCCTGCTGGCAGAATTAAGGCTACAGTCAGAATTGCTGCCTTTTAGGGAAAGGTTGAAAACCTGGCTGGCAGGGCAAATCTGGGGACCTGACGGGGTGTTGACTCCAGCTCGTTGGCTCTGTTAGAGTTATATGTCCCTCTTACTGAGTGTGGGGAGGGGAGGGTCTTTTTAGATATGGGATGGTTTTTAAAGAGTCTTTTATTGCTGTTTTTATGGGGTTTTTAAAATATGATGTGATTGTGTGCCGCCCTGAGTTGCCCTAGGACAAGAGGGTGGGATATAAGTTCAAATAAAAATTAATAATGTTTACTGCCTCCATAACCTGTTAGCAACTGGACTCTTCTTGTAGAATTTGATCCATTCTCACTTAACACAAATTGCTCGACAATCCTTAGATAGAAAGATACTTAAAAGGCCAAGCCCAAAGCTGGCATGGTTGATTGTGATGCCCGAGAGCATGCTTAGCAGAGAGACTTCGATGGCAAGGCTCTTCTGTGATAACCGTGTTTATGAGTGAAATGTACACTGTAGAAACATATCTTAAGGTTAGTATGGGGGGACCTCACACCAACATGCTTACAATGTTTACGCCTGTGTTCTGTCCATTGGACTTGATGACTCGAAGTTCCTGCCAACATAGCAGTTTGAAAGCACAAAATTGCAAAATAGATAAATAGGTACCACTTTGGTGAGAAGGTAAACAGTACTCTGTGAACTCCGGCATCTAGTCATGCCTGCCACATGTCCATGGAAATGTCTACAGCTGCAGACAGCACTGGCTCTTTGGCTATAAATGGATATGAGCACCTAACCTTAGAGTTGGATATGACTGGCTTTCAAGCAAGGGCGACCTTTGCTCTTATCGCTGTGCATTGGACTTGAGGCTGAAAATGTACACGTATCTTAGGTGATGGTTTCCCCCTTTGAAATGTTAATTTTGGGGCAACAATATCTCTGGCAGTATGGCTGCTGGCCAAGCTGGCTGTGAGATTTAGGGAGGTGTCACACAACACCCGCCCACCAGCGTTTCCTATCTCTAGAAGAATAAATATGCATAGTCATTGTCGCAGACTTGAAGAGGTTAAGCGACAAGCACAGAAGCTTCATCAAACGCAACTACACCCTCCACCATTTATTCACTTGGATACGAGTAGCCGCCGCCGAACCCGCAGAATATTATCATTCCCTTATATGTGGTAGTCCAAAATCCAGATGGCAATAGTATTTAACAGAATGTTTCATTTTAATTCAGTAGACAGAGAAACTCTAACCCACATTACAGTGCCAAATCCCTCTTCTTCTTATAGAGCAGTTTGAGCCAAGTGTGGTCTTCCAGATGTTGTGTGATTACATTTCTCACCAGCTTTGGCCAGCAGGAAAATAGTAAAGAATGCTGGGAATCTGAAGTCAAAGATTTTTTTGAGGGTCCCTCTCTATTGTAGGGAATACATTAGGGACCTTCAAAGAAATTAGGTGGCACAATGAGAAATATTAGCAAAAAAGGCAATAGTTCTCAGCCCTTCAATCTCCAGAAGTTTTGGCTTCAGGAACTAGAAAATGTAATCAAAATTGTGAATGTCAGTTGACATGAGAACCATGTACAGTTTTATGCATTTTGACATGAGGATTATCTGTTCCGCCTGATCCTAACTGTGTTGCAGAAAGAGGTAGTAGCTGCCTCCCTTTGCCTAGTCAAATAAACACAAATAGACAAATAAGAACAATGGCAAAAATCATAATTGCAACTGCATCAGTCTATGTCTATGCATGTACATGCACACATACACACAAACATTTGCCCAGTCTCAATAATTAGTTCTGTAGTTCTTTGCTGAGGTGTTCTAAAAACATCCTTGCTTCAACTACCTTTTATTGATATTTTGTCATGAATCAAAATTAAATTTGGTTAAAGCTGCGTTGTTAAGGGGCAGAGAATCCAATGGTACTGGTAGAGATAGGAAAATGTTGATTTTTTGGAATTCATTGACCCAAATTTTACAGTCAGCATGACCACGGACTTGTTGGCTGTAGTATTCTGGGAGCATATGATATCCACTGTTTATAAACAGTAAGGTTTAACCATACTGGATTTCACCCATACCTGTAATTGGATTATGAAGTTTTGATAGAGCAGAATGGTTTCATTCCACTTTACGTCATCGCAGAGTGAAACCAGATGATCCTTCTGATCTTAGTTCTTAATTTTAGAAATACTAATAGGATAAGCCAAACCCAAGCAAATAAATCTCTTTCACAGGCAAAGTTGAAGTATGCCAAATTTCAGAAAGGATCCCCCATACAGTCTTCAGATTACAAATTTGCCCTCCTTCCAAGCAGCTCCAAAACAAAATCCAAACAGTTGGACTACCCTCATGTTTGTATGTATGTGCAGAGCATCTGATCTGATTTTTGTTTTCTGGCAACTTATCTGTCACTTTCTCCCCTTTTTACATTATATGTTCAGCTAAGTTAACAGGTTCCTTAAAGTTGTTGGCGTCCTCAAAATACCTTTGAAATGACAAACTGAGACTAGTCAGGGCTATTGCTAAAAGAACTGAAGTGATGGGGAGAGAGAGAGAGACTATGAGAGCCAAGAAGACTGTCAAAAACTGAAAAAGAGGACCGAAAAAAGCAAAAAAGGACTAAAGCCAGGGGAAAATATCTCAATTTAGAGACATTATGTATGCTTTGAAAGCAGAAAGTCACTTGACTGTTCCTGTAAGAGGTACAGACCCTTGCCCAAGATCCTGGTAAGTTCTTATAAGGGTTTTAAGTTAATATACTAAACTAGATGTTACAACAGTCTAATCTGATGCAATTTCATATATTCTGTTTCCTTATCTGCAAATGTAAAAAACAGGGATACAGGAATCCCCCCCGACACACACACACACACACACACACACACACACACACTGTTTTAATGGGAATCCAGCTAATTTATCTTTCTAAGGAAACATGCAGTCAATAACGCAATTACTTTAGATCTTGTACCATTATGTATCATTTTGAATTTTGCAATGCAGATTTCCAATCCACAAATATGCTCCCCAAAAGCATATGTTAGACATGCTGTGTACAAAAAAGAATTCACGAAAGGGACTTGATTTCAAAAACACCTTGCGTATAAAAGTGCATAGAGTGATACCCTTTAATGGTTAGAGACCCATTTGAACCTACCTTAGAAAGCGAGTCTCACGGGTCCCTAGCAAGGAGGAAGGACAATCACCTTATCTAGGGCAGCTAGAGGAGAAAACAGTGGGAGGGATAAGAGGGCTGAAGCTAAAGGACTCAGAACAGTTGTCAATATCAGAAGAAGAGGAAACATGGGGAGAGAAAGTTCAACAGTGATATCCCATCTTCTGCACCACTGCAGTGATACAAGAGGACCTTTGTAGAACCCTCCTCCCACTGTTTGATCATGGAATGTGCCAGGGTCCTGAAGCTACAACCTCACAGCATTCTGCCAGTCCTCATACCAGCATGGAGAACATTAGTAAAGGTAAAGGTCACCCTTGCTCGAAAGCCAGTCATATCTGATTCTAGGGTTCAGTGCTCATCTCTGTTTATAGCCAAAGAGCCAGTACTGTCTGCATCTGCAGACATTTCCATGGACACATGATAGGCATGCCTCCACACAGAATGCTGTTTACCTTCCTACCAAAGTGATCCCTATTTATCTACTTGCAATTTCTAGCTTTTGAACTGCTAGGTTGGCAGGAGCTGGGACAGAGATGGGTGCTCATTCCATCATGCAGTACTTGGGTTTTGAACTGCTGACCTTCTGCCTCCCAGTCAGCATCTTAACCACTTGAGCCACTGCAGTCCCAAAAGACTAGAAGGGATAAAATCAGGAATGAGATTATAAGGGGGGGGGACTGGAATAGAACCAGTCTTAAACTACATACAGAGACAACAAATAAAGTGGTTTGCCCATTTGGAGAGAATGCCATGGAATTCCATACCATACTTGGCATGTGTGGAAAGAGAAGGACAAAGACCATAAGGCAGACCCAGAGGAAGGTGGAGAGATAACATCAAAGAAACCTTACCAGAAGACCAAATAACATTTGGTGGAGGCTGCTAGATGTACCAGAACAAGAACCTTGTATCTCCCTAGATACCCAATGGGGTAAAAGAAGAAGAAGAATTGCCCATGCGGCACACATAGGTCTATCCTCCAATGGAGGGAAACTTTGAAAACTGGTTGAGTATGGTAATTGCTGCTCCCTCACATTTGCTGCATGAGACTGACAGATGCCTTACTCTGCCTACACACTGGGGAATATGCATCTGCAGACATTTCTGTGGACACATGACAGACTTGCCTCAACACAGCTTCCCACCAAAGTGGTCCCTATTTATCTACTTGCAATTTCTTGCTTTTGAACTGCTAGGTTGGCAGGAGCTGGGACAGAGACGGGAGCTCACTCCATCATGCATTACTTGGGAATCAAACTTTGACCTTCCAGTCATTGCGTTTAGCATCTTAATCACTTGAGCCATAGCAGTCCCTCTATGGTAGTGTAGACCATACTGCCATGACTCAATGACAATTGTCAGGTGGTGGTTAACTAACCTGACAATGCTGAGGACTAACAGCTATCAGTGGCAAAATTCACAGGGAAGGGTGATGGTCCCCAAATGAGTTAAATCCCACTTGAATCTATCTTGATGGAAGGCAGCAGCTTCATCAATACTGGCCTGGGGCTGATGAGGACTTTGTGAGGTTAAAGGGCTTAGGACCATAATGTGACTCACAGAACTGGATCTGTGTTCATGCTGGGATGTGGAAGGCAAATGGAAGGCCACTGCATTATATTCTCAGGATAATCTTCATGGCTGAAAGTAAAAAAAAAATGACTCTCAGTCCCTGGCAGTCCTTCAGTGTGCAGAGGGTATTATAGTTGTGGATTATCCTTGGAAGAACTGTTCCGAGGAGTTAAGAACACAAATACTTTCACCATCATGATAGACAATATTCAGAATGGATATGGTAGAAGAAGAAGAAGAGCTTCACCACCACCTGGATATTCATGAACTCCCATGAGACACACTATACCAGAGGTTGTTAGTGCTGAAAACTCAACCCTCTAGAGATGTGTGTGTCAGTTGGGGCTGGTACTGTTCTTTTAAATAAAAGCTAGCTACCATGATTAACACAACCAAGCTGGAACCCATGGAACTATGGCCTGGGGACACGCCAGCCACAAAGACCTCAGGAAGCAGGGCTGGTGAGACCCACAGATGCACAAAATATGCATATGGATCACTCACCAAAAAAGAGAGGAAATTCCAAACTAATAAAGAAAGAGGACACAATGCATTTGGGATTGGGGGAAAATCAGAAAGCTGTAGAAAGGGAAATCGTGAGATTCATCCATCCCTATTTGAATCAAGGCCTAGCAAAAGACATAGACTGAAATTAGAGTTGAGAGCAGTCTGTCAGCCAAGCAATGCTGTGGCTGATTATTGTCTTCTTTATTTATTTATTTCTGCCTTCTTTCCTCCTTCCCCCCTTTTGCGTAAATGTGTTTGATTAGCTTTACAAATGAAGAAAAGAAGGGGGGAAAAACACACAGGGAGATCTGCATGAAGCCAGACCCTAATACTTTCTTCCTTGCCCTACCATCATTTATTAATTTGATGTTTTAGCTCCAGTGGGAAATAGACACGAAAACATTGTTCCCTGCTAATGTCAAAAGCTAAGTGCAAAGAAGGGAATGAAGCAACCTTTCCGAGGAGCCGACTTTTCTCTCCTTCTCTAAGCAAGAAGGGAAAGCAGAGGCAAATTCTATCATTGTACTGACCTTAACGATAAAAATGCCAGTATATTAGTGAGCTGCTTGCTTATAATAAATAGCAGAGAATGCTGCTCTAAACAGATAAAGAGGTAATGGTTAGGACTGTCTCTAGAAAGCCATATGTTATACAAACATCATCATAAAATAAGGTTGGAGGCTTTATTTTAATCATGTATAACAGCAAGACATATGCACACCTCAGATTTTCTTTTATCGAGAGTTCATTCCTTTGTCAGCTGCACCTCTCCCCGGATGATAGAGAAGCAGCCATATCAAACAGGCACACGTGGAAGTGTAGGGTCACTTGCTTTTCACACAAGAACGAAGGGTGGTATCCAAAGAGCTATTTTAAGCACACACACACAAACACACACACAAGTGTTCCTGTGCACCCACTGGGAGTTTTCGACTTTTAAAATTTAAACACATGCCTATTCCCCAGATGATCTACTTGGGCAAAACATCTAAAGAATTTTCAAGGGAAGCCAACGTGGTTCAGATTAGGTCTGCAAAATTCCACACGGACATTTTGCACCTCCTTCCTGGCTGTTGATGATTCGTATAAATGCACCCAGAGAGAGAGAACGATTGCTGCTTTGATGTCCGTTTTTCTGAGTTGGAGTTGGTGAAAATGGAAAAGAGGAACTTTTTAGCATGTCCTCCCACTGTAAAACACAGCGAGAATTTGGAAGCACTAGTGTTTAAGCTGGCTGGATAGTTCAGTGGTTTAGGTATCTGGCTTAGAACCAGAGGCTGGGGGTTCAATTCCTCACTATGCTTCCTGGGATCAAATAAGCCAGCCTGTATAGCTGTAGGCAAGCTGCATAGACCCAGGGCACCCCTAGAAGAAGAGAATGTCAAACCACTTCTGTGGATTCTCTACCATAAATTGGAATTAACGTGATGGCAAATTCTTACTCTTACTATTTTTGAGGGTATGGAAGAGCCAAACCAAATTAGAATATGGAGGAAGGAGCTCTCTGGACAAGGAATAACATTAAAGGAGGATATGGCTGAGGTACTCAACCTCCCCTATGTCATTAGGATGAAGGTCAGAGTCCCTAAATGTAAGACCAACATGCTGAAGTGGTGGCTGCTGGCAGACAACAACATGATGCGTGAATGTGGAGAGATACAGAATCCGGCTCATTTGCTGGTCTGCCGATTACTACTGGAAACATGTACCAATGAGGATTTAAATTTGGCAAATGACAAAGCCAAGAAGGTATTGTTCAATATGGGTAGAACGGTATAAAACAATTGCACAATCAAGCCATTTTTGAAAAGGGCCGTAAGGCAGAAGACCTGAGATTTGTGGTCCTAGAATTAGTGAAAACTAAGCAGTTTGAAAGAATGGACATTTCAATCGTATTATTGAAAAGGGAGGGTTATTTTATTCATTGTTTCAATACGCTGCATCCCAGTGGTTTAAATGCAGAGCAAGACTTGTCATGTTTTCTTTAAATAATTTTATAGTCAGGTGACAGTATTCTGGTAGTTTGTCAGGTGTGTGAACTAAAGTGATTGTGGAGAACTTAAATTCTAGACAGAGTGAGTTGGGGATTTAATGTCATGGCCCTGAAAGAAAAAACACGGAGAGGCTTAGACGCGATAAAATATTGAGAACTTAATTGGTAAGAATGTTTTAACCAATGTATTGTGTATTGGGTAATATGGGAAATATTCAGGGGGTATTGAAATGGATTATAATGTTTGCTGTTGTATCTTCTGCAGAACATCTTCCCTTTCCTGATGATAGATAATGAAAAGAAATTTATCGAATTCTCTTCGAAAGAAAGTTTTTTGTGATACTACATGAGTTTATTTGTACATACTTACCTGAAACATTGAAGGATTTGTATTATGAAATTATCAAATTTTTGTTGACACTGAAGATTAAGTACCATTTGATTTTTGGACGTTTTGAAATATTGAAAAATAATTAAGACAGTAAAGAATTTTGTGACTTAACAATTCTTTATTTGGTTTCATTGGAACATATAAGTATTTTCCCACCAGTGAGCGGCTTGATTGTGGAAAAGCCAAGAAGGTGGCATCATTTTGGCAGTTTAAAGTTTGACCTGGACATGAAAGAAGAAGACTATCACTATTAAAGTTCTGAAAAGACTGCCTCTAGACTGCCTCTAGAAAGGTTCACGTCTGCCCTATTGTTGATATTTTTTTTGCCATTACGTGCATTTCCATTCCAAAAAACAAAAAACAAACAAAAAACACAGGTTTTGGGAATGGATTAGTATTTATTCTAACACATGGATCTTACACTTCACTGTTATATTTAATCTGCCTTTCTGTTATGTTCTAAGCTTTTTGGTTGATTAGTGTGTGTTTTTTTCCTTTGTCAGTTTTTGCATATTTTCATTGTTGGGATTGTTTAACTAGTACTTTCCCCCATTATTGTTGCTGTTGTTGGGGACTTTCAACAGAAAAAGGCCCAGAAAGTGATGTAGAAATAATTAAAACAAAGTAAGCATTCACCCACGCAAATTGCGCCACTAGTATAGCCTTTCCAATCATGAAACAGAAGACCATATCTAACCACCAGTGAGGGCCTATTAGATTGACATGGGGTGTTTGGGTGTGGTTTATGTATAAAATAAATACCTGTGTTTTCTCCACAGCATCATGCATCCTGATCAGGCTTCACAGAGACCCTCCCTCTCATCCTGATGGGCATGGAGAGAAGTAGCTGGTCGCTTTGGGGCCAGGCAGGAATTTTTGGCTCACACCTAGATTGGCTATGTGGTCTGGGTTTTTTTCTTCCTGTCCCATCATACATAGAGAGGGTACTGGGCAATTGGAAGGGAGAGGTTGCTTTTTAGGTCACCTTTGGCAGATATTGCAGTCATTCTAAGTCCTCTATTGGCCAATAATTATACATGAAAGTGCATATTGATGAACCAGTAGTCCCAGGGAGGGGCATACACCTGGGGACAATGGCTGCCTCTTCCATGCTGTGCATTGGATGGATGGTCAGTTGCAAAAGGGAGGGGAGTCCAAAGGTGGACATGGCCCTGCAGGCCAGGGGAGGTATGATTTGGAGAGATTACCCAGACCGCACTGCGAAGACGCCTTCCAAAGACCCAATGGAATTATCTACTGAGTTAATAAAGGTGGGCCTAATTTTCAACCAACACTGGTGTTTGAGTCTTCTGTGGAACTGAGTGGCAAAGGCACTGAAGATAGACAAGAGGTAGTTTTGAAAATTTGGTGAAAGAACACAATGACATTTTACTACAGCCTATAGGCAATTGCAGTACGTTGGGACAAAATGATAGAAGTGGCTTTCAGTGAAGAAAATACATCTATTTTTATTTGTTGTGTTTATGGAGAATACGACCCTCCTTTTTTCCCCCTCCACTGAAGTGAGTGGCAATGAGCAGTATTTGTCCTACCATCGCAGCAAGCCGATTGTATACATTCATTCTCAGCTGTGAATCCTGAGCTTTGTTTGTTCAAGGCACAGGTAGAAACACACAGAGAAAGCAGCTGTTCAAGCTTCCTGGCTTTGCTTGCTGACAGAAAGAGAGAGAAAGGGAGAGGAGGGGGGCCCTCTGTTCTTCTGTGTTCTTTATCCTCGACCTCTATCCTTAAACTGCTAGTGCGGCTGACAATAAAAGCCCATTGCTGTGGACCTGTGAAGCTGGCCAACAGTTTAACTGACACTTCAATAGATCTGGACATGAAAGTCTGAGAACTTTTTGTGGATGCATGTCTCTTTCTCCCTCCTTTCCCCCTTCTTCTTTTCAGCCCTGCCATTTTGGAGGGTTGTTTCATCGGGGGAAGCAATTAAATAAGCCAACAGCAGCTCTCCCTTTCCCTTTCTCAACCACTGGCAGGAAGCCAGCGTCATGCTGCAGAGGTGCAGGGCATGCAGCAAGTGGTTGCGCAGAGTGACGCTCCGTAATGATATGATGTGGCTGCATGATTAAGAGCTGGCTTCCTGCCGATACCTTTCTGCCTGGGAAACAGCAAGTGCCGTGATAATGCCATCCGTGCTGCTCAACAGCATCGAATCGCAGAAGATGCTGTTTCCTCAAGTCCCCATGTTCACAAAAGGTGAAGACTTTGTTAAAGGTTGGACTCCTGACTCGGCTCACACTTCATTTTTCTGTACTGTTATCAGTCTAAATCCCACCAAAATCTAGCCCTGGAAAGGTTTCACCTTGAGAGAGCAAGCAAGCAAGGAAACAAACAAACCTGACTTTAGCTCACCAACACCAATTATAGGTTGCAGCCTTGCAGTGACCTTTTTTCCTCCTACCCACTGAAGTTAAAAATGACACCGTGGTTCCCCTGCCCCTCAGATTATATCCATGATGTATAACAAATATTGGAATATTTCACCAATACGTCCCAGCTTCTGGAATTAAGAGCAGTCTATAGAGTCTCTTGATTGATACCTGAAAGGACGGTACCCCTTCTTAGAAGAACAGAACAATGTACTGGTTCTTCAACCAGGAATACAACCAATTTTGTCTGATTTTGGAAATTAAACAGGGTTGAACCTGGGTTGAATCTGGATGGATGACTACCCAAGGCAATCCAAGATCCCCAGGCAAAGCTGGGTGGGGGGGGATCCACTTAGTTGTAGTCAGTCAAGATTTGATAGCATGTGACTACATGGATCAATATTTTGTTTCAGCAGAAATTATCTTCTTACAACCTTAATCCTGTACCCACAAGGTACTGCTAAAAGCCTAGACCCCAGGTTTGACAACTGTGCCCTCAGAACTACACCAATGGCAGTAAGCTGGAAATTGGCAGTTGCAGCCATTTCAGTGATTAGGACATGGGGCTTTGCCACCATTTTAATTCCTCACAGGCAATGCTATACAGTCAGTTAAAATGGCGGCTTCTTCCATAATATCCCCTTGGCTAGTATGGCCTTTGGAGCATTTCATTACCATGGAAGAAAAGAAATCGAAACACTGCAAAACACAGAAAAGTAGATCAAGACAAGGTAAGCCAGGCTAAACAAAAAGTCCTAAAAGGCTTTCTAGATAGAGCTCAGTGCTTGAAAAAGAGCCATGCTAGCTGGGGAATTCTGAAAACCATGATAAAAAAGGGGGAGGTGTTGTGCTTCCAAGCTATGGGGAGATGTTTCATTGAGTCTTCTCACCTTTTTGCTCATGAGACTACCTTCCCACAGGTATGTGACAAATTTGTGTGTGTGCAAAAGAGCATTTCGTCTTGTAAATCAACAGCCAGCACCACCTGCTGGCAAGAGCTGACAACCCAATCTGGATGAATTCTGCAAATCAGCTCAAGAACAGAAACAGGAAAAATGTCACACAGAATTCAGCATCTGTGATTGGTGGAGAAAGAACTGTATCACAGGGTATGAAGCTGTAGCTATGTACAGTACTTGGCTCTCCTGTTGAAGGTTGCTTTTTAAGTCTGGAACATTTCAAGGTTTTCTTCTGCCTCCCCCCCCCCCCCTCTCACCTCCAAGGATCATATAATAGAGAATGGGTAGAAAATCTCTGTTTGACATCTAGAGTTGACACCTAGTGTTGATACGAGAGTAAAGAATATTGGGACAGGTGAATAAAAAATCTGACATGGCAGCTCTTGGTGTTTCTCAGAATCCCTGCATCCATCTTGAACCATCAAGGCTCTAGTCCTTATGGAAACAAATGAATGTCTTTGGAAGTGTTATCAGGAAGCTTAAAGTAGGGATAAACAGGAATTTCAGTGGCTGCAGGGAGTTAGATTTCATTTCTGTCATAATTCATTGCTTCTGTCCATCACAACCAAAACTAGAATAGCTTTTGCAAAGCAAGAAAAATTATGCAAACATGCTTATAGAGAAGTAGTTTACAATTTCCATTTTCTAGGGTGCTCTGGGACTGTGCAACTTGCCCAAGGACACATGGGATAGTTCCTTTCCCTGGGAACACAGTGAGGAATCAAATACCAACCTCTGGCTCAACAGCCAGATACTTCACTGAGCTATCAAATAAGTAGGTCTTGACAGTGGATACACATACAGATCTGTGTGTCATGTAGGTGAGTTGAATTGAAATCACAAATAATTAAGACACCTAGATTTCTCTCAGTATGGACAGGGCCATAGCCAGGGGGTGGCCAGGGTGGGTTTGGCCCACACTGAGTTAGCAGTTTGCCCATCCTGGCAAAGAGCGGTTTCCCATAGGAATTCATTGAAAAGAGTGTTGCCTATCCTGAATAAATATTCACCCACTCACATCTAGAATCCTGGCTATGGCCCTGAGTATGGATATGGACATTTTATGAAAAACATAGCATTGGGAACACTAAGTAGTTTTATGGCAGATGGATGGATTGATGGATTGATACTTCCCTCTGCATGGTTCTGTTTTCTTTGTTTCTCTTCTGCTTTATGTAGAACAAGTAACTATTGTAGCAGGAAGGGAGTTTATGGCCTTACTTCCTAAAATCATAAAATAGCATGGTCCACGTTCAGAATACCTGTGTGATCAATGAATTTTTTCCCAGATGTTGCCCAGACAACACGTACTTTCAATATATCCAGGTAGGTTGGAAATACAAGGCACATACTGCTTGGATCATAAGCTTTCTAACCAATCCCCATGTACTATGCATAAGCTACCAGTACGTGCAAAATACGAATGAAATCACTTGGGAAACATCAGAAGCAGGAACCCCAACAAGCAAGTGTGTCTTCTGCACACCTGCTGTAATATGCACACAACAACAATCAGTCAAATGTATATGACATTATCTTAGGAAACTGGACTCTAGGATATAGGTTTGAGAGTAAATTTATATGGAGAAATACTGTATGATTTCCCAACCAGAAACATAGACAGTTAGGTATTAGGGGGCAATTGCAAGTTGTGCTGGCCCACTGCAATCTATCTATCTATCTATCTATCTATCTATCTATCTATCTATCTATCTATCTATCTATCTATCTATCATTTCAGGGGCAGCCAATGTTTTTGCACCATGGGCCTGCCCTGCCCCAACATACAGCTGTGGAGGCCGGAGGTGTGGTTCCTCTTGCCACTTCCAGTACTTCTGGTTTCCGTGTTGGCAGTGGGCACAATTGCAGTGTTTTTTCGTCTGCTTTTGCAGCCTCCACTGCTTCCCATGGCAGCGGGAGTGGGGGACATTTTCACCATGTTTTTAGAATTTTTGCCATGTTTGCTTCTGCAGATGTTTACATGGTCATGTGGCAGGCATGACTAGACACCGGAGTGCACAGACCACTGTTTACCTTCCCACCGAAGTAGTCCCTATTGATCTACTTGCAATTTCTTGCTTTCAAACTGCTAGGTTGGCAGGAGCTGGGACAAAGAAGGGAGCTCATTCCGTCCTGCAGTACTCGAGAATCAAACTGCTGGCCTTCCAGTCAGCATCTTAGCCACTTGAGCCATTTACCGTATATTTGTTAGAGGAGTATAAATTCTGTGTATCTGTAAATAACAACGAATGAGTACCTCATCTGTTCATTTTAAAATAATATTTACAAGAATCCCAAAAATTCTTTAGACTAATTAGTTTTTGTTTAAATATAGAAAGCTCTTCTACCTTAAAAAGTCAAGATAGGTGAAACTACTTTAAGACAGGAACAAAAAACCTGGAAAGAATATAACAAGTAAGAAATGCAAGCTGACTAGTAATGTTGTTAAACCTTGGGAACATTCATATGTCTAAAGAGAAGAAAGAAGAATGAACCATAATCATCTTCATACACACACATGAACATTTATTTCTTCCCACATAAGTGTTAGGAAGCTCCTGTTTGTAATCTTAATTGATGTTGCTGTGAATCTTTTCCAGTGGCCTAAAACTGCAGTAACAGCTGTACTGAAACAGTATTGTTGTACAAGAACCCTGCAGCCCATAATACTGTTTGGAAATGACAAAATTGCATAGCGACCAGACCCATGAGACAAATTTAAATCATTATGCAGAGTTTTACTGTATATTCAAACCCACCTGAAGCATCTTCTACAATTCTCTCTACTGCTCCTTTAGTCATCAACTTTTCCTCCCATATATCCAGCAGTAAGGTAAAGGTTTCCCTTGCTCAAAAGCCAGTCATATCTGACTCAAGGGTTCAGTGCTCATCTCTGTTTCAAAGCCAAAGAGCCAGCGCTGTCTGCTCCTGCAGACATTTCCATGGTCATGTGGCAGGCATGACTAGACACCGGAGCGCACGGAGCGCTGTTACCTTCCCACCAAAGTGGTCTCTATTTATCTATTTGCATAGGTATGGCATTGAGAAACAGAAAATCACATAAATTCATACTGCCTTGCAGCTAGCAGGATTAGACCCTTTAGGTGGCATGAGATAGGCATGGAATTTGGCTTATCTCCAAGAGAACAAAGTCCCACAACTATGAGGCAACCACCAACACTGTTGTATTGTACACACCCTTGATAACTACTAAGTAACGAATCCACAGTAGTATTATGGAAGCATCCTCATTTGATCACGGAGATAGCAATGGAACACAGAGGAAGAAGAATTTGCAAAACTGCCTGAATAAAGAAGAGTGGCCAAAAATGGAATGCTTGGTACTTTACTGAATTATAAACAAATAAGCCAGATAAAGCTGCAGCATTTAGATTGTTTTAAATAACAATTTAGTTCTGAGATTGGTGACTGGCCATTTCCCAGATGTTGTCCAGTGGCAGATCATCTCAGCTCAAGTAATCCTTATTATTACACCTACTCTCTGCTTAATAACTTCAAAAGTAAATCAACTCTTTTGGGGAAAAGGGAGATATGATCCACTGACATCTCTCTCCCAACAATAGGTTTCCTCTTAGATGCACGGAGTTGGTTTATGGCAACCTTGTAAATATATCCAGAAAAGTAATCAAATCCAAGTTCATCCATACTATGGCATTCCTAATTACTATATATGTATATGAAAGCTGGACAACGTAGAAAACTCTCAAGAAAAAACAATGACTCATTTGAAATATAGTGCTGACGATTTTTATAGATATCTTTGTTGGCCAAAGACAAATCTGTGGATTCTAAATCAAATTTATGTCTTAACTTTATGTAGAAGCTAAAACAAGTAAACTGAGGCTTTTGTGTTTTGAACCTATCAAATGATGACAAGACTCACCAGAAAAGTCAATTGTGCTAAGAAACATATGTGTCTGGCTAGACATCCTGCTACAGTAATGGAGTAGACCATGCAGCCAGTGACTCAACACCAAATGTTGGGTGGTGGTAAATAACCTGACTCCCTAAAGGGGCCAACAGCTATGGGCAGATGAGTCCTTTTAGGTGGGGTGTTAGCCTCCTCAGTGGAGGAAATGCCACTCAAAACCGTCATATTGGGCCCAGCGGCAAAATGAGCAGAGGAAGAACCACTTCACTATTCTGATTGCCAACAGTCATGGAGGTGGAAGAGGCCATGCCAGATGGACTGGCTCTGATGGTGCACCTTGTTAATGTCCTCAAGACTGTGGCAGTACATTGCAGTCCCAGTGTTAAGTCCTGCATTTCTCATTTTATTCATGCTGCAAGAGATGGTTCCATGATCACAGTGTGTGGGTCACTTCATGGCAAGCTGGGATCCACCTTACAAAAAATTCACACCAATGGCATTTTTCCTGTTTGTCATTCTTCTTTCATGAAAATGATTTCCAGGAAAAAAATGTATACTTGGATGACAACGATGGCTAGGAAAAGTTAAAGGCAAAAGGAAAAGATGAAGATGAAACATGAGATAGATTAACTCAAGTAAAGGAAGGATCCATTGATGACAGGACATTTTTGAGGTCATTAATCCACAGACTTGTCCTGATTCAGAAGTAACTTGACAGGACATATGAACAAATGTTTACACTTTACTCAGTTAATATTGCAGTGGCAATGTTTCATAAAAACATTGAAGTGTAGAGATGGAAGAGACCACAAGAGTCACTGAGTCCAATACACTTAAAACCCATACGAGTAAGATAAAAAATTCAAAGCCTGTTCAAACAAATAAGATATTCACATGATGTTGAAAATATACTAGTATAAAACAAGCCTTTTCAAAGAGG
Source organism: Bradypodion ventrale (assembly GCA_035047345.1). Lineage (NCBI taxonomy): Eukaryota > Metazoa > Chordata > Lepidosauria > Squamata > Chamaeleonidae > Bradypodion > Bradypodion ventrale. Next base: position 478,240,666 of record JAWDJE010000001.1, on the reverse strand, counting down.
GCATGCTAGAGATGGTGCCACAAATGAAATGTCTTCAGCCATCAATGAGATGTAGTTCCTCCCCTGAAATAGAAACAATGTGTTCATGTAGAGTAGGGATTCTCAACCTGGGACCCATGGGGCAGATGTGGCCCATGGTGCCATTTCATGTACCCCCCTGCCTCCACCATACCAGGAAGTGCCATGAGGTAGAGGAAGGGCAAAATGGCCATCCGGCCCCCAAAGCTGTTTGAGGGAGCGTGACCTGCCCCTTGGTTTTAAAAGATTGAGAACTCCTGATGTAGAGAAAAAGTTTCAAATTATTTCATGTTCACATATATTCATGAGGACTCAAGCTAAGACTGCCCTATTCTTTCCTCATATTTTAACAGTAAACCCTTAAGAAAACCTCAATTGTATCTTGCTCTTTCAAGGGGCAAATTATCTCAGATGCCACAAGTTTGAAGGCAGTAGACTTTCCCACAATAATGGGTGTTTAACAGGGTTCATCATTTAATTCTGGAGATTCTAGAGCTGTGATGGTGAACCATGGCACTCTAGGTGTTCTTGGACTTCAATTCCAAGAACCTCAAGTCCCAGTGAATCCAGACGTATGTGCAGTAAACCCATTCGTGTGGATTCACAGAGACTTGGACTTATGGGATTTGAAATCCAAGAACACCTAGAGTGCCAAGGTTCACCGTCACTGTTCTAGAGTCACATCATGACCAGCGTTTGGCAAAAGTTACTGTTTTGGACTACCATGACTGGAATGAACTAGCTGGTATTGCCACTGGCCACGTACCTTCTCCGCATTTGGATTATGATTAATAGTCTTTGACAGAAAGAGCCAACCCAACAATTTGTGTCTAATCCCTTTCTGAAGCCACCACGGAAGTTAAAGGGACCCACACCCTGCCCTACAACAGCAGGTTCCTTGAGATGTCAACACCAGACTGTTAAACCCATCTGGTCTGTGAAATGCTGGCACCATTATGGAGGTGCCAGCAACCAAAGTACCTTCAACCAGATGATTCAGTGATACTCAGAGATCAATTTTGTCTTTTGGCTCAGGGCACATAACTCCAGAGTGCCAAGTATTTAGAAGAGTTGGGGGCAGGCAGAATAATTCTTCATCTGTGCTTTACTGCCTCCCACTAGAGGCAAACTCATAGGGATTAGGAATCTATAGAAAACAAGGGGAGCCCTCTTGCCTGTCTGGCATTTTGCCCAGGAAACAAAGATATTAATCACAGTTAGGTCAATGGCCTGAGGGTGAGAAAGGAGGGGGAACTCAGTCCCATACTTGGGCCTCTATAATTGTAAACGGCTTCTGATTTGTTCCCCTCTTTGCCAAATCAGTAATGTATCCCTGTTTGGTTGATTCAAGATCTTGTGAAACACCTGTGGGAAAGGCTTTAATTAATCCTCTGTTACTGTTGTAATTGCACTGTCCTAAGGGAAAGCCTTCCTACTAGCCAGGAATATTATTTTAAACATATACTGTAAACAACTTTTGTCCTCAGGAGGGTTCCCTGCTTAGTGTCATGGCTTTTACTCTTTCACTGCTGGGTGCTTAGAGCATTGATTTGCCTAAACTAGTCATAACATGATGGGTGGGCTCCCCCTCTTCTGTTCCAATGAGAAACATTTCATGGCAGATTCTATTCAGGTGGGCCAGAACACTTATTAAATTAACTATGGATGTGTAGTATCTTCAAATAAGGATGCAATCAGACCATGATACAGCTCACATTTTGGTCCATGAGTAAAGGTAAAGGTAAAGGTTGCTCGTAAGCTAGTCATATCCGACTCTAGGATGCAGTGCTCATCTCTGTTTCCAAGCTGAAGAGCCCAGCACTGTCTGCTTCTGCAGATGTTTCCGTGGTCATGTGGCAGGCATGACTAGACACCAGAGTGCACGGAACGCTGTTTCCTTCCCACCAAAGTGGTCCCTATTTATCTACTTGCAATTTCTTGCTTTCGAACTGCTAGGTTGGCAGGAGCTGGGACGAAGACGGGAGCTCATTCCGTCCTGCAGTACTCGGGAATCAAACTGCTGACCTTCTGCTTCCCAGTCAGCATCTTACCTACTTGAGCCACTGCAGTCCCCTCAGTCCATGAGTAGCACAGTCGAATTTAAGCTATTTTTCTGGTGACTACACAATGCACAGGACAACCACCCCAACCCTGTTCCTTGCCCATCCAGACCATTCCGGTACATTGGTAGATATATTTTATTTTTTTTTTTATTTTTTTTGGAGTTAGGCTTGCAAGCAAAGGGGACAGAATCATGAAAGGGCTGCTTTAAAGTAGATTACAATCAGAAAAGCTGTTGAGTATTCTAGTGCAACTCCAACTTGCATTGAATGTTAGCACAATAACCATAGAGACAGAAATACTAGCCTAAACTAAAGGAAGTAGTTTTATATTGTTTGTCTTTAATTAACCAATTGGAAAGGATCCTGTCTTTCCACATCTGATCTATTTGCATGTATTAAGACTTTTCGTGTTCTGGCCTTCTCTCCCTTGTGGGGGGCTTTCAAAGAAGAAAGATGTCTATTTGAACTCCTTCACTTTGAGGGGCTACATGGCAGGTCTAATAGACCTAAAGACTTTACTTTAACTTGTACCTCTTTCTTTTTAAAAAAAGCCAATCTCACCAAGAATCCTGCACACATGTATATTTATCTGACCTAATTGTGAGTAAACAATATTTTGTTCATTCTATATGCAATATATGAAATGAGCTTCCGTCTTCATCCCAGCTCCTGCCAACCTAGCAGTTCGAAAGCAAGAAATTGCAAGTAGATAAATAGGGACCACTTCGATGGGAAGGTAACAGCGTTCTGTGCGCTCCGGTGTCTAGTCATGCCTGCCACATGACCACGGAAACGTCTGCAGAAGCAGACAGCGCTGGCTCTTCGGCTTAGAAACAGAGATGAGCACTGCACCCTAGAGTCGGATACGACTGGCTTTCGAGCAAGGGAAACCTTTACCTTTTATATGCATTTAGTGCAAGTGTATTCATTGGCAGGCCTCAACAGGGAGAAAGCTTGGGAGAACCTGCATTCATACTAAGATTTGCCTAAAACCTGTCCTGCTTTACTGTGCTGCTGCCATATATAATTTTAAAAAAGCAACCCCTTTTAGCATGATCCAATGTATTCCTATATTGCCACCTGATCATAGGTGCGAATTTTTCTTTGAAGTGGCTTAAGTATAATGTCAGCCTTTCTATTGGGTTTTAGTAAGTCTCAGACTGGCTTGACTTGGACAGTTCTTGACTCTGTCTTTGGATCTCCTATAACTAGTCTATCTTGATCCCCAGTAGATCTTTGTTTATTGTTCCAAGGCCCACCCCACTGTACTCCATTGCTTTCTGACTGAAGTGCCCTCAACACATGTTAGTGTGTTGTTTTGATTCCAATGCATTCTGGCTTCTATAGCCAAACATTTTTATAAGTCAATTGTCCAGTGTTTGCAGGAAGACATGGTGAATGTAATTCAAATGCAAAATATTCAGTGATTTAATCATATCTGGGATAAAAATCTTGATAAAAATCTTGGTGTAGCCCATTTAGCTAAAACTATGGATGATTGTGGAAATAAAAAAATATTGGATGTATGTGATAAATCTGAAGACATACAATACATGAATATGGAGGTGGAGGTGGAGGGAGAGAATGATTTTTCATTAATGTGTGTTTTCTCAAACAGGTTTGAATAGAAGAGGTAGAGCTGGATGGATAGCAAATTCAACATTGCTTTCTTGACTCACCTCCACGATGACTAGACACAGGAGAATGCAAAACATTCTGTTACCTTCCCACTGAGGTGATGCTTTTTAATCTACTTGCAATTTCTTGCTTTTGAACTGCTAGGTTGGCAGGAACTGGGGCAGAGGCTCATTTCCTCATGCAGCACTCAGGTCTCGAACTGCTGACCTGCCAACCTTCCAGTCATCACTGAGCCGCTGCAGTCCCTACCCCCACAATAGTACACACTTAATTTGCAAAGGGAAAGAACAAGAACAAGATAAATTATTAAACCCCAAAGAAAGAAGAATGGTAAAGCTTTCTTTTTATTTATTTTTTAAGAAAATATATATTATAGGAAGAGTGTATGGTAAAGAAGCAAAAAGAGAGACCAGACTAATATCTTCTGTGTACTCGCTGTAGTTCTGCCTGTTGTGAATTATTTCAAACTTCTTAAGTGTAAGTAAAATGAGGATCCTTGAAGTCTGAGTCACTTTATTTCATCGGAATGTAGCCATATTTCAATTTGCACTTGAATTAATAGGTGACTACAAAGCTTTGAAGGTCTTAAAGAGCATGTCTCACCTATTATAACACATTTTATTAATCAGTGTCTTGCATTAAGAGAGACCATCAGGCTAAGCATTCATCTCTCTTTCAGAGGGAAGGTGGTGGGTGGTGGGAAAACTCTTAGCACACAGTGATCACAAACCAAAGCAGTAAGACCAGACACTTTTGGAGAGTCACCAGAAAATCTGTTTTTGGTTTGAATCACTTCTGATAGTTAAAATTGGAGTTAGGCAAACTTTTCTATGCTGTGTGCCCTAAATCAGCACTATACAGTATCTCCTATTATTCATATTGCTAGATCATGAAAAACAGGGGTTGTATCTCATGTGCCAGCAATGCAAGGACAGAGGAGGAGGAATTTGTTCATAATATTTATACACTGCAGTTTTCCTGTACAAAACTCAAGGTGGCTCACAATAATTAAAACTATGCAATACAAGTTTTTTTATGTTAAAAAAACTATACGAAAACTATATGGAAAACAATCAAACATTGATAAATATCAAAAGCTAGGTTATGAGCAATTTTAGAAGCCTTTTTAAAAAAATCTAACTATGATAGATGCAGTGTTTCCTAGACCAGGAGTTCCCAACCTACAGCCCATGGGCCAGACCCAGCCCATGATGCCATTCCAAACAACCTGTTACCATCTCCCTTGCACCCAGAAGTAGAAGTGGGTGCATTTACATCAACTGTAAATGCACCCACATGTGCGCAAGCATGCCCATAGCTGACGTAAACATGGAAGTGGGCGCATTTACATCAGCCCTAAATGTTTCTGCTTCTGGGGCATGGTCTGGCCCACTCAGCTGTTCTGGTGGCATAGTCAGGTACACAATGCAAAAAGGTTGGCCACCCCTATCCTAGACTCATAGCTATTGGCTAGAATTCTGTTTTAAAAGGAAAGCTTCTGCCTGAAAATGGAAGGTCAAAGGGAAGGGGGGGGCAAGCATTGCAAAGCCTAGGAGCTGCCACTGAGAACGCCCTTTCAGATATGAGAACAACACAATCTAAGTTCAGCACTGTGCTGTCTAGACCAGTGTTTTCCAACCTTTGGTTTTTGCACTTCAATTCCCAAAAGTCTAAGTCAATTCCCCAAAGCACTGATCAGCCAATGTACTGATTTAGGCTTCTGGGAATTGAAGTGATCTTGTGAGGTGTGGACCCCATTTTGGGAACCACTGGTCTAGACTCAGATTGTTTTGGTCAACTTAGTTGGCTGTCTCATCCAAGCATTAAACAAGGGAAATGCATCTGCTACTTCTACTAAACTTTTGAAAGGATTCCAATAAGCGTTAACCCTGGGTCTTTTTGAGGAACTATCTGGGAGTTAATCTTATAAGCAGAGTTTTATGGAGACTGTGGTCACCGTGGTCACCTGGAAGACTATACTACCGTTGGATACAATGAATTGTTATTGTGTGTATATTTCTGGTTTTAACAATTGTACAATGGCTCAAGTGACTAAGAGGCTGACTGGAAGGCAGGAGGTCAGCAGTTCGATTCCTGAGTGCTGCAGGACGGAATGAGCTCCTGTCTTTGTCCCAGCTCCTGCCAACCTAGCAGTTCAAAAGCAAGAAATTGCAAGTACCGTAAAACCCCTACTTAAGAAAAAGTCAGTTCCGTAGGCTTTTGCTTAAATAAAAAAAAAAATGTAACTCGAAACAAACCCATAGGGAAAAATGGTTTTACATAACTCAAAGCAAATCCATAGGAAAAATGAAATTTTTATGTAAATCGAAGCAAACCCATAGGGAAATTAATTTTTACGTAACTTGAAGCAAATCCATTGGAAAAAGAATCTTTATGTAACTCGAAGCAAACCCATAGGAAATCATATAAATCGGCACATGGTTTTAGCATAAAATCATTATGTAAGTCAAAATTTATGTAACTCAACACATTTGTAAGTCAGGGTTTTACTGTAGATACATAGGGATCACTAACGGTGGGAAGGTAAACAGCATTCTGTGCACTCCAGTGGTCTAGTCATGCCTGCCACATGGCCACAGAAATGTCTGCAGAAGCAGACAGCACTGGCTCTTTGGCTTTGAAACAAAGATGACAACTGAAACCTAGAGTCAGATACGACTGGCTTTTGAGCAAGGGAAACCTTTATACCACTTAGACTGGGAAAATATTATAGAAAGGCAGTATAAAAATTAGACAGACAGACAGACAGATAGTGCTGGGTAACTTCTAACCATCCTTATAAACAGCCATGAAGAGCTCAATTTTGTATCTTTTGCTGTCGAATGTCAGGAATTGTGTAATTCATATGAAATATAGACTTACCAGGGGAATTTTTTAGCCCATGGGATGAAATGCAGTCCCCACATTACAGGATAAATCACTTTGCCCTAAAATGTTCTGCCACCAGAAGCTTCCAAGGAATGTAGTTATCCATTTTAAGGATATTTAGGAGGGTCTATAAGTAAAAGGGATAAAATAGATATATTTCAATACCTGAGATGACCTTCCTGTCACTTCTGATGTTGAAAGACAAATAGACGATTCACTTGACATTGCTGTCATAGGTGAGAGATGCTCCTGCAGTGGCAGTTCGATGCGTTCATCATTTAGCTATTATTTCCTGCTAATCACAATGGGGAAAATCCTATTAGCTATTTCTGCATGTGCAATGCAAAGGGCATAACTTAAGAAGACAAATTGCTGCAAGTTGTGAAACCTGTGTAGACATTATGTGTTGCATTGTGAATCAGGTGAATAAAGGGCAATAAGACCACCTTCCCATGGGAAGCATCAATGTAGCATGGAGTAAAAACAAACAAATACATCCGTAATGTATATGTTGACTTCAGAACTTGCAACAGTTCATAGATCCCTTTACTCAGGCAGAAAACACCCATCAAATTTTGGCCCACGTCTGCTTTTGCCCAGAGTTGAAAAGATAAGCCCAGACACAAGAACAGTGTGTGGGTTTTGCGACACCCTACAAAAACTCATCCTACAACTCACGATAGGATGAAGCACACTTTTCCTTGGGAACCATGTGTACATTGGAAACATGTGCACATCTGAAAAACACATATACTGTATTTGAAAAGGGCATTCAAATAGGCTTCAGGATGATAGAAAGAAACATGTGGAAATGAATGAATGCACTGGGAAAATGGGCACATTCGCAAGGGGAAAGGAATCATCTTCTATTCAGGAAAGTAAGTAAAAATCTCGCCATCATTCATGCTGGCTGGTAAAGTCTTGGGGCTGTCATCCAAAACTGTAACATTTCCCAACTCTGATTAAAGGTCCTGTTGGTTTGATTCAGGAAGGGCAGCACATCTGGAGATTTCAGTCACCGTTACAAGCCTGAGTGACTTTCTTGTCAAACAGGACACTTTGATGCCACTTCCTGTAATACCTTGGCTTTTTAAAATTTAATTGCATTCAACCAATTTGAATAATGGTGCAGAAAAATGGGAAATGAAGGGACTCTGGCAATGGCTTCTCACATGCTGAAATACATGCTAACTGGCTTGGTCACTGTAAAAGCAGGAGGTGTGTTTAATGTCACGTACTTCCCAGGTTAAGTTTTTTAGAGATGGAGGAAGGATGCAAATATGAAAGCTCATCAAACCTTTAAAAAAAAAGAAAAAAAGAAATGCCATAAAAAGTTTTGCAGATCAAAATGCATTGGCCTATTTAAGAAATACCTAATCAAACTTTTTTTTCACACCACTGTTTGGATATTTTCTCCTTGTTCTTTGTCCTCTTTGTTTTTGGATGTAGCAGAAATTGGATTACATATCTCCAAGATCTAACATGCTTGTTATTGTATCACATCAGTTATAGTAATGGTGGACTATACAGATAATATTAATTAATTGATTGGTTGGGTGGGTGGTTTGATTGTTTGCTTGCTTGTTTATAGGCTGTGCTTCTAGGGGGTACTCAAAGAAGCTCACAATGTTAAAATAAAATACAATAAATTACACATTAAAAACAATTAAACCATGGTATTAACTAAAATGCTAGGACTGTGGTGGCTTAGTGGTTAAGATGCTGAACTTGATGACTGGAAGGCCAGTAGGTCAGCAATTCAAAGCCCGAGTGCTGCACAACAAAGTGAGCTCCTGTCTCTGTTCCAGTTCCTGCAAACCTAGCAGTTCAAAAGCAAGAAATTGCAAGTAGATAAATAAGTATCACTTTGGTGGGAAGGTAACAGTGTTCTGTATGCTCCGGTGTCTAGTCATGCCTGGCACATGAACATGAAAAAATCTGCAGACACAGACAGCACTGGTTTTTTGCTGTGTTGATTATATTGTATTACTGATATGTTGTTTAGCCACCCTGAGTCAGCGTAAGCTGAGAAGGGCGGGATATAAATTAAAATCAAAATAAATGGAGATGAACACTGAACCCTAGAGTTGGAAACGACTGGCTTTTGATCAAGGGTGATCTTTACCTTTATTTAATGATTAAGATGCATTAAATGACTGAAAACATGAATAAAAACATTAAAAACAGATTTAAGTAAAAACTGTTGAGTTTACACCAGGCAATCCCATCATGCTTTATGTCTGTTTTGCATGCCAACCTAACCTCTTGAGGGAGAGCATTCAACAATCTGGGAGTTGCCATAGAGAAGTCATTCTCTCGTGCCCCCATCAGGCATACCTCCAGTGGCAATGGGACCAAAAAGGAGGATCTTCTTTGAAGATCTTAAGATCTGAGAAGGCTTATTTGGGGAAATACAATATTTCAGTTAGCCTGGACTCAAGCCATATTGAACTCTACATATAATTGCTAGTACTTTGAATTGAACCCAGAAATAGACTGGTAGCCAGTGCAGTTGTTGTAGTAGGGGCATTATTTTATTTATTTATTTATTTATTGGATTTCTATCCCACCTCACTCAACACAATGTGCGACTCGAGGCGGCATACAACATAGCAGACAATAAATACAATATACTGTACAATAATGCGCATAAACAGTAAATACAATAATACAATATGAAGTTCAAGGGGGAAATATACAATTACAGATTACCCAAATACATATTATCAGTACACATATCAACATGGCAGCAGCAAAGCAGAGGCCAGTTCAATGTTCCAGACAGAAAGAAGGAGCTCCACCCCTCAGCGTTAACGCCAGTGGCAACAGCCGCAGCGGGTCTTCTCATCCTCCAGGGGGGGCACAGGTGCTTCTACTCCCCATGGTTTGCCCAACCAGGAGGAGGAGCTCCACGCCGGTCAGTGTGCCAGGCGAAAGACTCGTCGGGGCCAACATCGGAGGTGGGGGAACAGGTCTCTGTGGAGCCACAGGTCTCTCTACCCCCTCCCCCCCTCGGCCGGCGTGCCAGGTGAAAGCCTCATTGGGGCCAACGTAGGAGGCAGGGGAGCAGCCCTTGTAGAACTGCAGGTCTCTCCACCCTGCCTCCCCCCCCGGCCGGTATGCCAGGTGAAAGCCTCGACGTGGCCAATGTTGGAGGCAGGGGAGCGGCCCTTGTGGAGCCGCAGGTCTCTCCACCCCGCCTCCTTCTCCCCCGGCCGGCGAGCTGGGCGAAAGCCTCATCGGGGCCAGCGTCAAAGGCGGGGGAGCAGCTTTTGTGGAGCCGCAGGTCTCGCCACCCCGCCTCCTCCTCCCCTGGCTGGCGTGGCAGGGGTTGCCAACCTTTTTCTGTCACAGGCCTGACCATGCCCCCGGACAGCTGAGCAGGAAGCAGAAGCGGGTGCATTTACAGCTGTCATAAATGCACCCATTTCCACGTTTACGACAGCCGCAGGCATGTTTGCTCATGTGTAGGTGTGTTTTACGGCTGATATACAAAAGACTGGAAAAACCGTTCAACAAGTTCAAAAAAGAAGAAGGAACACAAAAAAACTTGTTACTAGAAGGGTTTTGGGACCACGTCATAACTTTAACTAACTTTGAAGATTTATAAGTATTCATTTACAAAGGGATTATGAAGATTTATGTTTTACATGTATAAGGCATGTATAAGACCTTCGGTATTTTTTGAACTTTTTTGAACTTGTTGAATATTGATATCACTTATACATACTGAAAGTTTGTATACTGACATTAAATACTTTTTTCCACTATAAATGGGTTTTCCAGTTTTTTGCATGTCTATACCATTTGGCCATACTTTGTTTTACGGCTGATATAAACACACCCACTTCGACTTCCGGGTGCATCAGAGGTGGCAACGGACCGGATGGGATGGCATTGGGGACCAGGGCTGGCCCATTGCCTGTAGGTTGGGAACCCCTGATATAGACTGGTTATATTCAAAAGCTCTATTCTTGAGATCACAGAAACCAGCTCACATTACCAGAAACAAGAGGGGGAGCAGAAACTACACACACACGTGTGTGCGCGCACACACACACACAGAGATCCTAAGGAAAGACCATCCTACTTTAGAAGTCAAACTCTTAAAGATAACTGTGGCAGAGAGGCAAGAAAAAACTATCCTTTTTTCCTGAACTGCATATGAGACAAACAAACATGATGAAAAGCAGTGACAAATAGATGTTTTACATTTTATTATTCCTTCTTCTTCTCTAACTGAGCCTTCAGATATAATCAGCATGCAGGACCTCAAATTAAATTGCATTACTATTCTCTTACGCTCTTTAAATACCCCCATCAGAAACATATGACTAAACAGTATAACTTTTTTAGCTGAAGTGTTCAACTAAGCAAGTATATGCATTTTTCAACAGTATTAAATTAAATTAAATCAAACACCGCTTGTCAGCCATGAGCCAGTAGCTGAAGCTACTTCTATCGAGCAAATGGACTTCATTAGACGTGAGAACCATCCATAAGCTCAGATCTTTAGGGATGACAAAAATTCCCACTGAATTCCCAATTTAGCTTTCCACCCACGCTGCCAGCTCTCGCTCGTCTGGTTCTTGGCAAACTTACTAACAAAATTTGTGTTGGTAGAGACAGAAAATTGAAACCCGAGTCCAGCCCCTGCCAATCCACCACACCCGCAGAATGGCTCAGCTTCCAACATCTGATCACTGTTTTTGAAGGCTATGTGCAAAAGGGATTCAAGTTGGTGCTGCTGCCAAACTGCAGTGGGGATTTTAATCTCACCTTCCATATATCTGCCCATTTATTTGTGCTGCTGTTGGGTGATGATGAGCAATCTAAAAGCTGCAATTCCTAGGGTTAAATACTTTTGGAAGAAGCAAATACCTGTGAAAAAGTATTCAGAAATGGCAGCTGGTTCCAAAGATGTTGAACATGTAGTTGAACAGAAGGTATGTCTTTTAATCGTGTCAGAAGCACACAAAGGCGCTTTCTGGGTTGAAAGGATTTTTGCTGGAGGAACTCCTCTCAGAGGGTGCTCGAATGAGGCTCCCCAACAAAGTGGTCCCTATTTAGGTAAATGTTTCCCTTGCTTGAAAGCCAGTCGTATCTGACTCTATGGTTCAGTGCTCATCTCTGTTGCAAAGCTGAAGAGCCAGGGCTGTCTGGTTCTGCAGAAGTTTCCGTGATCATGTGGCAGGCATGACTAGACACAGGAGCACACGGAATGCTGTTTATCTTCCCACCAAAGTGGTCTCTATTTATCTACTTGCAATTTCTTATTTTCGAACTGCTAGGTTGGCAGGAACTGGGACAAAGACGGGAGCTCATTCAGTCCTAGAGTACTCGGGAATCGAACTGCTGATCTCCTACCTTCCAGTCAGCATTTTAGCCACTTGAGCCACTGCATCCCTATTTATCTACTTGCAATTTCTTGCTTTCAGTATATTCTCTGGACAGTCTTCATGGCTGATCACCATGATGATCACCAATATTCGGAATCAGATACAGCACAAGAAGAGGAGGAGGAGGAGGAAGAGAAGGAGAAGAGATGGGAGGCTGGGCAGTTTGGATTATTTTGAGCAAACTGGCTGCTTACCTTAAAGTGTGCCCTAGGCAGGATTGGTCTGAAAGAGTGAATGTTCAATAATGTATTCACCAAAATACACAATGGTATTGTGTCTTTAAGTACCCGAAACATTCAGTGTGGGTTGTTTAGTGTATCAAATGGGATCATTTTCAGTTTGGCACACAACAATCTTTCTCTATTCACCAAAATATGAATAGGAGAAAAAGATAAATTTGCAAAGAAAAGTTTCCCCCCTCCAAAAAAAGGTTGCATTCTAAGAACTTATTTGTGTACATTCCTTTGTCCTGTTGAAAGCTCATTACTTGAGTAGTAAGGGAGAAAGAAATTAAAAGCACCGAGGGCTTTGAAGCCTGGAAGAGGTAAGCAACAAAGAGCTGGACTTGAAACATAACCAAGGCTAGTGTATTAAGCTAGCCTCTCCAAACTGTTTGCCTCTGGATAAAAGAAGCCACGGGCCTTAAATTGCTGACAGCCCAAGTGAATCAGAGACTTCAGGTACTTCTTGCTGTCAATCTGGCTGATAGATCACCAAGTCTCAACTGGGTCAGATGCTTGGTTTGAAAAAGGATTAATGCATTTTTTCTCTCATAATATATTGGGATTTGTACTGGAGTTGTACTTATCCGAGGTGGTGGTAAAGAAAGGGGGGGGGGAATCATCTTCTTTTTATATATCCAGCAGCTGAGAGGAAAGAGTAGCTAAGGAAAATGGGATACACATAAAATCTCAGGTTTTAGACTTTGTAAAGTACTTTCTATCTAAATGCAGATTTCTGGAAAATGTCCAAGAAAAATGTACACTCAGCATGCAAATCAGGACTGTATGTAGAATTTCCACTAGGGACTTGCTTTTAGGGAAAGAAAGCATGAGAAGTTAGAGAGAGGCATTAGGATTTGATGGGAAAGTGACCATTTCCAAAAATAAGATGTATCTCTTAGTGCCTTACAACTGGAGGACTAAATACAATGGAGGAAAATTCAGAATGCAAATGGCATGGCATTGGACAATGCAAAGAGTAAGTTGAACGGATAATATTGGAGAGGTGGGAAATGAGAGGAAGAAAAAAAATCATTGTGCAGATAGTTGTATCCCCTCTCAGGAAGAAGAACAGTAAGAAGAAGAGTAAGAAGAAGAACTGTAAGAAGAAGAGTACAAAAAGGAACTCTTGTAAAGCAGTATTACTCAGGGATAAAATATATGTTGGTATTGCTCCACTTAAGATCAGGAGAGAAGTACTAGTGGACGCTGAGAGAACTAAGCAAGAGAATGACCCTTGATCTCCTCTGAACGGATATGAGCCTCAAGTCCACTGGCTCAGATCTAGGAAGAACTTTATGGCAAGAACAAAATTCTTGAGGGTACACAAGAACAACATCAAATTGAAAGATGGGGGAAGTTGCTCACTGAGCAAGGAGCATCATTAAAGGAGGATATAGCTGAGGAACTCAACCTCTCCTACGTCACTTGGAGGACCCTGAATAGGCTGAGGGCCAGAGTCCCTAAATGTAAGACCAACATGCTCATGTGGGGGCTGCTGGTGGACGACAACATGCTGTGTCAATGTGGAGAGATTCAGAATCCAGCTAATTTACAGGTCTGCCGATCACTGCTAGAAACATGCACCGATAAGGACTTAAGTTTGGCCAACGACAAAGCCAAGAATGGAAGCGCGGCGCCAAAATGGCCGCCGCGCTCTTTGCGGGCCCCCCCCACCGGACGAAACCATCCGGGTAGTTAGGGGCGTGGCCAGCACCCTAATAAAAGGGCTGGCCACGAGGCAGCCGTGCTGCCATTTTGGCGAACCGACGGAGCGGAGAAGTTTTTCCTCCTTACCTCCGTCGATCGTGTTTTCTTGGGGGAAGCCTTTTCGGGCAGCTTTCTCTTTTATTTAGACTCTTAGCTGCATTGGCCATGCCCTCGAAGAAGAAGGCAGCCGCGAACGTGGCTCGATCGGCGCGGAGGCGTCAGCCGGGTCGGAGGACCGCGACTGCGCCCGTTCCGCAGCCGCCTCTAGCGGATCCCACCGGGAACGGTGGGATGGGATCGGTAGCTCCTTGGCCTGACGCGCGGAGCATACCCGCAGCCCCGGACGGGGCCTCGGCCCTTGGCCCGCAAACGACGACCACGGCTCCTGCCCTGGTTCGTCCGGTAGGGCCTTCTTGCCCGGGTACGCAGTTCCCCATGGGGGGTGCGAGCCACGGAGGGTGGTTGGGTTCCCTGCCCTTGCAGGGCGTTCCTACGACTCCCCAGGGGCTGAGCATGGGCTCTTGGCCTTATCTGGCCCCTGGGGCTCAGGGACCCGGTCAGGTACCCGTGAATTTTGGGCCGGTTGCCCAATTGCCCCCTGTCGGGGCCGGGCCCTACGTCGACGTGGAGGCCCTTCTCGCTCGGGTTGCGGCCCTTGAAGCGTCCTTGGCGAGGGCCAACCAAGTAGGGGTACCTCTAGGTTTCCAGGTTCCTCCTTTGGCTGCCGAACAACGGCCGGCGATGGGTCGGGTTGAGCCGCCTGAGGTGTGTGGGGCGGTGGCGGCCACTGCCTCGCAGCTCCCCACCCCGCAAGTGCAACAGTCTGGTGCTGGTCTGGCTCCGTCGACGAGCTCAACTTCGGTCGTGAGCTCCGACGCCCCCAGCGGGCCGGAACCCCCGGTGGGGGCGGCCCGCGGGGGTGCAGCGGGTGAGTATGCAGTCCAAATTAATGCACCCACACAACTGATTTCATCGGGGGGGCTGTTCAATGGCCTTGGCCTCGCTCGGGTGGCACGGCGGCCCAATGGCCCCCGGCCCACCCAGCGACTCTACCCGCGACACCGGGCTTGGGGCGGGGTGCTGCCCCCAATGTGCTGGGAAATGTATTGGGGATCCCCGGGCTGGCTCAGGCTCAATTTACCTTACCCGTAGTTCCCTCGGTGCCGGTGTCGGCTTTACCAACAGCAGGGTATTCCTTGCCCTTGGGGGACCATTTGGCCCAGTCTACCAAGGAAAAGATTTGGAGGGGCGAGTACGTAGATATCTTCTCACTTCTAAATAGGGAGCCGACCAAGGAGGAGAGGGAAGGGCTGGACGAGAAGGATAAGGAGCAGGCACGTCGTCGTAAGCCGCCACGCACATGGGCAAATTGGCTGCCAGCGTACCTGATTTACATGGCCGTTTATCTCAGGGCTAGGCCGGATTTGGCTATTCCCATGGTCCAATATCTGGACAATATTTACTGGGCTATGGTTGACTTCCCGGGCCCGTCATGGCTGGCTTACGACGAAGAGTTCCGCATGAGAATTCCGCTGCACCCAGAGATGAGGTGGGATGAGCCCTGCCAGAAGCTGTGGCTTCTGTATATGACCCCCACGCGCCCGGCGCCTGGGGAGAGATACCATTGTGGACATGCGGTCCAACGAGCGGCCCCAGTACAGGTACCCCGCCAAGCGGCGGGGCAGGGGGTTCCAGCCCGCCTGCTGTGCTGGACCTTCTCGTCCAGTGGTTCTTGCAACAGGAAAAATTGCAAGTACAAGCATGAGTGCCCCCCTTGTTCTGGCCCCCATGCTTCCTCCGCCTGTCCCAGGCCAGGAGGATACAAGGGCAGGGGTAGGGGCGGACAAGGGGCAGGCAAGGCTGCCATGGAGGGAGCGGGTTCACCAAAAGGCCCCCTCCCCAATTAATGTCGACATGCTGGAGCGTTGGCTCGCATCGTACCCGAGGAGAGCGGACGCTGTGTACCTCCTTCAGGGTTTTCAACTGGGTTTTCGTATTCCTTTCACGGGGGATAGGTCACCGCAGGATGCGCCTAACCTTTTGTCACTTAGGGGAAGGGAGGAGGTGGCTGCCGCCAGCATTAATAAGGAGATTGCTGCGGGCAGGGTCGCCGGCCCTTTCCCCGCACCCCCGTTCCCCAACCTTAAAGTGTCTCCGCTAGGACTAGTGCCCAAGAAGTCCCCGGGCGAGTTTCGCCTGATTCACCATTTGTCCTATCCAGCCGGCCATTCGGTCAATGATGCTATCCCTGATGACCTTTGTTCTGTCAGGTATACATCCTTTGACCAGGCATTGCGCATGGTGCGCTCATGTGGCCCGGGTGCAATGTTGGCTAAGTGTGACATTAAGTCGGCGTTTCGCCTCTTACCCGTGCACCCGGGTGACTTCGAGTTGCTGGGTTTCAAATTCCGGGGTGAATATTATTTTGACAAAGCCATGCCATTCGGCTGTTCCATATCCTGCTCGGCTTTCGAGCGTTTCAGTACCTTCCTGCAGTGGGCATTTGTCCGTAGGTCAGGGTCTCGGTCTGTAGCCCATTACCTGGATGACTTTTTATTCGGGGGTGAACGGGGCTGGGACACGTGTACACGTCTCCTCAATACATTTCAGACGCTAATGGAGGAACTCGGTGTCCCTTTAGCGCCCGAAAAGACCGAAGGCCCGTCTGATAAGTTAATATTCCTGGGGGTGGAAATTGACACGGTAGCGCAGGCTTCTAGGTTGCCCGCAGACAAGGTGGCACGGATAGTTGCCCTTATATCGGACTTGCTGGCTAAGCGCAAGGCATCCCTTCGGGAATTGCAGGTGCTACATGGCCACCTCAATTTCGCTTGCAGGGTGGTCGCACCTGGCAGGGCCTTTGCTCGGCGCTTGTGCGACACCATGGCAGGCTTATCCAGGCCCCATCATAGGGCGAGACTGACCCGGGGCATCAGGGCAGATCTGCACGTATGGCTCCAGTTCTTGAGAGAGTTCAATGGGGTCTCATTTTGGAGGTCTGACCTCCTGGCTTCGCCCCACTTTCAAATTCAGTCTGATGCCTCGGGATCCCTGGGTTATGGGATGTACTTCAATGGGAAGTGGGCATATGGTGGATGGCCACCAGCCTGGTCAGGCACGGGCCACCTGAGGGATCTCACATATTTGGAATTTTTTCCCATACTGGGGGCCTTGATGCTATGGGGTGAGGAGTGGGCCAACTCTGTGGTGCATTTCTGGTGTGACAACGCGGCTGTTGCCCACATTGTCAACTCACAGACCTCTAAATCTCCCAGGGTCATGGATCTTGTGCGCCAGTTTGTATTGCGCAGCCTGCGCCTCAATGTACTGTTCAGAGCCAGGCATGTCCCGGGGGTGAATAATGATATTGCTGATGCTTTGTCCCGCCTGCAGATCTCCCGGTTCCGTGCCTTGGCTCCGGATGCGGAGGAATTTCCCTCGCCACTACCGCAGGAGATATGGACAATTGGCAAGGAGAGGTGAACCGGGCGATAGGCATGTCACTGGCGCCACGCACGCGTAAGGCGTATCACCACGCGTTGTTTTCATTTCGAACTTTTTGTTCCCAATATTGCTTGCCAGATACCTGGCCGATCCCAGTGGCCCACATCCTCCGTTTTATGGTTTACCTGCACGCCCAGGGCTTGGCACCACGCACCATAGCATCTAGGCTATCCGCGCTGGCCTTTATGGCCAAGGTGGGGGGTCATGCGGACAGCACCGCTGATTTCCGTGTGAGACATGTTTTGGAGGGGTGGGTGCGGGAACGTGGGCGTTGCCTGGACGACCGTCACCCAATTTCCCCTGGGGTACTTACCCAACTGGCACGAGGCTGGCATGACTTATGTTTCGATAGGTATGAGGCAGCCCTGTTTCGTGCGGCTACAACGGTGGCCTTTTTTGGAGCGCTCCGCATCAGCGAGCTTGTGATGCTGTCTAAGGCGGATGCAAGTCGTAGGGCACTGGAACTCGAAGATGTCTATGTTTGCAATGATTGGGCTCAGTTGAGGATACGCTCCTCTAAAACAGATCAGCATGGCGTAGGCAGTGGAATAAGACTGCTACGATGTTCATTGGCAGACATCTGTCCGGTTGGTGCCCTACAGGAGTTCCTTGCACTGCGTGGCACGCACCATGGCCCGTTTTTCTGTCACCAAGATGGGTCTCCCCTCACTAAATTTCAGTTTTGGAAGGTGACAGGGAAGGCACTGGCCAGAGTTGGCCTCCCTGGGGCCCGTTACGGCACCCATTCATTTAGAATTGGGGCGGCCTCTACTTCGGCTGCTTATGGGTACTCCGGGGCTGACATACGCAGCATGGGGAGGTGGGACTCACACTGTTTCCAGTTTTATGTTCGCCCACTCCCACCGTGAGTACCTTATGAGTCACCATGTATCTTTCCTTCCCTGTTTTTTCCCTGACAGACCCTGGGTGTCGTATCACACCGGTGACAGTATGGCTGGTGGGCCACAGCTACGTGCACAGGGCAGCGCGTTACGCTGCGGCGACAGATTGGGGACCCCGACTGGGACTGGGTGCATACGCACATTTCACATGGCACGGTAAGCCCGGTATGTTGTGGCGGGAGCTTTTGCCATTCCTCTTTTCATCGAGGAGTGCCGACCCGCCCGACATTCTGATCATACACCTTGGGGGTAATGACTTGGGTCAGGTCACTGGCTTATCGCTGAAGCATGCGATTTGCGCGGACCTCGCCTACTTACATTACGTATGGCCCGCCACAACCCTTGTTTGGTCAGATATGGTCCCACGGCACGCTTATCGGGGAGGCTTCGACCTCCAGGCCCTGGACCGCGCTCGGCGCATGGTGAACAGGGCGGTGGCCCGATTCCTTTCTACCAAGGGCTGGGGGCGGGTCAGTCATCATCCCCCCATTAGTCTGCAAAATTATGGGCTTTATTCAGTGGATGGGGTCCATCTATCGCGAGGAGGTATGGACCTCCTGCTGGGTGATTGGCGAGCAGGCCTGTCGACCGAGCTGACGGTCTTGGGGGGGGGGCGTCGAGCCTTTATTGAAGCCTCTCCGGGTGGCGGGTAGCACTGGTAAGGTAAACATTTATGACCCACAGGTATCCGGCAGGTTCGCAATTGACTGGACAACACTAGATAGGCATAAGTTGTTTAAACGTTGTCCGGTCAACGACGAACCAGGCAAGGGGGTGATGGTTACCACTAGACAGCTGGAATCACCCCCTGATTTTACGGATACACGTCAGAGGGTGGGGTCATTAGTTAGATATTGACTACGGTCAACAATTTGTTTGTTGTCAACAAACAAATTGATACAAATAGATACATTGTAACAATTGCCGATGGCAATTTTGGGTGGTACCTTACCAGTGTTACTTCGGCCTGCTTGCCTTAAGAATTATGATTGGTCGTTTTACCAATAGAAATTTATAATTCGGACTAGGGCTTGAATCAATAAATGTGGCCCATGCCGTTATCCACTTTCATTTGTGTCTGAGTCCATCATTGGGGGGGTGCGCCTGCAAAGTGGCTTCTTCTTGGAAGTCCAGAGTTTGATTGGGACACAAAAGAAGAAGAAGAAAGAAAGGTAAAAGCAAATTATTATTCCAGAGATAGAATCCAACAGAGCTTTGGGACTAAGCAATGTCATTTGCAGATAGAACCTATGTTTACCTCCTAATGACCAATCATAAGACAAAACAAGGTTATTTTGCAAGTTACAAAAGTTGCAGAAAGCTCTGTTACCATCAGCCACTTTCCAGCAGTCAAGGAGTATTAATAATCATGTTTAGTAAACTTAATTGAAAAAGGAACTTTTGTCATCATTCATGTCTCTTCAAAACAATGTACAGGGTGTAAATCTAAGACTAACTATGCAGGTATGCTGGGTCATAAATTTTTTGTGTTACCAGGATAATGTCACATCCACAAGTTCACTCAATGCTTTTCTGAATGAAAAGAGGAACTGGCTACAGGAGTTTTAAGGAACCTGTTGTGCTGGTCAGAATACTTCTTAAGCGCTGGACTCAACAGAACCACTAACTCTAGCATGGAGTTACAACTCTACAGCTTGTCCTTGTCCGATTCTGCACTGGTTTACCGGAAGCTACTGCGGACTTTGCAACTTAATCAAAAAACCCGCACAAGCTGTACATTTTTATTGAAAAATATTTACAAGAGTAAAAAGTTGTGTACTCTGTAGAAGCCCTGATTGTACTGAAAGTATTTTTTTAAAAAGGTGAGGAAGAAAAAGTATAGAAGGGGAGAAGAAAACAAAGGAGAAGAGAGCTAACCTCAGAGGATGAGCGAAGGTGAAAATATTGTGAATTTTACCCTTTATATGTGTGCATTTTTCAAATTTATGTATTTCGGAGTCATTTTTCAAATGTGCTCATTTTTAAAGTGCTCTGACATTGATTAAAATATTTTCGGGAGCATTTTAAAATTCTGTACCATGTTCTTTATGCATTTTTAAAAGGCAAGTATCTTCTTTTCCATGGGCAACCTTGTGGTTCCCAATGTGGGGCCCACGCCCCACAGGGGGACTTCAATTCCCTGAAGCCTATGTCAGTACATAGGCTGCTCAGTGCTTTGGGTATTGACCTAGGCCCGCGATGGCAAACCATGGCACTCCAGATGTTCTTGGACTTCAATTCCCAGAAGCCCAAGCCCCCATGAATCCACACAAATGGGTTTACTGCAATTCATCTGGTCTGCACTGCCCTCATCACTCCTGGAAGTGGAAGTAAAATCCATATGGGCGCACTTTCGTGTGGATTCATGGGGGCTTGGACTTCTGGGAATTGAAGTCCAAGAACATCTGGAGTGCCAAGGTTTGCCATCACTGACCTAGGCTTCTGGGAATCGAAGTCTAAAAACCAAAGGTTGGGAAACACTGCTCCTGACCATTTAGATTTCCAATCATAAGCTGCTTCCATTTGCTCACTCCAAAAAAAAAAATGCAAGAAAGTAAATCAATTTTTTAAAAAAACCTGAACCTGAAGAGATCCTAAGTTGACACAAATTTTCATTCAGAAGATTATGTTTACATGCCCAAAATCCTTAACCCCTTAACTATTCATGCTCAAATAAATTATCTCTAAGACATGAGAATGAAGCATAGAGAGGCATTGAAAAGCCCTTCATGTATACGGGCATCGTAATTTACAGGGGTTGTTTCCATGTTCAAAATATCCTTTTTTCTCCCTCTGTCAACAACTGTCACCAAAGTTATATAATTGGAGAGAAACAATAAAATGACAGAATGGTTGTTCTAAATAATTGGACAGACAGGGCGGCAAACAGTGAGTTATGAAAAAATATTCCTCAAGGGACATCAAACTTCAATAAGTTGCACATAACAAAGATGTTGATCTCTATCCCCTTCTCATGGCAGAGTGTTTTGAAAGTCCAGTTATAGTTTCAGACATCAGTTCTGAAATATATCTTTTTATTTAAAGAAGAGCAAGATTCATAATTGAGTCCTTTGTTGTCAAATGGAATAAAAGTAAGCAACTACTCTCCATGAGATCACATATATGCATTTTTTTCTATAAGGAAATTGAACACAAGGCAATCAATTGCTCATTTCCCTTTACAAAAGCCCATTTGTTCAGGGCCCATTATATCCTTCAGACTGATCCACTCAACAAGACATTGTTCTAAATGTTTAGCAAAGTAAACAATCTGTTGTGTAAGGTATAGTCAGCTCTGGTTTAAGTGGTTGGAATGACAGTGTACATTTTGTTAATTCTGTTCTTTGCCTCATTTTATGCCAGTAAAGGTTTAATAATTTGCATTTTAAGCTACGGGGAATGCAATGCCTTAGTAGTTAAGACGCTAAACTTGCCAACTAAAAAGTTGGCAGGTCAGCAGTTCGAGCCCCGAATACTGCATGACAGAGTGAGCTACATCTCTGTACCAGCTCCTACCAACCTAGCAGTTGGAATGAAAGAAATTGCAAATAAATAGGTACCACTTTGGTGGGAAGGTAAACAGTTTGTCTAGGCATGCCTGCCACATATCCATGGAAACATCTGCACACAGTGCTGGCTCTTTGGCTATAAATAGAAATGAGCATTGAACATCAGAGTCAGATATGACTAGCTTTTGAGCAAGGGTGACCTTTACCTTTACCTATTTTTAATATTATTCTATTGCTACCTGTTATGTATGTTAACTGTGTTTTCTGACAGGAGCAGAATGTATCTTTTCTCATGTATCTATTCTTATGCAAATAAGTGGATCGAAAGATGTGCACACTGTTAGCCAAGGGGCTTGTCATATTATTGTTACTGTTACTGTTTACAGTGTACTAGCAGAGGTTGCCCAGCATTTCCGGACTGTTTTAAATTGTGTTGGAAGGTTAAATTGTGTTAATGCTTGTTAAAAATTGCTTAGTCTGTAATTTTTAAAATGTTTATTTATACAAAAATTTTTTTGGCTTGGCTGGCTGTTTTATGTAAGTGAATAATGTTTTAGTTTTGTTTTTTTAAAAAATAGTTGTACCGTAGGTAATAATTTTATTAATGTGAAAGTAAATGTTTTTTACATTCAATGTTTTTAAAATATGTTTAGTTGTTTTGGGTTTTTATTTGAGTTAGAACTCAGCACAGAATTTTAATAATTATTTTATTTTATTTTATTGACATATGTTTGTGATTTGTGTTAAATTGTGTTTTCGTGTAATTTTTTTGACTTGTTATTATTGTGACCTTTTGTGTAAAATTGTGATTTTGTGTTATTGTTTTGATTTGTTTTTACTGTTGTGGCCTTTTGTTTGGGGCTGTTGTGTTTTTGAATTGTTTTTACTATTGTGGCCAGCAGGTGGTGCTGGTAGGGGTTTTCTTGCATTTTGACTGTTTTTTCTCTCCTGGCCTCTGGGTGGAGCTTCTTCCGGTAAGTAGTCTCTTTCTTTATTCATTTCATTTCTGGTCATCATGCAGGTAGGACATGTGCTGGTGATTGGCTTGTTTTCATTATTTTGTGTGTGTGTGTGGGGGGGTTGGATTTTGTATTTTTGACTGTTGGTTTTTTATTGTGTTTTTGTTTACTTTGTATTGTTTTTGGTGTTGTTTTGTTTGTTTTTATGTATTTTTTGATGTTTTTGATTGTGTTTTAAGGTATTTTTAAAAAATTATTTAATTATTTTTATATATTTTTTGTTGTTGTGGCTTTGGGGGGGGGTTTGGTTTATTTCTGCAGGCTGGCTTCACTGGCCAGACCGTGGGTGTTGGGGAGGGGGGCTTTATTGTATTATGGTGCTTTGATTGTGTGGAGTCGTGAAAGTAGATCAGGGTTTCCCTTTTAATATCAGTGGGTGGGGGGTTGCGATCCCCCTCTTGGTTTCTTCTCTTTAAAGACAGAGGATTTTTTTTTGGGGGGGGGGTGGATTCGATCCCCTCTCCCTGGTCTACTGGGTCTAGAAGGGTTGGGGGGACAGATCCCTTTTGTACCTACAAACCTCCCAACCCCAGGTGAGCCAGCGGAGAGGGGGATCGCCACCCCCACTTACTGATATTAAAGGGGAAACTCCGATCAGATTTTCCCTTTTAATATCAGGGGGTTGGGTTGGAATCGATCTCCTCTCTCAGGTCCCATGGGTCCGTGAGGGTTGGGGGGGACAAAAGGGCTATGTCCCCCCCAACCCTTCTGGACCCAGGAGACCAGGGAGAGTGGATCGATTCCCCCCTCCTACAAAAACCTCCGTTTTTAAAGAGAAGAAACCGCTTGGAGTATTTTTAGGAGGGGGGGGAATCAATCCACTCTCCCTGGTCTCCTGGGTCCAGAAGGGTTGGGGGGACAGATCCCTTTTGTCCCCACAAACCTCCCAACCCCAGGTGAACCAGCAGAGAGGGGGATCGCCACCCCCCCATTTACTGATATTAAAGGGGAAACTCCAATCGGGACATTCAGGTGCCGTTGGTGAGGGAAAGAAGGGCGGTTGGTGTTTGCATGGCTGTGAGGTGGTGAGTTGTTGTTTTTTTAATTTTTCGGGCGCCGGCTTCCTCAGCGTTCTGTGCACTCATGTCACGCAGGATTCTGGGGCATGTAGTTATGGGTTTGTAATTTGTGGTTGTGGTGCGTTTTTTTCTCTGCGGCTCAATTTTGATTGGCAGCGGCACATTTCTCAATGTTCTTTGTGGTCACACCTCTCAGCCTGATTGGCTGTGGCATGGCACGGCGCAAAGAACATTGGGAAATGAAGTAGTTTCCCTTTTTTCTCGTTTGTGGGGTTGGTGCATTTCTCAATCCTTTGTTGACTTGCAGACCCAGTTCACCCGTGTGCATGAAGGGTGGGTGCAAGTTAGTAGGGCCAGGCTTAGGAACCTATACAAACTTCCAACGGTTAACCCTTGGTTTGATAGGTTAAGATATAAGTCTGAGTTTTGCCCCATTCAAACTGGGTTCAAACCCCACTAATAAAGAGCTGAATTTCACTACTTCATTGGTCTGCTTCTTCATTCCTTGAACACTAAACTGGCGATGAGGATGGGATGGCGTCCCCACACGGCAGCAACATTGGCCCATTTGACCTAGCACGTCCAGAGAAATGGGCAACATACGAATGCTGATTCCGCCACTCAATGGCCTCTCAGAAGATCACCAACGAAGACCAAAAGCGCTCCTGTTGTCTCGCTCAGTGCAGTTCTGAAGCGCTTGAGCTGGCAACCCACCTCGTTCTCCCAATGGACGTGGATGTGGTGCTGCTCACAGAAATCATGTCCGAATTGAGGAAACACCTGCAGCCAGAGGTCTCGATCTTCCTAGCCAGGGTGGCCTTCCACAGAAGGGAGCAGCGACCTGGGGAGCCCATTGCAGACAACGCCGCCACTCTGTGCATTGCTGCCACCCTGTGTAAGTGGGACAACATCGAAGAAGCACTCTGGAATCGTCTGCTGGCCGGCATGAGGGACGAAGATGCTCAATGTCACCTCATGATCAGGAAAACACTAAATTTCAAGGCTGTCCTAGAAGAGGCGGTAGCATCTGAGGCCGCACGGTCCGACATCAAGCTTTCCCGGCATCGCCACTCCATACAAGTGCCACTGATTCAGCTGTGCAAGCTCAGCAAAATTCATCTTCATCCTCCTCAGCATTACCTGGTTGCACCTCTTCATCGGAGTTCAGCGACTCAGAGGGAGAAGTCTGAGCGGTCCGATGAAAGCACCGAGAGCACCGTGATGATCAGGAGAAGGAATTCCTTTGCAAGTGTGATGGCTGCGGAGCCCGGCATGACCGCAGGTAGTGCCGCTTCCACACCGCAGAATGCCACAACTGCGGGCGACGAGGGCACATTGCTAAAGTATACTGACAGTAAAAGCAAAGAACTCCAGCACCTGAGTCCAAGAAGAGTCATCACCACAAAATGTCCATTGCCAAAGTGTCACCAGAGCCTGAGCAGTGCCAAGTGGGCATCGTTAGTGAGCGTTTCTTCACAGACCTGAGCCTGCAGGATGTTCCCTTCAAGATGGAGGTGGATTCAGGTACTACCTTTTCCATAATCCCACAGCGAGAGCTTTTGAGAATTCCCCCTGTCTCTCGGCCCAAGCTCAAATCTTTTAAAACTTTCCTCCGGGATGTGCAAGGTTGCCAGATTCCGCTCCTGGGTGTGGGAAATTTCTTGGTCAAATTCAAAAACATTCAAACCTCCTTACCATTGGTTGTAGTTAAACAGGGCACTAACTGTGTTATTGGGACCCAATGCTTTAGGCCTCTGGGAATCCAGCTTTCTGGCATTCTCGCAATAGACGCTGACCCAATCTGGGACGTTTGTGCTGCACATCCTGAGGTGTTCAAAAAGGGCTTAGGGTTATACAAAGGACCCCCTGTGCTCTTTGAATTTGACGCAACCATCCGGCCCATCCAGATAAAGCCATGCCGGGTACCCTTTGCTTTAAAGGAGAAGATAGAAGCCGATCTGGACAAACTGTGGGGCTGGGCATCCTAGTGCCAGTGTACTCCGCAGAGTGGGAGATACCAATTGTGACTGCTATGAAAAGTAACGTGGAGGTCAGGATATGCACTGATTACAAGTGTACCATCAATAAAGCTGTTCGCCCGAATGCATATCCTGTGCCTGTGGTAAGCCACCTTCTTGCCTCCTTGCATGGAGAAAATTGCTTCGCAAAACTTGACCTTGCCCAGGCTTACCAACAATTGAATGTGTCTCCTGCTGCTGCCATAGCCCAGACCATAGTAACACATAAGGGGGAATTGAAGGTAACTAGATTACAATTCGGGGTGAATGCGGCCCCCGGAAATATTTCAATCTCTTGCAGAACGTATTTTAAAATGTTTGTGCAGTGACCTGCCATATTTGGACGAAGTCCTGATAACTGCTAAGGACACCGTCGAACTAGCGGCCAGGCTTGATCGAGTCCTCTCACGTTTCGAGAGGGCCGGTCTACATCTCAGGAGAGACAAATGTGTGTCTTTGGCACAGGAAGTGGAGAGCCTGGGGTACCGAATTACACACCAAGGTATCATGCCCTCTGACTCCAAGGTGGCGGCCGTGCGAAACGCACCCAGGCCAAAATGTAAAGCCGAATTGCAATCATTTCTAGGATTGTTAAACTTCAAGCATGCTTTTCTCCATCGCAAAGCCTCAGTTGTCAAACCATTACATCCTCTTCTTAAGAAAGATACTGTTTGGCACTGGGGCCATTGCCAGGAGAACGTGTTCCTAGAACTTAAAAGGCTGCTTTCTTCAGATGCTGTATTAACTCATTTTGATCCTAACATTCTATTCCCGTTCACTCTCAAAGCCTGAGAAAAATTACACACAGACAGACAGGGAGGCATTGGCAATCATGGCTGGCACTAAGAAATTCCACGATTCCCTTTATGGAAGGCCTTTTACAATCATAACTGACCACAAGCCCCTCATTGGAATCTTTGTGAACGGGAAGCCTCTGCCTCAATTTCTGTCCCCAAGGATTTTGCGTTGGGCAATTTTCCTAAATGCATACAATTTTACTTTGGTGCACAGGCCCGGCAAGAACATCAGCCACACTGATGCCCTGTCACGTTCTCCACTGCCAGGGGTCAGGGAAGCCGATTGCGAGATCGAAAGCAACCACCAGGTCCTTATGATTGAGGCTTTCACCTCGCCTCCAGTCGTCCCCTCAGATATAACCAAGGCTACGGCCAAGGATGTAACATTAACTAAAGTAACGTCTTGGGTACAAAAAGGCTGGCCTGTCTCTCCTGTAGCCAAGGAATTCAGAACATTCCACCGCAAGTGTTTGGAACTGTCAGTGGTACAAGGTTGCCTTCTATGAGGCCAGTGGGTGGATCTTTCCCGTCACTCTCACACAAGTCACCCGGGAATTGTCCATTCCAAAGCCCTTGCCCGTAGCTACTTTTGGTGGCCTCAACTGGACCAAGACATAGAACAAATAGTTGACACTTGTGCCAGTTGTCAATCCTCTCGCCCAGAACAATCCCACCTTCCCTCTTGGGAATGGGATTCTGCTCGGGGCCCGTGGTCTAGGTAGCACATAAATTTTGCAGGTTCATTTAGGGGTGCCCTATTTTTGTTGGTTGTGGATTCATTCTCTAAGTGGCTGGAAGTGATTAGGGTGCCTAATACCACTTCAGCCACCATGATAATGCACCTGAGAAGGCTGTTTGCAGCATTTGAACTTCCAGATATGCTGGTGTCCGACAATGTGTCCACGTTCACATCTGCAGAATTCCAATCCTTCATGGAAAGGAATGCAATTAGGCACATCACAGCCGCCCCATTTCACCCAGCCACCAATGGCCAGGTGGAGCAGCAGGTGCGCACAACTAAAGACATGCTTCAGCCTATGGGTGAAGGGGATTTGGAGCTCCAGCTATGCCAGTTTCTTTTCATGTATAGGCTCACCCCCCTTGCCTCAGGGCTGTCCCCTGCTGAATTGTTCCAGTGAAGGAAACTGTCATTCTTGCTGGACAGATTGGATCCCTCTAGGGTAGAGGACAAAGACGCAAATATAGCGATCCAACACCAGAAGGGTTTCTCATCCAGAGACTCTGTACATTGCCGCAATTATGCAGCTGGTGCTCCTACGTGGGTGCCCGGGTTTGTCATCAATCAAACTGGTCCTGTTTCTTACAGAATCGAACAATAAGAAAACAAGGCAGGACGGAGCAGAGAATCAAAGACGAAAGAGAAATTCCATCCAACAAAATTCTTTACTTCAGAAAAATAAATGCCTCACTGGCTGAGAGAAAACGAAGCTCTCTGGTTTACAGCTTTTCGAAAATCTTCCACTGGTTTTCTACAACAATACAACATAATGATATTTACAATAGTGTAAGAACACAATTAAAGCTCACAGTTGAAAAATGTTATATACACGTATTACAGGTTTTATACACATTTTTAAACACAATTTACAATTATGCAAGCATGTTACAATCGAATAAATATGGCTTACCTCAAGGTGTAATATCAAAGAAACAACAATTCTTTATTTAATTCTTTATTTAATTCTTTATTCGTGTCAGGCTTTGTGGTAGAGTTAAGATAGCCTTAGACGTTATTAAAGCAGTCCGGAAGACTGCTTATATTCTCACTCTACCAAGGCCAGGTGTAATAATGCCCAAGCAGATTTAAAGATAAATGATCTTAGATTATAAAGTATTTGTCTCCCTGAAGGGGCCTATAGAAATGATAAGTAATCCAACTCATCATTCTTCTATAACCCTTTGTTCTCCTCTGACCTCTAGCTACTCATTGTTTAAAAATTCTCTCACCTTGTTCTTCTGTCTCTACCAAAAGATATATCTTTGATCATCTTTGGGTAGCAGCCATATGTTCTTTAAATTAGTTGCAAATAAACAAGACACAAAGTAGTCTGTCTGTTTGTTTGTTTGTCTGTCTGTCTGTCTGCATGCATGCCTGCACCACCACACACAGAGACAGACATTTTATGGTCTGTTTTTTAAGAATGGAAGAAAGTAAATAACATGGACTGGTGACCCACTACTATTATTCAACCATCATCAAGTAAGATGCAATATTTATCCAGTATCATAACTCATTTTTAAAGCCATGTTATTTCCCACAGGTCACAATAACTTTGTATATGGTGGATGCGTTCAGGTGGCATTGAATGATAATAGTAAAGGTAAAGGTTTCCCTTGTTTGAAAGCCAGTCATATACGACTCTAGGGTTCAGTGCTCATCTTTGTTTCAAAGATGAAAAGCCAGCGCTGTCTGCTTCTGCAGACATTTCCATGGTCATGTGGCAGGTATGACTAGACACTGGAGCACATGGAACACTGTTATCTTCCCACTGAAGTGGTCCCTATTTATCTACTTGCAATTTCTTGCTTTGTATATGGTGGATGCGTTCAGGTGGCATTGAATGATAATACCTTACGAAAAGTAAATTTTCAGTCTGTAATGTTGCTATGTGCCCACATGGCATCCCAGTTGGGGCATATGGTTAGACTGTGTAAATTCACAACATAGCAGTCAGACTAAATATGTTGTGGCTTTAATAGGTATGCCTTTGAAAATATTTCATGGTATTTACTTGCATATACATTGGGACTACATTGGGACTGCAGTGGCTCAAGTAGCTAAGACGCTGACTGGGAAGCGGAAGGTCAGCAGTTTGATTCCCGAGTACTGCAGGATGGAATGAGCTCCCGTCTTTGTCCCAGCTCCTGCCAACCTAGCAGTTTGAAAGCAAGAAATTGCAAGTAGATAAATAGGGACCACTTCAGTGGGAAGGTAACAGTGCTCCGTGCGCTCTGGTGTCTAGTCATGCCTGCCACATGACCACAGAAACGTCTGCAGAAGCAGACAGAGCTGGCTCTTTGGCTTAGAAACAGAGATGAGCACTGCACCCTGGAGTCGGATACGACTGGCTTTCGAGCAAAGGAAACCTTTACCTTTACTTGTATATACATTTGGTTCAATGAAGGAGCAAGGGTTTTTTAAATTGCATGGGGAAATTTTATGAATCTGACCATGCTTTTGGTGAAATTTCTTGGAAAAAATTAGGTGTTAATTTTTAGAAACAATTATCATCCTGACCTTGATGATTAAATATGATAATTAAAAGATGATGTGAGTAATATGTTTTATATCATAAACATTCCTTTCTGATCTCATCACTGGGGGGAAATGCCATTTTAGAAAAGCAAGAAGTTTTTTTCCAATATGATTAGCAAGCCATCTGTTGACATTTTGGTGTAATCTCTTTTGAAAGTCCCCAGCTCACTGCTTCAGTGTTAGCATAGGAAGAACCTAAAATAGTAATGCCTTTTACAGTTCTATCAGAAGAAGGTGATTTAGAAAGGGCAGATGTTTGAGAACAATTAAGAGGATATTTAGGGAATGAGCAAAACTTGCATAATGAAAGCAGAAGGTACGGAGAAGCCACCTGGGCTTGCATCTTAATTCTGTATTTGACCACTTGGGTTATTTAACGCACCTCATATATGTCCCAGAGATTATTGGCAAATATTCTTGGGATTGCTGCTAAAGTGTCAGCTAAAGTGAAAGAGGAATGCTTGTTCAGGAATTCTTGTTTGGGTGAAATGCGTACTGACATGAGAAATTCTACCTTCTGAAATTCTCAGTTTGGTTCAAAGTTAGACTGTGCATCGCCCCCGCCCCCCGGATTACTTGTTTAAAGATGTAATGGGTAGTCTGGCCAGGTTATCCTGCTATGGTAATAGAGTAGACCATACTGCCAGTGACTCAACACCAAGTGTTAGGTGGAGGTTACCTAACCTGACAACCCTGAGGACTAATAGCTTTGGGTGCCAAAGTCCACAGGGAAGGGTAATGGTCCCCAAATGGATGAAATCCCACTTGAATCCAGCTTGATGGAGATCAGCAGCTTAATCAATACTGGCCTGGGTCTGAGGAGGACTTTGCATGCCAAAAGGGCTCAGGACCAAAAAGTGACTCATGGAATGGATCAGCGGTACAGGTGACACATTGCGATGCAGAAGGCAAACGGAAGACTACTGAATCATATTGTTCCCAGGACAATCTTCATGGCTGATTGCCATAATGATGGCCAATATTCAGAATCTGATATGGCACATGAAGAAGAAGAAAGGTGGAATCATTTTAGCACAAGACAATTACATGGTTAGAAAAATTAATAAATAAAACAACTCCAAATGATACCGTCTTATAGTTTCCACATTTTACTGGAGGGAACAAGAACTTATCCAATAAACAAATGGTGGCTTCTCGTACGAATCATCAGAGAGAATGGATATTGCATGAACTGGAAGAAAGCACAAGATCTCTCCTTACAAAGATTTTGGAATAAAATAT
Source organism: Bradypodion ventrale (assembly GCA_035047345.1). Lineage (NCBI taxonomy): Eukaryota > Metazoa > Chordata > Lepidosauria > Squamata > Chamaeleonidae > Bradypodion > Bradypodion ventrale. The sequence continues at coordinate 478,209,441 of JAWDJE010000001.1, read as the reverse complement.
GGGGGGAAATGTAGTAATTGAAAAATTGTCTAATCAGGCTAGAACACAGAGAGGAGAGATAATATAAAATAATTTTATAAAAATGTGGCAACCTTTATTGGTCCATGGCACTGAGTTAAATAAAAGTAGAAAGGTACATTAAGAAACCAGCTGGAATGCTGGCCCACAGTATTTTAAGATAGGAATGGACATGGGTAATAAACCACAGGGCATAGTATTTGAGATACTGCAAAAGCCAAATATAGTGCCATCTACAAGGTCATAAGACTGTAAAAATTGTATGTAATGGTTTAAGTAAGAAGATTTAAGACTTGCATTGCATTATTATGTTACTTTTAAGGACTGTAAAATAATTAAACTTAAAAATTAGACACATGAAAATGTCTATTGCTCAGTCATATCCTTCTAATCCACTATTCTTTGTTCTAATAGGTAGCTCCACTCTGACTGAAGGTGTCCCCCCCCCCCTTTGAAGACATTGCCACATTTAATGATACTACTGTAATGGAAGGATATTACTTGGAAAAACAGATACTGAAGCTGAAGCTCAAATAGTATGGCTTCCAAATGAGAAGAGAGGACTCACTGAGGAAGGCCCTGATGCTAGGAAAGATTGAAGGCAAGAGGAGAAGGGGGTGGCAGAAGTTGAGATGGCTAGACAGTATTGTTGACTTGTTACATGTAGATCTGGGTGAACCACGAAGAATGACAGATGACAGAGGAACCTGGCATGCTGTGGTTCATGGGGTCATGAATGTTGGACTTGATGGTGTGACTGAATACAACTCCAACAACCCCTTCAATATCCTTAGGTATTACAGTTGGAAAATGCTTCAAATCATTAGGTGCTGCCATTTTGTTGGGTTGATGCCATTTTAACTGTCTCATTCCCAAAGTCCCAGAGTATTACATTCTTCAGGACATGTGGCAGGAGGAATCAAAATGGTAGATCCATGGATCCTGCTACCCTAAGCTCTACCAGTGATTATAGCACCTTTTTGTTGTTCAGTTGCACAGTTGAGTTCAACCCTTTGCAATCTCATGGACCACCGCATGCCAGGCTCCTCTGTCCTCTGCCATCCTCCGCAGCCACACACCCATTGCATCAACGATGCTATCTAACCACCTCCTTCTCTGCCGCCCCCTTCTCCTTTTGCCTTTGAAATAAATAAATATAAATAAATTATGAAGTGTGTGTTTGCTGATGGGACAAAAACAGTAATTTAATACACAAGATGAAAAACAAGAAGAGGCCTTTGGCTATATCTGTACATTTATGAAATGCATCTAATAATTTTGATCTTCTTCATAAGTCTCAGACAAAGTTTCACAAGAGCATTGCTGATCTCTGATGCCACCTAAGAAATTACTGGGGCTGTGGTGGCTCAGTGATTAAGAAGCTCTCCTTGTTAGCTGGAAGGCTAACAAGCCGGCAGTTCGAGACCCGGGTACTGCAAGAAAGATTGAGCACCCGTCTCTGTTGCACCTCTCGGGGACATGAATTGAGTCTCATTTGGGCATTCTCTGAGTGGAGTTTCTTCCACAAAAATCCTTTCAACCCAGAATAATTTCTGACACAAAATTATTATTATTATTACTGGAGACTAGGTGCCGTGTTACTTTTGTCTCCTGAAGATCGTCAATTAATTTTCAGCAACAGCATCTCATAAGGAGACATGTTGATTGAATATTCTGTCATCTGGGCCTGGAGACATCTGTTGGTTCCGACCAGTTGCTTATCCTCACCTGAATAAGTGGGCAACCTATGATTAGTGATTTGAAATCTTAAATGTGGCATCTCTGCTCTAAAGATTAAGTACTTAGAAGCACCCTCCTCTCCACTTCCTCCTATGTGACGACTGCAGCTGAGGAAGAACAGCTCGCCTCTGTGGATGCCACAGCCTCGCTTGATTGAAGTGGGCTCAATGATAGCATCCTTTCTGTCTCTCATATTTACAAACCAGAATGGCTGAACCACACTTCAAAGCACCGCTATTCTCTTGCTTAGGCAGAAGGTGGAACAAAGCAAGCTATAAAGACACCCCACTGCCTCTACCCACGCACACCTCCCCGAAACCTAGCCATACCCTCTTTGCTTTTCAGGCTTGGTACAATCCGATCATATTCATCTGACCAAATTAATGAGAGCCTTATATTATCACCAACTAATTAATGTTGATTTATTCCTGATCGCTTCTGTAATTGAATGCACCTGGGTTAAATGGGATTTCAGCAAATCTTAGTTTAACCAAAGTGAAGGAGCTGAAAAAGGCTTTGATGAGTCATTTCATCCACCTTGTAGCTTTAACTCTTTCTAGGTTTCTCTTTAATCGAGTTCTTACCTGCTCATACAACAGCTCCTAGGAATCTTCCTGTACCTATAGTGCTAGAAAGCATCCTAGATTCCTAGCAGTGGCTCAGTCACAAAAGGTATTATCAGGGGTATTTTTATTAAGAAAGAAAGAAAGAAAGAAATGATGTGCTTAAGTGACAGAGATAGCCATGTTAGTTTTAGCATGAAAAAGGAGGGGTTTTGTGCGGCTTTTATGATTAACAGGCCAGAATCTTATTTGGGCTTGACATTGGTTTAAGTGTAATTGTGCTGTCTAGATAGTGGTTTAGGTGTTGAGAGTTCGATTCTTCACTATGCCTCCAGGGAGAAGAGCCAGTTTATATGCCCTTGAACAATCTGTACAGTCCTAGAACACATGGAAAAGAAAGGAAATGATAATCCATTTTTGGAGTATTCTCTGCCTGGAAAGTCATAGAAAAGCTTGTGATAAGTCAAAATCAACTTGATGACTCAAGCCAAAATCAACTTGATGACTCAAGTGTAATTGTAGCTGGTTAGATCACTCAGTGAGTTTGATAACTGTCTGGTGAGCCAGAGGTTGCGAATTCAGCTTCCACTGTGCCTCTCGGATCAAAAGACAGCCTGAGAGAGATCTAAGAAGCACTAAAGTGCCCCCAGAAAAGAGAATTACTATGGTGTTGTGCCTCCATAAAACAGAATTTATTTGATTGTACACACTTACTATTATTTAAGGGGCTGCAGTGGCTTAGTGTTGAAGATGCTGAACTTGATGACTGGAAGGTCTGGAGGTCAGCAATTCGAGACCTGAGTGGTACATGATGGAGTGAGCACCTGTGTCTGTCCCAGCTCCTCCTGACCCAGGAATTCAAAAGCAAGAAATTTCAAGTAGATAAATAGGTACCACTTTGGTGGGAAGGTAACAGTGTTCTGTGCACTCTTGTGTCTAGTCATGCCTGTATTATCTCAAAAATGGTATGGAATAAAGTGTATCCGGCTCGGTAAAGAGTAGATGTAGTTTATTCTTCTTCACAAACATTGTTCATAATTCTTGATACCAAAATAATTCCATTTTTATGATTGTTGATAACGAAAATAATTCCTCTATGGGTAAGAATAAACGATGCACTGAAACAGCTATGGTTTTCTCTTGATAACAAAAATGATTCCTCTATGGGTAAGTATGAATGATTCACTAATACAGCTATAATTTTCAAAGTCGATACCAGTTATTTCGACTTTTCGAATAACTTTTTCTTCTTCAGGAAATCTGCACACAAACATAATTGTACATAAACATAATAATTAGCATGACAAAATAATAAAGAGAACTGTTACACATGAATGCATGTTAAATATATATCTCTGCTATGCATCTAATATGTAGCTACAATACTATATGTAGAAAGGCAAAAGCTTACCAATGTGTAAAAAGTTCTCTTAACGTCACGTCCTTGCCTCCACTCATTCTATTAGGTGCATATGGATGTTGATAATGAATGTGAAGCAGCTGCCTTTATGCTAGTGAAAAGTAGCTCACGTGTAACCAATTGTTGTAAGCTCCCGAAACCACCTACTGTAGCCACAAAAACCTATGATCTAGAGTGTTGCCTATAGAAACGCTGCAAGGTCGTGCTCCTGATTTAGTCCTTTTGGATACATAGTATCAAAGAGGTGAATAAAAAATGCTTCACACTGTCTTAATCTTATGTTAATATCGCACCTCTCGAATAGCCTTGGTCTGACCATTTCTAACGCTACAAAACGGAAATCCCTGTCTGAGTGGCGTTTTTCCATATAGTGAGATACTAATGGTGCATCTGTCACCTGGTGTCTGATTTTGGACCTGTGTTCCAAAATCCGCTGCCTCAGTGGCCGATTGGTAAGTCCCACATAACGCATCTGGCAGGGGCATTCCCACATATAAATCACGCATCTGCTGGCACAACTGGTGAGGGATCTCAAGGTGAAAGTTAATTGTTTCTTTGGAATGTAAATGTCTTTAGTTTCCCAGCAAAACTGACACACTATACATGAATGACACTTGTAGTGTCCTGTTGGAAATATTTTATCATCAATAATGGTCCTGGCAGTATGGTCTGAACGTACGAGAATATTACCAATAGATTTGGACCTTCTGAAGCCAATCATCAGTTTCTCGTTACACCCGGGGAGGTGACTGACCAAATGCCAGTGTTTATAAATGATGTTCTTTATTTGATTGGCTGCTGGTGAAAACTCAAAGGAGCACCTGATAAAATTACCCCCTCCCAGTTGTTTCCTTTCTAGCAACTGCTTTCTGGGTGTGTCCCTTACTTTCTGAAGAGCTGTGTTGACCACGTGCGTGGGGTAACCTCTATTTTTAAGTTTTTTCTGGATCACCAGGGTGAATTTATTAAAGTCCGCGGACTCCGTGGAATTTCTCTTGGCACGGGCAAAAAGGCCAAATGGAATGTTGTTTCTAACAAAGGCTGGATGATAAGAAGAGTATTCTAAGTACGGGTTCCTATCCGTTGGTTTCCTATATAGCCCGACCACTATTCTTCTAGACTCAGCAATGTAAACCTCGACATCCAAAAATGGAATGGAGGCGGTATCAAAGTGAGGAGTGAACTGCAAATTACTGTCAATGGAGTTGATCCATTGTACAAATTCAGTAACAATATGCTGAGAATCGAGAATGAAAAATAGGTCATCTATGAATCTGCCATAGTGGATAATGTGCGACAGAAAAGGATTGGAGGCTTGATTATACATGTGTTGGCTTTCAAAATTGTTCAAATACATATTAGCCACTGAGGGGGCCAGGGGGCTCCCCATGTCCACGCCCTTAATCTGCATGTAATAGGACTTTTCAAATCTAAAATAGTTATGTTCGAATATTATGTCCAATAAATCCATTAAGAAATGGGTCGAGGGGAGCAGCGAATCTCTGGTGTCTAACTTGTCCTGAACTATCGTTCTAGCCTCCTCAAGGGGGATATTAGTATACAATGCCTCCACATCAAGTGTTAATAGCACCCCTTCTTTAGATACCTCCAAGCCCTCAACTTGAGAAATAAAGTGTGTGGTGTCTCTTATAAATGAGGTTTTTTTTCTTGCGTATTCATTAATGAAGGAATCCACATATTTAGCGATGGGCTCGAGGGCGGAATTTACTCCAGACACGATAGGTCTTGCGGGGGTGGGAGCACCCTCTGCTTTCTTCTTATGGATTTTAGGGATGAGATGAAATATGGGGGTTCTCAGATATTCATTGTATAAGAACCTCACAGTCTTCTGCGTAATATATCCTAGAGCAATGCCCTCATATACCACCGTTTTCATAATGTTCATTACATGATGAGTAGGGTCATGACTAATATTTTGATGTGATGACTCATCACCCATTACTCCTGGTCTAGTCATGCCTGCCACATGACCACAGAAACATCTGCAGATGCAGGCAGCACTGGCTGTTTAGGATGTATAGGGAGATGAGCACTGAACCCTAGAGTTGGAACTGACTGGCTTTTGAGCAAGGGCAACCTTTACCTTACTATTATTTAAATGTAATTGCTTAAATTGCTGCAGCAAATTACCATTAATTAATGAGTGACTGATTGCATTTCTGGTGTTGTGCCTGTCTGAGGCAGGGACAGTTCTAGAACCCTCTGCACCAAGGAACTCACTAAATGGCCTTCCCGCTGTTATTGTTTCAACCTGATCTCTCTCATGAGTTTGTTGTAAGTATAAAGATGGCGGGGGTGGGAGATATACACTGTACACTGTTCTGAACTCACTGAAAGAGAATTGGGTTATGCATATAGTAAACAAATAAAATGTTATGATTTGATACTTGATACTTGATACTTGATCAGCAAGCATCAACAAGACTGGACGTCTTCTAGCATAGGTGCCTCCACCAAATTTTAAAGATTCAGTATTGTGACCATGTTACCAATGGGGAGGTGCTTCAAAGCAGTGGCTCATGCAAATTACATAACATCATTGCACGACAAAGACTCCAAATGTCAGGCCATATTATTCGTATGGAGAAAAAAGGATCCCTAAGGTGACGATAAGTTGGTCCCATTCTAATGCCAAACTTCAACGAGGATACCCTTGAAATACATGGCGAAGAACTTTCACTGCAGATTTAAAGACCCTGAAAATAACATAGGGGAAGCCAAAGTACTCGCCCAAGATAGAAACCATTGGATATCCCTTGCTGACCGATATGCTACATAGCATAGGAGAATCTAAGTCTAAGTAAATCTGATTTCAAAAGTCTAAGTAAATCTGATTTCAAAGGCATGCAGATTTTTGACCCAAAATTCCAAACACTGTTGACACTATTTTATATGAGAAGTCGGTGCTAAGGAGCATTCAAAATTTCAAACAATTCTGCCTTGTCTCTTTCAGCAACTAGTTTTATTATTCACATGCTTTGTTAGTTATTTTATACAAGTCCTGTTCACAGACCAGATATGCAATGTACTCAATCCTGGTCTATACATATTATCTTTTTTGATGATATACATATACACTGCATCTTGAGACTCAGGAGGTAGCGGTCAAAAGCAACAATGATCTAACAAAAAACATCTTTAAATGCTTCTCATACTCATTGTGGAAGAACAGTGTTCTCTGATTAAAAGAGTCATTTCAAAGTTTGAAGTGAGGGTTTTCATTGTGTTCTTAAATGGACACCACAATTCAATAGTATTCAGCAGGAGAAACAAAGGCTCTCTCTGTCTAGAATTTTTCCCCTTTTGCTGAAACATTTGAGTTTTGATCATAACAGTGCATTGTTTACAGTGAAATAATCAGCTTTCTGCACCTAGAACATGCAAGGGGGTCAATCAAGCAAATGAATGGACAAGATTAGTTCCATCAAAATGGTGTGTAACCTTTGTTGTTGTTGTTCAGTCACACAGTCGATTCTGACCCCTCGTGACCCCATTGCACGCCAGGTACCTCTATCCTCCACCATCCTTCTCAACCAGCCCAACTTTATGCCCATTGCATCAACAATACCATCTAGCCATCTCATTCTCTGCCGTCCCCTTCTTCTTTGGCCCTCAACCTTTTCCAGCATCAAGGCCTTCTCAAGTGAATCCTCTCTTCTCATCTCTCTTCTCTTCCCAAAGTACTTTAGCTTCATCTTCACTATTTGACCTTCCAAGGAGCAGTCAGGGTTGATTTCTTCTAAGATCGACCTGTATGTTCTCCTCGCTGTCCGGGGGACTCTCAAGACTCTCCTCCAAGACCACATTTCAAAGGCATCTATTCTTCTGCGTTCAGTTTTCCTTATGGTCCAACTCTCACAGCCATACATTACTACCGAAAATACCATTGCTTTGACTACGCGGACTTTTGTTTGCAAGGTGATGTCTCTACTTTTAACTATGTTCCCCAGATTTCTCATAGCTTGCCTCCCAAGAATTAGTCGACTTTTTATTTCATGACTGCCATCTCCATCTGCAGTGATCTTTGATTCTAAGAAAGCAAAATCTGTCACTGCTTCTACTTCTTCCCCATCTATTTTCCTGGGACTGATAGGGCCTGTTGCCATTATCTTGGTTTTCTTGATGTTGAGTCTCAAGACAGCTTTTTGCACTCTCTTCTTTCAACCTAAGCAGGAGTTCCTTTAGGTCTTACTTAACTGCATGGCATTCAGAAGGCAAAAAGGGAATCCAGCTCTTGGAAATTTCAAAAATCTGAGAGGAATAATGCTGATAGAAAAGATTCTGACTACCACATTTCTGGGGTACTTTAAAGAACTCATCATCGGCAGCTATTCGTGTCCAAACATAAATTTTTCCTGAGTCATTATTTTTTTCCATTGATGAATGTGTCTCTGGTGACTCAATAAGCTGATCCTGGCATGAAACATTCGACCACACACATTACACTGAATAGATGGTGGAGGATGTGGTTGAGTTTGACAAAGCTTCCATCCTTGTTGCTTAGCCTCTGCATGTCTGCAGTATTCCCCTTTGGAGTAATTGGTGGCAGCAGACATGGTTTGGTGCCAAAGGGGGTGATGTTTGGCCACTGCCTCCCAAGTTTGTGGGTTTATACCTGACACCTTCATGGTTTGTTTCAGCTGGTCCTTATAATGTTTCCGAGGAGTTCCACGAGGTCTTGTACCAGTGCTAAGTTCCCCATAAAGAATTTGGCAAGGAACCCTGGAACCATCCATACGGAGGTCATGCCGTATCCATCTAAGACAATGGCCTATGATGGAAACTTCAATGCTGTTTAGATTTGCCTTCCTGAGGGCTGCAGTGTTGGTGACATAGTGATCCCACTTGATGTTCAGAATGGATCTTAGCTTCTGTTAGTGAAAGCGCTCAAGCTTTATGATGTCTTGGCGATAGAGAGTCCATGTTTCACAGCCATACAGTAACACTGAGATAACAACAGCTTGGTATACCATGAGCTTAGTCTGAGTTGTTAAATCTTTGTTCATGAAGAGACCTGGTGTGATAGACATCCAAAGGCAGAATGGGCAGCACCCAATCTCTTTTAAGAATTAAGGTTGGTTATAATAAATCTGCAAATGTTGGGTTTTTGTATGTTATTACACCCACCCCCCAGTCAAAAAAGAGGGAAGACACAATGAATTGGGTTTAAACTTGGGTCACAATTTTATTTAAAAATCCTCACCTGCAGCAGAAGGGCCAGGTAGTGCATAAACCTGGTGTTAGAGGAGGAGAATGTTACCATCCCCTCTCTAGTCTGGATGGGTGAATCCCTAGACTCTAAGCAGTACTGTGCCTTGACAGCTAATCCCAGGGCTTCTGAGTCTGGAAGGCATCTCTGTGGGCATTTCCAATTCTATTCACGTGAACAGATATTGATTATATCACAGAGCTGTCTCATGGTGGCCACTTTCTGCCCAACTAATTTACATGAATCATGTCACACACCAATTATTTACCTCATCCAATGACACCCTGTGGGATTCACTGCTACCACCCTAACCCAGCACTTCTCCCCCTACACAATTGTGACCTACTTAAGGCAGCATTGCATAAAAGAGCCTATGGTGCATCAGCAGCTATAGAATGGAATAGGCGAGAAAAAGGACCTGGAATCATTTTTCAAATTTGCCAATTAGGAAGTCCGAGCCCAAAAATTCTTCTCCGGTTCCAAAAAGCATTCCACTCTGCAGGGTTCCAGAAAGAGCTTTATGGCAAGAACAAACACTCTTGAGAGGACACAAGAGCAAAACCAAATGAGAGGATGGAGGAAGGAGTTTACTGGGCAAGAAACAATATTAAAGGAGGATATGGCCATGGTGGGATTCAAAGGTTTTTACTACCTACTCTGTGGGTGTGGTATGGTGGAGGTGGCCAGGGGGAAAGCCCTGCGTTGCACCCAAATTAGAACTACTTTATTTCAAAATGGATGAGTGGGGGCAGCCAGAATTTCTGCTACCAGTTCTGGAGCAAACCTGCTGAATCCCACCACTGGATATGGCTGAGAAACTCAACCTCCCATAGGCTGAGGGTTGGAGTCCCTAAATGCAGGACCAACATGCTCAAGTGGTTGGGCAACAACACACTGTGTGAATGTGGAGAGAGACAGAATCTTGATCATTTAATGGTCTGCCAATTACTCCCAGAAACATGCACCGATGAGGATTTAAGGTTGGCCAACAGCAAAGTCAAGAAAGTGGCTTCATTTTGGCAGTCCAGGGTTTGATTGAGACATGAAAGAAAAAGACCCTGCAGCATGGGTGGATGGTTCGTCAAGAAGCAAAACAGAAAGAAAACTGCCTCCAGGGAGGGGTAGAGTTAAAACTGGCTGCAGCACCTTATCCACAGAGCCAGTGAACAAAGATGCTACAAAGATGCTGCAGAACCTTGCCTTCCTATGACAAGAAGGTGGGAAGGCCTCTCCAGGCTGCATGACAGACGGATATACAGAGGAAACCATTATCAAGGCTGTGGATATTCATTACTGACTTTTCTTCCTCTAATGTGGAGATGAAATGAACCCTGGCTTTCTGATCATTGAAAGCCTGGTGATTTTTAAAATGTTTCTTTATTTACTTCAGTTTGACCCAGTGTGGTTACATTTTGGCAGCAATGATTCATGGGATCGCAAAGGGTCAGACTCAACTATGACACTGAGCAAGAGCAGCAACAACAAAAGCAGCAACAGCAGCAGCAGCAACAACAACAACAACAAAGTTTGATCTGGACAGGAGAGAAGATTTATTTACTCATTTGTTGTAGAGCTTCCTAGGAAGAGAGAAAGTCACAGAGACTAACAAACAGAATGAATGAAATATTTCAAAGCAAGCTTAGCCTGACACTCCCATTAGGTTCAGAAGACTCTTTCCTTCACAGCCCCTTCAGTTTCTTTCAGGCCACATCATTTCACTGATGTTGACATGAAGGCTAATTCAGAGAACCACAAAGATGATGTGTGGCTTAGAAAACATGATGGATGAGGTCAGATGACAGCCGTGACATTCGAAATGTTCACTGAGTTTGGTGCTGAAGGCGGGACAGGTCAGATCAGCACACCACATAAATTTTACAGACTCTTCATAGCACCCAATAAAGGCATTATACCTGCTACTCTTTTCCAATGTTGTTGTTCTTTCCATAGATTTACTATGACTGATGGATTGTAGATAAAATCTCTAATTCTGATAGATTAAGGCAAGGCATGGCTAAAATCTATATTTAACTAGTGAAAAAACAAAAAGACTGTTGCACTTTTCAGAATCAGGCATGGAAAAATTTGTTAAGTCTCAATTTCTTCATAAACTTAAGCAATCACAAACCCATAAACAAATTATAATAATAATGTATCAGAAATTATTCTGGGTTGAAAGGATGTTTGCTGGAGAAACTCTGCTCAGGGGACGCCTGAATGTCCCCAAGACCTTTTCCTACCAAAGTAGTCCCTATTGAACTACTTGCAATTTCTTACTTTTGAACTTCAAGGTTGTCAGTAGCAGGGACAGAGACAGGCGCTTAAACTGTCATGCGGTACCCGCGTCTTGAACTGCCGACTTGCTGGCCTTCTAACTAACAAACTGAGCTTCTTAACCACTGAGCCACCACAAATAAAAATGATTTTGTACACTGAAATAAATAAATTCTGGGATTGTATTGTGAGTTTTATTTATTTATTTCAGTGTTATACCACCCATTTGGGATATTTACCACTCTAGATGGTGTACAAACAATTAAATAAGCAGTAGGAAAATAAAAGACTGAACAGCAATGAAGTTATGTATCACTTCAGCACTGATCTCCCAAATTTAAAAACACTTGTTTCACTTCCCCTGTCCATACACAGACAATAAGGGGAAGTGTTAATTTATAAAGTATCAATTCCTGTTTGAACGGGAGGTGCAGGCTAAATGGCACATCAGCCCTTCCCCTGAATGAGTACCAATTTTCTTTTTGACAATCCAGCAGCACAGTCTGATCGGGTCCTTCATTTCTGTCCTGCTTTGTTTGGTTGCCTGGAATTCTCTTCTGTGGGTCAGTGTTGCCCTCTTCCTTCCATTGTCTTTGGCCTTGTTGGTCCTAGAGCATTACATGCAAGTAAGCACTGCCAGGGGAACAATCTTTCTTTATTTTCTTATGCTTAATACTCATGGATACATCACTGATGGTTTGGCTGATTTTCCTCCCACATGGAAATCCAGGTATGCTGACACTGGATTTTGTAATGTGTTGTATTGCTAAGTGCATGTTAGGGGTAATCATAGTTCCTTCAATATTCATAGCAAGCAGAAAGACACGTGCTTTGAAAGGTATTTTAAACCAATGGTAACCAAAATAGTTATCATTTTGTAACTTTAAACAAAAGCATGAATACTGCAAACTGCTATTAGTTACCATTTTTAACTTTAAATTAGTTACCATTTTGTTACTTTAAATGAAAGCATGAATACTGCAAACTACTAGCCTGTTCACTACTTCACTATCTCAACACCGACCTCAAAGTACAAGACTGTAGAATCAGACAAAGTGTAAGCCAGGAATTTAAAGCATGGATAGCAATAATCACAGAAGCGATTTTACGACACTAGAGACTTTAAAGAAAAAGAGCATTAGATTCCAACTGCATTCCTCATTCTTAGTGGATTACTACCACATTTCACATATCCCCAGAGGCTTAAGAATTAACAAGGGCCCCATGCTCTTCAATCAAGATAAAGAGTTTATGGATAAATGGGCAGCAATCTTGGATTGCTGTTCTTTCGAACTCATCCTTCTTATTGTAGATCAATCACATAAAGAGATAGATGCTTTGGTGCAACAAATAGACAATTTGGAAGCCGTGTTGAAACAAGACATACCACAAAGTAGTTTTGACAACAATATGACTGAGCTTAAACAAAAATTGGACAAATACCATGACTCCCTCATGCAATTTAAAAAGAATACATTTCAAAGGAACCAACAGGATTACTCCTCTGCCAAGGTGTACAGATGGAAATACCAACCTGGAAACCAACGCTTCAAAAAAGTTACCTTCCGTGAACCTATTGAAACATCGTAATTTGAAACGTCGGATTTGGAAGCACAGACCACATCCTGCAACAAGGAACAACCCAGATCTTACAACTTCAGGTGAAACACGAGATGACAAACGTCTGCAACTCCACAATACTCCACACCTTCATCTACAGCTTCTTTTTTTAGGGAAAAGGACTGGGAGAGGGGCCAGGAAAACATAGCCTTTAACCTATCTTCTAGAAATTTGACTACGGAAGAGGTAAAACTGCTTTCACTCGGACTGAATTTTGTCCCTACCCCATCTTATAGGTCATTTAATACCAGGGTAGATGTTTATAGACTAACATGCTTGTTAAAATTGAAGGTGTTCTTTAAAGGTTTGGAGCCTGTAACTTCAGGGGTATTTACACCTAAATCAACTTTCAATCTTCCAATAGAGGATCCAGCCATTGAGGTTTTTCAAAGGCAAGTACTTAGGGACATATGCTCTTTAGAACGCAAACAGCCCAGGATCCGTAGAAACATTTTGAGAGAGGAAGAAAAAAATTATTGAAAATTTGGCCAATGACCAATCAATCATTATAAAACCTGCAGACAAGGGGGGTGGCATAGTGATACTTGATACCACTGAATATACTGTAGAGGCTAACAGACAACTCTCAGACTCACAGTCATATAGAAAACTATTGCTAGACCCGACCAAACACATCACAAATATCATCCAGACAGTATTATTCAAAGGTGTTTCATTAGGATATATAGATGAGAGGACCATTAAATTTCTGTATAACGAACACCCCAGGGTGCCTATCTTTCATTTAATTCCTAAAATACACAAGAGCAAAAAGGCAGAGGCACCCACACCAGGCAGACCTATAGTAAGTGGAATTAACTCAATTTAAGAACCATTCTCCAAGTATGTACGTTAAGACCTTTGCCAAATTCACACCTTCTTTTGTCAGCGACTCCTCACATTTCATTTCTATGGTTGAGGGCATGCATGTGCCACCTGGGGCAGCACTACTAACTCTTGATGTGGAATCATTGTATACTAACATACACTTGGAAGAGGCGAGGCAGGTCATGAGGGAGGCACTAGATACAAGGGACTCAGGGCACCCACCCACCCATTTTCTGATGGACCTGGTTGACATCATCTTAAAGGTAAAGGCAAAGGTTTCCCTTGCTCGAAGGCCAGTCGTATCCGACTCTAGGGTGCAGTGCTCATCTCTGTTTCTAAGCCGAAGAGCCAGTGCTGTCTGCTTCTGCAGACGTTTCCGTGGTCATGTGGCAGGCATGACTAGGCACCGGAGCGCACGGAACGCTGTTTCCTTCCCACCGAAGTGGTCCCTATTTATCTACTTGCAATTTCTTGCTTTCAAACTGCAAGGTTGGCAGGAGCTGGGACGAAGACGGGAGCTCATTCCATCCTGCAGTACTCGGGAATCAAACTGCTGACCTTCCGCTTCCCAGTCAGCGTCTTACCTACTTGAGCCACTGCAGTCCCCTCGGTCCATGAGTAGCACAGTCGAATTTAATTATTTCAGATTTAGCGATAGTTACTAAGCACAAATCAGAGGTATGACAATGGGTAGTCCGGTAGCGCCCAGTGTAGCTAACATTTTTATGAACCATTTTGAAATTACCTTCATATATGATGCCCAGACTAACCCGTTCTTGGACAACATTTTGTCCTATAAAAGGTTCATAGATGACCTGTTTTTAGTAATTGACAAACAAGAGATAGTTCCTGACTTTGTGCAGTGGATTAATTCCCTGGAGAATAATCTGAAGTTCACGCAACATACTGATCCTGTGAGTATTCCATTTTTAGATCTCAATGTGTTTGTTTCTCAGAGCAGGAGGTTGGCAGTTAAGTTATATAAGAAACCGATGGACCATAGTCCTTATTTAGAATACTCTTCTTATCATCTGAGTTATGTAAGAAATAATATCCCAGTTGGACTCCTTTCAAGAGCCTAAAGAAACTCAACAAATTCACTGGACTTTGAGGTATCGTCTAGAGAAATAGTCAGCAAATTGGCAAGGAGAGGTTATCCTGAGCACATATAGAACAATTCTCTTAGAAATATTGAAGGTATCCCCAAAGAGCCAGATCGTTTGAGAGAATGCAACCGGGGGGGGGGGTGTCACTTTGTATGTTGCTCTTTTGAATATTCACTATTGGCATCCCAGATCAAACAGATCATATATAAGTACTGGCACCTAGTGGATCAGATTCCTGGGTGCCACCAAAAACCTTTAGTGGGTTTCAGATGCACCAGATCGCTCAGAAATGTTCTCATGCACACTGATCATACTGCTGGTGCAAGGGCACATACTAGTATGGTAACAGGGCACTTTAAGTGCCATTCATGCTCTGTGTGCCATTTCAGCTGGGAAACCAGGGAACTTAGTGTTCCAGGAAAAAAATTCACATTCAAATTGAAGCAATTCAACAACTGTAATTCAAGAAATGTGATCTATTTGTGGGAGTGTCCATGTAATAAAAATATATAGGTGTAACCAGTAGAAAATTGAAAGTTAGAATAATTGAACACAGGTCCAAAATTTGTGGACAAACCACGGAAGTGCCGCTTGTACAACACTACTTTGACCATGGTCACAGTGACAACGACTTCAGATTTCTAGTGTTAGAAGTGGTGCACCTGAAAACATTTGAAAACATTAACGTACAGAAAAGAATATTGCAACAAGAGGCATTTTACATCCATTTATTTAACACCATGGAGCCCCACGGGCTAAATCAGGATTTTGATTTGTCTCCCTTCTTGTAAATTTAATACAAACACAATATATGATTAAGTATTTGCAGTATCCAGCCTAGGCACCTCGCATGAGAAATTAGAAACACCTGGGGACACCTAGCTGTGAGTATATGAAGAGCACAATAACTAACCGGGTAACGTCCTTACGCACGAGATAAGAATAAGACTCAGAGGTGATCGACACAATAAGAGACACGTAGTGCTAGCTAACATACTATAATTATTCAATCAGTTTGGTTTATCAATGTAAAGTGTATTTTATGGTATATTTTTTTATGTATACCGTGGCAACACATAGTATAACTTTATTAGAAGCAATGCACTAATGTTGTATGTGTGTAAATTGAAAACCATTGTAATATAACAATACACGGTATTTTAATATTCTTCCTGTTGATCCATTATATAGATTCCTGAGGAAAGAACACAAGTTCTGAAAAGTCAATCACTAGCCGGTAAAGGCTTCGAATTGCATTGTTTGAGATTGTTTCATTGTAAACCCATTGGATTATAAGAATGCACCATTACTAATCTGTTATTTTTGGAATCACACATTACCTGAATTGCAAGGAATTTTTGATAACCCTGTAGACCTGAATTGAAGGAATTTTTGTTGGACAATATTTTACAACTTCTTTTCTAGTAAAATATATAGACTTACACAAGAACTCTGTTTGGATTATTTTATTAGCTAAGCTACATTATTGGATACATTTTGCAAACGGTTTATCTATTGTCTCGCTGTACTTTCACTGTTTGGACCCATTTCCTGTATTTCACCCTAGACCAGGGCATACCTGTCAAGTATCCTGTATTGGCCGGGATTTCCTGTAATTCAGCACCACTTTTTCTATTTTCCCGCCCGGACCTGCCTCTATCCCATAATTTGATGGTGGGGAAAAATAGTTACTGCGCATCCCCTTCTGCACAGAACCCTTCTGTGCATGTGCAGAACCCTTCTACATGTGCGCAGAAGGGTTCTGCACAGAAGCCTTCTGCGCAGGTCCCATATTGTCCGGAGCTGCACTTGACAGGTATGGACCAGGGGAAAGTAACTACAGAATGAATTCACCAAAAGATGGTTTCGTTTTGGCAGTTTAAAGTCTGGCCTAGACACAGAAGAAGACTGACCTCAATAATTTACAAGAGGAACTTAAAAGTTATCATTATACCACAAAAGGGAGTGTTCCTCTTGTTAAGTTCCAAACACAACATAAATACAGTCATGAGTTACACCTTAAATATTTGGGAAATAAGCAAATTACAAGTAACTAATTTGTAGTTTGGTACTTTCACACTTCTTTTTCCCTTGTGCTGTCTCTTTGTTGCTCACACACTACTGGATGCTCACCCATTTACACGATCCTGGCTTTATCTGTATAGGCAGTAGAAAGGGCCAAACGGTGTGTAACCAAATGATTTAAAAAAAAACGTTCGAGGCAAAGTATGGTGAAGAAGACATTTAATAATCCTATATTGGTGATATTCCAAATGAACAGATCCAAATTCCTTCCAGTAATAAGGAGTTTTCAGTTCAAACTATCCTCAGGGATGTGTATATTCCTGAAAAACACTATTTAGATGTATTAAATTTCAAATATCTTTCAATTACGTCCTGGGCCTCACAAGTTTATTCTTTTAGTGCCGACGGACATCAAAATGGTTTATCTGTATAGAACAGGAGTTCTCAACCTTTTAAAGCCATGGGCTGGGTCACTCTCCCTCAGACAGCTTTGAGGGCTGGGCAGCCATTTTGCCCTTCCTCTACTATATGGCACTTCTTGGTGTGGTGGAGGTGGTGGTGGGCCACATGAAATGGCACCACGGACCAAAGGCATCTTTTGTAGCTGCCGGAGCGGCTCCAGGTGTCGCTCATCTCCGGCCGGCTGCTGGTCAAAACAGTGGTGAAGACCCTTGGCGGCAGAGAAGAGCATCTTTTGTAGCTGCCGGAGTGGCTCCAGGAGTTGCTCATCTCCTCCGGCTGGCTGCTGGTCAAAACAGTGGTGGTGACCCTCAGTGGCAGAGAAGAGCATCTTTTGTAGTTGCCGGAGTGCCTCCAGATGTCGCTCATCTCCTCTGGCCAGCATTCTCGGATACGAATTGCAGTCATCGATGATGACGTACCTATTTATCTACTTGCAATTTCTAGCTTTCAAACTGCAAGGTTGGCAGGAGCTGGGACAGAAGACAGGAACTCATTCCATCATGCAGCACTCGGATCTTGAACTGCTGACCTTTCAGTTGTCAAGCTCAGAATTTTAACCACTAAGCCACCATGGTCCTAACATAGTAGGGTCCCCCTCATATTCTTCATTTATCTTCTCTCTGTTTTGTCCACATTTTTCTTTCTCTCTCCTTCCCATCCCCTCCAACCAGTGGTGGGCATCAGCAGGTTCACACCAGTTCGTCAGAACCGGTAGCAGAAATTCTGGCTGGCCCCACCCATCCAAGTTTTTAAATGAAGTAGTCGTAATTCAGGTGCAACACAGTGCTTTCCCCCTGGCCACGCCCACCATAACTCACCCACAGTGTGGTGGTAAATTTTTTTTGGAGCCCACCACTGCCTCCAACCAGGTCTCTCTTCCACCATGGCCAGCATCTTCTAGGCTGTACCTATCCAAATATGCCTCTGCCACAACTTAAAACACCATGCTTTCAGCATTTTTTTTAAAGGGGTGGGGGATTTGGTGATGAAATAAATAATAACTAAATGGATGATCTGGATCTGATAGTAGAAGTGGCAGGCAGCTTCATTCAGACAACTGGCTTCCTTGTTTTGATGTTGAAGGAGGAAGAAATTGACCTCCTTCATTGCAATGCACTTTGAGAGCTCTTTGTTTAGTGCTGGCAATGTTTGTGATTTAGTGTAGCCAAAGCTCCCTTATTCCCAATTCAACTGCCTCCCTCACCCTGCTCCACTCCACCCGCTTCTGCTTATTATGCTGAACAGAGGCCCTTATAAATTTGGGCAGAGAGAGAGAGAGAGAGAGAGCACCTCTGACTTCTCATTGTCATCTTTTGCCTTTGACTCTTTCAAGGAGGAGCATGGAGGAGATTTCGCAAAGCCTTCTGCCACATTGACAGGGTCATTGGGCTCTGGCAAGACAAAATAAGGTAGTCTAGTGAACAACACTTGGAGCCGGGGATCTTGAAGATGTAATTATTTGTCTAATCTTCCTGAAACCAAAGTGACAGAAACTTTGAGCATGACCGTCACCCTCTTTGGCAAAAATAAAATAAAATAGCTGGGTGTTGAAAAGGTCCCCCAGAGTACATACTATCCTCCACCTATTGAATTTCTTTTGCTGTGTTTTGAGGGGTGTTTCTTTTTTGGTTTGGCATTTTTGTGTCCCCCCCTCCAATTATTGTTTTATTTGTTTGTTTATTGCTTTTCTGCACCTTTCTTTGTACCCATCTTTTGTTCAGTATCACAGGTTTTAAAACCACACACACACAAAAGCAAAGAACAAAGGGGAGGGGGGTAGGTGGAAAGAGATGCCACTGCAGGTTACTGCCATTTGATGCAGTTGGAGTTGGCGTTGTAAAATATTCATTTCAGATCAGAAGTGATGTATTTGCCGGAGACGTGAGTGGTTTATAACTGCCAGCATTGACTTTAAATTTAATGGCACAAAGAATGTCACGTACATGTGACACAGCCATCACTCTCTTCATTGTAATGCAACTTTGTGACACGGGCAACACAATTTGTATGCGAAGCTCCCATGCAAATAATGTCATTTGAATCCTTTTAACAGAAGATAATGATACAAAAATCCAGGAGAAGAGGGAACAGGCCATGAAATGAGGACTTTCAAGTGACAAATGGCAAGCTTCCTTCCTTATTTACATTTCTCTAATTTCCTCCTTCTTCTTATTGCTTGAGGCCAGAGAGACCCAAAGGAATGGTCAGGTGGGGAAATAGGGCCACAAACACCTTCATCCCCCCCCCCAACAATGCAAGATCAGGAAAGGAGGAGGCCTCCCAAATGGCTCTCTGTAAAGTTACATTGATTCCCCCCACCCCCTTTTCCTGGTCATTTCATTCCAAGTATGAACAGACTCTCCCATAAGACAAAGAAAACTTTTCAGCCCTTTGCAACAAAAGGTGCCATTAAGTGAAACATAGAAGGCTGAATTAAGCGGAATGAGAACTTTAGCTTATCAAGTCCTGTGCCCTGTACGTTCAAACTTCAAAGGTGTCATGGAGAATCTGGAATTCCCTGGATCTCCCACCTAAAGCTTTTGAGCTTGAGAATCCAGGGTCTAGACCTGAAAAGTAGAACTCTTAAGACCAAGCTCTCTTGGTTCAGGTGACCAATCACTTTCACGTGAAGCCCTCGACAATATAGGACCTCAATACCTGCTAGAACACCCCTTCTTCAAACTTAATGATTTTCATGAGTGGAGAGGGGACACACATAGGACTCTTATCTTGAGAGAAGTGTGGAATACCAGCACTAGAATTCAGTTCTTTTCACCAATGCTGGGTCAGTCCGCATCTTTATCAGCTTTCTGTTATCTGGCTAAAGTCAAATTATTTAATGAAGCGTTCAGAAACTTGCTGCCTCTAAATTAAATTGCCCCCCCCCCCACCACCACCTAAAATATGTTCTCTGCTACCAGTACTGTATTTGGATTTCTGTTGTATTATTGTAAGTTATGTGATTATGTGACAGTCTTCATGGCTGATCGCCATGATGATTGCCTATATTCGGATTTGGATTTGGATATGGAAGAAGAAGGAGAATGTGATTATATTGTTGCTGTTGTTTTCATATCTGTTTGGTCTTTCTAGTATATTATCTCCCCCCTCCCCCCGGTTGTTTTGTTTGATATTCTTTGTATTGATACCAACCAAATTAACCAAATTATAATTAGATAAAAGGATATCAACCAACCAACCAACCACTCTCTCAGCTATGAAAACAGCTTAATGACTATACAGGATCTTTTTTCTTTCTTTCTTTTGTGGCCTATCTTCTGGGCTGTAATTGGGGAAATAATATTGCCAGAAATAATTCTAGCAGTGCTGTGCAAGATCATAACTCTTTGCACTTCCCTGAACAAAGTCATAGCCCTTTGCCCATCCCCATTCATGTTCCCATCCTGCACCCATTTGGAGATGCCCTGACCTGATCTTCATCAAGTTCCATGTTAGTATGTGTGTTAGATCTTTCTGGATCTCCAAATCGGCAAATGGAAACAAAATGAACTACACCAGGCCCCTGAGGTCCAGACAGGAAAGAATAGCTTCTTGGCAGGGCATCAGCACCTTCCAGAGTGGGAGCATACCTCAGATCTGTGTGTGTGTGTGTGTGTGTGTGTGTGTGTGTGTGTGTGTGTGTTACAAGTGTGTGTGTTACAAGTGTGTGCAACCTACCAACCAACCAGCCAACCAGCCAACATTTATCTGTCTTCCCTTCAGCCATCCATTAGCACAGCAAATTGGTTTACAGTGGTACCTCATGTCAGGGTCATCACAAGAGTCAATTTCTTTTTATAAAGGGTCAGTTCATATTTCATAATTCCATCAGAGAATTCAATGAGCAAGCCTCACATAAAGGCTTGCTACACCACTGACTGTAGGTTTCAATGAGCAGGCCTCATATATAAAGGTCTGACATTACTGACTTTACATCTCAATAAGCAAACCTCATTTATAAAAGTTTTTTACGCCACTGATATTATACACTGGTTCAGTAAAAGGCTCAGCCTGCTTTCTGACAAGTCCAGCAAGTCGGACAATTGTACAATAGTTACCTTTCCAACTCCCAAGGGAGGGGGGAAGGAGTGGTCAAGTCTCAGAAAAGTACCAAGACAATTTTCCAGGAAAGGGAGGAGCTTGATCCTTTTCCCGTCTTTGCATGCAACCCTAGGTTTCTAGGGGAGGGACCTGGAAAACATAACTGTCAAGTATCCCAGATTAGCCAGGATTTCCCATATTTCCATGCCGCTTCCTCCACTTTCCCACCACCATCCTGTAATTTGACTATTGGGGAAAGTAGTTACTGCACATGCCTGCATGCGCAGAACCCTTCTGCAGAAGGTTTCTGTGCAGGTCCCGTATTTTCCAGAGCCACGCTTGACGGGTATGCTGGAAAGTGTCACATCTCTACACCCAAGCCTAATCAGCTGATAGACCAGCTGACAGGTTCTCTGTTGCCTCAAAAATCAGTTTGGGAGGAGGGCAATTACTCCAAGTCCTATCACAGCACACCTCTCAAAAACCCGTTAGGAGGGGTAAGGAGCATTGACCAAATTAGGCCTTCCTTATCAAGATAAGGGGAACATATTCTGTCTATAAAAACCTTGGACTTTAACATCTCAGCAGCCATCTTTGGATAGTGGGCATAGCCCACATCACTTCTCTTTGGGGTTATGGATCCCTGACAGATTTCTGTACGGGGGGCCTTGCCTCACACTTCTAATAGCCTAGGTAGATTAAATATTCCTGCTTTTATTTATTTTGTAGAAATGTGTTATAGTGTAATTTTAGAATAGATGTATCAGAAGCCGGCAAATAAAGCTTAAAGAGACAACTTTTCCGTCTTAGTTGTCCTGCTTTTCTGAAGTCTGGGAGCATCGCCAAAAGGATGGCCAGAAGAACAGCTTGGCTGGCTTCCCAGATGTGAGTGTATTGGGGAAGAGGCAGAACAAGAAATGATCGTATTCCTGCCATTTCATGGACTTTTGCTACTGAATAGCTAGCTACCATTTCTCTGCCAAGAGAGCAGAGCTGCTTTTTCCCCATACTGGAAGATAAGAGAGTGTGGATGGAGTGTTCTCCAGGGAGCAGGGAGCAGGCCCTGCAGAGGTACTCAAAGTTGGAGACCCCAAATGCTACCACCCTGGGGACTCTTCTAGGCCACGTTCCTGACACCTCATACAACAATTTTAATCTGTTCCACTAGGTTCATTGTTGTATGAAACAATTGCTATATGATACATGCATCGTATAGCGATTTTCCCTATGGGATGCATTGTACAACAAAAAATTTTTTGCTAAGTGATTTTTCCCATTGAAAAACTGTTGTATAATTTTTTTCTATACGGAAAATTGTTATACGGGATGCCATTTCCCCCCAAAACCTAATTGTTATGCGATTTCATTGCTATACGGGGCAATTGGTGTATAAGGTTCCACTATATTTGGGGGGAAAGGAATAACTGTATTATTTCTGTCCAAAAAAACCCAGAAGTAGAAGTAAAAGAAATGTTCCAGTCCTACCTCTACACTTTCCACCCTTTCTCTCTCCCTCCACTTCCTTCTCTACTGGATCAGAGGTTAAAAGTGCTATGTCTTACTAAGTTTTCATGACTGCAGTGGTACAGAATGTAGAATGACTGAAGAAACGTCTCTGGATTGTTTAGACTTCACAGCAGGAACAGCAATAAAAAAAGTTTATTTCTTAAGGTAAGAACATATTCTCTTTCTCCACCAGCATCAACCCAGCATCTTCTTTGGCTTCTCATTCCTTTAACTTACTTACATCTTTTAAAAACATTTTTTTTATCCCAGAAAACCCCTGACTGTTCCTTGGAAGGTCAAATAGTAAGGATGAGGATGAAGTACTTTGGACATCAAATGAGAAGAGAGGATTCACTTGAGAAAGCCCTGATGCTGGGAAAGGTCAAGGGCAAAAGAAGAAGGGGTGGCAAAGAATGAGATGGATAGATGGCATTGTTGATGCAATGGGCACAAAGCTGGGTGGGCTGAGGAAGATGGTGGAGGATAGGGTGCATGGCATGCGGTGATCCATGGGGTCACAAAGTGTCGGAATTGACTGTGTGACTGAACAACAACAAAATATCTTAGGACAACACAGACTTGGTTCCTTTTATTTGGCTTATTGAGCAACCATAATGCTGCAAAAATAGCCCTGGCTGTGAGCATTTATTTATTTTTTGCTACTGCAGAGATATCCTGTTTAGTCTTAGATGTTCAGAGTGTGTCTTTTGGATAGACTCTGTTCAGTTAGTCCCTGTTTATTGACTCAAGCATGTCTCTTTATTTCCAAGTGAAGAGAAATGCATCATTAAGTGAATGGAAAAATAACACATAATAGTGGCACTTCTTTTCCCCCATGTTATTTTACTGGCTTTAAGTACTATGCTTTGAAGGAAACAAAAATTGTGTAGAAAACACATTTTCCTCTTCATTTATACTGGAACATTTCTCATTTTCCTAGGAATTCATGCACCATTCAAATCTGCTTCAGTTTCTCCTGTAGTTTGAAAGGTCACAAAGATCGCTATAGCATTCCAAATTCAGCACCATTCACATTTCCCTTTTGAAATTATTTTGTGGCTCCATTGTTTATGCCTATGTTTTCAATTACACGACGCAGAATATGCTTGAACTTGAAGAAAGTGATGGGTGGTGTCCTCCTAATCTCTAAAATGTTCTCCTACTCTGCACAATATTGAATTTTCAATTTTGGCATGAAACCTTCCCTTTTTTGCACATAATATAAAAATAGTTGTGCTGCATTGTGGATAATGGTTTGGTTAGTCATCGTAGGCAACATTTTCTCAAGATTGCCACACATAGATAGTGGGTGTTTAAGACATAGATCCTTTAACATTCGGACAAGTGCTACACACATTAAAGTGCAGGAGCATGTAACTATGGAAAGGCATAGAGCTCAAAGGATGTTGTGACGTGGGGATGTGGGTCATTCAGATGTTGTGTAAACCTTCAGTGGAATATGCTTATAAGTGTCTATACTCAAATTTGCATTAAACTGGTAAAGATCTAAGTAAGGGTTCCTCAACCTTGGGCCCCCAGATGTTCTTGGACTTCAATTCCCAGAAGCCCTGAACAGCAGATATTCTGACATGGGCTTCTGGGAATTGAAGTCCAAGAACAGAGGGGCACCCAAGGTTGAGAAACACTGATCTAAATGATATCCAAGGAGGACAGACCAGATTCTACATCATCTACACATAGAATGGTGATAATCAAAGTAGGGTTTATGTAGGCATCCCTTTGTACCTCACACAATTTCAGTGTCAACATCTGAACAGGACTGGGGTTGAAGTCTCTTTTCCTGTTTTCCTTTACTCCTGCAGGCTCTTCCCTCAATACAATAGGAAGGGACAGCATCTCCTGGGAAATATTAGACAAGGCATGGAGAACTAATGAAGCAATGGAGATCTCTCCAAATAACCTTGGATTATTTTGGATAAATTAAGATGAGGAAGTTTACAAAGAGAAACCCCTGCAGAGTTTTCTCCCAGCAGCTTTATGAATCTCATTTCAAACTTTTTAGGAAATCTGCTATATCACAATACTTCATGGGGTTGCCTAGGGAAAAAGAGATTAGGGATGATATTCCTTCTGTGAACCTCTTGAAGTTGCTTTCTCCTCAGATCTAATCCATCATCTCTTGAAATGAGTGACTTAGCACCTTGTTGAAGATCAATTAAGCAGGCTTTTTAAAAACTTGAGTTGAGGATAGGATTTATGAAAAAATATTAGTTTTTCACTCCAAGTTCTGCCTATTAAAAAAATCAAAGAATTAAACTGCTAATTATGCCTATGTTTCTCCTTCATATTAGAAAAGGTACACAGATTTTTTTTTGCCTGGACCTAAGCACAAAGTATTGTGTAAACACAGCTGGAAATGTATAAACTTCAGTCATTTCATGGAAGCTTTTAGTACACAAAATCACCCTTGGAAATGGCAAAGAACCTATTTCTTCTGACCAGAGAAATTTCACATGATGTGCCAAGAAAACACAGTCCTTGTGTTAATCGGGTTTCAAGTTTCCAAAACCTTTCTCTTGCCTTTCCAAGCAAATGACCAGGGGTACAAGATATTATACCAGTGGTGGCAAACCTATGGCACACATGCCAAACATGGCATTCACAACCCTCTCTGTTGGCACCCAAACACAGAATTCACCCCATCCCTCTGCCCAGCAGCCCAATGGGAGCACTTCCTTCCTCCCCCAGCATAATGTTAAACATGCCCCTCTGCCCAGCAGCCCAATGGGAGTGCTTCCTCCCTCTCCCCAGCACAGAGTTCACCCAACCCCTCACCATCACTGTATTATACTATGAAATAATATCACAGGGATATTTGGAAGGATGAAAACAGCAGGTCAAAGCATCATAAATCTCAATAAGCTGATTTGAATGTTTTATAAAGGTTGGAAAAAATAAGGAAAGGAGGCTTATCCTATGGCAGAGGTACAAAAGCACCAGATGGGTCTTCTTGGGTAGAGCATTCCACGAGAGTCCAAACACTCCAAGAGGCATGGAGGCTGTTTACAAAAACAATAACAGAGGCTCAATTGGAATGCATACCCAAAAGGAAAAAGGGCACTGCCAGGTCCAAGAGGACTCCGATGTGGCTTACAGGAGCTGTTCGGGAAGTGATCAAGAGCAAGAAAAGCTCATTTAGAAGATGGAAGGCTTGTCCAAATGAGGACAGCAGGCAGAAACATAAATTCTGGCAGAACAAATGCAAGGCAACAATCAGGAAAGCAAAGCAAGACTTTGAGGAGCGTATAGCTAAAAATACTCAGAGAAATAACAAAGACTTCTTTAAGTACATTAGAAGTAAGAACCCAACTAGGAAGGCCATTGGACCATTAGATGACAATGGAAGGCAAGGGGTTATTAAAGAGGAAACAGAGATTGCAGAGAGACTCAATGAATTCTTTGCTTCAGTATTCACTGAAGAAGACAGAGACCACATGCCCAAAACAGAGCCTATCTTCGTAGGGAGGGAAACCGAAGAATTAAGCCAGATAGAAATAACCAGGGAGGAGGTCCTTGCATGTCTTGTTAAACTAAACACTAACAAATCCCCAGGACCAGATGGCATCCATCCACGAGTTCTCAGGGAACTTAAAGATGAAATTGCTGATCTCCTAGCCAGAATATATAATCTTTCCCTCAAATCAGGCTTTGTGCCTGATGACTGGAAGGTAGCGAATGTAACACCAATTTTCAAAAAAGGATCCAGGGGTGATCCAGGAAATTACCGGCCTGTCAGTTTGACATGTGTCCCAGGTAAAGTGATGGAAACCATCCTAAAAGATAGAATTAATAGGCACATAGAAGAGAAGGCGCTGCTAAAGGAGAGCCAACATGGCTTTTGCAAGGGCAAATCATGCCTCACTAATCTGTTGGAATTTTTTGAGAGTGTCAACAAGCATGTGGATAAGGGGGATCCAGTTGACATTGTTTATCTGGACTTTCAGAAGGCTTTTGACAAGGTCCCACACCAAAGGCTCTTGAATAAACTTACCAGTCATGGAATAAAGGGACAGGTCTTGTCCTGGATCAGCAACTGGCTAAGGGACAGGAAACAGAGGGTAGCACTAAATGGACACTTCTCCAAATGGAGGGAAGTAAAGAGTGGGGTCCCCCAAGGTTCAGTACTGGGACCCCTGCTTTTCAACCTCTTCATAAATGATCTAGAGGTAGGAGTAAAAAGCAAGGTAGCCAAATTTGCTGACGACACTAAATTATACAGGGTAGTGAAAACTGTGAGAGATTGTGAAGAGCTCCAGAGGGATCTCTTGACACTGGGGGAGTGGGCAAAACAGTGGCAAATGAGCTTCAACATCAGTAAGTGCAGAGTGATGCATGTTGGGGCAAAAAACCCCAATTACATTTATAAACTGATGGGGTCTGAACTCTCTGCGACAAACCAGGAAAGGGACCTTGGTGTCCTGGTGGACAGCTCAATGAAGGTGTCAACCCAGTGTGCCTCAGCAGTGAAAAAAGCAAACTCAATGTTAGGGATCATTAGGAAGGGTGTAGAAAATAAGTCAGCAAGTGTCATTTTGCCTCTTTATAAATCTATGGTGAGGCCCCATCTGGAATATTGTGTACAGTTCTGGTCGCCATACCTCCAGAAGGATATTATGGAGTTGGAGAAAGTACAGAGGAGGGCAACCAGAATGATTAGGGGACTGGAACACCTTCCTTACCATCTGAGGCTGCAACGGTTGGGCCTTTTCACTCTTGAACGACGGCGTCTAAGAGGTGACCTGATTGAAGTTTATAAAATCATGCACGGTGTGGACAAAGTAGATAAGGAAAAACTGTTTTCCCTATCGCACAACACTAGAACTAGGGGACACTCCATGAAACTTTTGGGTACTAGTTCTCAAACAAATAAGAGAAAGTACTTTTTCACCCAGAGGATTACTGGTCTATGGAACTCCCTGCCAGAAGAAGTGGTGACAGCTGTCAGTCTTGACAGCTTTAAGAAAGGATTAGACAAGTTCATGGAGGACAAGGCTATCAATGGCTATAATTATGGCTACCTAAGGACAACCTCCGGGTTGGAGAGATAGGCAGGATATCTCTCAGTGCCATTTCCAGGGAGTCCTAAGCAGGTGAAGGCATCTCCTTGGGAATACCCTGAAGGAAATGGTGAGCCACTGTGTGAGACAGAATGCTGGACTGGATGGGCTGTGGCCTGTTCCAGCAAGGCTGTTCTTATGTTCTTATGTTCTTATGTAGATGGGGAGAAGGATCTGTTTCCAGTCCTCTTCCACTGAATTCTTCGTACCCAGACGACTGCAGTGGCTCAAGTGGCTAAAACGTTGACTGGAAGGTCGGAGGTCAGCAGTTCAATTCCTGAGTACTGCAGGATGGAATGAGCTCCCGTCTTTGTCCCAGCTTCTGCCAACCTAGCAGTTCGAAAGCTAGACATTGCAAGTAGCTAAATAGGGACCACTTCAGTGGGAATGCAAACAACATTCTGTGCACTCCGGTGTCTAGTCATGCCTGCCACATGACCACGGAAACGTCTGCAGAAGCAGATAGCGTTGACTCTTCGGCTTTGAAACAGAGATGAGCACTGAACCCTAGAGTCGGATATGACTAGCTTTCGAACAAGGGAAACCTTTACCTTTACCATTACTAGAGGAAGTCACAACACACACTTTCATCACAGTGGTCATAATTATTGTACATTCTGGCATCCCATCAACAAATGTAGCAATCTCCATGCAGAAGGAATACTTTAAAACTGCTTCTGAATGCCCTAAATTGCAACCATTAATATAGTAAGACGGCTGGGGTGTAGCAAAAGCAACACGGAGAACAACAACACTCCCAGAGTATGAAAATTGAGAAAATCGAATATGTGTCTTTAATAAAAGGAAGAAAGTATTCTCATGCTCGTCCAATGGTGAGGTAACTAAGAAATTGTAATGCAGTGTGTATACTTTACGAAGTCTTATCTCTCCAAGCAAAGGTACAACCCACGTGTAATAATATATATCTACACTTACAAGACTAAAATGCAACAGAATGCAATAGCCCTCACTCATCCAAAAACGCACGTGTGAGAACCCACAACAATACTACAATTGTACACATATATAAGCAATTTCCCGTAACGATTCCCCAGTTCGCCTCACAGGAGTAGATTCGTAGCAGTAATCAAAGAAAGTCTTTGTATCATAGTCCACAGCGAAAAGTCATTGGGTGAACTGTAGTTCTGATATAATCGTCGGGAACCAAAGTACAACTATTCCAACAGCAGGTTCTCAAGCGGCGGGCAACATCAAGCAGTTGTAGACAAATTTCCGATGCCCTTCCGGTAACGGGACATTTCGAATAACTTTCTCAAGGGTCTACAAGTACAACATAAAATACATATATACTATAACAGATCCTGTGACTAAAATAATATAATACGTGTATAACTAATATATAAGCAAAATATAACAAATACTACAAATACTACAATGACGAAAGAGACGGACAAGGTACATACCTAAGATTAAATTTCTTGCGCGTATCGCACCTCCCTGGAGCTTACTTACAATGTGTGCACGCGTTAATTACTTACAGGTAAGTGCTACATATATAACAAATAATTATGATGAACATCTGCGTCTTATTGACCTATAAACCTTCGACCTCCTTACATAATCCTGTCAGTAGTTCTTAAAGTGGCATGTGCATAGATGGCCAATGAGGTAATAGAAACGGAACTAAAGGAATGCAGACAGTTCCCATTCTGTATTCAGTCCATGAGGCACTAAAGTGTTAAATCGATGGATGTAGAACGCCTCTCTCTGTAAGAGGAAACGCACTACATCCATGATCTGGTATTTATTAGGGGAAAAGGTTTCCAGTATAACCACCTTGATATCTCTTAATGTATGCTTCTTCTCAATAAAGTGGTTGATGACAGGAGCAGTGATGACCCGGTTCTTTATGCGGGAGAGGTGTTCACCCAGGCGGACCTTGAGGGGTCGCCTGGATTGACCCACATAAGCTAACTGACATGAACAAATAATCATATAAATGGAATCCTTTGAATTGCAATTGGAGAACCTTGTGAGATTTAGGGTAAAATTACTACCTGGTAAATTCACACATTTGGTGCACCACATGTGGACACAGTATTTACAGTGTCCACATGCAAAGTGCCCATAGACGGCTGCAGATGGTATCCTGCTAGGAGCGGTGATATCGGCTCGGGATAGGAGATTTGCGATGGTCTGCGTTTTCCTGAATCCTATAGTGGGTCGCTGTAAGCGCCCTGGTATAGAATCCAGTATATGACAATGTTTCAATATGATGTGCTTTATCCGATTGGCCAGAGGGGTATAATCCAACGACCAAAATAATCCTGGCTGTACCTGTTGTGTAGTGTTATTATTTCTAAACAAAGTGCTTCTGGGACGCAGATCTACTTTATCACGAGCAGTCTTAATAATGCTTCTAGGGTATCCTCTCTTGCTCAAAGTGGTCGATATTTTACTGGCTGCTGATGTATAGTCTCTGTTTTGGGATGAATTTCTTTTAGCTCTCAATAATAAACTATATGGTATATTTGCCTTCAGATGGTGCGGATGAAAGGATGTGTATTGTAAATATGCAAAACGATCTGTAGGTTTATGGTATAGTTTGGTTTGCAATCGATTATTCTCAATGAATATAGTGAGATCCAACTGCATCTGGTGGCATTGGAAAGTTTTCTAACACCTGAATGAAATGAGCTGAGTCTTTAATATAAGACGGAGAATGTGTAGCAAACGTGTGTATATGATAATCAATATATTTGGCTACTGGTTCCAACAAAGAGTTATTCGCAGAGATGATAGGGCTGCAAGGGATGACGTCATCATTCAGAGAAAGTTTGTGAACTTTGGGCAGTAAGTAAAATATCGGCACTCTGGGAAACTTATTAATTAAGAATCGGTAGGTACTTTCTGTGATATATTCCATGGCCAGCCCTCCTTGTAAGATTGTGGAGATTATGTTAGAAACGTGCGAGGTGGGGTTGTGATCAAGTCTTTGATAGCAGTCCGTGTTGGACAACTGAGTCCAAGCTGCTTTAAGATAGTCTTTCTTATCAAGAAGGACAACCCCACCACCTTTATCAGCCGCCTTTATGACGATATCTGGATCGTCCCCTAGGTTTTTAAGCAGTTGCATGTCTCTCTGTGATAAGTTGAAATCGCTGTTAAACCGGGATTCCACTACTGCAATGTCACGGGAAACCAGTCTCTTAAAAACTTCGATTGAGGAGTTATCTACATTGGGAGTAAAAGTGGAACGGTAGAAATAGCAATCTGATATTACTTCAGTTGCCATAACTTCCTCCTAAAGAATGACTTAAACTTATATCCTCCCATGCTATGTAGCATATCAGGCAGCAAGGGATCTCCAATGGTTTTGGTCTTGGATAAGTACTTTGCCATCCTCCCATGTCATTTTCAGGGTCTTTAAATCAGCCATGAAAGTGCTTCGCCATGTATTTCAAGGTCATCCTCGTTGTCATTTGGCATTAGGAGGGGTTCAATGTATTGCTACTTAAGGATCCTGTTTTTCTTCATTTGGAAAATATGGCCTGCCATTTGGATTCTATAATTTGCACAAGCCACTCCTTCGAAGCATCTCCTCATTTGTAATATGGTCAAAATAGAGAATCTTGCCAGGTTATAGAGTAGACCATACTGCCAGAGACTCAACACCAAGTGTCAGGCAGCAGTTAACTAACCTGGCAAACCTGAAGACTAACAGCTTTGGGTGGCAAAGTCCACAGGGAAGTGTGATGGTCCCCAAGTGGATTAAATCCCACTTGAATCCATCTTGATGGAGGGCAGCAGCCTAGGGCTGAGGAAGACTTTTCATGCCAAAAGAGTTCAGGACCAGAAAGTGACTCATGGAACTAGATCAATGGTATGGGTGTTACGCTGTGATGTGGAAGGCAGATGAAAGGCCACCACATTATATTTACAGGACAGTCTTCATGGCTGACCACCATGATTATCGCCAATATTTGGAATCAGATATGGCACAAAAAGAAGAGAATCTTTAAAATTCGGCAGAGGCACATCTATTGGAAGACATCAAGTCTCTTGTTGATACTTGCTGATGCTTTCCAAGTCTTGCATAGATGGCTGTCGGGATCATTATGGAGATGAACAAATGGAGTTTAATTTTCAGCAATATAGATGGCGAGAACCACATCTTATTCATTTTCCGGAAGACTAATGTTGCTTTTCCAAGATGGCATTTGACATCCACCTCTACATTTTCCTTTTGGGTGATCTCACTGCCCAAGTAAGTGAACCTCTGAAGAGGTTTTTATTGTGGTAAGGAACTTTGAATTCAGTGCTAGAGAGCTAGTGTGTTTCCCTGGTTGATGGAAGAAAATTGCAGATATCTCACCTCACTACAAATCCCAAGATTCTGCAGGGCAGCTAAGACAGTGAAAGTGGTATGAAAGGGGTAGATGGGTAATGCAGATACAGTCATAAGCAGATCCCCATGAACCTGTAACAGCTGCTTGCACTAGCTTTGTACAGACATTTCTCACCCAGATGTGGCCTTTTGAAAGTCCCTCTGATACTGATACACATACTAGACTATCCCTTAATTCTTTCCAGACATTGGGGTCAGACAGTGACCAGATACGCAAATAATGGTCAAATTATACAGGAAGTTGTCAAAAGAATCTCAGTCTAGGCAGGCCTGACTTTTGAACTCCCTCCATGTCAAAGGGGCAGTTCAAGTTACATTATCCTAATCTGTCACCATGGCAACCCATCTGCATGAATCAATTTGTAGATTTTGCTTCTAAAGTCTGCCACCCAGTTATGACATGAATTGTGAATTTATGTGCATATGTCTATATACAGCTGAAAACATAATTCATGGAAGCTTTTCTTTAGAATAATAATAGACAAGAAAGAAAGAAAGAAAGAAAGGCCACAATCCTCAAGACTCACTGAAATGAATGGGAGCTAATTAAAAGCACTGTAATAGGCTGCTAGTGTCCTGCCAATTCATTTAAATGGACTTATAAAACAGATACTTTTAGTAGTTTTGTCCTATGATGACTCATATTTTTGAGTCAATTGTTTAGCTGTGGGACCTTATTCCTTTCAGAAGTGTTATGTATGGATATTCTCCCATTCGGAAGCTACAACTGGTCCAGAATACGGCTGCCCTGGTGGTGATGGGGCGTGGATGTTATGCCCATGCCTCGCCACTGCTCCGGGAGCTGCACTGGTTACCGGTTTGCCTCCAGGTGCAATTCAAGGTGCTGGTTTTGACCTTTAAAGCCCTACATGGTAGTGGGCCAGGTTACCTAAGAAAACACGTCGCCCCCAGAATGTCTGTCCATCCAACCAGGGTGGACCGGAGGGGCTCTCTAATGGTACCATCAGCTAGAAGGCCTTGCCTCTCTAACACACGAAGGAGGGCCTTCTCCATGTCCGCACCAGCCCTATGGAACCTCCTGCTGATAGAGCTAAGGTTACAGTCAGAATTGCTGCACTTCAGGAAAGGTCTGAAAACCTGGATGGCAGGGCAGGTGTGGGGCCCTGCTGGAAATGTGGCCCCCGCCCAATGGTTTATGGCCTAATCCAGTATAGTGATCCCTTCCCCTCCCTTCTTTATTGATAGGGATGGGTGAATTTAACTACGTGATTTTATCTGTTTTATCTTTTGTATGTTTTTATGCTAGTTTTATTGAAATTGTATATTGTGTTTTTAGATTACGCTGTTGAACTGCCCTGAGTCGGGTTGTACCTGAATGGGGGGTATAGAAATTCAAAAATTAAATGAAATTAAATGAAATTAAATGAAATTAAATGAAATTAAATGAAATTAAATGAAATTAAATGAAATTAAATGAAATTAAATGAAATTATAACACCTCACCTTTTTTTCTTAGAAAAAAGGTCCTTGTGTCCTGTGAGGGGCAGACTCACATCTGGTACCACATAAACTCATTTTTTGTGTGGGTGGTAGGGATTACAGGGGCAGGTTGGGGCCCCAAAGGTCTAGAAGTGGTTGTGTGTTAGCCGATCTCTGAAGAACAGCAACTAAACTAGGTTTGGCCTGCTCCCAACTCAGCTAGAGATGTAAAATTTCCAGAAATTTTGAAGCTCGGGAAAAAACCCAGTTTTTTTCGTGTGGAAACGGAAATTTTCGGAAAAATTGAAAATAATCTAATACCATACATATATTTTAAGAAATGATTTATAAAATATTTGAACCCGGCCTTATCTTAAAACATTTTATTCATCATGTTAAAATAAAACATTCCATAATATATATTTTTATTTTTTAAATTTTTACAATTTTTTGGAAAAAAACAAAAACAAAAAAGGCTTCAGGGGAAAAAAACGAAAAAAAACCTGGGTTTTTTTCATTTATTTCTGGTGTTTTTCCATGCCTTCACATCTCTAAACTCAGCCTGTCTGGGCTTTGCAATCTTTGCATTCTTCCCTCAGGTCCTGCATTTTTGAGGTCCAGCTATGTCAGATGTGGAAAAGGCTTATCTTGGTACATACTTCTGAGTTGTGTAACACTCTACCAAGCAAGAATAGGTTCAATCTGTTGTATCTCTACCAGCAGGGAAAGATCTCTTCATTCAAATGGGCTTTCAACCACTGACCTCACCTACTGCATTTACTTTCCTCTTATTTACTACAGTGGTATCCCGCATAAAGAACACTTTGTAGAATAAAAATTTTGTATAATGGAGTGTTCGTGCAGCAATCATGGTACCACACATATACGGGGTTTCCGCTAAGCGGGGTATACCCCAGTTAACCCCAGAAACCCTGTATAACAAACATTTTTTTTCATTATGTGGGGTATCGCCCATTCAATCAGCATAGCATAAAAACCGCATAGAGAAAAGCTCCGTGGAACAGACCTTTTTCATTATGCGTGGTCCTACTGTATTTTTAAAACTATATATATTTAAATACATTTATTCATTTTAAGTTCAATTATATATTCTCCATATTGTTTGAATTCATTTAGGGTGAAATATGGGAATTTTTTTTTAAACCACATTCATAAATTTGGAGGCTGAACTTTAAAATACTATAGAATCACAACTACACTCAGAACATATAATCTTTCCTGCAGAAATCACCCTGCCTCCAAAAGGGAAGAAGAGTGTGTGGGCGTAATGAGGGTGAATGCTTAACGATCAGTTTTTACTGCTATTTTTGTGGGGGTTTATTATTGTGCATTTTCATAAAACAATATTTAAGTATTAGGGATAGAATAGTTGTAATTTTACAGATGAGCAAGTTTTAGAGTTTCCAACTCGGCTTCTAAAGGTCTCAGTCAATGAGGCAATTCGAACTTTTATCTGAGCCGGTATAAATTCAAGACCAGCCTGTAAAATCAGTGGGAGTTACTTTAGATTGTTATCAGCTGCTTAAATTAGAACATAATAAGTCTTGCTTTTTTAAAAAAAATCACTTCATGAATCTGGATTTTCCTTGCTCTACAGATTGCTTATTAGCTTTAAAGTTTTTCTCTTTTTTTGCACAGTGTGGATTCAAATGAATAGCCTTATTGTGTGTCCTGCTCCCCACCCCTTGCCGCCCCTCTCCCAAGAAAAACTCTATGAGCCTTGTGCCACTCCCCCCTGCCCCTTGCCTTTTACTAAAGACACTGCAGCTTCCTCCATAGTCCGTCCCCCCCCCAGTCTCAAAAGGCTGAATTACATCACTAGCCCCTTGAGCACATTTTGTCTATTTTGCAGTTGCAATTATCATTGTTGGAGTTCCCTCAAGTCCACCTATTACGAGTTTCAAGCAAGTTTCAAGATAGGGTGTGGTACCTGCAAAGAGTGCCACATAAGAGCAAAACCAAATTAGAAGCTTTTGGTGTCTTGCACGGAAGACAAAGAAGGAGTCGCAGGAAGGACTAACACAGGTTTATTCATTGATGGTCAGCATGAACATGTGGCAATGGCGGAGGTACATTTCATTATATACAGTAGCACAATACATTTGAATCTTGCTGCACGGTAGCTCATTGGCCGCTACCGGCGTGACACCGCCCAGGTCACGCCTCTCTTCTGTAGTTCTTCTTCTGTAGTTCTTCTTCTGTAGTTCTTGATCATGCGGGGAAGTTCCCGCGGCTGTTCGTGATTTGGGGAATGTGAACCATGTGAGGTTGAACGCTCGCAGCTGCCCTCTATGGGCGGCTTGCTCGCGTTCCTTAACAGCTGAGATACATTGTGATTGTGGACTGGTTACATTCATATATTTAAAGTAACATTGTACATGCATACGTAACATCCCTTCCCTCTAGGATGGGACGAAGTCCCTCAACCATTGTGGCTTGCCGCATGTGCGCCTTGGGCGTGCGGCCGCTTGACTTAACACAGGGGAGCCGGCGGCTCCTGGTTCCGCGGAGTCCTGTCCTGCAATTGAAAGGGGGGACTCATTAGTGGCTCGGTATGGCGTCTGTGGTAACCTTGCACTGGGGGACGGGAATGGAATGAATAGTTGGGAAGTGAATCCCTGCCTACCATTTGAGGAGCTTGGGGACCCCCCCAGTACGAATCTCGGGACCGACGAAGAGGCCCTCATGGCCTCGCCACCCCCCGCTGCCTGTCCGGGAGTTCTAGAGACTGTGGTGGGCGGACTCGTCCCTGTTGCCTGTCTTGGGGGAGTTGGTCTCCGGGGCGCTGGAGCTATGGTATACTCTAAAACAAAAGGGCTAGGGGGACTGGAAGTACCAGGGGCTGAACTGAAACCCCTCTTCTCGCTAGGACGGGTGGGGGACCACTCCGCTACACCCCCCTGGTACTGCAACTCAAAATCATTGTCAAACTGATCCCTCTCTTTCAAAGTATCCTCCTCTGTGTCTCCCCCTTGGGTAATGCGGGTGGGGGAGGACCCTAACGCTGATTCCCCCTCATCGGTGACTCGCCTTCTGAGTTGGTCGGCGTGCCTTCTCCAGAGTAGACCTGAACTAGTCTCGACCCTGTAGGATACCGGCCCTGTTTGCTCAACAATTGTCCCTGGTACCCACGCTGGCCCCGAGGCCGCATAGTTCCTGCAGTGAACTGGGTCCCCTACCGAAAAACTTTTAGAGCTCTCTCCCCCTATGCTTATATTTCTCCCTTCATCCTCCACCCTGGACGGATCCATCCGGTCAAAAAGTGTTACCGGACGCCTCCTCATGAGGAGTTCGGCTGGGGAAAAACCTGACGCTAAGGGGGTTGTCCTGTAGCAGATGAGGAACTGGCACAGATGCAGGTTCAACTCACTGGGACCCATGCGCCACAGTGCGTCTTTCGTAGTGCGCACTTGGCGCTCTACCTGACCGTTTGTGGCGGGGTGAAACGGGGCAACGGTAATGTGCCTGATGGCGTTTCTCTCCATAAAAGTCTTGAACTCTGCCGATGTGAAGGTACTCGCGTTATCGCTAACAAGGACGTCTGGCAGGCTGAAGCAGGCAAAAAGCTTGCACAACTGTTTAATGGTTGCGGCAGAGGAAGTGCTGTTCATGAGGATTACCTCCAACCACTTGGAGTAGGAGTCGACTACCAGTAGGAACATGGACCCGCGAAAGGGGCCAGCGAAGTCGACATGAATCCGGGACCATGGCCCGCGGGCCGTATCCCATTCCCTATGGGGTAACCGGGAGTCCTCAGGCCAAGAGCTCTGGCAGCTCTCACACGTGCCCACTAAGCATTCTATGTCCCCATCTATCTGGGGCCACCAAAAGAAACTCCTGGCCAGAGCCTTGGAGCGCACGATCCCAGGGTGGCTGGTATGCAGCAGCCTCAGCACCTTGGCCCTCAGCTTCTCTGGGATAACTACCTGCTGGCCCCAGAGTAAGCAGCCCCTTTCCAGGGAAAGCTCTACTCTGTGCCTGAAAAATGGCTTGAACTGTTCCTCGGGGGGAGAAGTGGGCCACCCTTTCCTAACCCAGGAACTAACTTGGGCCAGCATCTTGTCGGCCGCTGTGGCCTTGGGGGGTGAGTCGAGAGACTCAATCAGCAGGACTTGGTGTTCCTGCTCCACCTCGCATGCAGGGTCCCCTACACTAGGGAGGGGGGATCGGGACAGGGCGTCCGCATGGGAGATCTCCTTCCCTGGGCGATAGACCAGCTCATACTGGTAGGCGTTGAGGAAAATGGCCCAACACAGCATCCTGGGGGATAATATTTGTGGGGTGGGTTTGCCGGTAGTGAAGATCCCCAAAAGCGGCTTGTGATCCGTCACCACCGTAAACTCGCGGCCGTATAGGAAATCGTGGAACTTCTTTGTTCCTGCGATTATGGCTAGGGCCTCCCTATCTGTTTGCGCGTAATTGCGCTCTGCCTTCGAGAGGGACCTTGAGTAGTACGCTACTGGGGCTTCCCTCCCACTTTCCAACACGTGGCACAGGACCGCCCCCACCCCCACCGGGGACGCATCACAGACTATTACCACTGGCTTTTTTGGATCGAAGTGGGTCAGGACAGCATCCGAAGATAGGAGTGACTTGAGCTCCTTGAATGCCCTCTCCTGCTTGTCCCCCCACCGCCAAACCGCATCCTTCTTAAGTAACGCGTGCAGTGGCTCCGCGACTGATGCCTTTCAAGGCAGGAAGGAGTGATAGAAATTTAGGAGCCCTAGAAATGACTGCAGCTCCAGTTTCGCGGTGGGGCGAGGGGCGTCCCTCACGGCCGCAACCTTGGACTCGGAGGGTTTGATTCCGTCCGGGGTTACCTTAAACCCTAGAAACTCTACCTCCCTCGCGAAGAATACGCACTTGTCCCTCCTCAATCGAAGTCCTGCCCTCTCGAACACTGAGAGAACCCCATCTAGCCTCTTGGCTAACTCTAATTCGCTCCCCGCTGTTATCAACACGTCATCGAAGTATGGGAGGATGCCTGGAAGCCCCTTTAAAAGGCGTTCCACGAGGGACTGGAAAATTCCGGGGGCCAAATTCACGCCAAACTGAAGGCGCGTTACCTTAAACGCCCCCTTGTGCGTTACGATCGTTTGCGCGGCGGCAGCAGCCGGGGTTACAGAGAGCTGCTGGTATGCCTGGGCCAGATCTAGCTTGGCGAAACACCTCCCCCCATGTAGCGTGGCCAGCAAATGGCTGACCACGGGCACTGGGTATGCATTTGGCCAAAT
Source organism: Bradypodion ventrale (assembly GCA_035047345.1). Taxonomy (NCBI): domain Eukaryota; kingdom Metazoa; phylum Chordata; class Lepidosauria; order Squamata; family Chamaeleonidae; genus Bradypodion; species Bradypodion ventrale. Next base: position 478,170,466 of record JAWDJE010000001.1, on the reverse strand, counting down.
GGCCTTATTTATCGTACATTTATAGTCCGCACAAATCCTGACCTCCCCATTTGACTTGAGGGCTGTAGCAATCGGCGTTTTCCACTCCGCCGAGTCAACTGGAACCAAAATCCCCTGCCCCACCAATTTGTCCAGTTCCGCCTCAATCTTGTCCTTGAGGGCGAAGGGCACTCTCCTTGGCTTGAGGCGGATGGGCCGGATTTCTGGGTCCAGCTCAAAGGAAACTGGGGGCCCCTTGTATTTCCCGAGCCCCTTCTTGAAAACGTCCGGGTGTGTGCCGCACACGTCCCGCATTGGGTCAGTCTCAATGGCGTTAATGCCGGACAGTTCGATCCCCAGGGGAGCAAACCACTGCGTTCCCAAAAGGCAGCACCTCCCCCCCTTGAGGACTACTAGGGGCAGTTTCTCAGAGTAGTTCTTGAACTTCACCTTGAAGTTCCCCACCCCCAACACCGGGATCCCATTTCCCTGCACGTCCCGTAGATTGGATCTCATGGCCCGCAGTTTGGGCCGCTTCTCTGGGGGAATGCGCATAAACTCCTTTTGGGACAGGATGGAGTAAGATGACCCCGAGTCTATCTCCATCCTCACTGGATGCAACAGTACCTCTACGAAGAACCGCCGGTGCTCCAGGCCCACGCGGTTCACGCCTTCCTCGCTGTAGCTGGCTGAGACCTTCCTGGTGCCGGTCGCCTTTCGTTGTTGCGTCTGGTGATGGCTGGAACTGCCCTTGTCCTCGACTCGCCCGCGCCTGCATACTCGGGCGATGTGTCCTTTTCGGCCACAGTTGTGACACTCGGCCTTTCGAAACGGGCACCTCGTGCGGTCGTGGGCTGCCCCACAACCGTCGCAGCGGCGGTCCTGCCACTCATGGGTCTGCCGCTTCTCACCTCGCTTCTTGATCCTCTGGACGTCGTCGTCCTCGCTGGAGTAGGGGTCCGCTGTCGTGGACGACTCCTCGGACAACATCGGTGTGCCGGCGGGCGGCTTGGAGGCCCGCCAGGCCGACTTCGCTGGTGTCCGCCGGGCCGCCTGTACTGGAGACTTGGCCCTCTCGGCCGTGGCCCCTCGGGACTTGAACAGTCTGACCCCGCTCCTGGCCTCCTCGGCTGCTTGGGCCTCCCGCAGTACCTCGTTGAACGTGAGGTGGTGGTCGCGGGTCATCAGCCTCCTCTGAAGCTCCTCGTCCCTCAAACCGCACAGCATGCAGTCACGGAGGGCCTGGTCGAGGTCGTCCCATTGGCAATGCACCGCTGCAAGCCTGAGGGCCGCCGCATAAGCGGACACGGATTCGCCCGGTCGCTGGTCTCGCCTGTGGAACGCGACCCGGGCTGGGAAAATCGAGACGGGCGGCTGGAAATGCTCACACAGTCTCTCCAGGATACGGTCGATGGGCACTTCGTCCACCTTCCGGGGGGCCACCAGGGTCATCAGGATCCGCAGCATGGCCGGCCCCACCTGAGCCAGGAAGTGGGAGCGCATCTTCGCGTCGTTGTCGACGCCTGCAGCTTCCATGGCATGCCGAAACTGGCACTCGTAGAGCTCCCATTGTTCAGGCTCGCTGACATCGAACTGGTACGGCTTGACCTTGGGATGCGCCATCGATCCCACCTTCGTCGCCAATTTGGTGTCTTGCATGGAAGACAAAGAAGGAGTCGCAGGAAGGACTAACACAGGTTTATTCATTGATGGTCAGCATGAACATTTGGCAATGACGGAGGTACATCTCATTATATACAGTAGCACAATACATTTGAATCTTGCTGCACGGTAGCTCATTGGCCGCTACCGGCGTGACACCACCCAGGTCACGCCTCTCTTCTGTAGTTCTTCTTCTGTAGTTCTTCTTCTGTAGTTCTTGATCATGCGGGGAAGTTCCCGCGGCTGTTCGTGATTTGGGGAATGTGAACCATGTGAGGTTGAACGCTCGCAGCTGCCCTCTATGGGCGGCTTGCTCGCGTTCCTTAACAGCTGAGATACATTGTGATTGTGGACTGGTTACATTCATATATTTAAAGTAACATTGTACATGCATACATAACAAAGCTGGAGGAAGGAGCTCACTGGACAAGGAACAACATGAAAGGAAGATATAGCTGAGGATCTCAACTTCCCCTACATTACTTTGAGGTCCCTAAAAATAGGCTGAGGGTCGGAGTCCCTAAATGCAAGACCAACATTGTCAAGTGGGGACTTGTGGGTTGCCCGCATTAATTGGATATTAAACCTCTTCTGAGGGGTTGCCCGGTGTCCACAGACTCGCATGCCAGTCCCCAAATTAGTTGGGGCCGTGCTCGGCTGGAGGGGACAAGACTAGGTGCCCGGGGTCAATCTACATAGACCCCGAGAATAGGGCAGGAACAATGGGTCTCACCAGCCCAAGGCAATTAAATGCGGGTTTTCCATTAACCTTGGGGTGGCGTCTGAGTAGCCTTCCAGGCACGGGTTTCATGGGAGTGCCATGCATGCAAGCCTTCTGTACAGGGGATGGTGCGATTATCTTAGATATGCGTCTTCGCCCCTAAGCAGGTTTGATGTTTGCAGATTGATACGCAGTAGGCAGCATTCATAAGGCCAAACACATCTTTATTGTAGAGTAAGCAATCTGAACATGAGGTAATGGCAGAGACGCAGCTCCTTTTATACAGCATGGTACATTTGAAACTGGTTACAGGGTTGTTCATTGGTTACTGTATTCGTGATGTCATTGTGATGCACGGCATTCTTCATCAGGTTTACCTGTGGCGGAAATAGTTCCCGCGGCTGGCTGTAATTGGTTAACTCGTATCATGTGTGTGGATCACTATCAGCTGCCTCTCGATACCATCTAGAGGCAGCGGTAGCTAATTGTAACTGTAGCAATACATTGGGTTACATTGTTGCATTCCATCTTAAAGGCGTAGTATTCCATACAGCAGGGAATAAATACTTGCTCCCGACTCTGGTCGGGGCTGGACTTCACCACATGGCCGCCTCCCACATCTCATTGCAATAGGGACTGCCGGCGGAAAACAACACACTGTGTGAATGTGGAGAGATACAGAATCTGGCCAATTACTGCCAGAGGCCTGCCCTGATGAGGACTTGGGTTTGGGCAACGGCAAAGCGAAGAAAGTGGCTTCATTTTGGCAGTCCAGCGTTTGATCAGGACACAAAAGGAAAAGACCTGCAAAGAGGGCTTTTCAGAGACAGGAAGCTGGAGGCTGGCTTTGTGACTCCTTCCAGTGGCACTTCCCCCCAGACGTGCCTCTTCTTACATGTCTCTTTTGTGCCTTGATTGAATAGAGCCAAGTGTTGTCATGGACTGGTGGTGGTGTTTGTTCTCGAGGTCTTTGCCAGCAGGATGACTCAATGAGAAGAGGGAAAGCCTGCTTGTTCTTTTTCTTCCCCTTGGCCTCTGCAGGAGCACAGAAACCACCCCACAGTCCTCCTCAGCATCTTTCCAGACCTCCTGCCTTTCACCAGCCAGGAATAATAGAATCACAGAGTAAGGGGCCTTTTAGGCCATCAGGTCCAACCCCCTGATCAATGCAGGAATTTGAATCATAGCAGATATGACAGGTTGTCATCCAATTCTCTCTTGAATGCTTCCAGTGTTGGAGTGCTCACCGCCTCTCATGGCAGTTGGTTCCGTTGCTGTACTGCTCTAACCATTTCCCCGCATATTTAGCCTATATCTGGCTTCCTTCAGTTTCAGCATGTTATTATGTGTCCTGCACTCTGATATGATCTTCCTCTTTATGATTAGGTAAAAGTAAAGTGCCAGTTGTATACGACTCTAGAGTTCAGTGATCATCTTTGTTTATAGCCATCTACTTGCAATTTCTTGCTTTTGAACTGCTAGGTTGGCAGGAGCTGGGACAGAAACGGGAGCTCATTCCATCATGCAGCACTTGGGTCTCGAACTGCTGACCTGCTGACCTTCCAGTCATTAAGTTCAGCATATTAACCACCAAGCCACCACAGTCCCTTCTTTGATTACCTTTCAGGTGTTTGAAGTGTGCTATCATATCTCCTCTGTCTCCTTTTCTGAAATCTAAACATGCCCAATTCCTTCAATCTTTCCTCATATGGCTTAGTTTGAGTCCTCTGATCTCTCTCCCATCCTTGCCTTCTTCTCCTGGCTTCTTTCAGTCCAGGTCCATCTAGGTTTTCCTCATTAACTAGCTTCAACTGTCTCAGTGGGTCCAGTGCTCCCCACCCTCCTCTTTTCTTCCCTTAGCCCAGGGGTGCCCAAACCTTTCAAACCATGGGCCAGTCATGTGGTTCAGTGGGCCAGTCACATGGTTCCTCCCACCAGAAGCAGAGGTCAAACATGGCCACACATGCACAGAACAGTGCCTTAAATGCACCCATGGCTATCATAAATGTGTTTACAATAGCCGTGGGTACATTTATGGCAGCGTTCTGTGCAGGTGCATTTCACTTCTGCTTCCGGAAGCGATAAGGGCAGCATGGACCAGATGAATTGGCATTGGGGGCCAAATCCAGCCCACAGGATCAGGAGGCACTTCCCATGCCCAACCCAGTTCTGCCTGTACCCGAATCTGAGAATGTCCTGAGCCAGGAATCTCAGCCTGCTTCTGGCTCAACTCTGTTTCCCCAGGCAGATGACCTGTCAGATCAGAAGTCTGACTCTGACTGTGATCAGTCAGGGAAAGATTCAGAAAGGGGCTACACCTGTGATGCAAGCAAGCTAGAACTATTTACCAGAGAAGGCTCCCAGCTGATAGTGATTAGCTGGGACGCTTTTAAGCAAGCTTGTTGCAGCATTCCAATGTCGGTAACAATTCTTCAGTGCAAAGCCCAATGCCCTGCTTGACTTTGGATACCTCTTGAGATTGCCTGCCTAGACCCTGACCTGCTTGCCATGACCCTGACTTCTCTGCCAACCCTGACAATGGCCCTGGACATCCTTTGGACTAGATGCTGCTTGAACAACAGGTAGCCACACCTTGGCTTGCTCTTTGGACTTTGCTATTTGGACTTTCCTTGAATAGACTCTCTGTGTAGTGCCAGTGTACAGTAACCATGCCTGCTGGGTTAGGTCAGCACAACTTTAGTCATACTAGTGGAGAGAGGTGCAAATGCCTCCATCTCACATGTACTCAAGAAATAGCTCCCCTGGAAACACACTCCATTCCTTCTCAACATTGCACGGTAGACAGTGGCCATCTAGTGGCCAGCTCTGGTAATGTGATTTGCTGCTACATATCTATTATGTATTTGGTGGGTTTTTCGCTCAATAATTTTGGTGCATGGATAAGTGAAACCATGAACAATGAGCCCACAGATGCTGGAAAGTGACCAATATTTCCTAAAAAGATTTTGTCCAGTGTAGTCATAGAGGAAGTTGGTGGGTAAGGGAGATGTGTGGCATGTTCTTTTTTCATTCTGTCTTTCATCATGTTTTATTTACCACACATCCTTTGTTGTTGTTCAGTCGCACAGTCGATTCCGACCCTTTGCGACCCCATGGACCATCGCTCTCCAGGCACCTCTGTCCTCCACCATCCCCCTCAGTCCTCCCAGTTCTGTGCCCACTGTGTCTACAACACCATCTATCCATCTCATCCTAGGCCTCCCCCTTCTTCTTTTGCCCTCCACCTTTCCCAACATCACGGCCTTCTCAAGTGAATCCTCCCTTCTCATTTGATGCCCAAAGTACTTTAGCCTCATCTTTACTATTTGACCTTCCAATGAGCAGTCAGTGTTGATTTCTTCTAAGATTGACCTATTTGTTCTCCTCGCTGTCCAGGGTACCCTCAAAACTCTTCTCCAGCACCACATTTCAAAGGCGTCTATTCTTCTGCGTTCAGCTTTCCTAATTGTCCAGCTCTCACATCCGTACATTACCACTGGGAATACCATTGCTTTGACTATTCTAATTTTTGTTTGCAATGTGATGTCTCTGCTTTTCACTATGTTCACCAGGTTTCTCATGGCTTGTCTCCCAAGAATCAGTCGCCTTTTTATTTCATGGCTGCAATCCCCATCTGCAGTGATCTTAGATCCTAAGAACGTAAAATCTGTCACTGCTTCTACTTCTTCCCCATCTATTTTCCAGGAACTGATCGGGCCTGATGCCATTATCTTGGTTTTCTTGATATTGAGTCTCAAGCCAGCTTTTGCACTCTCTTCCTTCAAACCGATCAAGAGATTCTTTAGGTCTTCCTCACTTTCTGCCATTAGGGTGGTGTCGTCTGCATATCTCAGATTGTTGATGTTTCTCCCAGCAATTTTGATCCCATATTGTGATTCCTCCATCCCTGCGTTGCGCATGATGTGCTCTGTGTATAAGTTGAATAAGCAGGGTGACAAAATGCAGCCTTGTCTTACTCCTTTTCCTATTCCAAACCACTCTGTCATTCCGTGTTCTGTCCTAACTGTTGCTTCTTGGTTCCTGTACAGATTTCTCAGGAGGCATATGAGATGCTCTGGTATTCCCATCTCTTTAATCACTTGCCACATCTTGTTGTGATCCACACAATCAAATGCCTTAGTGTAGTCAATAAAGCAAAAGTATACTTGTTTCTGGTATTCCTTTGTTTTCTCCATGATCCAACGTATGTTGGCAATGTGGTCTCTAGTCCCCCTGCCTCTTCTGAAACCAGCCTGCACCTCTGGTAATTCTCTTTCCACATGCTGCTGAAGTCTATCCTGTATTATCTTGAGCATCACCTTGCTGGCGTGTGGGATGAGCGCAATTGTTCGATAATTTGAGCATTCTTTGGCATTGCCCTTTTTTGGGATTGGAACATATACTGATCTTTTCCAGTCCTGTGGCCACTGTTTTGTTTTCCAAATCTGCTGGCATATTGAATGCAGTAATTTGATGCCATCATCTTTTAGAGCTTTGAAAAATTCAACTGGGATACCATCATCTCCACTAGCTTTGTTGTTTGCAGTGCTCTTTAGGGCCTTTCTGACTTCACTCTCCAGGATGTCTGGCTCAGGTTCAAATTCTTCATCATTGTGACTATCAGGAGTGTTGAGTTCCTTTTTGTAGAGTTCCTCTGTGTACTCTTTCCATCTTTTCTTAATCTCTTCTGCATCAGCTAGCTCCTTTCCGTCTTTGTCCCTTATCATGTTCATTTTTGCTTTAAATGTTCCCTTGATTTCCTGGACTTTTTTGAAAAGGTCTCTGGTTCTGCCTCTTTTGTTGTTTTCCTCCATTTCTCTGCACTGTTCTTTTAGGTAGTTTTCCTTATCTCTCCTTGCTTTTCTTTGAAATTCTGTGTTCAAAAGATTGTATTTTTTCCTTTCTCCTTTGACTTTTGCATTCCTTCTTTCCTCTGCTATTTTAAGAGCCTCATCAGACAACCACTTTGCTTTCTTGCTCTTCTTTTCTTTTGGTATGGTTTTCTTTGCTGCTTCCTGCATGATGTCCCTCATCTCTGTCCATAATTCTTCTGGCACTCTCTCTATTGAGTCTAAGCCATTGAATCTGTTCATCACCTCCACCGTGTATTCTTTAGGGATGCTATCTAGGTGATATCTGTCTGGTCTCTTTGTTTTCCCTATTTTCTTTAGTCTAAGCCTGAATTTTGCAATCAGTAGGTTGTGATCTGAGCCACAGTCTGCTCCAGGTCTTGTTTTTGCTGACTGTATGGAGGTTCTCCATCTTTGACTGCAGAGTATGTAATCAATCTGGTTTCGGTGTTGGCCATCTGGTGATGTCCATGTGTAAAGTCGCCTCTTGTGTTGCTGGAAGAGGGTGTTTGCTATGACCAGTGCGTTCTCTTGGCAGAACTCTATCAATCTTTGCCCTGCTTCATTCTGTGTTCCAAGACCGAACTTGCCTGTTATTCCCTCCACTTTTTGATTGCCTACTTTGGCATTCCAGTCTCCTAAAATAAGAAATTACAAGAAAAGAATTACAAGAAAATAATACTGTAGAAGAAGAAAAGAAGATGGAGCAAGGTTGGTTTCTGCATCTTCAGAGGGTAGAATATGAACTAATGGATTTTTTGGTGTTCAAGGAATTATGACGACTTGCATTAGAAGTGAAATACAGCTCTTTATTTGTAGGGTTTGAACACAAACTTGGATGGGGAAAAACTCAGACTTATATACAATACAATTAGTTACAGTAACAATAATGAACAATGCCAATTGGTCAACACCATGAGCACACATTTCAATCCCCTTATTTGCATACAAGATATACATTGCATGCCTGTCAGAATTCGAATTGTGTGCCTCCCGAAATCTCACGAGACTAAGCTGCCTGGTGAGATTTTGTGGCTGTCAAACAGGGACACTGTTTGACAGCTAGAAAGCATGGGAACATGGCAGTTTGAATAGTTTTGACAGTTACCACACAGTTATCATACATAACATTCCTCCTTCCTGGGTAAAAACAAAATCCTTTAACCTGGATGGTGGTCTGGTTTCCCTTTTTGGTCTGACAAACGGGGCTCGTAGGATGGGCAATCCGGCTGAAGTGAGGGATTGACTAAAGGGAGAGGACTGAAAACCCAAATCAAAGCCCCGTTTGTCAGATGGAGGAGGAGGGGATCGCTCAAAATTAAATTTTAATGCTGGGATGAAAACAACTGAGGGTCCCTCCTGTGTGTACTAAGAGTGGAGGGCGACTCTAAACAATAGTGGTCACCATTAACAGAGGAGTCCAGTGTGCTAGGCTGAGACAGTGTGGGGGTACTCCTGGTCTGAGTGAGGGAGCATTCCGCAATTTCTCCCTGGTCCCCATAATCAAAACGGTCACTAGAACACACTTCTAGGTCAGTGTTAGCTGGTTGCTCACTATTACCTCTGCCCCCTGGGTTTAAATGGGTGGGAGCCAACCCTAACTTTGAGTTTCTGTATTCATCCAGTCGGTCCAGTATTCTGGGTCTCAAGTGGTCCACGTGCCTCCTCCAGATCAGACCAGTGGCTGTTTCGATTCTGCAAGAAACAGGACCAGTTTGATCGATCACAAAACCAGGCACCCACATAGGACCACCGGCTGCATAATTGCGGCAATGGACAGGGTCCCCGGGTGAGAAACCCTTCTGGTGTTGGATTGCTATATTTGTGCCCTTGTCCTCCACCCTAGAGGGATGCAATCTGTCCAGCAAGGATGAAAGTTTCCTTCGCTGGAGCAATTCAGCAGGGGATAGCCCAGATACAAGGGGGGGGGGGGGGTTTGTGAGCCTATACATGAAAAGAAACTGACATAATTGGAGCTCCAAATCCCCTTCCCCCATGCACTGAAGTGCGTCCTTGGTTGTGCGCACCTGCCACTCCACCTGGCCATTGGTGGCAGGGTGGAATGGGGCGGCAGTGATGTGCCTAATAGCATTCCTTTCCATGAAGGATTGGAATTCTGCAGATGTGAACATGGATGCGTTGTCGGACACCAGAACATCTGGGAGTCCAAACGTAGCGAACATCCTCCTTAGGTGCATTATTGTTGTGGCTGAAGTTGTATTAGGCACTCGAATAACTTCCAGCCACTTGGAGAATGAATCCACAACCAACAAAAATAGGACTCCCCTAAACGGACCTGCAAAATCAATGTGTAACCTGGACCACGGGCCCCTGGCAGAGTCCCATTCCCTAGAGTGAAGGTGAGATTGCTCTGGGTGAGAGAATTGACAGCTGGCACAAGTGCCAACCATCTGTTCTATGTCCCGGTCCAGTTGGGGCCACCGAAAGAAACTACGGGCAAGGGCCTTGGAACGCACAATTCCCGGGTGACTCATATGAAGTAAATTTAAAAACTTTTGGCAGTGGGTGACAGGAATGACCACCTGCTGGCCCCACAGAAGGCAACCCCGTTCCACAGACAATTCCAAGCATTTGCGGTGGAATGTTCTGAATTCCTTGGCTAAAGGAGAGACAGGCCAGCCTTTTTGTACCCAAGACATTACTTTAGTCAATGTTACATCCTTGGCCGTAGCTTTGGCTATATCTAAGGTGACGACTGGGGGTGAGTTGAATGCCTCAATCATGAGGACTTGGTGGTCGCTTTCGATCTCACAATTGGCTTCCCCAACCCCTGGCAGTGGAGAATGTGACAGGGCATCAGCATGGCTGATGTCCTTGCCAGGCCTGTGCACCAAAGTAAAATCGTATGTATTTAGGAAAATTGCCCAATGCAACATCCTTGAGGACAGAATTTGAGGTGTGGGCTTCCCATTCACAAAGATTCCAAGGAGGGGCTTGTGGTCAGTCACGATGGTAAAGGGCCTCCCGTAGAGGTAATTGTGGAATTTCTTGGTGCCTGCCACGATTGCCAATGCCTCCCTGTCAGTCTGAGCATAATTTTTCTCAGGCTTTGAGAGAGAATGGGAATAAAATGCTACAGGGGCTTCTCTCCCGTCATTTAACGAATGGCACAACACAGCCCCGACTCACACAGGGGATGCATTACACACAAGAACAACCGGTTTGTTGGGATCAAAGTGTGTTAACAGTGCATCAGAAGACAGTAGTCTTTTAAGGTCTTGGAACGCTTTCTCCTGGCAATGGCCCCAGTGCCAAACAGTGTCTTTTTTAAGGAGCTGGTGTGATGGTTTGGCAACTGAGGCTTTGTGATGGAGAAAAGCATGATAGAAGTTTAACAGTCCCAAAAATGATTGCAATTCAGCTTTACACATGCATTCCACATGGCCATCACCTTGGAGTCTGAGGGCATGATACCTTGGGGTGTAATCCTGTACCCCAGGAACTCCACTTCCCTTGCCAAAAACACACACTTGTCCTTTCGGAGGCGTAGACCTGCCCACTTGAAACATGACAGTACTGTATTGAGCCTGGCTGCTAGTTTGACGGTGTCCTTAGCAGTGATCAGGACATTGTTGAAGTATGGCAGGACTCTGGGCAACCCTTTAAGAATGCACTCTACAAAAGATTGAAATATTCCGGGGCCGCATTCACCCTAAACTGTAGTCTGGTCAGCTTAAATGCCCCCTTATGCATAACTATGGTCTGTGCTATGGCAGCAGCAGGAGTCACGGTTAACTGTTGGTAAGCCTGGGCAAGGTCAAGTTTCGCAAAGCATTTTCTTCCATGCAAGGAGGCAAGGAGGTGGCTTACCACGGGCACAGGATATGTGTTCGGGCGAATAGCTTTATTGATTGTGCATTTATAGTCCGCGCATATCCTGACCTCCCCGTTGCTTTTCAGAGCAGTCACAATCGGTGTCTTCCATTCGGCGGAGTCCACTGGCAACAGGATGCCCTGCCCAACCAGTTTGTCCAACTCGGCTTCTATCTTCTCTTTGAGGGCAAAGGGTACCCGGCGTGGCTTCATCCAGTTGGGACAGATGGCAGGGTCAAGTTCAAAGTCAACAGGGGGCCCCTTGTACAAACCTAAACCCTTTTTGAATACCTCAGGATGTGCAGCACAAATGTCCCCAATTGGGTCAGAGTCTATTGCATGAATGCCAGATGGCCGGATCCCCAGGGGCTTAAACCACTGGATCCCAATCAGATTATCAGTGCCCTGTTTAACCACAACCAAGGGCAAAGTGGTGCATATGTTCTTGAAATGAACCAAAAAGTTACCCACCCCCAGGACCGGAATCTCGCAACCCTGCACATCCCGGAGGGAAGTCTTGAAGGATTTAAGCTTGGGCTGAGAGGCTGGGGGAATCCTCAAAAACTCCCGCTGTGGAATTATAGAAAATGTAGTACCTGACTCCACCTCCATTCTGAAGGGGACATTCTGAAGGCTCAGGTCAGCGTAGAACCGATTGCTGATGCTGCCCACTTGGCACAGATCTGGCTCAGATGACACCTTGGCAATGGATGATTCACGGTGATGACCACACTTGGACTCTGGCACTGAAGGTCTCTGCCTTCACTGCTGGCATACCTTGGCTGAATGCCCCTTCTGCTTGCAGTTGTGGCATTCTGCAGTATGGAATGGGCACTTCTTGCGGTCATGCTGGGCCCCACAACCATTGCATTTCTGGAGGGGTTTCTTCTCCCGATCATCGCGGTGCTCTCAGTGCTTGCGCTGAACCGCTCGGACTTCAATCTCTTCGTCGCTGGACCCTGAGGAAGAGGTGGAACCAGGGGATGCTGATGATGAAGAAGATGAGCATTGGTGGGCTTGCACGACTGAGTCAGTGACACTGGCTGTGGAGTGGCGATGCCGGAAGTGCTTCACTCCGGACCGTGCAGCCTCAGATGCTAGTGCCTCGTCCAGCACAGCCTTGAATGTTAGCGTCTTCCTGGTCATGAGGTGACATTGAGCATCTTCGTCCCTCATGCCAGCCAGCAGACGGTCTCGGAGAGCTTCCTCAATGTTGTCCCACTTACACGGGGCAGCAGCAAGGCAAAGTGCAGTGGCGCATTCAGCAATGCATTCACCAGGGCGCTGCTCCCTTCAGTGAAAGGCCACCCTGGCCGGGAAGATTCGAGACCTCTGGTTGCAGGTGCTTCCTCAGTGCTGACAGGATCTCAGCGAGCAGCACCTCATCCATGTCCCGAAGAAGAATGAGGTGGATGGCCAGCTCTAGCATCTTGGATCTATACTGTGCGAGGAAACAGGAGCACGACGAGTCCTCATCGGTGATCTTCTGGGATGCCATGGCATGGCGGAACCAGCGTTAGTAGACAGCCCATTTGTCTGGATGGGCCGGGTTGAAGGGGCTGATGTTGCTGCCTTGTGGGGACGCCATCCCATCCTCGTCGCCAATTTGGTGTTCAAGGAATTATGATGACTTGCATTAGAAGTGAAATACAGCTCTTTATTTGTAGGGTTTGAACATGAACTTGGATGGGGCACAATTAGTTACAGGAACAATAATGAACAATGCCAATTGGTCAACACCCTGTGGAAACATTTCAATCCCCTTATTTGCATACAAGAGATACATTGTGTGCCTGTCAGAATTCGAATCACGTGCCTCCCGAAATCTCGCGAGACTACGCTGTCTGGCGAGATTTTGTGGCTGTCAAACAGGGATGCTGTTTGACAGCTAGAAAGCGTGGGAACGTGGCGGTTAGAATAGTTTTGACAGTTACCACACAGTTATCATACATAACAGATTTCAAGTTACAAACAGGAAGATATTTGAGTAAACAATACAAGGAAATGTGTCCAACAGTCAAGTGAACCATTTTGGAATGTGGTGGAGTCTCCCTGTTGGAGACTTTTAATCAGAGGTTGGATGGGCTGTCAGAAACACTTTATCTGTGGATTTCTTTCATTGGGGATTGGACCCAGTAACCCTTGGGCCCCTTGTGCATCTCAATAATTCTATGAGGCTTTGAAATAACTGTAGGTGCTTGGTCTCTCAATGGTCAGCTAATTAGCACAACAAGGTCTCAATGCTTTGTAATATAGGTCAAACCGGAAGCACCTGTAGGTCTGGGGTATTAAATGAAGAAGAAGGTGACAGAAAACAAAGGAGAATAGGGGACAGATAGGACAGAGGAATACATAAAGGGAGAATAGAAAAGCTGACATGTAACAACTTGTATTTTGGTGAATGTACATGTTTTCAGCTGAGCTGAGCAGCCTGTGGAGAATGGTGGAGGATAGGGGAGTCTGGCATGCAGTGGTCCATGGGGTAGCAAAGGGTTGGACTCAACTATGCAACTAAACAACAACAACAACATGGCCTTATTTAGCCATTCCACCTGTTCAACATCAGGGTAGGGAACCATACCTGTAAGTACATGATCACTTGTCTTCTATCAATATCTTTGGTATAGGCATTTAGTCCTTCGATTTTAGCAATAGCAATTACACTTATATACTCCCTCATAGCCCTTAGTACATTCTCTGAGTGCTTCACAAATTAATTAGCATTTCTCCCCCAACATGCTGGGTCCTCATTTTACTGACTTCGGAAGGATAGAAGGCTGAGTCAACCTTGAACTCCATTAGGATTGAACTCACAAAATTCCGGGTGCAGTACAGAAGTTTAATCAAGACCTCACTACACTTCAGGGTGCTTTTCTCCCCAATGAATTGTGTATATGTTTTCAGGTGAGCATTCTTTGCTCTTATTTTTGGTTCCAAGTTCTGTGAAAGTATTTTGCTGCCTGAGCTAAGTGGTAGTTCCATAAACCAATAGTTTGGGAACAGAATGCTTAATGAGATAGGAATGTGGTTTGATACATGAAGCCAGGATTTGCCAAACGTGGCCCTCCACGTGTTTTTGAAGTGCATCTCCCTCTGAAATAGTTACATTGGCTAGGCCTGATAGGAGTTGTAGGCCAAAATACATTCAGAGCATCAAAGCTTCTACCTCTGTAGGAGGTTGTTTCTCATGCATGTGTGTGTGTGTGTGTGTGCGCGTGCGTGCGCGTGCGTGTGTGTGTGTGCGTGTGTGTTTCTACAGTGTTTTGATGTGAAAGAAAAAGAAAGTTGTTAGATTCATGAAACATAATTGTTAAGTAGAACTTCTTTTCTGACACCTGCAAGAATAATCTTTACAAAGGCTAGTTGACTTGAAACCAAACCCATGCTGATTAAAGTCAGGCAAAAAGCCCAAATCCCCAAGCACTAATTTAACAGCTTGAAAAATGAAAGCTGGGAAGAAGTGAAGAAAATGAAGACTTAGAAATGAAACTAAATATAGGACCAATGTTATTTTTTTAAAAATCCTAAATTCCCTTTATAAAGGTCTTTTTAGTGAAAATCTTTAATACACATCAAGGAATGAGAGTTGTGTTTGCAGATTCCACTGTCTTAACATGTGTGAGGCTAGGATAAAGATGAGTTTGTTTTGAATCCGTCACACCCTATCACATGGTCACCTCAGGCTATGGAGAATTTTATCTGTGCCACCAGCTTTGCCTTAATAATAATAATAATAATAAAAAGATGTATCTAGCCCTCATGAACAGGAAAGGAAATTCTCAGGATGGAATGACTTCTCTCCCAACCCCTAAATAAGACTTTGCTATTGAAGATAGTGTTACTTTACAGATCTCTCAGGATCATTTCCATAGTAATATTCTCTACCTCCCACCACATAAACGTGATCACTGTTGCTGTTGTGATAGAAGAATGCACCTGCTACACTGCTGCTTCACATGCAGATGTGGCAGAAAAAGTCCCATCTAGTTCATCAGATGCCAACCACAAAGTTGGATCCTGTGTGGGGACAGTGTCAGAAAACTAGAGGAAGCTAGTTTTTTACAACAGCATAATTAAAATGCTTCATGCATTCTATTTCAATTTGCTCCCTTTTCCCAAGCAAGAAAACATCACAGAATACTATCCACCACATGTTTGTTAATATGAAAATTAGCATATCAATAAAGTGACATTACTGGTGGAAGGTTGTCAGTCTCTGAAGGTTTCAAATCACTGTCAGTCCAGATCATAAACATGGCTTGCTCCAGTGTGGTTTTCCACCCCTCCCTCCCCCCACCCACCCACACTTTTTCTTATATACATGAGCATGCAGACACACTCAGTTTCCCACACTATGATTGTCTCCACTGAATCCAGTCACTCAGATTACTCAGAATTTTCCTGAAACAGATTTGGGGGAGAAGAACTCCTGAATCAATAGATAACAGAGTTTATTGGTAAATATATACTGGCTGGAAGGTGATTAGATGTGTGAAGTATCCTCTGGAATGTAGCAAAAATGTACCTTTCGGAGTGGGAAGATCTGCCACCCTCACTTTCCCACACATCTGAATTTTGTTTTCTGTCTGTGGGGAAAAACTCAATGTTGACTTTGGTAAATTCTTCAAAAACAAACTAAACAAAAATTTGAGTATTCACAGAATGAAAAGTACATGTTGCATTTGCCTGACATTATGACGAGTAGCTATTTTGGACCAAAAGAGATGGTAATCCTAATTCAGCACTAAAATGATCAAATAAGTAAAGGTCACGGTCTCTCTTGCTGAAAAGCAAGTCATGTACGACTCTAGTGGGTGGCGCTCATCTCCGTTTTCTGCCAAAGCAATACCTATTTAATCTACTTGCAATTTATTGCTTTCAAATTGCTAGGTTAGCAGGATACATGGGGTTTAAACTTTGATTGTCAAGCGCATACCACTCAACATCATGACCTTGGTTGGAAAAATCTGTTAATTTCCACTTTCCCCCACATTTGCATTTTTAAAAAATCTCAGTTTCTTGCTGTCCTGAATAGGATGGGAGTTGAATATTGGGGCTGTCCGGACACAGTGCCGACTTCTTCCATGTTCTTCCTTTGCTTTCATCTGTATGGACACCAAACAGAAACAAAATTCATACTGACATCTAGACTTGACATAAATTAATCCCTTCCAATCCTAGGACAGTATTGAAAAAGAGTGAGCAACGTGTGAGCAGAAACACTCCCTGTTTCTAAAGAAAAGCCTTTTAAAGCCTAAAAGAGGCCCGTTTGGGGACCAATGTTCAGGTTATGGAGAAAATTGTGCTTTACTCTGCAGTTTTGATACCCTAATTTTTGTTGTTGGACGCAGACATGAAATGTTTCAATGAAATTTTGATGCTCTTCTGAAAGGAGAGGATTAAAATACAGTGTTAAAAGAAAAAATAGTTGGCGCGTGTGCACACACACACCCCATACCTGTCAACCCGCGGCTCCAGAAAAACGGGACCTGCGCACATCGCTTGTGCGCAGGTCGCTTTCCACAAAGGGGTAAAACCCTTCCACGCATGCGTGGAAGCGCTACGCCGCTTGTGTAGGGGCTGCGCAAGCGGTGTAGTGCTTCCGCGCATGCACAGAAAGCATTTCCCCCGCTGCCAAATTACGGGGTTTTGGTAGCGCGGGGCGGGTTATGACGTCAATCGACATCAAATTACGGGGTTTTCCCGGCCAAATCGGGATGGTTGACAGGTATATCACACACACACACACACACACACACACACACACACACACACACACACACTCACACACACACACACACACACACACACACACACACACACACAGAGTTTTGGTTATAATAATATTGTGTCAGAAGTTATTCTGGGTTGAAAGGATTTTTGTGTGAGAAACCCCACTCAGTGAATGCCCAAATGAGGCTCATTTCATGTCCCCAAGAGCTGGGACAGAGATGGGTGCTCAGTCTGTCATGTACTAAATGGGTCTCGAACTGCCGATTTGCCAGCCTTCAAGTTAACAAGGCAAGCTTCTTAACCACTAAGCCACCACACACCCTTATTTTTGTTATGTTTTTAATATAACATAACTAGCAAGGGTTGCCCGGCGTTGCCGGGCTTTTACCCCCGTGTGTTTTAATAAAAAATGAACCAATTTTATTTTTGCAATAGTTTTATATTGTGTTGGAAGGTTAAATTGTGTTAATTTTTTAAAAAAATTGCTTAGTCTGTAATTTTAATTTTTTAAATGTTTATTTATGTAAAATTTGTTTGGCTTGGCTGTTATTAACTGTGATCTGCTTTTTTGGGGTTTTTTTGAGGATTAATAAAAGAAGGAAGTATGATATAATTTTTTCAAATTGTTTTATGTAAGCGAATAATGTTTTAGTTTGTTGGTTTTTTTTAAATTAGTTGTACCGTAGGTAATAATTTTAATAATGTAAAAGTAAATTTTTTTTACATTCAATGTTTTTAAAATGTATTTAGATGTTTTAAGTTTAAATTTGAGTTATAACTCAGCACAGGATTTTTAAAAGTTTCTATTGTATTTTATTGACATATATTTGTGATTTGTGTGAAAGTGTGTTTAGTGTAATTTATTTTTACTTGTTTTTATTGTTGTGACCTTTTGTGTCAAATTGTGAATTTGTGTTTTGTTTGGAGCTGTTGTGTGGTTTTGAATTGTTTTTGCTATTGTGGCCAGCAGGTGGTGCTGGTAGGGGTTATTGTATTTTGACTTTTTTTCTCTCCTGGCCTCTGGGTGGAGCTTCTTCTGGTAAGTAGTGTCTTTCTTTATTCATTTCTTTTCCAGTCCTGGTGGAGGTAGCACCTGTTTTGGTAAGTTTACTTGTTTTCTTTCTTTTGTGTGTGTGTTTGGGGGGGTGGAGGGGGGGTTGGAATTTGTTTTTTTTGTCTTTTTGTTTTGTTTTTGATTGTGTCTTTGTTTACTTCGTATTGTTTTTGGTGTTTTTTTAATTTTTGGATGTTTTTGAGTGTTTTTAGTAATTTTTAAAAAAACTTTTATTTGTTGGTGGGGAAGGTACGTGGTCATTGGGGGTTAGGAAGGGTGGGCTAGGTGGTGGGGAGGGGGGCATGGTTGTTGGGGGTTAGGAAGGGTGGGTTAGGTGGTGGGGAGGGGGCATGGTCGTTGGGGGTTAGGAAGGGTGGGCTTGGTGGTGGGGAGGGGTGGCGTGGTTGTTGGGGTTAGGAAGGGTGGGCTCAGTGGTGGGGAGGGGGGCATGGTAATTGGGGGTTAGGAAGGGTGGGCTAGGTGGTGGGGAGGGGGGATTTAGTGTGTTATGGTGCTTTGTTTGTGTTGAGTCGTGAAAGTAGATCGGGTTTCCCTTTTAATATCAGTGGGTGGGGGTTGCGATCCCCCTCTCGGCTGGCTTCCCTAGTGTTGGGAGGTTTGGGGGGAGAAAAGGGGTATATTTCCCCCACACTTCTGGAAACAAAAGATCAGGCAGAGAGGATCGATCCCCCACCCCCCCCTCCTTAAAACACCTCCGTTTTTAAAGAGAGGAAAAGACGGAGTTTTTTTAAGGAGGGGTGGTGGGGGACCGATCCTCTCTGCCTCATCTTTTGTTTCCAGATGGGTTGGGGCAATATAGTCCTTTTATCCCCACAAACCTCCCAACACTAGGGTAGGCAGCGGAGAGGGGGATCGCCACCCCCTCCCACTGATGTTAAAGGGGAAACTGCATTCGGGAGCTTCAGGCGCTGCGGGTGAGTAAAAGAAAGCCGGCTGGTGTTTGCTTGCCTGTGAGCTGTTTTTCTTTTTAATTTTCCGGGCGCCGTTTTCCTCAGCGTTCTGCGTGGGCGCGCAGGGCGCTGGGGCTTGTAGTTATCGGTTGGTGCTTTGTGTTTTTGCTGGGTTTTTTTAAAATGCGTTTGTTTCGATTGGCTGTGGCGCATCTCCGAACGCTGCGCCGTGCGAGAGCCTCTCAGCGTGATTGGCTCTGGCGCAGCGCAGCGCAAGGAATGTTGGGAAGTGAAGTTCTTTCCCTTTCTTGCCGTTTGTGGGGCTGAGGCCCCCGTGCCGGATTTTTAAATCCTTCGTTGACCTGCGTAGGCAATTCGGCCGTGCGCACGAAGGGTGGGTGCGGGTCAGTAGGGCGATGCATAGCAACCTATAGCCAGTTCCAACGGTGAACACTTGGTTTTATAGGTTAAGACATAAAGAGAATAAGATATAACCCAATGAGAAATCCGACTCTGGAGAATTCTTTCCGTAAAATTGACATGGTGCTGGGTGAATCGGGGAACCCATGCATTTAAAAACATTGTTTTTGTTAGGTTTCTAAATGTGTGGGATCCCCGATTCACCCAGCACCATATCAATTTTACTGAAAGAATTCTCCAGAGCTGGTTTTTTCATTGGGCTAGATCTTATTCTCTTTCAGTGTGAAATCCAGAGGTGTGCCAAGAGGAAGATAATTTAATGTAGTGAAATTTCAAGGTGGGCTGTATATAATTCTGAGAAGGTGAAAGAGGGAGGGAATGAGGGCAGGAGGAAGCCTCTTAACACTGCATGACCTCCAGAGCAAGACATGTTGAGGCTGGATAATACTGAAGATAATACTGAAGACAGAAGGAGGATAAAAAATATTTAAATCATCCATTTTTATTTATGCTAACAATTTCTGTGGAAATTGCAGCAAGTTTGCATGCACTAACACTGGATATCAGCAGGAGTAGATAATGGATTTGATCTCCTAACACAGGGATCCTGTGTTGGCCTCTGGCATCAAATCATCCGGCCCACACCCTCACCCCAACTGCTGTTTCCGCTGCTGCTGCTGCCTCAATTCTTGTCCCCTCCACTTAGCTTGACATGTCTCTGCTGACGCTCTGTAGCAGGGCAGATGTTGTAAGGCCTACAACATTCACCTGCTACGGAGCACCATTAGGGATGCACCAAACCAAGTGGAGGGGACAATGATTGAGGCAACAGTGGCAGTAGATGTGGCAGCCACTAACATATTTCCTGGACCACTATTTCAGCCCCTCACTAGCCTGAGGGGACATGAAAAGGGCCCAAGCTTTAAAAGGTTGAGGACCCCTGACCTAACGTGTTTAATCATTGCCACTAATCTGATTGGTAGAGTCCTTTTCCTGACTGGCATTTCAGGCAAGCTCTCGCCCTGCCTTCCTGTTTTCTTGCTTGCTTCCATTGTCTCTGTTGTTGATAGTCTTCCTCTGAGCAAGCAACAAATGTGGAGGTTCTCCCCCAAATGCTGGAGACTCCATTTGCCCTATTTTTCAAATTGTGACTGTATCTACAAATGGTAACTGTAAATCTCTTATTCTTTCATGTCCCTATCAAACTCTGGACTGGCAAAAAAGGACACATTCTTGACTTTGTCATTGGCCAAAATTAAGTCCTCATCATTGAGATGAGTGACCTTGTATGAGCCCAGGCAAGAGGGAATCAATCAAGCCAGCATTACCTAGGTTTGAGGAAATGTAGTACATTTCTCCTGAATCCAAAGATTCTGTCTTCTTTCATGTCACGATCAAACCCTGGACTGCCAAAATGAAGCCACCTTCTTGGCCTTGCTGTTGGCCAAAATTAATTCCTCATTGGTGCATGTTTCTGGCAGTAATCAGCAGACCAGTAACTGAGCTGGATTCTGTATCTCTCCACATTCACACAGCGTGTGGCTGTCTGCCAGCAGCCCCCACTTGAGCATGTTGCTCTTGCATTTAGAGACTCTAACTCTCAGATTATCAAGGTCCTCCAAGTGACATAGGGGAGGTTGATTTCCTCAGCTTTATATCCTCCTTTAATGTTGTCCCTTGTCCAGTGAGCTCTTTCCTCCAGCTTCTAATTTGGTTTTGCTCTTGTATACCCTAAAGAATGTTTGTTAATGATGGTAATGGTAGGGCAATTTTGTTTGAACAATTAAAAATGAATTGGTTTCAGATAATGAAAATTAACAAATGGAATAATAAATATATGAGAGAAGCTGATTTGCAAAGGGAAAACACGGAATTTGAGGAATTGGTTCTAAAAATTAGAAAGCAAGATAAAAATATTAAGGGATTAGTTAGTAAATTGTATAAAATATTGAATAAGGAGGGTGATCTACAGGAGGATTTAAAATTAATTTAGGAGGAAGATTTGAAAATAAAGATAGACAAAGATTTATGGAAAAACAAATGGAAAAAGAGAATAATGAGAACCATGTCAGTTAGAATAAAGGAGCATAACTATAAAATGCTTTGGAGGTGGTATTTGACTCCAGTGAGATTACATCAAATGGATAATAAAAAGGATAGAATGTGTTGGAGATGCAAAAAATACAGTAGGAACGTATGAACACATGTGGTGGAGTTGTAACGTGGTAAAATATTTTTGGGAAAGAATTGAAAAAGAGATGGGTGGAATATTGGGTAAAAGAATTAAACTGGGGTCAGGTACCACCATGTTAACAAATGTGGAATGTATTAGTTTAAATAAGGATGAGAGAGATTTATTAGAAATAATGCTTACAACGGATAGACAATGTATTGCTAGAAATTGGAAAAATGATGTAATTATACAGACTGAAGAATGGTATAAAGAAATGTGGAACTTAGCATTAAATGATAAGTTAACGTGGGAAATAAAAGAAAAAAGGGATAATTTGAAAGAGAATAGATTTTGGAATATTTGGAAGCCATTTGTGGATCACTCACTTAAGGGAGGGGAAAGAAATAGACCTGTACCAGATCAAAATAGTTTTTGGAGGTAAAAGTAAGTGGCATTCTGAGTTCTCCAGGGCATTGTATATAAACACTGGGTGCAATTTAATTTTGTTTATGTTGAGGTTTCCTATCCAGAATATTATTGAGGTGTTTAACGGGAATTAGAGTAAGGGAGTTTCAATGTATTTGAAAATATAAGGATAGATGAAAAATGTATTGGGATAGGTCTTGATGTGTATTTTGTGTGTTGTTGGTTTTTTTTTGCATTATTTTGTATGTGTTATTAAAATTAATAAAAATTTATATTTAAAAAGAATGTTTGTTCTTGCCATAAAGCTATTCCTGGATCTGAGCTGGCAGAGTTGAGGCTCATATCCATTCGGAGGATGTTGTGGGTCCTTCTCTTGCTTTGTTCTCTTGGCATCTGCTGTTAAACTGTAAATAAATATACAATTTTTCTACTTAAATTGTTTCTAGAGTACCTTTATCATGCAAAGTGCTAGTTTATATGGGGGGGGGGGAACTCTCTGTGTGTTCTCTGTGTGCTGTTGTTCTCTCTACCACATACTCCTCCAACTCGGTGGAATAACTGAAATTCCTCAATAATCTCTGCTTATCATGCCCTCAGCACAAGGGTTTAAATATCTCATCCTTGGACCAACAGATCAATACAAGCTTTTTAACCTCTTCAATAAGAGCTCATTAATGCACTCTCCTTGTCCTCTTTCCTGTCCTAATGACCTGATGGGAGCAGGAGAAGTGTAATAATTATCACAGCCATAACACTTTAGATCATTTCCCAACATAATGTGAATTGTTTTTTGTAATTATTTGGGATAGCACTAAGGAAAATGCAAACTTAAGAATGACATACTTGGGCGTGTGTAATAGGGCTGATTCTTTGGGGTGAAATGTTAACTTCTTGAGCCATTGGGTTAGAGCTGTAGTGAACATGGCATGCTGATTATAGCCGTGCTCTTCTACCTCTTTCATTACTAAGAGATTGTAATATTTCTCATTCTACAAGGCTAAGAAACGTTAGACTTAGGGTTCAGATGATGATAAGTTTTCAGATGAATTATCATTTATGCATGCAGTGGAAAAAGTGTCCAACAGTTGCTGTTGTTGTTTTTTACCACTAGCCCTATTTATAAACAGGGTGAAACTCACACAGGCTGATGACTCGAATTTTGCTTCAAAGATGAATCCACTTTGGGATTTCATCTGAACTTTATAGGAGCTAGCCAGCAACTGAACAGATTTGGGGGATTCAGTGCAGCATCTTGGCTACACCCTTTAAAGGTGAGCAAGTTACAGTAGACATCATATCTGACTCTAGGGTGTAGTGCTTGTCTCTTTTTATAGCTAAAGAGCCAGTGCTCTCTGCATCTCCAGACATTTCCATGGTCATGTGGCAGGAAGGTCTAGACACTGTATGGAACACTGTTACCTCTCCTGCCAAAGCAATATCTATTTATCTACTTGTAATTTCTTGCTTTCAAACTGCTAGGTTGGCCAGAGTTGGGACAGAGATAGGTGCTCACTCCGTCATGCAGCACTCGGGACTCAAACTGCTGACCTCCCGACCTTTTGGTTGTCAAATTCAGTGTCTTAACCACAAATCCACTGCACTCCTTAGCACCTGTTAAAGCTCAGTGTAATACATGGAGCTGATTTTCCTCTTTGCAAAATGGCTTCCACTAGTTTTCTATGGTGAAGCTGAATGCATAAATTTATGAAGACATGTGGATATGAAAATGGTTTTGGGGAAATTAAATCCAAGGGTTGGGCATTGATGAGCTAATTTCTCTGTGTTTTCTCTGTGTCTTGTTATGCTTTCTACCCCATACTCTGCCAACTATGAGGAAAAACTGAAATTTCTCAATAATCCCTGTCTCTCATGCAAAACTGAAATCTCTCTCAGGGAACAAAATGAATTTTAATGTATTCATAGAAAAACTAGGCAAAACAATGAAATCTTTATATGATCATGAATTACCATCTTTGCAAAACTTTTCAAAGTTTTGACCTACTTTCTGCCAGAAACATCCCATCTTGAAATGGTTCAATCCATTCCCAGATAAAATCTGTCCCTGAACTTGAATGAGCTCCCGTCTTTGTCCCAGCTCCTGCCAACCTAGCAGTTTGAAAGCAAGACATTGCAAGTAGATAAATAGGGACCACTTCGGTGGGAAGGTAACAGCATTCCGTGCACTCCGGTGTCTAGTCATGCCTGCCACATGACCACAGAAATGTCTGCAGAAGCAGATAGCGCTGGCTCTTTGGCTTAGAAACAGAGATGAGCACTGCACCCTAGAGTCGGATACGACTGGCTTTCGAGCAAGGGAAACCTTTACTTTACTTTTACTAATAGACGATTAGTTGCTCTTGTCACATGGTAGGTAAAGTTAAAGGTTGCCCTTGCTCAAAAGCCAGTTGTATCCTACTCTAGCACGCAGCACTCATCTCTGTTTACATCCAAAGAGCCAGCGCTGTTTGCATCTACAGATGTTTCTATGGACATGTAGCAGACATGACTAGACACCAGAGTGCACGGAACACTCTTTACCTTCCCACCAAAGTGGTACCTATTTATCTATTTGTAATTTCTTGCTTTTGAACTCCTAGGTTGGCAGGAGCTGGGACAGAGACAGAACCTCACTCCGTCATGCAGCACTCAGGTCTCAAACTACCAACCTACTGACCTTCTAGTTGTCAGATTCAGTGTCTTAACCTCTAAGCCACCGCAGTTTCCCTCATCACATGTACCAATGGAAAAACAATTCATAATAACTGAGTTAGCTTTAAAAATACACACACCAATGTATACACTTTGTGGCCTACCACAGTTATACCAGAAGAATGTTCTTATTTTTATGCTTCCTGTCATTCAGAGGAATCTGCTTTTTTTGTTTTGAATTAAATACAAGTAAATGTCGAATGCTAAGAATGCACTTTGTATTCAGATCAAGAACCAGGGACACTGGCTTATTATCATGAATGGGAAAGATATGTGTGTTAAGAAAAATATGTCAAAATATATACATTAGGAGAAGTGTACATAACAATATGCATACATTTTCAACCTGATTGGTAACTGAGAGCAGACAAGATGCATAATGTCATTCCAGGAAATGAAAGAAAAAGAGAGAACTGAGAGATGGTCACATTTATAGTGATATGTAACACAAATATACACTGGAAACTATCATATTGGGCCCAGTGGCAAAATGAGCAGAGGAGGAACTCTGATTCCCAATGGTCATGGAGGCGGAAGAGGCAATGCCAGTTGGACTGGCTGTGAAGGCACACCTTGATAATATCCTCAAGGCTGTGGCAGTCATTTGCAGTCCTGGTGTTAAATCCTGCATGACTCATTTCATGTGTGCTGCAGGACATGGCTCCGAGATCATAGTGTATGGGTCACTTCATGGCAAGCTGGGATCCACCTTAAACAAATTCATGCTAATGACATTTTTCTTGCTTCAGGAAAAAAATGCAATCTCGGATATGAGTTGCAGCCACCGCCACCAATACACTTAATCTGTCTTGCTGCCTCAATACGTTTCTTCAGCTATCTCTCTCTTATTTCTTCTTGCAGTGTATCCTAGTTATGAAAGCACTGTTCTTTTCCTATCTCAAGTACTGTATGGAAATAATGTAGGAACTGAAAGTTTTAAGAATTCTGTAATCTCCACTTGAAGTGTCTACTTTTTGCCAGTAAATCATTACAGAGCAGGGAGAGAGAGGAAGAGAATGAGAGAGAAAAGTGACATTATT
This sequence comes from Bradypodion ventrale, assembly GCA_035047345.1. Classification (NCBI taxonomy): domain Eukaryota; kingdom Metazoa; phylum Chordata; class Lepidosauria; order Squamata; family Chamaeleonidae; genus Bradypodion; species Bradypodion ventrale. The sequence continues at coordinate 478,144,954 of JAWDJE010000001.1, read as the reverse complement.
CTTTTCAGGAACAAAAAAGAGGCAGTGCTCCTTTTTAGACACATTTTTTTAATTCTTGTTTTTAGTGCAAGAATTTAATTATACATATTCCCCCTATTTCTTATATCCTGACATATTAATTAAGGATGCTCCAATTCAGTTCTTGTGGCACTATTGCCCTATTCTGTAGAAACATTTGGCTGTTTTTGTACAAATATAAAAATGAGCAGATAGGTAAAGCCAGCACCTCAGTTTCCTGTCTACACACTGCCATTCCTTCTTGTCGTTGAAATGGAAGATTAATTATTTTTATAAATAAAACAATAGTTCCTCTCTCCCACATCTTTATGGGGGCTTATTATTTAACACCACGTACAGGATATGGCTTCTCGAAGACTGGCTGGTTTCCTGTGAACTCAAAATTGGAGACCAGAACTCATTTTCTGAGTCATGGAGAATGTGTTGGAGATGGACTCAGGCCCAAACATTTTTTAGCCTCAAAAAAGAAAAATGGATGCTCCCCTCCCATTGCTGATATGGTCACTTGCAAAGGCAGTGCAAGCAATGAAAGTATCCGCTTATAATTCAAAAGTTGACTCAGTGAGACTGCACTTAGTTATTCTTCTTCTTCTGACACCCTTACCACTGAGCCAGTTCCACAAGTCACTTTCTCATCCTGAGCCCTTTTGGCACGCAAAGTCCTCATCAGCCCCAGGACAGTATTTGATGAGTCTTCTGCCCTCCATCAAGATGGATTCAAGCAGGATTTAATCCACTTGGGGACCATCACCCTTTCCCATGAACTTCAGCACCAAGGCCATTAGACCTTAGGGTTGTCAGGTTAGTTAACCGCTGCCTGACACTTGATGTTGAATCACTGGCAGTATGGTCTACTCTATTACCATAGCAGAGTGACCTGGCCAGACAACCCTGCTCTTAGTTAGGATTGGCCCAAACTATTATAATTAGAAGGAATTCCAAGCATAGTCTACTCCAACCCCTCCCCAGAGCTGGAGTCAATAAATAAAACATACCCATCATCCAGTCGTGTAACCTCTCCATCTTTACAAAAATTAGCTTTAACATTTCAGGGCCAGCTAATGTAGTGTGCCAGGCTGTGGCTGAAACACCCTTTTCAATAAGCCATTCAACATTCAGTCCTCTTGATAACATGCTTCATAAGCTGAATGACTGAAAATATCCAAATATTTTATTTTGCCCTCCCTCTCAATTAAACACTTGCAGGAACAGAAAAGCTAGTTCAAATTGAAAATGGACAATATTTGAGTGATCATTTTTACGAGGGAAAGCACACACGCACACGCGCACGCGTGCACACACACACACACACACACACACACACACACACACACACACACACACACACACACACACACACACACACACACACACACACACAATTGTATCTGCTTCTTGGTGATTTCAGAGGAAGCTCTTGACTCAAAGCCTTATTGTATTCTAGCATGAAATGAAAAAGTGACGCTTAATTAAACCCTACAAAGTGCTGTCAGACCTTTAATTAAAGGTCAATAACATAGTGCAAAAATACTCAAATTATCAGGGTTTTATTATTGAGGTCCATTTTGAGCTAAAATTAATATTTGAATAATTTTATTGCAAGTGTTCTTCTGTTTGTTAGATGAAAGTTTCATGAAGAGTGCATGATATTCAAGAGCTACAAAGATATCTAATGTCTTAAATGCATTGCAAGCGCATTGACCATGCAATAACATATTATGTTTCCCAGATTTTATATTATTGTGACCTGGGGTTTTGTAGGGCTTTGAAGAAATGCACATTTCCAGCAGGTTCCCTGGAAAGCTGGGCTTGATTTCTGCTACTCTCCTTTTTTCTATGTTCAGTCTAATAATACAGCAGCTTCTTCTTCTACTTCAAGTGCCGTATGGTGCCTGGAGATCAATGGTCCATAGGGTCGCAAAGGGTCGGAATTGACTGTGCGGCTGAACAACAACAACAACATCTATTCCATATTGGCTATTGTCATGGTGATCGATTTCCTGTTCTTAGCTCCTCAAACAGTTCTTCCAAGGACATTCTACACCAGTCTCTCAGATTCTTCAGTCACATCAGTGATGGTGAACCTTGGCACTCCAGATATTCTTGAACTTCAATTCCCAGAAGCCCTGAGCAGCAGGAGTCCTGACTTGGGCTTCTGGTAATTGAATACAAGGATCTTCTCTTGCATAACAAGTTGGTGTGTTCTATACTTTATGTTGTTCCTCATGATATGCCTAAGATATTGGACCTTTCTTTGCTTACTGGTTTTCCACAGTAGACTTATATGGTAGCTAATCTATACATAATGTCATCAGAAGAGACCATCACATGGTTGATGGGAGGGGATGTAGCACTGGCCAGTGTGAGGATGGAGAATGACAATAAAGCAGTGGCAGAACAGGAGAAACAGATGATACCATCCTGAACACACCCAGTGTCATCTAATTTAGGAAGCTAAGCATAGTTAGGTCCAGATTTGTGCCTAGTTGTCTTTCCTCTAGGGACTGCACTGGCTCAAGTGGCTAAGATGCTGAGTGGAAGGCGGCAGGTCAGCAGGTCGATACCTGAATATGGCAGGACGGAGTGAGCTCCTGTCTCTGTCCCAGCTCCTGCCAAACTAGCATTTTGAAAGCAAGACATTGCAAGTAGATAAATAGGGACAACTTTGGTGGGAAGATAAACAGCGCTCTGTGTGCTCCGGTGTCTAGTCATGCCTGCCACATGACCACAGAAATGTCTGCAGAAGCAGACAGCGCTGGCTCTTTGGCTATAAAACAGAGATGAGCACTGAACCCTAGAGTCAGATACGACTGGCTTTCGAGCAAAGGAAACCTTTATTATGGATATTTAAGGACAACCTCGGGGTTGGAGATATAGGCAGGATATCTCTCAATGCCATTTCCAGGGAATCCTAAGCAGGTGAAGGCATCTGCTTGGGAATACCCTGAAGGAAATGGTGAGCCACTGTGTGAGACAGAATGCTGGACTGGATGGGCTGTGGCCTGTTCCAGCAAGGCTGTTCTTATGTTCTTATGTACCTTTACACCACCCAGTGTGGGAAAATATCCCACAAAGGCAGTATAAAAATTAGACAGACAGACAGATAGCCCTGGGTAACTTCTAATCTTTATCTTTTCTTTACCTTTATCTGTCCTCTGGACTCTTGGCCTACAATTCATCAGGACAGTGCATGGTTTACTTCCAATTTCTCCCAGCTTTCTGTTATGGCATTGGCTCTGGCTGCGCTTTGCACTGGTACGCTTTCTCCTCTTCTTCTCCTCCTCCTTTTCCAAGACCACCGTCTCTTCCTTCTCCTGGTTTTCTTCCTTCAAGTGGTGGCTTCCAATTTCTTGCCGAAGTGCTTTCTCTTTCTGCTTCTCTTCTTTGTCAGTTGCCTTCCTTCCCTTTTCCCTTCTTCACAGCATCCTGTTCCAAATGACTGATAGAACTGAAAAAGTGAATATTCCCATACAAGGAAGAAAAACCTGAAAACTATTTATTTATTTATTTGTACCCCACCCTCTTGGTGCAAGCACCACTCAGGGCAGCTAAACAACAAGGAAAAATACAATACAAAATACAATTAAAACATTTACAGCTAAAACCCCCAACTAAAATCCAAGTTAAAACACATACATTTACTATTTTTTCACTTAAAACTACCCTCACCCTCCCTCCACCCACATTAAAACAGGATTACCAGAACAATCACCTTTATCTGGGATTGAGCCCAGCCCACCTGTGCATGCCGCCACCGCCCCCTCTGAGCCACACCTGGCTGGAAGGGTGAAAAAGCCGCTGCTGCCACCGCAGAGAGGACCCGCACTTTCCCGGAGCCACACCATCACCCCAGGGATTGAAGCCACTTGGGGACCTTTTGTCGTAACTGAAGACCTTTTACCCTGGCTGGGCTTCATTGTTTGTATCTTGGTTTTTGTTTCTATTTCCTCATTACTTTCTTTTGATTGTAACTTTAATTATGTTTTGACACTTTTTGTATATTTTATATTGTATTTTTTTTGTTCACATTTACTGCTGTCTGCTGTGCAGACAGCATGCATCAATGTAAACCGCTCTAAGTCACCTTTGGGCCGAGTAGAGCGGTATATAAACTAAAGTTTATTATTATTATTATTATTATTATTATTATTATTATTATTATTATTATTATTACAATAAGAGGGTACTACAGTGGCTCAAGTCGCTAAGATGCTGACTGGGAAGCGGAAGGTCAGCAGTTCGATTCCCGAGTACTGCAGGACAGAAATGAGCTCCCGTCTTCATCCCAGCTCCTGCCAACCTAGCAGTTCGAAAGCAAGAAATTGCAAGTAGCTAAATAGGGACCACTTTGGTGGGAAGGTAACAGCATTCCGTGTGCTCCGGTGACTAGTCATGCCTGCCACATGACCACGGAAACGTTTGCAGAAGCAGACAGCGCTGGCTCTTCGGCTTAGAAACAGAGATGAGCACTGCACCCTAGAGTCGGATACAACTGGCTTTCGAGCAAGGAAAACCTTTACCTTTACTATTACAATAAGAACCCCCCACGCGGGCTAAACCAGCCAGCATGGTTGAGTAGAGGAGCCACATGTGCCCCACACCCGCTGGCATAGCCAAGTCCTTAACATTCTTCTAAAGGGGAGTAATTAAGATTGGAGACGTAGATCGTGTGGCAAGAGGTTCCACAGGGCTGGGGCAGACACGGAGAAGGCTCCCTTCATGGTCCCAGTGAGCTGTACTTCTTTTGCTGATGGGACCAGCATTGAGCCTCTCCGGTCTGCCCTCGTAGGATGGGCTGAGTACCTTGGGGTGACATGGTCTCTTTAGTACCCTGGTCCAATACCATGAAGGGCTTTAAAGGTCGAAACCAGCACCTTGAATTGCACCCGGAGGCACTCTGCAAGCCAGTGCTGCTCCCGAAGCAGTGGCGAGGCATGGGCATAACACTTGTTATGTGACACTTGTACCTTGGAAATAAATTAAAAAAAAATATTTTGCCTCCTCGCTTAAACAAAAAATGATTCCCTCTTTCTCAAGGCAACTCACATTGCTTCATGTATCAGGAAAAAAACATACATATACTCTATATAGAGAAATCTATATATATCACATTTAGCAGTCTTGCCTCACCTTTGCTTCTGAATCCTAAAAAGGGTATTTGTGTCTAGATGCAGTACAAACAAGTTCCAGATACTTAGCTTTTACCTCTTTCTGCTAAAAAGCCATGAACCAGTTATGAATTATTCCCACATGTAATCTTGGTAATCTGTATCCTCTCTTTGTATTTATTTATGTACACAATTCTGCAATTTCCTCTGGGAAACTTTAATTTTTAAAAAAAAATACAGAAGCCTAAATGAGACTCAAGCCACTGATAAGTATGTGTCAGTATGTGTCAGGCCAGTTCTGAGCTTAAATGAGATGTGCTGATGCCAAAATGTTGGTAGAGAGAGATTATGGAGGCAAGGGCTGCTTTCCACCTCGGCAGTTTTGTGTTGCTATTAAGAGGGTTGGATTAATATCAGATTTCTAGTATCTGCCTCCTCACTGATATTGCTTAATTATCCAGATAAGTGATCAGAATCCAAGCATGAGCGGCAGCATAAATATGACGGACATCATTGCTTTACAGATATAATGTGTTTATGAGTTCAAGCATCATAAAAGCAGTGGTAAAGTGCTCATTAAAGCTTACATTTAAAGCACTTTTCAGCTGCTCAGTCCAGGTTCATCACCCTCTGGAAAGGAAACTGATGTTTCTTTATTCATTGAAAGCATTAAGTGTTTACTAAAGGCCTTCCTGTCAACACAGAGTTTTTCAGAAAGAGCTTCCCTCTCCATTTGCCATCCAGTTATTTAATCTTCCTTCCATAGTATTCTGAAGGCCCCCATCTCAAACCTCCTCCTTTCCTCCTCCTCCTCTTCCTCCTCCTCCTCTTCTTCCATATCCAAATCCGAATATTAGCAATCCTCATGGCAATCAGCCATGAAGACTGTCCTGAGTATATAATGCAGTGGCCATTGATCAGCCTTCCACATCGCAGCATGATCCTCATACCACTGATCCAGTTCTGTGAGTCACTTTCTTGTCCTGAGCCCTTTTGGCATACAAAGTCCTCTTCAGCCCCAGCTTCTGCCCTCCATCAAGTGGGATTTAATCCACTTCGAGAACATCATACGGTGATTTTTTTAAAAAAAAATCAGGAAATATTCAAATATACAAAAACTTCCCATTTCTGCAATTTGAAATATTACTAGCATCACCAAAAGCTTTACCATGTGTCTTCTCTGAGGTATGTTTTGCCACCAATCTCCACATTCACATTTTGAAGTAATATTCACAGTTAATTGCTAGGATATAATATCTCCCAACCACAGTAATTTCCACACTCTGATCGACTGAAATTTTTGCACTTCTCAAAGCAAACAGTACCACCTGGGGCTGAGATCATGCCAGAATCTATGACCTAACTAAGGTCAGTCCATGCCCTTCTTGCATTGAAAACATGCTCTAGAAACCTTGAGGTTGCAGCTGTATCTAATTAGTTTAATTTCCCTTAGCCTCAGTGTCAGTCTAGCATAATAAAGCATGTGGGGTGATATTGTACAACAAAAGTCCTTTGACTGCTGATGGCCATCTTTTATGAAGAGCAGCATATTCCGGCGTATGTCTCAAAACTTAAATGCAGAATCTGAAGCTCAAGAAATTTAAATGATAAAGAAGCCAGACTCTCAAACTCAAGGAAACCAGTTGCCAGCAGAATAGACTTAATTCCATCCTGCAAATGAAGCTGTCCAAGAAATAATTGTCACTATAGCTCAAGTGGTGTAGTCTTTTTAATGAGAACTAATGAGGTTGTTTTGTTATTGTTGTTTGCATTGTATAGTTGGACGTGTAGCTGAGAAAGTTTGTGCAGCTGAGAAGCAGATAAATATGCAGTAGGGAAGGGGTAGTTGGACACTTATTGGTATTGGAGGTACAAAGCACTGGAATGGAAGTTTGTGGCTGTCAGGAAATGAATTTACTCACAAGTAGGTCTTCATGCCCACCAGTGGTTGCTACCTGCTTCTGACCTACCACCCTCCAGCTAAGCAAACCAGGATTCTAGATTAGTGTAGACAAGGTAGTGAATAGCCAAGTAAACACTCCAGGCATCTTAAGATATTCCACCCCCCTAAAGGAATCCAGCCAATGATCATACAGTATAACATGTCCATCACACATTAGGTTTCATTTCTTCCAACCCACGAGGCCAGCATGTTTACACATTACAATCTCTCTAAGGTATGTGCTAAAGGGTCTCCCACACATGGAAATTTCCATCTTGGAATGAGGCTGAAACCAAGGCACAAATCCTGCCACGACAGTGGAAACTTTAAACTTAAAAAAAAGCCCAATAGGATTACTGTGAATTGTGGACAAAACCGGGTTTGAGATGTATCAGACTTGGCAGCCCAAATTTGATGAGACAGTTGTTGGGAGCAAGAATTTTCATCAGTTGTAGCTTTGTTGTGCAAGCTATAAGGCTGTGTCATTAGATGTTTCACTTGCATGCTTGGTTTTTGATCCGCATGATCCATTCTGGGAGTTTTACCTGCCAGATCCACATCTAAATTGTGATCAGCCTGAGAAATTGTTTACAATGTTATCATTGTTGTTGTTCAATTGCATAGTCGAGTCTGACCCTTTGCAACCCCATGGACTGCTGCACACCAGGTACCCCTATCCTCCACCATCCTCTGCAGCTCACTCAGCTTTACACGCATTGCGTCAACAATGCCATCCAGCCACCTCGTCCTCTGCCGCCCCCTGCTCCTTTTGCCTTCGATCTTTCCCAGCATCAAGGCCTTCTTGAATGAGTCCTCTCTTCTCATTTGGTGTCCAAAGTACTTTAGCTTCCTCTTCAATATTTCTCCTTCCAAGGAGCAATAAGGATTAATTTCCTTCAGGATCGACTTATTTGATCTCCTTGCTGTCCAGTGTACTCTCAGAATTCTCCTCCAGAATCACATTTCAAAGGTGTCTATTCTTCTGCGCTAAGCCTTCCTTATGGTTTACAATATAACCCAAGCCACAGTCTAAACCTAGCTTTAATTAGAAAAAGAAATTGACCTTGTGATTTCTGGGAAGTAACAGGATGCTAGGCCATGAATTCAGACTATCCAAGGAATGGAGAAGACTTCAATTGGATTCTTAAATGTTGGTGAAAGTAGTGTTTTTGGAAATCTTGAGTCTCACCAATTGAAGAAATGTATGTCACTACAAGAAGCTTTAGTTTCTCTTGGTTGAAAGCCATTCGTGTCCAACCCTAGGGATGTGGTGTAAATCTCTGTTCACAGCCAAAGAGCCAGCGCAGTCTGTGTCTAAAGTTGTTTCCCATGATCATGTGGCAGGCATGACTAGACACTGGAGCACATGGAACACTCTTACCTTTCCATCAAAGTGGTGCCTATTTATCTACTTGTAATTTCTTGCTTTCAAACTGCTAGGTTGGCAGGAGCTGGGACAAATGACAGGTCACAGGAGCTTTCTCCATCACGCAGCACCTGGGTCTCAAACTGCTGACCTGCCAACCTTCCATTTGTCAAGCTCAGTGTCTTAACCAGTAAGCCACTGCAGCTTATTGTTACCTGTAATTAAATCTTATTTTCTATAACTAAGGTATAAAATCACTTTATAACTGTAACCTAACAAGAGAACATAATGTACTCTTATTTTAGATGGGAAATGGGAAATAACACATTATTTGAATGATGTCTTTGTTACTGAACTGGGTGGGGGGCACCAATAAATGGTTGTGGCTCTTGTAACCAACCAAAATTGCTATCAAATTATTCCTGGCAAATGGAAAGAAAAGGGTTATGTTGTAATATTTGTAACTAGAAATGTAAACCATTTGTTTCAAAGTAACTTTCCATGCATTGAAAATTTTAAACCTAATGGCTGCTAACAGAAAGAAGTTGTATGTTTGAACCAGGGAGACAGAGGAAAAGAGAGGAATATTACCATTTGGCTGTCAAGCAATGTTCAATGAAACTTGGCATGAATTTAAAAGGCAAAAATTAAAAATGCAATAAATGGTACAATGAGTTCTATTTGACGGAGGTGTACTTGTTTCACATTCTGTCTTCCTCTGAACTCACCTGAGCAATACAGGTCATATTATTCCTTCCATCTTGTCAAATGCTTTGTGCTCCTATGGGATGACAAGCACAATAGAAACCTGGAAGATCACTGTATATTCCTCCCCTTGTATTGCTAATTTCCCCACTTCTAATCTCTTGTCTGGATTTAATTAGGCTCTCTCTAGAGCCCTTTGTAAGTTAAGAAACTTTTTTAAAAATAACCAAAAAGTTTTTCCCCAGGTAAGACATTTTGAAAGTCATTGTTCTTAAAAACAACATTTATCTCTCATTTGTCCGCATAACAACCAGGATCATTTTGTTTAAAGAGCTTAGAGTGAAATCTCAGCCATGTCTTCTCAAAAATAAGTGCTAGTGAGATTTACTCTCAGAAAAATTACAAAAGAGTTCTGTACATATAATCCCTATGGCCTATTTCTGGGGTGGCCAACCTTGGCGTCCCAGGTGATCTTGTACTTCAATTACCAGGAGCCCAAATAAGCACCCTGCTGATCAGGGCTTCTGGGAATTGAGGTCTAAGAACACCTGGGATACCAATGTTGGCAACCCATGGTCTATTTTGTTCAGCTCAATCATAGGGAAAGCTTAGGAAGGGACTCTGTAAAAAAGAGAGAGCTGTATGCACCTTACACAATACAATATAGGAGAAAGGTGAAACCATTATTAGAACACAAAAAAGAAGTCAATGGTTGTGTGAGCTTTCATGATTCAACATCACTTCTTCAGGCATGCACCAATTTCATATGGCTAGTGCAGGGAAAATATCAATGAAAGACCCAAAAGGTCATGGTAAAATGTTGTGTCAGACTTTGTTTCTTAGAGGTGAATCAGAAAAAAAAGCAGGCTGGATCTGTTCTCTCCCATTTCACGAACACAGGAAACCACTCCTGCAGTCTACCTGTTGTGCACTCCATTCTTGTATTGGTTGTGAGATCAGTTGCACAATTGGTCACATGATAGGACACCTACTAGAGTGCCAGAAAGATATTTCCATAATTTCCTTTTTGTTATGTATTTAGGACATAGGCTCCTTCTTCATCATCATCATTTTCTTCATCCATATCCATATCCATTTCCATATCCGAATATTGGAGATTATCACGGTAATCAGCCATGAAGACTGTCCTGCGAATATAATGCCTTTCATCTGCCTTCTGCATTGCAGCATGACACCCGTACCATTGATCCAGTTCCACAAGTCGTTTTCTGGTCCTGAGCCCTTTTGGCACACAAAGTCCTCCTCATCGGCCCCATCACACAAAGTCCTCCTCATCGGCCCCTCCATCAAGATGGATTCAAGTGGGATTTAATCCATTTGGGGACCCTCACCCTTCCTTGTTGACTTTGACAGGCCTCAGAATTGTCAGGTTAGTTAACCACCACATGATGCTTGGTAGTATGGATTCTGGCCAATGGAAATACTTTGAATTATGTCAAATGATATTCAGGATCAAATTATTTTAAAAAGTTCATGATGACCAAGGAAAAGGAATAGATAGAAAAATTACTGGAAATGGCCTCCTCTTCAGGGGAAAATGGGAACTAAACCTTGTTTTCTTGCTAAGGATAGTGGGGCATGTAGTTCCAGTCCAACCTATGGCATGGGAATGGCCACTTCTAAATTGCTGCAGAAATAGAAAAGACCCAGTGTTCCATGAAATGTGCATCTGTTGATTAATATGTATAAAACCAAATTTAGATGTCATTAGTGTAATTTTAAAAGAAATACTTCTCCCCCCCCCAACCCCTTCCCCTCCTTCTTCCTCCATGTTTAGGCCAGACATGAAACTTCCAAAATGAAGGGACCTTCTGATGAGTTTATTCTGCAGTTCCTTTCGGCTGACTGTGTGAGAGAAAGATTAGACAGCAACACAAGGTTACCGTTACGAGGGTACGCCCGATTGTGGCTCAAAACTACCACAATCTTTGAGGTGGCTCTTTCTGTGTACCCCAAGAAATGCAGCTCATTTGAGCAAAGTCGGAAAGACTGTGTCCAGGTGACCTATATGCCTGTTCAGTTTGCTGTCTAGTGGCTAACACTCAATGCGTTACTTTGCTCACATTTCATCCAGTTTAAACTGGAGTTGAGCGGAATAGCTACTCACATAGAAAACAATTATAACAACTGTTTTCTCCTCCTGAAAACCATCTGAAACTCTATCAGAAGAACTTTATGGTCTATTTTAAATAGAGAGCCGGCTCTTGATTACCACCATTAGCCTTCCAAGCAGAAACTAAATGTCAGAATACATCACATTCTGCTTTTCCTTTTCTTTGGAACATTTTGAGAAATCAGCCTCAAGCCCTGAACACAGGGCAGGATTCAACTCTGGATAAATGAGGTCCAGAATGTGTAACATAATCCATGCATTTGGTATTCCGTGAACTAAAAAACTAATTAAGAAATCATACCTGTAAAGGAATGCAGATTGCAACTATGATTTATGAGAGAGAAGGATTTTATATATTAATCCCCACTGTGTTCCAAAAATGGAGTCCTTGCTCCTAACAGAAAAGGAAATTTCTTTCTTTGTTTGTTTTCAAAACAGTAATCGAAACTTCTCTTCACGTTTGGAAAGATCTTAGTCTATCTTAAAGATGTGGTAAATGCTTTGAGATTCTTGGAGATGCATCCCAAAAGGTGATTATTTTAACCAAAAAGTAAATTTTACCATGTAGCCATTAAGGCATTGCAGTCTATCAACTTCTAAACACTTAGCACTTCAGCTATGCAATGCTAGCAATCAGCTTGCCATCAAAATATTATAACATAATTAATTGAGGCTCTATATTAAAAAAAACCAGCATAATTGGCAAAGCATTGCATTATTAACATATTAATACATTGACCCTTGCTACATGAGGCTCATAAATTGAGATGTGTTAATGCTGCTAGAAGATGCTGCGAGACAAGGTGGGAAAGTCGGATGTTGAGCGGTAAAGGAGCTCACACGAATCAAACAATGGTTTTGTTCAAAGAAAGAGATTTGTGTTAATAATTTCTCCCCAGAGAAGGAAGAGAGGGAAAATGGACTTAAGTTTTGTTTAGGGTCTGGAGATACAGAAAGAGAGTTCTGTATCTTTTTGCAGGATGCAAAAAGCAGAGAGCTTTAGGAGATCTGACCAAGTCAATGTGAGAGCAGCAAGAGAGAGGAGACTCCAGTTTGATTAAAGCCATTTTTTTCAATTACAGTTGTGTACCTACTTGGACAGATGTTCCCTTACAACCAGTGGTGGGCATCAGCAGGTGCACACCAGTTCGGCAGAATCAGTAGCAGTAATTTGGGCTGGCCCTGCCTATCCAATTTTTGAAATAAAGTAGTCCTAATTCAGGTGCAATGCAGGGTTTTCCCCCTGGCCATGCCCACCATGCCACACCCATAGTGTGGTAGTAAAATTTTTTGGAGTCCACCACTGCTTACAACCCTAGTCCACTCATCAGTAATCTCATGGATTGACTACTGTAATACTCTCTACATGGAGCTTCCCTTGTCCTTGATGCAGAGACTTCCACAGGTCCAGGCTGGTGATAGGAACAAAGACAGCCTTGACAAATCTGCACAGGCTTCCTATTCCTTTCAATGTCAGGTACAAGGTTTTATCATTAACATACAAGGCCCTATACCAGTGATGGTGAACCTTGGCACTCCAAGTGTTCTTGAACTTCAATTACCAGAAGACCGAGCCAGTATTACTGCTACTCAAAGCTTCTAGGAATTGAAGTTCAAGAACACCTGGAGTGTCAAGGTTCCACATCACTGCCCTATGCAGTTTGGGACCTTATTATCTGTTAGAACATCTCTCCTATAGAGTACTCCCACACATCACCCATTCATCACAATTTGTGCAGCTTCAGGTGCTGACCTTGAGATTGGCGAGAAAGGCTGTGACTAGAAGTAGAGCCTTCTTGGTGGCGGCACCAACATTTTGAAATGCATTACCAGTGGATCTGTGCCAGGCCCCATTTCTGGGCATTTTTTTTGTAAACATTGCTCTTTAGAGAGGTGTTTAGGGACATCCTCCCTACTGCCAGTTAGTTGGTTTGTTTATCTATACATATAAGAATGGGTTGGGCCATGCGTGTCCGGAATGCGTGTCCACACATGTCCAGCCCATCCTGTAATGAGCCGGCTACACTTACCTTACCTCCTAGACCACATTGCCAGGGACCGAGAGTCATACCTGTCAACCTTCCCGATTTGGCCGGGATTACCCCGTAAATTGATGTCGATTGACGTCATAACCCGGCCCCCGCTGCCAAAACCCCGTAATTTGGCAGCAGGGGAAACGCTTTCTGCGCATGCGCGGAAGGGTTTTACCCTTCCCACACATGAGCGGAAGTGCTACGTCACTTGCGTAAGGGCTGCGCAAGCGGCATAGTGCTTCCGCGCATGCGTGGAAGGGGTAAAACCTTTCCACGCATGCGTGGAACGTGACCTGCGCACAAGCGATGTGCGCAGGTCCCGTTTTTCTGGAGCCACAGGTTGACAGGTATGCCGAGAGTCCCCCCAAAATCACCCTACCAACCAACACACAATCCAAACCTGCCTGGCAAGGCCGGGCACAATAACTAGTATTTTATATTGCCTGCCTCGGATGTCATCAGTGGTTATTGATTGGTTGTTGTTTTTGATATTAGTTATTGGTAAAGTTATTTGTTGGAACGGTGGCAGAGTGATCTGAGACTATAGAAATTAGACACTATACCTGTGCCATGGTCAGATCACTGTCTGGTGACTCTGGACTTCCTGGGGGCAACGTTTCACCGTAGGGAGGCAGGGCCTATTAAATTGGCCCGCCCCCGGCGACTGATGGATTCTGATGAATTCCAGAGAGAACTGGGGGATTTTCCTCTGGATCGGCTACACGATTCATCCGAGGCACTCATTGACCTGTGGTACAAGACGACTACCGCTGCCTTGGATGAAATCGCACCACTACGGCCTCTCTGAGCCCGCAGGGATAGATCTTCCCCGTGGTTTACAGAAGAACTGCTGGAGCTTAAATGGGCAAAGAGACGCCGAGAGCGCCGCTGGGGGAAGACCCGGAGCGATTCCGACTGGACACTGGCTAGGGCTGCTATTAAGACCTACCTGGTGGCGTTGAGGGTGGTGAAGCAGCAATACTTCACCACCCTCATTGCCTCCGCAGATAATCACTCAGCTGCCCTGTTCCGGGTTACCAGGTCTCTCCTTGGCCAGGAGGGGCTGATGCCCGGGTGGCAGGGTTCGGCTGAGGTTTTTCCAGACTATCTGGTGGAGAAAATCGCTCGGATTCACTCCAGGTTCAATCCTCGTGTGGATGGGGAGAGTCAGGAGGGGATCAGAGCTCAGACTGGCTGTGTTATCTGGGATCAATTCGATCCAGTTCCCTGAGGAAGTGGACAGGCTTCTTGCAGCTGTTTGCACCACCTCCTGCCCTTTAGATCCCTGTCCCACCTGGTTGGTGAAAGCCTCTAAGGTGGTGACGGGAGGCTGGGTTGGGGCTATAATCAATGCATCGCTACGGGAGGGGGTGTTTCCTGCACCTTTAAAACATGCTTTGGTGTGCCCGCTCCTGAACAAACAATCCCTCGACCCAGCGGTTCCAGCCAACTATAGACCTTTTTGGGGAAGGTACTGGGGAAGGTGGTGGCGCGACAGCTGCAGGGGGTCCTGGATGAAGCGGATTATCTGGATCCCTTTCAATCAGGTTTCAGGCCTGGATATGGTACAGAGATGGCATTGGTTGCACTGGTAGATGATCTCTGGCGGGAGCGGGACGGTGGCCATCCATCCATCCTTGCCCTTCTTGACCTCTCAGCGGCCTTTGATACTGTCGACCACGGTATCCTTCTGGATTGGGGATCCAGGGTACTGTGTTATCCTGGTTTTCCTCATTTCTGGAGTGCCGGACCCAGTCGGTGTGGTTGGAGAGTGAGAGGTCCAGCCCTAGGCCCCTATGTTATGGCGTGCCTCAGGGCTTGGTGCTCTCTCCTCTCCTATTTAACATCTACATGAAGCCGCTGGGTGAGATTATCCATTCCCATTGGGTGAGGTATCATCAGCATGCTGATGATACCCAGCTATACATCTCGGCCCGTGGGGACCCCAGTGATGCGGTCAATGTCCTATCCAGATGTCTGGAAGCTGTCGGGGTCTGGATGGGGGACAATGGGCTACAATTGAATCCCTCCAAGACTGAGTGGCTATGGATGGGGGCCCCCGCGTTATCCAGGGAGCTGCCAACTTTGGTCTTGAATGGGGCTGCTTTGCCCCAGACAGACCCGGTACGCAATTTAGGGGTCCTCCTGGATTCAGGACTGCTACTTGTAGATCAGGTGGCAGCCGTGGCCAGGAGGGCTTTCGCACAGCTTCATGTCACCCGACAGTTGCATTCGCTCCTGGACCGGGACCCCCTGCTCATGGTCACACATGCTCTGGTGACCTCCAGGCTAGATTATTGCAATGCGCTCTACTTGGGGCTGCCCTTGATTACCATTCGGAGGCTACAGCTGGTGCAGAATGCAGCAGGCCGGGTGGTGATGGGGTGCGGGCGTTATGCTCGCACCTCACCATTGTTTCAGGAGCTGCACTGGTTACCAGTTTGTCTCCGGGTGCAATTCAAGGTGCTGGTTTTGACCTTTAAAGCCCTACATGGTAGTGGGTGAGTCTACCTAAGAGACCGCATCGTCCCAAGACTGTCTGTCCATCCAACCAGAGTGGACCGGAGGGGCTCTCTAATTGTTCCATCTCCCAGAGGGGCTCTCCTCTCTGGCACACGAAGGAGGGCCTTTTCTGTGTCCGCACCAGCTTTGTAGAACCTCCTGCCAGTAGAATTGCCAGAGCAGATGGAGCTGCTGCCTTTCAGAAGAGAATTAAAAACCTGGTTGGCGGGGCAGGTGTGTGGCTCAGATGGAAGAGTGGCCCCTGCCTGCTGGCTTATAAAATGAAGCCCCCATCTTTTTAATGCGGGCAGTTTTAATGTGGTTAGTTTTAATAGGTGGGTAGCTATGTTGGCGTTTTAATTGTTTTTAATATGCATGTTTTAATTTTGTTGTGAGCCGCCCTGAGTCGGGTTCGCCTGATTGGGCGGCATAGAAATTTGAACCGTAAATAAATACATAAATATAAATAAATAAATGTAAAGGTTTCCCTTGCTTGAAAGCCAGTCGTATCCAACTCTAGGGTTCAGTGCTCATCTCAGTTTCAAAGCCGAAGAGCCAGTGCTGTCTGCTTCTGCAGATGTTTCCGTGGTCA
Organism: Bradypodion ventrale; assembly: GCA_035047345.1. Lineage (NCBI taxonomy): Eukaryota > Metazoa > Chordata > Lepidosauria > Squamata > Chamaeleonidae > Bradypodion > Bradypodion ventrale. Next base: position 478,128,554 of record JAWDJE010000001.1, on the reverse strand, counting down.
TGTGGCAGGCATGACTAGACACCGGAGTGTACAGAATGCTGTTACCTTTCCACTGAAGTGGTCCCTATTTATCTACTTGAAATTTCTTGCTTTTGAACTGCTAGGTTGGCAGGAGTAGTTATTGTTATGTTGTTTTATTATTGCACACTACCCAGAGTGGGAAATTATCCCAAATAGATAGATAGATAGATAGATAGATAGATAGATAGATAGATGTGAGTTTGATTCTGATGGGGATTCAGGTTGGCTCAGCCTTCTATCCTTCCGAGGTCGGTAAAATGAATACCCAGCATGTTGGGAGGGGGGATGCTAATTACCTTATGAACTGGCCAGAAAATGTGCTAAGCTCTATGGGGCGATATAAAAAATGTGATTAATAAACAAATAAATAAATCTGCAATGTAATAAAGGGTAGCCAGGTATTTTTGGATTACACTGTAAATCACCTACATATTACAGAGAATAGCCAGGTACTTTATATGGGTAACCAAACCTGGTTGTCAGAATGTCCCAAGAATATCACATCTGTACAATTTATTTCATGGGTACCCAATATTTTTTTGGGCTGGGGGGCCTGACCACATCCCTGGAACAGCTGGGCATGTCAGACCATGCCCCCGTGTTTGCGCATGCATGGCCATTTTAATTCCTGGTTTGGCATGGATGCTTCTGCGCATGCGCAAAGGAAACCATTTTACTTCACAGAAGTGTCCGTGCCAAACCAGGAAGTAAAATGGCTGCTTTTCACACACGCGCAGAAGCATCCATATTTACTTCCTGGTTTGGTGAGGGCATTGCAGGCCTGATGGAATGCCTTCAGGGGCTGTATCTGACCCATGGGCTGTAGTTTGGGCATGTCTGGTTTACTTGCACTGTATTTCTCCCATCCTTTCCCTGAAGCAATACAATGTCTGCTCCATGCGTGATAGGTCTGTTTTTCCATTATCGTTGTAAGGCCCAAATTTTACAAAGGCAGTGTCTTGGATGGGACTTTTAGCAATATGTAGCATAAAATGTATAAATATTAATATGCCGTTCAGTCTGGAGAGAGTGTAGTTCCCATTTTGAAAGAACACACACAAATATCAGATTAAATAGACACCTTCCCCCCTGGGATTTTTACAAAAGGGCTGATAAAAATTAACACGGAACTGCCAAATTCTAATAATGTGTATTCTCCAGACTTATTTATAATTCACTAAATGAAATCCAGTCACATACGATATAATGGATAGAAGTCATGCTGCACATCAGTCAGATATAGCTTGGGACTTGGAAGCACTTCCTAAATTTTGGCTGAAGTAAGCCTAGGAATCTCACCTTTACTTCTGTGGAGATGATGTTTATTATTTTCCCCTCACAAATGTACTTGAGAGATTTCATATGAATGCAACAGTTTCACATTAGTATTGTACTCTGTTCAGGAAGATATCCTCCCAGGGAAAGTCCTGGCTTTCTTTTTGCAGTTATTTTTCAATATGTACCCACTTTAATGCACTTTTCTAATATATGTATTTCATAAATATTTATATTGACTTAAATGTATATAGCTGGCATGTTTTTCTAATGTACACATTTTTAGTCATGCACATTTTAAAAATCTGTCTCTCATTTTTATTTGTTTCTTTCCTCTTTAAAATGTATCATTGCAAGTTGATTTTCAAGGCAGATGTGCTCTAGTTTTATTGACAGAGGTGCAAAAAATAAATTTCTTCTCTAATCCTAAGGACCTAGATTAGCGGGGGAAGGGTGTTATTTTTTATTTTATTTTATTTCCTATAGCTCCATTTCTTCTCAATTCATTTTATTTTAACTGTTTTTCACGTAATGTTTCAATTTCTCATCATTTTTTTAATCTGTGTTTTTGTTTGGGTTTTTCCCATTTATTGATTTCCCCATCAATTTGTAGAGTCCCAGTAGTTAAGTTACAGCATTGCAGCCAAAATTCTGCTCACAGTCTGTTGAATCCGGCCTTTATAAGCACCAGTCCAGGACAACGATGAACGAACAGCAACAGGCTTTATTTAACAGTCAATTAGTGATGAGTTTACAAGGTGTTCCGGATCCCAAGATGGTTATACAATCCTAGCGGAGTCAGTCCCTCCAGACTCTTAACCAGCAATGGGCAATAAACTAGCTACCATAGAAGTGTATCATAATGGAGGGACCCTGGCTTAGCGCTTCCCGGCTACCTGTATAGAGTAGGAAGTACAGATCCGGTCCGGCCCCACCCTTGTTTACCCGTGGGGCTTATATAGTGTCTCACCGGCGGTGGCTCCTGGATACAAGGTAGCGACCCACCAGACAAACGTAACTAACCAATCATAACAGGGAATATATGTAGTTAACCAATGAAGAACAGGATCCAAAACGGCAACTAATCATAGGGCTTGGTTTAGCCTAACAAGTGGGTTTCGCGCCACTTTGGCCTTCTAGTTAGAATGGTGGGAAACCGCCATTTTCCTCTTGCAAGAGCGCTCCCCCACGCTACTTGCAAATGTGCCTCAATACACAACATTCCTCCCCCCTAAGATTTCAGTAGGGGCCCTAGGTAAAACTTAAGATATGGAATCCTCATCCTAGGAGCGTTGTATCTTGTGAACATGAACCGTGTCTGTCCCCTCTTTGCACATATCCTGTGGTTCATGATTTTTACTAGAGCTCCACGGAGCAATCAAGGGACTTTGCATCGGGGGGGGGGGGGGCTTACGTGTATGCAACCTGAAACAAACCACTTTGGTGAGGCATGTAGCTCCTTTCCTTCCTGAGCTATGTTGGCTGTGAAAGATCCCATGTGTGGTGCATACACAGAATCCCCATGTTCCAAACCCTCGCCCCATGTCCTTGCAAACAACCCAGGACTTTTTGCTCATGCCCCATGCAAACTAACAGCTGCAACTGAGGTCTCTATGGAGTGGACTGCTCCTGGTCCAGCTCCCACAGCTGTCTTTAATAATGGGCTTAGTGAATGCTCTCTGGTAGCACCTGAGGAAAGCTCCCTTTGCCTCAGCGTACGGAGATCCTTAGGACTTTGTTCTTTCCCTTCCGACCCTGGGGGCTGAGAGTACTTCCGCAACCCCTCCCTTTTTCCCGGGGAGTGCGAGCCCGCACTTTGGTGCTCCTTCTAATGCCAGTCTATGTTAGGGGGTAATTGTGAGACCCTCCAACCCCAGGGGATGGCGAGGGCCCACCCGCTGCTGGGGAAACTGAGAACCTTCCCGAACAAGATGTGCCCCCAGAACCGTGTTGTAGCCCCCAAATCTCAATGGCGTGTTCGATTCCCGGCCACCAGAAATAGCTATGTCTTGGGAGCAGAGAAAATCATGGGACTCACTTAACAAGTGCTCAAGTAGTATGGCCTGCAATCCACATGGAACCACTGTCTTGCAACACCTGTATAAGCATCCTCCCAGTACTGAGAGTTTTTCGCAATCCTGGTAATACACACATGCCTCCAAGTTGTAAGGAGGAGGTGGCCACCTGATATCCACCCACGCAATAACATCAGACAGTGATGGGTCAGTCTTTGAAGCTGTGGAAAAGTTCAGGGACATTTTGAGTGAAACAGTGGCCAATTTGTCCCAAAAATCAGGATTTTTCCAGTCCAGCGCATCAGGTGACAACAGTTCTTGCAAGTCAAAAACATCTGACTGTCCAGTCTCTTTTGCAAGGCCACTGTCCTTGTGCGCAACATGTGCTTGTTGGGAAAACACTGCATTTAGTCCTTTCATGGAGGAATCACTTTCAGGGGGCCTTTGGGACAAACCCTCCCTGGAAAGTAACAATGCTTGGGGCTCATCCTCAATACGAAGGATGGGTTCTCCCCCGCAACTGGTTTCCTGTAAAGTGGATGCCTAGGACTCCAAACCAGTAGGACCCTAGAATGTTAGTCTTACCCAATTTTGCAACAACGAGGGGTAGGCTCGCATAGACATAGTTATAATGGACTTCAAAGTTCCCTATTCCCTGAACTGGAACGTTGCAAACCTGTAAGTCTACCAAGTTGCCTGGAAGACTCTTGAGCTTGGGCTGCAGGCAAGGTGGAATGCGACGGTACTCCTCGTCGGTCACGATGGAGAGGAAAGATCCAGAGTCCACCTAAAGATGGAAAGGTACCCCTTCGATGCAGAGGTCCATGCTGTACCCATCCCTCAGGTCACACCACTCATCATCAACCCTGCAACTCGTGAAGACCTTGGCAATACAGAACTGGAGCGTCAGCTGGAGTTTTGGTGAAGTTTCAACACGTTGCTTACAGACCTTGGACATGTGGCCTGTTTTCCCACAATGGTGACACTGGGCGCTCTTGAAGGGACACTCTGTGCAGAGATGGCGCTTCCCACATCCTTGGCACAGCACAGCCGACCCTGGCGTTGGCATTGGTGCCCTCGTTCCCTGTGGTGAGCTGCCGCGGTCTTCGCGGACATGGCCAGAGGCGTTGGAAAAAGGCGGCCATTTTCGTGGCTGGATCCAGTGACTCTTTATCTTTGAGGGTTGACCTGCACTGGAAATGCTCGCACAGGGTGTGTAGGAAGGCCGTTAAAGAGATTTGCTGGAGCACGTCGGGCAGCAGACGTTTTGCAACAACGTCAAGAGTCTCTAGCCTGCAGTTGGCCAGGAACGTCACCTTCCACAACGCCGGCTCAACTTTCTTTACTGTGAAGTAGCTTTCCAGCTGGAATTCAGAGTATGGCCACAGGCGAGGCTTGCTGATATCAAACGGACGCAGCCAAAGGGGAACTTGGTCAGCCATCTCGTCATTCTTCAATCCCATCCTCGTCGCCAATGTTGAATCCAGCCCTTATAAGCACTAGTCTAGGACAACGATGAACAAACAGCAACAGGCTTTATTTAAAAGTCAATTAGAGATGAGCTTACAAGGTGTTCTGGATCCCGAGATGGTTATACAATCCTAGCAGAGTCAGTCCCTCCAGACTCTTACTCGGCAATGGGCAATAAACTAGCTACCATAGAAGCGTATCATAATGGAGGGACCCTGGCTTAGCGCTTCCCGGCTACCTGTATAGAATAGGAAGTATAGATCTGGTCTGGCCCCACCCTTGTTTATCCGTGGGGCTTATATAGCGCCTTCCTGACGTTGGCTCCTGGATACAAGGTAGCGACCCACTGGACAAATGTAACTAACCAATCATAACAGGGAATATATGTAGTAAACCAAGGGAGAACAGGATCCAAAACTGTAACCAATCATAGGGCTTGGTTTAGCCAAACAAGCGCGCCCTTTTGAAGGGGTTTTGTGCCACTTTGGGCTTCTAGTTAGAATGGAGGGAAACCACCATTTTCCTCTTGCAAGAGTGCTCCCTGCGCTACTTGCAAATGTGCCCCAATACACAACACAGTCTGAGTTTGAGTACAACATGATCAAGGTTGATTCAGCCTTCCATCCTTCCAAAGTTGATAAAATGGATGCCCAGTATGCTGGGGACAAAATGCTAATGCCATAAATACTATGGGCCATTATATAAATGTAACTGCTTTTGCTATTGTTATAATTACAATGGAACCTCCATCCTCTCCACCCATTATCCTAATTTTTGTTTATTTTCATCCATTGAAAATCCTGGGCTCATACAATGTCACTCACCCCAACATAAGGATTCAACCCCTGCACCACAATTTATTTCTTCAGATGCATCAGAGGACACAATAGTTTTGATGTATATAAAAATAATTCTGGCAGTCATCTCAACTTACAATATTTGTCAAAATCTTGTTGCTTAGCATAGTAAATCACACTAGATAAGATTCACTGAATCAATGGCAGTTTAGTGAATCAACGCCTTCATCAGTTCCACTGATTTTCAAGGGTGCCTACTCTAATTGCTAACGTAAGTGGTAACTAGACTATAGCCTTTTGATTCAATGGAATATAAAGAGGAGTAGACTCCCTAAATCCCCATTGATTCAACAAGATTAGGTTGTCTTTACTTTGAAAGCCAGTTGTATCTGACTCTAGGGTTCAGTGCTCATCTTGTTTATAGCCAAAGAGCCAGTGCTGTCTGCGTTTGCAGACATTTCTGTGGACATGTGGCAGGCATGACTAGACACTAAAGTGCACGGAATACTATTTACCTTCCCACCAAAGTGGTACCTATTTATGCACTGGTAATTTTTTTAATTTCAAACTGCTAGGTTGGCAGGAGCTGGGACAGAGATGGGAGCTCACTCATTCATGCAGTGCTCAGGTCTCAAACTGCTAACCTGCCAACTTTCCAGTTGTCAAGTTCAGTGTCTTAACCACTAAGCCACCCCAATCCCGCTCAACAAGCTTACTATACTGCAATTTATTTTTTTAAAATGTTAATTTACTTTACCATAGTACATTGCAGTTGCAGTTAGAGTAGGCCTATTTGAATTAATAGAACGTAGAGAAGAGTGGATTCTTTAAATCCCCATTGATTCAGTGAATTTGGCACCATGGAATAGCTCCAGTGCCGTAGCTTAGTGGTTAAGACACTGAACTTGACAACCTGAAGGTCAGCAGCTCAGCACTTTGAGAACCGAGTGCTGCACGACGGAGTGAGCTCCCATCCCCATCCCAGCTTCTGCCAACCTAGCAGTTCAAAAGCAAGATATTGCAAGTAGATAAAGAGAATATATGTTCTCCCTTACAGGAATGAGTAGCAAAAGTCTGTACAGTAAAACCCCGACTTACAAATGCCTCGAGTTACATAAAATTTGACTTACATAAATAGGTCAATTTTAGAAGAAATCAGCCCTGACTGCTCCTTAGAAGGTAAAATAGTAAAGATGAAGCTGAAGTACTTTGGACATCAAATGAGAAGAGAGGATTCACTTGAGAAGGCTTTGATGCTGGGAAAGGTAGAGGGCAAAAGAAGAAGGGGGTGGCCAAAGATGAGATGACTGGATGGTATTGTAGACACAATGGGCACAGAGCTGGGTGGACTGAGAAGGATGGTGGAAGACAGAGATGCCTGGAGGACAATGGTTCATAGGGTCGCAAAGGGTCAGAATCGACTGTGCGACTGAACAACAAATAATGATTTTGTGCTAAAACTATGTCCCGATTTACATGATTTCCTATGGGTTTGCTTTGAGTTACATAAAGATTCTTTTTCCTATGGGTTTGCTCCAAGTTACGTAAACTAATTTTTTCCTATGGGTTGGTTTCGAGTTACAAAAGAAATCGATTTAAGCAAAAGCCTACGGAACAGATCTTTTTTTCGTAAGTAGGGGTTTTACTGTAGTTTTTAATTTTTTTCTTTTCAGTAATCTTTTGATAATGGTTATTAACTCACTAGTGGGACCAGATGACCCTTGAAATCATTTCCAAATCAACAGTTCTATGATTCTTCATACCTCTGGTCCCAGGTTCCAATTAAATAGGTTCACCAAATTTTTGCAAATAGTTTCCATACAAACTGGAAACTTTTTGAGATGTCTCCTCCACCCACCCACATGCCCACACAACCCTAAATCACTTTAGCTTTCTTCAAAACAGTTTGTTTTTCAGAGGACACAAGCTAGCTAGCCCTTATTTGACCAGTAAATAATTCTGTGCAAAGCTGGGGATTTGGCTAGAAAGAGGACAGGTGGAATAAAGCTGTCGAAGTTGGATTTTCATTGATTCATCGAAAGCAGGGCAGCTGGAGTTTCCGATGACTCTTGGTCATCCTCTCACGATCATGGTGACTTTCTTCTCTGTGCAATCACATGGATAAATATACAGGCAGACAGAGGTCAGCTTCAAGATTTAAGTTTCCAGAGGATGTTTTTTTTTTTTAAAAAAAAAAAAACCTTTTTCCTTGTAGAAATTGGCTATGAAGTGCCTGAAATACAAGGGGATCCTTGTTGTTTGTGCAGTTTGACAGGGTCCAAAGCATCAAAAAACGCCACAGCCTTTTCGTTCAAGATCCCAGGGTGGATTTGAGCTGCCATTTGAGAGGTAAAAGGGCCTTGATAACATGTTCTTTTGCCTTTCCCCCTCCAAATGTCTGGAGCACCTTCCAAATCCTTTGTTCTTCCACAGCTCAGCTACACTTCCTCATAAAAGGAGAAGAAACTGGCTGTCTCCCATACAGAACTTTTCTCCCTCCCGTTTTTCCTTTTGTCAGATAATAGCAAAGGATCTCTAATTCAAACCAACTCGACTAATTGGTCAAAAAAAGGATGCTAAAGCCCAGTCTACCAGACTGTATTTAAAACAATTGTTAGCAATCAATAAATCCTGTTAGATTGGTTGATTTCATTAAAGACGTATTTGTGAACCAAGCAGCTGGCACCCAAACAGCTGCTTTAAATAGAGAGACATTTCCATATTCTATTGTATCACGTTCTTCATTTTTTTTCCCTTGCACATTTCTAGAGACAATGGCTCACAAAACACCAGGGGAATGAAGACTGGTTCAACGTTAAGAATTAAGAGTTATGGCGGATCTTTGGAAAGATGCCGACCATATCCACACTGTATAACATCCTGCTGAGGATGATCAATGAAGAAGGGTTAGGAAAGGGAATATAGGGTAAGAATATTATTATGTTTTCATATTTTTGGATGGTTTTGGATGACGGCATCCTAGGAGACTTTGACTCAGCTTAGTGGTTGGCTGCACTGTTAATTACAGGAGTGTCATAATAAAATTATTTAGACTTTGATTTTCCTCAAACGGTTTTTGCTCTCCACATGTGGTTTCGACACCGTTTGGCTGTTTCTTTGGATACGGTGGCTTAGTGGTTAAGACACTGAACTTGACAACCTGAAGGTCAGCAGCTCGAGACCCGAGTGCTGCACGACAGAATGAGCTCCCATCTCTGTCCCAGCTCCTGCCAACCAAGCAGTTCAAAAGCAAGAAATTGCAAGTAGATAAAGAGGTACCACTTTGGTGGGAAGGTAACTGTATTCCATGTGCTCCTGTGTCTAGTCATTTTTGTTGCTATTTATAATTTATTTAGGGCATTTATTATTTATGTCTAATTTTCTATTGTAAAGAGTTTTTTAAAATATCTTGTAAGCCACCGAGAGTGGGAAAATATCCCAGATGGATGGGATATAAATGTAATAAATAAATAAAGTAAGTCATGCCTGCCACATGACCATGGAAACTAATGCAGATGCAGACAGTGCTGACTCTTTGGGTGTAAATGGAGATTAACACCACACCCTAGAGTTGGCTATGATTGGCTTTCGTGCAAGGGAGACCTTTACCTTATTGGTAGGTCTTCATTCTATTGTATTACATCCATAAAAGAGAATGGCAAAAGATATTGGTGATATTTGTAAAAAAGAACAACAATGGTATAAAATGAAATATAAAAGAAAATAAAAGCTACACAAGGATTGGCTCTATCCATAGGAACAATGATTTAGTCGTCTGCTATACTACTTTAGTAATAGAGCATCTCTGCAGGAAATAAAGACATGGGGGGAGGGGGAAATGAAATCTGTCCCTCCAATGTGTTTGGAATGCTGCCAACTTTTCAATAACATTGTGCAACCCTTCAAAACCAAGGAGCAAAACAGTATGCCCTAAAAAGACTTGCAAAGCCAGATTACACCAGATAAGACACAGGCAAGACCACAGGAAGAATAGTGGTGGACTGCAGGTGGGATTGGCATGCCAATCCTATAGCATCACCAGTGTACACAGTAAAATGCCGATCAAACCCACAAGGCCAATGTGAGCAATGTTTACAGTCCAAATCAATTTTGTTAGATTGAATTGAGTAGCCCTTGGGTTAGCAAGGGTGTGGCAGCCAAAGGGCTGAGAGTACAGTGAGCAATCAAACAGATACTGTAGTGTGCAAAAATAGTAGCAAACAGCAGAATGCTGTCTCAAAGCAAATTGGAAGTATTCCTTTCTTCTTACCAGACCATAGAAAACATGAGGAAAACAGTCCAATGCAAATACAGTAGTCAGAAGACAAACAGTCTAATAGCAAAAGTAGCAAAGCAATGCAATGAGCGACAATCAGTTGTCCAGCTCCAAGCAGTTGTTCAGTAGCAGATGGACTTCAGGCAGCAGTTTGGCATCAGGCAGCATTCAGCTACGGTGAGCCTTAGCTGTGTTGAGCATCAAAGCTAAAGTGACTATACCTACAAACCTCCTTTTATGCACAGCAATAGCAAGTTAACGAGATAACACATGTAACCTTCCGTAGCATGAACACAGTACTCTTAATCCAACTGGTTACATGAAGACTCATAACCTAACAAATTTCACCTATTATTAAAGGGGTGGAGAATACCACAGGATAACTGAATCTCTGTGAATCAGTTTTTCAATGTAGTCATACCCTCACTCAACAAAAAGTGCCATGCAAGTGAGAAGTAGCCAGGAGAGGAGGCTTTTTCCCCTCAGACACAACCTCCAGTCTCTATTTTTAATTGTTTGCCTTACTGTAAAACAAGATATATATATGTGGAGGCAAGAAGGTGTTATTTGTGGATGAAAGAGGAAAGTTTGGAGGAGAAAGATCCAGTGTCCAGATTAGATCCTGTGAAGCCAAGCCTTCCACAGTTCACCAACAATACGTTCATAAATAACACCTTATTATATCTATATTTGTCCAATCTCCAACATCTAGTCTTTAGCTAGAAAATAGAGCCTTCTTGGTGGCTGCACCAATACTGTGGAACACTCTACCAGTAGAGCTGTGCCAGGCCTCATCACTGGCTATCTTTAAAAAGTAATTAAAAATTCTCTTCTTCAAGGAGGCTTTTCAAAGTGTTGCCCGTTTTGCAATAAATTAGTTACTCAGGTTGAGTCCCTATAGCCTCAGAAGACAGTTGCTTTACTTTACTTTATTTTAGTTTGTGATGTATTTGTCAGGTTTTGTTTTGATTTGCTGTGTGTTCTGTTGTTATTTGTTATCTGTTTGCACACCACCCAGAGTGGGATACCACCCAAATGGGTGGTACAGAAATGTAATAAATAAATAAAAATAAATGTGGACATTTATGTGGAAACTAGGATGGGAGTTGTGAGGTTTTTGCTTTCTGAGATTGGGAGCCCTTTTGATTTACCACACAAGAATAATTATATGGTCCTCTCATTCTAGCGCTATCCCAGTTTTTATTTGATAAACATAGACTGGAAATTATTGCTCTCTTGGACTACAGCTTTCAACACCAGTTTTGACAATGGTGACTATAGAATCTGGGATCTTTTTAAAAAAATAACTTTTTGAAGCTTTTGATGTCGCCCATTCCTATAGGTGTGTGATGGCTAACTGTGTCACTCCAGGTGTTCTGGAACTTCAATTCCCAGAAGTATTGATCAGCTGAAATGCTAGCTTGGGCTTCTGGTGATTGAAGTCCTAGAACACCTGGAGTGACAAGGTTCACCATCACTGCTATAGGTTTTCACATATATCCAACTTCAGTTATCTCCCATGTCTGACTTCAAAAATTTCTCGATGTCTGAGTTTCTCTGAACTCATGTTTACTGTTGATTCTGTAGCAAATCACAAGGGAAATGAAAGTAGGCAATTTTTAAATAACTTTCTCTGCCTTTGTAATCTTTCTCATTTCCTCTTTCTGAGCATGTATGGTTTGGTTTTTAGATAGGTGAAAACTTTGTGTGGAACTTTTAGATTAATTCTAAGATCTTAAGGCTGTTGCCACATTGACTTCTCCACTCTCACGGTTCTCTCTCAGTAAAGTCTAGTTTGTCACACAAAACAAGCAAAAATAATTTGGCATACAGTAGCTCAAACCGTGGGACAAAGAGCACCACTGATCAGAAAATGCTTCTAAAGTAACTTCTCCCGCCCACCCACTCTGATTTCCACACCACCCTAGCAAATTATTGTGTTACTTTTATGAGTTTTCTAGTATTTTCACTTGTGAGAGCTTCAAAACTTATGAGAAAGACTTCTATGAAACTTCCATGTTAGATATGCTGCTGAAAGACCTAAAGTCTGCCTATTTGGGGAAGATGGAGAACAGAATTCAGCCAATTTATGAGAAAAACACTGGAAATGTCCTGCACCACTGATTTACAGCAGGACGTAAATGTCTTTTTATATGTGGATTGTATCCAGACAAAAGGTAAGAGTCACATTTAGCCATACCCAATTCTGGCTCCTAACAACACCCTTTTCTGAAATGCAGACCCCAACCATAGATTTCATCTAATGTGATGTGGACCTCAGACAAAACCAGATTTACTGCATAGCCAGAGCTCAGTGTCTGGAGTAATTATGACAGTAAGAAAAGATCAGAGAAGCAATAGCCTTTTTTTTTTCTTTAAAGGATCACCGCAAGCATGCTTTTCCCCCTTGTTCCTGTTTTGAACAGCTAGATTCCTTCCACCCCAGTTTAGAAGCTGATGTGATAAACTGGGCTGTCACTCCAGAATTTGTCATCCATGCCTGCTGATGTGATACAGGATGATGGGTGCCATGTATGAAATGCCACTGTGAAGAAAATCATGAGGGAAACTGGAAAACATGATTGTCAAAAAAGAAAGAGGGGAAAGTAAGCATGCATATTGCCATTTTAGGATGATCTCGGTATAATATGATTTCCTTCTAGAAAACGTGACATCATTGCATGTGTAGAAGGCAAGACCCACTCTGCTTCTGAATAAAAAGCCTATATATCAGGGCTGATTCTCCCTTTAAGAGGCATTCTGACCCAGTTTGTCCCTAGATTCACAATATTATCTGTGAATACAGCTCATTACTGCCAGATACATGGACCGATGAGGACTTAAGCTTGGCTAACGACAAAGCCAAGAAAGTGGCATCAGTTTGATCAGGACATAAAAGAAGATCTGTGAATTTCCAGATCACCAGTTATAAAAAGTGCAAGGGGGTGGGCACACAAATAGCTATAATAATTTCATGTCAGAAATTATTCTTGGTTGAAAGGATTTTTTCTGGAGAAACTCCACTCAGGGGACACCCAAATGAGGCACTTTTCATGTCCCCAAGAGCTTTTCCCACCGAAGTGGTCCCTATTTATCTACTTGCAATATTTTTTTTTGCTTTCAAACTGCTAGGTAGGCCAAAGTTGGGACAGATGATGGGTACTCAAGCCATCATGCAGTACCCGGGTCTTGAACTGCCAACTTGCCGGCCTTCCAGCTAACAAGACGAGCTTCTTAACCGCTGAGCCACCACAGCTCATACACAAATAGATATGATGTGGGGAAAGCTGTGAAGTGTCTTAATTGTGTGACTTATCCATTGAAAAGCTGGTTTGATAACTCAGTGGTTTAAGTATCTGGTTGGGAGTTTGATTCTCCACTGTACCTCCTGTGAGAGCTCCAGGATGCCCTCAGAAGAATTCCCCGTCTGTGTATTCTCTAACGAAAAATGTCTGGAAAGTGTCATCATAAATCAGAATCGACATACCTACTTACATATATTCACTAGCAGCCCCTAGAACAGGGGTGCCCAAACTTTTTGGGCCATGGGCTGGTCACATGGTTCAGGGAGCTGGTCACTATGGCCCGGGGGCTGGATGCAGCCCCCGACACCAATTCATCCATATGAGCGCATTTTACTTCTGCTTCCAGGAGCGACGAGGGCTTCACAGGCTGGATGAATTGGTGTCGGGGGCCGGATCTGCTCCTGGACCATAATTTGGGCACCCCTGTCTTAGAATAACCACCTTTCCAAAATCAGACACAAACCCCAAACCATTAAGTGTAATAGTATTTCAGTAAAGTTTAGTGAACAACACTGAGTGAGAGAGCGAAGAAAAATAAGAATATTCCAGAATGCAAAACAACTATAGAATCATATAATAATTGAGTTGGAAGGAACCTATGAGGTCAAAAAGTCTCACCCCATGCTCACTGAAGGAATTTAAATCACAGCACATGTATAGAACAGGGGTGCCCAAACTTTTCAGGCCATGGGCCGGTCACATGGTTCAGGGGCAATGGCCTGGGGGCTTGATCTGGCCCCCAATGCCAATTTATCTGGCCCACAAAGCCCTCATACAGGCACATTTTACTTATGCTTCTGGGAGCGACAAGAGCTTCGTGGTTCAGATGAATTGGCATCAGGGGCCTGATCTGGCCCCCAGGCCATAGAAGATCTGGTATAGAAGATCTATTGAAACAACAACACAAGCCTCATCTCTTCACTCTTGTTGGAAAGCCAGTTGTATCTGACTCTAGGGTGTGGTGCTCCTCAAAGTTTACAGCCTAAGAGCCAGTGCTGTCTCCATCTGTACATATTCTAATGATCATGTGCCTGGCATGACTAGATGCTGAAGTGCACAGAATGCTGTACCTTTCCTGCCGAAGCAGTACCTATTTATCTACAGTGGTACCTCAAGTTACAAATTGAATGAGTTCCCCGGGACGTTTCATTTTATGAAAAATTCATAACATGATACACAGTTTTTCAAAATAATGCAGTGAAAACCAATTAACCTATTAAAAAAATCGTAACTCGAGGCATTATTTTCAATGAATTTTCATTCGTATTGCGACAATTTCGTAACACAAGGTGTTCGTAACTCGAGGTACCACTGTACATGCAATTTGTCGCTTTCAAACTGCTAGGTTGGCAGGAGTTGGGGCAGATGATGGGTTCTCACTCCATCATGTAGCACTCAGGTCTTGAACTGCTGACCTGCCAACATCCTGGTATTCAAGCTCAGCATCTTAACCACTAAGCCACCATGGCCCTGCATCTCTTCACTCTATAGCACCACAAATTGAACACTGGAGCGCCAGCAGTGATGCACTGCAAAAAAATTTTCTACCTACTCTGTGGGCTGGCCAAATCTGTGGGTGGGGCCAAACATCCTGCATTATGGGCTATGGATGTGTGCATGGCCAACTAAGTGGGCGTGGCCAGGGGGATTTCCACTACTCGTTCTGTGGAACCTGACAGAACCTGCTGCACTCTATCACTGTGGAGCGGCTACAAGGATCATGGATGCCGCATAATGACCTCAGTCTAAACTCTTCTTAGCACCTCAGCGGTTGAAATATTCAAGACAGATCTTGAGTTTTCCTGGATGGTAAAGTCAGTCCCTGGTCCCAGAAGCTCAATCTATTGTATGATTTTCAATTTCTCCTCTTCTCAAATTGTTCTGATGCTGGTTCACTCCACTACAGTGTTTCCAAACCTTTGGTATTTGGACTTCAGTTCCCAGAAGCCTAAATCAATCTACCAAAGCACTGGTCAGCCAATGTACTGACAAAGGCTTCTGGGAATTGAAGTCCCCATGTGGGGCCTGGGCCCCACATTGAGAACCACTACTCCAGTCTGAAGAGTGGCTCCCTGCTCTGCACTATAGTTACTCTGGAAACCTACAGATCCTTTTTTTCCTATTTTGTCAAAATATGACATATATGCCTAAAAACCATCATTTAAAAACTCAGGATATTGTTTCTGTTGTGTATTGAAGAGGAATCGCACACAACAGCACTTTGGGCTAAACAAGAGGTAGTTTATTATAGTTGAGTACAGAAAGGAGCTACATGTGTCGGCTGTACTTCCGACCATGTATAGACAATAGAACACTGGAAAAACAGGGGTGAGGAATCACTTATATAACTACAGGAAGGCAGTCAAAGGGATACATTTGCCCGGACCAAGTAAGGGCAGGAAAACATGTGCGGAACCAATTAGAATAATAACAATATATGATCAGGGAGCCTTGCACCAAAGAGGGTGCAATGCAGCAATAGTTCGATCGTAATTGCTCTAGGCAATATATGTTAATTAAGGGACACAACAGTTTCCCAACTAAACTTGTTAGTTACACACTGAAGAACAGATCATTTTTCTCCAGGATTTTATAAAGACAATTGATATGGATCTGAAAATCAGGTCTTCTCAAAAGTGAAATTTGTAGGCTTTGAATAAATGGAAAAATCCTATGAAGTGTTATTTGAAATACTAGGGGAAATTGGTTTGGAATTCAATAAGGCTATGAAGAATCCCCTGATTCAGTCTGTAGGGAAAGTTTTGAGCTTTGGGGATGTGTCTCAATTGTATTGGGAATGATTTGTGCCCCAGATCCAAATCAATGTATATAACTGTAAGGTCAATACATTGGGAAACTAAAATTCACTCTTGCACTAATGAGCCAAAAATCTAGATAAATGATAAACCCTGAAAGTGTGGTGTAAACCTGCCAGTTTTAGTCAGATAGCTTCAGACAGTTTGCATGACTTATTTTTTTATATTTTTCATCATCCACTCACCCCGCCCCCAAAAGAAAGATAGAAAAGAAAAAGGTATCCTGTCCAATATGATATGTGCTCACAAACAAACTGATTTTCAAATTCCACTGAAACTGAATTTGGCCATTCTGTTTCAGTCCAGAACTCATGGAAATCACTTCCAACCAGGCCAATTTGGTCCTGATATGGGGATTTGGTATGGTGAGAATGTCTTGGAATTCCATACTTTACAAGGCATATGTGGAAAGAGGAGAAGGACAAAGACCATGAGGCAGACCCAGGAGAAGGTGGAGAGATAATATCAAAGAAACATTACAAGAAAACCAAATAACACTGATGGAGCCTGCTGGAAGTGTCAAAGCAAGAACCTTGTATCTCCCTCGACACCCAAAGGGGTAAAAGAGGAACCAAAGAAGAGAAGATGAAGATTTGTCTGAACCCAATACACAGCCCTGGGATCCAAATTTTCCAGGATGTAATATAACTACTTGTAACTACAGGAGGCAAAAACTTGTAACCATAGGGCTGAACACTGAAAAGTCAAATTATAGGCATGTTTTCTGAACAATGAGTCATAGAGGAAAATGCTACCACTGGCTACTGGCAGTCTTTGGTGAATGCATATGGCTTTCCAATTGTTTTCCAAAGAATACATGTTTGCCATTCTCTGTAAAAAGAATGCTTAAATAGAGTAGTGTTTGATAAACTACTAGGGCATGTCTTTTCCTACATCCTAGTCCATAACCAGTTCATTTGGATCTGCTGTTATCTTTTTTAACAGAATACCTGTCCCTTTCTTTGCTCATTGGTTTTAAATTTGTGCTTGATTGTGAGCCAACATAAAGTGCATCCTACTTAAAGGCATTTCTCATCTCATTGACTGCAGCATATCTAACCACTTTCCATACATTTGACTTGCCATTTCATTTGTTAGGGATACATCTACATTTGCCCATCTATATGTAGATATTGGAGTGCTAATTTCATTCACCCCATGGACTGTCTGGGAAGTGCTAACTGAGAAAAACCCATTGAACTTTGAGTTGTGATTGGATTCCTCACATATCACTAATGATGAGAGCTGAAACCTATAATGATAGTGTTGTATCTGAAGCTTTAAAGAGAAGCTCAACCAGCCATGAATTAGTCAAACAACTATGAAGTTTATGGCAAGTGAAGAACAGCCCCACAGGTGTGGGAAGACCAATTTATATACAGAACAAACAGTTACATTTATCCAGGCTTCTGAAGAAGCAGGAAAGGATTGACGAATCAGCTTCTGACATAGATCTAGAAAGTGCACCCTTTTGCAAGGCACGCTATTCCGCTGCAGACTGCACAGCACCAATAACTTCATAACTAATGCTTATATACAACAGATAGGTTTTAACTTAATCACACAAGAATAATCCTCAGGGTTTTTCAGAGAAAACTATGTTGAGTTTTTTTTTTAATTTCTGGTTGTCTTCAATTTGCAGATACATGTACCCCCAATCAAAATGGTTCTGTACATACATTTCATTGTTTTTTGGAGTGTAGATATAGAATTTCTGAAATAAACAAATTCTCTTCAATCAGATATTAAATTCAGGTCTTCAATATTTCACTTTCCTACTTTTATTTGTAACAGGTAAATGCTTTTTTTTTTTAAAAAAAAATTACTATAAGAATAGGAGAAACACCGACACATATTCTACCTTCATCTTTTACCAGACAAAGTGCATTGTGTAGACTCACAGAATGAACATCTTTTTAGTGTTGGTGTGGTAAGGTACACTGAGTGTCGCTTGCAAAGTCTGGTAAAAGAAAGGTATTTGGATCTGTTGCTTTGACACAGTTCTTCAGTCTTATCACTTCCTATCATCTGAGAGTTGTTTCACCTCCAAAATAGGCCTGATGACTAGAAAGCTTAACATGAGCAATCCAACACAAGTATGCAATCTGTTAGAATAGTTCCATGATAGTATGATAGATGCATACTAATGGTCTGAGATTTAGCAAATAACATGGAGGGAAGGGAATTAATTTTAATTGTCTACAAGGAAGTGGCAGAAGGAACAATGGGATAAAACAAACCATTCTGTCATGGCACTTGCTTGTGAGATGATCCTCCTGTTCACACAAATAATGGGTGTCAACATGTTATTTGTCTGGCAAAAGTGATTCAACACTTACTAAAAAGGCTATCAGAGTGCTTCACCATGTGCTCAAAATCCCTGAAAGACATGTCACAGATTCGTATCAAATGCATATTAATGGCCAGTTAATCATATTAAGATGCACCTCATCTTAAATTATGCGCTTCAGTGTAAAACAATCAACATAGATGTTGGTTGCAAAATAGCTGCAGGTTAAGAAGTCGGTGTAGGGTGAGGTGTGCCACAGAAAATGCCTATCCTGACTTCTTATCTTATACCAGTTTTTCCACTGAGACTTGCAATGACTGCACCGCACCAACAAAAATGTGGCAGCATTTTGGCCATTGTACATGACAAGCTGCAAATTCAGAAGTCGTTAGTGTGAGGGATTAGTATTTAGATTTTTGGACTACAAATCCCAATTTGTAGTCCAATTCTTCAACCTGGTCCACAGTTATTTGGATTTGGATTTCTTGGACTATAGTTACCATATTTCTCCATTCTGGAAATTTGAAGCAAAGATCATGAAGTCATCCATCAATAGTTACCTGGCAGCTTGCTGAGCAGACACACCAGTCATCTGAATATAGTCTACTCCACAATGGGGAATACACTGTGCATCTCTTTAAATCAAGCTAATTAGGGATGGAGGCCATGGTGGCTTAGTGGTTAAGACCTTAAGAAGTTCGGTAGGTCAACAGTTTGAGATCGAGTGTGATGGTGTGAGCACCCGTTATATGCCCCAGCTCTTACTAACCTAGCAGTTCAAAAGCATGAAATTGCAAGTCAATAAATAGGTACCGCTTTGATGGGAAAGGTAACAGCATTCTGTGCACTTCGGTGTTTAGTCATGCCTGCCAAATTACCACAGAAATGTGCGCACATGCAGACAGCACTGGCTCTTTGACTGTAAATAGAGATGAGCACGACCCCCTAGAGTTGGATACGACTGACTTTCGAACAAGGGAGGCCTTTACCTTTGTTTTACCTTTAATTTGGGATGGGATGTATTCATTTCTTGGACTGCAAATCCTATAATTCTCCTTGGCAGGCGCACCCCCCAAAGAAAGACTCAGACACCGGTATATAGATAAAGGCATTGGGCCACTTTTATTGAATAATGCCCTAGTCCGAATTATAACTTTCAATTGGTACTCATCCAATTATAATTCTTAAGGCAAGCAGGCCGCAGTACCACTGGTAAGGTTCCTCCCAAAATTGCCAATGGCAATTGGCTACAATGTATCCATTTGTATCAATTTGTTTGTTGACACAAACAAATTGTTGACCGGAGTCAATAAACTATCTACTGACCCCACCCTCTGACGTGTATCCGTCAAATCACGGGGTGATGCATGCTGAAAAGCGCCTGCCATCACCCCTTGCCTGGTTCGTCGTTGACCGGTCAACGTTATTACACCTGTACCTGTCTAAGTGTTGGCCAGTCAATTGCGAACCTGCCGGATACCTATGGGTCATAAATATTTACCTTACCAGTGCTACCCGCCACACGGGGAGGCTTCAATGAAGACTCACGGGCCCCCCACCCCCAGACTGTCAGCTCGGTCAACAGGCCTGCTTGCAAATCTTCCAGAAAGAGGTTCATATCTCTAGCCGACAGGTGGATCCCATCCCCTGCATACAGATCATAATTTTGTAAACTAATGGTGGGGTGTCGGATGACCATCCCCAAACCCTTGTCTGCCACGAACCGGGCAACTGCCCTGTTCACCGAGCGATGAGCGAGGGCAAGGGCACGGAGGTCAATACCTCCCCTGTAAGCGTGACGTGGTATGATGTCCGACCATAGCAGCCTTGTGAACGGCCACACATAGTGCAAATAAGCTAGGTCTCTGCAAATAGCGAATTTTAAAGAAAGGCCAGTGACCTGGCCGAGGTCATTGCCCCCGAGGTGCAGTACAAGGACATCAGGCGGTTCCGCATCCCTAATGGAGAAAAGGAATGGCAACAGTTCCTGCCATCTCATTCCACGCTTACCGTACCAACGTATGCATGCGGCTGCACGCAGTCCAAGCTGGGGTCCCCACTCTGTCGCCGCAGCATACTGCGCTGCCCAGTGCACGTAACTGTGGCCCACCAGCCATACTGCCACCGGTGTGCGGGGACACACAGGGTCTGTAAGAGAAAAAAGAGAACAGTGACTTAACTGGTACTCATGCCTGAAGAGGACGAACATATAATGCAAAACGCATAGATCCCCATCTTCCCATACGACGTATATCAGCCTCAGAGTACCCAAATGTAGCTGCAGTTGAAGCAGCACCTATTCTAAATGAATGGGTGCCGTAATGAGCCCCTGGGAGGCCAACACTGGAAAGTGCCATACCGGTCACCTTCCAAAATTGAAATTTAGTAAGGGGAGACCCATCCTGGTGGCAGAAAAACGGGCCAGGGTGCGTGCCACGCACTTCCAAGAACTCCTGTAGGGCACCAACCGGACATATGTCTGCAATGGAACATCGTAGCAGTCTAACTCCACTGCCTACGCCATGCTGATCAACTTTTGAGGACCGTATCCTCAACTGAGCCCACTCATTAGAAACACAGACATCGTCGAGTTCCAGTGCCCTACGAGTCGCATCCGCCTTAGTCAGTAGTACCAACTCACTGATGCGGAGCGCTCCAAAGAAGGCCACCGTGGTAGCCGCATGAAAAAGAGCTGCCTCATACCTGTCAAAACATAGGTTAGGCCAGCCTCGTGCAAGGTGTGTGAGCACCCCTGGGGAAATTGGGTGACGAGTGTCTGAGCGGCGGCCAAGTTCCCGTGTCCACCCCTCCAAAACATGCCATATGCGAAAATCGTTCATGCTGTCAGCAAAACCCCTCACCTTGGCAATAAATGCCAGTGCTGACAGCCTGGATGCTATAGTGCGGGGAGCGAGGCCCTGACTGTGTAAATAAACCATAAATTGTAAAACTTGTTCCACTGGAATGGCCCACACCTCGGGCAACTGAAGTTGCACACAATTTTTTAAAAATTGAACGAAAGCATGATGATACGCCTTACGCGTGCGGGGCGCAAAGGACATGCCGATCGCCCGGTTCCCCTCTCCTTGCCAAATGTCCAAATCTCGGCCGGGAGTGGCGAGGGGAATTCCTCTGCGTCCGGAGCCAAGGTGCGGAACCGGGGGATCTGCAGGCGGGATAAAGCATCGGCAATATCATTATTAATGCCTGGTACATGTCTGGCCCTAAAAAGCACATTGAGGCGTAGGCTACGTAACACGAATTGGCGAACTAAAGCCATCACCCTGGGTGATTTGGACGTCTGAGCATTGACAATGTGCACTACCGCAGCATTGTCACACCAAAAGTGAACCACAGAGTTGGCCCACTCCTCACCCCATAGCATCAAATCTCCCAGGATTGGAAAAAACTCAAGGAATGTAAGATCGCGGAGGCGATCCGTGCCCCGCCATGCTGGAGGCCATTGGCCATAAGCCCACCTCCCCTGGAAGTAAATCCCATATCCCAGGGAGCCGGAGGCATCCGACTGCACTTGAAACCTAGGGGAAACTAAAAGGTCGGCCCTCCAAAAGGAGACCCCGTTGAAGTCCCGCAGGAATGAGAGCCAAACCAAAAGGTCAGCCCGCATGCCCCTGGTTAGCCGGACCCTATAATGGCGCCTTGTCAGGCCAGACATGGCGTCGCATAGGCGCCGAGCAAATGCCCTGCCAGGCGTAACCACCCTGCAGGCAAAGTTAAGATGGCCGTGTAGCACCTGAAGCTCACGAAGTGACACTTTACGTTTGGCCAGCAAGGCCAAAACCATCGCGGAGATCCGGGTGACCTTATCGATGGGTAACCGGGATGCCTGTGCGACCGTGTCAATTTCAATACCCAGAAAGGTGAGGGTTGTGGATGGGCCCTCGGTCTTTTCGGGCGCTAAAGGGACACCCAGTTCCTACATTAGTGTCTGAAATGTGGTGAGGAGACTCGTGCACGTGTCCGAGCCCCCTTCACCCCCGAACAAAAAGTCATTGAGGTAATGGGCTACAGACCGAGACCCGGACCTGCGAACAAAGGCCCACTGAAGGAAAGTGCTAAAACGTTCAAATGCTGAACAGGATATAGAGCAGCCAAAAGGCATGGCCTTATCTACAAAGAACTTCCCTTGGAACCTAAAACCCAATAGCTCAAAGTCCTCCGGGTGCACTGGCAACAATCGGAATGCCGATTTAATGTCGCATTTTGCCAGGAGGGCACCAGGACCACAAGAGCGCACCATTCGCAGGGCTTGGTCAAAGGACGTATACTTGACCGAACAAAGGTCATCAGGGATAGCGTCATTGACAGAATAACCCGCCGGGTACGATAAATGGTGGATTAAACGAAATTCCCCCGGGGCCTTTTTGGGTACCAACCCCAGAGGGGAGACCTTCAGGTTGGGAAAGGGTGGTACAGAAAAGGGGCCTGCCACCCTCTTGGCCTCAACCTCCTTAGCGATACTCAGGGCAGCCACCTCTTCTCTACCCTTCAGGGACAGTAAATTGGGTGCATCTTGGGGTCCCCACACTCCTTTGAATGGGATTCGGAAGCCCCACTGAAAACCCTCGAGGAGGTACCTCGCGTCCCCTCTCCTTGGATAAGGTGAGAGCCATTGCTCCAACATATACACATTAACTGGGGAGGGGGCCTTTTGTCTGGCTAGCTCCATCAGCAGAAGCTCTGCCCGCTCCCTGTCCACCTCTACCTCTGCCACGTGACCTGCCGGCCCACGGACACGTGGCGGCGGCGTGGGGGCCAGCGCAAGAGGGACACTCATGTTTGTATCAGCACTGCCGCTTATTGCACATAACGCTAGCCGAGAAGCTCCAACACAGCAAGCGGGCTGGAACCCCCTGCCCCGCTGACTGGTGGGAAGCCTGTGTTGGAGCAGCTCGCTGAACGGCATGTCCACAATGGTACCTATCTCCAGGCGCCGGACGCGTGGGGGTCATGTACAATAGCCACAATTTCTGACAGGGCTCATCCCATCTCATCTCCGGGTGCAAGGGCACCCTCATTCTAAATTCCTCATCGTAAGCCAACCACGATGGGCCAGGGAAATCCACCATTGCCCTGTAAATATTGACCAAATATTGGACCATAGGAATGGCCAGGTCAGGCTGGGCCCTGAGGTACACCGCCATATAAATAAGATATGCGGGCAACCAGTTGGCCCAGGTGCGTGGTGGCTTACGACGGCGGGACAGCTCTTTGTCTCTGTCATCCTGTCCCTCTCTCTCCTCCTTAGTGGGCTCACGGCTCACTGGCGGCTGTGGCCAGGAGGGCCTTCACCCAACTTCGGGTGATTCGCCAGTTGCGCCCACTCCTGGACCAGGACTCTTTGCTCATGGTCACTCATGCTCTGGTGACCTCCAGACTAGACTACTGTAATGCGCTCTACATGGGGCTGCCCTTGATGACCATTCGGAGGCTGCAGCTGGTCCAGAATGCCGCGGCCCGGGTGGTGATGGGGTGTGGACGTTATGCCCATGCCTCACCACTGCTTCGGGGGCTGCACTGGTTACCAGTTTGTCTCCGGGTGCAATTCAAGGTGCTGATTTTGACCTTTAAAGCCCTACATGGTAGTGGGCCAGGGTATCTTAGAGACCGCATCGCCCTAAGGACGTCTGTCCGTCCAACCAGAGCGGACCGGAGGGGCTCTCTAATTGTGCCATCAGCCAGGGGGGCTCGCCTCTCTGGCACAAGGAGGAGGGCCTTCTCCGTGTCTGCACCAGCCCTTTGGAACCTCCTGCCTGTGGAACTGCGTCTCCAGACGGAGTTGTTGCCCTTTAGGAAGGAACTAAAGACCTGGCTGGCGGGCCAAGTTTGGGGTGCGGGTGGGGATGGGGGTACCGTTGGGTGGTTGGTATAGAGAAGTGTGCCTTCCCCCAAGGTCCCTTCGGTTCTTGCACACCTTTTAGGGGTGGGGTTTTTTTAACTTTTTTAACTTTTAACTTTTTTATCATGTGTCTTTTATGTATTTACTGTCCGCTATGTAAACCGCCCTGAGTTGGGTTGTACCTGAGTGGGCGGTATATAAGCGTGAAAAATAAATAAATAAATAATAAATAGGGAGAATATATCCACGTACGCCCCCTGCCAAATCTTTTCCCTCGTGACCTGGGACAAATGGTCACCAAGGGGCAACGAATAACCAGCCATCGGCAAGGCCGTCACCATCACATTAGGTACCCGGGGCATATGCAGCGGAACCTGGACAGTCCCTGCGATGCCCGGCACTGCCCCGGGGGCGGAAACCCCCACCCCCAATGCTGCACCAGTATGGAACCAAGGGGCACTGGGATAGGCTGGCAACTGATGCCCACTTGCCTCGACTTGACGAGGCCATGGCCACTGAACCCCACCATTGAAAGTGGGAAAGTGATGTTGGTGCATTAACTTGAACCTGATACTCACTAGGTGCACCCCCGTGAGCCGCCCCCACTGGGGGTTCCGGCCCATGGCGGGCGTCGGAGCTCGCGACCGGAATCGAGCTCTGGGGCCACACCTGACCACTCTCCTGCTGTAGCTCCGGACGAACAGGGAGCTGTGAGACACCGGCAGGAGCAGGCCGGAGCGTCTCAAGCAGCTCAACCCGGCTGGCCACTTGTTGCAGTGTGGCGGCCGTCGAGGTAGTCGGTGAACCCGAAGGGCCCCCCACAGAGAGTGAAGGGCCACCTGACATGGGGTTGTGTGCCATCCCCAAGGATGCCTCAAGCACAGCTAAACGCATTAGCAATGCATCAACTGCCACAGATCCCCCAGTATAAAGTGGGCCGGGTGGGCCGGACGGCCCACCAGGCATTTGACCAGGAACCCCAACATGAGAGCCTGGGCCCGAATAGGGCCATGCCCAAAACTCCGGCCCATGAGGGGCCGGAGGGGGAACGTGCTGTGCACCAGCACCGGGCCCACCCCCGCTGACCGGACCCATGGCCGGCAACTGCAGGCCGAGGGCCGAAGCCCCAGAAGGGCCGGTTGAAGGCTGGCTAGCCGAGGGCCAAGCAGCCTGCATCGCCCCACCGGTATCGGTGGAGGTAGTGCCCTGCTGCGTGG
This sequence comes from Bradypodion ventrale, assembly GCA_035047345.1. Taxonomy (NCBI): domain Eukaryota; kingdom Metazoa; phylum Chordata; class Lepidosauria; order Squamata; family Chamaeleonidae; genus Bradypodion; species Bradypodion ventrale. Next base: position 478,103,212 of record JAWDJE010000001.1, on the reverse strand, counting down.
GCGCAGCCCTGGTCCTCCGACCTGAGGGCTGTCCCCCGCGTTGCGCAGGGCCAGCAAAAGTCCTCCCCATTGGCCACGGTTTCGTCGCCGGGGCCTTCCGTTTGGGAGGCATATCGAATAGCAGGATCCCTTTCCAGGGATCGACCAATGCCAAAAAACACAGAGCAAGCAAGCCAGAAGCTCTGTGCAACTCCTTCCTTCCCAGCCGGGAAGTCAAGGGCTAAAGAGCCGAAGAACTGGAGGAACAGTGACGGAGAAAACTTCTCCTCTCCGTTGCTATTTTAAAATGGCAGCTCGGCTGCCTCGTGGCCACCCCTTTTATAGAGGGGTGGCCACGCCCCCTAACTCACTCGGATGTCTGAGTCCGGGTGGGGGGGGGGCCACAAAGAGCACGGTGGCCATTTTGGCACCGCGCTTTCATTCTCCTAACAGTCAGACACCAAGGCTTTAATATAGACTTAGACAGGACAGTTTTTTCCACATAGATGTAACCTACAGTAAAGATCTGCTAGCTATAATGATCTATATTCGGTAAAGTAGGACATTTGGCCACCCTTTTTTATGTTATCCTTCTGGATGTAAGGAGGAAGGGAACCTTAAATGCCACCTAATGACATGATTTGAGGAAATAATGTTTAGAAGGAATTCTCAACCTACAGCCTGTGGGCCAGATGCAGCCCGTGGCACCATTTCATGTGGCCCACCACCACCTCCACCACACCAGGAAATGCCATGCAGTGGAAGAAGGGCAAAATGGCTGCCCAGCCCCTGAAGCTGTCTGAGAAATCGTGACCCAGCCCTTGGCTTTAAAAGGTTGAGAACTCCTGGTTTAGAACAACGTATTTGGAGAGAGATGAGAATTTTCATTTATTTGGCCCTCACAGGTGAGAATATTTTTTTTTAAAAAAGCTCTCAGTTTATTATCAAAGTTTTAGCAACTAGTTTTGGGTTTTTTTGCAATTTTTGAATGTTATAAGGGGAAATGTGCAGAGGTAATTTTTGCACAAAAAGACTTGGCCAGTAACCTGTTCAATATTCATATGTGATAGAACTTCATCTATGAGAACCTCTGTGGTCAAACCAGGTACCAGGTAACTGCTGACAGGCATCTCATCTGATTGCAGTAGCTTCCTTAGCTGAATCTTCATAACCACATAAATATTGCACAGATACTTAGCTTGTATTTTGTGCAGAATAATAGGATTGGTTTATGATGAGCAGGAAGAAGGATGGGAAAGGAGAGAAGGCTGCAAAGGAGGACTGGTAGCATTTGTCACATGTTATGCAATGGAAAGAATGTGCAAGCACCGGGGTTATGCTGGGTACTTGCTCCTTGTCCAAGCTTATAAAGGCAAAATGCATGTATTGTACAAATATACATTACAAAGACACTTTTGAATTTGAATTTGAAGTTTAATTTATATACCGCTTACTTACCCAATGAGTAACTCAAAGCGGTTCACAAAGCAAGCAGTACAAGCATATAGGTGCAACATAATCAATACAAAAGCGAATACAGGTGATGCAGAATGGCACCGAACATAATTATACAATAATCATTACAACAGTTACAGCAATTAAACATATCACATATCATAATTTTTTTTACACCAAATGAATAGGAAATACAACATCATCAATCCTCCTAAACACTACAACAATAGAGCATCCTGGCTTTTGTGGCCCTGCTGGCGTGGGGGTGGAGGCCTGGGGGTGTGGTGGCTCACCCGCAGCTAGGGCTAAAGCTGGCAGAGTTCCTCACTGCCGCACCATCCCTCCCAGCTTTTGAAGCCCAGCTGGCATGGGGGCGGAGGCCCAGGGGTGTGGTGGCTCACCCGCAGCTGGGGCTAGAGCCGGCAGAGTTCCTTGCCACCGCACCATCCCTCCCGGCTTTCGAAGCCCCGATGGCATGGGGGCGGAGGCCCGGGGTGTGGTGGCTCACCCACAGTTGTGGCTAGAGCCGGCAAAGTTCCTTGCCGCTGCACCATCCCTCCTGGCTTTTGAAGCCCCGCTGGTGAGGGGGTGGAGGCCCGGGGTTGTGGTGGCTCACCCGCAACTGTGGCTAGAGCTGGCAAAGTTCCTCGTCGCCGCATCACCCCTCCCGGCTTTTGAAGTCCCGCTGGCATGGGGGCGGAGGCCCAGGGGTGTGGTGGCTCACCCGCAGCTGGGGTTAGAGCCGGCAAAGCTCCTCACTGCCGCACCATCCCTCCCGGCTTTTGAAGCCCCGCTGGCATGGGGGCGGAGGCCCGGGGGTGTGGTGGCTCACCCGCAGCTGGGGCTAGAGCCGGCAGAGTTCCTCGCTGCCGCACCATCCCTCCTGGCTTTTGAAGCCCCGATGGCATGGGGGCGGAGGCCCAGGGGTGTGTGGCTCTCCCACAGCTGGGGTTAAAGCCGGCAAAGTTCCTCGGCACTACACCATCCCTCCCGGCTTTTGAAGTCCCACTGGCGTGGGGGCGGAGGCCCAGGGGCCGAGGCCCACTCGCAGCTGGGGCTAGAGCCGGCAAAGTTCCTTGATTTTACTTGATTTGGAGGGGGAGCTAATGCTATTGCTGCCAAAAAAAAAAACCCACCCAAATCTTGTCTCTTTGCTCTTAGGTAAGAGCAACAACTCCTACAGTAATTGGCTATTTTATTGACAGGGTGTCTCAATATGTCAAGACACTCTTTTTCATTGAGAACAGTAAGCACTTCCGGAGTATTGCATTCTTTTAAATCTCTAGAGAGCTTTGGTGGTCACATTTTGCAGCTGGTACCATTCTCGGAAAAGCAATTTTACCCAAATCTTGTAAACAAAAAACAGCAAAATAAACCTGGCTGTACAGGAAGTTCTCTTGAGGAGGCTTTTGAGACTGCATCTGAGGAGACCATCCCAGGGGGGGGGGGGGGGGAGCATGCCATGAACCTTTGAAGAAAACTCAATTTTTCAGCATGGATCATTAATGATCACATTCATTCATTTATTTATTTATTTATTTATTTGTTTGTTTGTTTGTTTGTTTGTTTGTTTATTTATGAATTTTTGTCCCGCCCTCTTGATGAGAAACATCACTCAGGGCAGCTAACAACATATATAAAATACAATACAACTACAGATAAAACAATAACCGTTAAAAAAATACCAACCCAACCCACTAAAAACAACATTAAAACACATAAAAACTAATCAAATTGTAGCTAAAAAAACACCCTCACACTCCCCTACCCAGCGTAAAATGGCAAAAAACAATCAACAGACAAGGACATAACAGTGAAAAACAGGAACCCTCGGGGAGACTAAATAAGCCAGTGGGCTTGTGCAGAAGAGTCACACATGCCCCAAACCCGCTGACATAGCCAGGTCTTCAACATTTTTCTGAAGGGGAGAAGATCCGACTTGAGGTGCAATTCTGGTGGTAAAAGGTTCCACAGGGCAGGGGCAGACACGGAGAAGGCTCTCTTCCTGGCCCCACTAAGATGGACTTCTTTCACAGGTGGGACCACCACTGAGCCCCTCCTGTCTGCCCTGGTAGGACGGGCTGACCATCTTGGGGTGACGCAGTCTCTTAAGTACCCCGGACCAATGCCATATAGGGCTTTAAAGGTCAAAAACAGCACTTTGAATTGCACCCGGAGGCAAACCGGTAGCCAGTGCAACTCCTGAAGCAGCAGTGAGACATGTGCATAGTGTCCACACTCCATCACCACCCAGGCAGCCAAATTCTGGACCAAATGAAGATTCCGGATGGTCACCAAGGGCAGCCCCATGTAGAGCGCATTACAGTAATCCAATCTGGAGGTGACCAGAGCGTGAATGACCGTGATCAATGAGTCTCGGTCCAAGAGCGGGCGTAATTGGTAGATGACATGAAGCTGTGCAAAGGCCCCCCTAGCCACGGCTGCTACCTGCTCCTCGAACAGAAGCTGTGAGTCCAGGAGAACCCCCAAATCATGCACCGGATCTGACTCGGGCAAAGATGCCCCAGCCAGAACCAAAGATGGCAGCTCTCGGGAAATCATGGGCCTCCTGATCCATAGCCACTCAGTCTTGGCAGGATTCAGTTGTAGTCCGTTGTCCCCCATCCAGACCCGAACAGTCTCCAGACACCTGGTTAGGACTTTGACTGCATCACTCGGGTCCCCACAGGCTGAGATGTACAGCTGGGTATCATCTGCATACTGATGATACCTCACTCCATGGGAATGAATGATCTCACCCAGTGGTTTCATGTAGATGTTAAACAATAGAGGTGAGAGTACCAAACCCTGAGGTACCCCACAGGGAACAACGTAGGGCTGGACTGCCCACTCTCTAAAGACACCGACTGAGTCCGGCCCGTCAGAAATGAGGAAAACCAGGACAACACAGTGTCCTGGGCCCCCAACCCTCAGAGCCGGCCCAGAAGGATACCGTGGTCAATGGTATCGAAAGCTGCTGAGAGGTCAAGAAGAGCAAGGACAGAGGGTTACCTCCATCCCGCTCCTGCCAAAGATCATCCATGAGAGTGACCAATGCAGTCTCGGTACCATAACCGGACCTGAACCCTGACTGAAACGGGTCCAGATAATCCGTATCATCCAGAACCCCCTGGAGCTGTCAAGCCACTCCTTTCTCCAATACCTTCCCCATGAAGGGAAGGTTGGAGATCAGTCTGAAGTTTGAAATAACCGTAGGGTCGAGCAAAGGCTTTTTCAGGAGGGGCAGTACCAGCACATGCTTAAAAGCTGCTGGAAACACCCCTTCCCGCAGAGAACCTTTCACCATCGCACCAACCCAACCACCCGTTGTAGCCTTGGCAGCTCTAACCAGCCAGGCAGGGCAGCCTGTCCACTTCATCAGGGGCAACAGGATCAAACCGATCCCAGAAAACATGGCTAGACTCTGCTCCAGCCCTCTCCAGGCGATCAATTTCCACGTTAGGGTTAAACCCCGAATGAATGCAAGCAACTTTCTCTGCAAGATGGTCAGCAAAATCGTCAGCTGAGCCCTGCCATTGGATTCACAATTAAATATTCAGTTTAGCCATAGGCCAGATTTTTATTTGCCTTTTTCTGTCCAGCTGATGCACTCACTATTCTATAAGAAAGAAACATACAGTAAGACAGAGAGTATGGCTACTCAGTGGAGAAATGCAAATTTGTTTACTGTGAAGTTAAAGCAGGGAATTTGGATTTCCCTGGGACTGTTCATGATAACTGGCCACACAGGGTGGAGGAAAAAGGCTTGTTTGCAGCTTGTTAACATAGCTTTTCTGTGGCTCTACAGAAGGTGTGGGTCATAAGAGAGCTACTTTAATAAGCAGTAAACAGAAACTGAATGACAATTTCATCCTCTTGTTACTACCTCACTTTCTTTCTGTGAAGGCTCAATTACCTAGAGCAAACAGGGCCAACACCAAGCTGTTGTATTAAAAATGGCATTATTTGATCCCCAGTTGGATCTTTGCCCACCCACTTATGCCCCAGGCTGCCACACCATTGAACCAACCACACCATCTACTTTTATGGCTCAGTTCAAACAATCACAGAGCCTGAACCAATGTGAATGGAATATGCTGTGGGGAAAAATTAGAAGCTCTGATGGAGGAGGGAGAAAATTATGGCTTGAGAGGGACTCCAGCCTGATTTGGGTTTTCTTTTATGTCACATGATCAACAAAACAAAAATGAAAATCAGCAATTCAATTGTTGAATGTATTAATGCAACCCCACAATGCAATGGGTTAATGTACATTATGTACATAACCAGCCAATCAGAAGAGTTCTCCAGTTTTCTGCCTATAGGGTCACCTGACCTGTATTAGACTACTTGTTACTAAGGTTTTATTCAGTTCTATGTTTTGCAATTGTTGTGTGCGTACAAGTTTATTATTCTGGTGTTCTCTCACTCTCTCTCACTCTCCAATTTGCCTTACAAACAAAGTGTGTTTGTTTAAAAGAAAGCTATTGTACAGAACTGTTTATCTACCAAAGCAACTGTTTACTCTTCTATCCAAAGAAATGCAACTGTAAGTAAAGAACTGTTATTCTTATACTTCAAGACATGCAGAGAGTTTAATTTGTTGGGCTAGAATGGGAGTGTAATATTTGGAGAACTTGCTTACTGTTGTGTATCTGCATATAGGTATATAAAGCTTAACACCAATCCCATTGCATTTCCCACAATTTTGGTCTATCTCAGTGGTGGTGAACCTATGGCACACATGTCAGAGGGGGCACACAGAGCCCTCTCTATGGGCATGCACACCATTGCCCAAGCACAGAGTTTGGCCTGCCCCTCTGCTCAGGAGCCCAATGGGAGCACTTCCTCCCTCCTCCAGCACAGAGTTTGCTCCCCCTTCTGCCCAGCAGCCCAATGGCAGCACTTCCTCCATCCCCTGCCTGGGGTAAGACGGGCCACTCAAATGTGACATAACAGTGTGGTGTGGATGACAGCCAGTTGAGTATGTGACAAAGGTGAGTTTGAGCACTTGTTCTCTAAAAGATTTGCCATCACTGGTCTATCTGGTTGCTGCCAAAATTGAGTCAGTTTGCATTAGCGGCACTACAAAACGAAGCAGGTGAACACTCCCGATCCAGCCAAATTTCATTTTTTTCTAAGCAAGATTTAAAACACTGTCCAGAAATTTCCTGATTTTCTTTTTACCTACCTCTCCCCCCCCCCCCCCCCCAAGTCTGTTACTAGGCATTAGGTTAGTCATGCTAGCAGCAAGACTTTAAAAAGTGTGTGAGAGAAAGAGAAAGAGAGAAGAGGAGAGAGTGAACAATAGTTAACGACAGCTAAATGTGAAAAAGAAGTGAGAGGTAGAGCAAAGTTAAAATTCATCTGAGGAATTAGTCTCAGTATCAAAGTAATAGTTGTAGGCCATTTAGAATGTCACCAAGCTTCTTAACAATGGTGATGGATGGTAACGGCTGCCGGGATAATGTAACATGAAGAAAATGATCAGCCTCTATTACATTTCTTCATCTTTTCTTTCTTGCCCCCCCCCCCCCAGATTTGTGGGTGAATTTGAATAGTTTTTTTAAAAGGGAGGCAAAAGCATTAGCCAAGAATCCTTTATTGAAGGCTATAGTTTCTTTCCCCTCTTGTTCAGAAGTTCTGCCAGCGGCCTTCTTGCCAAACTCCCTTCTCTTATTCCAGCATTGGCACGATTCACACAGGCCTGGCCACTGCTGGTATGGTGATAACCAAGCGATGACTGATTTTCTTTCTGTCACTCACTGACACATAGGAAGGAGAGATGACCACATCTGTATCTGTATTAGACTGAGCTTCAAATACAAAAAATGAAAATAAAATAAAATCTGCAGAAACAGTTCCAGAAAGAAAATATATTCTATTATAACTCATGATGTGATTATTTCACAAAACTCCCTCAAAATAATGACCACAAAGATGTCTCCTGCTGCCTCCTCTGGGCCTTGCTGCTAAATCATCATCATCATAATCATCATCATCATAATCATCATCATCATCCTCATCCTCATCATCATCACAGAACTACAGAACTGGAAGGGATCTTATGGATCATCTAGTCCAGTCCCTGTCAAGGAGGTACAGTGGTAAATTTAACTCCCAACCTCTGAGTTCATGGCCAGATACCTAAACCACTGAGCTGTCCGGCAGTTCATAATAACATTTCTCACTTGAATATGTTAGATATAATTTGGCAAGGTGGCTAAGGTAATGTTTTCCTCGGTTCTTTCTAGCCTCAAACAAAGGCACGTCTTCAAACCTGAAAGTGGTGCTATCTTCTGTGGATTCCCCCCCAAAATGGGATTTTGAACCTGAAGGATTGTTTAAGCAAAGCAAAGATTTGAAACTTGGTTCATGGTGACACACAAACCTAACCAAGTCATCTTCTACTTTTGTGCCCTGATCAAACCCTGACCTGCCAAAATGAAGCCACTTTCTTGGCTTTGTTATTGGTTAAACTTAAGTCTTCATTGGTACATGTTTCTGGTAATCATCGGACCAGTAAATGAGCCAGATTCTGTATTTCTCTACATTCACACAGCATGTTGTTGTCCACCAGCAGTGCCCACCTGAGCATGTTGAACTTAAATTTAGGCACTTCAACCCTCATCCTATTCATAGAAGTGATATAGGGAAGGTTGAATTCCTCAGCCATATCCTTTGTTATTCCTTGTCCAGTGAGCTCCTTCTTCCATCTTCTAATTTGGTTTTGCTCTTGCACACTCAAGAGTATTTGTTCTTGTCATAAAGCTCTTCCTGGATCTGAGCCAGCAGACTTGAAGCACACATCCATTCAGAGAATATTGAGGTTCATTTTCTTGCATAGTTCTCCCAGCATCTGCTGCTACTTTTCTCCTTCTCTTAGGTAGAGTCTGTGGATGCAATCCATACTGGAGAAGCATATTCTGCTGCAGAGACGTTCAGGGCCAAAGCTGATGTATCCAGTGTGGATGGTTGAGTTCCCCGTGTATAGTTTGTCAGTTTCCTGGTGACGTAACCAAAGGAACTAAGGAATGTAAATGGCATGCATCAGGGTTTTAACAAACCAGTTTCAGATAGCAGAAAGAGTTCTAGATCAGAGGTAGGAAGGGTGGGGTGGGGGTATTAGAAGCTTCTTCCTTCTTCCTGAGATAAGAGACTTTTATGTCTGATACAGGACAACTGAAACACACAGCTAGACAGAGATCATAAAGTCACACAATGGAAATGAACACTCCCCTCTGCCCCCGCACCATCATTTGAACTACTATTATACCCAGATAAACTGTGGGGTTCCGCTCCTTTCCCTATTTATCTGTCATTTCACATACAGGCAAACCTGAGTTCAACACCACCACACTGTAGCCAAATATACTATATTATGCTAAATTTCGGGTTTACAGTATATTTTTATATGTCAGTCTGGTTAGGTTATCCTGCTGTAATAGAGTAGACTAGGGGTTCCCAACCTACAGCTCATGGGCTGGATCCAGCTCCCAGGCCGCATTCATCAGGATGGAAACCCGAGTCACTGGAAGTGCTAAAATCGCCATGTTTTTGCATTGAAACTCTGCAAAAACACGGCAAAAATTCAAAATTGGCATGAAAATGTTTCTCCCTCCCTCACTCCTCCAAGGGAAGGAGTGGTGGAGGTGGGGGAAATGCCCAGAAAAATGGTGCAAATGTACGTGCCCTGGCAGGAAGAATTATGTGTTCAGCCCCTCAGTTGACTGAGGGGGCATGGTCAAGCCCCTGGCAGGAGAAGGTTGGGAACCCCTGGAGTAGACCATACTGCCAGCTACTCAATGGTGAGTGTTGGGTAGTGGTTAACTAACATGACAAACCTGAGGGTTAATGGCTTGGGTGCCAAAGTCCATAGGGAAGGGTGATGGTCCCCAAGTGAATTAAATCCCACTTGAATCCATCGTGATGGAGGTCAACAGCTTCATCAATACTGGCCTGGAGCCAATGTGGACTTTGCATGCCAAAAGGGCTCAGGACCAGAAAGTGACTCGCAGAACTGGATCAGTGGTACAGGTGTCACACTGCTATGCAGAATGCAGGATAGTCTTCATGGCTGATCGCCATGATGCTCACCTATATTCAGATACGTCAGAAAAAGAAGGTTTTTACATAAAACATCACAATCTACTGAACTAAATGGACCAGTCATCTTATTTGGTATGAGGCCACTTCCTAGCTTACATGTGATCCTTTAAAATATAATGTGTGAAATGTTTTGTATCACTTAACATAAGGATACTTATAGTGTCAAGTGCCTGCATTGTCTGTAGGCTTTCATTTCCTCTGCATCCCCTAGAATGAACCTTTTTGCAATGGAAATATTTTGAAGGCAAGTCCTGCTAAAGCTCAGTGATTGAAATTCTGTGTTTGCATGCCAATTTTCCAGCTGATAACTTTTACAATTGTCAAGACATAAAGGCTTGAAAATGAGCATATCTCTAGATGACCATCAATGTATAATTAGTCTATTAAAATTGTCAAGATGCTACTTTTGGTTAGTTAAGAGATGTATCAAAATCGTTCTGTAGCTGAATAATATGCTTTTTCTTCATGTAGAGAAGGCAAATTTATTATTTAGTCTATGATTAATGACAGAGGTGCTCTGACATTACACCACAACGTTGATATCGTTAAACTGGCTACCTAGTTGTCCATGGGCTTTTTGAGTTGTATCAGGATCTTGTATGCTTTTCAAACCACTGTCTCTCACCAGCAATAGCAGTAGCAATAACAATTACGCTTATACAATAAAACCCCTATTTATGAAAAAAGTCCATTTCATAGGCTTTTGCTTAAATGGTTTTTTATGTAACTTGAAGCAAACCTATAGCAAAAATTATTTTTTACATAAATCGAAGCAACCCCATTGGAAAAATGAAATTTTTATGTAAATTGAAGCAAACCCAAAGGGAAACAAATTTTTATGTAACTCAAAGCAAACCCATAGGAAAAAGAATCTTTAGGTAACTAAATTATTATGTAAGTCGAATTTTATGTAACTCGAGGCATTTGTAAGTCGGGGTTTTACTTTATTCAGCCCTGTATCACTTAGAGCACTCTCTGGGCAGTTCACAGTGTAATTATAATTTTTGCTCAGAATATGGTGAGTATTCATTTTATTGACCTCAGGATGGAAGGCTGAGTCTACCTTGAGGCCCTCGGGACTGAACTCACATTGTCAGCAGTTTGGGCTGAAGAAATGTAGCTTAACCAGAGCACCACAAGGGCACTTCTGCTGCCTTCTTTTGTAGGGCATGTGCCTCAGTGGGTGCTCTAGCAAACAACTGGCTCCAATGTCATACCAAGAGGAGGAGAAGGTCAAAATGAGGTGAGCTTCTACATCTGATTGATAGATAGAAGCTAGCCGACTGTGGGTCTTCTTGAGTTCTTGCCCAGAAAGCAATAGTTTCCCCTCCTGTTGCTGGCTCAAATGCAAAACAAAGCCCCTCCTGTTGCTAGCATATTTCACAGGTGTTTGTCATCATGTGTGAATCCACCTGCATATATCATTGTCACATAGTGGATTTTGGAGATAGCCTCCCTGGAGTTACCAAACACCTGAATTACTTGTTGTGCATTGCTTTTTCCTGCAGTTGTTTTCGGAGCATTAGAGCAACTATCCCAATCTATGACAGGTGGGACCTCCTGCAGGCGACAATTCTCCATACATTCTTTCATTTCTCCATACAGTCCTGGCAGTTTCATGTCCTGTCAAGAAACACAGCCATATAAAGAACATAGGCAAAACATAATGTATAGATCAGCTCTCTATGGCTGTGGAGTTTCCCAGTTGCCATACCCAGTCCCGCATGCCAGATCACCTTGTGTCCATATATCATCCTGGCAGTGGAATAAATGATCTCAAGCAGCAACAATTTAGAGCCATATTTTTAATGTCTGTCAGTCAAGCTACTGACGGCTGTCAGCCATTTATCAGAACAATCTTTCAGCTCACCTGTCAAAGTCTGAGAAGAGTTGTGCAGCCCCTTTGGACTCCGAGAAGCAAAACACTGCCATTTTATTGCTAATAGAGCAAGGAAAAAAAGGTTGGGCAACAATCATAACCTGTCTCATCCAAAAGTTGCAGCAATTGTTCAATGTAAAGAGAAGCACTCATGCCTATGATAGCTCCATGATAGGACATATGCCATTGTAGGTAATGCCCCAAATCCTATTAGTCTCTACTGGCATAATGCAATCGCCGTCAATTGCCACATGATAAGAAATTAGGTAAGGGTATGCTAATACTACCTGCTCTGATTTGAATTCTTTGTCTCACAAGTCAAAAATGATTTGCTTCAAGTTGATTTGTAGGCAACTGGCTTTGATTTGCATTTGAATATTCCAAAACAGTTGTGTGTAAAGTATCTGTATTTGCAAGTAGTGTGCAAATGTCTTAGACTACCTCTAGCTGGTTTGGGGAAAAACTCATTGAGGGATTTGGGGGCCATAACTTTGAACAACCTAATTTCACCAAACTTTTGAGAGAGTTGAGAGGAGAGTCAACAGCAGAAGACTCTCCCCAATTTTGGTGAGTCTAGGTGGCTCGGGAATTGAGTTATTCCATTCCAAAACACTCATTGAATTTTCCCCAGACCAGCTGCTGGTAGTATAAGACTTTTGCATAATACTGTATATCTGAATAGTTGGGGGAGGTTTAATATGGGGAAACTAAAGGGGTCTGATCTCAGATGGCTGGTAAACTACAGTGTCATCAATTATGACTATGTTCTAGTGTGCAATGCAAAGCTCTCTCTAGTTTCCTTCCAGTGCAATTTAGGTAGCTTTTTGCATCCTATTCACAAGGTAGCTGTGTACTACCCCATACAAATACTGCATAGATTTCACACACACTCAATCAATTGGACTAAGATTTGCAAACTCAGCAGAAAAGTAGTAAAATTCCTCTAGTTTCCACTAACTCTTGAAGTGAAAGTGGTGGAAATCTCTCTTTGTTGAAAACATACTGCCCTCTCAAAATGGCTGTTCTTGCGCTGCTCATGCAGGGTATATTTGCCATAATTGTACCAAAAATTGTGCCTACTCATTTTTAGCTCAAAACAGACTCACTATGGCCTAGCTGTACTAACCAATAAGATGGTTTCACACTAGAAACAAGCCCTTGGTCCATCTTGCCTTATATACCTATTTCTGACTTCAGCTCACTGATTTGTCCATACATGCCCAGCCACTGCTGGAACATGCATGCCACCAGGGACATGATTCAGCTGAGGCGGCAGTAGACACAGTGGTAGCTGCAGCTGTTATAATGTTCCCACGTAAAAATACATTACCCAATTACAGGCCATTTGAACAGCTATAGCACACCTTCAAATCTGTATGTGATAGGCAAATTCTGAGTTCAGATTTGGAATCAGCACACTCGATATCATGTAAATTACATGTGTTATTCCCAGTAGCTAAATGCTTAGACAAAGAACAAAATGTCATTTACTCACAATTAGGTCAGAGAAATATTTTATTTATTTATTGTTTAGACTTCTATACCGCTTTACTTCCCGTAAAGGGAACTCGAAGCGGTTTACAACAACAATGCCAAACAATACAGAATACGATACAAACAATACAAAGCAATATGCAAATAAGGTACAAAATGTCAAGAGCATAAGCAATACAATATCAAATTACCTTAAACAACATAACAATCAAAACAGCTCAATAATAACAAGAAAAACAAGAACTCAAAGAGAGGGCCCCCACTCACACCCAACTAAAGAAAGTGGGATAAGAGAAGCCCTTCTGCCACTGCGCCACCCCTCCCGGCATTTTCGGACCCCGGTGGCATGGGGACAGAAGCCCAGGGGTGTGGTGGCTCAACCAACGCTGGAGCCGGCAAAGTTCCTTCCAGCCGCACTGCAGTCCCCGGCTTTTGTAGCCCCGGTGGCGTGGGGGCGGAGGCCCGGGGGTATGGCAGCTCACTCACAGCTGAGGCTGGAACCGGCCAAGCTCTTCTTCTCCGCACCGCCCCTCCCAGCATTTTTGGCCCCGGTGGTGTGGGGACAGAAGCCCGGGGGTGTGGTGGCTCAACCAATGCTGGAGCTGGCAAAGTTCCTTCCAGCCACACCGCACTCCCCGGCTTTTGTAGCCCTGGTGGCATGGGGGCAGAGGCCCGGGGGTATGGCGGCTCACTCACAGCTGAGGCTGGAACCGGCCAAGCTCTTCTTCTCCGCACCGGCCCTCCCAGCATTTTTGGCCCCGGTGGTGTGGGGACAGGAGCCCGGGTGTGTTGTGGCTCAACCAACACTGGAGCCGGCAAAGTGCTCTGGATTGTTTTTAGAAAGAAGCACAGTTAAAGTCTTTAGGTCCTTTAGGCCTCCCATGTGGCCCACAAAATGGAGGAGCTGAAATAGAATATTTCTTTTTCAAAAGGCAAAAAAAGAAGAGAGAGAAGCCTTAATACATGCAAAGCCTTAATACATGCAAAGAGGTCTGATGACCCCTAGAGGTGGGAAGACAAGAAAGTTTCCAATTGGTTACTTATGGAGAAACAATATAAAACAACTTCATTTAATTTACGCTAGTTTTTCTGTCTCTGTGGTTATTATGCTAACACCCACTGTATGCTGGGGCCACACAACACTACTCAACAGGTTGTAGCACATTTTTCTAGATGTTTGGCATTTGCATTTGTGTGAATGATTGTGCAACTCAGAGCCCAGCAACAAAATGCCAAAGCTAACCTTTTAACTTGTGGCAATTCACCAATGACATTTTTGCCACAATATGGGTAGCTGCAGTTTGTGTCAGAGTCATACCTGTCAAGTTTTTGATTTGAAAATAAGATAAATTTTGGCCACACCTTTCTGTGGGTGTGGCCAAATCTGTGGGCATGGCCAAATATAGCCATGTGACTTGCTGGGCTCTAGTCATGCCTGCCACATGGCCATGAAAATGTCTGCAAACACAGACAGCACTGGCTCTTTGGTTGTAAATGGAGATGAGCACTGCACCCTAGAGTTGGATACGACTGGCAGATTTTACTTTCTTAGGATCAAAGATCTCTGCAGATGGTGATTGCACCCATGAAATAAAAAGGTGACTGATGCTTAGGAAACAAGCTATGAGAAACCTGGGGAACATAGTTAAAAGTAGAGGCATCACCTTGCAAACAAAAAATTGCATAGTCAAAGCAATGGTATTCCTGGTGGTAATGTATGGGTGTGAGAGCTGGGCCATTAGGAAAGCTAGGCACAGAAAAATAGATGCCTTTGAAATGTAGTGTTAGAAATAGATCGATCCTAGAAGAAATCAACCATGATTGCTCATTAAAGGTCAAATAGTAAAGATGACGCTAAAGTACTTTGGACATCAAATGAGAAGAGAGGATTCACTTGAGAAGGCCTTGATGCTGGGAAAGGTGGAGGACAAAAGAAGTGGGTGGCCAAAAATAAGATGGCTAGATGGTATTGTAGATGCAATGGGCACAAAGCTTTGTGGGCCAAAGAACCCTTTCCCCATCTTCTTGGAGGACTTTTTTTTCTTTCTTGTTTACTCAGTGGCTTAAGTGACTAAGATGCTGACTGGGCGGCAGAAGGTCAGCAGTTCGATTCCCGAGTACTGCAGGACAGAATGAGCTCCCGTCTTTGTCCCAGCTCCTGCCATCCTAGAAGTTCGAAAGCAAGAAATTGCAAGTAGATAAATAGGGACCACTTTCGTGGGAAGGCAACAGCATTCCGTGCGCTCTGGTGTCTAGTCATGCCTGCCACATGACCACGGAAATGTCTGCAGACGCAGACAATGCTGGCTCTTCGGCTTTGAAACAGAAATGAGCACTGAACCCTAGAGTCGGATAAGACTGGCTTTTGAGCAAGGGAAACCTTTACGTTTACCTTACTCATTTTTAATTAATTATTTTTCCTGGGAAGCAAAGAAAGTGCAGAATAGTAAACCAGCCCCCTAGGGTTACCAACTGCTTGTAAGCAGCTTGGCTTTAATAAACGAAACCCCCCCCCTCTCTCTCATATAGTGATCAAGCACCATCCCCCACCCCCACCCCTCCCAAGTTAACTCTAGTACTCTAGAAACAGAACCCCCCCTCTCATATAGTGATCAAGCACCATCCCCAATCCCCACCCCTCCCAAGTTAACGCTAGAACAGGAACGGAACCCCCCCTCTCTCATATAGTGATCAAGCACCATCCCCAATCCCCACCCCTCCCAAGTTAACGCTAGAACAGGAACGGAACCCCCCCTCTCTCATATAGTGATCAAGCACTATCCCCCACCCCCACCCATCCCAAGATAACGCTAGAACAGAAACTGAACCCCCCCTCTCTCTTTCATATAGTGATCAAGCACCATCCCCCACCCCACCCCCCACCACTCCCAAGTTAACTCTAGAAACGGAAGCCTTCAGCCAGAAGGCAGGGCAGAAACAGCTCAATAAAGCATAAGAGTGAGAGAGAAGTCTCTCACTGATTTGCCCCTGCATATATAAAATATCACTCACTTCTAGTGTAGACTCCCGTCCCTCCCAGCATGGTGGCTTCGACCAGCTCAGCAGCAAAAATGAAGCCTCCATATTGGCCATATGGCAGGAGGGAACTGAAAGAGAAACTACAGAATGCCCCCACCACCTTCCCTCTCTCCCCTTCCACAAGTGAAAAGCCTGCCACACAGCAACCTCTGGTGGCCAGAAAAACGTACTGCAGCTTCGCCTGTGAGGGCTTCGGTCAGGATTTTTTTTTTTTTTAAAAAAAGGATATTATGGGGAAATTAATAAAACGGGAGGGGGCAGGAAGAGGGGTAAAATAGGGGGTTTCCTAGGGAAAACAGGATACTTGACAGGTATGGTCAGAGTAGCCACAGTTAAATCAACAATTATTTCCCACTGACTACATGACATAAAGCTAAAGTGTGGTATAAAAACAAACAGAGATGTCTTCTGTCATTTATCATGACTTTTCTCTCTTGTGCCAACAGCTGGGTCCTTAAAAACTGGTGTCCTTTTATAGCACAAAGACTGGAATAAAATGGTGGTTGTCGCATTGACATTACCTCAGCTATCTTCCTGCCTGGTGCATCAGCAACACAAAAGGGGGAGTGATTTGCCTTTGTCTAGATCACAGTTGTACCAAACTACAAAGATCTTTCACTTTCTGAGAAAGTGGCAGGAAAAAAACCACACACCCCAATACTGTATTTTATTTTTAAATTAGTATAGTTCAGAATGAATGGTTTTATGTTTTCCTTTGCTTTACTTACCTTCTCAGTTGCATTAATTGCTTAATGGAACAGGACTCTGCAGGGTAAAACTAACTCAATGGCAGTGTGCAACTCCCAAAGCAGTTGCGGGAAGAGTTGCCATTGAGTTCAGTGAGAAATGGATCAGGCCCCCAGGATGTGAGTTTCTTGCCCTATTAAGATGAATGGGAAATAATCAAAGCCTGTCTGGTGCTTTTGTTTCACTCTGTTTGAACATGGGCGCAGCAAGAAAAGAACTGAATGTTTTTAAAAGAGGGATGAAGGACATGTTTGTGTTGGTAAATGGGATTTGGAATACACACACAAAGAGAGAGAAGTCAGTGATAAGGGTATACATTAAAAATCAAAATATTTATTACAGCAGAACAATAAACAAGTTAAAAAGACATGTGAAAACACCACAATAAAAGACAGAGAAACCACAAAAGGGGATATATCCTCTGTGCACACAGATCACCTTACATGCCAGATAGACAATACAGAAGGAGCGAAACTGGCCTCCTTTGATAAGAGTTCAAGAGTCTAAACATAATGCTTCTAAATCTTTGCCCCCCAATTATTCTTGGACTGTAGGTCCCAGAAATCTTGGCTAACCAGCCAAGGCTGGGGGCATCTGGGAACTGTAATTCGAGAACATTCAGGAGCCCAAAGTTGTGAACTACTGGTCTAAAGCAACATCTGGGAAAGGATATCTCTCTCATCCTCATCAGAACTTTCCTCTGATGATGATGATGATGATGATGATGAAGACCCTTCCCTAAAGATCTTAAAACTCTGACAGATTTTGTATCTTCTTGTTCTGCCATATCAGAATCTGAATATTGACGATCCTCTTGGGGATCAGCCATGAAGACTGCCCTGAGAATATAATGCAGTGGCCTTCCATTCTCATTCCATATTGCAGTGTGACACCTGCACCACTGATCCAGTTCCACGAGTCACTATCTGAGCCTGAGCCCTTTTGGTTAGCAAAATCCTCATCGGCCCCAGGCCAGCATTAATGAAGCTGCTGCCCTCCATCAAGATGGATTCAAGTGGGATTTAATCTACTTGGGGAACATCCCCCTTCCTTGTAGACTTTGGCACCCAAAGCCATTAGTCCTCAGATGCTGAAAGTTAATGTCATTAGCAAATGTTCAATGTCAGGTGTTTGTTTTGTATCTTCCCGATATTTGCAATTGAAATATTATCTTTCCATTCTCCCCACATTTGAAATTGAAATAGTATTTTCCCACTCTTCCCACTATTTGTAATTGAAAAATAGGGGGATTTACAGCTAATCTGAATAACAACCAGAGATCATCTGCCATTACCAATTGTATGAAGCCACATTGATTTGTATGCTTATTTGCTACACTAATCAATCACTTGTACCTCTGTACTTCATGTGTATAAATTTATTATCATGAAGCCTCACTCCCATGTCTGATGAAGTGGACTTGCTCCATGAAAGCTAACATTAAAATATAACAGCTAGTCTTCAAAGTGATACAGCGTTTTTGTTTTGTTTATTTCCTGTTGTACTCAGGGTTGTCAGATTAGTTAACCACCGCCTGACACTCGGCGCTGAGTAGCTGGCAGTATGGTCTACTCTATTACCTTAGCAGGATAACCTGGCCAGACAACCAGATTTTGTATGGGCAAATGTAATCTCACTAGGCTTTTTACCTTGACCAAAAGTTTCTTTTGTCAAGTAGAGTGGTTGCTTATACATTAATCCAAGAGAGCAATGATCATCATGAAAAAGGAGTTGAAAGCAAGACACAGACTGGTATAAAATAGCAGATTCCAAACTATTCCTGCAAAAGTAAACATTATTTTTATAATTTCATCAGCATTAGAATGCATCTCACCACTTTAGCAAGGAAAACTGGACCATGTGGCTTATGTTCTTGTTAAACTTATTTCCCAGGTTCTACCTGCAGATGGGCAACAGCAAGATCTCGGATCTCTCTCTTTTTGTCCTGTACAGTGGTACCTCGGATAAAGTCTCATTCGGATAAAGTCTCATTCGGATAAAGTTGTGGTTTTCATGCACACGTGATGCATCACATAAAGTCCAAAACTGCTAAAAAATGGATGTTATCCAAGGTATTTGGTTTAGGAACCTCAGATAAAATCCATTTTTGGACGTTATCTGATGCATAGCCCATTTGATTCGGATAAAGTCCAAAATCGAATAAAGTCCAAACTTGTGGAACGGAGTTTGGACTTTATCCGAGGTTCTACTGTATATTTATTTCTAATTTGGATTTGAGAAATGAATAGTCCTTTAGCAGCTTTTGAAACAGAGAATGGCCCTCCTCAAAAGAGGAGATGTAGTCATCTCATTATTAAGCTTCCACAGTCCAACCCCATTAGAGGTTCAGATTAGACTAACTGGCACCCATTAATCTGGCCTGAGAAGTGCCTCCATAGTGCATCATACCTTTAATAAACATGCCATGCAGATTCAGCATCTGAGATCTGTCTTCACTCCTAGCAGTTGGTAAGACATTTGATAGTAGGTGTTGTGAAATAAATTTCCACTATCTGATAGAGCATCTTGACACTCTCAACAATTCCCAAAGTTGGATTTTGATCATTTGAAATAATCACTTTCTATTTTTCCCCACTTCCTCTAAACCTTGGGAGAATTTGAGAAGTACTAATTGATGTCTTTCCCTGCTTGAAATTCTCAGTTCTGTTTAGAAGCCCACCAGCCTGCCATCCATCCATCCAGTGAGGAGGAATTGGTCTCCCTGGTGCCAACTACAGTAACGTCTACAGTTATGTCAGTAACAGCCGAGGTAGCTCCTCAATATTTAACAACATGACTTCTAACACAAGCATGTTCTTTGCCTATTTTTATTTTCTCATGAGAGCTTAAGCTTTCCCTGTCAAAATATGTTCAAGGGACAGTCAGCAGCTCACCTTCTAATGATGAACTTTTTAGCATTCTCAAAAGACAATGCCTGCCATGTCAGAAGCATATTTTAAAACCCACCCCGATGTGGTGCTCTCAGCTAATGTTGTGGCTGGCCTTAGAACAATGAACTTCCAAAGAGCATCTCTGTTATAATGCTTCCTGCTCATTCCCTCTAGAGTATTGGGTGCATAATATTGTCAAGTTAACTCCCAACTTCCATGTGATATTTAATTTTAATCACATGCATTGCCATCTGGTAATAACACAAATAAATTGGCCCTATTTGTTCAAGTGAGTAAATATATGTATAGCTATAATAAAATATTGAACGGTCTAACTAGGCGGTGCTGCCCATCACTTGTTAAAGATGTTAGGCTGGGATTAAGACTCAACAAAGCATCCTCCGTTGGATCCCTTGGGAAAGGTGAAAGCGGAGGGCACATGTCATGGTCTGCCTAGCCAATGGGTGACATGATTTCCATGGCTAAAAAACTGCGCACAGATGGACTTGGTTTCCCAGATCCATTTGCATGTGCGGAATGTCATCATGGAGATGTCTACCATTATGCAGACTCCTCCCCAAATAATGACTCCAAAGTATAATAATTTTTTGAAAGCTAACATTAAAATGCAGGAGTTAGTCTTTAAGGTGCCACAGTGTTTTTTGTTGTTGTTGTTTGGTCTGTTTATGTT
This sequence comes from Bradypodion ventrale, assembly GCA_035047345.1. Classification (NCBI taxonomy): domain Eukaryota; kingdom Metazoa; phylum Chordata; class Lepidosauria; order Squamata; family Chamaeleonidae; genus Bradypodion; species Bradypodion ventrale. Next base: position 478,082,928 of record JAWDJE010000001.1, on the reverse strand, counting down.
TTGCCTTGTTATGTTTGCTTTGCAGGCACACCCCCCAAAAAAGGACTCAGACACCAGTATAAGTGGATAATGGCATTGGGCCACATTTATTGATTCATGCCCTAGTCCGAATTATAAATTCCGATTGGTACTCAACCAATTATAATTCTTAAGGCAAGCAGGCCGCAATAACACTGGTAAGGTTCCTCCCAAAATTGCCAACGGCAATTGGCTACAATGTATCCATTTGTATCAATTTGTTTGTTTACAACAAACAAATTGTTGACTGTAGTCAATAAACTAACTACTGACCCCACCCTCTGACGCGTATCCGTAAAATAACGTGGTGATGCATGCTGCCTAGCTCGTGCCATCACCCCATTGCCTGGTTCGTCGTTGACCGGACAACGTTAACCAACTTGTGCCTATCTAGTGTTGGCCAGTCAATTGCGAACCTGCCGGATACCTGTGGGTCATAATTATTTACCTTACCAGTGCTACCCACCACACGGGGAGGCTTCAATAAAGACTCACCGCCCCCCCCCCCGACCATCAGCTCGGTCAACAGGCCTGCTTGCAAATCTTCCAAAAAGAGGTTCATACCTCCGGGTGACAGATGGACCCCATCCCCTGCATAAAGATCACATTTTTGGAGACTAATGGTGGGGTGTCGGATGACGCACCCCCAACCCTTGTCTATAACGAACCGGGCTACTGCCCTGTTCACCGAGCGACGAGCACGGTCAAGGGCCTGGAGGTTAATGCCCCCCCTGTAAGCGTGACAGTTCCCGCCATAACATCCCGCGCTTACCGTACCACCTAAGACATGCGGACGCACGTAGTCCCAGCTGGGGTCCCCACTCTGTCGCCGCAGCGTACTGCGCTGCCCAGTGCACGTAGCTGTGGCCCACCAGCCATACTGCCACCGGTGTGATTTGACACCCAGGGCCTGTCAAGGAAAAAGGAAACAGGACAGTGACTTAACTGGTACTCACAATTGAAGTGGGCGAACGTACAACTGGAAACACTGCGATCCCCACCTCCCCATCTGGCATATCTCAGCCCCAGAGTACCCAAATGCAGCCGCGGTAGAAGCAGCTCCTATTCTAAAAGAATGGGTGCCGTAACGAGCCCCGGGGAGGCCCACACTGGACTTACCGGTCACCTTCCAAAATTGAAATTTAGTAAGGGGAGACCCATCTTGGTGGCAGAAAAACGGGCCAGGGTGCGTACCACGCAGTGCAAGGAACTCTCGTAGGGCACCAACCGGACAGATGTCTGCAATGGAACATCGTAGCAGTCTTACACCACTGCCTACACCGTGCTGATCGACCTTTGAGGAGCGTATCCTCAACTGAGCCCACTCATCAGAAACATAGACATCTTCGAGTTCCAGTGCCCTACGCGTCGCATCCGCCTTAGACAGTAGCACAAGCTCACTGATGCGGAGCGCTCCAAAAAAGGCCACCGTGGTAGCCGCATGAAAGAGAGCTGCCTCATACCTGTCAAAACACAGGTCATGCCAGCCTCGTGCAAGGTGGGTAAGGACCCTTGGAGAAATTGGGTGGCAGCTGTCCGGGCAGCGTTCCCGTGTCCACCCTTCCAAAACGTGTCGTATACGGAAGTCAGTTGTGCTGTCAGCATAACCCCCCACCTTGGCCCTGAATGCCAGTGCTGACAGCCTGGATGCTATGGTTCGGGGATCTAGGCCCTGATTGTGTAGGTAAACCATGAATTGAAGGACATGTGCCACTGGAATGGGCCAAATCTCGGGCAAGCGGAATTGCGCACAGAAAGCCTGAAATTTAGTGAATGCATGGTGATACGCCTTACGCGTGCGGGGCGCCAGCGACATGACGATCGCCCGGTTCACCTCTCCTTGCCAAACGTCCATATCTCGTCCGGGAGCGGCGAGGGAAATTCCTCTGCGTCCGGAGCCAAGGCGCGGAACCGGGGGATCTGCAGGCGGGACAAAGCATCAGCAATGTCGTTATTAATACCTGGTACATGTCTGGCCCTGAACAGAACATTGAGGCGTAGACTGCGCAAGACGAACTGGTGCACCAACTCCATAACCCTGGGTGATTTAGACGTCTGCGAGTTGACAATGTGCACGACCGCAGCATTGTCACACCAGAAATGAACAACTGAATTGGCCCACTCCGCACCCCATAGCATCAAAGCTCCCAGTATGGGAAAGAACTCGAGGAACGTAAGATCGCGTAAACGATCCGTGCCCCTCCAAGCTGGAGGCCATCGGCCGTAGGCCCACCTCCCCTCAAAGTAAATCCCATAACCCAGGGACCCTGATGCATCCGACTGAACCTGGAAGCGAGGGGACACCAGAAGGTCAGATCTCCAGAATGACACCCCATTGAATTCCTTAAGGAACTCAAGCCAAATTAGCATATCCTCCTTCGTCCCCTTGTTCAGTCGGGCCCTATGATAGGGCCTGGATAGGCCAGCCATGGCGTCGCACAAGCGTCAAGCCAGGCGCGACCACCCTGCAGGCAAAGTTAAGGTGACCATGCAGTACCTGGAGCTCACGAAGCGACACCTTGCGTTTGGCCAATAAGGCCAAAATCAGTGCAGTGATCCTTGAAACCTTGTAAATGGGTAACCTGGATGCCTGTAAAACGGTGTCAATTTCAATACACAGGAACGTGAGCTTGGTTGATGGGCCCTCAGTCTTTTCAGGCGCTAAAGGGACACCAAGTTCCTTCATTAGCGTCTGAAATGTGTTGAGGAGACGCGTACACGTGTCCCAGCCCAGTTCACCCCCGAACAAGAAATCATCGAGGTAGTGGGCTACAGACCGAGACCCCGACCTACGAACGAAGGCCCACTGGAGGAAGGTGCTAAAACGTTCAAATGCCGAGCAAGAGATGGAGCAGCCAAAAGGCATGGCTTTATCAACATAAAACTTGCCCTGGAATCTGAAACCTAGCAACTCGAAGTCGCCCGGGTGCACCGGCAGCAGCCGGAATGCAGACTTAATGTCACACTTTGCCAATAGTGCACCCGGGCCACAGGAGCGCACCATGCGCAGGGCCTGGTCGAATGATGTGTACCTGACCGAACAAAGGTCATCAGGGATGGCATCATTGACTGAATGGCCAGCCGGGTATGACAGGTGGTGAATCAAACGAAATTCTCCCGGTGTCTTTTTGGGCACTAACCCCAAAGGGGAAACCTTCAGGTTGGGAAAGGGTGGAGCCTGAAAGGGGCCAGCAACCCTGCCTGCCTTAACCTCCTTAGCAATACTCAGGGCGGCCACCTCCTCCCTGCCCCTAAGATAAAGTAAGTTGGGGGCATCTTGGGGGCACCTCTCCCCTGTGAACGGAATGCGGAACCCTCGCTGGAAACCCTCGAGCAGGTAACCAGCGTCTTCCTTCCTCGGGTATGTTGCGAGCCAACGCTCCAACATGACCAAATTAACTGGGGAGGGGGCCTTTTGGGTGACCAGTTCCCTCAGTGGCAGGTCTGCCCGCTCCCTGTCCACCTCTACCTCTGCCCCGAGACCCGCCTGCTCGCGGACACGCAGCGGCGGCGTGGGGGCCAGCGCAAGAGGGACACTCGTGCTTGTATCGGCACTGTTTTCTGTTGCACGCACCATTGGCCGAGAAGCTCCAACACAGCAGGCGGGTTGGAACCCCCTGCCCCGCCACCTGGCGGGGTGCCTGTGCTGGAGCGGCTCGCTGGACCGCATGTCCACAATGATACCTCTCCTCAGGCGCAGGGCGCGTGGGGGTCATATACAAAAGCCAAAGCTTCTGGCAGGGCTCGTCCCACCTCATCTCCGGGTGTAGGGGCACTCTCATTCGAAATTCCTCGTCGTAAGCCAACCACGACGGGCCAGGGAAATCAACCATTGCCCTGTAAATATTGTCCAAATATTGGACCATCGGGATGGCCAGATCGGGCCGGGCCTTGAGGTAGACCGCCATGTATATGAGATATGCGGGCAACCAGTTGGCCCACGTGCGTGGTGGCTTGCGACGGCGGGACTGCTCTTTGTCCTTCTCGTCTTGCCCCTCCCTCTCCTCTTTGGTGGGTTCCCTGTTCAATAGGGAGAAAATGTCTACATATTCTCCCTGCCAAATCTTCTCCCTCGTGGCCTGAGCTAAATGATCCCCAAGGGGCAAAGAATACCCAGCTGTTGGGAATGCCGACACCGGCACGTTAGCAGTGCGGGACATCAAGAAAGGGACCTGAACCGCCCCCGTGACCCCCGTTGGCTGTCCTGCGGCGTAAGGCCCCACACCCACAAGGGGACCTGTAAGTGGCAAAGCCGCACCTGGGTAAGTCGGGGGCTGCTGTCCCCCCGCCCCGACTTGACGGGGCCATGGCCACTGGAGACCCTCCCCCATGGTGGATGGTGGTGTGGGAGCATTAACTTGAACCCAAAAAGACCCCCACTGGGGGTTCCGGCCCACGGTGAGCATCGGAGCTCGCGACCGCAATCGAGCTCTGAGGACCCATCTGACCACCACCCGCCAGTGGTGCCTGCTGCGCGGGGAGCTGTGAGGCCGCGGCGGGCGCCGACCTGTGCGCCTCGAGCAGCTGAACCCGGCCAGCCGCCTGCTGAAGACTGTCCACCCCCCGTAGTGACCTGTCGGCCAAAAGTTGCCCCGGACGGGTTGGATATCCCCAGGGATGCCTCCAAGGCCGCTACGCGGGCCAATAGAGCATCCACCGTCACAGAGCCCCCTGCATAAAGGGGGCCAAGCGGGCCGGACGGCCTGCTGGTCGCAGGACCCGGGCCAGGTGCCGGACCACTCGTACCCGAGTAGGGCCATGCCCAAAACTCTGGCCCCCGGGGAGCCTGGGGCATGCCCTGCCAGGGAATTGTGCCCAGCCCTCCCCCCTGATTGAAACATATGGCCGGGGGATGTGGGCCAGGGGCCGGAGGCCCAGCGGCGCCATGCCCACCCACCTGCCCCAAGCCCATGCCCGGCAATTGCTGGCCGGGGGCCGCAGCCCCCACAGGGCCGGTCTGGGGCTGTAAAGCCTCAGGCCACGGACTAATCTGCCCCATCCCACCGGTCCCGGTGAGAGCCTCCGCAATGGGGGCCTGTTGGGTGGGCACAGTCGTGGTCCTCCGACCCGGCTGCCGCCTCCTGGACGGGCGAACCGAATTCGCCATAGCCTTCTTCCTGGAAGGCATTGTAGAATCGCTGGTGGGAAACCTAAGAAGAAGGCAAAGAGCCAAGCTGTTTGCCGCCGAAAGGGGCTTCCCTGCAAAGGCTGAGAGCGATGGAGAAAAACTTCTCCGCTCCGTCGCTTTTGCAAAATGGCAGCTCGGCTGCCTCGTGGCCATCCCTTTTAAAGAGGGCTGGCCACGCCCCCCTAACTACCCGGATGTCCAAGTCCGGTGGGGGGGTGCCCGCAAAGAGCGCGGTGGCCATTTTGGTGCCGCGCTTGCATTCTGATTAGGTATAATAAAGTAACAAACAAACAAACAAAAAGTATTGATCATTTCTGCATTGTACGAAGCTATAAGGAAAAACTGGACCTTTTATAAAAAAAAACTACAGGCAGTAGCAGTTCAAAGGAATCCATTTTACGTATCTAGATCTGGAGAAGAAAACTTTTCCTAAACAATATTTACAGTACAGAGGCTAATGCAGTTGTTCTATTGAGCTTGGCTCTACGTTTTTCTCAAAATAAATTCTACTAGAATTCTATCCTAAGACTTGTTGAACAAGCTTTAATTCGTACGAGTGACATCTGGCTCTGGTAGCCATTTTCTTCCTGTGAAGAAAGAAATAGCAATTAGGCTTGTATACCACCCAATAGCACTCTTGGTGGTACATAAGGTAAAATACCTGGCTACACTTTATTAAATTGCAGATAGATAGATAGATAGATAGATAGATAGATAGATAAATTAGACTTTTATACCACCCCATAGTGCTTAGTACACTCTCTGGGAGGTTCACTAGGTAATTAGTAATTTGCTTCCAACACTCTGGTTACTAATTTTACCCATCTGGAACGGATGGAAGTCTGAGTCAAACTTGATTCACATCAGGATTTAACTCACAATGTCAACAGTTTGGGCTGCTATACAGTAGTTTAACCACTGGGGCGCCAGGGTTCATTTCATTTATGAAGGTGATCTGGAGAACACAAGCACTAATATTTCCCTGGATGATAATACAGACCCTTCTAACTTTGGTTTAGGTGACAAAATTTCAATAGGTTTGTGCAGGAGAGGCACCACCAAGGTCAATCCATGTAATGACATTTTGTATTTGTGTCTGATTTGTATTTTATTTTGGGGGTTTAAAGGTTGTGCATCAGGAGATGTCTTTCTTTGGGAGGGGCATTTAAAACATCTGGGACTTTGCTTCTGACCCATTTTGTTTCAAAGGAACAGACTTACTGCTTCACCACCACCACCACCCCATACATGTGATTAAAATTAAACATCATCAATTCCTATTCTCGCACAGTATTAATGAATGGCATCTAGCAGTGTGTACAGCTAGTTCAGCTGCATTTCCATTATTGTTATTGTACCCCCATGGCATATTATTTGCAGTCAAAACTCTGCTAACAGTCTGGGTTTGATTCCAATGGACTCAAGGTTGGCTAAGGCTTCCGTATGTCAATAGAATGAGTCCCCAGCATGTTGGGGGCAAAATGCTACCAGAAGAAGTGGTGACAGCTGTCAGTCTTGACAGCTTTAAGAAAGGATTAGACAAGTTCATGGAGGACAAGGGTATCAATGGCTATAATTATGGATACTTAAGGACAACCTCCGGGTTGGAGAGATAGGCAGGATATCTCTCAATGCCATTTCCAGGGAATCCTAAGCAGGTGAAGGCATCTGCTTGGGAATACCCTGAAGCAAATGGTGAGCCACTATGTGAGACAGAATGCTTGACTGGATGGGCTGTGGCCTGTCCCAGCAAGGCTGTTCTTATGTTCTTATCTTATAAACTGCTCAAATAATGCTCTAAGAGTGCTATGGGGGCTGTGTAAGTGTAATTGTTATTTCATGCTTGTTAATCAGTGAAAGTACTAACATCATTGTGAACTTGTGTTTGCATATTCGGAGAAGACAACCCAAAGAACCCAAATAGTGGTAATGTCCATTAGATGGTGACAGTTGGTTCCATAAGTACTGTATAAGAGATCTCATCCAAACTCCTCAAGATAAAAAGAGAAAAGGTCAAAAGTTTTCACAGGAGTGTTCAAACTTTTGGAAGATCTTTTTGTCAGAAGAAGAAAAGCCCTGAAAAACATAACTGAAGTCATAATTCACAGAAACTTAGATTAACCCATGATCCAGTGCTCTTTGAAAGAAGCATCAGGAATACAAGCTCTACTTTGGTACTTATCTAATGAAATAATCTAAAGAACGCCATATATCAAAGGTCTATTGAGGGGAGTGAGCATAATAACTAAGGGGGAATTACCTTCATGACTCAGTAGAGACTCTGCCCTCTCATGACTTATGATCCATTCTCTCCTTAATGGAAATTATTTGTATTAATGATATACAGCACCATTGCCTGCTGTCCTGACATGTTCTTACTCTTGCTGAAAAAAATAAGTGAAGCATAGGGATGCTGTATATGCATATAAGTATAAATAGTGTGGGTGTGCCTCAATTTTATGGAGAAGATTTTCTTCTTCAGGTTCATATAATGCACTGTTCACTTTACGAAGTGTTATCTTAGCTCCAGCCTTCTACCAGTTTGGAATGAAAAATATATATACAGTACATTGATGTTTCCTACTGTTGCTTTATTATGAGTTGAGGGTTTAGGAATAACTAACATATGTTGAGAAGGAGATAGAAAATAGCAATAGCAAGATGACTGTACTGTATGCGTATGCATTAATAAGCAGCTGTTATTTCATTTTTAAAGATGTAAAATAAATATTAAAAAATCTTTTAAGGTACATTTTTCAAACACAAATCTATAATGAAAGCAAAAAGGACTGAGATGAACCCTTAAAAAGAGAAACACAAAAGGGGAACACAAGCAAATACTTAAAATTGAAATCTAATTACTAACAAAGGATTTAATATTTAACACATTTTTTCAATTTATCTTGCAATTATAAGTATAAAGGGGAACTTTTCAAAGGAAACCTATTAATATGATATGGAATCTAGATATGGCTAAAATTCAGTAGTATTTTGCTTTTAAAGTAGTAGTTGGTTAGCTGCTATCTCAAATTATTGCTGGTTTTATACTTTCTGTTTGGTTAGTTGGTTGTTGTCTTTGTTTTCTTTTTATTTTGAACATGTCTAGGCTCATTTGTGGATTTGATGATACAAAGTTAAATAAATTAATTCAGTTATATTTATTTATCTACCCATTTAAAGATAATTCTATTATGAGCCCTGGTGGTGCAGTGGTTAAACTGCTGTACTAGAACTAAAAGGTTGTGAGCTTCATCCTGACTAGGGGTCAAGGTTGACTCAGCCTTCTGTCCTTCCAAGGTCAGTAAAATGAGTGGTGGTGCCAGTGCCAGCTTCTATATCAACTGAAATCCTGTTTTGTAGTAAGGTTGGTGACATCAATAGCCAAGATGATTTTTAAGAAATTAAACAAAAATCAATTCCTCTTCTCTCAAGGTCCTGAGACTTTCCTCAGATTCCTTTCTTAGGATGAATCCACTGTTGGTCACAAGAAGGGGATAATCTCTAATTTCAAAAAAATCAACACTGCTGGCAACAATTTTCAAAAAAACAAACTCTCTCATTCCACAGTTTCCACGGGAGCATCCGGATCTTTGAGGAAAGGATGAGACATTATTTCTTCCAAAAAAAATTGCCATGACATTGTTAGCCTTACATGGTGTATATTATAGGCCAGGATTTCAATTTTATTTATAAGAAAGAAAGAAAGAAAGAAAAGTGTGTTTATACAATTCCTTCCATCCTTCCGAGGTCAGTAAAATGAGTACCCAGCATGTTGGGGGCAAAATGCTAATTAACTTGTGAACCACCCAGATAGTGCAGTAAACACTATGTGGCGGTATATAAGTGTGATTGCTTAGCTTTTGCTTTGCTTTAACAATAGGACCTCTATGGCTATCAAGTGCTATAGTTGGCCATTTTCTTTCAGAATGTGTGATCATATACAAAAGTGTAGTGGAAATCTATAAGATTATAACATTTCCCATAGCCCCATGGCCCTGGAGAATACAAAAATGCTGCACATAGGCTAGTTCATATTAACAATTGAGCAGCAGGTCTTTTGCAAAGTGAATGACTCTGAAGTGCTCATTCAAGACCAAACTGCTCTGAAATACTTTGTATTACAAGAGGAAAGCTTGCCACAAGATGATATCTTGCAATGAGACACAATTCTTGGGAAATTCCTTTTACTGCTATATACGGTGAAGTTTAAAGGGGGTCATAGGCTTAAGTTTACAGGAGCTGAGCAGGGCTGTTGAGGTCAGGCCTTATTGGAGATCTCTCATTCATAGAGATATCTCATTTATTAATATGAACCAGCCCATCTGCAGGATTTTTGTATTCTCCAGGGCCATGGGGCTATGGGAAATGTTATGATCATCTGCTTTTATAGATTTCCACTACACCTTTGTATATGATCACACATTCCAAAAGAAAATGGCCATAAATCAAAAGTGACTTTACAGTTTATGACGCCAGCACCGGCAACGATGCCAGCGCCAACAACAATAACAGTGAGGATTGCAGCTACACTTGGATGGAACCAGGAAGCCAGGATGGTTCTGGTGGATGAAATCATAGCGCCTGCTACTGAGAAAGAACCATGGTTTTTACCAAGATTAATTCAGGTTAATCGACTTCTAATTATCTAGGATTTGTTTTGTACATGGGACTGATTTTGAATTAAGCATGTGTAATATTGCCCTATAAAAAAGTAAATTCTTACGCAGAGTGAGCACAGTATGGGTGGGGAAAGACCAGAATAACAAAAGTCATTTTATCAGTATTAAACAAACATTGGCTTGAAACATAGCATCTTCTTTGAAACTGCAAGCTTCTTTTCCATGGTGATGCCTGTGTTTTGTCCCTCACAAAGAATTTGTTTGTAAAAGGAGAAACAAGACAACAAAGCACTGGTGGGCATTCCCTGGTTCCTAACTCTGCCAGTTCCCTGGTGTGCAAAGTTATTTAAAGCAGAAGAGACTGAGGAAAGGAATTACTAATGAAAAGGTCATGTGTCGTTGATTATCCCACTGATTAAAAAAATGAGCTTCTTCTCCTTCCCTACAAAGCCACTAACCACAGATATTTCACAGGGCGACTCTCTGTCCTGCTCATTGCATGAGTACAAAGTTAACAGTTGTGGTTCTGTCATGTGGAGTTTGAGGGAGGGAAAGAAGCACAAATAAGAGGCAGAGAATTTCAAAAGTTCCTTTTAGATGCAAATAAAGCTGCCAGAATCTGTCAGCCAGCATGGTCAATTCTGGGAATAGTCCTGGAGACCTTTTGTGAGATCTGAATTTGCCCATTGTTTTGAATGGTTCTAGCTGCTGCTGCTGCTGTTGCTTCACCGGCACCGGCACCACCACCACCACCACCGCCATGTGTCTGTGTCTGCAGACGTTTCCATGGCCATGTGGCAGGCATGACTAGATGCCAAAGCACACGCAATGCTGTTACCTTCCCTGACAATGCAGCACCTATTTATCAACTTGCAGTTTCTTGCTTTTGACCAATATTGGAGAGAGTCTTCTTCTGACTCTCCTCTCAACTTTCTCCAAAATCTGTGATGTTTGGAGTTAGGGTTTCCAAGTTATGACCCACAAATCACTCACTGAATTTTCCCCAAAGTAGCTGGTGGTGGCTTAAGACTCCGGAACATCTGGAGTCACACTTTAATTCACACTTTAACCTCCAGAAAAGAAATATTGGTTTTCAATGCATTCCTATGGAAAACCATGCTTTGTTTTAAGGAAAAATGTGGCTCCTTCCACGCTGGCTTGTACCATGAGATGTACCCTCTCTCTGCTTCTCAGGGTGGGTGGGATTCTTTTAATGTGGGTGAGGTTTTTTAACTGCTTTTATTCTATGGGGTTTTAGATTATGTAAGCTGCCCTGAGTCGGGCTTGCCTGAGTGGGCGGTGAACAAATTGAAATATTAAATTAAATTAAATTAAAAATCACTATAAGGAAAACCCCACAGAACGGATTAATTCTGTTAACTTTGTACTCATGGGTTCACTGTATAGTCAATGACTCTCCTCTTAACACTCAGAAGTAGCCAATCTTTCTCTTTTATCTCTTCTTCTTCTTGTGTCGTATTTGATTCCGAATACAGTGGTACCTTGGTTAATGTAATTAATGTGTTCTCCAGGATGTTTCTTACAGCAAAAATTACTGTAACCTAAATGCGGTTTCCCACAGGAATACATTGGAAACCAATTAATCCTTTCTGGAGCTCAGAAATAGGTTGGGAGGGCGGGCGTCTTTTTTCTGTTCAAAACTCTTTGGAAAGCACTTTGGATTTTTTTCGCCACTTTATAAAGAGATTTGAAGAGATAAAAGATGTGCCCCCACCCCTTATTTCTGAGCTCCAGAATTGGTTTTCAATGCATTTCAATGCATTTTCAGCACTTTCAACAGCAGCCTCTAGTGGCCAGCTCTGGTAGCTCATCACCAATGATCAGCTGTTTTCCTGCCACCCCAGAAGTGCTGAATACTGCTTTTAAGCTGCCAGAGTGCAGCAAAGAAACAGCAAAAAATTCCAGAAATGGAGCGGAAATGCTCCAAATATCCTCCTGTGGAAAGTGGCAGGGGTGTGGGAGTGTGCAAGCAGCACAAAAAAGCTTCATTATGTGAAATAAATCCTTAAACCCAGCCACTATTTTATCTCGATTTCATTTCACACACCGATTATTACGTTAACTGAGCCATTTGTAAACCCAGGTTCCACTGTATTGGCAATTAACATGGTGATCAGCATGAAGACTGTCCTGAGAATATAATGTAGTGGCCTTTCATCTGCCTTCCGCATTGCAGCATGACACCCGTACCACTGATCCAGTTCCGCTAGTCATTTTCTGGTCCTGAGCCCTTTTGGCACACAAAGTCCTCATCAACCCTAGGTCAATATTGATGAAGCTGCTGCTCTCCATCAAGATGGTTTCAAGGGGGATTCAATCCACTTGGGCACCATCACCCTTCCCTGTGGTCATCGGCACACAAGGCTGTTAGTCCTCAGGGTTGTCACCTGATTATCTGTGTTGAGTTGCTGGCAGTATGGTCTACTCTATTACCATAGCAGGATAACCTGATCAGGCCTCTATCTTATTCTATGCAAAAGTGCAGACCAACTTTCAGCTGGACGTTTTTCTGGACAAATAGGCAAAGAATAATGCTGTATAGAGACCCCATTCTGTGCTCAAACCTTAGATCACAAAACACATGATGCCCTGTTTGGATCTACATCTTTTCTCTGACATGGGGCCCTTTCTCCGATTCTCTGGAATGAAAGAGAATTGACATTCTTCTCATTGCAGATCAAAGCAAATGAGAAAGACAGATTGACAGTCAGAGAGTGAAGTTTAAAAAGAATTGCTGCTGGTTTTGCCCCCCCCCCCCCCTCCATTTTGCAAATGAATGATGTTAACGTACATTTATCCAGCTGTCCTTCCATTCTGTGTGCCAACTCCTCTGTATACAATAGAGTCATGCCTTTTCCATCTACTTTGAGGCAATTAAGTTTCTCCCTTTCCACCTCAACTTTATTTCAGCCTCAACTGTGTTCTGTAATTTACAGCGAGAAGAAAAGAATATTTTCTGTCCACATCTCTGTGTTGGCATAAACAACAGTTGGCCACCCGGGATTGCGATGAGTCTGCAATTTCTCCAAAAATGACCTTGCTGTGATCTGTAAAATATTTAAGACAATGTGACCTTTCCTCTTGGGCAGGGAACTGTAGGCAAAAGTTCTTTCTCTCTTTTTTGTTTGTTTGGTGGGTGGGGTGGGGGGCTAATAGACAAAAAAAAATACCTGTTGACCTTTTTCTTGAATTCACACTTTAATGCAGTGAAGGAGGTTGAGTGAGGAGGTTGAGCTGAGAGTAGCATTGTTAGGATGCTAGATTTAGTTATGAGTCTTGACTCCTATTGTGGTCATACAAGCAGTACAGTCAAAGCTGGGACACCAGAATAGGATGCATCCAATTATCTTCAGGAATTAACAGTTGCATAAGCAGAGGAGAATTAATAGCTCCAATGGTAATGAGGCAGTGAAATTCCTGAAAGGCAGCTACTTGTCAGCCTCCATAGTGGAAGGTGAGACCAATGGATGATGATCAGTGATGCACTGTAAAAAAATTTGCTACCCTACCCTGGGCGTGGCTAACTCTGTGGGTGTGGCTAACTCTGTAACCACTTGGCCGGCCACACCATGGCCTGGAGTCGGGAGTTGGGTGTGGCCGGCCAAGTGGGTATGGCCTGGGGGAATTTCCGCTACCGGTTCCCAGGATCCGGTGGGAACCTGGAGCAGTTCACCACTGACGATGATCAAGCCAACTCTGGTCAGTACTACATAGAAGGCAATTGTAAACCACTACTGAATTCTTCATATCTTGAGAGCCACGTGATGAGATATTTTCCCAAAATGACACAAGAGATAGTGAGGAAAGATGAAATTCCTAGGTCACAAGGCATTCAATCAGCTACTAGAGAAGACCAGGGAGGGATGTTACTAATGAAATGGATTGAAATCAAAAGGATATTTAATTACTGGTGTGCACTGATGCACACTACAGTGTCTCAAGGGGTTAAAAAGTTGAACTTGAAGACTAAAAGGTCAGAGTTTGATTCTCAAGTACTGCATGATGGAGTGAGCATGCGTCTCTGTCCCAGCTCCTGCCAACCTAGCAGTTCGAAAGCAAGAAATTGCAAGTAAATAAATAGGGACCACTTTGGTGGGAAGGTAAACAGCGTTCTGTGCACTCTGGTGTTGAGGCATGCCTGCCACATGTCCATGGAAATGTCTGCAGACGCAGACTGTGTTGGCTCTTTGGCTATAAACAGAGATGAGCACTGAACCCTACAGTCAGAAACGACTGGCTTTCAAGCAAGGGCAACCTTTACCTTTACCTATGGATGCATATATGTTGCACAACACATATAATGGAAAACGGAATGTGAAAAGTTTGAATCAAATAAAACTGAAAAACAAAGCAAGAACTGAAACACTTAAATATTGTAGGACATTTAAAACCAGACAGTTACAAATAATTTTGTTCTTGAAATGACAGAAAGGCATCAATTGAGGACAAAAAATTATGGGCTATGTGGAAGTCAGACCTAATAAAAAAATCAATGAGACATCGTAGAAAGTCCGTTATTTAGGCCTTTATTTTACAAATAGCTATGCATATCCTTACCTCCATAGTAATCTCATTGGCTCCTATTTATCATCCCTCCTGATATTCAAGCACCTGAGTGCAGGTTCACACTACCTTAGCTGAGAAATGAAGAAATAACTGTCAAAAAGCCTGAGCCTCACATATGAGTTACAATTTTTTTTAAAAAAAATGTATTGAAAAACATGGTTTGTCACCATCCACAAGGTCAATCCTACTTTTGGTTATAGTGAGACAGTTACCTGTGACAGCAGATTTAAGTGGGCAACATTTTGTTAATTGTTGTTGTTGTTGTTGTTGTTGTTGTTGTTGTTGTTGTTGTTGTTGTTGTTATTGTTGTTGTTATTGTTATTGTTATTGTTATTGTTGTTATTATTGTTGTTGTTGTTATTATTATTATTATTATTATTATTATTATTATTATTATTATTATTATTATTATTATTATTATTATTATTGGGAGTGGTGTGGAGGTGGGGTTAAAAAAACTTCTCAGGGATAGTTGCTTGTAAGATTTTTTTCTGGCTCATTTATCAAAATATCCTCTAGTCAATACCTTATTTTGAAGTATGACCTGAACTGTGGGGGTAAGGTGTGCCATTTGCTCTTTTACCTCAGGCAGCAGTATGCTTTGGGAAGGCCCCATTAATCAGAAAATGAAGAATGGAAGAGTGAAAGATTATTGCAGTCCAACAGCTATGAATCTGTCACGTATGACCCTGTAAAATACTCTGTCCTTTTCTGGCCCTTTCAGACACTCTTAACTTCTGTTTTTAACTAAGTAGTCAGTTATTATCACATCAGTAGCTGGTTATTATATCCCCCACCTCAGTGGAGTGTTTCACATATTCCAGTTAACCTTTCATTATAAATCAATCTCTTTAGCCCTCTAACCACGGCTTGAAAAGTCTCTGCAATCTCTTAATATCATTCTGGTAATAAGTCGCCCAGAAATTAACCCAATAATCTCGGCCTGCTTTTCCCAATTTGGCAAGAAATAAATTACTTCTCTCATGCATTCTGCTTTATTAGTTTCCTTCCACCACTATTTTTTATTTCTTTGTTTCAAGCAGATTACCTCCGAACCTCATTTATCTAAGTGGCCTGGGGAAGATTCCAACTCTTCCTATAATGACGAGGCAAGATAAATGGGAGCATCGGTGTGTAATCCACAGTTGAGTTAAGCCCAAGCATTGCAAGCGATTCCAACTTCATTGATCTGGAAGAGATGGCATCCCTTTGGATCTAGACCAGGAGTTCTCAACCTTTTAAAGCCGGGGGCTGGGTCACACTCCCTCAGACAGCTTTGGGACAGTGCTGGATTAGCCATATAGCAAGAGTAGCAAATGCTACAGGTCCCGCACCTCTGGGGCCCCCGCACCATGCCATCAACCCACCCACTCGCCTTTAGGATGGGCTCTGGGCGCCGCTAAACCCGGTTCCTCGGGGTGGTTGGGTTCCATTCTGAGGGGAGAGACTCTGAGAGTTTCCTTTCCTTTCCTTGCCTGCCAGCCTGCCTTGTCACCCGCCTGGTAGGGAATAGAGAAAGAGGAGGGAGGGAAGATGCCTCCTCGCTCAAAAGCAAAGCAATGCATTTAAAGGGGGAAAGCCCCTCCCCCTCCCTTAGGCATTCTCACATCTGATTTTCTTTTCCTTCCTACAGTGGGAAGGTAAAGAGCATTCGATGTTGAGGCATGCCTGCCACATGTCCATGTTAACATCTGCAGACGCAGACAGTATCTTTGGCTAATAAAAAGAAATGAGCGCTGAACCATAGTCGGATACTGCTGGATTTCGAGCAAAGGTGACCTTTACCTTTATTTTAATGTTAGTGCCCCCCCACCCAAAAAAACCCCACCTCTTACATGAAAGTAAATGAACAGGAGAGGTGGCAAAAAGGGGCCCTTCTTTTTCGAGCATATGAGAGAGTAACCAAAATAAAAACAGTAAGCAAAACAGAAAAAAAGACAAAAATATTGTGGCCCCTTAAAGACTAATTCCTATATTTAAATTTGGGCTTTCATGGATCAAATCCACTTCATCAGATATAAGCATGAGGCCTCATGGCATCAATTTATCCACATTAGTTACACAGGCACACAATGATTTTTATCTTTTCTAGTTTTTTTTTTACTATGGTGGTATATTTTCCCCCTCTTATAATGTTTATTATTCTCTTTAAAAAAAATTCTTTGTTTTCCTTCAAATGTCCTTATTGGACTTAAAACTTATATTTTGGTGAAACAAAGAATTAAGAAAAGGATACATGTCACAAAAGACTAAATTTGAGAGAAATTTTTTCTTCTTGTTATATAATATTTGAAAGTGTTATTATGATTATGTACAAATTTGCTTATATTATACTATATGTGTTTTCTTCCTTTTAACTACTTCTGTACTTTTATATTTCACTTCACATTTCCTCCCCTGATTATCACTGTTAAAAAAAAATTAAAAAACGAACAAACAATGATTGGCCAGCCTAACAGAAAAGTAACATTAATGTTTTATAGATTTGATTTTTGAATTATAAGAAGTTTTAGATCTTAAGTGATTGTTTTTAATATTAAAGAGACATAATTTTATTTAAATTCAAAATTCTGCTTAAATGAAATGTGTTGTATAATGCAACCACACCTTTATTAATAAATATTATTTCATGTACATTTGATATTACATTTAGATTCTTATTTTTACTCTCCTACATGTAGTTTTCATAATTTCAAATAGAAGCAACAATGTACCAGGACAGTATGCTATGAACTCAGATATGTTATACAGTAAAATCCTGACTTACATATGCCTCGAGTTACATAAAATTCGACTTACATAATGATTTTGTGCTATTTTATACAATTCCCTATGGGTTTGCTTTGAGATACATAATGATTCTTTTTCCTAAGGGTTCACTTCGAGTTACGTAAAAAAATGATTTTTCCTATGTGTTTGCTTCAAGTTACATAAAAAACCAATTTAAGCAAAAGCCTATGGAACGGACTTTTTACATAAGTAGGGGTTTTATTGTACTTTTAACACATTTTAAGTATTTTGGGGTTTTTTTTAAATGTAGAAGCAATAATAATAATTTCATGTCAGAAATTATTCTAGCTCCTGCCAACCTAGCAGTTCGAAAACAAGAAATTACAAACATCGTGCACTCCGGTGTCTAGTCATGCCTGCCTGTTGAGCCAAGAGTAATTAGCAACACGACAGCAAGTTCTGAGTTAAACATCAATGATTTATTATCAGCTCAGTTACGGCTTGTTCCGACTGGGGAATAAGGGGACGAGGTGGCTACTTATAGACAGACAGAACGGCAGTTACAGAGATACATTTGCCCGGGCTTTTGATAACGTGGGAAACCTATGTTAGAACCAATCAAATTATATTGACAACAATACGAATGTGGCACCTTATGGAAAGGGCGCACTTTTACAGCAAAGACTTAATGCCGATTGCAGAATTAAAGCAATAAAGCATTTGGACACAACATTCCTCCCCCCCAGCGGGGAACCCACTCTCCATATGTTTGGGGTGGACCACAGGTCCGTTTAGGGCGCTCAACACTCGTGGGACTTAGGGCAATGGGTATGAGAGGACCAGGGTCCATGGAAGTGCCAGTGGACTCGCTGGTCGACCTAGGCAAGCTAGGTTTTGTGGGGGGCTTACGCAAAGCAGGGTTTGGAACCAATAGCTGTGGTACACACCCGGGGCTCAGACCTGCTGTAGAGTCTGCCAACTCTGGAGGAGTTCTCGGAGAGGGGGGCACCATGGCAGCCGACAAGAAGTCAGCTGAGGGTTGTGCTATGGTACGATCCCGTATTGATGATGGAGCTGTACCCGTGGAATGAGGAACACTCTCTACCGCAGAATCAGCATTTTAACCTTCCCCTGGCTCCCCTGGAGAGGGATGAACTATGACGAGTGGCTCAGAGATTTGAGGAGGGAGCTGGCTGAATAGATCCGGATCAGGATCGAAATTGGGGAGGTCTGACTCCCCCAGGGAAGGATCACCTTGAGGCGACCCCATTTCAGCTAAGTCTGAAAGAACGCTTTGCCCTATCATGCAGGGATGCATCTGATCTGCATGTCCCCTCCCCCTGTGTAGTGTTTTCCCTCCTGATTCCATGGACGAATCTGAACCTTCCCCCTTCCCCTAGGGGAACCTGCCATGTAAGGGTGACCTACCCTAGCCTCAAATTCTTGGTTTAGGCTGGGCCACCAAAAATGACTCTTGGCAAACGCCTTTGAGAAAATGATGCCCGTGCACTCTGACAATAGTGTCTGCAGAACCGTAGCTGGAATTACCGTTTTATCCTCCCAAAACTAACATCCCTCCAGCACAGACAATTTATTACGTTCCCTGTAATACCCCTTGAGTTCTTTAGAAACCGGCGGCAGTGGCCACCTTACTTATACCCAATACACAACCCTAGACACCAGGGGATCTTCACATGTAGATTTTTCAATGTCCGAGTTAGCATTCAGTGTCGTAATGATGAGGGACTCCCACAGTTCTGAAATAGAGGCTTCCACTGTGCCCAGAGGAACAAGTTCATTGAGTCCAGTCTTAAGACAGTCTTTGGGTGCAACATGCACTCGGCGGGACTTCAGCCTATTGGGCTTGGCCATAGAGTCCACAACAGAATGAACAGGGGCCCCAATGAAAGTTCCCAACCTAGGTGGAACACATCCAGATACTTATCACGAATGGCCTGAATGGGGTCAGACTGAACCATATTGATGCCTGAAAAGGCAGTACCTAGGGTCCCAGCCCACTGGGAATAAGGAACTGTTTTCCCTATCGCACAACACTAGAACTAGGGGACACTCGATGAAACTTTTGGGTACTAGTTCTCAAACAAATAAGAGAAAGTACTTTTTCACCCAGAGGATCACTGGTCTATGGAACTCCCTGCCAGAAGAAGTGGTGACAGCTGTCAGTCTTGACAGCTTCAAGAAAGGATTAGACAAGTTCATGGAGGACAAGGGTATCAATGGCTATAATTATGGATACCTAAGGACAACCTCCGGGTTGGAGAGATAGGCAGGATATCTCTCAATGCCATTTCCAGGGAATCCTAAGCAGGTGAAGGCATCTGCTTGGGAATACTCTGAAGGAAATGGTGAGCCACTGTGTGAGACAGAATGCTGGACTGGATGGGCTGTGGCCTGTTCCAGCAAGGCTATTCTTATGTTCTTATGTAGCAGGCATGATTAGATGCATGGAACACAGCTACCGTTCTGGCTGAAGCGGTACCTATTTAACTACTTGCAATTTCTTGTTTTAAAACTGCTAGGTTGGCAGGAGCTTGGATAGAGATGGGAGCTTGCTGTGTCGAGTTATGCTTGACATCATAGTTTGCTCTTAGTGCCCAGTCTTGCCTGCCAGGGTACACACTGCATGGGGCCAGTTCTTTATATTTAGCTCCGTGTATTTATTGTAAGATGGCTTAAAAAATGGCGGAGAAGGCAACGAGGTAGGAAAGAAGGCTTTTTTAGTGTATCTGAGTGAGAGCGAGACAAGGCAAGGGGTAGAGTATTTTAGAAATGAAAAATGTTACTTATTTGTTTTTACTAGTGGTGTTTTATTTCATAGGTATCCTAAATCGAAGCAAGGGCCCCTTGACATGATTTGCTATGGGCCTCATGCTGGGTCCAGATGGCCATTTTGCCCTTCCTCCATCACATGGCACTTCCTGGTGTGGTAAAGGCGGTGGGGTCCCACATGAAATAGTGCTGCAGGCTGCTTCTGGCCTGCGGGCCGCAGGTTGAGAATCGCTGCTTTCATCCAGCTGATGGATCGACCTACAGGAACAACAGCCTGTATCTGTTTCCATAGAGTGGCTTCCAGCATTGTTCTATAGATGGCAAACCTGTGATAAAAGCATGCCAGAACATGGGGAACATTGCTTTTTGGGTCTACATTGCTAAGTTATATTTAGCAGCAGCACAGTAAAGCGGGACAGGGCTTTTTGTTTTGTTTTTAAAGGCAAATCTTGGTTTGAATCCATCTTCTCCTAAGCTTTCTCCCTGTTTAGCCCAGCCAGTGAATATACTTGCACTAAATATTTAGAGAAGGAACAAAATATTGTTTATTTACAATTAGGTCAGAGAAATATACACGCGCTCAGGATTTTTGGTCTTTTAGGCCTGCCATGTGGCCTGCAAAATGGAAGAGCTCAAATAGACATCTTTCTTCTTCAAAAGGAAAAAAAAACAAGAGGGAGAAGGCAAGAACATGCAAAGCCTTAATATATGCAAATAGGTCAAATGATCCCTAGAGGATGAAGACAGGAAACTATTCAATTGGTTACTTAGGGACAAACAATATACAACAACTTATTTTACTTTAGGCTAGTATTTCTGTCTCTATGGTTATTGTGCTAACACCCACTGCATGCTGGGGTTCAGTGGTGGGCTCCAAAAAAATCTTACTACAATACTGTGGGTGTGGCCTACTCTGTGGGTGTGGCCTACTCTGTGGGTGTGGCCTACTCTGTGGGTGTGGCCATCTGACTGGGTGGGTAATCTAGTCATGCCTACCCAGTGGTGGGATTCAAAAAAATTTACTACCTACTCTGTGGGAGTGGTATGGTGGGTGTGGCCAGGGGCAAGCTCTGCATTGCACCCGAATTAGGACTACTTTGTTTCCAAACTTGGATGGGCGGGGCCAGCCAGAATTTCTGCTAAAAGTTCTTGCAAACTGGTGCGAACCTGCTGAAGTCCACCACTGCTGGGGTTGTGCTACAATACTAAACTTACACGTCCCAGACATCCCTAGCCTGCACAGTTTATTATAATCAAAAGTTATTCCCTCTCAACCCCGAAATAAAGAGGCGGCACACAGAGAAACTTGGTGTAAACTTGGGCCACAGCTTTATTGAAATTTGAATAAAACCATGGGCCCTGACCTGTGGAGTGGCTTCTTGGTAGAGCGCAACTTGGCACTAGTTTAGGAAATTCCTCTTCACCTCTTGTTGAGTCCAGTGTCCGGTGTCCAACTCCTATCTAACCCCCTAACTGGCACATCTGTGTGTGTGTGTGTGTGTGTGTGTGTGTGTGTGTGTGCGCGTGATATATATATATATATATATATATATATATATATATATATATATATATATATATATATATATATATATATATATATATATATATATATATATATATATATATTTGCACATATCTTGAGTATTGTAGAAATATAATAAATCCAGTGATAAACTGGCAAGGAATTAAGTGTAGATTTCAACATAGAGGCATATACCGTATCCAGCCACAGTTTTCTATGTACGATAATGTTGTGTTCTAAGGGTTTTACCTTCCACATGGATTACAATGTATCTGAACCAATGTAACCTTGCCTATAGCAACAATGTAACCTTCAGCTGTATCATATGAACCCTGCATGAGGACGCGAGCTGATGACCACCAGCTGGCAGCAGCGAGCGTCCAAGCTCTCTTGGTCAGAATCATCAAAGGCAACAGCGCGGGAAGCTTTCCCGCCACCACCTACACCTGGACAAGAAGGGCGTGACTAGCAATGACGTCACGCAGTCAGTAGCCAATGGGCTACTATGGCACCACGTTCAAATGTATTACTACTGTATATAAAGAGCTATCGATCCGCCATTACCTTATGTTCCCTCTGACCACCATGCAATAAACCTGAGTTAACCCAGCCCGAGGCTGTGTCCTGTGTCTTGGTTTTCATACACTAAATTGGCGACGAAGGTGGGATGATGGATTCCCAAAGCGCCAGGACACAGAGCGGGTTCAATATTACCAAGCCGCAAGACTGGACCATCTTTAACATGGATTTCAAGGCGGCCTTGGTGGAACTCAAAGTCAAAGACGACGAGGAAAGGAAGAGGGCCATCCTCACCCGAATGCTGGGTGTAGAGACCAAGCGGACGCTGGTGGGCATGATCGAACCGAAGACGCTGGACGACTTCAAAACCGACGACATACTGAAGTTGCTGCGTGAGCGTTTCCAACCCTCGAAGGCAATGTTTCCCGCTAGGAGTGCGTTTTGGAGGCGAGTCCAAGCGCCGGATGAGTCGGTAGAGGCTTTCGTGGAGGCCCTGAGGGTAGCCGCCGTTCCCTGCAAGTGGGACAACCTGGAGATGATCATGAGGGACGTCGTGCTGTGTGGCCTGAAGGACAAGGAAGTGCAGCGCCGCCTGATGAACAGGGAGCCGCCACCCACGCTGGCCGAGGTCGTAGAGACCGCGGAATCCGCGGAGTCCACGAATGCGGGAGTGGACGAAATACACGAGTGGCGTGAGTGGCGTCCTAGGGCCAGCAAAGCGGAAAGCTCGGTGCGCGGCAAGTCAGGACAGCCGGTGCACGCGACCCGACGAACCTCGAGATCCTCTACAGATGGCAGCGACGGCGAAGAGGTACAGAAGGTCCGGAAAGGGGGGCGCCGCTGCGATGGTTGTGGGGCGGCCCACGAGCGTGCGAAGTGCCCTTTCAGGAAAGCCGAATGTTACAGCTGTGGCCGGCGCGGGCACATCGCCAGGGCATGCAGAAATCGGAGAGAGGGCCGGAGGCAGTCGAAAGACCGTTCGGCCAGACCGGACCGTCCAGCGAGACCCCAAGATGGCGCCCGAACCACGAGGAAGCAGGACGGCGTGGGTCGCGTCTCGGACGGCAGCGAGGACGACGCCCCCGTGTTCAGCGTGTCCGCGGGACAAAACCATTACTTCATTGAGGTAATAGTACAAGGGGCCCCTGTTAGGATGGAGATTGACTCGGGGTCCTATTATTCCATAATTCCCCAGAAAGAGTTCTTGAAGATCGACCCCCAAGCGCGGCCCAAACTTAAGACTCTGAGGTCCACGCTACGGGACGTACAAGGGAACAGCATTCCAGTGCTGGGGGTCGGAAAATTTCAGGTTCGTTATAAAAGACATTCCGCAGAACTCCCTTTAGTCGTTCTCAAAGGGGGGAATTGTAGCCTCCTAGGGACGCAGTGGTTTCAGCCCTTGGGTTTGTTCATAGGGGGGGTGCATGCCGTGGGCGCGGATCCGATACAAGCGGTGTGTGACGCACACCCCGCCGTTTTTGAAAAAGGACTTGGAAAATTCAAGGGACCCCCTGTAGCCTTCGACCTAGACCCGGAGGTCCGCCCGATAAGACTCAAACCGCGCAGGGTGCCTTTCGCACTAAAGGACAAAATAGAGGCGGAACTGGACAAATTGGTGGGCCAGGGGATTCTTATTCCTGTTGATTCCGCGGAGTGGGAAACTCCAATCGTAACAGCCCTGAAGGCTAACGGGGAGGTGCGCATTTGCGCTGATTATAAGTGTACAATTAACAAGGTGATTCGCCCTAATGCATACCCGGTGCCAGTGGTCAGCCACCTTTTGGCCAGGCTAAATGGGGGAAAGTGTTTCGCTAAGCTCGACCTGGCACAAGCCTATCAACAACTCCCCGTAACTCCCGCCACGGCCGCGGCACAAACGATAGTCACACATAAGGGAGCGTTCCAGGTGTCGCGTTTACAGTTCGGCGTGAACTCGGCACCCGGCCTTTTTCAGTCGCTTGTGGAACGCCTCCTGAAGGGGCTGGAGGGGGTGTTACCTTATTTTGATGACGTATTGATAACAGGGGGGAGTGAGGCCGAACTGGCAAAGAGATTGGATAAAGTGCTAACTGTGTTCGAGAAAGCGGGGCTGAGACTGAGGAAGGACAAATGTGTTTTTTTCGAAACCGAGGTCGAGTTTTTAGGGTTTCGGATCACACCTGAGGGTATTAAGCCGTCCAAATCCAAAGTGGAAGCCATTAAGAAGGCCCCTCGCCCCACATCCAAAACCGAACTACAGTCATTCCTGGGGCTCCTCAATTTTTACAATACATTCCTTCCGCGGAAAGCCTCCGTGGCCGAACCGCTCCATCGGTTACTTAAAAAAGAGGAGACATGGATGTGGGGTGACGAGCACGAGAAGGCGTTCAACGAACTAAAGCAGCTTTTAACATCGGACGCAATCCTTACGCACTTCGACCCCAAACGGCCGGTGGTCTTAGTCTGTGATGCATCACCGGTGGGGGTGGGGGCAGTGCTTTGCCACGTGTTGGATGATGGTCGGGAGGCCCCAGTGGCGTTTTACTCAAGGTCCCTGTCCCAAGCAGAGCGAAATTACGCACAAACCGACAGGGAGGCATTGGCAATAGTAGCGGGGACCAAAAAGTTTCACGATTTTCTGTATGGCCGCCCATTCAAAATCGTGACGGATCACAAGCCCCTGTTAGGGATTTTCACGGCAGGCAAGCCCACGCCGCAGATACTATCCCCGAGAATGTTGCGATGGGCCATTTTTCTTAACGCATACCAACACGAGTTGGAGTACCGGCCCGGAAAGGAGATCAGCCATGCTGATGCGCTTTCGAGATCTCCTTTGCCTTTGTCGGACGACCAAAAAGCCAGAATAGGAAGAGACCGCCAGGTGTTGCTAATCGAGGTTTTAGACGAACCCCCAATAGTACCGGCTGATATAGCTAGGGCGACAAGCAAGGACAGGACGCTGGAGAAAGTCAGCTCATGGGTGCAGAAAGGGTGGCCAACATCGTCCCCAGGCAAGGAATTCGACCCATTCTTTCGGAAGAAGCTAGAGTTGTCCATAGAAAGGGGGTGCCTGTTGTGGGGCCAACGGGTGGTGGTCCCGACTCCCATGCGGCCGAGGGTTCTCAAACTGCTGCACGTCAGCCACCCGGGCATCGTTCGCTCAAAAGCGCTGGCCCGCAGTTACTTTTGGTGGCCACAGCTTGACGAGGACATTGAGCACATGGTCGGCACTTGTGAGGCGTGCCAGGGGTCCCGACCAGAGGCGGCCCGCCTCCCGCATAGGGAATGGGACACAGCGAGGGGGCCATGGTCCAGAGTGCACGTAGATTTCGCTGGCCCTTTCCGAGGAACCATGTTTCTCCTGGTGGTGGATGCATTCTCAAAGTGGCTGGAGGTCATTCCGGTAAAGAGCACATCCTCCACCACTACAATTAACCAACTACGGAGAGTCTTTTCAACGTTCGGTTTACCCGACACTTTAGTCAGCGATAACGCGAGTTGCTTCACCTCCTCAGAGTTCGGGGCATTCATGGAGGCGAATGCCATTCGGCATGTCACGTCCGCGCCGTTTCACCCGGCCACGAACGGCCAAGTGGAACGGTTGGTGCGTACAACAAAGGAGGCGCTTCGGCGCATGGGCCCCGGGGACCTGAACCATCAAGTATGTCAGTTCCTATTGGCGTATAGGGTGACCCCCTTAGCGTCAGGTTACTCGCCGGCAGAACTGTTGATGCGGCGGAAACTGACTACGCTCCTGTCCAGGCTGGACCCCACAAGAATTGAGGACAAGGGAAAAAACGTGGGGCTGGCAGTCTCGAAAGGTTTCGCCGCCGGCGACCCTGTTCATTGCAGGAACTATGCCAGCGCGGGGCCAGCCTGGGTGCCGGGGACGGTTGTAGAACAGACGGGGCCAGTGTCGTACCGGGTCGAAACCCACACCGGTCTCCTCTGGAGGAGGCACGCAGACCAACTGAGGCACCGAGTCAGTGGGCCAGTCAGTGAGGATCTCCTACAAGATTCAGCGTTAGGGTTCTCCCCCACCCGCGTAACCCAAGGGGGAGACAGCAGCGGACAACAGTCCCAAGCAAGGGGGGAAGGAAGAAGCAGCGGCCCCGACTCATACCCTTTTGATAAGCCAGTTCCGTCAGAGGCCGGGGAAGGGGGAGAGGAGTTCGCGACCGCTGCCCCCGAATGGAATTTTGGTTTTGATTTAGCAAACCGGGGGGGTTTTCAGGAGTGTTCCCCCACCCATCCAAGCGAGAAGAGGGGTTTTTCGTTAGTCCCCAGTGCCCCCGGTTCCTCCCTAAGTAAGAGCACACCTCCCAACAACGCCGCGGAGCCGCGGCAGATCACTAACGAGTCTCCCTCTCAAATTACAGGACAGGAAACCAGGGGACAAAGAGAAGGTAGCAAACCCGGGGAGAGGCAGCCCGCATCGAGACCCCAGCGTGTTCGAAACAAGCCATCTTGGCTGAAAGATTTTGTCTCCTAGGGGGGGAGTGTCTAGAAGCATGGGCTCGAGACATTGTCTCGTCCTAGGGGGGAGGGATGTTGTGTTCTAAGGGTTTTACCTTCCACATGGATTACAATGTATCTGAACCAATGTAACCTTGCCTATAGCAACAATGTAACCTTCAGCTGTATCATATGAACCCTGCATGAGGACGCGAGCTGATGACCACCAGCTGGCAGCAGCGAGCGTCCAAGCTCTCTTGGTCAGAATCATCAAAGGCAACAGCGCGGGAAGCTTTCCCGCCACCACCTACACCTGGACAAGAAGGGCGTGACTAGCAATGACGTCACGCAGTCAGTAGCCAATGGGCTACTATGGCACCACGTTCAAATGTATTACTACTGTATATAAAGAGCTATCGATCCGCCATTACCTTATGTTCCCTCTGACCACCATGCAATAAACCTGAGTTAACCCAGCCCGAGGCTGTGTCCTGTGTCTTGGTTTTCATACACTAAAGATAATGAGACTGGTATGGTAGTACACAGGATAACAATCTTCAGAACATCTTTTCCTCATGTAATTCTTTAGAAAACTCAGATTCCCCTTCCTTTTGCAATATACAGGAGCCCCAAGCGTTGAGTTGAGATTTCCTTTGTTGCCGGTTCTGCAGTGTTAGTTCCGAAAGGAGCAAATCAGACTATCAAGCCACATTGATGCATGGTGTTCGCTCACTGACGTGAATATGATGGCTGTACAGTGTGGCTGATTCCTCTGTTGGAACTGCACTCCTGTGGGGATATTAGCATTTGGAATTGCATAGTAAAGTCATTCTTCAGCTCTCAAGGGCATGTGTCTGAACTTGCACGGGAGCTCTCATCCCTGCATTTTCCCCTCTTCCCCCTCCTCTGTGATAAATGAGCATGGTGTAATGAAAATCACAATATTTTTTATTGCCAGCCATTGCCCAAGATTCCCCCCACCCCACCCCAACTGCAGCTTCTTTTCTGGGAGGTGGGACTATACTCTCTTCATCATTCCAATTTGATCAGAATGTAAAGCTTTTTTTCCCTTTAAAATCGAGATTCCTTCCCCCATCCTTTTGTTAAAAAACAAAAATGTGTTTAATTAAGAACCAACTCTTTGTCGCAGTTTAACAATGCCGGATTGTTGAAATGTGTCCAATTTGGGAGTTACTGTTGGAAGACTTTTGGTTTGGAAAGAGGGGTGAATGGGAACATTGGAAGGCAGGCTTCAGTCTTCGTATTTCATTACATATGTTTCATTACATATTGTCCGTTATGCAAAGGTTGAAATATTTAGAGACCTTTTCAAGTGAGGGGCCGAGTCACTCTCTCTCAGTCAGCTTCAAGAGCTGGATGGCCATTTTGTCTTGCCTGCATGATGGGGGTGGCCATTTTGTCCCAACAGCTTCAAAGGTATGGCCATTTTGTTTCTCAAATGCCCTTGGAGGGGTGGAGGTCCACATGAAATGGTGCCGCATGCCAGATCCGGCCCACAGGCCTTAGGTTGGGAACCCCTGATTTGGAGGGTTGAAATGTTGCTACCACTACTTTTCTTGGCATTTCTGCCTAGCTGTAGGTCATGCCCTTTGCCTAATTCATTTCTGCCAATTATTACTCCATGTTGGATCTCTCTTAAAAAGAGAAACATCATCTTCATGATCTCTTCCTCTCTTCAGCTATGTCTAGATCTGTGGTTCCCAACGTGGGGCACATGCCCCACAGGAGGGCAATTTGATTTTTAAAGGGGGCAATTCGATAATTTTGGAAGCTTGTTTAGACCAAGTTAATAGCCTTTTAGGCTTCCTCTACTTGAATAGGAATTCACTTTTTGAATAATAAGAATAATATGTCACAGGGGTGGGCATCAGGATTTTAGAGATGCTTAGGTAGGGCACAGCCCAAAAGTTGGGAACCACTGGGCTGGATAGAAATCAATACTTTGACAAGTGGCTTTCTGGATTACAATTCCCATATTCCCCTCACAGTGGGGAATTCTGGGAGCAGGTTAAATCTATTAACCTTGAACGCCTTGAAAGGAGTGGTTTTGGTTGTAGTAGTATTGCTGTCTCCATTTTTTTCTTGATAATTTTGGTTTACATTCTGGCAGCAGAGCAAATGTGATTTGTTTGAGTGATTGCTTCTTACATTTGTGTGTATATTTAATCAGCAGCTGACTTAGCATCAGAACAGAGTGTGCATATTTTTGCGCATATATATTTATGTGTCTGGTGTATGTGTGTTGCAAAGCCTATATTATATAAGGATGCCATTTCCATATTCTATAGCTGAACATCCTTTGAGCACTTCAAAATGCTGCATGGTTTATTTTATATTAAATAGTGTATGGGACAATTAAACAAAACAGGGGAAAGTGTCTTGTTTTCCCTACAACAATCCACCAAGCAGTTCTACTGTATTGTGCTCGCTTATTAATTCCAGTGAGGGAAATCCAAGCAAGCCAAACTAAAATCAAGGAAGAACTAGTGTGGTATAGCAGTTATAGTGTTTAATTCTTAACATTAAACAAACAGAAAAACTAGAAATGTTACTTATTTGGACTTCAACACACATTGTCCCCCAACCTGGCTGGAGCAGCTGGGAATTGCAGTGCAAGCTTGCAATGTTTCTAAACTGGATGAGACATAGGGTCAGAAGGGGGCATTGAGACAAGTGTGTATTCCCTATGATTAATGTATTTTCTCTCCCTTGATTTCTATATACAGTATTCTCAAAAAGACACAGATGAAGGAATCATAGTTGCACATTTAACTCTATTTGCTGAAACATTTATCTTTTTCCATGAACTACTCACAAAAACAATGCAGGCTAAATGGCACATACAAAGGTCAAAAATATCAAACACAATGGCAAATGGACATCTTTAATCATTATGTCTTCTAAAAAAATGTTAAATATAGTCTGGCTAAATTTTCATTAAGCCATCAAGCACACAGGATGATCCCATCCCATTAAATCTCTCAGCTTTTCAGTGTTAGAGCCTGTTCTAGACTGGTCTTTTTGATGCAGCCTGGTCCACTGTAAGCATGATCACTGTGGTTGGAGGGGAGGAGCAATATGCCATTTGGCGCAATCTTAGTGCCCAGATGGCATATTGACCTCAAGCAACCACTTCGCTCTTTCCTCTGTTAACTGAACACTTCCCTGGTTCATCTGGGAAAGATTGAGGAGGAGGAGGAAGCGGAAGTGGTGGCTGGAGCAACGGCACAAGCTGGATGGAATGGTGCTGCAGGCCACATCCGGCTGGTGGGCCATAGGTTGAGGATCCCTGGGCTCGGCCATGGATGGCTATTCACTGACATTTCAAATTTCCCACTATGCCCCAGAATATCTGGGGTAGTGTCTTAGGAATTAAAAATGGCAATTTTAATGTTTTTTAATTTAAAATGTCATCTGGGAACTATTACTACCATCAGGTAGGTCATTGCGAGATAAGATCATCAATGTTGAAAGGAAAGTGTAGGGAATTATTTTGATGATCAGAAACTAGTGGAAGATGCATGTATAATAGTCTGAGCACCACCATCAAGCATGCATTCTGGCTGATGTGTGGTAAACACACACTCCCATTTATAGGCAAGGATTAAAATGAGACTTTTGCTATGTGATGTCAAGTTGTGTCCAGCTTATAAGAACTCTAATCGGGTTTTCAAGATGTTAGTTATTTATGTAGTGGTTTTAACACTGTCTTTACAATGACTTTACTTTCTTGGGGTCTAAGATCACTGCAGATGGTGACAGTAATCATGAAATAAAAAGACACCTACTTCTTTGGAAGCAAGCTATGACACCATAATAAAAAGCAGAGACATCACCTTACCAAAAAATAAATCTGCATAGTTAAAGTGATGGTCTTCTCAGTAGTAATGTATGGCTATGAGAGCTGAACCATAAAGAAGGCTGAGCACAGATGTATAGACGACACCTTTGAACTTTGGTGCTGGATAAGACTTTTGAGAATCTCCTGGACTGCAAGGAGATCAACACTGGCTGATCCTTGGAAGGACAGAGACTGAAGCTGAAACTCACATACTTTGGTCACCAAATGAGAAGCGAGGACTCATTGGAGATGCTAGGAAAGGTCAAAGGCAAAAAGAGAAGGGCTTGGCAGAGGACAAAATGGTTAGTACCGTTGATACGGTGGGCATAGATCTGGGTAATTTAACACTGTTACACACCAACTGAATTTCTATAGTCAAGCTGCAATATGAACCCAAGTCTTCTGAGTCATATATTACTCCAAACTTTCATCTGACATTTTTCTTCTGGTGAGTGAAACAACCATAACCATAACCCTCTTCCATTTCAAAAATGGCTGAATATAATCAATGCTTCTAAAGATATTTTTTTTGACAACAAATTCCAAAATCCCTTAGCACTCTGTCTATTATCTCTGCCCCACATTGCCTTTTAGAAAATGCATCCAAGTTCACTGATTTATGAGGGCTGTGGTGGCTCAAGTGGTTAAGACACTGACTTGAAGGCAGCAGGTCAGCAGTTTGAGACCCAGGTGCTGCATGATGGAGTGAGCTCCCATCTCTGTTCCAGCTCCTGCTAACCTAGCAGTTTGAAAGCAAGAAATTGCAAGTTGATAAATAGGGACCACTTTGGTAGAAAGGTAAACAGTTTTCTGTGCACTCCATGTCCAGGCATGCCTGCCACATGTCCATGGAAACATCTGCAGATGCAGACAGAGCTGGCTCTTTGGCTGTAAATAGAGATGAGCACTGAACCCTAGAGTCAGATATGACTGGCTTTCAAGCAAAGGCAACCTTTACCTTTACACTGCTTTATGGGGCTGGTGACCTATGTTCAACACTGCAGTCAGCCTGTACTGTCCTGAAAGGACATTGTTCTGCTTTTCTTGAACTGCATACAAGGCCATTATAATCATCTACAATGCATGGCATCACTAAAACACTTCTCAAGAATGCAATTTCTAGTGGTAACCACAAAGTATCTTTAAAGAAAAGCAGGTTTTATTGTGCATATGCTTTTGTAAATTGCAACCCATTTTCTTCAGATGCATCTAATTAAATGGACCTCAATCCGCAAAAGGTTATGGCAAATAAAGCTTGGTTGCCTTTAAAGTATTTGTGAGGGTGACACCCTGGCTGTTCCCAGCAGGCTGTCTGCCCCAGACTCCCATCCTCTGGCAGTGGTTAAACTGCTGTCCTGCAACCAAAAAAGTTGTGAGTTCGATCCTGACCAGGCCTCAAGGTTGACTCAGCCTTCCATCCTTCTGAGCTTGGTAAAATGTGTACCCAGCATGTTGGGGGCAAAATGCTGATTAACTTGTGAACCACCCACAGAGTGAACTAAGCACTGTGGGGTGGCATATAAGTCTGATTGCTTTTGCTATATGGAGACCCCAGTGGCCTGAGAACTCAAAATGTGAGAGCAGGGCTTCAAGTGTGAGTGAGGAGGCAGGCGAGCCACACCTGGAAAGAGGGGCTAAGGCTGGGACAGATTGGAAGGACCAAGTGTTACAGGAGTCCACCAACCATGGACTCGGAAGGAAAGGAATGGGCAGAGGTGATGGAAGATCCCCTTGACATTATTTGTGCTATCAGAGAAGGCCACTCACTAAAGATCCAGGCCATTGGACTAGATGATAGGTCAAATCCCACAGGTAACAGTGATCTGTGCACTCCGGTTTCTAGTTATGCCTGCCAGACGACCGCAGAAACAGCTGCAGACACAGACAGTCCTGGCCCTTTGACTGTAAATGGAGATAAGCACTAGAGTTGGACACAATGGGCTTTCAAGCAAGGGAGACTTTTACCTTTAAAGGAAAAGGACATGGGAGAGGTGTCCTGCTGTTCAGCCCTGTGAGGCCTGCCAAAGGAAGGCAGAGATGCTCTGATGAGCCTCAGGCTGCTGGTTCTATCTTGACCCAAAAGACTCAGAGGTGGGTCACAGATTTTAAAAGCAGACAAAGTGGCTGAAGAAGCACTAATAGCGGAGCCTCAGAAGCAGGACAAACTTCTGGGGGACTCAGAGATCAGTCTAGCAATGAGAGTTTGGAATCCATTGAGCATCTAGTTGAGGAGACCCTACCAGCCAACCCCACTTATATAACCAATCACAGTATCCCAGGAGTCTTCTCTTGCTTTTGTGTGACATGTTAACACAGCTGTCCTCCCAACTTGGAAAATTCCAGTGGTCCAGACTTACAGGATTGGTTTGGTGCATTTTAAAATCAGGGAAGAATTGTGCCATGTAGCATTTTACCAAGTAGCTCCCTGAACAAAGCGCTAAGCATTTTTATTGTTCCTGATACTCTCCATGCATCCTTAGTTTCAGCTCAAACCGATTGGATAAATGAATTTTATTCAATCTCAAGATGCATGCTCAGCCATTCAATAAGCACCTTAATGAAATGTTTTCATTGTGACAAATAAAAAAAAATCTATAATAGGCACTGAGATATAAAAATCCCCTATTCATATTAAGGTCACTCAAACAAATCTAGCATGAAAGAAAGCAACTGTGCTGTGAAGTCCCAACAGGAACTTGAGCGAAGGGCTTGAATTGAATAAGCTGGACTGACTGGCTCCCCCCCATCCCTCATTTCACCATAGTATTTCTTTCTGGTATCTGTTTATTCATGTCAATAGCATAGAAGCTGATGAGTTCTTGAGTTCAAAATGCAGCTTAGACAGGACATTGTTTATTTTATTTTATTAATTGCACTTCTATGCCACCTTCCCCCTGGTGTTGGGACTCCAGGCGGCTCACAGATCATTAAAATAAACTGAAAATTAAAGCAAAGTACAGGAATCTTTGTTGAACATGGAAAATTGTGATCCCGTCATAAAAAAACATTACACATTACGCACAAAATGATATGATGGCAGCAAGTACAGGCATCTAAAATTAAATAGTAAAAGCTTGCCTGAAGATGAATGTCCAGGAGAAAGAGGGCAAGCCTAACTTAATGGGGAAAAGCTTTCCATAAAATTAGGGGTGTTGTGTCCAAAGCTTAATTCTGTTTCAAAAGACAAACCATGCCAAAACTAAAGAACAGTATTGGACTGCTTGGATCCCCACCGTCTAGAGGACAGGGGTCTCAATATTGACATTGCTAATGCAATGCAGTCGGGCAGCCAGTCCATTGCCGGAATTACGCACCCGGATCCCCATGGGTGGGAGGTGAGGTCTTAGAACAAACGGATCCAGTGTCATACAGAGTCCAACTGGACAAAGGTACAGTATGGAGAAGGCACGCCGACCAAATTCAGCCACGAGTGCCTGGTCAGAATGTGAGTATAGAAAGGGAGTCACAAAGGGAAGCCACTGCTACCAATGAGCAGGAATTCAAGTTGGAGCTCTTTAGTGAGCCATTGCCCTCCACATCAGTATCCCCTTCACCCGGGACTCCACAAGAGATACTCGAAGCAGAAGCAGCAACCGAGGTTGCACCCAGTTCACCGGCCGCTCCAAAACCAGTCAGGGTTCACACAGACACAGTACCAATACCTAAGATTCTCAGGTACCCCAAACGGACTTGCAGTCCACCCAAACATTGGGAGATTATGTTCCTCGCTAAGGGAGGAGGGATGTTGTGTCTAAAGCTTAATTCTGTTTCAAAAGACAAACCGTGTCAAAACTAAAGAATAGACACACACCATTTCTAAAGGTGCAAAATTCAAATGCATGTCAAAGTGGGAAATGTTGAACTTTGTTTTTCCTCCAGAAGCCCGCCTAAATGTATCTTGTTTTGTAATGGTCAAATCAGCAAGAAAGCCTTCTTTTATGTCAATGTCAGATATACCTGTAAAGGTGAAGGGATCAAGAGGAGGGCCTCCTGGGAAGATCTTACTGCCCAAGGAAGGTTGTACAGGGAGATACAATCCATTGGATACCCTGGAGCCAAACTATATAGGCATGGCCAGGGGAAGGAGCCTCGGGCATCAGCGGCGGTGGCACGGGTCATATGCTCTCTCCGCCACGAAGCACACCTGCTCCCACTTACCACCGACCAGCATTGCCAGGGGAAGGAGCCTTGGGCGACAGCGGTGGTGGTGTGGGTCTTATGATCTCACCACCATGAAGCATACCTGCTCCCACTTCCCATCAACCGGCATGGCTGGGGGAAGGAGTCTGATAAATAG
Source organism: Bradypodion ventrale (assembly GCA_035047345.1). Lineage (NCBI taxonomy): Eukaryota > Metazoa > Chordata > Lepidosauria > Squamata > Chamaeleonidae > Bradypodion > Bradypodion ventrale. The sequence goes on along the minus strand of JAWDJE010000001.1, from coordinate 478,048,419 downwards.
TATCTTCTTGGAATATCTTCTGTCACAAGGAAATAGAACCTAGTGAAAGCTGAAGGTATGATTAACAGCCTGAAGCTGATGAAGAAAGTAAGTACCCTTAGAATAGTGTTTCCCAATGTGAGGCACACGCCCCACAGCATGACTTCATTTCCCAGAAGCCTAAGTCAATACATTGGCTGATCAGTGCTTTGGGAAACTTTCGTGTTCAAGGAATGAAGAAGCAGACGAGTGAAGTAGTGAAATTTAGCTCTTTATTAGTGGGATTTGAACACAGTTTGGATGGGGCAAAACTCTGACTTCTATATACTATAAACAGTAACAATAATACAACAATAATACAACAAGCCCATTGGCTAACAGTGTGCACATTTTCGATCCACTTATTTGCATAAGAATAGATACATGAGAAAAGATATATTCTGCTTCCGTCAGAAAACACAGTTAACATACACAACATTAACTCACTTAGGCTTTGCGGAAATGAAGTCCCCCCCCCCCTTCCCAATTTTATTTTTTTATTTTTTTGCAAAATACTGCCATAGAGGTATGAAGAGCCAGAATCCAATCTGTGATCTAAGGTGCAGTTTCTGCCATAGGATCTGGCTCAGCACCTGCCATAGCTGAAAATGTTGATTAGCACAACCTACTGATCTTCTTCTATGTCTAGGCCAGACATGAAACTGCCAAAACGAAGGCACCTTTTGTTGAGTTAATTCTGCAGTTCCTTTCACCTGACCTAGTGTGAGAAAGATTAGCCAACAACACAAGGTTGCCGTTACCAGGATAGGCCCAATTGTGGTTCAAAAATACCACAATCTTTGAGGAGGCTTTTTCTGTGTCCCCCAACCTAATGATGCCCTTGCTTCAAGAGAGGTCTTTGAGAATGCAAGACACCTAACAGGAGCTGGTTTTGCTAGACTTTGTATAATAAGAACATAACAAGTGGGTTAGTAGTGTTTAAGAGTTGTTAACTTTAACTGGCATCAGCTTTGCAATGTTTTAGGCTGGAGTATTTATTGACTGGAGGGGTAATGGATTCAACTGGAATGTTCTCCATGTGGAATCTCTGCTCTGCTAGAACTACCACCCTTCTTTTTAAAAAATATCCAGCATATAACATGCGTATGTAGGAAATACTAAGCATATTTAATTGGAGCAAGCGTCCTGCTTTGTTAGATGTTGTGTAACATACAGTGTGAGGCCCCTGGAATAGCAAAACCATACTGATTTTATCACTACTGTTCAGTATTGGAAGATTCCAAGCATTTGGGGTTCTTTTCCATGGAAACAGACAGAAAAAAAGTTTGGAATGGATGGTATTATAAATGTTATACCTTGATCTTATGCAAATAACTTTAAAGCAACATCAATTGATCATTACCTGTTTTTTCCCTGATGAAAAAGTATAGTATGATGGATTTCCTGGTTTCTCCATGAAAGTGAGCTGAGTAAGAAATTTCTTTGTACTGTCAGTGTGAATGTTTTGGACAGGCCTAATTATAGCATCTGTCTAACTTTCCATCCTTCTGTTTCAAAAATGTCTATCATGATGGTGGCTCTTTGCCACTGTCTAGATCCAGAGCGGAAAATCATAGACCGTACACTCAGCCATGATGTGTGGCCATAAGAGCTCTCTAATTTAATAAATAATAATGCAGCAGCCCACCTGGTCATCACAACACAAAGTAAGAACTAAAATTCACTTTGATTTAGTACTAATCCACTGAGAGTTTCCAGCATTTGTCAGAAAGTTTAATGCAAGCTTTGAAATTTCAAGCAACTCTTCTTTGACTTACAAATTCTCTTCGCCTTGTGGGATTCTCAGAAACTATTAACATCTTTTATTTAATGTAATAAGCTCTAAAGATAGGGATATAGCCATGAGATAATAGCCTTTGTGAAATCACTAGGAGTGCTGAGGTGAATCGATGGGTACTCAACATAATGACAAGATCATCAGCTAATGCCTACTTTTATTGAGATTTAATATTCTAATCACTTTTCCAAGAAATCATCTTTACACGGAAAAGCATGGTCAGTCTCTGAGTACAAATGTTAGAACAATATTATTCTACTCAAGGAGCATTGTAGATAATTAGTTTTAGTAGCATCGCATGTAGCTGTACTGCGTGGCTATGCAAAGATTTAATACTCATCTGGTTTATTTTTTAAAAAATGTCATCCCTTACCCTCCCTATTTCAGTTGTGAGACCTTAAAGCCATCTAATTATGACAGGATAAATAGTGGTGGCGTACTTAACATACCAACAGCAGGTGGTTCAAACATGAATCTGAAAAATGGATGGTATAGAGTCAACTTGTTAAATGGCCAAGGTACTTTAAACATACCTGTCAAGCATCCCAGATTGACCGGGATTTCCCATATTTCTATGCCGCTTCAGCCACTCAGCTGCTGCCAGCCGCCACCATCCCACAATTTGACTGGCAGGGGGAAGTAGTTACTGCACATGTCCTTCTGCGCAGAACCCTTCTGCGCATGCGTAAAAGCCTTATGCGCATATTCTTCTGCGCAGAACCCTTATGCACATATTAGAACCCTTCTGCGTATGCACAGAAGCCTTCTGCGCAGAACAGTTCTATGCATGCACAGAAGGCTTCTGCACAGGTCCAGTATTTTTCAGAACCGTGCTTGACAAGTATGGCTTTAAAGTAGAAATCATATTGATTAACATTTTGTAATTTGAAGCTAGGGAAAAGTGGTAACCACAAATGTGGAGACCAGAATACTAAAGAGAGCATCTGGAGTCTCACTAAGGTCCCGTCCCATCCTGTCCCAACCAACACACACACACACACCCCCCCCCAGATAGACATGAGTACAGTATTGCACTTTGGATGGAAGTGCATGTATGAAATTGTCTTTGGCTGATTTATTAGTCAGATTAATACATCTAACCAAGTACTGTTTACTTTGATTGGCAGTGACTCTCTAAAGCCTCAGGCATCTGTAGTTTCCAGCCCTGAAGATAGGAAAGAATGGACTATGGACTTTCTAGATGCATCCAGCTGCTCATTCTAAAAGCCAAGAAGTAGGAAAATGTGCTTTTTGAACTCCTGGAATTATGTACCCAGTGCAATTACTGCCTGAAACTTTTCAGGATGGGATCAGTTTGCAAATATGTGTTTAAACAAACTTGGCAATGAAATAATAAGGTGAAGGTCTCTGTTGCTTGGAAGCCAGTTGTTTCTAACTCTAAGGGGCACTGATCATCTCCATTTACAGCCAAAGAGCCAGCACTATCTGTGTCTGCAAACATTTCCATGGACAGTGACAGGAATGACTAGAGGCACACAGAACGTTGTTACCTTTCCTGCTAAAAGCGGTATCTATTTATCTACTTGCAATTTCTCGCTTTTGAACTGTTAGGTTTGCAGGAGCTGGGGCAGATGGCAGCAACTCACTCAATTGCGCAGCACTCAGGTCTCAACCTGCTGACCTTTCAAGCTGAGCATCTTAACCACTAAGCCACCGTGTCCCTTACATCATTAGCAAGGTTTTATCTGATTTCTGGGCCTATTATTCTTAATCTCTTTGTACCTATTTCGGCTGATCAGAAGCAGTTCTATCTCCCTGCATCCCTTGCATGCCCAGTCTCTATCACAAAGTCCTACTTGGGCCCCTGAAATTTGACCGGATTGGGCAGTTTGGTTTTGGCCATCCTAGTCCTCTTCCATCCCAAAGCACAAATACAGTACTGTATTAGCAAACTGTTCCACAGGGTCATACTTGTCCGGAGGTGTGAGATATTGTGAAATATAATACATCTGTTTCTTACATGTAGCTGGCTGGATATCAATTCCCCACTGTGCCTCCTGGGAGAAACGTCTGCCTGTGTAGCTTTTGACAAGCTGCATAGTCCCAGGATACCCCTAGACGAATGGAACAATAAACCACTTCTGAGTATTCTTTACTTTGGAAACCTTGGAAAGAGTTGACAAAACTCAAATTTGACTTGATGTCATGCAATTATTATTATTGTTGTTGTTGTTGTTGTTGTTATTGTTGTTGTTGTTATTGTTGTTATTATCGTTGTTATTGTTATTGTTGTTGTTGTTGTTGTTGTTGTTGTTGTTGTTGTTGTTGTTGTTGTTATTATTATTATTATTATTATTATTATTATTATTATTATTATTATTATTATTATTATTATTATTATTATTATACCTCTATTACCTCTTAACATTCTGAAATCACTTCCTGTGTTTGCATGCAAGTAGCGATATAATGCACAAGCCAGTACTTGCAAAAGGAGGGTATGTAGAATGATATAGTTAAAATACCCTCCTCTCAGGCTTCAGAAGGCCAAAGAAACCCAAATTAAAATCAAGATGGGAGGGGGGGCAGAGAGAGAGAGAGAGGCTGAAAGGGAGGTCTGTGTGACACTTTTGCAAGCTCAGCACTTCTTCAGATGTGGTCTGGCATCTGGTTCATAAAGTCAAGCAAATCAGCTCATTGTAGTCATATATATAGACATACATACATAACATACATATATAATATGCTGCAGATATATACATATTTTTTTTAAAAAAAAATCTGTGGGCAGCAGAAGGTTGGAAATGCTGCAGCGTGGAACTGTAGATGATCTTCAGCAATGGGGAAATAAATAAATAAAGGCCTTGGCTTAATCGCCCCTTTGAAAGGATTTGAAAAAGAAATCCCCTTTAACGCCAGGCACTTTCCCCACTGAGTCTGTGGGTGTGTGTCTCGCATGCAGAGATAAGTTGAGGCAGCTGCCAAAACTTTAAAAAGAACTTGCATGGGGTTGACAGATGCCCTTAAATTCTGCCACAGTGAACGTCTGTGAACATTTATGCTCAGCTATTTTTTTAGTTTCTCTCTCCCTCTCTCTCTCTCTCTCTAATAGAAAAAAGGGAACAGCAATGCTTTCTGGGTAATGGTGGAACATGAAAATTCAGGGAGGACACATGTGTTGCCCATTTCTGCTGTAGGCATTTAAAAATGATGCACCCTCTCTTCTTATAGATATATTGACCAAGTACATTTGTGTATTCATATAAGATCTCAATAGATTAATCCTGCTGCAAAAATTCCAAAATCAGATGATACCATGTTGGTCTAGACCAGGGGCGCCCAACATGAAATCCAAGAACATCTGGAGAGCCAAGTTCGCCTACCCCTGGTTCATACTGTACCAAGTTCCTTGTGTTAACCTGTGGGTACCATATCTTACAAAGATAGCTCATATTTGAGTTTCACACTCTGCATAAGTATTAGAAGTGAGGTTGGAAGTGAGTTTGGCAGTGTGTGGTGAGAGCAGTGTCATTCTGTACCTGCTCTAGTTTGTGCGGAGGCCAGAATTGGCTGCAGTACTCTAGAAGTGGTCTAGCTAGTGGTGAATTATAATGTCCAGTAGCATTTTTTCACTAGGAGATTCTGGGGACTGCAAGGACTGGCCAGGTTATTGTGCTATGGTAATAGAGTAGACCATACTGCCAGCGATTCAACACTAAGTGTCAGGCGGTGGTTAATTAACCTGACAACCCTGATAGCGGTCTTGGTGAAGTCCACAGGGAAGGGTGATGGTCTCCAAGTGGATTAAATCCCACTTGAATACATCTTGATGGAGGGCACCAGCTTCATCAATACTGGCCTGTGGCTGAGGAAGACTTTGTGTGCCAGAAGGGTTCAGGACCAGAAAGTGATTCGCAGAACTGGATCAGTGTTATGGGTGTCACACTGCGATGCGGATGGCAGATGAAAGGCCACGGCATTATATTGGGAGGACAGTCTTCATGGTTGATCGCCATGATGATCACCAATATTTGGGATTGGATAAGGAAGAAGAAGAAGAAAGGCCTCTGCACATACATAGATAATAATAATAATAATAATAATAATAATAATAATAATAATAATAATAATAATAATAATAATAATAATAATAATAATAATAATTTCATGTCAAAAATTATTCTGGGTTGAAAGTATTTTTGCAGAAGAAATTGCTCAGGGAATACCCAAATGAGGCACCTTTCATGTCCCAACAAGCTGGGACAGAGATAGACACTCAATCCGTCATGCAGTACCTGGGTCTTGAACTGCCAACTTGCCAGACTTCCAGCTAACAAGGTGAGCGTCTTAACCACTGAGCCAATGCTGTGTGTGTGTGTGCAGCCCAATAGGTGTGTGTGTGTGTGAGAGAGAGAGAGAGAGAGAGGAGGCTGCAGTTGAGGTTTGAGCCCCGTTCACTGCTTTTGATTCCCTGGGAATTGGTTCACTTTCAACGGGGGGTGGGGGGTGAAGGTAAGTGGGTTGGGGTACAGGGACTGGAGGGGCAAGGGGGCAGGGTGGGTGGGTGTCATTGGTTTCCAGGCCATTTCCTTCCTCAGTCCCTCTCCCCCACCCCACTTACCTTTTGCTGGCTTGGTCTTTCTCCAGCGCGGCTTTGTGAGCAGGGACACTGACTGGGGTGCCATCTCCCTGCTACCTCACTGAAGCCACGGGGGGGGGGGGGGAGAGATGGTGCTCCTCTTCCCACCCACCCCCCAAAAAAACTACGGTGAGGCCGGCACCAGACTCTGGTGCTGCAGGGAGACGATTTTCTCTCCCCACTACCTTGCCGAAGCCGCGGGGTGGGGGGAGAGGAAGGGCTCCTCTTCTCCCCCCCCCAAAAAAAAAAGCTACGGCGAGGCCAGCTCTGGCCTCCGGAGCTGCGGGCAGACAATTTTTTCTCCCTGCTACCTCACCGAAGCCACGGGGGAAGAGGAGGGGCTCCTCTTCCCCCAAAGCTATGGCGAGGCCTTCACCGGCCTTCGCTGGTGGGGCTGAGGGCAGCAAAATTTCAGCACATTGGCAGTTATTTTTTTAACCATGCACACCGGCTTTCCCAGCCTCCTCTGCGATTGCACCCTTCAGCCTCATTGGCTGAGAGGTGGCGTGGCACGGAGGATGCTGAGCCTTGTATTATTTTTTGAGTCGTGTTCATGGGGCGGTTGCCCCTCTCTCGAAGACAGGAACCTTGTGGTGATGCTCCAAGGGTGGTCAGGTAAGTGTAGGCGGCTCGGTAAGGGATAGTAGGGATGGGTGTGGGCGTGCATGCCGGACACTAACGGTTAACGGACCTTCTTATAGGTAAAGATATATATCTTTTCTATGAAAGAAACAACTCTGATAGATTTCAGCAGAATATTGTGTTTCCTCAATATGTGTGTATGCATTTGAATGTTATGGAGAACTTTTAAACAGCCCACTGGCTTTAAGATGAACCATAAAAGGAGAGTCGGGAAACAGCCCAGGGTGTGATCAAAGGAAGCGGGGATGTAGGCTTTGGCTCAGAACAAACCACATCAGATTAAGGGGCCAGTGTCGACAACTGGCACCGAAACAACCTGCAGTCTCTATGTGATCATCCAACCCAACCAGAAGCGTAAAATAGGCTGTGAATCAGGCCACAGTAAAAGCGATTCAGCTTGTCAGTGTAGCTGCAGCCTTACTCAGATCATGCAATCACTAGAGACATATTCCAATCATATCTGCTCCCAAAAGAAATTGTGGTTGTCAGTAGGGATGAGAAAGCTTTGCTTTGTCCTGCAGTTGATTGCCGTAAACTTAAAGTTCTTTTCACCTTAAAAATTTGATTTGTGAATGCTGGTAATTTCTCCAGAAATGAACTGAAATGATATTGAAATGAATCCTCAGCATGGCACAGATCACGTTAAATCTGCTTGCCACATATGCTTTTTTAAATGACGTGTCTTTCTGAATCAAAGTATTAAGAGGAGTGAGCAATCCATGTGATTAAAAGATTTTTCCTGGTCTGAACAACTAGACTTGCCAAGTAAGCATGGGTTTACTTTCTAATCACCAAACATAAAATGCTGCATAATAAGTACAGAGATGGGATGGGTGGGGAGTTCTATAACAAACAAATATCTTTCAGCATCTTAGGGAGCACCACTTCTAAATGTGTGTTAAGTATGATTTAATTCAGGGGTTCTCAAACTACAGTCCATGGGCTGGATCCAGCCCCCAACGCCAATTCATCCGGCCCATGCCACCCTCGTTGCTCTGTATGGACACATTTTACTTCTGTTTCCAGGAGTAACAAGACAGTGTGAGCCAAATGAATTGATGTCAGGGACAGAATGCAGCCCTCAGGCTGTAGTTTGGGCACCCCTGGTTGAAGCAGAGAAAATGGCAGCTTAAAATCTATCTCATCCTGTTGCAAAACAGACTGCAAGGCGTGTTTTACTTCTACTTCTGGTTGGAGGAATCATGTGATCTGCCTGCTGAACCACATGACTGACCCACTGAACCATGTGACAGGCCCACAGACTGAAAAGTTTGGTCACCCCTGATCTAGTTTGATCTCACCGCTAGCTCCGCTGATGCCTGCACCGCCCACCCTTTGGCCAGCCGGGCTAGAGGGGCCGAGAAACACCTGGGGCAAGGCACAGTGAGTTTAAAAGGACTCTCACCGCTAGCTCCGCTGATGCCTGCACCGCCCACCCTTTGGCCAGCCGGGCTAGAGGGGCCGAGAAACACCTGGGGCAAGGCACAGTGAGTTTAAAAGGACTCTCACCGCTAGCTCTGCTGATGCCTGCACCGCCCACCCTTTGGCCAGCCGGGCTAGAGGGGCCGAGAAACACCTCGGGCAAGGCACAGTGAGTTTAAAAGGACTCTCACCGCTAGCTCCGCTGATGCCTGCACCGCCCACCCTTTGGCCAGCCGGGCTAGAGTGGCCGAGAAACACCTGGGGCAAGGCACAGTGAGTTTAAAAGGACTCTCACCGCTAGCTCTGCTGATGCCTGCACCGCCCACCCTTTGGCCAGCCGGGCTAGAGGGGCCGAGAAACACCTGGGGCAAGGCACAGTGAGTTTAAAAGGACTCTCACCGCTAGCTCCGCTGATGCCTGCACCGCCCACCCTTTGGCCAGCCGGGCTAGAGGGGCCGAGAAACACCTGGGGCAAGGCACAGTGAGTTTAAAAGGACTCTCACCGCTAGCTCCGCTGATGCCTGCACCGCCCACCCTTTGGCCAGCCGGGCTAGAGGGGCCGAGAAACACCTGGGGCAAGGCACAGTGAGTTTAAAAGGACTCTCACCGCTAGCTCCGCTGATGCCTGCACCGCCCACCCTTTGGCCAGCCGGGCTAGAGTGGCCGAGAAACACCTGGGGCAAGGCACAGTGAGTTTAAAAGGACTCTCACCGCTAGCTCTGCTGATGCCTGCACCGCCCACCCTTTGGCCAGCCGGGCTAGAGGGGCCGAGAAACACCTGGGGCAAGGCACAGTGAGTTTAAAAGGACTCTCACCGCTAGCTCTGCTGATGCCTGCACCGCCCACCCTTTGGCCAGCCGGGCTAGAGGGGCCGAGAAACACCTGGGGCAAGGCACAGTGAGTTTAAAAGGACTCTCACCGCTAGCTCCGCTGATGCCTGCACCGCCCACCCTTTGGCCAGCCGGGCTAGAGTGGCCGAGAAACACCTGGGGCAAGGCACAGTGAGTTTAAAAGGACTCTCACCGCTAGCTCTGCTGATGCCTGTACCGCCCACCCTTTGGCCAGCCGGGCTAGAGGGGCCGAGAAACACCTGGGGCAAGGCACAGTGAGTTTAAAAGGACTCTCAACGCTAGCTCTGCTGATGCCTGCACCGCCCACCCTTTGGCCAGCCGGGCTAGAGGGGCCGAGAAACACCTGGGCCAAGGCACAGTGAGTTTAAAAGGACTCTCACCGCTAGCTCTGCTGATGCCTGCACCGCCCACCCTTTGGCCAGCCGGGCTAGAGGGGCCGAGAAACACCTGGGGCAAGGCACAGTGAGTTTAAAAGGACTCTCACCGCTAGCTCCGCTGATGCCTGCACCGCCCACCCTTTGGCCAGCCGGGCTAGAGTGGCCGAGAAACACCTGGGGCAAGGCACAGTGAGTTTAAAAGGACTCTCACCGCTAGCTCCGCTGATGCCTGCACCGCCCACCCTTTGGCCAGCCGGGCTAGAGTGGCCGAGAAACACCTGGGGCAAGGCACAGTGAGTTTAAAAGGACTCTCACCGCTAGCTCTGCTGATGCCTGCACCGCCCACCCTTTGGCCAGCCGGGCTAGAGGGGCCGAGAAACACCTGGGGCAAGGCACAGTGAGTTTAAAAGGACTCTCACCGCTAGCTCCGCTGATGCCTGCACCGCCCACCCTTTGGCCAGCCGGGCTAGAGGGGCCGAGAAACACCTGGGGCAAGGCACAGTGAGTTTAAAAGGACTCTCACCGCTAGCTCTGCTGATGCCTTCACATCAGGAACTGTTGTCAGACTTTCTCCCCCTCAGCTGTTTTAGCAGGAAGGGAAGTGGACTGAGTCTTCGTAATGTATTTATTGTATAGTGTTGTGAACTGCTTTGAAATATGTACTGTTTTATCTTGAATTGGGTATTGTTTATTGCTTTGAAATTTGTATATTGCATTATGATGTTTATTATTGTATTACACTGATTTTGTTTTCTAACATTATGTTTATTATTGACTATTGATTATTGTACTGAATTTACTTTTCATGCTTCTTTATTATTGGATTGTATTCTGACGTATTATTTATATCATATTTTATATTGTTTGGCATTATTGTTGTAAACCGCTTCGAGTTCCCTTTATGGGAAGGAAAGTGGTATAGAAGTCTAAACAATAAATAAATAAATAAATAAAATAAAACCTTGGTGGCAAATATGGATGTGTACTATCTCCAGTGAAAGATGAATATGAACTGAATTATGATATTTCTTCATTCCCAGGGTTACCAGAGGACAGACTGATTGGAGTGGTACCATTGATCCAATATGTTAACTCTAACATTAATGGAGAATGATAAGACATGGGGCAAAGAAAAACTCAGAGGGACACTGAGTGGGCAGCAATACAGAAGGAGACCTAAACAAAAAGAAAAGAAGAAAGAAAAATAAGTTGTCTCATTTACTGGGAGAGAATGAATTGAGCTATGGTTTAAACCAGTGTTTCCCAACCTTTGGTTTTTGGACTTCAATTCCCAGAAGCCTAAGTCAATTCCCCAAAGCACTGATCAGCCAATGCATTGACTGAGGTTTCTGGGAATTAAAACCCCCCTGTGGGGCATGGGCCTATGTTGGGAACCACTGGTTTAAAATCTTTTGCAATATCAAATAAATGCCACAAAATCCCACCCACCCTTTTTTTTGTATTCCACATTAATTGCCATGAGCAAAAAAAAGGCTATCAAAATTTTGTCATAAAGATGTTTTTTAAATATATACCTACCTTGGATACCTTGGAGTCGTTGTGAGGAGCATGTGCATTGGTAGACATCTCCATGATGACATTTCGCACATGCAAATGGACCTGAGAAATCAAGTCCATCTTTGTGCGGTTTTTAGCTATTTGGTTATCACGATTTTAAAAGATGATAAAAGGCAACAGTTTCAGGATGTTTGGACTTTCTCCAAAAAGTTCCTTTAAGCTTTACCAAGTGTTAAGTGTCACATGTGCTGTGTCTCCTACATCTGTTACTGGTTAATGACAATTTCCAGCTATCCTGGTGTTCCTTCAGAACCAAAATGTGCACCAAAGCTTACGTTTAAAGGTTTCTCAGAGGTTTTGCAGAAATATTACACTTGTGGGACTAAACCTTAAAGACTTGCCCATCTGACATGGCAGCAGCTAGATGTTTCTGAGAGTTTTATTTTAAAAAGCCACTGTTCCAACCTGCACCTTGGGAGACAAAAACATGAAGCTGCATTCCCCACCCCACCCCCAACCCTCTGATTAGTTCTTGTGGGCCTCAAAAATGTTGATTGAGTTGCTATCTTAGAAGAAAGATGTCAGTCTAGATGGGATGACCCATTAAGGATGGCTTCTTTCGCACTAGATCTGCAGTGGCTTAGTGGTTAAGATGCTGAGTTAGTGAGTTAGACATTTTGAACTCGGATCTGCTGAATCCTAGTCCATCATTCGAAATCTTGCTGTAAGAAGAACAGGACCTGGAAACCTCAAACTAAAACCTAATCCAGAGAAAAATGATATGCACAATGCCTTGTGGGCAGAATATGTTTATCCAGACATCTTCATGTGCTTTTATGCATGAATAGTGCTTATATACTAGCTTGCATATACTGCTTTAAGTGTAAACTAATGAGACATATTTCCAGCAAAGGGCATGTAGAATGTGGACTCCAGAAATATAAGGTCAAGCACCTTGGCCCAGAATGGAGGATAGATTCCAAAACCACCCAATCAGTTTGCCACTCCCAGCACTCTTGCAGAGGAGAAACTAGAGCAGTGATGGTGAACCTTGGCACTCCAGCTGTTCTGGGACTTTAATTCCCAGAAGCCCAAATCTCTGTGAATCCACACAAATGGGTTTACTGCACTTCTGGAGTGCCGTAAACCCATTGTGTATGGATTAACAGATACTTGGGCTTTTGGGAATTGAAGTCCAAGAACAGCTGGAGTGCCAAGGTTCACCATCATGGAACTAGAGGATGTCAACCAGATGGGAGGCCACACTGGCAGAAGCCATTTTGTGGCCTTCAGCTGTCACTTGGGAATGAAGTGGACAACAGTGCCCCCAAACTGGGTGGGCTCCTGAAGGCTTCTCATCCAAAGCTCCTTAAGGGGAACCTCCATCAGAGAAGGTGTGTGGATACACAAACTCTCCCCTTTTTCCAATGGGTCAGTTCCTAAGCAGCAACATAGGGAAAAAGAACAGCAGGCTAAAATGTTAACAGTGCAACAGAAAAACCCCATGAAGCCATCAACACTTGAACAAAGAGAGCAGTGGAGGAGCAAGGTCTCAACTCACTTGCCCAGCTCAACCACAGCATGTTTTTATGGTTTCCAAATGGATCAAAGCAAAGAGTTTCCTTCTGACTTCCTCCTGCGATCACTAGGGAGACGTAGGTAATGCAGAGGTGGGTATCTCATCCTGTATACAACTCTCTCCCTGGTCAGCTGCAATAAACATTGTCATCATGTATGTCTCAAAAAAAAAAGGCTGAGATAAAATGCTGGGGTGGTTTAGTGAACTTGATGAGTGGAAGGTTGGCAGGTCAGCAGTTCGAGACCCAAGCATAGTATTGCATGATGGAATGAGCTGTCATGATCTTGATGAACCAAACTGCATCCACTTTACTTTCTGACTCCATGTTAGGCTACTTGAAGTCAAGGACAGAGCAAAGGTGGGGGCCAGGAGTACTTGGAGAGTCCCAAAGTCCCTAGCCAATCATAAAACACCCCACCTCTACCAGACAGGAGGGGTAGGAGCAGATCTTTCTGATTGGGTATCCTTATCTAATGGGAGGATAAATCTGATTGGAAACTTATCTGATATCGGTGTGGCCCACTTTCATAGGTTTCTCTTATCTGGACCAAACCTCCAAGGTGGAGCAACTTTCCTATTTAAGGAGCTGCATCAAGCCACACAAATCGGGCTCCTAACTCGAGAGCAAGAGTTTAATTAGGACTTTGCTCCCCATATCTGAGAAGAGACTAAACAACTATTGAAATAGCCCTGCCAACGGCTATGCTGGAGGGATACTCTGATTAAGTCTGTATTTCTGTGTTTTCTGTACTTTGTCTTTTTCAGATACTTTGTTAAATAAAACTTTGCTGCTATATGGAAAGAGTGGAACTCAGTATATCAGGCAATACAATTATTATCCAGCTCTCTGCCTCCATGGTACCAATCTAAAACTGCATATTCCCTGGTTAAGAGAATCCACCCTGGGGCTTGAGGACAGGTAGTGAGAGGCTTCAGTAAATGCTGCAGGAGGGAATGTGTGTGACATCTCAAAAAGGAGCAGCTTACTGAACCCACTCAGCCTCCTTGCCAAGGTCTCAGGTCTGCGGATGGTGTGATATGAGCTTCTGTCTCTTTCCCAACTCCTGCCATCCTAGAAGTTTGAAAGCAAGAAATTGCAATTAGTTAAATAGGTACCAATGCCAAGCATCAGGTGGCAGTTAACTAACCTGACAACCCTGAGGACTAACGGCCTTGGGTGCTTTGGTGTATGGGACCAAAGACAACGAACAGCCGAAAGGTTGGCTTAACACAGGTTTATTGCATGATGATCCAGGGGGAACATGAGGTAATGGCGGATGGGTAGCTCAATATATACAGTGGCTATACATTTGAATGTGGCTCCTCGACAGTCTATTGGTTACTGTCCGCGTGACGTCACAGACGGTCACGCCCTTCTTGTCCAGGTGTAGGTGATGGCGGGAATCTTCCCGCGCTGTTGTTTGCTGGTGAGTCTGGGCCAGGAGAGCTTGAACGCTCGCTATTGCCACCAGGTGGTCATTAGCTCGCGTCCTATTGCAAGGGCTACAGTTAAGCAGCTGCTGGTTATAATGTTACACAAGCATGGTTACATTGGATACACGTGAATGGATACATTGTAAAAGGTACAGTCATAGAACACAACATCCCTCCCCCCTAGGATGGGACGAAGTCCCTCAGCCAAGATGGCTTATTGCAAACGCGTTTGGGCCGTGATGTGGGCTGACCCACCCCAGGGGCGCTACTGCTTCCTCGTTCCCTGGTCCCTTGTCCTGAAACTTGTTAGAGGCTTGCCGTGGTTTGGCGGTTTTGGGGGAAGGGAAAAACTCCATTGTGGGCAGACCGGAGACACTCGGGGCTAACGAAAAACCCCTCTTCTCGCTTGGACGGGTGGGGGACCACTCCGCAAAACTTCCCCGGTTCTGAAAATCAAAATCTAACTCTGTTGGGGTATCCGTATTTGTGGGGAGATCCCGCGGGATATCTATGGGATCAGTTTCCCTTCTCTCTGCTGACCGATCCCGCAAGATATCTATGAGGACAGATTCCCTTTCCTCCCCCCTTGGTGGGGACCCATGGCCCCCCTTTCCTCCCCCTTGGGCTGAACGGGTGGGGGAGAACCCTAACGCTGAGTCTTGCGTCCTGCGGTCCATGCCCAGTTCGCCGGGGATCCTGCGCCGGAGCTGGTCTGCGTGCCGCCTCCAGAGTAGACCTGTGCCGGTCTCGACGCGGTACGAGACGGGGCCGGTCTGCTCTAGGATGACGCCCGGTACCCAGGCCGGACCCGCGCTGGCATAATTCCTGCAATACACGGGGGCACCCACGTCGAAACTCTTTGTGCCCTCTATCCCAATGTTCCTCCCCTTTTCCTCTACTCTCGTGGGGTCTAGCCTAGTTAGTATGGTGGTCAGCTTCCTGCGCATCAGCAGCTCTGCAGGGGAGTATCCTGACGCTAGGGGAGTCACTCGGTAGCCTAGCAGAAACTGGCACACTTGATGGTTTAGGTCCCCGGGCCCCATGTGCCGCAGCGCGTCCTTGGTGGTACGCACAAGGCGCTCTACTTGGCCGTTTGTGGCAGGGTGAAAAGGAGCGGAGGTGATGTGCCGAATGGCGTTGATTTCTGTGAATGCCCTGAACTCAGAGGACGTGAAGCAACTTGCGTTGTCGCTTACGAGGGTGTCGGGTAAACCGAACGTGGAAAAGACCCTCCGCAAATGCTTTATGGTTGTGGCCATGGACGTGCTTGTAACCGGAATGACCTCCAACCACTTGGAGAAGGCATCCACCACAAGGAGAAACAGCGTCCCATGAAACGGGCCAGCAAAGTCTACATGAACTCGGGACCACAGCCCCTTCGCCGCGTCCCACTCCCTGTGAGGCAGGCGGGCTTCTTCTGGCCTGGAACTTTGGCAGGGTTCACAAGTGCCGACCATGTGCTCGATGTCGGCGTCTAGCTGGGGCCACCAGAAATAGCTCCGTGCCAGGGCTTTTGAGCGCACAATCCCAGGGTGACTGATGTGCAGGAGTTTGAGTACCCTCGGCCGTAAGGACGCCGGGATCACTACTTGCTGGCCCCACAGAAGGCACCCCCTCTCAAGGGACAACTCTAACTTCTTTCGGAAAAATGGGTCGAACTCCGCTGCCGGGGAGGACGCTGGCCACCCTTTCTGCACCCAGGAGCTAACCCTTGCTAAAATGTTGTCCTTTCCGGTCGCCTTGGCGATGTCGGCGGGCAGTATTGGGGGCGAGTCGAGGACTTCTATCATCAGTACCTGATGGTCTGGCTCCTGCCCGCCCACGTGGCTGTTCTCTTGGGGAAGGGGGGACCTCGATAGAGCGTCCGCATGGCTGATCTCCCTCCCGGGCCTGTACACTAACGCGTGCTGATACGTGTTGAGAAAAATGGCCCACCTAAGCATCCTAGGGGACAGGATCTGTGGTGTGGGCTTATCTGCGGTAAAAATGCCTAGCAGGGGCTTGTGATCGGTCACGATTGTGAAGGGGCGGCCATACAGGAAGTCGTGGAACTTTTTTGTTCCCGCAATTATCGCTAATGCTTCCCTGTCTGTCTGGGTGTAGTTTCTCTCCGCTTGGGACAGGGACCTGGAATAGAACGCTATCGGGGCCTCCCTTCCGTTTTCCAGCATGTGGCACAGCACCGCCCCCACCCCCACCGGGGATGCATCACAGATCAGGACTACTGGCCGCTTGGGGTTGAAATGGGTGAGGATGGCGTCAGACGCCAGAAGCTGCTTTAGCTCATTAAATGCCCTCTCTTGCTGGTTGCCCCACTTCCATGCCTCGTCCTTTTTAAGCAGCCTGTGCAACGGCTCGGCCACAGCTGCTTTCCAGGGAAGGAAGGAGTGATAAAAGTTCAGCAGCCCTAGGAACGACTGCAACTCGGGCTTGGAGGTGGGGCGAGGGGCTTGTTTGATGGCGGCTACCTTAGACTTGGACGGCCTAATTCCCTCAGGAGTGACACGGAACCCTAGGAATTCGACCTCGGTCGCGAAGAAAACGCATTTATCTTTGCGCAGTCTCAACCCCGCCTTTTCGAATATCGCCAGAACCTTGCCCAACCTCTTTGCCAATTCGGCCTGACTCCCCCTCGTTATCAATACGTCATCAAAATAAGGCAACACCCCCTCGAGCCCCTTCAGGAGGCGTTCCACGAGTGACTGGAAAATTCCAGGCGCCGAGTTTACGCCGAATTGAAGGCGCGTCACCTGGACCGCCCCCTTATGGGTGATTATAGTTTGTGCAGCAGCGGCAGCTGGGGTCACCGAGAGCTGCTGGTAGGCTTGTGCTAAGTCGAGCTTAGCGAAACACTTTCCCCCATGCAACTTGGCCAGCAAATGGCTGACTACCGGCACCAGATACGCATTAGGGCGAATGGCCTTGTTGATGGTGCACTTGTAATCAGCGCATATGCGCACCTCCCCGTTGGCCTTCAGTGCTGTTACAATTGGAGTTTCCCACTCCGCAGAATCAACAGGAACAAGAATCCCCTGGCCCACCAATTTGTCCAGTTCCGCCTCTATTTTGTCCTTGAGCGCGAATGGCACCCGGCGCGGTTTGAGTCTTATCGGGCGGACCTCAGGGTCTAGGTCGAAGGCTACTGGGGGTCCCTTAAATTTCCCAAGTCCCTTCTTGAAGACTTCGGGGTGCGCGTCGCACACCTCCTGAATCGGGTCAGTCCCAACGGCAACGGCATGCACCCCCCCCATTGAACAAACCCAGGGGCTGGAACCATTGAGTCCCGAGGAGGCTGCAATTCCCCCCTTTGAGGACAACTAGGGGGAGAGTCGCGGCGTGTTTCTTAAATCGGACCTTAAAATTCCCAACCCCCAACACCGGAATGAAGTTCCCTTGCACGTCCCGTAGCGTGGACCTCAAAGCTTTGAGTTTGGGCCGCACGTGGGGGGCAATTCTCAGAAACTCCTTCTGGGGAATGATGGAGTATGAGGAACCCGAGTCAATTTCCATCCTAATGGGGGCCCCTTGTACTAGTACCTCAACAAAATAACGGGGGTGTCCCGCGGACACGCTGAACACCGGTGCGTCGTCCTCGCTGTCGTCGGCAATGCGGCCCACGCCGTCTCGCTTCCTCGTGGCCTGGGTGCCGTCCTTGGGTCCCGCCGCGCGGTCTCTCGAGCTCTTCCGGGCCTCGCGCCGTTTCCTGCAGACCTTGGCGATGTGCCCGCGGCGGCCGCAGTTGTGACACTCGGCCTTTCTGAAGGGGCATTTGGCGCGGTCGTGGTTCGCTCCGCAGCCGTCGCAACGCCGCCCTTCTTTCCGGACCTTCCGGACGTCCTCGTCGTCGCTGCTCTCCACGGGCGACTTCGAAACTCGCCGGGCCGCGTGCACTGGAACGTGCACCGAAGCCTCTGCCTTGCCCGTCTTTGGCCGCCAGTCCTGGAGCTCCTGGACCCCGGCCTTCGTAGCTTCCGCGGCTTGTGCCTCCTTTAGGACCTCCTGCAACGTGGGGGGTGGCTCGCGGTTCATCAATGTGCGCTGAGTTTCGGCATCGCTCAGGCCGCACAACACGCAGTCTCTTAGTGTGATTTCTACGTTCTCCCATTTGCATGGGCCGGCCGCCAGTCGCAGGGCCACTGCGAAGTCGGCGACCGTCTCTCCGGGCACTTGGACTCGCCTCCAAAACGCGCTCCGAGCGGGGAACATCGCCGTCGAGGGCCGGAAGTACTCACGCAGCATGTGCATGAGCTCTTTCACCTTGAATTCACTCGCCCTCCTCGGCGCGATCAGGTCCACCAAGACCCTCTTGGTGTCTGGCCCCAGCATCCGGGTGAAGATGGCCCTTTTCTTTGCCTCATCCGTGACTTCGGATTCCACCAGGGCTCCCTGGAAGTCCATCTCGAAGATGTCCCAGTCTGCCGGTCTCCTGATTTCGAAACCGGCGCATGTCTTGGTCCCGTGGGCAGCCATATCCCACCTTCGTCGCCAATTTGGTGTATGGGACCAAAGACAACGAACAGCCGAAAGGTTGGCTTAACACAGGTTTATTGCATGATGATCCAGGGGGAACATGAGGTAATGGCGGATGGGTAGCTCAATATATACAGTGGCTATACATTTGAATGTGGCTCCTCGACAGTCTATTGGTTACTGTCCGCGTGACGTCACAGACGGTCACGCCCTTCTTGTCCAGGTGTAGGTGATGGCGGGAATCTTCCTGCGCTGTTGTTTGCTGGTGAGTCTGGGCCAGGAGAGCTTGAACGCTCGCTATTGCCACCAGGTGGTCATTAGCTCGCGTCCTATTGCAAGGGCTACAGTTAAGCAGCTGCTGGTTATAATGTTACACAAGCATGGTTACATTGGATACACGTGAATGGATACATTGTAAAAGGTACAGTCATAGAACACAACAGGTGCCAAAGTCCACAGGGAAGGGTGATGGTCCCCAAGTGGATTAAATCCCACTTGAATCCATCTTGATGGTGGGCAGCAGCTTCATCAATCCTGGCCTGGGGCTGATGAGGACTTTGTGTGCCAAAAGATCTCAGGACCAGAATGAGACTCACAGAACTCGATCAGCAGTACGGGTGGGTCATACTGCAATACTGAAGACAGATGAAAGGCCATGGCATTATATTCTCAGGGCAGTCCTCATGGCTGAGGATCACCAATATTGTCATGAGGATCACCAATATTCAGAATCATATAAGGCACATGAAGAAGAAGTAGGTACCACTTTGGTGGGAAGGTAAACAGTGTTCTAGTCATGCCTGCCACATGTCCAGAGAAACGTCTGCAGACACAGACATTAATTTCATTTCATTTATTAGATTTCTATACCACCCTACTCAACAAATGTGACTCAGGGCAGTTCACAGAACCACAACATCAGATACTACAGTACAGAAAAATACAGAGGCATAGAATAAAATACAATAGCATAAAATACAGTAAAATACCATAACAACAAAATAATATTGCAAAACAGTGAAAAGAAACAGTATGTTTTTTCTGATCAAAAATAATAAAGTCACAAACCACACGAAAAGTTCACAAATGGATAATCTCTTTGGCTGTAAACATAGATGAGCATTGAACCCTAGAGTCAGATATGACTGACTCTATACATGTCATATATATATGACATGGACTAACAGGACTAACAGACACAATCTAACTCTCCCCCCCTTTTCCGTTTCCTTCCCCACCACCCACCCACCCACCCACCCATCACATAGGTCAGGGGTGCCTACACTTTTTGAGCTGTGGGTCAGTCACATGGTTCAGGGGGCCAGTCACTTTGGCCCAAGGGCCAGAACCATGAAGCCCCATGAAGCCCTCATCACTCCTGGAAGCGGAAGTTTCGCTTCCGGGAATGACAAGGGCTTCGTGAGCCGGAAAATTGGCATCGAGGGCTGGATCTGGCCTATGGGCCATAGTTTGGGCACCCTGACATAGGTGTTTGCTTTCAGCACCTAGCCACATGTGTGAATGGCTGTCTCTCCATCAGATATTGAGCATCCAATATGGAAGGAGGGTTTCCTCTTTCTGCCGCCATCACCCCCCTCCCCCTCTTTTACAGGTGGCAAGGCTGCATGTGTCTCGGCTCTGTATCTGGCTTTCTCTGGGATAAGGAAAAACCATCACAGAAGTGCCAACCTGTCATCTGAAGCTATGCTCAAATTCATTTTGCATAATATGAATGGGATGCGCAAGTAAGTAGTTCAGTGCCTCATGCTGTATTAGTGTTCTGCTCAGGGCACTATAGACTCAAATCTCATTAAATATGGCTGTTTGAAATGACTTAGACATTGAATGGCATTGGGTCTGTATTATCAGCACTTACAGCAGGTCCAGAGGCTCATTGTCTGGGTTGTATCAATGCACAGTTACACTACCTTTCTTCACTTATCTGAGAAAAGCTCTCACTAGTTAAAATTAGAAATGCCCTGACAGTGGATTATCTCTTGCTTCCTCCTACCCATAGGTGAGATGGTAGAAATCCCTGCCTTTCTTTCTTTCTTTTTTTCATGAGGTAATAATTACCAACCTTTTGGAGGAAGAAAATGGTCTGTCTTTGCATTTCAGATATAATGCACCATGGGCCTTCTCATCGCACGATTCAACGCTCAGTGACTCGTCACAAAGAGACAAGTACAAGTGTCGTGTTGCATGAGAAATGGGAAGCCTGCTGTCTCCAGTATCATCTTTGCTGATGAACACACAGGCCGCTGTTAAAGGGACAATGGATGCCTTCCTCCTCCTCCTCCTCCTCCCAGTCCCCTGCTTCCAAATCCCTTTAGATCTGCATCAATAAAACAAAACCAGAGCAGCAACAATCACAAAAAATCCCCTCAGACACAGGACACTGGATTGGCCACCTGTGCATCCTCTTCTTTGTTTGTCTGTGACATCGGAGGAATGCAGGCCCATTCCTTGGAGGCACATGCCTGCTCAAAGGGGCAGGAGTCTGCAAAGGCTTATGCCCCATAAAAACTCTGTGGGGCCATAATCCAGTTGCATTGCTCTGCTGGCACAAGAATAGGAACATTGCTGGCAGCGGCAGGTTGCTAATAATTAAAAGGGTCCCTTGCTTCATTTTCCAGATTATGAGTGACTTTATCTTATTGGGCATGGGTCATGTACAACCCAAAATCGAAGCAGAAACTCGTTAATTAGGAGCACTCTGGTGCCACCAATGACAATTTGCTGCTGCCAGCGGCAGGTTTTGATTGGTTGATTTCCATGCTTATTCTGTCGGTGAAGCTACAAAAGAGGGTGTGACCCTTTATTTGTTAAGGAGCTGCACTATTTATTTATTTATTATTTTGGTAGCAACAGACTGACATGGATAGCCTCACATAACTTTTAAATTGGTTGCAATCTAGTATGAACTAGAAAGGGTAGGCAAGTGGCATGAGTAAACCATCTGAGGATGGTTTAGAGCAATAAAGTTCCATTAACCTTACAAAAGAACTGCTCCTCATTGTTGACACAGCAGATCAAGCTCCTTACAAGTTTATAGGTCTTATTGGCAGGGGAAAGGGCTCTGTGGGAGGAATTATATGATTCACACACTTACTTCCCAGTGTGCCACTATACTGAGATGGCCAGATGGCATTGTTGATGCAGTGGGCGTAGATCTGGGCAGACTACGGAGGATGGCAGATGACAGAGGAGCCTGGTGTGCTGTGGTACATGGAGTCACAGAGGGTTGGACACAATTGCAACTTCTTGGTACTTCCTCCAGAATTCCCTATCTGTTCCAAAGAGCTCTCCATGTCACAAAAGTAGCCTGCTGCATTAAGTGTGGAGGGAAATGGGGTCCAACGTAGCATGGGAACAATTTTCAATGGGCAGGCCAGCCATCTTCTGCCCATAAAAGAAAGGGGGAACCATCTGGAATATTTTTGGACCATCTATTGTCCCCATCATTGTAATCACAAACATACCCCCTACACACACACACACACACACACACACACACACACAAAGAGAGAAGCCTGCTGGAGAAGGAGTCTGAACTCCTTTCCACTCCTTATTTGCCTGCTCTATAGTTCTGCTCCAATAACTTTGCAACCAGAAGGAAAGGGTGCTCATTTTTAGTTGTGTTGGAAAAAAATAAGAGATTCTGGTGACACCATATAGATGCTACCTGGGAAGGATGCTTGTGAAACTCACTCAGACAAGTTTATTTTTCACACAGACAGGCAGACAAACATAAATACACAAAGTATTTGTGGTTGTCCTGGAACTTCAGAAAGATGGCCTCTTTGGTGTTCAGGGAAGCAAGATGATAGAAGCAGCCGTATGCTGGCTAGCACAACTTTATTGCATGATGTACAGTTCGAACACGAGGTAATGGTGGCAATACAACTCCTTTTATACAGTCACTATACATTTGAATATGGGTGCACGGTAGCCTATTGGCTACTGTCAGCGTGACGTCATCCGGAGTCCTGCCCTTCTTGTCCAGGTGTATCCGTGGCGGGAAGGTTTCCCGCGGCTGTGCATGATTGGGGAATTTGTACCATGTGAGTTGAATGCTCGCTACTCCCATCTCTGGTAGCAAGCTCGCATCCCAATAGCAGCTGGATACAATGTGTTCTTTACAAATGGCTTAAGTATACATTTCCTGTAGAACCGGTTACATTTAACTTAAAGGCATAACATAGCAGTTACATTCCATACTATTCCATACACAACACCCCTCCCCCCTAGGATGGGACGAAGTCCCTCAACCAATGTGGTTTCCCGCATGTGTGTTTGGGACGTGCAGCTGCTGTGCTTGGTTCGGGGGCCCTCGCACTTCTCTGATCTCTTGGTTCTTGCCCTGCAATAGGAGGGATGGATTCGTTAGCGGTTTGCCGTGGTTGTACAGCCCCTGACTGAAAACGTGGGAAACTGGGGTTTTGCATTTGCGCCGGCCCTGACTAGGGAGCCCTTGACTGAAAACGTGGGGTAGGGGTGAACTCTAATGTCGAGAAACTGGGAGCTCCTGGGACTAACGAAAAACCCCGCTCTTCACTCGGACAGGTGGGGGACCACTCCGAACCCCCCCCCCTGGTTCTGAAACTCAAAATCAAACTCTTCCTCCCCATCAAATTCGTTCCTCTCTTCCAAAGTATCCCTGGTGTCCAAGGGATATGGATTTGTATCAACCCCCCCCCTAGTTGGGGATCGCCAATCCACATTTGTACCCGAGGGGTACCCTGTGTCTCCCCCTTGGGATAAGCAGGTGGCTTATCCTGAATCCTGTGGCTGCATGTCTGTGTCCTGCCTATTGGTAACCCTATGCCTGAATTGATTGGCGTGCCTTCTCCAAAGTAGACCTGTGCTGGTCTCCACACAGTATGAAACTGGCCCCGTTTGTTCAATGACTACTCCCGGGACCCAGGCCGGCCCTGCGGCTGCATAATTCCTGCAATATACAGGCTCTCCTATTCCGAAGCTTTTGGTATTTCCTATTTCAATGTTCCTCCCTTTATCCTCCACCCTTGTGGGATCCAACCTAGTTAGAAGCGTTACCGGTTTCCTACGCATGAGGAGCTCTGCAGGCGAGAGCCCCGACGCAAGTGGCATCACCCTATAGCACAGCAGGAACTGGCACAGTTGCAGGTTCAGGTCCCCGGGGCCCATGTGCCACAATGCCTCTTTTGTAGTTCGTACCTGGTGTTCTACCTGGCCATTTGTTGCGGGGTGGAACAGGGCAGAGGTGATATGCCGGATGGCATTTTTCTCAATGAATGCCTGAAATTCCGCAGATGCGAAGGTACTGGCGTTGTCGCTCACAAGCACGTCTGGTATCCCGAAACAACTAAACACCCTGCGCAATTGCTTTACGGTTGCGACTGACGAGGTGCTGGACATTGGAATCACCTCCAACCACTTGGAGTAAGCATCCACTATTAGCAGGAAAAAGGGTTCCCCTGAAGGGACCTGTGAAATCTACATGTACCCAAGAACACGGCCCTCGGGCCATGTCCCATTCTCTATGAGGAAGTCGGGACTCTTCAGGTCGAGAACTTTGGCAATTCTTACACTTGATGACCATGTGCTCTATGTCAGCATCCATTTGGGGCCACCAGAAGTAGCTTCTGGCCAGAGATTTAGAGCATACACTCACGGGGTGGCTGACGTGCAGTAGCTTGAGCACCCTTGACCTCAATGACTCGGGAATGACCACCCGCTGGCCCCATAAGAGGCAGCCCCTTTCTGTGGAAAGCTCATCCCTTTTTCTAACATAAGCCATGAATTCCTCCCCGGAGGAAGTCATTGGCCACCCTTTCTGAACCCAAGAGCTCACTAGGGAAAGGGTCTTGTCCTTCACCATGGCTTTGGCGAGGTCTGCGGGAACTATCGGGGGTGAGTCAAGGGCTTCGATCGGAAGCACTTGATGATCTCACTCCACCTCGCACTCAGGGTCTCCTAACTGTGGCAGGGTGACCAGGAAAGAGCATCTGCATGGCTAATGTCTTTCCCCGGGCGGTGGACCAGCGTGTGCTGGTATGCATTGAGAAAGATAGCCCATCGGAGCATTCTGGGGGACAGAATCTGTGGTGTGGGCTTGCCTGTGGTGAAAATGCCTAGTAGGGGTTTGTGGTCAGTCACAATGGTGAACGGTCGACCATACAGGAAGTCGTGGAACTTCTTTGTACCAGCAACTATGGCGAGAGCCTCCCTGTCCGTTTGCGCGTAGTTGTGCTCTGCCTGTGAAAGTGATCTGGAGTAGAACGCAACTGGGGCTTCCCGCCCATTGTCTAACACATGGCACAGCACTGCCCCCACCCTGACCGGTGAGGCGTCGCAGACTAAAACTACGGGCTTCCTGGGGTCAAAGTGGGTCAGGACTGCTTCTGAGGATAGAAGCCACTTTAATTCTTTAAATGCCCTTTCCTGACTGTCTCCCCACCGCCAAACTGCATCCTTCTTAAGTAACTTATGCAGTGGCTCTGCAACTGACGCCTTCCTTGGCAAGAAGGAATGGTAGAAATTCAGGAGCCCAAGAAATGACTGCAACTCCGGTTTCGCGGTGGGGCAAGGGGCATTTTGGATAGCCGTAACCTTCGATTCAGAGGACTTTACTCCATCGGGGGTTATTTTAAACCCAAGGAACTCAACCTCCCTTGCTAGGAACACACACTTGCTCTTTTTTAACCTCAACCCCACTTCTTCGAAAATCGACAGAACTTTGTCCAATCTCTTAGCCAGTTCCGACACACTCTCCCCCGTTATCAGTATGGCCATTTGTTGTGGGGTGGAACAGGGCAGAGGTGATATGCCGGATGGCATTTTTCTCAATGAATTCCTGAAATTCCGCAGACGCAAAGGTACTGGCGTTGTCGCTCAGTATGTCATCAAAATATGGGAGAACCCCGGGGAGCCCCTTTAACAAATGTTCCATGAGGGACTAGAAAACCCCAGGGGCCGAATTTACGCCGAACTGCAGGCGCGTGACCTTAAAAGCCCCTTTGTGGGTTACAATTGTCTGCACAGCAGTGGCAGCTGGAGTTACGGTCAGCTGTTGGTACGCCTGCACCAAATCCAATTTAGCGAAAAACTTTCCCCCGTGCAACGTGGCTAATAGGTGGCTAACAACCGGCACCGGGTATGCATTTGGGCAGATTGCCTTATTTATCATACATTTATAATCTGCACAAATCCTAACCTCCCCGTTACGTTTCAAAGCAGTCACAATAGGAGTTTCCCACTCTGCAGAGTCCACTGGTACCAAAATCCCCTGGCCCACCAATTTGTCCAGTTCCGCCTCTATTTTGTCCTTGAGGGCAAATGGGACCCTTCTTGGCTTGAGCCGAATGGGTCAGATTTCTGGGTCCAGGTCAAATGAAACTGGGGGCTCCTTGAATTTCCTGACCCCTTCTCGAATACCGCCGGGTGTGCATTGAAAGCATCCTGGATGGGGTAGGACCCGACAGCATGAATACCCTCTATTGAAATTCCTAGGCTTGAACCACTGTGTTCCCAGGAGACAGCAACCCCCCTCTTTCAGGACTACTAAGGGCAGCTTCCCCCTATGGTGTTTAAATTGTACCTTGCATTCCCCCACCCCCAACACTGGGATTCCAACCCCTTGAGCGTCCCGCAAATGAGTCTTTAAGGCCTTGAGTTAGGGTCGCTCATTGGGGGAATATGCAGGAACTCCTGCTGGGATATAATGGAGTAGGAAGACCCCGAGTCTATTTCCATCCTAACTGGGACCCTTTGCAACAGTACCTCAACAAAAAAGGGGGTGCCCGAAGGACACGCTGTGAACAGCTGCACTGCTGTCACCGCAAACCCGCCGGTACATGCGATGCACTTCTGGGTCGCTGTCATCGGAAACTCTCCTCGGGGGACGTTCCGCTGGGCCCTTGTACTCTCCTTGCTGTCATCTGCATACTTTGGCAATGTGGCCCTTCCGTCCACAGTTGTGGCACTCGGCCTTCTGGAACAGGCACTTGCTTCGGTCATGGGATGCCCCACAGCCATCGCAATGGTGACTTTCCTTGCCATGCTTCTCAGTCGCCGCCTTCCGCACCTTTTGGATGCCCTCATCCTCACTGGCCTCCGAGGAGGAGGGTGATGCTGGGGATCGATGGTCCCACCAGGCCGCTTGTAATGGAGTCGATGCCCCGTCGGTTGGTGGGGCCCTTGCCTTGAACAGCTTGATTCCGGCCCTCATGGCTTCAGCCACCTGTGCTTCCTTTAGGACCTTGTGGAACATCACATCGTGGCTGTGGGTCATCAGCTTTCGTTGGATCTCCTCGTCCCGCAGACCGCAGAGCAAACAGTCCCTGAGGGTGGTCTCCAGGTCTGCCCACTCACATGGGCTTGCCGCCACGTGGAGGGCTGCCGCAAAATCGGCCACAGACTCAACCGGTTGCTGGTCCCGTCTCCCGAAAGCAGCTCTGGCCGTGAAGATCGACACGGTCAGTTGGAAGTGCCCCCACAACGCTGTTAGCAGGTGCTTGACCGGGACCTCTTTCACCTTCCTCAGTGCCACCAGGTTGACCAGGAGCTTCACCGCATGGTAGCCCAACTTCGTGATGAGCTGGGCGTGCTTTTCCCCCTCATCGGTGATTTCGGCTATCACCAGCATGCTGTGGAAATGCATTTTGAACCATTCCCATTAGTCCGGCTGGCTTATGTCAAAGATTGGTTGCGTCTTGTTCCCATGGGAAGCCATATCCTACCTTCATCACCAATTTGGTGTTTAGGGAAGCAAGACGATAGAAGCAGCCGTATGCTGGCTAACACAACTTTATTGCATGATGTACAGTTTGAACACGAGGTAATGGTGGCAATACAACTCCTTTTATACAGTCACTATACATTTGAATATGGGTGCATGGTAGCCTATTGGCTACTGTCGGCGTGACATCATCTGGAGTCCCGCCCTTCTTGTCCAGGTGTATCCATGGCGGGAAGGTTTCCCACGGCTGTGCATGATTGGGGAATTTGTACCATGTGAGTTGAATGCTCACTGCTCCCATCTCTGGTAACAAGCTCGCATCCCAATAGCAGGTGGATACAATGTGTTCTTTACAAATGGCTTAAGTATACATTTCCTGTAGAACCGGTTACATTTAACTTAAAGGCATAACGTGGCAGTTACATTCCATACTATTCCATACACAACAGCCTCCCTTATTCGAAATCCAGTTGTGTCCGACTCTAGGGAGCAGTGCTCATCTCCATTTATAGCCAAAGAACCAGTGCTGTCTGCATCTGCAGGCATTTCCGTGGCCATGTGGCAAGCACGACTAGAAGCTAGAGTGTACAAAACACTGCTGCCTTTCCCACTGAAGTGGTACCTATTTACCTACTTCCATTTTTCTTGCTTTAGAACTGCTAGGTTGGGACAGACAATAGGAGCTCACTCTGTCGTGCAGCACTCAGGTCTCAAACTGCTGATCTGCCAGCCTTTCGGTCCTTGAGCTCAGGGCCTTAACCACTAAGCCACAGCAGCTCTTTCAGAAAGATGAAGTCACTGCAAAAATGCAGCTTTATCATTTGAGAGACTGTGCATCAGACCTCTCTTCCTCTTCATTCTTTTTAACATTGAAGGTCACCTGTAGATACTAAGGCCTGTTTTTTTGTGTGTGTGTTTTTGTAACCTATTGCCTGATGGAGAGAACTAAAGATCTTTTTAATTCCCACAGGGATTTTTATACCCTTTTTATAGTTGGCCTCATAAAAATGTCCATATAATATGGATTTTGGAATTACTCTTCTAGGTAGCAGGGCTACTTCTGCTGATTTAGCCAATGATGGTTTTACCACTATCATCAGGGACAATTTGCTGCACAGGGCAGCTGCTTGTCTAGCATGCCTACATGTGCTAACGTCTTTGCTGTGCCATTGGGACAGTTAGATACTGAGCTATAAATGGCAATTTTGGCACAAGGTCAAGCAGCAGCATCTCTCACCCACCCTCTCTCAGGCATGGGCATATCCACCAAGTCAAGGAAGGAAGGAAGGAAATAGAGTGTCCTTCCAAAAGAAAAATAAAGTGTATGCCAGAGATCAGCCGGGGGGGAGGGTAGCATGGTGGTTTCATGGTTAAGACACTGAGCTTGATGACCAGAAGGGCAGTAGGTCCATAGTTCAAAACCTGAGTGTTGCATGACGGAGTAAGTGCTTGTCATCTGTCCCAGCTCCTGCCAACCTAGCAGTTCAAAAGCAAGAAATTGCAAGTAGACAAATAGGTATCTCTTTGATGGGAAAGGCAGCAGTGATCCAGGTGCTTTGCTGTGTAGTCATCCTTAGTCAGACCACGGAAACGTCTGCAGATGCAGATAGTGCTGGCTCTTTGGCTGTAAATCAAGATGAGCACCACCCCCTCAAGTCAGACATGACTGGCTTTCAAGCAATGGCAACCTTTACCTTCCGTAGAGAGAGAAAAGGGGTTGGGGGAGCGAGTAGGAATTTGTCCTTCATTTTTCTAACACCCACCAGTAGAAACATCTCTAGATTTGGGCACTAAATTTGGTAGTCCAGGGGCAAAGCCCCTGTTGTCCTTCTCTAGTATGATTTGCTTTTTCAACTTGATAATTTCATTCATTCACTCATTCATTTATTTTTACCTCCTCCTTCTCCAAAGAAGGGCCCAAACGTGGGCCTGCCTTGCTTGTGGTGTAATGCCGAAGCAACCAGCATATTTTATCTGATCTGTCAGTTATAATAAAGACTTCTCTCCCCACCCCAATTCATTGCATGGTCAGCAGGATGTATAGAGATCATTTTGAGGCAACCACACGATCCCTGAATTTCATCTTACGAATAGAGCCTTGACAAATCCAACTGAGGGACTGCGGTGGCTTCATGGTTAAGATGCTGAACTTGATAACTGGAAGGTCAGCAGGTCAACAGTTTGAGACAGGGCCGCAGCCATGGTTCTAGATGTGGGTGGGCAAATATTTTTTCAGGATGGGTAAGAATGTCATATATATGTGTCATATATATATAAGCAGCTGGGAGTTTGAGGGTGGGCTAACTGCTAACTCAGGGTGGGCAACGACCACCCTGAGCACCCCCTGGCTACGCCCCTGGTTTTAGACCTGAGTGCTGCATGACAGAGTGAGTTCCTATCTCTGTCCCAGCTCTGGCCACCCTAGCAGTTTGAAAGCAAGAAATTGCAAGTAGATAAATAGGTACCACTTCAGTGGGAAGGTAAAAAGTGTTCCATGCACTCTGGTGTCTAGTCATGCCTGCCAAATGCAGACAGTCCTGCCTCTTTGGCTATAAACAGAGATGAGCACTGAACCATAGAGCATAACCGTCAAGCGTCACTCCAGAAAATACGGGAATTGCTCCGGCCTGCGTGCGCATGCACAGCAAAAACTCCTGTGTGCAAATTCATAACTCCTTTGTGCATGCACAGAACACATTTGCGCATGCGCAGATGGGTTCTGCATGTGTGTGTGTGCACAGAAACCCCTTTCTCCACTGTTCTAAATACGGGACAGTGCCAGGAAAGTGGAACAACGTGTGCCAAAATACAGGATTTACCAGCCAATCCAAGATACTTGACAGGTATGCCCTAGAGTTAGATACGACTGGCTTTCGAGCAATGGCAACCTTTACCCTTACTTGAATCTTGCCCACTTTTGGTGTCGTATCTGAATCTGACTAATTTCTTTGACACCCTTCTCCAATTTAGAAAAGTATTTTACCCGCTTTAAAATGTGGGATCCTAAAAATTAATGGCCTCAAAGATGGCCTGAACCAAAGGGACTGCTTCTTCAGCTCCCTCCCCCCCCTTGGTGAAGTTAAACTATAAATTGCTTATGGCAGAGAGCCAGCACTTATTTAACTCATTTCATATGAAAATGTAGCCCTCACACCCACCTTACTGTTCAGTATGGGTGAATTAAAAGGGTTAGATGAGCGCATTTTCAAACCTATGCATATACGCTCCCAAATGAATGCATAATATGGAAGACATGCTTCATTTTGTAGAGGAAGATCTTCAGTTTATTCATGATCGTACCTTGGAGATAAGTTATGTAACAGAATTACTCACTGTCTTGTCTAGCTAAATGTAAGTGGATTCAGATCAATAGAAAACCCAGCAATTAATACAGTATACTTTCCATTGCATTGCGGATTATAAACCAAGAGTCCCACCAACACTGTTTTCCCTTCCTATGATGTTCTGTTAAAACTAACATTTTGTTACTGCATCCTGCTGGGATTTCTTTTTTACTCCTTATAAAAAGGGGCCTCTTTATCACCATTGTTTTGATCTGGTGGGTTGGTGAAGAGTGATCATCACATCAAATATCATAAATTTTATATGATAATAAAATTTATTGAAATGACACAAAGACAACAGGCAGTAGTTAGTCTTAGAAAGAGTGGAAGCAAATGTATTGAATAAAAATAATAGTAACAGTAATAGGAAGAATCATGAAAAGCAATGGCAAAGTATTACAGGGAGTATTTAGAAGTGTGCATGTTGAGATATGCTCATGTGGCCAAATTACTCATGCAATTCTAATAATGTAAAAGTAAAGGTCGCCATTGCTTGAAAGCTAGTCTTATCTGACTCTAGGGTTTAGTGTTCATCTCTGTTTATAGCCAAAGAACCAACACTGTCTGTACTTGCAGACGTTTCCGTAACCATGTGGGAGGCATGACGAGACACTGGACTGCATGGGACACTGTTACATTTCCCACCCAAGTGGTACCTTTTTATCTACTAGCAATTTCTTGCTTTTGAACTGCTAGGTTGGCAGGAGTTGGGGCAGACGATAGTTGCTCACTCTGTCATACAGCACTTGGGTCTGCCGACCTTTCAGTCATCAAGCTCAGCATCTTAACCACTAAGCCACTGCAGTTCCTTGAATTCTAGTAGAGAACTGCAACTATGTAAATAAAGTATAGCTGTCTGGAAAGTTCAGTGGTTTAGGTATCTGGCTGTGGAGCCAGAGTTTGGGAATTCAGTTCCTCACTGTGCATCCCAGAAGACCCAGCCTGTGTAGCCATGGGCAAAGTGCACTGTCCCAGGAACCCCATAAGAAGGAAACAGGAAACTACTTAATATTGTCAATAATTCTAAATAATCTATTCTCTAGCTAGAAAATCATAGAAAAGGTAATCATAAACCAAAATTGATTTGATGACACACAATTATTATTATTATTATTAAAGTATAATATTAGTATATTAAGCAAAGTGGAAATAATGAAAAATATCCATAAAGTCTCCTAGAACACCCACCAGGCCCATTACCTTAACATAATATAAGAAAAACTGTATTAAATATTAAAATCCAATTGGGTCTGGTATCCTCTGTAGTCTAGTTAGTTGAAACATTCTAAAATCCCAGATATAAAAGGGCTGCATATCCACCATTGTAAAGTTTAGAATTCTTAGATGGTTATAGCAACAAGTTCAAAAACACTATTTCCAAGAAGATTCTCCAGGAAATGTCTCTTTCAAATGCTCAGAAACAATTCCCAAAAGGTGAGGAAAATCAAAGAATAGAAAATAATAAATATCTATCATGAAATTTAGCACGACAGCTGACTTCAAAAGACAAAGTGGTTGGCTTCTTTTTCCTTTTAAAAAGCTAGGTGTATTCAAAGCACCAGCAAAGAAAGTTGCAGTTGAAACAGAAAGAAAATCTAACTAGGATCTCTCTTTCTCTATTCTTCCTAGGAATTGCTTTTCTCTCTGTCTTGAGAAAACACTTCAAACAAAAAGCATCAGAAGAACTAGACAAAGATACCTGTCAAACCAACCCAACTTTCTATCTGTTTTCTCAAGCAGAGTAATTTCTTCCCAATTCTATCTAAACCTTCAACATCTAGTAACACCTCCCAAAATCTGACTGATCATTGCATTACTGCAATTAAGATTGACTCTGTAATGGCTAATTATTGGACCAAAGCCACTACTTTGAACTATCCTTTTGAATTTGGCCCTAACCTGCAAATTTTCTTGTTTAAATTTATGAGTCAAAAATTTAGGTCCCTTAAAGTTCATCCCCAATAGCATGTGAAAAGGCCCAGTGCTATCAGTTACTGTAAATCTGTCATACCACCTTTAATAAAAGAAAGGTGATAATGAGAACAAACTGTAATAGCTTATCAGAAATATCACTTGGCAAGAAGTCAAAAATAGGGTAAACTAAAATAGATTTAGAAGAAACATCTGTATCGAGATCTGAGATGTCTGATAACTCCTCCAACCTGCTCCATGTCTGGGGGGAAAAGAGGACACACAGAATGGAACTGATCCACTTGGACAATTGTGGTGACATTCAAACCCAATCCTTGTTTGGGTCAATGAAGTTATTCGTACATTTCTGGATCTTCATTAAAAACACTTTCTGTAAATGGGGAACAAGCAAATTTATATGGCCTGTGGTGGCAAGAGATTGAGATGCATAGTGCCATCAAAAGTTTTTGTTGTTGTTTTTCAGTCACAAAGTCAAGTCCGACTCTTTGCGAACCAATGAACCAATGTATGCCAGGCTCCTCTGTCATCCTCCACAGCCCACACAGATATACGCCCATCATGTCGACAATGCCATCTAGCCATCTCATCCTCTGCTGCTCCCTTCTCCTTTTGCCCTTGATCTTTCCCAGCATCAAGGCCTTCTCAAGAGAGTCCTCTCTTCTCATTTGGTTTCCAAAGTACTTTAGTTTCATCTTCAGTATTTGTCCTTCCAAGGAGCAGTCAGGGTTCATTTCCTTCAGGATTGACTGATTTGATCTCCTTGCAGTCCAGGGGACTCTCAAAAGCCTCCTCCAGCACCACAGTTCAAAAGAGTCTATTCTTCTGCGCCCAACCTTCCTTATTGTCCAGCTCTCACAACCATACATTACTACTGGGAATACAATTGCTTTGACTATGCAGATTTTTGTTGGCAGGGTGGTCAACTTTTTATTTTACTGCCCAGGTTTGCAGGCGCACCCCCCAATAAAGGACTCAGACACAAATGAAAGTGGATAACGGCATTGGGCCACATTTATTGATTCATGCCCTAGTCCGAATTATAAATTTCTATTGGTAATTGACCAATCATAATTCTTAAGGCAAGCAGGCCGAAGTAACACTGGTAAGGTACCACCCAAAATTGCCAATGGCAATTGTTACAATGTATCTATTTGTATCAATTTGTTTGTTGACAACAAACAAATTGTTGACCGTAGTCAATATCTAACTAATGACCCCACCCTCTGACGTGTATCCGTAAAATCAGGGGGTGATGCATGCTGTCTAGCTGTACCCATCACCCCCTCGCCTGGTTCGTCGTTGACCGGACAACGTTTAAACAACTTATGCCCATCTAGTGTTGTCCAGTCAATTGCGAACCTGCCGGATACCTGTGGGTCATAAATGTTTACCTTACCAGTGCTACCCGCCACCCGGAGATGCTTCAATAAAGGCTCGACGCCCCCCCCAAGACCGTCAGCTCGGTCGACAGGCCTGCTCGCCAATCACCCAGAAGGAGGTCCATACCTCCTCGTGACAGATGGACCCCATCCCCTGCATAAAGCCCATAATTTTGCAAACTGATGGCGGGATGACGACTGACCCGCCCCCAGCCCCTGGTCAAAAGGAATCGGGCCACAGCCCTGTTCACCATGCGCCTAGCGCGGTCCAAGTCCTGAAGGTCAACGCCTCCCCTATAAGCATGCCGTGGGACCATATCTGACCAAACAAGGGTTGTGGCGGGCCATACGTAATGTAAATAGGCGAGGTCACTGCAAATCGCATGCTTGAGCGATAATCCAGTGACCTGTCCCAAATCATTACCCCCAAGGTGTATGATCAGAATGTCGGGCGGGTCAGCATTCCTTGCCGAAAAGAGGAATGGCAAGAGCTCCCGCCACAACATACCGGGCCTACCATACCATGTGAGACTTGCGTATGCACCCAGTCCCAGTCGGGGTCCCCAATCTGTCGCTGCAGCGTAACGCGCTGCCCTGTGCACGTAGCTATGGCCCACCAGCCATACTGTCACCGGTGTGATACGACACCCAGGGTCTGTCAAGGGAAAAAACAGGGAAGGAAGAGATGTGCGGTGACTAAAACGGTACTCACGGTAGGAGTGGGTGAACATAAAACTGGAAACACTGCGAGCCCCACCTCCCCATGCTGCGTATGTCAGCCCCGGAGTACCCATAAGCAGCCGCAGTAGAGGCTGCCCCGATTCTAAATGAATGGGTGCCGTAACGGGCCCCAGGGAGGCCCACGCTAGCCAGTGCCTTCCCAGTCACCTTCCAAAACTGAAATTTAGTGAGGGGAGACCCATCTTGGTGACAGAAAAACGGGCCATGGTGCGTGCCACGCAGTGCAAGGAACTCCTGTAGGGCACCAACCGGACAGATGTCTGCCAAGGAACATCGTAGCAGTCTTACACCACTGCCTACACCGTGCTGATCTGTTTTAGAGGAGCGTATCCTCAACTGAGCCCAATCATTGCAAACATAGACATCTTTGAGTTCCAGTGTCCTACGACTTGCATCCGCCTTAGAAAGCATCACAAGCTCGCTGATGCGGAGCGCTCCAAAAAAGGCCACCGTTGTAGCCGCATGAAACAGGGCTGCTTCATACCTATCGAAACATAGGTCATGCCAGCCCCGTGCCAGTTGGGTAAGGACCCCAGGGGAAATTGGGTGACGGTCGTCCAGGCTACGCCCACGTTCCCGCACCCACCCCTCCAAAACGTGTCTCACACGGAAATCAGCGGTACAGTCCGCATGACCTCCCACCTTGGCCATGAAAGCCAGCGCTGACAGCCTAGATGCTATGGTGCGGGGTGCAAGGCCCTGGGCGGTAAACCATGAAACGAAGGACGTGGGCCACTGGGATCGGCCAGGTATCTGGCAATCGAGATTGGGTACAAAATGTCCGAAAGGAAACCAACGCATGGTGATACGCCTTACAGGTGCGTGGCGCCAGCGACATGCCGATCGCCCGGTTCACCTCTCCTTGCCAATGGTCCATATCTCATCCGGGAGTGGCGAGGGAAATTCCTCCGCATCTGGGGCCAAGGCGCGGAACCGGGAGATCTGCAGGCGGGACAAAGCGTCAGCAATATCATTATTGACCCCCGGGACATGCCTGGCCCTGAACAGTACATTGAGGTGCAGGCTGCGCAATACAAACTGGCGCACTAGGTCCATGACCCTGGGAGATTTAGAAGTCTGTGAGTTGACAATGTGGACAACGGCCGCATTGTCACACCAGAAATGCACCACAGAGTTGGCCCACTCCTCACTCCATAGCATCAAAGCTCCCAGTATGAAAAAAAATTCCAAATATGTGAGATCCCTCAGGCGACCCGTGCCTGACCAGGCTGGTGGCCATCCACCATAGGCCCACTTCCCCTTGAAGTACATCCCATAACCCAGGGATCCCGAGGCATCAGACTGTATCTGAAAGTGAGGTGAAGCCAGGAGGTCAGACCTCCAAAATGAGACCCCATTGAAATCCCTCAGGAACTGGAGCCATATGTGCATGTCTGCCCTGATGCCCCGTGTCAACCTCACCCTGTGATGGGGCCTGGATAAGCCTGTCATGGCGTCACACAAACGCCGAGCAAATGCCCTGCCAGGTGCGACCACCCTGCAAGCGAAATTAAGGTGACCATGTAGCACCTGCAGTTCCCTAAGGGATGCCTTGCGCTTAGACAGCAAGTCCGATATGAGGGCCACTATCCTTGACACCTTGTCCCCCGGCAACCTGGACGCCTGCGCTACCGTGTCAATCTCCACCCCCAGGAATACTAGCTTAGTAGATGGGCCTTCGGTCTTTTCGGGCGCTAAAGGGACACCGAGTTCCTCCATTAGCGTCTGAAATGTGTTGAGGAGACGTGTGCACGTGTCCCAGCCCCGTTCACCCCCAAATAAAAAGTCATCCAGGTAATGGGCTACAGACCGATACCCTGACCTACGGACAAATGCCAACTGCAGGAATGTACTGAAACGCTCGAAAGTCGAGCAGGAGATGGAACAGCCGAAAGGCATGGCTTTGTCAAAATAATATTCCCCCCGGAATTTGAAACCCAGCAACTCAAAGTCACCCGGGTGCACCGGTAGGAGACGAAAAGCCGACTTAATGTCACACTTAGCCAACAATGCACCCGGGCATTGCGCAATGCCTGGTCGCAATGCCTGGTCGAAGGATGTATACCTGACCGAGCAAAGGTCATCAGGGATAGCATCATTGACCGAGCTACCGGCTGGGTAGGACAAGTCATGAATCAGGCGGAACTCGCCCGGGGACTTCTTGGGCACTAGTCCTAGTGGGGATACTTTAAGGTTGGGGAACGGGGGCGCGGGAAAAGGGCCAGCTACCCTGCCCGCATCAACCTCCTTATTAATGCTGGCAGCAGCCACCTCCTCCCTTCCTCTAAGTGACAAAAGGTTGGGTGCGTCTTGCGGTGACGTATCCCCCGTGAAAGGAATGTGAAACCCCAGTTGAAAGCCATGAAGGAGGTACACTGCGTCTGCCCTCCTTGGGTACAATGCGAGCCAACCCTCCAGCATGTCCACATTAATTGGGGAGGGGGCCTTTCGGTGGACCTGCGCCCTCAGCGGCAGTCCTACCTGCCCCTTGTCCACCCCTACCCCTGCCCCTGAATCCTCCCGGCCTAGGACAGGCGGAGGCAGCATGGGGGCCAGAACAAGAGGGACACTCATGCTTGTACTTGCAATTCTTTCTGTTGCAAGAACCATTGGACGAGAAGGTCCAGCCCAGCAGGCGGGCTGGAACCCCCTGCCCCGCCACTTGGCGGGGTACCTGCACCGGGGCTGCTCGTTGGACCGCATGTCCACAATGGTATCTCTCCCCAGGCGCCGGGCGCGTGGGGGTCATGTACAGGAGCCACAGCTTCTGGCAGGGCTCGTCCCACCTCATCTCAGGGTGCAGTGGAATCCTCATGCGGAATTCCTCGTCGTAAGCCAGCCACGACGGACCCGGGAAGTCAACCATAGCCCGGTAGATGTTGTCCAAATACTGGACCATAGGGATGGCCAGATCCGGCCTAGCTCTGAGGTAAACAGCCATGTAAATTAGGTACGCTGGCAACCAATTTGCCCACGTACGTGGCGGCTTACGACGACGTGCCTGCTCCTTGTCCTTCTCGTCCTGCCCTTCCCTCTCTTCCTTGGTGGGCTCCCTGTTAAGAAGGGAGAAGATGTCTACATACTCACCCCTCCAGATCTTTTCCTTGGTGGACTGGGCCAGATGGTCCCCCAGGGGCAAGGAATACCCTGCTGTCGGCAATGCCGACACCGGGACAGAGGGAACTGCGGGCAAAGGAAAGGGGGCCTGTACTAACCCGGGCACCCCCAAGACATTCCCTACCGCATAGGGAGCGCCACCCCAACCCGGACCCTGGGTCAGGGATGAAGTTGCCGGGTGGGCCGGGGGCGGTTGTACCGCCGGCCCACCCGTGCGTGGCCATGGCCACTGAAAAGCCCCCCCCCAGGGAAGTCAATTGTGTGGGTGCACTAACTTGAACTGCATACTCACCCGATGCACACCCACGGGCCGCCCCCACCGGGGGTTCCGGCCCGCTGTGGGCGTCGGAGCTCACGACCGAAGCTGAGCTCGTCGACGGGGCCCGATCAGCACAAGTCTGCTGCGCCTGCTGAGTGGGGAGCTGCGAGGCAGTGGCCGCCACCGGCCCGCGCGCCTCAGGCAGCTCAACCCGACCCGTCGCCTGCCACTGCCCGGCAGCCAAAGGGTCAACCTGGAACCCAAAAGACACCCCCGCTTGATTAGCCCTTGCCAGAGATGCCTCGAGGGCCGCTACGCGGGCCAGAAGGGCCTCCACGTCAACATAGTCCCCAGCCCCTACAAGGGGCAAAGGGCCAGCCGGCCCGCAAGTCACGGGCACCTGTCTAGGTCCCTGGGCCCCAGGGGCCGGATACGGCCAAGAGCCCATGCTCGGCCCCTGAGGGGCCGTGGGCACGCCCTGCCAAGGCGGGGAACCCAACCACCCCCCATGGCTCGCTCCCCCCGTGGGGAACTGTGCACCCCGGATAGAAGGCCCAGCCGCACAGACCATGCCAAGGGCAGTGGTCACCGCTTGCGGGCCAAGGGCCGAGGCCCCGTCCGGGGCAGCCTGCGTGGACCGCGCATCGGGCCAAGGGGCCACTGACCCCATCCCACCGGTCCCGGTGGGCTCCGCTAAAGGTGGCTGTTGGGCGGGCGCAGTCGCGGTCCTCCGACCCGGCTGATGCCTACGCGCTGATCGAGCCACGTTCGCAGCTGCCTTCTTCTTAGAGGGCATAGCTGGTTTAGCCGGGAAGCCAAAGAAAAGGAAAGCTGCAACGAAAAAGGCTTCCCTGAAAGGACAAGAGCGACGGAGGTAAGAGAAAAAACTTCTCCGCTCCGTCGCTTCGCCAAAATGGCAGCTCGGCTGCCTCGTGGCCAGCCCTTTTATTAGGGTGCTGGCCATGCCCCTAACTACCCGGATGCCTTCGTCCGGGGGGGGGGCGCAAAGAGCGCGGCGGCCATTTTGGCGCCACGCTTGCATTCTCATAGCTTGCCTCTCAAGAGGTAAACATATTTTTATTTCATGGCTGCAGTTACCATCTGCAATGATCTTGGAACCCAAGAAGGTAAAATCTATCACTGCTTTCAGTTCTTCCCCTTCTATTTGCCAATGAGTGATAGGGCCGGATGCCATTATTTTTTGATGTTGAGTTTTTGATCAGCTTTTGCACTCTCCTCTTTCACCCTAATCAAGAGGTTCTTTAGGTCTTCATTTTCTGCCATTAAGGTAGTATCATCTGCATATCTTAAGTTGTTGATCAAAAGTTTGGGAGGTGGTAAATTGGATTTTAGTTCTATCCATAGGTAAACGTCTAGCAATCATGAGATATCAGCCAGAAGGCAGTGAGCCTGGAGAACTTATTGTGACCAAACCAACCAAAGCCCACAAGAGGGATGCAGGCCTTCATTCACATTCACAAACTCACTAGCTAGCAAAAATTACCAAGAATGGGATTTTCTGAATTATCAATCTCTAAGTCCCATAATTCACTGGGGATCTCCCCAGGCTGAGTTATGGGACTGAGAACCCTCAAACTACCAAGAGTTAGAGAGAGGCCATCTTACCTCCATACATTTCCCACCCTGTTCCTTGAGATCATTAGGAAATTGGTCCTACCACACTGTGGAAGCCTAAATGATATCTATTGTAAATGAGCCTATAACAAGACTGCCTCCGAACATCCTCCGGCATAGCGATCCTATTAGCCAATGCTCTGATTGAGTGGAGATCCCTGAAACAAAAGCACATTAGTCTCTCAACTATGGAGGCAACATAACTTGTGAGTTACAGACTGTATTACTTTAGTATTTGCCACAGTGAACTGAACTGTGTGCCACCAAAAGAGAAGTTATCTTGTTTAAGTTGCTGTTCTCTTTTTACATTTTTGCACCATAAGTAAAAAACTCTTTTGTACAAAACAAGCTTCGGTTGCTGTGTTGATCAAAGCGCCTACACCTTCTTCTGTGTGCCCTCTGACTCGGGCCACTCTGCTACACACCAACAATGTCTCTACTTTTTATTATGTTCCCTAGGTTTCTCATAGCTTGCTTCCCAAGAATTAATCACTTTTTATTTCATGGCTGCAGTCACCAACTGCAGTGATCTTAGATGCTAAGACTGTAAAATCTGTCACTGCTTCCACTTCTTGCCTTCGATTTTCCAGGGAGCCATAGGCCCTATGTACATGGTCTTAGACTATTCTGCGGTGACCTCCTTGACTGGACCTAGCTCTGAGATCTGATGACCAAGACCAAGTCAGAACTATTTTAATAAATAAAAGAATAGGGCTAAATTGAAATGCCAGCCCCGTCTAACATTGAATCTATTGAACCAATGACAGTAACATACAGCGCTGAGACTCTTGGGACTAACAATTTGATTTAGCCTCATATACAAAAAAACTTTACACACACAAACACACACACATTTATACAGTCAATTTTTAACCCTATATACAAATTCTTTAACCTTAATATACACATATTTTCTTTCAAGGGAAAATGGTAATTATGTGATTAATCCATGTTGGGGGGATCACTTAATTTATCAACCTTTCCTAAGGAAATTAGCACCATTTAATTGCATAAACATCTGCAAAGAGTCATCATAATTTGGAGGCTGGAAAATGGAATCATACAGTCTGAGAGAGTTGAGGTCAAGGAGATATATTACAGAATTATGGAATCTACTAATGTGCATTTTCTGACATCAAACGGAAACTGTGTCA
Source organism: Bradypodion ventrale (assembly GCA_035047345.1). NCBI lineage: Eukaryota > Metazoa > Chordata > Lepidosauria > Squamata > Chamaeleonidae > Bradypodion > Bradypodion ventrale. The sequence goes on along the minus strand of JAWDJE010000001.1, from coordinate 478,007,427 downwards.
GTTCTCAGAAGAAGGTGGGGGAGGGAGTGGACACAAAGGGTGAGATTCTGTTAATAACAACAATTGCACTTTCAGCTTATTGCCATGACAGACTGTAAAATGAGATGGGATTCAGAGAAAAGTCGCATTCCACACCTGAAGGAAACCATTTCCTTTGTGGATGGGTGGGTGGGATTTGGATTTACAGTATATGTCGCACCCCCACCCACCCACTCTGCTGCATATACATATACGCATAGACAGAATACGGAGAGGTGGACATGATTGAAATTTGCATTTAAATGGAAATGGTTAAAGGTAAAGGTGCAATGTTTAGAAAAATGAGAGTATCCATTTTTCTAAGAGGGATGCAGACTGTTATTGTATATCATTAGGATGTCAGAGAGCCTAAAATTGTTTAGAAATATTAGAGGTTGCTACAGAACAAAGAACACGGAATGCCATTTGGAAATGACTAGACACCGTGAATGATTTTGACCAAATGCTACATCATATACAATTGTCTTTAATGCTTTCTACTGCCATTACCAAATGGGAATTCTGTTCACTAAAAAGGAGAAGATCTATTAGGTGGCTTTCTGCTATTTTTCTGATGTAATAAAACCTAGAGTTCATTTATCACGGTTTTCCAGTCATTGCCGAAGGCTTTTTTTCTGCAGGATATCACTTCACCCTAAAATTTGGGCCTGGTACAGTCCTAGCAATATACTGTGATTCTAAGAAGCATCAAATGTGAAGAATGATGTCAAGGATGAGACTAATGTTATGTTCTCTGGAAATTAGAAAAATTAAGCATGCACTATTTCAAAGAACTGAGTGACAATTTAATAGTAAAGATTTTTCTACTGATCTGTAAGTCAAAATGATGGGGGATTTCAGAAAAATGCCCAGATATTAAGGAAGGTCAGTTTCCTAAATCACAACTCATTAATTCTTCTCCATGCACTCATGAACTAGGGGGCAAATATTCATTTGCTGGCCTAATGCTCAAAACAACCAGCATCATAGACTTTCTTTCTTTCTTTCAGTAAATCTCAAAAAAGATTCTGGCCTGTTAATCTTAAGGTAAAGGTCACCCTTGCTCTTGGGGGTCCTTCTGGACTCACGGCTGCTCCTAGAAGAACAGGTAGCGGCTGTGGCCAGGAGGGCTTTTGCCCAACTTTGGGTGATTCGCCAGTTGCGCACGCTCCTGGACCAGGGCTCCTTGCTTATGGTCACTCACGCTCTGGTCACTTCCCGACTAGATTATTGTAATGCGCTCTGCATGGGGCTGCCCTTGATGACCATTCGGAGGCTGCAGCTGGTCCAGAATGCGGCAGCCCAGGTGGTGATGAGGTGCGGACGATATGCCCATGCCTCACCGCTACTTCAGGAGCTTCTGCAGCCATTTCTGTGGTCATGTGGCAGACATGACTAGACACTGGAGCACATGGAATTCTGCTTACCTTCCCACAGAAGTGGTCCCTATTTATCTACAGTGGGACACCGGACAACAACGCGTTCGGACAACGTCATTTTTGAACAATGACATGGTTTCTTCTGAAAAGTCATCTCCCGGACAATGATGTTAAGTCGTTATCCGGGAGATTGTGTTTGGTCTCCTACCTGTTCATGCTGGTTGAAGATGAAAACAATCACCATCTTTGGGTCCCTGTGTCTGGCTCTCCGCTTACCCAGGAGTGTCTGGGAGGCTGGGAGGACCTATCCCGTACTGTTTCTGCCTTCCTAGCCCCTCCCTGGCCCACCCAACAGCTGAGAAAAGTTGCTGCCACCATTTTGTTTTTGAAAAATAAAAAAATAAGATGGTGGCCACAACTTTTCCCAGCTGTTGGGTGGGCCAGGGAGATGCTAGGAAGGTGGGAACAGTGAAGAATAGGCCTTACCAGCCTCCCAGACATTCCTGGGTAGGTGAAGAGCTGGACACAGGGACGCAAAAATGGTGATTTTTTCATCTCTAACCAACGTGAACAGGGAGACCACATTATCCTTTTTGTGGGGGTGGGCAGAGGCAGCCTGGGTGCCTCTGTTAGGCTCCAGGAAGGTGATCTGGGCTGGTTCTGACCTCCCCTGATCTCCCCCTGGATGATGCTCCAAGCCAAAACGCCGGGAAAACTCAATTGTCAGAGTTATGTATGATAACTGTGTTTTCCAACATGTCAAATATTCAAACCACCGAGTTCCCACGCAAAATGCTGTCAAACAGTGTTGCTATTTGACAGCTGCAAAATCTCAGCAAATAGCGTAATATCGCGAGAGTTCAGAGAGTGCATAGTTTGAAGTTTGACAGGCATGCTATGTATCTCTTTCATGCAAATGAAGGGATTAAGAAGTGTACAAAGGTTAATTGACCAATGAGCATTGTTCCCTGTTGGAAATGTATCTTTCTGTTTGTGTATAAAAGTCCATGTTTTGCCCCATCCAAGTTGTGTTCAGACCCTCCAAATAAAGAGCTGCATTTCACTTTCAATGCTTGTCATCTCCAATTTCTGAACACCTAAGTCAGCTTGAGGTTTTCCCTTGCAGCATCGCCTGGGGGGGGGGGTCATGGGCTGTTGGAAAAAATGCGGATCACCTCCCTGGAGCCTAACAGAGGCATCCATGCTGGCGGAGAAGCCAAAATGGGTGAAAAAATTCCGTCACCATGGGATTTTTTCACCCATTTCGGCTTCTCCACCAGCGTGGGCACCTCTGTTAGGCTCCACTGAGGTGATCCACATTGTTTGTGACACCCCGTCCCCCTCCTGGGTGCTGCTACAAGGAAAAACCTCAAGCTGATGATTGAGTTTTCCCTGGCGTTTTGGCTTGCAGCATCGCCCGGGGGAGGGGGTTTGCAGGGTATCGGAAACAATGCTGATAGGGTCCCTTGAGCCTCCCAGAGCATGCAGAGGCGGTGGAGAAGCTGAAATGGGTGAAAAAATAAATTCTGTGGTGACGCGCTAGGCTGGTTTTCCCTCCGGAGGGTGAGCGTTTTTCTGCCTCCCGGACAATGACAAAAACCGGACAACGACACGACTTGTGGAACCAAGTTTTATCATTGTCCGGGGTTCCACTGTACTTGCAATTTCTTGCTTTCAAACTGCTAGTTTGGCAGGATCTGGGACAAAGACAGGAGCTCATTCTATCCTGTAGTATTCAGGTATCAAAATACAGTCAGCATCTTAGCCACTTGAGCCACTTAATCTTAAGGGCCCTACAAAAACCCTCCTTTTTCATGCTAAAACTGATGAACATGGCTATCTCTGTCACTTATGCACTCACTTTCTTTCTTTCTAATAATTGTACAATATGAAATGAGGGATGTATATAAAATATAGGTAAAATTCAAAACAAATTAAAATGTTCTTCATCTTTCATGTCCTGATCAAACCCTAGACTGCCAATATGAAGCCACTTTCTTCGCTTTGTCATTGCCCAAATGCAAGTTCTCATCAGTGCATGTCTCTGGCAGCAATCAGCAGACCAGCAAATGGGCCGGACTCTGTGTCTCTCCACATTCATACAGTGTGTTGTTATTCACCAGCAGTCCCACCTTGAGCATGCTGGTCTTGCATTTAGGGACTCCAACCCTCAGCCTATTCAGGGTCCTCCAAGTGACGTAGAGGAGATTGAGATCTTCAGCTATATCCACCTTTAATTTTGTTCCTTGCCCAGTGAGCTCCTTCCTCCATCTTCTAGTTTGGTTTTACTCGTGTGTAACCTCAATTATGTTTTTTCTTGACATAAAGCTCTTCCTGAGTCTGAGTAAGTGGACTTGATTGATTGATTGATTGATTGATTAAAGTTTTATTTCTGTACTGCCTTTCTTGCCCAATGGGCAACTCAAGACAGTTAACAATAAGTAAACAATACAAAATAGAAAAATACAGGATCTAAACAGCAGCAGCAGCAAGAACACCAAGGCCACAGCTGATCCTGGGCTGCTTCTCCCAGCCTGAGGGAAGGTAAAAGCCACCAGCCCCTGGTGGCCCTTTAGGAAGGAACTAAAGACCTGGCTGGCGGGCCAAGTTTGGGGTGCGGGTGGGGATGGGGGTACCGTTGGGTGGTTGGTATAGAGAAGTGTGCCTTCCCCCAAGGTCCCTTTGGTTCTTGCGCACCTTTTAGGGGTGGGTTTTTTTAACTTTTAACTTTTAACTTTTTTTATCACGTGTCCTTTATGTATTTACTGTCCGCTATGTAAACCGCCCTGAGTTGGGTTGTACCTGAGTGGGCGGTATATAAGCGTGAAAAATAAATAAATAAATAAATAACAAAACAATTATCACCAATATACAAAATAAATAAGTACATAGCAATGCAGCATAATCTATACAGTCAATATCAATACGACAACAATAAATCAGGGTCCCCAAAAATATAGTATGCAAAAAATTCAAGCCCACAAAATACAATGCAATAGCAAAGACATATCAACTATAATATAATACACTATACAAAAAGCACTCAACAAAATTCGGATTGCCGCAACAGTAACATAAAGATGTACCACAGCACAATCCTTTTCCACCCAAGTCCTTCCAAACCCAGGAGGCAGGGACACCAGCAATTGCGCAAGTCCTAATGCTTCTAGCCGGCGGACCTCCTCGCCTCCACTGAGGCGAGTCCATGAGCAGTGGTGGCGGAGAATCCTGCCACCTGCTACAGCAACAGCTTTTACATGGACTTGAGGCTCATATCCATTCAGAGGGTGTTTAAGATCATTCTCTTGCTTAGTTCTCTCAGCATCTGCTGCTACTTCTCTCCTGATCTTAGGTGGAGCAATACCAACAAGAGGGTATATTTCCTCAACCACTGGTTTGATTATATCCCCAAGCCTCAGTGTGACAATTAAAATCTCCAATAACAAAATTCATTTGGTCATAAGTAAAACTGTCTGGTTCATTAACACTAAAAAATTTGTCTCGTGGCTGATAGTCAGAGGTACTGTAACAGAGAATTGTGGGGTTTGGATGGTGAGAATTTCAATGTTGTTTGTTTCCATCAATGCATCTGATATTATGCTGAGGCCAGGTCTGGAAAAAAATTGTACCCCCATACTGGTCATGAGTTCTCTCAATCATCAACCATTCCAGCCACTTTAAGTCTGTATTTTGCTGTCCCCCAAAGTGTTTCCTGGAGCGGAAGTATGTCACATTTGTATTTCCTGCACATGTCTGCAAGGAGGACATCTTATTACTTGAAAGTCCCTCAATATTGATTAAGATCATTGTTATGGTTGGTCTTGACAAAGACCTTTCTGGTGGATTCATTCCTCAGTTCCTTTGGTCTGATCTGGTGTTAGAAGGATTAGCCGACAATGTTGCCACCAATGTATGCCTGAATGTATTCACAATCTTCATGGAGCTCCTTCTGTGTACCCCAATTAAAGAGTTAAAATAATTAGACTATTTCTGGCCAGAAGCAACCTACTTCAGCTGTTTAATAGCTTTTCTTTTCTACATGAGGAAGAGCATAAACTGCATTGATTGAATTTCACACAAAATTTGTCCTGTACTCAAGTACCCTTATTTTACTTGATTGTTCTCTGAAGTTCCTGTATTGTTCTTATTCTCTGTCAATTTAGTTTAGCCTCTTTTGGTTTAATATTTAGAGCTTGAAAGGTCTACAGAACACATTTCCTTAATTTTAGCTGTGGTTTAACTTTGGGCCACCAGGTGTTCTTAGACTTCAATTACCAGAAGTCCAAGTCAGCACACCTGCTGATCAGGGTTTCTGGGAATTGAAGACCAAGAACACCTGGGGACCCAAGGTTAAGAAAACCTGATCTAAGTGATTGGTGTCCATGAAATGGGTGGGTTTGGTGCTATAATATCTTATTTCATTCATTATTTGCTAGCACCTATTGATGTTCTTCAGTGAGCGTAGATAATTTTTTTCCATCCAAAAGACATAGCTAATCAGATTCCTGATTTATTTTTTTTTCCTTTTCTCCTTAAAGGGGTCAAAAATTTTAATTTGCTTGATTCAGAATTCATAGCTTGCCATTTCTACATCTTCTTATGACTTCCTCTAGTCCCACCAACATGAAAGCAATAGAAAGTTCATTGGATTCTCTCTGAATGACCTTTGATGTTTCATTATTATTTTTTATGCATTAGGTGCTCTTTCCTGCCAGAAGCAGTTGGTGTGCTATTGGATTTGGGGTTATATTTGCATACAGTGTCCTTTTGTTTGGGTTGTTGTTCTGTTGGGTTTGATGCATTGGCAGCATCCAGACTCAAAAACAAAAGCAGCAGCAAAGATCAGCAAAGGAAAGGAAGATTCCTGATGCATATCAAAAGAAAGTGGAAAGACCACCCTCCAAATCTGCAAATTGTAAGATCCGAATTTTAAACAAGTTAAGTTAAAAACACTTCTCTCCATACAGTTCAAGGTCCAGTTCACTCATGAATGTGACTGATCATCTGGATATATAAGCTCCTATATGAATAGGAGTTTGAAATATATTTCAGCAATTTCTAAATGTGCTGCAGTAAAAAAAACAGGGTTTACTTCTGTCAGAGAGAGAGAGTGTGTGTGTGGGGGGATTTAAATCACTTCTACACTAAATCATAACTTTAAAGCTTTTTGACCCAATTTAGAATAAGAATAAGAATAATTTCATGTCAGAAATTATTCTGGGTTGAAAGGATTTTTGTGGGAGAAACTCTGCTCATGGAATGCCCAAATGAGGCTTCTTCCATGTCCCCAAGAGCTGGGACAGAGACGGGTGCTCAATCTAACATGCAGTACCCAAGTCTCAAACTGCCGACTTGCCGGGCTTCCAGCTAATGATGTGAGCTTCTTAACCACTGTGCCACTGCAGCCCCTTATGTTATACTAGCATATGTGTGCCCGGCCAGCTGGACAGTTTTTATTTGTGTTTCTGGTTAGGGGTGGTTTGGGTGGGGGTGTTTTGCATTTGTGGTTTGTGACTTTATTTGATTTATTTAATTTATATTTGTCATTTTGAATTTTTTCATTTTTGACTGTTTTTAATCTTCCAGCCTCTAGGGGGGGGGGGGGCTTTTATTAAGATTTTTGTGACTTTCCTTTCTCTTTGTTCAGTTTAGTTCCGAGCCACGTGGAGGGAGGACGTGTCTGGTAAGTGCTCTTGATTGTTTATTCTTTTTTTTTGCGGTATTGGGTTGGGGGGGGGTTTAAGTAGAGAGTTTCTACTTAAACTCCCCAAAGTGTTTCAGCTTGTTTGTTGGTTTGTATTGTGGGTTTTAGATGTGTCTAAGTGTTTTAATTATTTCTGGTTGTTATTTTTTTAATTTTTCCATATTTATTTATTTAATTTGTGAGATTATTGTTTGTTGAGTTAGGTATTTTTGTGTTGTAGATAGGTGTTTTTACTGTGCTTTTATGGTTTTTTGTTAGCCTTTGGTATTTTGGGTGTTTTTTGTTGATTTTGTTGTTTATTGTTTTGTTGTTTAATAGGTTTATTTTAATTAATTGTTTATTTATTTGTGTTTTATTATTTTTGGTGCTTTGTGTTTGGGTTAACTGTTGTGTTTTGTTGTTGTTGTGTTTTGTTGTGTGAAGAATGGCCTGTCTGTCATTTCTTCTTTTTCCCCATTGCCGCTTCAAAATTTGGTTTCGATGCAACGATGGGGAAAAGGAAGAGCCGGCAGTCAGCTCACTCTTCGACTGGTAATGTTCATTAGGTAGGTCAGGTGAAGAGGAGGCAGAGAAGAGCTATCTGCTTGATGATAGTTCTCTTCTCTGGGCCTCCTTTTTTCTCTGGCTTACCTAACGGGGAGATCGGCAGGCAACAATCTATAAGAGGTTGTGCTCTTCCTTGCAGATTGCTGGCTGCTGCTTTTCTATTACCTCCACCACTTTTTCGTGCTAGTTCTTGAAATAGCGGTGTGGGTAGCAGAAAGGCAGAATCCAGTCATCCGCCAGGGAGGGTGCTTCCCTGACAAATTGCTGCCTGCTGCTTTTTCCCCCCACCCTGGCTCAACTTACCTTGAGGCCAGCAGTGGTCTCGCCGTGTTTTTGGTGGGGTAGCGGGGAGGAAAGGGAGTCCATCTTCTCCCCGTTGCTCCGGGAAAGAAAGGCGGTTGTTGTTTCTTCGTGGTTTTTTTTTGCAGTTTTTTGTTTGCGAGGCCATGAGGTGCTGTGTCCACCTGCGGAGGCCTTGCGCTCCCATTGCATGAGACGTTTTTTATTTATTTTTCGCATGCCGGCTTTTTCAGTGTTCTGCGCACTCGCACCCTTCAGCATAATTGGCTGAAGTGGTCACGGTGTGGAGGACGCTGGGACTCGAAGTTTAGTTTATTTTGTTTGCGTTAGTGTGGTGGTTTTTTTTCCTGCGGCTCGGTTTCTATTGGGCGTGCTGGCTTTCCCAACATTCTCTTTGCTCTCACCTGTCAGCCTGATTTGCTGAGAGGCGGTGTGGCACAGAGGACGTTGGGAATTGTAGTTGAATTGTTTTGTTTGCGTTCGTGGGGCAACTGCCCCACTGGCAACTGCCGGACCCTTGCGGCGATGTGCGGGCTGGGTAAAGGTGAGTGCAGGTGGCTCAGTACAGGATAGCAGGGATGGGTGCGGGAGCCTTTGTTACATTCCAATGGTTAACGTCCTTCCTTATAGGTAAAGATAATATAATGGGCCGAAGGTATATAGAGTCCCATTGTTGGGGAAGAATCATAATTATAATTTTAATATAATTTTATATAATAATTTATTATATAATTGTTCATTTTTGTTGCTTATTATTGTTGTTATTGTTAATTTTATGATTTGTATGTTTATTTTATATTTTTTATACTTTTGTTATATTTAATTAAAATATTTTTAAAAGTTGAAAAGTTTTGTTCGAGGTGTACCTATTGTTAGAATGTTTTTGGGGAATGCTGATTTGCTCTGCTGCAAAATTGCATCTGGTGCACTCTTTTGCAACAACAATTCATCTCAAAGGTTTGAGGAGTCCAGTTGGGAGCCCTTCACAAGTGTTCTGTCATGTTGAAGAGTCTACTCACACATTCGATTCTACTATAATTACTAGAAATTATTCCTTGCAAGTGCATTGTTGCCTTGTGCTGTGTTTGTGATTACTGGCAAGATCATTATTGAGACTTTTTTTGGAGAGAGGAGAAAAGTTACTGCTGTTTAAAACAAAAACAAAAAAAAACCACTTAGGATGGTACACACAGAACAGTTGTTCAACCTAATTGTTAGAGATCTTCCTCTCTAATGGTGGTGCAAACAGCAAGTGACCTCAGAAGAAAAGAAAGAAGAAATGGAAGTAATGCTAAGTGTACCTTAAAGATAATCAGAGATTAAACAAAACAAATCAAAAATATAAAATACATTGTGGTACCTTAAATACTAACGGCTGTATTTTAATGTTAGCTTTCGTGTATCAAGTCCACTTCGTCAGACATAAGAGTGAGACTTTGTGGAACCAATTTATATACATACTGTGTTTCTAAGTTAGGAGTAGAAGATATGGTCACCCTAAGACCCTGGCCCTGGCAGTAATGTATGGCTGTGAGAGCTGGACCATAAGGAAGGCTGAATGCAGAAGAATAGATGCCTTTGGAATGTGGTGCTGGAGAAGACTCTTGAGAGTCCCCTGGACTGCAAGGAGATCAATCAGTCAATCTTAAAGAAAGTCAACCCTGACTGATCCTCAGAAGGACAGATACTGAAGCTGAAGTCAAATACTTTAGCTGTCAAATGAGAAGAGAGGACTTGCTGGAGAAGGCCCTGATGCTAGGAAAGATCAAAGTCAATAGGAGAAGGGGACGGCAGAGGATGAGATGGATAGATAGTTGACACAGTGGGTGTGGATTTGGACAGCTACAGAGGGTGGTGGATGACAGAGGAACCTGGCAAGCTGCAGTCTGTGGGGTAGCAAAGGGTCAAACTTGACTGTGTGACTGAACAACAACATGGCACTGGCAAGCTTTCTGTCCACCCTTCTCCTTGTTTCCATCTTCCACTTTATTTATTCCCGTGGGGTAGAAAGCATGTTAACAAACAAGCAGTGGCAGCAAGAAGAAATAGGATCGCCTTCTGGCAGTTTCAGTCATGCTGGTTGATCCTTGAAGCCAGCTATGGATATGTTGCACTGCAGTGCCAGGCTGAATTTTCCTTGTCAGCCATCACTGGGCTGTTTCGAAACTGGCACAGTTAGTCTGTCAAAGACTGCAGGCTTGGGGACATTGTTTTTCCCTCCTTCAGAAAAAGGAGGAGAAAAGTTAGTTTACAGCTTATTAACTTAATATTGCCCGGAATACCCAGGGACAGCTCCTGTGGGTTTTTCTGCTCAGACAAAGAACAGGAAAATGGCCAACCAGGAAGACTCTAAAGCACATTAATAGCTATCAATGAAACAGCAGGAGGAGAAGGAAGAAGAGAAGAATTTTGTGGGTGTGTTTTATCTTCTTTTAAAGTGCTTTTCTCCTTGTGCTCCTTAAATGCTTATCCATTCATTCATGTATTTCATTCACATGTTCCTTTATTTACATTCTGTTCTTGTTGTTTAGTTTTGGCAATGAGGGCAGACACAGAGCTGGAGAGGCAGGTCAACCACCGTGCATCTGAAAAATGCACTGCGCTGCGCTGCACCTCAATGGACAGGCCACCATCACCGGCCGCTGGGCCCTCCACTGCACCAGTAACCAGGTAGCCTTCCCCGATGAGGAGGCCGCCGGAAGAGATGCCGTGGGCAACGGACAAGACTACAGTGGGAGAGGTGGCCAGTTACCGCTTGGAGGCCCAGCAGAACCAGCTCCAGAGCCAGCCCCACCATCCCCTGTGGAGCCGTGCAAGCAAATTACAACAGCACGGAGGTCCTGAACCACCTGCAACAATGCCATGACATGAGGTATGACAGGGGCCCCCAAAAAACCCTAGGCTAAGATCTTCTATATTACTGTTTTCCTGTTTATGTTGGATGGATCCAAAGCTGGATAACAAAGAACACTAACAAAAAATAAACAAAACAAAAACTTTGTAGCACTTTGAAGACTGTTATATTTTAATGTTAGCTTTTGTGGATCAAGTCCACTTCGTCAGACATGGAAATGAGATTTTATGACATCAATTTATACACATCAGGTACAGCAGTAAAGAGTGAGTGTATATATTGATGTCATGAAGTCTCACTCCCATGTCTGATGAAGTGGACTTGACCCATGAAAGCTAACATTAAAATATATCAGTTAGTCTTCGCAGTGCTACAATGTTTTTGTTTTTGTTTGTTTATTCTCTGATATGCTCGAAACACAGACTAACATGGCTACTATTCCTTAAAAAATTAACCAAAAAAAGCAGCACACAATTCAATTGAAGCATGGTACTGAAAGGAAAAAAATTGATACTGGCTGAAATACAAATAAGAGGGGTTAAGAGGAGAGAAAGCCTGAATAATTGCCAGAAGTTGGAATGACTAAACTGAAACTATTGTACTTTGGACATATCGGGAGAAGATAAGCTCACTGGAGAAGAACAATTATGCTAGGAAAAATGGAAAGCGGTAGGAAAAGATGAAAACAGAACACAAGATGAGTTATCTTAGAAAAAGAAGCAGAGCTTGCCTGTCACAAATCGGATATTTCAGAGTTCATTGTTGTTATGCACTACCACATCATTTCAGATTTGTAATGACACTCACAGGGCTTTTAAGGATGTGAGATGTTTCAGGACCATTGTTATCCTCCAAGAAGTTTCTAGAGCTGAGTAAGAATTTGAACCCAAGTCTTCTAGTATGATATTCTATCCACTACTCCATGCTTGTTGGCCCATTTGTGGCAGATAACTGGTTCCATTGGTGGAAGATAAAAGCAACAAAGCAAATATGAACAACATTTGTGTTTTGGGGTGTGTGTGATTGTTTTGACTACTTCTCCCAAAATCATGGTTCTGCCCATGCTATCAGTGCTAGCACCTTATGTTTTGGCCAACATGGTGGCGGAATTGTTTTCAATCAGTTTTTGAAGAGCTGATCAGATTTCACAAGTTTCTTGATACTTAAAATGAAAGTTCATGTATAAAGTGGGAATAAGCAGACTGGACAAATCTTATATCTACTTAGCAGGAAAGGGCCTGGGTGTAGTCTGTCCTGTGTCTTTCTTTTCCTTCTGCCGTATCCGAATCCAAAAATTGGCTATTATCACGGTGATCATCCATGATGACTATACTGAGAATATAAAGCCATAACCTTTCAAATGCTTTCCACATGGCAGCATGACACCAGTAACACTGATCCAGATATGCAAGTCACTTTCTGGTCATGAGCCCTTTTGGCACGCAAAGTCCTCATCAGCCTCAGGCCAGTATTGATGAAGCTGCTGCCCTCCATCAAGATGGATTCAAGTGTGATTTAATCCACTTGGGGATCATAACCCTTCCCTGTGGACTTCGCCACCCAAGGTTGTTAGTCCACAAAGTTGTCAGGATAGTTAACCACCTCCTGACACTCGGTGTTGAGTCACTGGCAATATGGTCTACTCTATTACTATAGCAGAATAACCTGGCCAGACTGTGTCTTCCGAATCCTGGAGAGATAGACCTAGATAGAGCAAGAGTCTGGACAAACAAAAGGCTACTTATGTTCTTCTCCCATATCATGACTCCAATCTTTAAACCCAGCATCAGGCTGTGTTCTTACAGGGTCTCTAGTCCTAAAACCCTACTTTTAGAAGGGTTATGCATTAGCAGAAGCGTAAGAACTCCTCCTAAATCTCTCCTCCACCTTTTTTTCTATGTAAGAGTAAAAGCGGCTTGGATGTACAATAGAGAGTATGGTAATAGAATGGCATACTTTTCTGTATCGTCTGCATTTCAATAAGGATGGGACTTCGCCTTGAAAAGAGGGCAGTGATCTTTTCACAAACACCGTCCTTTAGTCCTGAGGCACACAAAATCCCCAAATCCCTAAAACATTTTATCTGAAGATAAGATAATTTTTCACCAGCCCAGGCTTGAAGGCAGGAGGGGGAAGAAAGAGAGAGAATATATATCAGATGCAGCTGAGAAAGTCCTGTTGCTTTGGGAGAAGGTAAATTAAAGGTTTCTATCTTATCTCTATTTCAATTAATTTTTTTTATTTTTGGTCCCTGGCAGTGCAGCCAGTTGAAGTCTTGGAAAGCAGAAACATACTCATAGGTGTATGGAGAGAGAAAACTTTAATGGTAGAGATGTATACATTTGATCTGTGCAGCTTTTCATGTAGGGTATACACGATATTTAAATAAAAATGTAGAATCTTAGGGGGGAGTCCATCAGTGTGAATTTTCTTGCTTTAGGGTTTTGCCGTCAAACCCTCCCCCCTCAATATGTAATGACCCAATTTAGAAATCAGCAATCTATCTGGCTTAGTCTTTCACGTACTGCCAGCCATAATCAGCTACATAAAATATTGCACAGCAGTTTGCTGCCAAGGGTTTGATATGGTGCCTGACAAAGTTAGGAATGTACCTTCTTCTGAAGTCAGCCATAGGAAATGGAGTATCCACTAAGGGGAATCTAATGGTCTCAGCCTACCAGGAACATTTTGTGCCCAACCACAGTTCATTTTAATGGGAACCGGGAAGGATACTGTTCCTGATGATAGGACTCCATCATCTAGCTTCACTAGAGCATTAACGAAAAAGTTTTCAGTTTGACCTGCCGCAGAGAAAGTTTGCAACAGAGCTCTGCAGCAATGGCCTCCATCCTTTTTGCAGGGTGAGAAAGTAGAAGGAGAATTTCTCCAAGGGAGAGAGAGTCTTTCAGTGCTCATCTCTGACTATAGCCAAAGAGCCAGTGCTCTCAGAGTCTGCAGACGTTTCTGTGGACATGTGGCAGGGATGACTAGACACTGGAGTGCACAGAATGCTGTTTACCTCCCCACTGAAGTGGTACCTATTTATCTACTTGAAATTTTTTGCTTTCAAACTGCTAGGTTGGCAGTGGCTCAAGTGGCTAAGATGCTGACTGGGAGGCAGAAGGTCAGCAGTTCGATTCCCGAGTACTGCCAACCTAGCAGTTTGAAAGCAAGAAATTGCAAGTAGTAGTAGATAAAAAGGGACTGGCTTTTGAGCAAGGGAAACCTTTACCTTTACCTTAGGTTGGTAGGAACTGGGACAGAGACAGAAGCTTATTCCATCATGCAGTACTCAGGTCTTGAACTGCTGACCTGCCAACCTACCAGTCATCAAGTTCAGCGTCTTAAACACTAAGCCACCACAGTGCCCTTACAGACACCTAAATATGGCTTCCTGGAAGAGAGGCCTTAACTGGAAGACTTCTGAGGCTGAGCTACACCTAGCTCTTCTAGGCTTCTTGTTCAGAAAGAAAGGACCCAGCTAGCACTGCAATAGGAATATGAGGCTAAGTTTCAGTTAAGTTGCACCCAATGTCAAGACCTTCTAGTTCAGGCCTCCCCCCCCCCCCCAGGTAAGACACATTTAGGTGTCTGTTAGGTGACTGTCTATCAGGTACAAGTACCATAATGGAAGGTTATGAAACTCCCATTGCCAATAGTATATTTCAAGGTGTCATCATGTTGGACTCAGGTCAGTGGTGGGCTCCAAAAAAAATTACTACCACACTGTGGGTGTGGTATGGTGGGCATGGCCAGGGGGAAAGCCCTGTGTTGCACCTGAATTAGTACTACTTTGTTTCAAAACTTGGATGGGTGAGGCCAGCCAGAATTTCTGCTACCAGTTCTGGCGGACTGGTGTGAACCTGCTGACGCCCACCACTGATCAGGTGAATGGATAAGGCAGGATTCAAATCCTGCATAGTCCATGAATCCCATTGAAGATCCTTGACTGAGTCATTTTGCAACAGACTAATATTTCTTGCAAAGCTGTTGTGAAGCCCTGAACGTCACACAATTCTTAGGGAAAGAAAGCTTTTAATTTATCATATGCAGGAGTTAAATGCATGCTCTGCATTAGGGGAAATTTGAGATGGAAAGCAAATGCCTTATATTCATGGCACTATTTAAAAATAAATATGGTGGCAGCCCAGAGAAAGAGGGAAGGGGAGGAGAATCTTCCACATTTATTTTATGGAATGATTTCATTTAAAAATAACCAAAGTAACAGTCATGACTTTTCAAGGTCTGACGTCTTAAAACGCATTTAGATTGATGCCACCAGAGCCTGGAGTTCTCTTGCTGAGTAAACAGTGAAGTGTTCTTAACAGGAATTGCAGTTTCTCGACATCTGTTGGGGGAAAGGGAATGGCGAAACAACAATTTAGCTTGAGATTGGTTTTGTTAAATGCATTTAAATTCCGAGATTAGTGGTGTTTCTTCTTTTTCAATTAGCATTTACTTGCAGAAAGGTTACAGATGAAGGGGCTGAGTAGAGATCTTGTGGGGAGGGTGAGCTCCCAGGGCATTTAGAAGGCACTAAAACCAACACATGAAGTACTGGGAGAGGACTTCAGCAAAACTGACAACTCTACATGCCGAAGCCGTGCCACTGCCACAGAAACCGGATGCAATGTGAAAAGTTCACTTTTCTTCTTCCTCAAAAAAGTGGTGGTGGTGGGAGACTAATTAAATCCTGCTTCCATGCATTCTTTGTTGAAGGTTGTTGTGATTTGTAAATGCAACGAAGAAAGACAAAATGGAGCTGTTTGATTCATGCACAGAAACAAAACACACAGTTCTGTGTTATTTTTCTTAGTTACTTACTTAGGGTTAGATCAGTGGTTCCCAACATGGGCCCACTCTCCACAGGGGGTCTTTAATTCCCAGAAGTCTAAGTCAGGACATTGGCCGATCAGTGCTTTGGGGGACTGACTTAGGCTTCTGGGAATTGAAGTCCAAAAAGCAATAGTTGGGAAACACTGGTTGTTGTTTTAATTAAATTTTTAAAAACACTGGTTTAGATCAGGGGTGCGCAAATTTTTTGGGCCATGGGCCAGTCACATGATTCAGGGGTTCTCAAACTACATCCTGTGGGCCGGATCCAGCCCTCAATGGCAATTCATCTGGCCTGTGCCACCCTTGTTGCTCCCAGAAGCAGAAGTAAAACAGGCCCGTAATGGTGCATTTTACTTCCACTTCTGGGAGTGACGAGGGTGGCGTGGGTTGGATGAATTGGTGTCAGGTTCTGGATCTGGCCCCCAGGCCATAGTTTGGGCACCCCAGGTTTAGATCCTCCCATGCTATGTAGCATATCAGGCAGCAAGGTATCTCCAATGGTTTTGGTCTTGGATGAATACTCTGACTCCCATGTCAATACTCCCATGTCATTTTCAGTGTCTTTAGATCTGCCATGAAAGTTCTTCGCCATGTATTTCGAGGGTGTCCTTGTTGTCATTTGGCATTAGGAGGAGCCCAACTTATTGCCACCTTGGGGATCTTGTTTTTCTCCATATGAAAAATATGCCCTGTCATTTGGAGTCTTCTTCATGTAACAATGCTATGTAATTTACATGAGCCACTCCTTCAAAGCATCTCCTCATTGTTATTGTGGTCAAAATACCAGATCTTTAAAATTTGGTGGAGGCACCTCTGTTGGAAAATGTCATGTCTCTTGTTGATACTTGCTGATGCCTTCCATGTCTAGCAGGCATAGATGGCTGTCAGGATCTCTATGGAGGTGAACAAACAGAGTTTAATTTTCGGTGATATAGATGGTGAGGATCAAATCTTATGCATTCTCATAAGACAGCTGTTGCTTTTCCAAAACCCCATTTGATGTCCACCTCTGCATCTCCATTTTGAGTGATCACACTACCTAAGTACACCTCTCCACTTCCTACAGCTGCTGTGATGCGAGTATGATTCCCTGTATTTTTCTTAGGCTCGTGAAAATACTGTTGATTGAGTCAGAAGGTGTATGTTCTAATCCCAGTTCAGCCATGGATATTCACTGGGAAGGTGGAAGCGATAAACCCACTTCTTAAATATGTTGCTGACCTCGAAAGCCCTATTAGAGGAACTACAAGTTGGTTCTGACTTAACAACATATAGCACAGATTTTATTTATAAATATATTTGAGATTCCTATTTTGTTTTGTTTTCTGTGATTAGGGATAAACAGATATAATATATTCTTTGCTGCTCCTTCCTGGGTCCAGGGAGGGTGCCCCGTAATGTGCTTTTTTTTTTTTTAGGGGGGGGGGTTGCCTTCACTCCTATTGCCAACCACAGAGGCAGAATGACAGCTTTTTTAGGAAGGAACACAGCAAGAGGACACTTTGTTCCTATTTTGCTCTACTCTGTTTGGAACTCAAGTGTCAGACTGCACAGAGTTCTGTTAAATAACTGCAGATACTTAAAACAAGCAGCGATTGATTGCACTATTTATCGATCTCGTTTCTATTGTCTTGGGGATTTTTCCACCCTAACATTAATCTGATGAAGTGTTACAGACACAAGTGGACTGGAGTGGTTAGGAACTGTGTACCTTTATCACATGCACCTGTTAAAAGGCCCGTTTTAATTGGGAAGAGACCTGCATGAACAAGCAAAGAGCTATCCAGTGTGAATGACTATACAAGCAGCAAGATTGGATTAGGCAGTCAGAGTGGTTATAGTGAGGGACCAGGATGCAGGAGGCTTGGGTTTGAATCCCCACTCAGCCAAGGAAGGCTTTGGGACTAGTAAAACCACTCTTTAAATATTTCACTTATCTTGAAAGCATTATTGTGGTCCTATAAGCCGGTTTCTACTTGACAGCCCAAAACAACAGCACAAACATCAAGAGCAGAGGTAAATTAAATGCAGTAATATTGTCCTTTCTTTTTCTTAAAGTGCTCGGATGGATGGACTGCTTAGTTCCTGAGCAGTTTGAACAGCAACCAGGAATCTGGAGATGGAGAATAAAAACAGAATAGAAATGAAAGAGGCAGTATTTAATTCTCAAAGGAATCAGCTCATTTTCAGTAACCCATTCTTTGGAGACCTGATCCACTTGTACCTTCTTGCACTGGAAAGTTCAGTTTGGAACTTTGCTGAGCATGTAAATCCTCTCTATAGCTAAATAGCTGAAGGTAGAAAGCCAACCTGCCCATGCCCAGAGGTAAACCATCAGGGGAGGATGCAAACCTGGATTCAGGTTCCTACATAGTGTTTGATTTAGAAATGACAGGATAAAAGGACCAACCCTACCATTAGTTCTCACCACTGACATTTTGCTACCTTTTTAATGTACAGATTTTTTTTGTTTGCTTTTTCCTGATTGTATGCATTTTCCTGTGTATTTTTGCATTTAACTACACTGTGTTTGTGCAAATTATTTCTTGCCTAGATAGATCAGTGGTTTGGGTATCTGAGTATGGAGGCACAGTTTGGGAGTTTGGTTCCTCACTGTACCTGCTTGTAGAAGAGCCAGCCTTAGGCTAAATGCATAGTGCCAGGATGACTCCCAGAAGAAGGGAGTGGCAAACAGCCTCTGTGTATTCTCTACTTAGAAAACTCCAGAAAGGGTCTTTTTCTGGACTAAAAATACCATTATATATTAATCCTTATACATTAACATCTCCTGCATACTTATAATGAGGATGCAAACTCTTTTTCACTCTAGTAAGCCCCTATTGAGTAACTGAATGCACAACTAGTTTTACAGTCAGTGGGAAACTGGGCATACCTAGAAGAGCCTGCTGGAGATGGGAACACTTAGGGCTTAGGACAGTGATTTTCAACCTGTGGACCGTGGGATGGATGTGGCCCACAGCACCATTTCATCTGTTCTCCTCTACCGCCTACTCCATACCAGGAAGTGCCATGTGGTTGAGGAAGGGTAAAATGGCTGTCCAGCCCCCGAAACTGTCCGAGGGAGCATGACCCGGCCCCTGTCTTTAAAAGGCTGAGTACTCCTGGCTTAGTCTTTATGTGATCATGTTAAGCAAAAAGCATTCTGGTGCAATAGTTTAAATCCTAGAACTTTGTGTAATTTGTAATCTCCCAAACTATTATAAATTAAAGTTTCCTTGCCCTCCAAGATAGTTATGATTTGTTCTTCTGTTACATCTGTTTAATTTTTCTCTTTCAAAAGAGAAATATCTCAATAAAGCATTAGAATAATTTATTGTAAGAATTTAATTACCCACCATATTAAAATAATTGCTTTAGGGGACCTTCAGGACATTTCAAATCAGGTTAGGTTGACCTGTACACATAGCCAAGAACACAGGGGTCTGCTATTGATTTGCCCTTCATCATAGTGATCACCTTTCATTCCCACCTATTCCATGCACATTAAATCTCTATTTAAAAGAAATAATAGGACTGGTGAGGTAGCTCAATAAAGGAAAGATTAGTTGGAGAATTAGTTGGAGATGTCATTATCTGTGTGTGTGTGGGGGGGGGGGGGGAGGAATTATTTGAGACCTCAAACAAATTTATCCTGATCCATGAATGGCAATTTGCAAGCAGAATTAGATGGCTACTGAAAAGTATACCATTGTGGAGAAAGTACCAATATATTTGTTTACACTGAGGAGTATATTATTTGTCACTTCTGTATAGAGATTGTGGAAGGACCCAGCCAGCCATTATGGGACATTTTTATTGGTGGCTAGAGTTGAACATGTCTCTTAACTGGCAAGAATTTGGTCAGGAAAAGCCATTTCAACATAGCAAGACAATCTTTGGAAGATTCTCCAAGCCCTGCAAGAAATCTCCCTTCTCCCAGGCATGTTTGCAGAGAACTGTCTCTGAACAAAAAGAACATCTTCTTCTGTTTTGAAGCTAAGCATGAATATCCCGCAAACAGAAAGGAACAGGCTGATTGGTCACTAAGGCACATATCACCACCCAAAGATGTTCCCTTTTAACAGTCTGTGCAACAAGGCAACAGTTCTCAAAGTTTTATATTTTGTGTTTCTAGTCTCAAAAATCTTCAAATTTCCCCCAAGTCTGACAAAAGAAAAGAAACTTCCTATCTTGACTGTCTGAGGATGAACAAACAGGCTGGTTTCACATTCCTACTAGTAGCAGAGGCAGATGATTGAAGGTGCTCAACAGAGCACACAATCCCTGATCAACAAAATGAAAAAAGAGTCTATGGCTCCATCAAGACAGGCATCAGTACGAAACATGTTTGGGAAGCTGCGAGAAGCCCACAATCCCTCAAAAGGAGCTGGAAAACCTACTGGAGCACTTGAAAAATTAGGACAGTATTACACCATCGACCACTTGAGGCCTAACTCTAATAAGACTCAAGTGTAAGCTTTCCACCTTCAAAACTGAGAGGCAGGGGCTGAGCTGGATGTTACATGGCAAGGGAATCAATTACAGCATTGTTCAGCACTGAAATACCTTAGTATGACACTTGACAAGACACCCTTTTTTTTAAACAGCACTGGCTGAATACCAAGGATAAAGTTAGTTCAAGGAACAATATCATCAGAATGTTGACAAACTATACATGGGGAGTTCAACCATCCACATTGCAAACAAACATTCTTGAGGCTAACACAAAAGCAAAACCAAATTAGAAGATGGAGGAAGAATCTCACTGAACAAGGAATAACATTAAAGGAGGATATGGCTGAGGAACTCAACCTCCCCTACATCACATGGAGGACCCTGAATAGGCTGAGGGTCAGAGTCCCTAAATGTAAGACCAACATGCTCAGGTGGGGGCTGCTGGTGGACAACAACATGCTGTGTGAATGTGGAGATAAACAGAATCCAGCTCATTTACTGTTCTGCCAATTACTACCAGGAACATGTACTGATGTGGTTTAATTTTGGCCAGTGACAAAGCCAAGAAGGTGGCATCATTTTGGCAGTTTAAAGTATAATTCAGACATAAAAGATGAAGTAGCCCCACACATGAATACACACACACCAATTCCTTGTCTTTGGTCTGAGACACAAGTACCATTTTAACATTCATCAGTTCTCCACAGGACCTGATGTAGCATTGCTCTGAGGCATTATGGGTAATTGAAAATGGCAGCCAGGCCATCAGAGTACAAAGAGCAGGGGGGGGGTCATCAAAGTGCTAAAGACCCATTACATCTGAAACCATTCTTGCCAAATATTCATCCCTCCACAGAGGAAGTTTGCACTTTGAAAGCAGAGGGCCAACATGACTTCTTTTCTTTAACACTAGAGACTACAATTCCCAGAAGCCTACTTCAGTACATTGGCTGATCCATGCTTTGGGGAATTGACTTAGGATTCTAGTATTCAAAGTCCAAAACCCAAAAGTTGGGAAACAGTGTTAGAATATCAGGCTGAAAATTGTTATTTGAGAGTGCTCATGAAGAAATAAATTGGTCCAAAATTATAATGTGTAAACTTAGGTATGCGAAACTTCAGTAAATGCAACGAAGAAAGACAAAATGGAGCTGTCAAAGTTCAGGATCTGTCCACAAAGGTAATCCTGGACTTTTTTTGTTTGGAAGATGTAAAACTTAATATAAATAAGAATATAAATAAATAATTTAACTACACATGTGTGTAATATGGGATACCCATTATTGAACTCAAGATAGTCTTCATGATGATGATTCAAACAATAGAATGTAGATCTGCTTCCCCACACACTGTGCCCTGGAAGGAATAACAATAGTCAATACAGATTTCATAATTATTTTTATTTTTCTACATCACTGAGATAATAGTCGATATCAAAGTTTCCCAGCTTGGCCATTTCTTGTTAAGCTAGATGCGCAAAACCTATAAGAATTGCACCAACTGAAGTTAATTGTGTAATATATTTTATTGTTTCATTGATTCACTGATTTATTTGGCATAGTGTTGTTTGATGTTTGTATTGTATGATTTTTGAAAGGCGCCCAGAGTAGTGTTTGACCAGATGGGTGGGATATAAATATTCTAAATAAATAAAATAAGTGTACTTACATTTCCCATTCGATATATATAAGATCATATTGTATTGGGTGAACAAAGTTCAACATTTTTGTGATAAATAGCAGGAAAAGTAGACAGCATGTTTAATCGTGGCCAATGGTGTTCCCATTGCGGTTTCTCTGCAATTGCAAATCTGTGCGTGTGAGTCAAGGCTAACACATCAGCACATTTCTGCTTTCCAATGATGAGCAGCAGGTACAATTTGACACACATTCAAATCAAACGTGTGCCTTTGATATCATACTGACAAAACTTGATCATATGCTTTGCTAATCTAGTATGCTGAGTCTCCTGTGGATGCTTATGTTTTCTGGAATTTAAAAGGAAAATACGGCACATCCATGCTTTGCTCAACAAAATGTGTAAATGTGTAAACTATGTCAGGACAGATTGTAACCACAAGTTGAAGAAACCAAAAATATGGTGCACTCATTGTAAAACGGGAGGGGGGGGGGGCTTCTGAAAGGTTGTGAATGGATTATTAATGCTTCTTTCCCAGCATGATACTAAACTGTGAGTCATAATATTGCAGCATTTGTATCACACTATGCTACACAAAGTGCTTTGCATCCATTATTCCTAATGTAGATGGGGAAAGTGGGATGGAAGTGTATTGGCTTGCCTAAAGCCACTGAATTCTGGACTACAGTGAGATTGGATCCCTTACATTCTGCCCCATATCTCATTATTAGGGTCAAAGTATGCATAGTACAACAGTTTAACCACTGTGCCACCCAATCACTGCAGACTGTATGCAAATGTGGGTAGGATTGTTATAATTGTGTTTAATGGCACTGCAATAGACTGCTCTGTGCAAATTCTTTCATTTTACTGACCTAAGAAGGCTAAGTCAACCTTGATCCCTGGTCAGGATCATACTCACAAACTTTTGGTTGCAGTACAGCAGTTTTTAACCACCGTGCCACCGGGGCTCCTGCACCACAAGGAGATGTTTGTGAATTTTTAAACATCCTTGCTGAAAAAAGAACTAGTTCTCACTCTTCACCGCTTGTAATATTCATGTGCAGACCTACATGGATGTCCAGTTTACAGGAATGAAGTGCTGAAAGAATCGACCCAAAGGGAGAATATGTACACCAAATAGAAAGTTGCTTATCTTAACGAGATAGCCATGTTTCTTACATGCCTAGATCCTCTTGATGGCTCATATGGCTGAGGGAGAACATCCTTGCAACAATCTTGTGACTTTCTGACTGGCGCATGAATATGCAATTCATAAAGTTCAATGTGGGGAAATCAATACTCAATGGCATGAAGTTCTAATGCATGCAGATTTATATAGGAGCAGGAAGAATCAGGCTACTGGGAGAAACGGGTTTACAGATTACATGCGCCGCTGTTCCTCTGCTGCGTGGCAAAAATCTCATTAAGATGAATCTCATATAGTCAAGAGCCGTTGTGAAGACATGGGTACATGATCAGTCTTATATTGTAGATACCTGTTCCCTTTGAAATTTGCTAGATTATTTCAATTAAGTTTAATGGAGTTCAGTAGATGGTCCATTGTGCTTTAAGAGATTTTTTAAACCCACATGGCTAGTGTTGTCCCTTTATCTGAGATTTATTTAAATTTATCAACACCATTAACTGTTTAAACACATATCTGTAGAAATGGTGCAATTATTTTGAGCATCTATAAATCAACCAGATGGAAATATATGGGCCAATTCTAAAGTTGTGTAGGAATTATTTCTCCCCCCACATACTATTTATTTAAGTGGGCCATGCTTAAGTTAAAGAGTTAGGTAATCACTTCTATGCTTTTCTCACTCTACATTAAATATTTTATCATCAAATGCAGTTTTGTGGTGATAGCTGAACTCTATTATTTGATAACTTGAAGATACCTTTCAGAAGGAAAAAAGGAGGGGGAGACCCATATTACAACAGGAAAAAATTCAAGGTATAATACAATTGTAATAGCTAATTTTCTGTGACCAAAGGCAATTAACACACACACACACCCTTGATTTTATATCATTATAACAGCCAAGGTTTTGTGTGATGCATGGTGTGGAGACTGGAAATGATTTCACAAATTGAAATACATCAGTAGATTAAAAACTATATTTATCTCTTCACCAAAAATATTAATGCACAATCTTAGTGAGCAGTGTCATTTACTATTTTCCTGGGCTGTCATTGGGCAGAGCACCAAAAGGTGGCTATGATGTGTTTTGGCCATGGTTTGGAGCCGCACCCTCCACAGCAGCAGTAAGATCAGAATTCGGAAGAATCAAAGCAAGGTTAGCAGGAGCTGGGACAAAGTTCTGGCCCCAGTGGGGGCGAAGAGGCCCTCCAGCCACTCCACCGCTGGCCTGCCGGGACCCCTCTCCCCCCCTCGGCCTTAAAAGGCAGGGGGTGCCAGGTGAACTGCCGCCACCATGCGTTCTGGTCCCAGTGGGGGCAAAGAGGCCATCTGGCTACTCCACCGCTGGCCTGCCGGGCCCCCCTCGGACTTGAAAGGCAGGGGGTTGAGATGCCATTGCTGTTAACTAGTTCCCCGTCTCCCTCACCACCGGCATGGGGAAGAAAGCGGTTATCACCCAAGCTCCTTCCCCAGCCCGGCATTGGCCACAGGGAAGTGGGAGTACTTGGGTGGCACCTCTTGAAGGGTCTCTTTATGGGGCTTGATTTTGTATTCGTATTTAATATTGCATTTTTTCCCTGACTTGTAATCTTGTAACTTGATGACATTATTGCTTTATTATTGTTATTATTGATTGTACTGAGTTATATTTACTTGTGTTACTGTATTATTGTTGTGTTCTAAGGGTTTTACCTTCCACATGGATTACAATGTATCTGAACAATGTAACCTTGCCTATAGCAACAATGTAACCTTCAGCTGTATCATATGAACCCTGCATGAGGACGCGAGCTAATGACCACCAGCTGGCAGCAGCGAGCGTCCAAGCTCTCTTGGTCAGAACTCATCAAAGGCAACAGCGCGGGAAGCTTTCCCGCCACCACCTACACCTGGACAAGAAGGGCGTGACTCGCAATGACGTCACGCAGGCAGTAGCCAATGGGCTACCATGGCACCACGTTCAAATGTATTACTACTGTATATAAAGAGCTATCGATCCGCCATTACCTCATGTTCCCTCTGTCCACGATGCAATAAACCTGAGTTAACCCAGCCCGAGGCTGTGTCCTGTGTCTTGGTTTTCATACACCAAATTGGCGACGAAGGTGGGATAATGGATCCCCGAGGAGCAGCCAGGGCACAGAGCGGGTTCAACATCACCAAACCGCAAGACTGGGAGCTGTTTGAGATGGACTTCCATGCGGCGCTGGTGGAGCTCAAAGTCAAGGAAGACGATGAGGAGACGAAGAGGGCCATCCTGACCAGAATGCTCGGGATGGACACCAAGCGGACGCTGGTGGGCATCATCACCCCGAAGAAGGTGAGCGAATTTAAGGCGGACGAAATCATGAAGCTGCTACGGGAGCGCTTCCGACCCGCGAGGGCGATGTTTCCCGCTCGGAGCGCGTTTTGGAGGCGAGTCCAAGCGCCGGACGAGTCGGTTGAGGCATTCGTGGCCGCCCTGAGGGTAGCCGCCGTCCCCTGTAAATGGGGCAATATCCAAGAAATGGCCCTCAGGGACGGCGTGCTGTGCGGCCTGAAAGACAAGGAGGTGCAGCGCAGTTTGATGAACAAGGAGCCGCCACCCACGCTGGCAGAGGTCGTCGAGGCCGCAGAAGCCGCAGAGTCCACGAATGCCGGAGTGGACGAGATGCACCAGTGGCGTGAGTGGCGTCCCAGAGCCGGCAAAGCGGAAAAACCGGTGCACGCAACTCGACGGGCCTCAAAATCGTCCTCGGAAGGCAGCGACGGCGAAGAAGTCCAGAAGGTCCGAAAGGGGGGGCGCCGCTGCGATGGCTGCGGAGCGGCCCACGAGCGCGCGAGGTGCCCATTTAGAAAGGCCGAGTGTTACACTTGCGGCCGGCGGGGGCACATCGCCAGGGCATGCAGAAAACGGAAAGAGGGCCGGAGGCAGTCATCAGACCGTTCGATCAGGCCGGACCGTCCAGCGAAGCCCAAAGATGGCGTCCAGACCACGAAGAAGCAGGACGGCGTGGGCCGCGTCTCGGACGGCAGCGAGGACGACGCCCCAGTGTTCAGCGTGTCCGCGGGACAGTCCCATTACTTTGTTGAGGTACAAGTACAAGGGGCCCCTATCAGGATGGAAATTGACTCGGGGTCCTCCTATTCTATAATTCCCCAGAGGGAGTTTTTGAAAATCGACCCCCACGTGCGACCCAAACTTAAAGCATTGAGGTCCACGCTACGTGACGTACAGGGAAACAACATTCCGGTGTTGGGGGTCGGGAAATTTCAGGTTAAGTTTAGGAGACATTCTGCGGAACTGCCCCTAGTTGTCCTCAAGGGGGGAAGTTGTAGCCTCCTAGGGACACAGTGGTTTCAGCCCTTGGGCCTGTTCATAGGGGGAGTACATTCAGTGGGGGCGGATCCAATACAAGCGGTGTGCGATGCGCACCCCGCCGTTTTTAAAAAAGGACTTGGGAAATTCAACGGACCCCCTGTAGCTTTCGACCTAGACCCGGAGGTCCGCCCGATAAGACTCAAACCGCGCAGGGTGCCTTTCGCACTAAAGGACAAAATAGAGGCGGAACTGGACAAATTGGTGGGCCAGGGGATTCTTATTCCTGTTGATTCCGCGGAGTGGGAAACTCCAATTGTAACAGCTCTGAAGGCTAACGGGGAGGTGCGCATTTGCGCTGATTATAAGTGTACAATTAACAAGGCGATTCGCCCTAATGCATATCCGGTGCCAGTGGTCAGCCACCTTTTGGCCAGACTAAATGGGGGAAAGTGTTTCGCCAAGCTCGACCTGGCACAAGCCTATCAGCAACTCCCCGTAACTCCCGCCACGGCCGCGGCACAAACGATAGTCACACATAAAGGAGCGTTCCAGGTGTCGCGTTTACAGTTCGGCGTGAACTCGGCACCCGGCCTTTTTCAGTCGCTTGTGGAACGCCTCCTGAAGGGGCTGGAGGGGGTGTTGCCTTATTTTGATGACGTATTGATAACAGGGGGGAGTGAGGCCGAACTAGCAAGGAGATTGGATAAAGTGCTAACTGTGTTCGAGAAAGCGGGGCTGAGACTGAGGAAGGACAAATGTGTTTTTTTCGAAACCGAGGTCGAGTTCTTAGGGTTTCGGATCACACCAGAGGGTATTAAGCCGTCCAAATCCAAAGTAGCAGCTATCAAGAAGGCCCCTCGCCCCACATCCAAAACCGAACTACAGTCATTCCTGGGGCTCCTCAATTTTTACCATACATTCCTCCCGCGGAAAGCCTCCGTGGCCGAACCGCTTCATCGGTTACTTAAAAAGGAGGAGACATGGATGTGGGGTGACGAGCACGAGAGGGCGTTCAACGAACTCAAGCAACTTTTAACATCGGACGCAATCCTTACGCACTTCGACCCCAAACGGCCGGTGGTCTTAGTCTGTGATGCATCACCGGTGGGGGTGGGGGCGGTGCTTTGCCACGTGTTGGATGACGGTCGGGAGGCCCCAGTTGCGTTTTATTCCAGGTCCCTGTCCCAAGCAGAGCGAAATTACGCACAAACCGACAGGGAGGCATTAGCAATAGTAGCGGGGACCAAAAAGTTTCACGATTTCCTGTATGGCCGCCCGTTTAAAATTGTAACGGATCACAAGCCCCTGTTAGGGATTTTCACGGCAGGCAAGCCCACGCCGCAGATACTGTCCCCGAGAATGTTGCGATGGGCCATTTTTCTTAACGCATACCAACACGAGTTGGAGTACCGGCCCGGAAAGGAGATCAGCCATGCTGATGCGCTTTCGAGATCCCCTTTGCCCTTGTCGGACGACCAAAAAGCCAGATTAGAGAGAGACCGCCAGGTGTTGCTAATCGAGGTTTTAGACGAACCCCCAATAGTACCAGCTGATATAGCCAGGGCAACAGGCAAGGACAGGACGCTGGAGAAAGTCAGCTCATGGGTGCAGAAAGGGTGGCCAGCATCGTCCCCAAGCAAGGAATTCGACCCATTCTTTCGGAAGAAGCTAGAGTTGTCCCTAGAAAGGGGGTGCCTGTTGTGGGGCCAACGGGTGGTGGTCCCAACACCCATGCGGCCGAGGGTGCTCAAACTGCTGCACGTCAGCCACCCGGGCATCGTTCGCTCCAAAGCGCTGGCCCGCAGCTACTTTTGGTGGCCACAGCTGGACGAGGACATTGAGCACATGGTCGGCACTTGTGAGGCATGCCAGGGGTCCCGACCGGAGGCGGCCCGCCTCCCGCACAGGGAATGGGACACAGCAAGGGGGCCATGGTCCAGAGTGCACGTAGATTTCGCTGGCCCTTTCCGAGGAACCATGTTTCTCCTGGTGGTGGATGCATTCTCGAAGTGGCTGGAGGTCATCCCGGTAAAGAGCACGTCCTCCGCCACTACAATTAGCCAGCTACGGAGAGTCTTTTCAACGTTCGGTTTACCCGACACTTTAGTCAGCGATAACGCGAGTTGCTTCACCTCCTCGGAGTTCGGGGCATTCATGGAGGCAAACGCCATTCGGCATGTCACATCCGCGCCGTTTCACCCGGCCACGAATGGCCAAGTGGAACGGTTGGTGCGGACAACAAAGGAGGCGCTCCGGCGCATGGGCCCCGGGGACCTAAATCACCAAGTATGTCAGTTCTTATTAGCGTATAGGGTGACACCCTTAGCGTCAGGTTACTCGCCGGCAGAGCTATTGATGCGGCGAAAACTGACTACGCTCCTGTCCAGGCTAGACCCCACAAGAATTGAGGATAAAGGGAAAAACGTAGGGTTGGCAGTCTCGAAAGGTTTCGCCGCCGGCGACCCTGTTCATTGCAGGAACTATGCCGGCGCGGGGCCAGCCTGGGTGCCGGGGACGGTTGTAGAACAGACGGGGCCAGTGTCGTACCGGGTCGAAACCCACACCGGTCTCCTCTGGAGGAGGCACGCAGACCAACTGAGGCACCGAGTAAGTGGGCCAGTCAGTGAGGATCACCAACAAGATTCAGCGTTAGGGTTCTCCCCCACCCGCTTAACCCAAGGGGGAGACAGCAGCGGGCAACAGTCCCAAGCAAGGGGGGAAGGAAGATGCAGCGGCCCCGAATCATATCCTTTTGATAAACCAGTTCAATCAGAGGCCAGGGAAGGGGGAGAGGAGTTCGCGACCGCTGCCCCCGAATGGAATTTTGGTTTTGATTTAGCAAACCGGGGGGGTTTTCAGGAGTGTTCCCCCACCCATCCAAGCGAGAAGAGGGGTTTTTCGTTAGCCCCCAGTGCCCCCGGTTCCTCCCTAAGTAAGAGCACACCTCCCAACAACGCCGCGGAGCCGCGGCAAGACACTAACAAGTCTCCCTCTCAAATTACAGGACAGGAAGCCAGGGGACAAAGAGAAGGTAGCGAACCCGGGGAGAGGCAGTTCGCATCGAGACCCCAGCGTGTTCGAAACAAGCCATCTTGGCTGAGAGATTTTGTCTCCTAAGGGGGGGAGCGCCTAGAAGCGTGGGCTCGAGACGTTGTCTCGTCCTAGGGGGGAGGGATGTTGTGTTCTAAGGGTTTTACCTTCCACATGGATTACAATGTATCTGAACAATGTAACCTTGCCTATAGCAACAATGTAACCTTCAGCTGTATCATATGAACCCTGCATGAGGACGCGAGCTAATGACCACCAGCTGGCAGCAGCGAGCGTCCAAGCTCTCTTGGTCAGAACTCATCAAAGGCAACAGCGCGGGAAGCTTTCCCGCCACCACCTACACCTGGACAAGAAGGGCGTGACTCGCAATGACGTCACGCAGGCAGTAGCCAATGGGCTACCATGGCACCACGTTCAAATGTATTACTACTGTATATAAAGAGCTATCGATCCGCCATTACCTCATGTTCCCTCTGTCCACGATGCAATAAACCTGAGTTAACCCAGCCCGAGGCTGTGTCCTGTGTCTTGGTTTTCATACACCAAAATTATCTTATTGTTACTGTGTACACCGCTTTGAGTCACCCGCTGGGTCGAGTAAAGTGGTGTAGAAATTAAACTTGAAATGAAATGAATCTATTTTAAAAGAAGATAAATGAGTTTGGGTGTGTTGTTGTTTTAGGGAATGAAAGTCTCAATGCCTTCTTCTTTCATGTTCAGCAAACTTTCAACTGCTAAAATGAAGCTACCTTCTTGGCTTTGTCATAGGCCAAAATTGAATCTTCATGGTACATGTTTCTGGTAGTAATCAGCAGACCAGCAAATGAGCTGGATTCTGTACCTCTCCACATTCACACAGCATGTTGTTGTCCACAGCAACCCCCATTTGAGCATATTGCTCTTGCACTTAGAGACTCTGACTGAGCTGTGACATGGGAATTATGCTGTAGTGTGATGAACTCCTGTTCATAGTTCCAGAAAATCAGCCATTTTCGCCTTTTCTCAGGATATACCATTCCATTCCCCTGATCTGCCAAATTTCTGTCCCTCCTTAAAAGCCAGAATGGAAGCGTGGCGCCAAAATGGCCACCGCGCTCTTTGTGGGCCCCCCCCCACCGGACGAAGCCATCCGGGTAGTTAGGGGCGTGGCCAGCACCCTAATAAAAGGGCTGGCCACGAGGCAGCCGTGCTGCCATTTTGGCGAAGCGACGGAGCGGAGAAGTTTTTCCCTCTTACCTCCATCGCTCGTATCCTTCCAGGGGAAGCCTTTTTGGGCAGCTTTTTTCTCTTCTTAGGCTTCCTAGCTAACTCAGCTATGCCCTCGAAGAAGAAGGCAGCTGCTAACGTGGCTCGATCGGCGCGGAGGCGCCAGCCGAGTCGGAGGACTGCGACTGCGCCCGCCCAGCAGCCACCTTTAACGGAGCCCACTGGGACCGGTGGAATGGGATCGGTGGCCCCTTCGCCCGATCCGCGGTGCGTGCAGGTTGCCCCGGACGGGGCCTCGGCCCTTGGCCCGCAAGCGATGACCACTGCCCCCGCCAGGCTCCGTGCGGATGGGCCCTCTTGCCCGGGTGCACAGTTCCCCATGGGGGGAGCGAGCCACGGGGGGTGGTTGGGTTCCCTGCCTTTGCAGGGTGTGCCCACGGCTCCACAAGGGCCGGGCATGGGCTCTTGGCCTTATCTGGCCCCTGGGACTCAGGGGCCTGGACAGGTACCCGTTACCTATGGGTCGGTTGCCCATTTGCCCCCTGTTGGGGCTGGGGCCTTTGTCAACGTGGAGGCCCTTCTGGCCCGCGTTGCGGCACTTGGAGCATCCTTGGCGAGGGCCAATCAAACAGGGGTGCCTTTAGGATTCCAGGTGGCCCCTTTGGCTGCCGAACAGCGGCCGGCGACGGGTCGGGTTGAGCCGCCTGAGCCGCGCAGGCCAGTGGCGGCCACTGCCTCACAGATCCCCAATCAACAGGTGCAGCAGTCTGGTGCGGGTCTGGCCCCGTCGACGAGCTCAGCTTCGGTCGTGAGCTCCGACGCCCCCAGCGGGCCGGAACCCCCGGTGGGGGTGGCCCGTGGGGGTGCATCGGGTGAGTATGCAGTTCAAGATAGTGCACCCACACAACTGACTTCCCTGGGGGGGGGCTTTCCAATGGCCATGGCCTCGCACGGGTGGCCCGGCGGTCCAATTCCCCCCGGCCCACCCGGCGACTTCACCCCTGACACAGGGCCCGGGTCCGGGTGGCGCCCCCTGTGTGGTGGGGAATGTGTTGGGGATCCCCGGGCTGGTACACGCCCCCTTTGCTTTGCCCGCAGTTCCCTCTGTGCCGGTGTCGGCACTGCCAACGGCAGGGTATTCCTTGCCCCTGGGGGACCATCTGGCCCAGTCCACCAGGGAAAAGATCTGGAGGGGAGAGTATGTAGATATCTTCTCCCTTCTTAATAGGGAGCCGACCAAGGAGGAGAGGGAAGGGCTGGACGAGAAGGTTAAGGAGCAGGCACGTCGTCGTAAGCCGCCACGCACGTGGGCAAATTGGTTGCCAGCGTACCTGATTTACATGGCCATTTACCTCAGGGCTAGGCCGGATTTGGCCATCCCTATGGTCCAGTATCTGGACAACATCTACCGGGCCATGGTTGACTTCCCGGGCCCGTCGTGGCTGGCTTACGACGAAGAATTCCGCATGAGGATTCCACTGCACCCAGAGATGAGGTGGGATGAGCCCTGCCAGAAGCTGTGGCTTCTGTATATGACCCCCATGCGCCCGGTGCCTGGGGAGAGATACCATTGTGGACATGCGGTCCAACGAGCGGCCCCGGTACAGGTTCCCCGCCAAGTGGCGGGGCAGGGGGTTCCAGCCCGCCTGCTGTGCTGGACCTTCTCGTCCAATGGTTCTTGCAACAGAAAAAATTGCAAGTACAAGCATGAGTGCCCCTCTTGTTCTGGCCCCCATGCTGCCTCCGCCTGTCCCAGGCCGGGAGGATACAGGGGCAGGGGTAGGGGTGGACAAGGGGCAGGTAGGACTGCCACGGAAGGAGCGGGTTCACCAAAAGGCCCCCTCCCCAATTAATGTTGACATGCTGGAGCGTTGGCTCGCATTGTACCCGAAGAAAGCAGACGCTGTGTACCTCCTTCAGGGTTTTCAACTGGGTTTCCGTATTCCTTTCACGGGGGATAGGTCACCGCAAGACGCACCCAACCTTTTGTCACTTAGAGGAAGGGAGGAGGTGGCTGCCGCCAACATTAATAAGGAGGTCGCTGCGGGCAGGGTCGCTGGCCCTTTCCCCGCGCCCCCTTTCACCAACCTTAAAGTGTCTCCTCTAGGACTAGTGCCCAAGAAGTCCTTGGGCGAGTTCCGCCTGATTCATCACTTGTCCTACCCAGCCGATCATTCGGTCAATGATGCTATCCCTGAGGACCTTTGTTCTGTCAGGTATACATCATTTGACCAGGCATTGCGCATGGTGCGCTCATGTGGCCCGGGTGCACTGTTGGCTAAGTGTGACATTAAGTCGGCTTTTCGTCTCCTGCCGGTGCACCCGGGTGACTTTGAGTTGCTGGGTTTCAAATTCCGGGGTGAATATTATTTTGACAAGCCATGCCATTCGGCTGTTCCATATCCTGCTCGGCTTTCGAGCATTTCAGTACATTCCTGCAGTGGGCATTCGTCCGTAGGTCAGGGTCTCGGTCTGTAGCCCATTACCTGGATGATTTTTTGTTCGGGGGTGAACGGGGCTGGGACACGTGCACACGTCTCCTCACCACATTTCAGACGCTAATGCAGGAACTCGGTGTCCCTTTAGCGCCCGAAAAGACCGAAGGCCCGTCTAATAAGTTAGTATTCCTGGGGGTGGAGATTGACACGGTAGCGCAGGCGTCTAGGTTGCCGGAAGACAAGGTGTCAAGGATAGTGGCCCTTATATCGGACTTGCTGGCTAAGCGCAAGGCATCCCTTCGGGAACTGCAGGTGCTACATGGACACCTTAATTTCGCTTGCAGGGTGGTCGCACCTGGCAGGGCATTTGTTCGGTGCTTGTGCGATGCCATGTCAGGCTTATCCAGGCCCCATCATAGGACCAGATTGACACGGGGCATCAGGGCAGATATGCACATATGGCTCCAGTTCTTGAGGGAGGTCTCATTTTGGAGGTCAGACCTCCTGGCTTCACCCCAATTTCAGATTCAGTCTGATGCCTCTGGATCCCTTGGTTATGGGATGTACTTCAATGGGAAGTGGGCCTATGGTGGATGGCCACCAGCCTGGTCAGGCACGGGTCGCCTGAGGGATCTCACATATTTGGAATTTTTTCCCATACTGGGGGCCTTGATGCTATGGGGTGAGGAGTGGGCCAACTCTGTGGTGCATTTCTGGTGTGACAATGCGGCCATTGTCCACATTGTCAACTCACAGACCTCTAAATCTCCCAGGGTCATGGACCTCGTGCGCCATTTTGTATTGCGCAGCCTGCGCCTCAACGTACTGTTCAGGGCCAGGCATGTCCCGGGGGTGAATAATGATATTGCTGATGCTTTGTCCCGCCTGCAGATCTCCCGGTTCCGTGCCTTGGCCCCGGATGCGGAGGAATTTCCCTCGCCACTCCCGGAGGAGATATGGACCTTTGGCAAGGAGGGGTGAACCGGGCGATCGGCATGTCTCTGGCGCCACGCACGCGTAAGGCGTATCACCACGAGTTGGTTTCCTTTCAGACTTTTTGTACCCAATCTCGACTGCCGGATACCTGGCCGATCCCAGTGGCCCACCTCCTTCGTTTCATGGTTTACCTGCACGCCCAGGGCCTGGCATCCCGCACCATAGTATCTAGGCTATCAGCACTGGCTTTTATGGCCAAGGTGGGAGGTCATGCGGACAGTACCGCTGATTTCCGTGTGAGACACTTTTTGGAGGGGTAGGTGCGGGAACGTGGGCGTAGCCTGGACGACCGCCACCCAATTTCCCCAGGGGTCCTTACCCAACTGGCACGGGGCTGGCATGACCTATGTTTCAATAGGTATGAGGCAGCCCTGTTTCATGCGGCTACAACGGTGGCCTTTTTTGGAGCGCTCCGCATCAGCGAGCTTGTGATGCTGACTAAGGCGGATGCAAGTCGTACGGCACTGGAACTCGAAGATGTCTATGTTTGCAATGATTGGGCTCAGTTGAGGATACGCTCCTCTAAAACAGATCAGCACGGCGTAGGCAGTGGTGTAAGACTGCTACGATGTTCCTTGGCAGACATCTGTCCGGTTGGTGCCCTACAGGAGTTCCTTGCACTGCGTGGCACGCACCATGGCCCGTTTTTCTGTCACCAAGATGGGTCTCCCCTCACTAAATTTCAATTTTGGAAGGTGACTGGGAAGGCACTGGTTAGGGTTGGCCTCCCTGGGGCCCGTTACGGCACCCATTCATTTAGAATTGGGGCGGCCTCTACTGCGGCTGCTTATGGGTACTCCGGGGCTGACATACGCAGCATGGGGAGGTGGGGCTCGCAGTGTTTCCAGTTTTATGTTCGCCCACTCCCACTGTGAGTACCGTTTTTAGTCACCACATATCTCTTCCTTACCTGTTTTTTCCCTTGACAGACCCTGGGTGTTGTATCACACCGGTGACAGTATGGCTGGTGGGCCATAGCTACGTGCACAGGGCAGCGCGTTACGCTGCGGCGACAGATTGGGGACCCCGACTGGGACTCGGTGCGTACGCAAGTCTCACATGGTACGGTAAGCACGGTATGTTGTGGCGGGAGCTCTTGCCATTCCTCTTTTCGGCAAGGAACGCTGACCCGCCCGACATCCTGATCATACATCTTGGGGGTAATGATTTGGGACAGGTCACTGGCTTATCGCTGAAGCATGCGATTTGCAGTGACCTCACCTACTTACATTACGTATGGCCCGCCACAACCCTTGTTTGGTCAGATATGGTCCCACGGCACGCTTATAGGGGAGGCCTTGACCTCCAGGCCTTGGACCGCGCTAGGCGCATGGTGAACAGGGCGGTGGCCCGATTCCTTTCGACCAAGGGCTGGGGGCGGGTCAGTCCTCATCCGGCCATTAGTCTGCAAAATTATGGGCTTTATGCAGGGGATGGGGTCCATCTGTCGCGAGGAGGTATGGACCTCCTGCTGAGTGATTGGCGAGCAGGCCTGTCGACCGAGCTGACGGTCTTGAGGGGGCGTCGAGCCTTTATTGAAGCCTCTCCGGGTGGCGGGTAGCACTGGTAAGGTAAACATTTAAGACCCACAGGTATCCGGCAGGTTCGCAATTGACTGGACAACACTAGATAGGCATAAGTTGTTTAAACGTTGTCCGGTCAACGACGAACCAGGCGAGGGGGTGATGGTTACCACTAGACAGCTGGAATCACCCCCTGATTTTACGGATACACGTCAGAGGGTGGGGTCATTAGTTAGATATTGACTACGGTCAACAATTTGTTTGTTGTCAACAAACAAATAGATACAAATAGATACATTGTAACAATTGCCGTTGGCAATTTTGGGTGGTACCTTACCAGTGTTACTTCGGCCTGCTTGCCTTAAGAATTATGATTGGTCGTTTTACCAATAGAAATTTATAATTCAGACTAGGGCATGAATCAATAAATGTGGCCCAATGCCGTTATCCACTTTCATTTGTGTCTGAGTCCATTATTGGGGGGGGTGCGCCTGCAATGGAAGCGTGGCGCCAAAATGGCCGCCGCGCTCTTTGCGCCCCCCCCCCCCGGACGAAGCCATCCGGGTAGTTAGGGGCGTGGCCAGCACCCTAATAAAAGGGCTGGCCACGAGGCAGCCGTGCTGCCATTTTGGCGAAGCGACGGAGCGGAGAAGTTTTTCCCCTCCACCCCCTCCCTAGTTAACAGTGTGATTTCTTGGTCGCTTCGGGGCCGGGTGGGAATTTTTGGCTGGGACTCGCAATTGGCCCTTGAGTCCTGGCTTTTTTGCCCATCCCACACTGTTGCTATGGTTTGATATAGGGGTTTGTTCTGTGCTGCTGTTGACTTTGGTCACATGGGCGGGTAGCACTGGTAAGGTAAACATTTATGACCCACAGGTATCCGGCAGGTTCGCAATTGACTGGACAACACTAGATAGGCATAAGTTGTTTAAACGTTGTCCGGTCAACGACGAACCAGGCGAGGGGGTGATGGTTACCACTAGACAGCTGGAATCACCCCCTGATTTTACGGATACACGTCAGAGGGTGGGGTCATTAGGTAGATATTGACTACGGTCAACAATTTGTTTGTTGTCAACAAACAAATTGATATAAATAGATACATTGTAACAATTGCCGTTGGCAATTTTGGGTGGTACCTTACCAGTGTTACTTCGGCCTGCTTGCCTTAAGAATTATGATTGGTCGTTTTACCAATAGAAATTTATAATTCGGACTAGGGCATGAATCAATAAATGTGGCCCAATGCCGTTATCCACCTTCATTTGTGTCTGAGTCCATTATTGGGGGGGTGCGCCTGCAAAGCATTCCGTAACCACTTGAAGTTCTCAGTCCATATTGGCCTTTTTGGAGTATCCCTTTGCAATTTTTGTTTTAAATTGTTCTCACCTTTGTTTCCCCAAGTCTGTTGTTATCCTTCTGCATTTATAGAATGCTATTTCACTGTCTGAGGACCTAAAGATTAACCCTAAGGGAGCTTCCCCAACCACACCCCATACAGTGCTATTAAGATGTTCTAGTCTTCCATTGGCAGGACCGCCATTGGAGGGGGGGGGAATCAGGACTCCCATCCCAGGCCCAGAGATGATGGTGCTGCTGGGAAACCACTGATGTGCACATGTGCAAACAAACCACGCGTGTGCAGAAAACCACAGGGGCATGGAGGTGCTGGAAACCACTGATGTACACATATGCAAACAAACCATGCATGCGCAGAAAACCACAGGGGCATGGCCAAAATGGGGGGGGCACCGCGTTCCGGGCCCAGAAATTTCTGATGTCGGCCCTGTCCATTGGTATGCCTCCCAATACCCCATTGCCATCACTCACAGAAAGGATTTGGGAGATGACTGCATGGAGTCTCCATGTTCATGAACTATGCTATTGAGTATGAACTAGAACAATCTTTTTCTTTATTCGTGTCAGATGCACCACCAGCATATAATACTAGAACAATAATAGGAAAACATTCCCTTCTCTATTGTGAGAAGAAGGACTTTGGCTAGTCTGACTGAGAACAGCCTTATTTTTAACAGGATAAAAGGCAAAGTAAACTAAAAACATCCTCAGCATGCTTCTCATTCAACATATTCAAAAAGGGTATCTTCACTTCACAGTTGTAGATACTTGACAATGGGTTAGTTGCCATAACTTCCTCCACACTCCTTTGTGGTTTGAAGTCAAACTTCACTTCCTCAGTTTCTGCTACCTTACTACACCACAAATCCCCAGGTACTGTTGAATGGAACTTTAGTGTATGGGAACCAAGACACAGGACACAGCCTCGGGCTGGGTTAACTCAGGTTTATTGCATGGTGGACAGAGGGAACATGAGGTAATGGCGGATCAATAGCTCTTTATATACAGTAGTAATATATTTGAACGTGGTTCCACGATAGCCCATTGGCTACTGTCTTCGTGACGTCATTGCTGGTCACGCCCTTCTTGTCCAGGTGTAGGTGGTGGCGGGAAACTTCCCGCGCTGTGGCTCTTTGATGAGTTTGGACCAAGAGAGCTTGGACGCTCGCTGCTGCCAGCTGGTGGTCATTAGCTCGCGTCCTATTACAGGGATTATAGTGATACAACTGAAGGTTACATTGTTACTCGTAGGCAAGGTTACATTGGTTAAGATACATTGTTATCCCATGTCGGAGGTTACACCATTCGAACACAACACTCCTCCCCCCTAGGATGAGACGAAGTCTCGAACTCAACACTCCTCCCCCCTAGGATGAGACGAAGTCTCTCAGCCAAGATGGCTTATTTCGAACTCGCTGGGGTCTCGATGCGGGCTGCCTTTCCCCGGGTTTGCTACCTTCTCTTTGTCCCCTGGTTTCCTGTCCTGTAATTGGAGAGGGAGACTTGTTAGTGGCTTGCCGCGGCTCTGCGGCGTTGTTGGGAGGTGTGTGCTTTATTTGGGAAGAACCGGGGGCACTGGGGGCTAACGAAAAACCCCTCTTCTCGCTTGGATGGGTGGGGGAACACTCCCAAAACCCCCCCCGGCTCGCAAAATCAAAATCGGAATCAAAATCGGGGACAGCGGTCGCAAACTCCTCTCCCCCTCCCCCCGGCTCTGATAGAGCTGGCGTATCAAAAGGGTATGAGTCGGGACCGCCGCTGCTTTCCCCCCTTGTTTGGGACTGTTGTCCGTCGTTGTCTCCCCCTTGGGCTAAACGGGTGGGGGAAGACCCTAACGCTGAATTCTGTTGCTGAGCCCCACTGACCGGCCCCTCACTCACTCGGTGCCTAAGTTGGTCCGCATGCCTCCTCCAGAGGAGACCGGTGCTAGTCTCTACCCGGTACGATACTGGTCCTGTCTGCTCCACAACCGTCCCTGGTACCCAGGCTGGACCAGCGTTGGCGTAGTTCCTGCAGTGTATAGGATCGCCGACGGCGAAACCTTTCGAGACCGCTAACCCTATGTTTTTCCCTTTGTCCTCTACCCTCGTCGGGTCTAACCTGGACAGGATCGTGGTCAGTTTCCGCCGCATCAGCAGCTCTGCCGGCGAGTAACCTGATGCTAAGGGGGTCACCCTATACGCTAATAAAAACTGGCATACTTGGTGATTTAGGTCCCCTGGGCCCATGCGCCGCAGCGCATCCTTTGTTGTACGCACCAGCCGTTCCACTTGGCCATTCGTGGCCGGGTGAAACGGCGCGGATGTGGCATGCCGAATGGCGTTTGCCTCCATGAATGCCCTGAACTCAGCGGACGTGAAACAACTAGCGTTATCGCTGACCAGAGTGTCGGGTAAACCGAACGTGGAAAAGACTCTCCTTAGATGGCTAATTGTAGTGGCGGAGGACGTGCTCTTTACCGGAATAACCTCCAGCCACTTGGAGAACGCATCCACCACCAAGAGGAAAACGGTGCCTCGGAACGGGCCAGCGAAATCTACGTGCACTCTGGACCATGGCCCCCTTGCTGCGTCCCATTCCCTATGCGGGAGACGGGCCGCCTCCGGTCGGGAGCCCTGGCATGCCTCGCAAGTGCCAACCATGTGCTCTATGTCTGCGTCCAGCTGTGGCCACCAGAAGTAGCTCCGGGCCAGCGCCTTGGAACGGACGATGCCCGGGTGGCTGACGTGCAGCAGTTTGAGCACCCTCGGTCGTAGGGACGTAGGGACCACCACCCGTTGGCCCCACAAAAGGCACCCCCTCTCTAGGGACAACTCTATCTTTTTCCTAAAAAATGGGTCGAATTCCGTACCTGGGGATGACACCGGCCACCCCTTCTGTACCCATGAGCTAACTTTCTCCAGCGTTCTATCCTTGCCTGTCGCCCTGGCAATGTCGGCTGGTACTATTGGGGGTGAATCTAAAACCTCTATTAACAATACCTGGTGGTCTCTCTCTACCCCTGCCATTTGGTCGCCCGACAAGGGCAAAGGAGACCTTGAGAGTGCGTCAGCATGGCTGATCTCCTTCCCGGGCCGGTATTCCAACTCATGTTGGTATGCGTTAAGAAAGATAGCCCACCGCAGCATTCTCGGGGACAGGATCTGTGGCGTGGCCTTATTTGCAGTGAAAATTCCTAACAGGGGCTTGTGATCGGTCACGATTTTGAACGGGCGACCATACAGAAAATCGTGAAATTTTTTGGTTCCCGCTACTATCGCTAATGCCTCCCTGTCGGTCTGTGCGTAATTCCGCTCTGCTTGGGACAGGGACCTTGAATAAAACGCTATCGGGGCCTCCCTTCCGTCGTCCAACACGTGGCACAGCACCGCCCCCACCCCCACCGGGGATGCGTCACAGACTAAGACCACTGGCCGTTTGGGATCGAAATGAGTCAGGATTGCCTCGGATGTTAGGAGTTGCTTTAACTCTTTAAACGCCCTCTCTTGCTCGTCCCCCCCCACAGCCATGTTTCCTCCTTTTTAAGCAACCGATGGAGCGGTTCGGCCACCGACGCCTTCCGTGGAAGGAAGGTATGGTAAAAATTGAGGAGCCCCAGAAATGACTGTAGTTCGGTTTTGGATGCGGGGCGAGGAGCCTTCTTGATGGCGGCTACTTTGGATTTGGACGGCCTAATTCCCTCGGGTGTGACCCGGAACCCTAAAAATTCAACCTCTGTTTCGAAAAAAACGCATTTGTCTTTTCTCAGCCGCAGCCCCGCTTTCTCGAACACAGTCAGTACTTTATCCAATCTCTTTGCCAGTTCGGCCTCACTCCCCCCTGTTATCAATACGTCATCAAAGTAACACAACACCCCCTCCAGCCCCTTCAGGAGGCGTTCCACAATCGACTGAAAAAGGCCGGGTGCCGAGTTCACGCCGAACTGTAACCGCGACACCTGGAACGCCCCTTTATGTGTAACTATTGTTTGTGCCGCCGCCGTGGCGGGGGTTACAGGGAGTTGCTGGTATGCTTGTGCTAAATCGAGCTTAGCGAAACACTTTCCCCCATTCAGCCTGGCCAGAAGGTGGCTGACCACCGGCACCGGGTATGCATTAGGGCGGATCGCCTTATTAATTGTACACTTATAATCAGCGCAAATGCGCACCTCCCCGTTAGCCTTTAGTGCTGTTACAATTGGGGTTTCCCACTCCGCGGAATCCACAGGAACAAGAATCCCCTGGTCCACCAGCTTGTCCAGTTCCGCCTCTATTTTGTCCTTTAGTGCGAACGGCACCCTGCGTGGTTTTAGTCTTATCAGGCGGACCTCCGGGTCCAGGTCGAAGGCTACCGGGGGTCCCTTGAACTTTCCCAGACCCTTTTTAAAAACGGCGGGGTGCGCGTCGCAGACCGCTTGTATTGGGTCCGCACCCACGGCATGCACCCCCCCTATGAACAAACCCAAAGGCTGAAACCACTGTGTCCCGAGGAGGCTACAACTTCCCCCTTTGAGAACAACTAGGGGGAGTTCCGCAGAATGTCTCTTAAAACGGACCCGAAACTTCCCGACCCCCAACACTGGAATGCTGTTCCCCTGTACGTCTCGTAGTGTGGACCTCAACGTTTTAAGTTTGGGCCGCACGTGGGGGTCGATTTTCAAGAACTCTCTCTGGGGAATTATAGAATAGGAGGACCCCGAGTCAATTTCCATCCTAATAGGGGCCCCTTGTACTAGTACCTCAACGAAGTAATGGGGTTGTCCCGCGGACACGCTGAACACGGGAGCGTCGTCCTCGCTGTCGTCTGAGATGCGGCCCACGCCGTCCTGCTTCCTCGTGGTCCGGGCGCCATCTTTGGACCTCGCTGGACGGTCCGGTCTGGCCGAACGGTCTTGTGAATGCCTCCGGC
The DNA here is from genome assembly GCA_035047345.1 of Bradypodion ventrale. Taxonomy (NCBI): domain Eukaryota; kingdom Metazoa; phylum Chordata; class Lepidosauria; order Squamata; family Chamaeleonidae; genus Bradypodion; species Bradypodion ventrale. Next base: position 477,965,786 of record JAWDJE010000001.1, on the reverse strand, counting down.
CCTCTTTCCGCTTCCTGCACGCCCTGGCGATGTGCCCCCGACGGCCGCAGGTGTAGCACTCGGTTTTTCTGAATGGGCACCTCGCGCGCTCATGGGCCGCTCCGCAACCATCGCAACGGCGCCCTCCTTTTCTGACTTTCTGGACCTCCTCGCTGTCGCTGCCTTCCGTAGACGACTTCGAGGCCCGTCGGGTTGCGTGCACCGACTGTCCGGACTTTCCGTGCACCGAATTCTCCGCTTTGCCGGCCCTAGGACGCCACTCACGCCACTGGTGCATCTCGTCTACTCCAGCATTCGTGGATTCCGCGGCTTCCGCGGCCTCTACAACCTCTGTCAGCGTGGGTGGTGGCTCCTTGTTCATCAGGCTGCGCTGCACTTCCTTGTCCTTCAGGCCACACAGAACTCCGTCCCTGAGGGCCATCTCTAGATTGTCCCATCTGCAGGGGGCGGTGGCTATTCTCATGGCTGTTACGAAGGCCTCAACCGACTCGTCCGGCGCTTGGACTCGCCTCCAAAACGCGCTCCGAGCGGGAAACATTGCCCTCGAGGGTCGGAAACGCTCACGCAGCAGTTTCATGATGTCATCGGCTTTGAAATCGCTCACCTTCTTCGGTGCAATGATGCCCACCAGCGTTCGCTTGGTTTCCATCCCAAGCATTCGGGTGAGGATGGCCCTCTTCCTTTCCTCGTCGTCTTCTTTGACTTTGAGTTCCACCAGTGCCGCCTGGAAGTCCATTTCCAAAAGCTCCCAGTCTTGCGGTTTGGTGATGTTGAACCCGCTCTGTGCCCTGGCTCCTTGGGAATCCATATCCCACCTTCGTCGCCAATTTAGTGTATGGGAACCAAGACACAGGACACAGCCTCGGGCTGGGTTAACTCAGGTTTATTGCATGGTGGACAGAGGGAACATGAGGTAATGGCGGATCAATAGCTCTTTATATACAGTAGTAATATATTTGAACGTGGTTCCACGATAGCCCATTGGCTACTGTCTTCGTGACGTCATTGCTGGTCACGCCCTTCTTGTCCAGGTGTAGGTGGTGGCGGGAAACTTCCCGCGCTGTGGCTCTTTGATGAGTTTGGACCAAGAGAGCTTGGACGCTCGCTGCTGCCAGCTGGTGGTCATTAGCTCGCGTCCTATTACAGGGATTATAGTGATACAACTGAAGGTTACATTGTTACTCGTAGGCAAGGTTACATTGGTTAAGATACATTGTTATCCCATGTCGGAGGTTACACCATTCGAACACAACAGGAACTGAGACAATGAAAGGAGTATCAAATGGTGGTGTCAACATACTTTTAGTTGCTTCAACACTCAGGGCACAGCCAGATGGATGTTTGTCTGGCTGTTTGGTGCACTGTAGGGGTGGGCAGGCTTGTTCTTTCCCTCCAGAGATCAGTTGGCCTGGTCACTAGAGTGAAGCAATCTATCTTCAAAGCACCTTTACCCGCACCTTTTTCAGTCTTTGTCAGGGGTTTCACCTCTTTTTTTGGTACAGGGAGTTGTACTGCAATTAAGTTATTCCCTTTGTGTGTAAGTGCTGGGAATGAACCAAAACTGAGTATTGCAGCTGTCAAAGCTGCCAAGGCTCCTTCCAGTGACAATTTCTATAGGGGCTGCAGTGGCTCAGTGGTTAAGAAGCTCGCCTTGTTAGCTGGAAGACTGGTGAGTTGGCAGTTCAAGACCCGGGTACTGCATGATGGATTGAGTGCCCATCTCTGTCCCATCTCTTGGAGCCTCATTTGGGCGTTACCTCAGCAGAGTTTCTTCTGTGAAAATCATTTCAACCCAGAATCATTTCTGACACGAAATTATAATTAGTGACAATTTCTGGCATTGTGAAGTAACACAAGCATCGGGACCTAGGTGCTTGTCTTACATGCCAGCTGCCCACACCTTTGACTCTCACACAGATAGGAATGCAAAGATGTCTTTGTTTGAGTTCCTTTAAACTTTCTGAATCCCGTCAACCTCTGCTTATTTCATATTGAGTCATGAGATTTTGAGCAATTGTTGTTTCTACCTAGAAATCAGTAAGCTTTATAGAACATGTTTTCCTAAAATGCCCATTACTTTATAATATACACTTTACCAAATACACACTTATCTCCAATTAACTAAAGAATTGTTGCACTTTATTCTTCAGTGGTGTAGATTTTGAACTATTTACATTTTACAAAGTTTTTACTGGTTGGTGTGCACTTTTCAAAACTGCCCATATGCCTTGCAGATGTGTTAATCTCAAAGCGACATTTTAAAAAATTGTAAAAAGTCTACTTTCATTGAAACTGTACGATCCAATGAAATTACTTTCTCTCCCTACAGCGAATGGTCCTGTAGTCACTCACCGTAGTCTAGCCAGTCTTCTTAAATCAGCCTTCTTCCAAAATCAATACAGATGCTTTAAAATCATTTTTTCAAAGACAAACCACATCAAGAAAGCAAATTGAGACCACATATATGTACATGAACCTGTACATTTGCTTCCTTTTTCATCATCTATCATCTTAAATGTGGGGAGTACAACTCTAGGATCTCCTTCCTTTTGGACACCAGGTGGTAGTGTGGAGCACTGCCAAAAGTGAGGAGACACTCCTACTTAGCTCTTGAATTACTTCTTTTGATTCAGGGCTTATTGAAGTTTTGTGGTCATGTCAGGCCACCAGATGCTAACCAGACTCCACAATCTATTTAAATTAATCATTAGACCCCATGTTTGCACTTCTATTAGAAGTAAGGTTTTGTGGTTTCACACAGGCATCCTAGAAACCACCTTTCTGTAGCCTTTTCAGAAGATGAAAAGCAACAGTGTCTTTGATGGTGATCTTGCTCTTAATCCATAGATCTTCTGTGCATGTGCTCAGACATTATTAGATCTTTGAAGGTAAAGCTTCCCTGCCTGATTTCAGCAAGTACAAAGTTTTTCAAGCCCATTAACAAATAAGAGTTTTGCCAGAGGCAACTGGAAGGCATCTTTCCCTCTTGTAAAACCATTCTCTGATAGACTTTCCCAAAAAATCTATTACTGGAGACTGGTGGCTGCAGTGTCATTAGTTCATACAACAGATGAACTTTCTAAGGACAATATCTCTGTGAACTGCCCAGTTACTAAAGTCTACAGGAAGGATTTCTTTAAATTTTTTATTATTTATTTATTTTTGTGAAGAGGCCTGATGGATGGTCAGTCACAAGAGAATTTATCCATCTTATGAAATGCACTTCCTTTGGAATTATAGCCTTCTCAAAGATTGTGGCATTTTTGAACCACAATCGGGCGTACCCTGGTAACTGCAACCTTGCGTTGCTGGCTAATCTTTCTCACACTGGGTCAGGCGAAAGGAACTACAGAATGAAATCACCAAAAGGTGCCTTCATTTTGGCAGTCTCGTGTCTGGTGTAGACATGGAAGAAGAAGAATAGTGATTGGGACAATGATGAGCTAATATAATATTTTGTCCTTTATTTTCTTCTCTCCACCTGTCCCCCACCTGAAATTTCCCACTGTGATGAAATAGACCACCACTGAAAACAACTATAATAATGTGATATGATATTCTAGTATCCCAATGCCCTGTCAACAGCTAATTAGGTTGGGAAGTTGCAACATTTAGTAAGTTCTACTAATGGTGGCTCAATTGGTTAAGACGCTGAATCACTGACTGGAAGGTCGGAGTTGGATACGACTGGCTTTCAAGCAAGGATGACTTTTACCTTTACCTTACTAGCCATTTACGGGGCAGAAAAGGGGGAACTTAGCTGCTAGATTTCTGGAAGCAGATTTTTGTTTCTCTTCACCTTTCTTTGTAAAAGTTACCTCAATCCTCATATATTCCTTAAAAGAATCCCAAACAGCTTCACAGCTTAGTGAGGAGACAACAAATTCCTGAAATATACAGTTCCACTCTCTATAGATCACATTTCATCCCCTAGCTAAAGAGGAAGGACACAAACAGCTCTCTACTAAAGCATGAGTCTGCTAGGTTGAAGATTTAATATCAATCTTCTTCCTGAGACTGTATCTTAACTGAATATACAAGTACAGTCCCTACTATAGGCATCGTGCATCTTGGACTGTCTTCTTCAGAATGATTAATATACAGTGGTTGCATTAGGAGCCATTTTATGATTTTTTTTATTGGCACATCAAGCCCTGATTTTGATACTCTTGCATTTTCCTCCTCCCTCTTGTAAATACTGCAACAGAAATGTTCATATATCTCAGCATTTTCATATTCTGCCACATTCAACTGCTACATCAGATATTACTCAAAACAATTTCATCTTCTATACACTTCTCATCTGACCAACTGGCTTATAGCACACCGAAAGTTGCTTACAGCGGCTCACACCATTTATATATTTTTACTCACATAAATATTTTTAAGGAAGAAAAATTGGTATTCTGATATCCAATGCATCTCCTTTGAAATAAATAATCCCAGCTGAGACCATTAGAATGCTTGAAAAGGAGAGAGAGAAACAATTGTAGTCTAGTCTCATTTAGCTTTGTAATAGCTTAGTTATTTTACCAGAAGAGGATGGAAAGAATTGAGAATATTATTATTATTATTCCTTTTGAGTTTTTTTTAATTTGATAATACTTGTCAGGATTTGAACTAGCCTTGACCCTGAGCATAATGGGATCTCATGGGAAAAGATATCTTTTTGCCAAACTATGCATTCTTAAAACATATGCAGACCACATGTGAAATTTGCCCCTTCTGTAGTCGCTTTGACCATGTGGCAGCAACAGTCTGAAGAGCAGATGGCAGCCATATCTGGATTGCTTTTCCATCTGAGGCAAGCCCGCCTGCCCTTCCCAAAAAAGAGGGATTTTGCATCATGAGAAGAGACCCTAGTCTATCGAGATAGGAATTATGTCTTCAGCTTCAGACTGCTTGTTCTTCCTCTTTTGTGTCCTGATCAAACCCTCAACTGCCAAAATGAAGCCACTTTCTTGACTTTGCCCTTGGCCAAATTTAAGTCCTCATCGGTGCATGTTTCTGGCAGTAATCGTCAGATCAGTAAATGTGCTGGATTCTATATCTCTCCACATTCACACAGAGTGTTTTTGTCTACCAGCAGCCCTCACTTGAGCATGTGGGTCTTACATTTAGGCAGTCCAACCCTCAGCCTATTCAGAGTCCTCCAAGTGACATAGGGGAGGTTGAGTTCTTCAGCTATATCCTCCTTTAATGATGGTCCTTGCCCGCCCAGTAAACTCCTTCCTCTATCTTTTAATTCTTTTAATTTGGTTTTGCTCTTGTGTACTGTCAAGAATGATTGTTCTTACCATAAAGCTCTTCCTGGATCTGAGCTGGCAGACTTCGGGCAGTTATTGGCAGACCAGAGCTGGATTCTGTATCTCTGTTGTTGTCTGCCAGCAGCCCCCACTTGAGCATGTTGGTCTTGCTTTTAGGCACTGTGACTTACAGCCTATTCCAGGTCCTACAAGTGATGTAGGGGAGGTTTAGTTCTTCAGCTATATCCTTTAATGATTTCCCTTAAGATTGCTTGTTGAAAGTGATGGCAGAGGACAGTGGGGACTGACTAGCATGCTTACATCATCACACATGGGCTGTGCATATTTACTTAACAATTGAAGAAGGCTTCTAGAAAAAAAGTAAGTTGACAGAAACAGTTATTTCTTTGTTTATTTCATTTAATTTCTGTGCCAACTTTCTTCAACTAGAGCAGTGTTTCCCAACCTTTGGTCCTCGACTTCAATTCCCCAAAGCACTGATCAACCAGTGTATATAATTTATGTTTTCCATTCTAGACCCTTTGAAATGGCTTGCCAATCAGGCTTTAAATTCCTCCAATGTTCACAAAGACAAAAGCACTTTCTGCTCTCCCTTTCACGCAGCTGAAGTCATTTTCCAATCAGTACAGTGCCAGGAATAAGACAACTTGCCTTTGAAGGCTTTACTCAGAAGACAAACTGCAAGTGTTGCTCCTATTTTGTTACTGGCAGAGACTAACCAGCTGTTCAAGGGTACTGACAAAAAAAAAGCCTGCATAAGCCACATCCCACAATTTCTAGCTTTCTTCAAAGAGCCTTTAACCCAGTGGTTATCCACATGGGGCACATGCTCCACAGGGAGACTTCAATTCCCAAAAGCCTAAGTCAGTACATTGGCTGATTGGTGCTTTGGAGAATTGACTTAGGCTTCTGGGAATTGAAGTCCAAAGACCAAAGATAGGGAAACACTGCTCTACCCTATCTCCTATGAGAGTTTATTAGGATCTATCAGCACCTCAAAGACATCTCCTCTACTAAACAAAGCCATGAAAGAAAAGAGAACTTTCCTGTCCTAAAATCAGAGAGAAGAGGGCAGACTCCAGAAGCTTATGTCTGCAAGCTTGGCAATTCATATTCTGTGATAAGGAAAGCCATATTTTTCACAAGAGGGCAGAGAAAACTGATGGAGCCAGCAGGTGGAAAAACAGCCTTGGAAGACTTATACATGCCATGAGGCTCCTATTTTACTAGCCTCTGCCTTCATGCATTAATTTCAACTGGCATAGTTGAAAACCAATTAAAAGAAGGAGGTGTATAAGATGTGTACTACACACAGAGAAAGCACATATATAAAGGGAGTGAGAGAGAGTATTTATAATGACCTACCAAGTATATTTCATATATTTTATTTAGTTTGTATGTATTTGTTTATTATTTGGAATAGAGTCCATTCAAAGCAAATCTTGTAACTTAGAAATATTAATTTGTGCTCAAAACATGACTTACTCATTTAAAACATTGTTTCAAACATTAAATTGTGCTGAAGACATCACCAATGCATCACAGTAATTAACTGTGTATTCCCAAACACTAATGGAGGTGGGGGAGACAAACTGCCCACCTTCAAACAATAATTTTTCATTACAATCTGATACTGCTAGGCTTTAGTATAGCTGACTTGATCAGTGTAGATTATTAATTATGATACTGCTGTTACAGTTCAATTTAATCAACAAAGAACATCAAGGAGTCCAGGAAGTGGGCTATATAATTCAATTTATCTTTGACTTGTAGTGATAGGGATAAGAATGGTTTGCAAATTGCTTCAAATACAAACAGACAATTAAAAAGTGATAAATATCAAAAGTTCTACCTTTTCAAATCAAAGCAACAAGTGCAGGTCTTAATCCTTGTCATCAACTTCAACTCATGAGTTAATTTGCTCCTTGATTTACACACTTAACTCCCATTAAAATTAATGGAACCCACACTTGCTCATCAAGGAAGGACAAGACTCCATAGTGTGCATATTCTTCAAATAATAAGAATGGAGTAATTATGATATTATTTGTAAATTAATTTTCAGTTTATTTTATAAATGTGCACCCTTTGGGCTCTCTAGTTCTATTATAGGGAATAATTTTGGATCTATGAGAATATTATCCATTGATAATTATACATTGCAGGCGCACCCCCCCAATAACGGACACAGACAACATTGAAAGTGGATAACAGCATAGGGCCACATTTATTGATTCAATGCCCTAGTCCGAATTATAAATTTGTATTGGTAAAACGACCAATCATAATTCCTAAGGCAAGCAGGCCGAAGTAACACTGGTAAGGTACCACCCCAAAATTGCCAACGGCAATTGGTTACAATGTATCAATTTGTATCAATTTGTTTGTTGACAACAAACAAATTGTTGACCGTAGTCAATAACTAACTTATGACCCCACCCTCTGACGCGTATCCGTGAAATCACAGGGGTGATGCATGCTGGTTAGCAATCATCATCACCCCATCGCCTGGTTCGTCGTTGACCGGACAACGTTTAACTAATTTATTCCTGTCTAGTGTTGTCCAGTCAATTGCGAACCTGCCGGATACTTGTGGGTCATACTGTTTACCTTACCAGTGCTACCCGCCAATGTGACCAAAGTCAACAGTAGGAACACAGAAAGACCCCTATATCAAACCATAGCAACAGTGTGGGATGGGCAAAAAAGCCAGGACCCGGAGCCAATATGGGTCCCAACCAAAAATTCCCACCCGGCCCCGAAGCGACCATAATATCACACTGTTAACTAGGGAGGGGGTGGAGGGGAAAAAACTTCTCCGCTCCGTCGCTGAGGTAAAATGGCAGCTCGGCTGCCTCGTGGCCACCCCTTTTATAAGGGAGCTGGCCACGCCCCTAACTACCCGGATTCTCTGTCCTGTGGGGGGGGCCGCAAAGGGCGCGGCGGCCATTTTGGCGCCGCGCTTGCATTGCAGGCGCACCCCCCCAATAACGGACACAGACAACATTGAAAGTGGATAACAGCATAGGGCCACATTTATTGATTCAATGCCCTAGTCCGAATTATAAATTTGTATTGGTAAAACGACCAATCATAATTCCTAAGGCAAGCAGGCCGAAGTAACACTGGTAAGGTACCACCCCAAAATTGCCAACGGCAATTGGTTACAATGTATCAATTTGTATCAATTTGTTTGTTGACAACAAACAAATTGTTGACCGTAGTCAATAACTAACTTATGACCCCACCCTCTGACGCGTATCCGTGAAATCACAGGGGTGATGCATGCTGGTTAGCAATCATCATCACCCCATCGCCTGGTTCGTCGTTGACCGGACAACGTTTAACTAATTTATTCCTGTCTAGTGTTGTCCAGTCAATTGCGAACCTGCCGGATACTTGTGGGTCATACTGTTTACCTTACCAGTGCTACCCGCCACACGGAGGGGCTTCAAAGAAGACCTGACGCCCCCCCCCCAGACCGTCAGCTCGGTCAACAGGCCTGCTCGCCAATCACCCAACAGGAGGTCCATACCTCCTCGCGACAGATGGACCCCATCCTCTGCGTACAAGTCATAATTTTGTAGACTAATATCGGGGTGGTGACTAACCCGTCCCCAAGCCCTGGTGGCAAGAAACCGCGCCACTGCCTTATTGACCGCGCGCCTAGCGCGGTCAAGAGCCAGGAGGTTAACGCCCCCTCTGTAAGAATGGCGCGGAACAATGTCCGACCAAACCAGGGTTGTGGCAGGCCAGACATAATGCAAGTAGGCGAGTTCCTCGCAAATCGCATGCTTGAGCGATAAGCCGGTGACCTGGCCCAAATCATTGCCCCCCAGGTGGATGATTAGAATGTCAGGCGGGTCAGCACCCAGGCCAGAAAAAAGGAAAGGCCGCAGCTCCCGCCATAACATCCCAGGCTTACCATGCCATGCGAGACTGGCGTGGTCACCCAGTCCCAGCCGGGGTCCCCACTCTGTCGCCGCAGCGTAACGCGCTGCCCTGTGCACATAGCTGTGGCCCACCAGCCATACTGTCACCGGTGTAATACGACACCCAGGGTCTGTAAGAAAATTGAGAAAAAAGGCGGTAAGGTGACTGGATTGGTACTCATGGCGGGAGTGGGCGCACATAAAACTGAAAACATTGCGAGCCCCACCTCCCCATGCTGCGTATGTCAGCCCCAGAGTACCCAAAAGCAGCTGCTGTAGAGGCTGCACCAATACGGAACGAATGTGTGCCATAACGGGCACCTGGTAGGCCCACCCTGGTGAGGGCTCTGGCCGTCACCTTCCAAAACTGAAATTTAGTAAGGGGAGACCCATCTTGGTGACAGAAAAACGGGCCGTGGTGCATGCCACGCAGTGCCAGGTACTCCTGTAGGGCACCAACCGGACAGATGTCTGCCAAAGAACAACGTAGCAGTCTTACACCACTGCATACGCCATGCTGATCTGTTTTAGAGGAGCGTATCCTCAACTGGGCCCAGTCTTTGGCAACATAGACATCTTCGAGTTCCAGTGCCCTACCACTTGCATCCGCCTTAGACAGCATCACGAGTTCGCTGACGCGGAGCGCTCCAAAAAATGCCACCGTTGTGGCTGCATGAAAAAGGGCTGCCTCATAATGATCAAAACAGAGGCCTGGCCAGCCCCGGGCCAACTGGGTAAGAACCCCTGGGGAAATAGGGTGCCGGTCATCCGGGCAACGCCCGCGCTCGCGCACCCACCCCTCCAAAACATGTCTCACCCGGAAGTCAGAGGTGGTATCCACATGACCCCCCACTTTGGCCATAAAAGCCAACGCCGAGAGCTTGGATGCTATGGTGCGAGGTGCGAGGCCCTGTGCATGCAGGTGAACCATGAACCGCAGAACATGGTCCACCGGGATAGGCCAGGTCTCTGGCAAGAGAAATTGATTAGCAAATGCCCTGTACGAATTGAATGCTTGTTGATACGCCTTACGCGTGCGTGGCGCTAGTGACAGGCCAATCGCCCGGTTCACCTCTCCTTGCCAATAGTCCACATCTCGTCCGGGAGTGGCGAGGGAAATTCCTCCGCATCCGGGGCCAAGGCGCGGAACCGGGAGATCTGCAGGCGGGACAAAGCGTCAGCAATATCATTATTAATCCCTGGGACATGCCTGGCCCTGAACAAGACGTTGAGGCGCAGGCAGCGCAGCACAAAATGGCGCACTAGATCCATGACCCTGGGCGATTTGGAAGTCTGTGCATTGACAATGTGTACAACAGCCGCATTGTCACACCAGAAATGCACCACCGAATTAGCCCACTGTTCGCCCCATAGCATCAAAGCCCCCAGAATGGGAAAAAATTCCAGGTATGTGAGATCCCGCAGGCGACCTGTGCCTGCCCATGCCGGTGGCCACCCACCATAGGCCCACTTCCCATTGAAGTACATCCCATAACCCAGGGATCCTGAGGCATCAGACTGGATCTGGAAATTGGGGGATGCCAGGAGGTCAGACCTCCAAAATGAGACCCCATTAAACTCCCTCAGGAATTGCAACCAGACGAACATGTCTGCCCTGATACCCCGGGTAAGCCTGACTCTGTGGTGGGGCCTGGATAACCCTGCCATGGCGTCGCATAAGCGCCGGGCAAAAGCCCTGCCCGGTGCGACCACCCTGCAAGCAAAATTAAGGTGCCCATGTAGCACCTGCAGTTCCCTCAGGGATGCCTTACGCTTGGCCAGCAATTCCGAGATAAGGGCCACTATCCTGGACACCTTATCACCCGGCAACCTAGAAGCCTGCACTACTGTGTCAATCTCAACCCCCAGGAATACTAGCTTGGTCGATGGGCCCTCGGTCTTTTCGGGCGCTAAAGGGACACCAAGTTCCTCCATTAGCGTCTGAAATGTGTTGAGGAGACGTGCGCACGTGTCCCAGCCCCGTTCACCCCCGAATAAAAAGTCATCCAGGTAATGGGCTACAGACCGGGACCCTGACCTGCGGACGAAAGCCCACTCTAGGAAGGTACTAAAACGCTCGAAAGCCGAGCATGATATGGAGCAGCCAAAAGGCATGGCCTTATCAAAATAATATTCCCCCTTAAATTTAAAACCCAGCAACTCAAAGTCGCCCGGGTGCACTGGCAAGAGGCGAAAAGCTGACTTAATGTCACACTTGGCCAGCAGGGCACCCGGGCCACACGAGCGCACCATGCGCAGCGCATGGTCAAACGATGTATACCTGACTGAACAAAGGTCATCAGGGATAGCATCATTGACCGATCGGCCGGCTGGGTAGGACAAATGATGAATAAGGCGAAACTCACCTAGGGACTTTTTGGGGACCAAACCCAGTGGCGAGACCTTAAGATTGGGAAACGGGGGTGCGGGGAAAGGTCCAGCGACCCTGCCCGCGTCTAACTCCTTTTTAATGCTGGCCGCAGCAACCTCCTCCCTACCTCTGAGGGATAAAAGGTTGGGAGCATCCTGAGGGGACCTATCACCCATAAAAGGGATACAAAATCCCTGCTTAAAACCGTGAAGGAGATACTCCCCGTCCTCCCCCTTCGGGTACGATGCGAGCCAGCGCTCCAGCATGTCCACCTTAATTGGGGAGGGGGCCTTTTGGAGAACTAGCTCCATCCGTGGCAGCCTTGCCAGCCCACTGTCCACCCCTCCCTCTGCCTCGCGCCCCCCCAGGCCTGGGACAAGCAGAGGCTGCGTGGGGGCCAGAACATGTGGGACACTCATGCTTATACCTGCAGTTCTTTCGATTGCAGGAACCATTTGACGAGAAAGTCCAGCACAGCAGGCGGGCTGGAACCCCCTGCCCCGCCGCCTGGCGGGTAACCTGCGCTGGAGCCACTCGCTGGACCGCATGTCCGCAATGGTATCTATCCCCCGGGGCAGGGCGTGTGGGTGTCATATACAAAAGCCAGAGCCTCTGGCACGGCTCATCCCATCTCATCTCGGGGTGGAGGGGAATCCTCATACGGAATTCCTCATCATATGCTAGCCATGAGGGGCCCGGGAAATCAACCATCGCCCTGTATATGTTGTCCAAATATTGGACCATGGGAATAGCTAAATCCGGCCGCGCCCTCAAATATACCGCCATGTATATTAAATACGCGGGGAGCCAGTTGGCCCAGGTACGCGGCAGCTTACGGCAGCGTGCCAGCTCCTTGTCCTTCTCATCCTGACCCTCCCTTTCCTCCTTGGTGGGCTCTCTGTTCAGGAGTGAGAAGATATCCACGTACTCCCCTCGCCATATCTTTTCCCTGGTAGCCTGTGCCAGGTGATCACCCAATGGCAAGGAATACCCTGCCGTCGGCAAAGCCGAAAAGGGGACAGCCGGCCTGGCAAAAGGGGCCTGAGCTAACCCAGCCACCCCCAGAACATTCCCTGCAGTGTAAGGACCAATGCCCACCCCAGTGCCCAAGGTGGCAGTCGTCGTCGCCGGGTGGGTCGCCGACAGCGTGGCCCCCGCACCACCCGCGCGAGGCCAAGGCCATTGAAAGGCCCCCCCTTGATTGGGAATGTGTGTGGATGTACTCGCTTGCACCGTATACTCACATGCTGCACCCCCGCGGGCCGCCCCCACCGGGGGTTCCGGCCCACTGGGGGCGTCGGAGCTCACGACCGACGTAGAGCTCATCACCGGGGCTTGACCCGCACTTGATTGCTGGCTGGGGAGCTGCGAGGCAGTGGCCGAAACCAGGCCACGCGCCTGCAGCAGCTCGACCCTCCCCGCCGGCTGTTGTCCTCCTGCCGACAGCACCTCAAGAGGAACCCCGAAGGGGGCGCCCGCCTGACTGGCCCGAGCCAACGAGGCTTCCAGGGCCGCAATGCGGGCCAGCAAGGTGTCCACGTTGACCATGGGCAAAGGGCCAGCCGGCCCGCCTGGTCCAGGCATGGGTACAGGTCCCTGTACCCCGGGACCCACATATGGCCATTGGCCAGCACCGAAGCCCGGCAGGGTTGGTGGAGAAACATGCCAAGGCAGGGGGCCGCACCACCCCCCAAGGCTAGAGGGCCCGGGGAGAGGCTGCGGCCCAAGAGGAGTAGGCCCGACAGAGTGGGCAGGAGCAGGAGCGGTGTCCACTGCTCGTGGGCCGCGGGCCGGAACCCCTTCCGCGCCCGTACTCTGATCGCCCACTCCGGGCCAAGGGGCAATAGACCCCATTCCGCTGGCCCCGGCCGGGGCTAGCAAAGGTGGCTGCTGAGGAGGCGGCACCGCGGTCCTCCGACCTGGGTTGCGCCTCCTAACAGCGCGAGCTGAACTCGAAGCCGCCTTCTTCTTCGAAGGCATCTCCTCCGAAGCAGAAAAGGGAAGCCGGCAAGGCAGAATCGCTACCAAAAGGCTTCCCGGTAAGCTAACGAGCGACGGAGACACAGGGGAAAAAACTTCTCCGCTCCGTCGCTGAGGTAAAATGGCAGCTCGGCTGCCTCGTGGCCACCCCTTTTATAAGGGAGCTGGCCACGCCCCTAACTACCCGGATTCTCTGTCCTGTGGGGGGGGGGCCCGCAAAGGGCGCGGCGGCCATTTTGGCACCGCGCTTGCATTGTATTCATAATATCCTAATTTAGACATCCTAACTACTACTCCCATACATTACTTGATACATTTAATACTCTGAATGGCAATAGCAATTACTGTACATGTATAGCCCATAGCACTTAGTGCTCTCTCTGGGTGGTTTACATCGATTAGCATTTTGCCCCCAACATGCTGGGAACTCATTTAACCACCAATAGAAGGATGGAAGGCTGAGTCAACCTTGTATCATGTCAGGATTGAACTCACAATGTTTTGGCTGCAGCACAGCAGTTTAACGACTGCACCATCAGGGCTCCATGAATGTTATCCTTTAAAACCTAAGTTGAAGGGGGAGAAAATGCAAATGTTGCCACATTCTCATCTATAATATTGTGTAATAAATATGATGATTAAATCTGTTACAGTGTATTCATTGTAATAGGTGAAGATAGGGCAGATGGGCCACAGAGAAAAAAAAGTGGGAGAAGTTCCTTCCCCTATTTGTGTTACACCTAGAGATTCAGCTTCCTGAATAAAAGGTCACCCTGGCTTGAAATCCAGTTGTATCTAACTCTAGGGTCCAGTGCTCATCCTCATTTATAGCCAAAGAGCTAGAACTGTCCACATCTGCAGACATTTCCGTGGCCATGTGGCAAACATAATTAGATACCAGAGCGTATGGAATGCTGTTACGTTCCCCTCCAAAGTGGTACCTATTTATCTACTTGCAATGTCTTGCTTTCGAACGGCTAGGTTAGCAGGAGCTGGGACCGAGAGAGACCTTACTCCATCATGCAGAACTCAGATCTCAAACTGCTGACCTGCCAACCTTCTGGCCATCAAGTTCAGTGTCTTAATCACTAAACCACCATAATCCCCTTTCAGCTTCCTGAATAAAATATGGCAAATCCTAGGCATAACATGTAGAATATTACACAGTTGTAGAAGTCCCAGTCAGAGATGCTGCAACTCAGGTTGTTTTTCTAACTTCAAAGAAATCATTTTTCTGGTGCTCTGTTTTTGAAATAATGCATGAATAACCATTATGGAAACCTGTTGGCATTGAAATGATTGGTTTGGGACATGGACTGCAGCAAGGGTGGAGGGAGTTTTCCTACTATGGATATAATCTATTGAGGCCTGCATGCTGGAGGGCAGAAGCCACTGGTAAGCAAGACTAAAGCTGAAAGTAGACCAACATGTTATCCTACCACTTCTTACTTTATGGCAGCAGATTCAATAGGGCTGAGGAACTCTCCAGAGCAGTATCTTGGAGAAAAAGTCTGGAGCCTGGAATGAAGTTCAAGAATGAGAGTGTCTTCTTGTAAATTTGCTATATAGAGATATTATTTTCCACTTCCTAGATCTGGTGTTGGACTTTATTTCTATCATAAGCACTCCGTTACTGTAGATCCTGACCCAAATGTGTACTCTTGACAGCTCCCAACTGTACATCAACTGTAGGATAAAGTAAACAGAAAATGGTGAGAAGGAATATAGTGTCAGGTGTTGTTAAACATCATTTGATATAACTGACCTGAGGGACCCCATTTATTAAAAAACAAGGATTTAGCCACAAAAATAAGCCTTAAAAGAGGATTTAAATTGAATCTGTCTGTAGCTAGGCACAGAGTGAGAGTACCCCTCCCTGTTTCTAAACAAAACAGTAAAATGATTTACGAATGTTCAGTAAAAAACTGCAATTCATTTTGCAAAGCAACATGTTGCAAAATTCTGCAGAATGGACACGTAGTTCATTCTACCCTATAAAAAGAGGGAAAAGTCAGTTGCCTGCGGGCCATCCCATGGCTCCCATCGCCGGTCAGTTTGCATAATTTTTACCATGCCTTGTAATTTTATACAGAGATAGGGCTGTCCGCTTCCAGACTAAGAAGCATTTTCTCTTGAGTTTAGAAAGTGCATTGCTGTTTGCCTTATAATTCTTTCAATGCACTGCCTTACTGTTATACAGTTATAAGGAAATAAGGTTTGATGTTTAAACTGTTGACATTTGTTTAACTGTGTCTTTTAAAAAGCTGTCTAATTAGGCAGAGCCAAGCCTTCACACTAGCCAAAACAGAAACAGGAAATGGTGGAATAGCTGTCCTTCCAGTCTTTTTCTTTTCAGCCCACTGGCTGAAAGCTGCTGGATGCTTATCTTCCTCTGCTAGCTGAGCTAAGCTTGCAGAGAGACTAAAAGTTGTCTGAAGTGTTGACCCTTTCTTGTCTAGACTCTCTTAGCCAGGAAGTAAGGTTTAATGGGCTGAATATTATACTTTTTTTCTGTTTAGTTTTTAACTGTGCTCTGCTTGCCTCCTATCCAGGAATCACAAGTAAACAGATCAAGTTGTTATACATGCCTTCTTTGTAATGCTAATCTATATAAAAGTGCCTTATTGTTGTTAATTTATTATATTACATTTAATTGTATAGAACTATTAAATTACTTTGCATAAGGCTAAGATATATTTACTCTCATGTAGTCAAATAGTTAAGCTACCAAAAAAGTAAGTATTTCACTTTGTAAGATTGTGGTACTGCTACATGTAAGTGTAGGTTTGCACTATTCATTAATATGTATTCTTTTTTCATACATTTACCTATCTTGTTATAGTCTAACTCTGATAATGTTTTAAGGTTCATTTAAGATCTATATTTTGATTTTCTCATACTGGTATAGCTAAATATATGCTTGCCTTTTGTACCTGTTTAGTAAAATGGATTGAAAAAGGAACATTTGTCATTATTATTTACCTCCTTAATTAATTTACAACAGGGTGAGCTCCCAGCTCTGTCCCTGCTCCTGCCAAACTAGCAGTTCAAAAGCAAGAAATCGCAAGTAGATAAATAGGGACCACTTTGGTGGGAAGGTAAACAGCATTCTGTGTGCTCCGGTATCTAGTCATGTCTGCCACATGACCATGGAAACATCTGTGGAAGCAGACAGTGCTGGCTCTTCGGCTTTGAAACAGAGATGAGCCCTGAACCCTAGAGTCTGATACGACTGGCTTTTGAGCAAGGGAAACCTTTATCTTTACCTTTATAAATATATGAATAGCTATTCAGGTAGGCTGGGACATAAATTTTCTTGGGGATTTTTGGGTTTGGGGTAAATAACTTAGTTTTGAGGTTTGTTTTTTGGAGCAGCAATCTTTACCATGCCCTTTGCACGAGAAAGTTTGTTTCTCACTCAGATCCAGCACCTTACATAAAACCATTATCTTTCAATAGGAACTTGACAAACTCTCTTACCCTAGCTACATATCTCTCATATTACTTCACCATCTTCCATCAAAATATTAACTAATAGTTCTGCATAGCTTTCAAAATTAAGGTAAAGGTAAAGGTTTCCCTTGCTCGAAAGCCAGTCGTATCCGACTCTAGGGTGCAGTGCTCATCTCTGTTTCTAAGCCGAAGAGCCAGCGCTGTCTGCTTCTGCAGACGTTTCCGTGGTCATGTGGCAGGCATGACTAGACACTGTAGCGCACGGAACGCTGTTACCTTCCCACCGAAGTGGTCCCTATTTGTCTACTTGCAATTTCTTGCTTTCGAACTGCTAGGTTGGCAGGAGCTGGGATGAAGACGGGAGCTCATTTCCGTCCTGCAGTACTCGGGAATTGAACTGCTGACCTTCCGCTTCCCAGTCAGCGTCTTAGCGACTTGAGCAGGAAATAGTATATGTTCAGAATGGTATGGTAGTTTCATGACTGGTACCCATAAACACTCCACTTCAATTTGCAAATCATGATATTTTGTGATTTTCTCCAGCTGTTTGTCCATAATTTGTGCATCCCCTGGTATAGCCATGTCAATAGACTAGACCTTCTCTTCCTTAACATTATTATTGTTACTACAAAAAAATAATAATCTATACCTTAGATTCCCAACCTAAGAGCTGTTAAGGTAACTGATGATGATGATGATGATGCAAGCCACTCTTCAAAGAAGCTTCTCTTTCTTATCTCACCAAAGAACCATTGGTGGTTGAATGAATCCCAGGTATCCCTAGACTACAGTTTAAAACCACCATTTTAATTTCAACAGATGCTGTTTTTCTTGCTAGTCAAAGATGTTTTAAGATTTCCAAAGTAGGATGGACATTTCTTTCAGCGAAGGATTAATGTGACAATATCAGTCTGACATTTTACAGCAGTCAGACAAATGGAATGTCTGTGTTGGCATCAAAATTCATCCTCCCCTTCCAACACTTGTAATGTGACCTATTTACAGCCTGGCAACTCACTGCAGAGCTAGTAGGAAAACCAGAGTGAGCAACAAAATGTGTTTTTAGGTGTAAATAATGTTTATTAAGATGTTGACCAACTTACTTTGCCTTTATCTATATCAACTACATAGCTTGTGTGATAAAATGGGTCACAAGTTATTCAGCATGGAGTTTCTTTGGTTTTTAAACTGTCTTAGAATGTAGCTTTGCTTCTTTACAAAGGCCTCATAATTCTCTGCTGCGCTTATCAAGCAGATGGGCTTGTAGAAGCTTCTCCAAACGCCAGGCCTATGTTTTGTCTTCTTCCCTTGTTCTGGAACATCATACATTTGTTATTAGAATCAGTGATTGTTTATGAAAACCCTGGGCTCTAATTGGCTGATGCTAATTAGGAGGGCCAAGCTCATGTCTTTCCTATAGGCACATGGGTTTGGAAGTGAGTGAGTGAGAGTTTGGTGTTTCTGAGAGTGACACCTCATAAGGGAGAGGGGGACTCTAACATCTAGTCTGGACTCAACTTAGGCTTAGTCATGATTACCTAGAGTAGTTAGGTTTTCTTTTGTTTCTGGGGGGAAGGCCTGAGTGTGTATTTCCTTAACTGTCCTTTTATTAGTATTTTTGTATGTTGTAATTCTGTTGTGTTCTCAAACACTGTACCCTTATACAATGTACCTATTCATGTGTAACCAATGTATCCTTCTACTTGTAACATGATAACCATCAGCTGCATCACTGTAACCCTAATAGGACGCGAGCTAGTGACCACCAGATGGCAATAGCGAGCGTCCAAGCTCATTGGTCCAGACTCACCTAAAAACAGCAGCGCGGGAAGATTCCCGCCATCACCTTCACCTGGACAAGAAGATTCCCGCCATCACCTTCACCTGGACAAGTGACCTGCAATGACGTCACACAGACAGTAGCCAATAGACTGCCAAGGAGCCACATTCAAATGTATAGCCACTGTATATATTGAGCTGTTCGTCCGCCATTACCTCATGTTCCCTCTGACCAGCATGTAATAAAGTTGTGTTAAGCCAGCTCTTCGGCTGCCCTGGTGTCTTTGGTCCCATACACAAAATTGGCGACGAAGGTGGGATTATGGCTGCCCACGGGACCAAGACATACGCCGGTTTCGACATCAAGAAACCGCAAGATTGGGAACTCTTCAAAATGGATTTCCAAGGCGCGCTGGTGGAGTTCGAAGTTACGGACGAGGCGAAGAAAAGAGCCATCCTCACCAGAATGCTCGGGCACGACGCCAAGAGGGTATTGATTGACCTCATCGCTCCCAAAAAGGCGGCGGAATTCAAGGCCAAAGAGCTCCTGAAGGTGTTGCGAGACCATTTCCAGCTCGGAGCGCGTTTTGGAGGCGACTCCAAGCGCCTGGAGAATCGGTCGCCACTTTCGTAGCGGCCCTGCGTCTGGCTACCGGCCCATGCAAATGGGAGAACTTGGAAGTCACCCTCTGGGACTGCGTGCTATGCGGCCTGAAGGACGCCGAGATTCAGCGCACGCTGATGAATCAGGAGCCGCCCCCCACATTGCAGGAGGTCCTGAAAGTGGCACAGGCCGCGGAAGCCACGAAGGCCGGGGTGCAAGCGCTGCAGGACTGGCGACCGAAGGCCGACAAAACAGAGAGTTCGGTGCACGCAGCCCGGCGAATTTCGAAATCGTCCGCCGAAAGCAGCGACGATGAGGACGTCCGGAGGGTCCGGAAGGAGGGCCGGCGTTGCGACGGCTGTGGGGCGGCTCACGACCGTGCCAGGTGTCCGTTCAGAAAAGCCGAGTGCCACAACTGCGGGCGACGCGGGCACATCGCCAAAGTCTGCAGACAACGGCGCAAGGACCGGAGGGGCTCGCCCGACTGCTCAGCGAGGCCAGACCGCTCGACGAGACTAAAGGATGGCGCCCGGCCCACGAGGAAGCAGGACGGCGTGGGCCGCATCTCCGACGACAGCGACGACGCCCCCCCAGTTTTCAGCGTGTCCATGGGACACCCCCGTTACTTTGTTGAGGTACTGGTGCAAGGGGCCCCTGTTAGGATGGAGATTGACTCTGGCTCCTCATATTCCATCATTTCCCAGAGGGAGTTTTTGAGAATTGCCCCCCGCGTACGGCCCAAGCTCAAAGCGTTGAGGTCCACGCTTCGGGACGTGCAAGGGAACAGTATCCCGGTGTTGGGGGTTGGGAAATTCCAGGTCCAGTATAAGCGGCACGCCGCGGAACTCCCCCTAGTCGTTCTCAAGGGGGGTAGTTGCAGCCTCCTCGGGACTCAATGGTTTCAGCCCCTGGGTCTATTCATTGGGGGGGTGCACGCCGTTGGGACTGACCCAATACAGAGGGTGTGCGACGCGCACCCTGAAGTCTTCAAAAAGGGACTTGGGAAATTCAATGGACCCCCAGTAACTTTCGACCTGGACCCGGAGGTCCACCCAATAAGACTCAAACCGCGCAGAGTGCCTTTTGCACTAAAGGACAAAATAGAGGCAGAACTGGACAAATTAGTGGGCCAGGGGATTCTTGTTCCTGTTGATTCTGCGGAGTGGGAAACTCCAATTGTCACGGCATTGAAGGCCAATGGGGAGGTTCGCATTTGCGCTGATTATAAGTGCACCATTAATAAGGCAATCCGCCCTAATGCATATCCGGTGCCGGTGGTCAGCCATTTGCTAGCCACGTTACATGGGGGAAAGTGTTTCGCTAAGCTCGACCTGGCTCAGGCCTATCAGCAACTCATGGTAACCCCTGCCGCAGCTGCTGCACAGACCATAGTCACGCATAAGGGGGCGTTCCAGGTGACGCGCCTCCAATTCGGCGTGAACTCGGCGCCTGGAATTTTCCAGTCGCTCATGGAACGCCTCCTCAAAGGGCTGGACGGCGTTTTGCCATATTTTGATGATGTTTTGATAACGGGGGGGAGTGAGGCTGAGTTGGCTGAAAGGCTAAACAAGGTCCTGGAGGCATTCGAACAAGCGGGGTTGAGGTTGCGAAAAGACAAATGCGTCTTCTTTGCGAAGGAGGTTGAGTTCTTAGGGTTCTGAGTAACACCCGAGGGGATAAAACCATCCAAATCCAAGGTGGCTGCCATCAAGAAAGCCCCTCGCCCCACCTCCAAGCCCGAGTTGCAGTCATTCCTAGGGCTCTTAAATTTCTACCACTCCTTCCTTCCTTGGAAGGCTGCGGTGGCTGAGCCACTTCACAAGTTGCTCAAGAAAGATGCGGCATGGAATTTGGGCGATGACCAGGAGAGGGCATTCACGGAATTGAAACAACTCCTGGCGTCTGACGCCATTCTGACCCATTTCAACCCCAAACGGCCGGTGGTACTGATCTGTGATGCATGCCCTGTGGGGGTGGGGGCAGTGTTATGCCACGTGTTGGAAAATGGGAGGGAGGCCCCAATAGCGTTTTACTCCAGGTCCCTGTCCCAAGCGGAGAGGAATTACGCCCAGACAGAAAGGGAAGCGCTGGCGATAATTGCAGGGACCAAAAAATTTCACGATTTTCTATATGGCCGCCCCTTCACCATCGTGACCGACCACAAGCCCCTACTAGGCATTTTCACCGCAGATAAGCCCACGCCACAAATCCTGTCCCCGAGGATGCTCAGGTGGGCCATTTTTCTCAACGCCTACCAGCACGCGTTGGTGTACCGGCCCGGGAGAGAGATCAGCCATGCGGACGCCCTGTCAAGGTCCCCCCTCCCCCAGACACACAGCCATGTGGGCGAGGAGGAGCCGGACCGCCAGGTGCTCATGATTGAAGTCTTAGATTCGCCCCCCATAGTACCCGCCGATATCGCTAAAGCGACAAGCAAAGATAGGACGTTGGCGGCGGTTAGCTTCTGGGTACAGAAAGGGTGGCCAGCGTCTGCCCCAGCGGAAGAATTCGCCCCATTCTTCAGGAAAAAGTTGGAGCTGTCCCTAGAGAGGGGGTGTCTCTTGGGGGGCAGCGGGTGGTGATCCCCACATCCCTCCGGCCGCGGGTGCTTAAACTGCTGCACGTCAGCCACCCCGGAATTGTGCGCTCCAAAGCGCTGGCCCGGAGCTACTTTTGGTGGCCCCAGTTAGACGCCGACATCGAGCACATGGTCGGCACTTGTGAGAGTTGCCAATGCTCCAGACCAGAGGAGGCCCGTCTGCCCCACAGAGAGTGGGACGCGGCCAAGGGGCCGTGGTCCCGGATACACGTAGATTTCGCGGGCCCGTTCCGAGGAACTCTGTTTCTCCTTGTTGTGGACGCTTTCTCTAAGTGGTTGGAGGTCATCCCAGTTACGAGCACCTCCTCGGCCGCGACAATAAAGCATTTGCGGAGAATTTTTTCTACGTTCGGCATACCCGACACTCTAATTAGCGATAACGCTAGTTGCTTCACGTCCGCCGAGTTCAGGGCATTCACAGAGATTAACGCCATCCGGCACATCACCTCCGCCCCCTTCCATCCGGCCACCAATGGCCAAGTGGAGCACCTCGTACGCACCACGAAAGACGCGCTGTGGCGCATGGGCCCCGGGGACCTCAACCTGCAAGTGTGTCAGTTTCTGCTAGGGTACAGGGTGACCCCGTTGGCATCAGGATACTCCCCCGCGGAGCTTTTAATGCACAGGAAACTGGCCACCATTCTCACCAGGCTAGACCCCACGAGAGTGGAAGACAAGGGGAGGAACATCGGGCTAGAGGCCACAAAGAGTTTCAGCGTAGGAGCCCCCGTGCATTGCAGGAACTACACCAGCGTAGGGCCAGCCTGGGTGCCGGGGGTTGTCGTGGAGCAGACTGATCCCGTATCGTACCGCGTGGAGAACAGCACGGGTCTCCTGTGGCGGCGACATGCGGACCAGCTCCGGAGCCGGGTCCCAGAGAGGCAGGGCGCAGAAAGCACAGACAGGGATTCAGCGTTAGGGTTCTCCCCCATCCGTTTAGCCCAAGGGGGAGGAGAGGGGGGCCATGGGTCCCCACCGAGGGGGGAGGAAAAGGAATGTGTCCTCATAGATACCCCGCGGGATCACCCAGCAGAGTTTGATTTTGAGTTTCAGAGCCGGGGGGGGGGGGTTTCGGAGTGGTCCCCCACCCATCCAAGCGAGAAGAGGGGTTTTACGTTAGCCCCTAGTGCCCCCGGTCTGCCCACAATGGAGTTTGTCCGTTCCCCTAAAGCTGCAAAACCGCAGCAAGCCTCTAACAAGTCTCCCTCTCCCATTACAGGACAAGGGACCGGGGAACACGGAAGCGGTAGCGCCCCCAGGGCGGGCCAGCCCACATCGCGGCCCAAACGCAATTGCAATAAGCCATCTTGGCTGAGAGACTTCGTCTCATCCTAGGGGGGAGGGATGTTGTGTTCTCAAACACTGTACCCTTATACAATGTACCTATTCATGTGTAACCAATGTATCCTTCTACTTGTAACATGATAACCATCAGCTGCATCACTGTAACCCTAATAGGACGCGAGCTAGTGACCACCAGATGGCAATAGCGAGCGTCCAAGCTCATTGGTCCAGACTCACCTAAAAACAGCAGCGCGGGAAGATTCCCGCCATCACCTTCACCTGGACAAGAAGGGCGTGACCTGCAATGACGTCACGCAGACAGTAGCCAATAGACTGCCAAGGAGCCACATTCAAATGTATAGCCACTGTATATATTGAGCTGTTCGTCTGCCATTACCTCATGTTCCCTCTGACCAGCATGTAATAAAGTTGTGTTAAGCCAGCTCTTCGGCTGCCCTGGTGTCTTTGGTCCCATACACAAAAAATTCTGTTCCCTGAACCAATGGAAGAACTGTTATTTCTACAATATGCTTCGAGAACAATAAACATTTTTACTTCATCAACAATGCCTGTTCTTTGGGAGAGGGGGTAAGAGAAGAGTTAAGCCATAAGCCACACCCTACACATTCAATACAATTCTCTCCATATTACTTGCTGGGCTCTGTTAATACAGGTAAGCCCCAGGTTGTTGCTGAAGAAGGATCTGCAGGATGGCACATAGGTCTCCTGGAGCTCGGCATCTTTGGGGAAGTTCCTTAGGGCAGACTGGTAAAGGTTGCTCTCCAGGAATAGGAGACTCAAAGGCAAGGGCCAGGTCAAAGCCTATCTGTCACAGCTTGGCAGGATGGTTTTGTCAGGTATAGTAAAGAAGATGTGAGCGAAGATAGAATGTAGGTCAATGATATGCACTCTTTCTATTAAAAACAAAGTCTTCCTGCAGAAATAGCATGATTTCCTGTTATGACTGTAGACTTCACATCGATTATCATACTGTCATTCTACTCAAAGTGTTCAAACCTCCATACATCAAGATGTGTAATGTGTTTGTATGGCAAGATGTATACACATGTTATCAATTCACACAGGCACTCAGAATTGGGCTCCCATGAATATTCCCTTCAGATGCACAAATGAACCTGCTACAAAAATTTAGATAAGTAAATTTCCTCCCCTGTCATTTTAGAGAGCGCTCCTTACTTGCCAAAATGGCTGAGGGCTAGCTGAATTAATATTAGTCTAGTTTAAGGTAGGCTGGATCCAATCACCTTCCAGTCAAGGGTCATTGGGAATGATTTAGGACTATCCTCACCTAGGCCTAATTTGGGGTGGGAGGAGGGAGGATAACTTTTGTATAACTTGGTTTCACCCTGGCTCTGATTCTTCTTTGCCCCTTTTGTGGGTATTCTGCTAGCACATCTTAGCCATCAGTGGAACTCTGCTGGAAAATTCTTCTCCTGTCTAATCTCTGAGTTCATCCATCAGAAGAATGTTCTTCTGGCACAAGGGAATTACTACTGACAGAAAAGGCTTCACCAATGCCTAACCTCCTACAGTCATCACATCCGAGTTAGGAGAGCACAGCTAAACAACACCATTTCTATTGGCCTGAGATATGCCAGCCAATATGGGGATGGCTGTGGATGAGGTATAGAGGCTGTGCTCAGACAAAGCTTATTCATTCTGAGGAAAGGGAAGGATAAGTCAGTGAGCAAAGCAAGCTGCACTGGTGTGTAGCTAAAAGCCACAGCAAGTAACTACACTTTCTCATGCTTGTTTTTCCCTACACTGAGCTTGGCCACCTGCTTTCAGATATGAGGGGAAACTTTATCTGTTGCTCATACTGAAGTAAGTTTGAACCACCAGTCCAATCAGTTTCTACACAGGGCATATAAGGGGCACAAATTTGTCCATTGCCTGTGGTAGCAAAATATATTAGGCTGGGCCCACATGTTCTCCTTCTTCAGATTATTTCCAAATAAACTTTTTTTTAAAAGCAAGATACAATATGAATGGACCAAGTAGATATGTTTCTGAATAGGACAGAAGGCATGGATAGTAATATCAGAATTTGTTAGGGACTTACAATCTTCTTTCATGTCTAGGTCAGACTTTGAACTGCCAAAATGAAACCACCTTCTTGGCTTTGTCATTGGTCAAAATTAAATCCTCATCATTGTAAGGGTCTGGTAGAAACCAGCAGACCAGGAGATAATCTGGAATCTGTATCTCTCCACAGTGTATTGTTATCCATCAGCAGCCCCCACTTGAGCATTTTGGTTTTACATTTAGGCACTCTGACCCTCAGCCTATTCAGAGTTCTCCAAGTGACATAGGGAAGGTCGAGTTCCTCAGCCATATCCTCCTTTAATGTTGTTCCTTGTCCAGTGAGTTCCTTCCTCCATCTTCTAAATTGATGTTTCTCTTGCATACCCTCAAGAATGTTTGTTCTTCCTGTATCTGAGTCGGCAGACTTGAGGCTCATATCAATTCAGAAGACTTTGAGGGTCATTGTCATGCTTAGTTCTTAATTTAATTTAATTTAATTTAATAGTCATATTTATATATGCCGCCCACTCAGGCAGAACCCGACTCAGGGCGTCATTACAACAAGTTCTAAAAACACATAAAAACTCTTTAAAAGACCCACATCCCACCCACTTTAAAAGATCTATATCCCACCCACCCATCCCACCCACTATAAAAAGAAGAAGAAGAGAGAGTTCTTAATTATTTACATAAGCCAGCAGGCAGGGACCGTGTTCCCATTCGGGCCCCACACCTGCCCTGCCAGCCAGTTCTTCAACCCTTTCCTGAAGGGCAGCAATTCTCTTTGAAGTCTTAGATATGTTGGCAGGAGGTTCCAGAGAGTTGGTGCGGACACGGAGAAGGCCCTCCTTCGGGTGCTGGATAGATGTGCACCCCTAGCTGATGGCACTATTAGAGAGCCCCTCCAGTCCGCTCTGGTTGGATGGGCAGACACTCTTGGGACGATGCGGTCTCTAAGGTATCCTGGCCCATTGCCATATAGGGCTTTAAAGG
Organism: Bradypodion ventrale; assembly: GCA_035047345.1. NCBI lineage: Eukaryota > Metazoa > Chordata > Lepidosauria > Squamata > Chamaeleonidae > Bradypodion > Bradypodion ventrale. The sequence goes on along the minus strand of JAWDJE010000001.1, from coordinate 477,939,478 downwards.
TCAAAACCAGCACCTTGAATTGCACCCGGAGACAAACTGGTAACTAGTGCAGCTCCCGAAGTAGCGGTGCGGCATGGGCATATCGCCCACATCCCATCACCACCCGGGCTGCCGCATTCTGGACCAGCTGCAGCCTCCGAATGGTCGTCAAGGGCAGCCCCATGTAGAGCGCATTACAATAATCTAGTTGGGAAGTGACCAGAGCATGGGTGACCATAAACAAGGAGCCCCAGTCCAGGAGCGTGCGCAACTGGCGAATCACCCGAAGTTGGGCAAAAGCCCTCCTGGCCACAGCCGCTACCTGTTCTTCTAGCACCAGCCGCGAGTCCAGAACTTGGGCACTGGGTCTGTCTGGGGCAAAACAGCCCCATCCAGTACCAAAGATGGTAACTCCCTGGATAACACGGGGCCCCTTATCCACAGCCACTCTGTCTTGCTGGGATTCAGCCGAAGCCCATTGTCCCCCATCCAGACCCCAATGGCCTCCAGGCATCCGGATAGGATTTCCACAGCATCACTGGGGTCCCCATGGGCCGAGATGTACAACTGAGTGTCATCCGCGTACTGATGGTACCGCACCCCGTGGGAACGAATGATCTCACCCAGTGGCTTCATGTAGATGTTAAATAGGAGAGGAGAGAGCACCGAGCCCTGAGGCACCCCATACTTGAGAAGCCTAGGGCTGGACCTCTCACTCTCTAACCACACCGACTGGGTACGGCCCTCCAGAAAAGAGTAAAACCAAAACAACACGGTGCCCTGGATCCCCAGTCCTTTGAGCCGTTCCAGAAGGATACTGTGGTCGACGGTATCGAAGGCCGCTGAGAGGTCAAGAAGAGCAAGGACGGATGGATAACCCCCGTCCCGCTCCCGCCAGAGATCATCCATCAGTGCGACCAATGCCGTCTCCGTACCATACCCGAGCCTGAATCCTGATTGAAAGGGGTCTAGATAATCCACTTCCTCCAGGACACTCTGCAGCTGGCGCGCCACTGCCTTCTCCAAAACCTTACCCAGAAAGGGCAGGTTGGAAACCGGCCTGTAGTTGTTAAGGACAGCTGGGTCAAGGGATATTTTCTTCAGGAGGGGGCGCACCAAAGCATATTTTAGCGGTGCAGGAAATACCCCCTCCCGTAATGATGCATTTATTATCGCCCCGACCCAGCCACCTGTCACCACCTTGGAGGCTTTCACCAACCAGGTGGGACAGGGGTCCAAAGGACATGTAGCATCTGCTGCTATTTCTCTCCTTATCTTTGGTAGAGCAAACAACAAGAATGAGTTATCTATTCCTATAAAATGGTGCGTTAACCATTGGAATGTGACAAAGGATGTTGCACCAGGCCCCACTAGCCCCGTCCGAGCCTTTGTGCACTCGCCTGAACGGGGTTTGCAGGTAACTGTTGGGTTGAAATTTTCAGCCCGGGGGCAGGAGCCCCCCGGACGCAAACAAAAAAAGGGAACTTCAATTCTCAACATTCCTTGCGCCGCACCGCACCAGAGCCAATCAGGCTGAGCGGCGCGGCAAAAGGAACGTTCGGAAACATGCAGCGGCCAATCAAAAAAAAGCTGTAGGAAAAAAACCACTGCAGTAACCGAACACACACAGCCAAAACTACAAGCCCCAGCATCCTGCTTGTCATGAGCACGCAGAATGATGAGGCAGCCGGCACGCGAAAAGTAAAAGAATAAAAAAACCCACCGCAGCTGCGCTTTGTTCCCACAGGCCACCCAGCATGGCCCGTGGAAACGAAAGGCACCCCCGCCACCACTGCACTTCATTCCCATGGGCCACCCAGCATGGCCCGTGAAAACGAAAGGCACCCCCACCGCCGCTGCGCTTTGTTCCCATGGGCCACCCAGCATGGCCCATGGAAATGAAAGGCACCCCTGCCACCGCTGCACTTCATTCCCATGGGCCACCCAGCATGGCCCATGAAAATGAAAGGCACCCCCGCCGCCACTGCACTTTGTTCCCATGGGCCACCCAGCATGGCCCGTGGAAACGAAAGGCACCCCCGCCACCACTGCACTTCATTCCCGTGGGCCACCCAGCATGGCCCGTGAAAACGAAAGGCACCCCCACCGCCGCTGCGCTTTGTTCCCATGGGCCACCCAGCATGGCCCATGGAAATGAAAGGCACCCCTGCCGCCGCTGCACTTCATTCCCATGGGCCACCCAGCATGGCCCATGAAAATGAAAGGCACCCCCGCCGCCACTGCACTTTGTTCCCATGGGCCACCCAGCATGGCCTGTGGAAACGAAAGGCACCCCTGCCGCCACTGCGCTTCATTCCCACGGGCCACCCAGCATGGCCCATGGAAATGAAAGGCACCCCTGCCGCCGCTGTGCTTCGTTCCCACGGACCACCCAGCATGGCCTGTGAAAACGAAAGCCCCCCCCCCCCAAAAAAAGTAAGCACAAAAACACAAACCAAAAACATTCAAAAACACAAATCAAAAATAGAAAACGCAAACACAAAAACAGCCAAAAACAAACAAGAAAAAACACACAGACACCCCCCAAAAAACTCAACCCCCCAAAAAAAAACACACACCAGAGAGCCTACCATGAGACGTCTTGACTTCATGACGACCAGAACTCAAATGAGCAAAGAAAGGAAACACTTACCGGAAGCAACACCCAGAGGACAGAAGAGAAGAATTGTAGAGAGGAAGCAAAGCTCACCACCCCCACCCAGAGGCCAAAAGAGAAAAAAATCATTCAAAAATATTTAAAATAAAAAGATTAATTCCCAAACAAATCAAATAAGTTAGCAAAACATTCAAAAATATTCAAACTAATCTCAAAAAATACCAAAAAAAAACAGAAATCACTTTTCACTAAAAAAAAGAAAACACCAAAACAAAAAAATTAAAAATGCATTAAAATAAAGATTAAAAAAACAAAATTAAATTTAAAAAAATAATTTAAATTAAATAAATTAAAACAAAATTTGCATAAACAAAAAACAAAAACCTTCAAAAAACAATTTAAAGAGCCCGACACTGAGGAAGCCGGCGCACAAAAAATAAAAATAAAACACACTCTGGGAGCGCAAGTCCGCCGCAGGCGGACGCAGCGCCTCGAAGCCACAAAATCACAAAACCTTTCAACACCATTTAAAACAGCCCAGCACCATTTGTACAAGAAAAAAAAATGAAACCCTTTACTATCCAACACAATTTAAAACAGCCCAGCACCGCCGGGCAAAATATGCTAGTAATGAGTAATGACGAGCCAAGAAAGAAGAGATTAAAAAATAACTTGTGCTGATTAGAGATGTTACATAATGAGAAAAGGATAGCAAACTGTGGTATTTTAGACTGTGGTAACCTTCTGAGTACCTTAGAGCAGGGCAGGCTGTAATTTGCTCATTTACTAAAATATTCTCAAAATATACTCACAGAGTATACAGTATATTTCAGTTTTGCTAAAATCTCTTTTTAAAATATCTCCCGTCTGTTAGCCACAGCTTGAATATGGTCAGGGTGATACCTCACTGTGCACAGGTGAGAAGAGGAGCCCCCACACCAGCAGCCCAGTTCGGGACAGCCCATGGCTGGTCTGCGGCCCGGTGTTAGGGACCCCTGCTTAGAGTACTCACTCTTCTGCAAAACTACACAAAGTTACTTTTAGACTACAGTTCCTATAATCCTCCAGTTAGCATTGCAGCTGGCTATGTTACCTGGGAGACTCTGGGAACTGTAATCTATAATAGAAACTCTTTAAAGAGCTTTGAAATGTTACTAGAAGCCTGGAAGTAGGTGTCTAAAAAGTAATTTTTCAAAGTTTTTCCTTTCTGCTGCTGCCACTTCGTACATGAGAACTAAGGAGTCAAAAGTTAACCTATTAAAGATCAGGGGTCTAACTGACAGTACAAATCTCATACGTGTCTATGCAGACAGAGTGCAAACTCATGAATGTTCCTTGTGAGTGGCAAACTGCTATCCTGTGGACACTTCCCTGTGAGCGCACCTTGATGAATACAAAGAGATATACTTCTCAATAAACATGTGTACAATAAACTGTCCCTGATGAGCAGATTTTTAAAATACAGTGTTTTTAAGACAAGTTGTTCTTTTTAAAATATAGGAGAAATCGTCCTAAATACTCAAGGTGACAAGGGCCTTCTTGTTGGAACTTTCTTGGTTATTTTCTTCTTGATTTCCGATGAGAATGTTTCTTAACACAAAAACAAATTATTGCCTTTGACAAGTAGCGGAGAGGACAGATGGTGGTTAAGTATAATTCTGTTGAAACTCATCCCTGTGGGAGTCAGGGCAATCACTGTACACCTTCCAGAGGGCACCACTGTAGTGAGCTGAAAAAGAGGACAAGAATCAAGTTGTTCAGCCTTAATGAAGATCTACTAGGACAACAACAATGTCCTTATGAAATATCACAGAAAAGATGAAACAAGTGGGGAAGGGAGAGGAATAATGGACATTTGCCTTGCTGAAGATGGGTAGGCTGAGGTGAACTAATGCAAGAGATTGTAGAACTAATCCAAAAATAACATTTCCCTCAGTCAAAAGACTGTGCGGTTTTTTTTCTTTTGAAACTTAACTGCCTACATCTTAACAGTTCTTGATCCCATTTCATGTGTCACAAATGATTCTTCCACCCACTCTTCTTCTGGTAGATGGACTGTTATTTAGCCTGGGCACAGGATGAACTTCTCACAGGCCTCTTTGTGTTTTTCACAACATTGTGCGATTTTTCAGCTTTGAACCCAGACCTTGGCTTTGGTCACAAGGTTTATATCAGGCCCATTGTGGGTGGACCTTGAAGGCCTTTTAGCCTGGGCATCACATTCATGGATAGTGTCAGATTTAAAATATACTACAATTTTTGTTAACTCTGATTTGGCATTTCTTAATTTCTTTTTTAAAAATATACCAGGAGTTTGGTGTTTTTTGTTGTTGTTTTTGAAAAAGGAACATTTGAAAGGCCCTTGGTTCATGTGGCATTCCTACAGTTCTGCAGAAACCATCTGTACATGTTAGATCGCGTCATCCATGCTCTTCTTCATACCCTCGTTACTATAATCTACAAACCAATCACATCAGACTTTAGAAACTAAGAAGAGTTGGGCATGAGAACAGCAGGTCATAATGTATTATCTCCAGGTAGGGCTAGAAAAAAACATCCTACTCAAAAGTCAGAAGAGTTGCTGCCAACCAGAATTGATGGAAATGGGATAGACGAACCAATATATGGTTGATATAAGGCAGGTTCTTACATCCCTCTATTATAGGTCATTTTACCTGGAATTATCTTACTAATGCTACTCCTTCTGGAGGTTTTGTCTCTACTGTCAAATAACTTTGAGAGACTTCTTACCTTTGTGAATTTTTCCATAGAGATTGCCCTTGACCTTCTTCACTGGGTTCTTCAGGCTACAGCCCTTTCCATGCTCACAGGAGACAACGTGCAATCAAACTCTATAGCTCTTCAGTGATTTGGGGTAAACATACATTACATTACACGGTTCATTCACTATCCCGCTCACTCAACTGACTTCATTTGGATCATATTATTTCAGATTGTAAACTTCCAGGCAGCAGTTTGTCTTTTTATTTTTCCAATCTTACAATCCTAGAATTCCATCCTTCCTTCCTTTGTGTTCTCCCCAATAATCTATATTTGTTGGGCTGTTGACAATAAAACCTGAAATTGTGATGATTAAAGCAACTGGAAAAGCAGAACAAAAGGACAGGACAGGAAATATATTGAAATATATAAGATTAAGAATAGCGATTTGCACAGCTAAAGGCTCTAAACATTAGTTCCAATCCCATGGGTCAAAACTGATTAGGGAGCTGCAAAATTGGTTGTTGGTTGTTGTTGTTTTTTTGTTTTTTTTGCAAGTTGTTGTGGTCATGCTATATTGTATTCTGTTAGTGAACAAAATAGAATTTTGAAGCTAGTTGCCCAGATGTAAGTGCAATAATCCCATTAAATATTAGGTTGGAATTATATTCTGAAAAATCTATTTTAATGTGTTTTCTTTATTCCATTAAAATGCATTTTATGCAAATGTGATGGTGGAATTTGCAGGATACTTGGCAATTATCAAAATGGTTTTGTTACTCAAAATGTTTTGGGAAACAAATATGGATGGGAATTTTTTGGTGCTCTAGGTGGTTCAGTTTAGGCTGTCCATTAGCTCCAGCTATTATTACCAATGCCAAGGGACTGCCTGAAACATGAAGGAGGCAAAAGTTTCCTCACTCTAATCCTAAATGGAAATTTGCCTGATGTTTGACCAGAAACTGGTTTTGAGGAGCCTTACTTTCATTTCATTTCCTGTCCTTGCTTTGCTTCTTCTGTGGCATAAAAAAACCCTGACCCAACCTCCCCAGCCAAGTGCAATGACACTTTTCTCATCTTTAGAGAATTTTTAGAGGATTGGTTGTCAGATCAGTAGTTTGATCCCCGAGTGCAGTGTTATGGAGTGAGCTCCTGTCTCTGCTCCAGCTTCTGCCAACCTAGCAGTTCAAAAGCAAGAAATTGCAAGTAGATAAATAGGTAACGCTTTGACAGGAAAGGTAATAGCATTCTATGCACTCCAGTGTATAGTCATGCCTGTCATGTGACCACAGAACTGACTACAGACACAGATAGTGCTTGCTCTTTGCCTGTAAATGAAAATGAGCACTGCCCCCTAGAGTTGGATATGATTGGCTTTTGAGCAAGGGAGACGTTTGCCTTTACTCTAAGGTTAAAAGAGAGAGAGAGTTAATACTCTGTTGAACTCTTCCTCCTAATCAGGGGATCCTGTTTCCAGACGGTACCTATGGTACCCTTGACAATACTGTGGGACAAGCTTTATGTTTCCCACCTTCACTACACCTACAGTAGAACAGAAATTTAAAAGCGATGTAAGTATTCATACATATATAACTACTAGCATATTTGTGCCCAGCCAGCCGGGCAGTTTTTATTTGTGTGTTTTGTTTTGTTTTTTGGTTAAGGGTGGTTTCGGCAGGGGTGTTTTGCATTTGTGGTTTGTGACTTTTTTGATCTATTTTATTAGATTTATTTGTGATTTTGATTTATTTCATATTTTTCTGACTTGTTTTTACTCTTGTGGCCTCTAGGTGGGGCTGTTAGCAAGAGGGCTGCTTTGCATTTTTTGACTTGTTTTTAATCTTCCGGCCTGCAGCTGGGGCTGTTAGTAATAGTGTTGGGTTATTTGTTTGTTTGACTTGTTTTTTTCTCTCCCGGCCTCTAGGTGGGGCTTCTTCCGGTAAGTAGTATTTGTTTCTTCATTTCTGTTCCAGAGTCGTGGAGGGAGGACGTGCTGGTGAGTTCTCTTGGTTTTTTGATCTGGGTTTTGTTTTTTATTTTGTTTTTTTGGTGTTGGGCTGGTAGGTGTTTCTGTTTCTTCTTTTGTGTTATTTTGGGGGGGGGGTTAGATGTGTTTAATTGTTTTTTATATTTCTGGTTGTTTTTTATATTTCTGTTTTGTGTTTATTTGTTTAATTTGTGGTATTTTTCTTGTTTGAGTTAGGTATTTTCATGTTGTAGTTAGGTGCTTTTTCTGTGCTTTCATGGCATTTTGGGTGTTTTTGTTTGTGGATTTTGTTATTTATTGTTTTGTTGGTTAATGTTTTTATTTATTTATTTATTTGTGTTTTATTAATTTTGGTGGTTGGCATTTTAGGTAAATGTTTGGTTTTGTTGTTGTTGTGTTTTTTTACTTGAAGAACGGCCTGTCTGTTGGTTTGTCTTCTCCCCATTGCTGCTTCAAAATTTGGTTTTGATGCAGCAATGGGGAAAAGGAGGAGCCAGCAGTCAGCTCACTCTTCCCCTGGTGAGGTTCGTTAGGTAGGTCGGGGGAGAAGGAGACCGAAAAGAGCTATCTGTCTGACAATGGTTCTCTCCTCTCTGTCTCCTTTTTCTCCTGGCTTACCTAACCGGAGATCGGCAGGCAGCGATCCATAAGGGGTGGTGCTCTTCCTTGCGGATTGCTGGCTGCTGCTTTTGTATTACCTCCATTGGTAGTACAAATGCAGCAGCCAGTCATTCACCAGGGAGTGTGCTTCCCCTGACAAACTGCTGCCTGCAGCTGGGGTTTTTCCCCCCACCCCGACTCAACTTACCTTGAGGCTGACGGTGGTCTCGCTGTGTCTTCGGCAGGGTAGTGGGGAGGAGAGGGAGTCCCTCTTCTCATTGCTCCGGGAAAGAAGGCCGACGGTGGTCTCACTGTGGTTATTTGTGTGCTTTTGTTTGCTAGGCCATGAGGCGCTGCATCTGCCTGCGGCGGACTTGCGCTCCCATTGCGGGAAGCCGGTGTTTTTTTATTTTATTTTTCGTGCGCCAGCTTTTTCAGCATTCTGCATGCTCGCGCCCTTCAACCAGATTGGCTGAAGTGCTCATGGTGCATAGGACGCTGGGACTTGGAGTTTTGTTTGTTTTGTTTCCGTTCGTGTGGCGTTTTTTTCCTGAGGCTCCATTTCAATTGGCCGCACCGCGTTTCCCAACGTTCTTTTTGCTCATGCCTCTCAGCGGGATTGGCTGAGGTGCGGTGCGGCGCATAGGACGTTGGGAATTGAAGTTGTTTCCCTTTGTTCCTGTTTGTGGGGCTGTTGCCCCACTGCCAGCTTCGGCAACCTTGTGGCGCTCTGCGGTCCGGGTTCGGGAGAGTGCAGGCGGCTCGGTACGGGATACGATAGTCGGGTGCAGACATGTATACCAGAGTCCAACGGTTAATGCCCCTCTTTATAGGTAAAGATTCCCATGGTTGCAGAGTTATAGGGCAGGGATAGGCAACCTACAGCCCATGGGCCGGATACAGCCCATGGTGCCAAATCAACCTGCCTGTGCCCTCACTCCAGCCACCACCGCCACTGCCGGAATTGGTGATGGACTCATTTATGGCTGTTGTAAACATGCAACTGTAAATAAGTCAGCATCTGATTCTGGTGGCAGTGGCAGCAGTGGCAGCTGGACCACCAGTCTGAGGGAGCATGACCCAGTCCCCGACTTCAAAAGGTTGGCAACCCCTGTTATAGGGAGTCCTTCTCTCAAGCTGAAAGGAAAATCTCTGCAATTTTTCCCTCCACTTCTTGAGGATAAAATCAGACATACAAAAAGCCTCACCCTTTCACTTTTTTCATTTTTTTAAAAAAAATATATAGTTAAAGTTCTCATCTTATAGTAGGGGCAAGGAGCAAGGATGAAAACAACACTAACATGAATTTCATTACATTCACTGCACTTTCTTCTTTATCAATCAGTTTAAATAGGTAACTTTTTCTACAGATTTTTATTCATCTGCACACATTCCAGAGTTGAACAGTATCTTCATTCATTCTCCTGGACTATAAAGTAAGGATTGCTTTCCAGAGTAGAAAGATTGCATTTCTAACAAGAGAATAAAAAATTCCCTTTCTCTTTATATAGGTTGTTGAAAGACTTTTTCATTACAGCCACTATGGTGACTCTATTGTACATAATTCTGAATATTGTATTAAGAACATAAGAACAGCATTGCTGGAACAGGCCACAGCCCATCCAGTCCAGCATTCGGTCTCACACAGTGGCTCACCATTTCCTTCATGGTATTCCCAAGGAGATGCCTTCAAGGAGATTCTTCACCTGCTTAGGATTCCCTGGAAATGGCATTGAGAGATATCCTGCCTATCTCTCCAACCCGGAGGTTGTCCTTAAGTATCCATAATTATAGCCATTGATACCCTTGTCCTCCATGAACTTGCTAATCCTTTCTTAAAGCTGTCAAGACTGACAGCTGTCACCACTTCTTCTGGCAGGGAGTTCCATAGACCAATAATCCTCTAGGTGAAAAAGTACTTTCTCTTATTTGTTTGAGAACTAGTACCCAAAGGTTTCATGGAGTGTCCCCTAGTTCTAGTGTTATGTGATAGGGAAAACAGTTTTTCCTTATCTACTTTGTCCACACTGTGCATGATTTTATAAACTTCAATCAGGTCACCTCTTAGACACCATCGTTCAAGAGTGAAGAGGCCCAACCGTTGCAGCCTCAGATGGTAAGGAAGGTGTTCCAGTCCCCTAATCATTCTGGTTGCCCTCCTCTGCACTTTTTCCAACTCCATAATATCCTTCTGGAGGTATGGTGACCAGAACTGTACACAGTATTCCAGATGGGGCCTCACCATAGATTTGTAAAGAGGCAAAATGACACTTGCTGACTTATTTTCTATACCCTTCCTAATGATCCCTAGCATTGAGTTTGCTTTTTTCACTGCTAAGGCACACTGGGTTGACACCTTCATTGAGTTGTCCACCAGAACACCAAGGTCCCTTTCCTGGTTTGTCGCAGAGAGTTCAGACCCCATCAGTTTATAAATGTAATTGGTTTTTTTTGCCCCAACATGCATCACTCTGCACTGACTAATGTTGAAGCTCATTTGCCACTGCTTTGCCCACTCCCCCAGTGTCAAGAGATCCCTCTGGAGCTCCTCACAATCTCTCACAGTTTTCACTACCCTGTATAATTTAGTGTCATCAGCAAATTTGGCTACCTTGCTTTTTACTCCTAACTCTAGATCATTTATGAAGAGGTTGAAAAGCAGAGGTCCCAGTACTGAACCTTGGGGGACCCCACTCTTTACTTCCCTCCACTTGGAGAAGTGTCCATTTAGTGCTACCCTCTGTTTCCTGTCCCTTAGCCAGTTGCTGATCCAGGACAAGACCTGTCCCTTTATTCCATGACTGGCAAGTTTATTCAAGAGCCTTTGGTGTGGGACCTTGTCAAAAGCCTTCTGAAAGTCCAGATAAACAATGTCAACTGGATCCCCATTATCCACATGCTTGTTGACACTCTCAACAGATTAGTGAGGCATGATTTGCCCTTGCAAAAGCCATGTTGGCTCTCCTTTAGCAGCGCCTTCTCTTCTATGTGCCTATTAATTCTATCTTTTAGGATGGTTTCCATCACTTTACCTGGGACACATGTCAAACTGACAGGTCGGCAATTTCCTGGATCTCCCCTGGATCCTTTTTTGAAAATTGGTGTTACATTCGCTACCTTCCAGTCATCAGGCACAAAGCCTGATTTGAGGGAAAGATTATATATTTTGGCTAGGAGATCAGCAATTTCATCTTTAAGTTCCCTGAGAACTCATAGATGGATGCCATCTGGTCCTGGTGATTTGTTAGCATTTAGTTTAACAAGAAATGCAAGGACCTCCTCCCTCATTATTTCTATCTGGCTTAATTCTTCGGTTTCCCTCCCTACGAAGATAGGCTCTGTTTTGGGCATGTGGTCTCTGTCTTCTTCAGTGAATACTGAAGCAAAGAATTCATTGAGTCTCTCTGCAATCTCTGTTTCCTCTTTAATAATCCCTTGCCTTCCATTGTCATCTAATGGTCCAATAGCCTTCCTAGTTGGGTTTTTACTTCTAATGTACTTAAAGAAGTCTTTGTTATTTCTCTGAGTATTTTTAGCTATACGCTCCTCAAAGTCTTGCTTTGCTTTCCTGATTGTTGCCTTGCATTTGTTCTGCCAGAATTTATGCTTCTGCCTGCTGTCCTCATTCGGACAAGCCTTCCATCTTCTAAATGAGCTTTTCTTGCTCTTGATCACTTCCCGAACAGCTCCTGTAAGCCACATCGGAGTCCTCTTGGACCTGGCAGTGCCCTTTTTCCTTTTGGGTATGCATTCCAATTGGGCCTCTGTTATTGTTTTTGTAAACAGCCTCCATTCCTCTTGGAGTGTTTGGACTCTCTCAATTTTCCCTTTCAGCTTCTTTTTTGCTAGTTTCCTCATCTTTGGGAAATTTCCTTTTTGAAAATTTAAGGTCTCTGTGTTAGATTTTATCAGTGACTTGCGGTCTATGATCAAGTTAAACATAATTGAGTTGTGGTCACTGTTCCCTATTGAATCAGTCACATTAACATCTTGCACCAGATCCTGAGTATTACTCAGGATCAAGTGAAGGATTCTTGTACCTCTAGTTGGGTCTTCAACCATCTGTCCCAGGGAACAATCATTGAGCATAGCTAGGAACTTTATCTCTTTATCATGTGCTGAACAACAGTTTACCCAGTCTATGTGAGGGTAATTGAAGTCCCCCATTATAACCAGGCTTCCCTTCTTGGATGCCTCCTTTTTAACATTCTCCAACTGCCAGTCTCCCTCAAGAGTTTGGGTAGGAGGCCAATAGTATATGCCTACTGTTAGACCATCCTTGTGGCCTGGTACTCTTACCCACAGAGCTTCTAATGGTGACTCCAAATCACCTAGATATTCCAATTCATACGATTTTATCACTTCTTTGACATACAAGGCTACACCACCTCCCGTTTGCCCCTTCCTATCCTTCCTGTACAGTTTGTAGTCTGTATTCATATGTAACAATACTGGTCTCTTGTAATGGCCATCAAAACAGGACTGGCCCATGATATTTTATTTCCGAGGCAAAGTACAGGATGCTCTCCTGTATCATTTCATGTACAAACGCCAACTGGGCTGGCAGCTGAAGCATGCATTGACACTGGTTAGTGACAGCATCTTCAACCTTAGTAGAACTTATTTGCGGATGAATCTGGCAAACTAATTTGCACACATTAAAACAAAAATTTTTAGGATCTCTGCACCCAAAGTCAAGATGTCCACATTTTCCTCAGGACAGCGTGAATGGGATATCATATTGTTTGAACCAGAAGCCAAAGTTGTTAATTACAGTTCTGCACAAATGTTCCCTCCAACTCCTCACTGTTGCCTCCCGATGTCTGTCAACTAAGGCATCCAGCTCACTCTGCCTAGAGGAAGAGTTGGCCTGCCATCAAATACAGTACTGTGTAACGGTCTTAGGCCACCACCAGGTGGTTTGGGGGGGAATTCAATGAATGGTTAGGTGAGGGCATAATTCTAGCACCCTAACTCCAAACTTCACCAAATGTAGAGAGAGTTGAAAGGAGAGTCATCAGAAGGTCTCCAATTTTGAATTGCCTAGGTGTCTCAGAGGCTGAATTGCAGCATCCCTGGTGGCTTAGTGGTTAAGATGCTGAGCTTGGAGACTGGAAGGTCGGGTTTCAATACCCGAGGGCTGCACCTGGAGACATGAAAGGAGCCTCATTCGGGCGTCCCTTGAGCAGAGTTTTTCCAGCAAAAATCCTTTCAGCCCAGAGTAATCTCTGACACGAAATTATTATAGAGGCTGAGTTATAATCCCCCCACCCCCAGATCACTCCTTGAATTTTCTCCAGACCAGCTAGTGGTGGCCAAAGACTTTTGCACAGTGTTATGACCTTAGGTTGACAGCTCGTTACTAAGCAGCTGCATTCTTTCTTTTGTTTTCTCATATCTCAGATTCCACAGATATTAAGTCAGCCTCAAGTATTAGACAGCCAGACATGGCATCAGAGGTGCATTCCAAACATACACTAGGAGGCCAGGTGTGTTCTCGTGATCTTATGCATTCAATTCCTGCAGTCTAGGAATTTCTCAGATGTAAACACATTACATAATCCAGGGGTTTCCCCATTATGTAATACCATTAGGTAATGCATTCCTAAGGGTGGCAGGAGCCACTCTTTTCCCTATATAAAAGGTGCCTTTTTAGACCCCAAATCAGTTTTCTAACCCAGGACTACCAGGCTCTTGTTAGCTGAACTCTATCCCTTAGGGGAACAGCAACCCATGGCAGGATGGATGAGCCCAACAGGCCATGGAATGGAATGAACGATTGGATTATATCTTGGAAATTATTCCCTGCCCAACGATCTCTTGGAACTCTGAGACTTCTGTCTCTATGAACTCTTTTCTTTTCACAGGTATTATATTATGCATTGCTTATATGAAATTAGATCTTGGAAAATAAAGCTCTTTGTGAGTTTTACTATCTACTGAGTTGGAGTATACTTCTCAGGCATATCCAGGTACTATTGCTCTCTGCTTTACATGCTACCAACTAAATAACTGCATACTCCCTGTGTCTGACAGGTGGGAGAACGGCGACCTGGGTTCTGGTAGGAGAGGTGACAAAAGGCTGTTGAGGGAGTTTCTGGAGTAATGGAAAATCTAACAGCCTACTGATCGTAGCCAGCCTCTTGAACCCCGGCCAGGTTCAAGTCCATGGTACACAGTACTGGAAGTAAAACTGTTATTGCTGCTGGTATGGTTTTTGAAAGGTTTAGATATCAGTCACTGAATAATAATAATTTCATGTAAGAAATTATTCTGGGTTGAAATGATTTTTGCTGGAAGAACTCCTCTCATGTCCCCAAGAACTTTTTCCACCGAAGTGGTCCCTATTTATCTAACTGCAATTTCTTGCTTTCACACTGCTAGGTTGGCAGGAGCTAGGACAGAGACAGGCACTCAAACCATCATGTAGTACCCAGGTTTCAAACTGCCGACCTGCCAAACGTCCAGCTAACAAAGCAAGCTTCTTAACCACTGGGTCACTGAATGCTGCAGAGCAGAGGTAGGTGTGTTTGTATTATGGCCAATTAGAAAAATGCAAGAAAGTACAAGCAAAATGTGATAATAAGGGAAACCAGAGAATTACAACAAGATAAAAAGCACTGTTTGGATACTCTCACATGTCTTCATCTGGAGAGTTTGGAGAAAGTTATGCAGTGGTTGTCATTGCCAAAAGATCTGAGCTCTTCAACAGTACTGAAGAATTCATGTTGAACTAATCAATTGAGGGATGAACTTCAGTGCAAAAGCATGCAAATCAGGTCATTATTTGAATAAAAACCTAAATAAGCAAGATCAAGGGCCCCAGATCGGCTGCTTCTCAGCTAAGTAACCTGCTATTAAATTAAATGAGCAACTTTATATTCATGCACAGCAAGAGTCCATAATAAAACTAAGACCAGAATTCTTCACATCACACTTAAGAACTATTTTGGCTGGGAACTAAAAGTGTAAGTGTCATTTGACAAGTGCTTGGCTTGCCAAGATTCTACAATGTTGATGTTTCCTTTTTTATGTTTTTATTCTTAAGCAGTATAATCACAATTCGTTAAAGTAGTTATATGTCACTTTTTAGGACTAGAAGACCTCCCAGAACCTCAACTCTAGGTTCGTTTTTCCCACTTTTACTGCACCTTCCAACTCTGCTGTTCTGAAAGGGGAGCCCAGCAATTATTTCATGATCCATAGATGGAGCCACTTGGTGCGCAACTCTTTTTATTAAAATTTCAAGGCTGCATCTATCATAATTCCTTTTCTGACCTGTCCAGTGGCCATGCAAGGTAGGACCTACTGGCAAGAACAGTATAAAGAAATAATTATTCTGAGATGTTGTGGTATACCAATTCTTATTCCACCTGAGGCAACAAAATCTCTTAGACTAGCCATGTTTAATTCGTAGGGCTGGGGTTCTCAACCTTTTAAAACCATGGGCTAGACCACGCCCCTCAGACAGCTAAGCGGGCTGGACTTGCGGCAGCATTGGCCACATGGTACTTTTTCACCCAGAGGATTACTGGTCTATGGAACTCCCTGCCAGAAGAAGTGGTGACAGCTGTCAGTCTTGACAGCTTTAAGAAAGGATTAGACAAGTTCATGGAGGACAAGAGTATCAATGGCTATAATTATGGATACTTAAGGACAACCTCCGGGTTGGAGAGATAGGCAGGATATCTCTCAATATCATTTCCAGGGAATCCTAAACAGGCATCTGCTTGGGAATACCCTGAAGGAAATGGTGAGCCACTGTGTGAGACAGAATGCTGGACTGGATGGGCTGTGGCCTGTTCCAGCAAGGCTGTTCTTATGTTCTTATGTTCTTATGAAATGATACCACAGGCCAAGTCTGGCCCATGGGCCATAGGTTGAGAACCTTTTTCATAGGGTATTACCCCTCAGGAGTGCTAGAAATGTGCATGTCTCTAGCAGCAATCAGCAGAACAGCAAATGGGCCAGACTCTGAGTCTCTCCACATTTACCCCTAAACTAGACCAATATGAGTTCAAAAGGTATGGAAACCATGGGAACAGGTTAGATGGTCAGTACCTGTTGAGATGTTACATCCTTGCTCATTCATTCCTCTCTTCATTTGTGCATTCTTAATTTTGCCTCACTCCTTCCATTCTCAGCAGCAATGTTCAAGAGTGCAAAGCCTAGGGAACAATGGAAGAGAAGCACACCAAAGCTTCAGAATTGTTGCCACTTATGTGGTCCCTCAAAATGTTCCCACTGGTGCTTGACAGCAAGGGATGGTGACTGCTTTGTGAGGTGGGATCTGGTCCAATTGACTCTTCTGGGCCTATCTTATGAATGAATATGTCTGTTGAAAATAGGATAGAGCAGGGATTCTCAACCTGCAGCCCATGGGCCAGATGCAACTCATGGCACCATTTCATGTGCCCCCCACCACCAAGAAGTGCTATGTGGTGTAGTGTAAGAAGCTGTCTGAGGGAGCATGACCCAGCCCCCCAGCTTAACAAGGTTGAGAACTCCTGGGATAGAGTATAAAGGCTGAAAGGGCTGCGGTCACTTAGGTGTTGCGGTCACTGAGCTTGATGCCCTGATAATCAATAGATCAGCAGTTCAAGATTCAAGTGCTGAGCAATGGAGTGAGTACCAGTCATCTGTCCCAGCTCCTGTCAACCTAGCAGTTCAACAGCAAGAAATTGCAAGTAGATAAATAGGTTCTGCTCTGGCAGGAAAGGTAACAACGTTCCATGTGCTTTGGCATCTAGTCATCCCTGCCACATGAACATGGAAACGTCTGCAGGTGCAGAGAGCACTGGGTCTTTGGTTGCAAAAGGAGATGATCACCTAGAGTTGGAGGTGACTGGTTTTTGAGCAAGGGAGACTTTTACCTTTACTATAAAGACTATGTGCAAGACACATAGATAGAGGGTAAGATGGTCCCCCATTCAAGAGCTGCTAGAGTTCAACCTGCCTTTTAAATACATCCTCTTTGGGAATTGCTCTCTAGCCATGTTTGACTGAAGGTAAAGAACCACGAAACTAGAGATTGAAGAGCTTGAGTTTTGCCCAAACTACCACAATGAGTACCTGGGCAGCATGTACTGTTAGTATCTTTATCACTATGGCAAGGCACAATGTAAATCTGTTTAAATTGTAAACATTGCTTCAAAATGTCAATTTGTACATGCAAATGGACATAAGCAATTTTTATGCAAGTGAGTGCTATTCCTGATCCTCTTTTATAGTGACGCATGTCCCCCTTTGTGGTGGTATAGTGGCCAGCTAGCCTTGGCTAAGCTGCAGAGTTTTGGTAACACCACTAGAATAAGAGAACAATAAATAACTCCACAGTCCTCTATACCAGTGTTGGGCATCAGCAGGTTCACACCAGTTCACCAGAACCGGCAGCAGAAATTCTGGCTGGCCCCGCCCATCCATTTTTGAAATAAAGTACAGTAATCCTAATTCGGGTGCAACACAGGGCTTTTCCCCTGGCCACACCCACCATACCATGCCCACAGTGTGGTAGTAAAACTTTTTGGAGCCTGCCACTGCTCTATACCTAGGGGTGGGGCAGGAATGGAAACTGGAAACTGTTACCATGTTTGGTGAATTCACTTGATAGTAACAATAGCAATTGCAGCTACATGCCAT
This sequence comes from Bradypodion ventrale, assembly GCA_035047345.1. Taxonomy (NCBI): domain Eukaryota; kingdom Metazoa; phylum Chordata; class Lepidosauria; order Squamata; family Chamaeleonidae; genus Bradypodion; species Bradypodion ventrale. The sequence continues at coordinate 477,921,935 of JAWDJE010000001.1, read as the reverse complement.
AGAGTTAGAGCACTCTCTGGGAGGTTCATGAGGCAATTAACATATTGCCCTGAATGTACTTTTTTACTGACCTCAGATGGAAGGAAGGCTGAGTCAAACCTCAGCCTGTCAGCATCAAACTCTTCTTCTTCTTCTTTCATGTCCTGGTCAAACTCTGGACTGCCAAAATGAAGCCACTTCACTTTGCCATTGCCCAAACCCAAGTCCTCATCGGTGCATGCCTCTGTATCTCTCCACATTCACACAGTGTGTTGTTGTCCACCAGCAGCCCCCACTTGAGAATGTTGGTCTTGCACTTATGGACTCCAACCCTCAGCCTATTCAGGGTCCTCCAAGTGATGTAGAGGAGGTTGAGATCCTCAGTTATACCAAACTCTTCTGAAAGTTCGGCAGCTTGGCCATACCTTCCCGGAAAAAGATAATGCCCCTCACATTTCATAACGTTGAGTAATAATTCTTCAGAATGGTTTGGTAGTTTGACACCTACTGGGAACTGACCCTTTAAAGCTCTGTGCATCTGACACTTTATCACTGTTTGGTGTAATTGCATGTTAGCCCTACTTTGTGGGCCACAGCACAGGTCATATATCTCATAATGGCAGAGCACAGTCTTCTCATCTCAGCCCCATTTAACTTTTCTTTTTTAAGTCACAGAAACCTTCAGCATCTGCCCTCATCCCATTTGACTGATAATACATTCTTTCTACATTTAACACCATTCAGGTTTTTGATGTGCCCGTAAAGTTCCACTCCAAAGTGCAGTCAATATGCAGATTTCCAATTACATTCCTTGCATTTAGGCCAATATCAACCGATATATTTTAATTTTATTTCTCTTTGCTGCACCAGAATAAAACCTTTATTGGGTTGAAATTGAGAGTTTAAAGATCCTTTGCACACAAAAAGTATTCCAAATTGTTTTATCTGTATGTTTAATATTCATAAAAGTGGCAAAGGACAAAATGAAGCCAATTTTCATTTCATATCTTAACTCAAGCCTCTCCTACTTACAGGCAACAATTCAGAGAAGTTTGAGGGTCGTTAGAAAGATGACTGACGCTGCTTTTGAGATGTAAAGAGCAATCTCGATAGGAAGAAGTGATTGATATAGGAAACTTTCTTTTAGGATTGCCAGGATGGCAGCTTCCTATTTCCTGAGATTTCAGGGTGAACATCTAAGCCTTTTATGTCTTTTTTAAATGTTATAGAGACAGGCCCATGTGACATCACACCTTGAGCCCTTCAAAAACCAGAAATGCAAATACAGCTGCTCTTATATTGTCCTACAGTGCTAAAGCTATCTCTGGGCAGTTTATAAGGTAATTATGCAAGCTATAACTGGCCTTCAACAAGCTGGGTACTCATTTTACTGACCTCGGAGGGATGGAATACTGAGTCAACTCTGAGCCAATTGGGATCGAACTCAGGTTGCGAGCAGAATTTGACTGCAGTACTACAATTTCGCCACTGTGTCATGTGGGTTCACAGATTGTTGTTGTTGTTGTTGTTGTTGTTGTTGTTGTTGTTGTTGTTCAGGTGCATAGTTGAGTCCAACCCTTTGCAATCCCATGAACCATCACACGCCAGGCACCCTTATCCTCCACCATCCTCCTCAACCCGCCCAGCTCTGTGCCCATTGTGTCAACAATACCATTTATCCATCTCATTCTCTGCTGCTCCTTCTTCTTACTTCAAAATAATGACCAATATCCTATTGCCCAAACGCAGAGTGGAAGGGAAATTGGGTAAGCATCTTTATACTATAGCACACTGTTAAGTGTCCATTGTTATTTTGATTGTGAGATCACTTTTCCCAGAGATTGTACAATAGAGCTAGCTAGAATGTGCTGAATAGAGAAGTGCTTTGCAATTTCCTTTCTGCTTCAAGTTTATGCTGTGGGATACTGGGCACAACACATAAGAGCAAATGAGAGTGTGAGACAGGTAACACATGTGTTTCCCAAAATAATAAACATTGTGCATGCAATCTGCACACAAACACTAACTCTCCCTGTGACTCCAGGTAATGCTCTGGACCTACCGTATTTTTTATGATGGCTCAGGTCATTTTTCTGTCTAGCCCAGTTTTATGTCCTATGAATGACAGCAGTCCTCCAGGGTACAAGTAGAGATCTTTCTCATCATCATACTGGAGAGGGAATTCAACTAGCATGGCATTGTTGGCAGCAGCTCACAGGGTTTATAAATAATAATTTTTCTGTCTCTACCTGGATATGTTGAGATTCAAAGCTGGGATGTTCTGCATGCAAATTATGTATTCCAGCACTGAGCAAATGGCTCCTTCCAGGCATTTCCCCTTTGCATTACAGTGTAGAAAAAAGGGGAAAGGACAAATTTTGCATAATATTTGCTTATGGTGATTTATGATAATTCCTCTGATTAGTCACACATTTAGGAGGAATGATAGAATCATAGAATAATGAAGTTGGAAGGCTATAAGTCCATCAATTCCAGCTCTCTGCTCAACAGAAGAATCCGAATCAAAGTATATCTGACAAATATTTGAGTATTTTTTTTCTTGTATGCATTCAGTGCTGGAACACTCATCACCTCCCAAATTAATTGGTTCCATTGTTGTACTGCTCTAACAGTGTTATGTCTGGCCCTTATAAGCACTAGTCCAGACAACAATGAACAAAACAGCAACAAGTCTTTATTCAACAGCCTTATAGAGATGAGCTTACAAGGTGTTCCAGACACAGAGATGGCTACACAATCCCAGTGGAATCAGACACTCCGGACTCTTGCCATGCAGGAGGCAATAACTAGCTACCATAGAAGTATAGCATAATGGAGGAGACCCAGGCTTAGCACTAGCTGGCTACCTGTATGGAGTGAGAAGTGTAGATCCGGTCCGACCCCACCCTTGTTTACCCATGGGACTTATATAGTGTCTTCTCGGTGGTAGCTCCTTGATACAAAGTAGTGACCTGCCAGATAACCATGACTAACCAATCATAACAGGGTATATAAGTAATTAACCAATGGAGAACAGGATCCAAAACTGTAACCAATCACAGGGCTTGGATTAGCATAGTGTGCCCTGGAATGGGGGGTTTTTATGCCACTTTAGGATCCTAATTTGGATGGCGGGAAACTGCCATTTTCCTCTTGCAAGGCGCCGCCCATACTACTTGCAAAATGTGCCTGAATACACAACAAACAGTTAGGAAGTTTTTCCTGATATTCAATTGAAATCTACCTTCCTTAAACTTGAGCCTGTTACCACATGTCTTGCATTCTGGAATCACTGAGGACAGAGTCTGCTTCTCCTTCCTATGGCAATGTTCCCTGTCTTTGAGGCGTGCTACCATATCACTCTTCAAACTTCTTTTCTCCAGGCTAAATCCATCTAATTCTTTCAGTTTTTCCTCACAGGGCTTGATTGCCAATTTGTCTGAATTTTTCTTAAAATACTGCATCCAGAACTGGACACAGTACTCAAGATGAGGCCTAACTAGCACCGAATAGAAGGGGACTTTTTTATTCATGTCAGAGGCACCACAAGCATATAATAAAATACAACGCTAAAATTAACATATCTAAAACAAACAGAAATTAGATGACATCCACCCAATATTGGGCCACATCAACAGCATTCCCTCTTGCCAACATAAGGTCCTCCTCAGTGCATGTTGAGGGACATCGTATGCATTGTATCATTTGGCCAATAGCTTGTTTTTCTCCGCGTTCACACAGGCTGTTGTCTACAGGGAAACCCCACTTTCTCAGATTAGTTCTTGATCTTCCTACCCTCTGCACACAGCCTATTTAGAGCAGTGGTGGCCAAACTACGGCCTGTGAGTCGAGCCCCGTTGGTAGCGTTGAGCCCTGGTCTCTGTGGCAGTGTTGAGTTACTGTATTTATTGTACTTTGTAATTGAAATAGTGTTGTGTTGCTGAGATTTCCATTGTATTTTGTAATTTATCTGTACCTTGTACTTATATTGTATCTTTGTCCTTTGTTGTATTGTGTCTTTGGATATTTGTGAACGCTTTGGGTCACCCACTAGGATGAGGAAGGCGGTATAGAGATAAAATTATATTCTATTCTATTCTGTGGGCCCAATTAGGCCCACATATTTCATTAATCCGGCCCGGGCTGAGAACCCAAGCCCTCTCCGGACTGCCTCACCCACCCGCCCCCACTGCTTGACATCACTTATGGTGGTGGTGGTGATGGTGGCGGTGATAATGCTTTGTCCCCGCTACTCCAAACAGGGCTTTCTCAGTGCCATGGATTTTGAAATGGAGAAGGCTCTGAAAATTTCCCCAATGCAGTGAGTTGCCAAAGGCTGCTGAAGCGATGGGACTGAGCCAGAGGCTGTTCGGAGCAGCGGGGACGAAGCGCAATCGCCGTCACTGCCACGGATGTCAAAATGGTCATCAGCGGGAGCAGCCTGCCTCCAGCCCCCACAGCTGCGTGTCAAGGGTGGGACCAGCCCACAGGAAAAAAAGTTTGGCCACACTGATTTAGAGTTTTCCACACAGACCATGGTTGTTCTTGGCCAGGCAGTAGAGAGTCATGTGGGCCTACCTAGTTATCTGGAAGCTCCTTGCTCACCTTCCATAATTCTAAGGCAGTCTGTGTGGTCTGGTTGTTCAGAGGGGCAGAAGTTTTGAGGAAGCAATTCCTTGATTTCAATCTCTGATTTGGTGGCAGGTGGTCAAATAGCAGGTGTGTTTCCAAGGAACTTGCTTTGACCCACTTTCTGAGCAGCACTCAGAACGACATAATTTTGATAAAGGGATGCCAGCTAAGTAAGGTACTTTTTGTATTGGGGTCCATTTTAGGCATCCTGTGACCAGTCTCGCTGTTTCCTTTAGGGTCTCATCCACCTACTTTGCGTGTGTTGATCTGTACCACACTGGACCAGCATACTCTCCTGTAGAGTAACATAAAGCTAGTGCAGAAGTTCTTAATGTGTGTGGTTGGGCACCCCAACTTGTGCCTCTTATTTTCCTCAAAAGCAGAAGGGGACTAGTACCTCATGAGTTTTGGAGTTTATGTTTCTGGTAAAACAACCTAAATTGGAATTTGCTTTTTAAAAACATCCACATCACCCTGTTGTCTCATATTCAGCTTAACAATCTAATATCCTTTTATCATGTACACCCCCATCTTGTAACTGTGCATTTGGCTTCCTTTATTTGTGTTTAAACAGTAATGCAGTATATTTTTTCATAACTGGGAAGAAGTGCCAAAAACATCAAGGTCATGCTGGCTTAGTGGTAAAGGTGTTGAGCTTGACAACCAGAGGTTCAGCAGGTCAGCAGTTCAAGACCTGACTGATGTGTGATACAGTGTGCTCCTGTCATCTGTCCCAGCTCCAGCCAAATTAGCAGTTTGAAAGCAAGAAACTGCAAGTAGACAAATAGGTAGCACTTTGGTTGGACATTCTGAAATGCGAAGTCATGAAGGGCCTAGAGTGTATTACAAGGAACAAAGCTAGTGGAGATGATAGCATTCCAGTTAAATTACTCAAGGACTTAAAGGAAGAGGCTATTAAAGTGCTGCCTCCTGCCAATCTAGCAAGTTGAAAGCAAGAAGTTGCAAGTAGATAAATAGGGACCACTTCTAGCCATGCCTGCCACATGACCATGGAAACATCTGCAGAAGCAGACAGCGCTGGCTTTTCGGCTTTGAAACAGAAATGAGCACTGAACCCTAGAGTCGGATACGACTGGCTTTCGAGCAATGGACACCTTTACCTATTAAAGTGTTGCACTCAATATGCCAGCAGGTCTGGAAAACAAAGCAGTGGCCACAGTATTGGAAAAGGTCAGTGTACATTCGAATTCCAAATAAGGGCAATGCCAAAGAATGCTCAAATTATTGAGCAATTGCGCTCATCTCACATGTCAGCAAAGTCATACTCAAGATCCTACAAGCTAGGCTTCTGCAGTATGTGGAGCAAGAACTTCCAGAAGTACAGGCTGGGTTCTGAAGCGTTAGAGGAACTAGAGACCAAATTGCAAAAACTTGCTGGATCATTGTCGATGCAATGGGTGCAGACCTGAGTGGGCTGAGGAGGATGGTGGAAGATAGAGGAGCCTGGCATAAGATGGTCCATGGGGTCTCAAAGGGTCAGACTTGACTGTGGAACTGAACAACAACAAAAAATCACTATGTCTGATTCTAACCCATCTCAAAAGATTTATTGTAAGAGCAGTGATGCACTGCAGCAGGTTCTGTCAGGTTCTGCAGAACCAGTAGTGGAAATTCCCCCAGGCCATGCACACTTGGTTGGCCATGTCCACATCTATAGCCCATAATACAAGATGTTTGGCCATGTCCACAGATTTGGCCCCACCCACAGATTTGGCCAGCCCACAGAGTAGGTAGTAATTTTTTTTTGCAGTGCATCACTGTGTGTGTATATAAACCTATTACCTTCAGTTTGTTGGTGGAAGAGGAGAAATTTGATTGAAATCCAATATTTCCAAAAGGACCAGGGTCATGATAGGGAACATTCGGTTGTGCAATATATCAGACCTGTTCTCTTAAATTTTAGACAGGAGAGGGGGAAAAATTAACAACATTTGCAAGACCATTCTCTTTCCTTAATCTATGTGTTTGGCCATTCCTTATCACTGTGCAGTAGTCTACTAAAGCAGTACTGCATTGGAAAAAGCTCGACCAGTGAGGAAAACACTAATAAAGTTCTGGTTCCCCACCCACACTCTGAAGCAATGCAATATGCAATCCAAAATATTTGGGAATGAAATATTTGTCCTCCAATAAGGAGTCAATAAAGCCCAATATAATCTGATAATTATTCACAATGCAAAATGGACAGGCATTAGTGTAAGAGAATAAAGCAGTAACGATATCCATTTTGGGTATCATTATCCGAGGTTTTGGGCTTGCTAAGGTACCAACATTAAAATGTATGAGTTTTCAAATGACACCAGTAGTACCAAACACAATTTGTTTTCTGTGGTTAAATTGCTGCTCGATGCCCTCTGCATTTCGGCTTGTGCCAAAAGTGGAGAGGAATAAGGAGGAAGCTTGCCAAGTATATCTACTTTCTAAAAATATGCAAATTGAGGCCTTCAGGGATGCATAACTCAGCTTTGAGTCTCAAAGTCACATTAACCTACAGTAGCATTAACCCTCTGTTGTCAACACAGCACCTGGCAGCAAATATTTAAATATTTTAGGAACCAAAAGACAAAGGGAGTAAGAATTCCCGGTGTGAGAGACTTGTCCAATGATCATGTTGGAACCGGCAACTGTCCCATAATGAAATAGGGTTGTTACTGAGATTCATATTGCCATCAATAGCCCCATGTTTTAAGAAGGTTGGAGATATACATGTTCTTCACCTTTTGTATCTTCACAGCCCCCTTTTGAAGTTAGGTTGAGAAATGATGATTGATCACGGTATTAATGTGGTCCATTTACTTGTGAGAAACTTGTCAGAGTGCCGGGGCTTGAGCTGTCTAACTAGGCAGTGTTGCCAATCTCTTGTCAACGATATTAGGCCAAGAATAAAACTCACCAAAGCATCCTCTGTCAGATCCCTTGGTCAAGGTGAAAACAGGGGGCACATGTCACGATCCATCTAGCCAGCGGGTGACGTGATATTCAAATGGCTAAAAAAAAAAACTACATGCAAGTGGACTTGATTTCTCAGGTCCATTTGCATGTGCAGAATGTTGTCATGGATGCATTTACTAATGCTCAGACTTCATGTTGAACAATGACTCCAAGGTATTGAAGGCATCTATCTTGTGGACCATATTAATACTGTGGCCAGGATCCTGTCAGAATAATCTTGTGTGGAACTTGCAAGGTGCTTGTTGTGCATCTAGTCTTGTACCTGGTCTCATGACTACATCCACAACATCTGTTCTATACAGTAATACCTCAGATAATGTTTGCAACAGATAATGCTAAAACTGCATAATGTTAAGCAATCTGGAAAAAAATTGCATCGCATAACGTTAGAATCCTATCGGATGCATTGTATAACATTCGCTAAAGCCTGTGCTCGTTACAATGTGTCTCTATGGAGTTTTAACATTATGTGATTCATCCCATAGGATTTTAACGTTATCCGATGCATGCAGAATTGTGGAATATATGAAATAGTGGCCAGGTAATGGTAGCGATCATAATGATGATGAAAAAAATTATAAGGGGAGGGAAGAAAAAGCTCCATTTTCAAAGCTAATGGTGAGTCCCATCTCCGACAGATTTTCTGTTTCTCTTAAATACATTTTGTGAAATAATGCACATAATTTCTCTGATCACAAAGAGATTAGAAAACATTGTGCACAGTTTTCTGAAACAAATGCAGTTCTGAGGTTATAATTAAATGGAAGACTGAAAAAATGAAAGAATTGTTTTAGAATGGGGAGTGAGGAGAAGACTTCGACATCTCTCAATCTCTCAATCTATAATTGTGTGCCATAAAGTCAATTCTCACTTTTGGCAACCCATTTTAGGGTTTCCAGGTTTTTAAAGTAGGGAATACACCAAAGTGTCTTATCATTCATTCCCTTTTTCTAGGATACCTTAGAACTGTGCAGCTTCCTAAGGCCAAACAGAAAGAAAGAAAGAAAGAAGCAAGCTTACTGGAATACTGTGATTTTTTATTTTTTTGCAAATTTATGTTGGACTATGCAATTTTGTGAGATGATTTACAGTTATATTCCAAACAATCTGGCTTGAAAATAAGTGCAATTGATTTAGAAGAGGCATCCTTTCACATGTAATGTAAGCAAGAATACAGTCTTCTAGTTCCACTCAAATATTTCAGAGGAATAATGTCATGCATAGAATTCCCCACTCTCCATCGATTGTTCAAAATTTGGTTTAAAATATATTGGCAATTTAAGATGTGGGCAGCCTGTTTTAAGTATACTGTAAGGCTGTATCAACACAACTGTACATTGTATTCTTGAATCTTGTTGTTCAGTCGCACAGTCGATTCTGACCCTTTGTGACCCCATGAACCATAGTCCTCCAGGCACCTCTGTCATCCACCATCCTCCTCAGCCCGCCCAGCTCTGTGCCCATTACATCTATGATACTATCTAGCCATCTAATCTTTGGTCGCCTTCTTCTTCTTCTGCCCTCCACCTTTCCCAGCATCAAGGCTTTTTCAAGTGAATCCTCTCTTCTCATTTGATGACCAAAGTACTTCAGCTTCATATTTACTATTTGACCTTCCAAGGAGCAGTCTGGTTTGGTTCCCTCTAAGATTGACTTGTTTGTTCTCCTCGCTGTCCAGGGTACTCTCAAAACTCGCCTTCAACACCACATTTCAAAGGCATCTATTCTTCTGTGCTCAGCTTTCCTTATGGTCCAGCTCTCACAACCATACATTACCACCGGTAATGCTTTGACTATGCGGACCTTTGCTTTGACTATGCGGACCTTTGTTTGTAGGGTGATGTCTCTACTTTTAACTATGTTCCCCTGGTTTCTCATAGCTTGTCTGGCAAGAATCAGTCACCTTTGTATTTCATGGCTGCAATCACCATCTGCAGTGATCTTTGATCCTAAGAAAGTAAAATCTGTCACTGCTTCTACTTCTTCCCCATCTATTTTCCAAGGACTGATAGGGCCTGTTGCCATTATCTTGGTTTTCTTGATGTTGAGTCTCAAGCCAGCTTTTGCATTCTCCTCCTTCAACCCAATCAAGAGATTCTTTAGGTCTTCCTAATTTTCTGCCATTAGGGTATCTGCATATCTCAAATTGTTGATGTTTCTACTGTATGGCATTGAATCAAGGCCTCCAATATAAAGAACTATCTTCCAAAAGGTCACATTATTTGTTTATTTATTGCAGGGGTTCCCAACCTATGGCCCATGGGCTGGCCCACTCCCATGATGCCATTCCAACCGGGCTGTCACCATCTCCACCTCACCCAGAAGTAGAAGTTGATGTGTTTACATCAGCCATAAAATGTGTCTATGCATGTGCAAAGACACCCATGGCTGAAGTAAATGAGGAAGTGGGTGCATTTACATTAGCTGTAAATGTGCCTGCTTCCACTTCCGCGAGTGTGGTATGGCCCACTCAGCTCTTCTGGGGGCGTGGTCAGGCCCGTAGTGAAAAAAGGTTGGCCACCCCTGATTTATTGAAACCTTTATAGCCTGTATCACAGAATCTCAGAGGGAGTTTCAAAACATGATTATTTTAAAACATGATTATTTAAAACACTTCAAAATCAAATTGCACAAATTAATTAAAACATTTTGAACATAAAACAAATTAAAACTATTGCACAAAAATGTATGTGGGTCATGATCCACAATACCCCTCCCCCAAAGGTCTAATAAATATGTCTTGACTTGGTGCCAATATGATACCAATGCAATTTAAATTGTGGATGGATTTATCATAGGATGCTAAGCATTTCCCAGAACGATTGATTGACCATTGCAAAGTTCTAAAGTGAATGAATAAAAACCAAGATGACATGACACATGAAATGCAAAAAGCTGGAATACTTTGGCTATTTAATGAGAAGTGAAAAGCATGAATTGTTACAGCTGCTCATTTAAGGTAGTATGAGCATTAAAAAGGTAGAGGTGTGTGACTTGGACATGCAACTGAATGCAACATGATGTGATTTTTTTAAAGGGAGAGAGAGAGAGAGAGAGATAATGCCTTCAAAGTTACTGCAATGATGTCCAACTTCCAATAAGAGAAGAACAAGATATGTTTGGAACCCTAGTTCTCTAGAAAATTAGAAGATTAAAATAAATCCTCCCCAGACTGTAATTCTCATTATTCTTTATTAAGGCTGTAGTGGCTCAGTGGTTCAGAAGCTCGCCTTGTTAGCTGGAAGGCCAGCAAGTTGGCAGTTCGAGACCCGGGTACAGCATGATGGATTGAGCACCCATCTCTGTCCCAGCTCTTGGGGGCATGAAAAGAGCCTCATTCTGGCATCCCCTCAGCGGAGCTTCTCCAGCAAAAATCATTTGAACCCAGATAATTTCTGACACATTCCAGCAATCTTATCCACATCTTATGGTTGGGAGTGCTGAAAGTTGATGTCCATATTGTTGAATAGCTCAGTGGTGTAAATATCAGACCATGGACCCAGAGACTGGGAGTTCAATTACCCACTGTGCCTCATTGACAGGGATTTAACTTGATGATCCATAGGGTCCCTTCTAGTTCTGCAATTCGATGATGATGGCGGCAGCGGCGGTGGTGACAACAACAAAAACAACATCTGGAGGATATTGGTTTTATGGAACTAGATGAAAACTCTGTTGGGATATAACTAGATACAGTATGTTTAGGATTTTAGAGGAACTCTCTAAAATAGAACACAAAACCAAAATGTGATTTTGCTTACGAGGTTGTTATCAACATTCTAAGGGGCTGCGGTGGCTAAGTGGTTAAGAAGGTCACCTTGTAAGCTGGAAGGTCGGCAAGTCAGCAGTTCAAGACCCAGGTACTACATGCTGGGTTGAGCGCCTAGCTCCTGCCAACCTAGCAGTCTGAAAGCAAGAAATTGCAAATAGATAAAATAGGGACTACTTCGGTGGGAAAAGATCTTGGGGACATGAAAGGAGCCTCATTTGGACATCCCCTGAGTGGAGTTACTATAGCAAAAATCCTTTCAACCTAGAATAATTTCTGACACAATATTATTATTATTATTATTATTATTATTATTATTATTATTATTATTATTATTATTATTATTATTATTATTATTATTATTATCATCATCATCATCATCATCATCATCATCATCATCAACAACAACAACAACAACAACAACATTCTGTGCTTGACACTGAGCAACTCACCTTAGAAATTCCTGCCTTTGTTTTTGTTTTTGACAGTGTTGGATCATAGGAGCCTTCCCCAAATTTGGAGTTGGTGGCTTTACTGAGAAGCATTGGGATGGAGGCCTGGAATAGCCCATTGAATGCTGCCTGCAGCCTTAAGGGCATACTTTTTATGTCATGTTGTAGACATCCACAATAAGATATGATAGCCTCCAAAGAACTGTGTCAACCTGCATGGAGTATATAATTTAAGATTTCTCAGCATGTTATTCTATAGTTCACTAAGATGAAAGAAAGAAAGAAAGACACAGAAGTAGAGACAGTATGAACAAAAAAAATTCCCAGAGAGATTTCACATTTCATTTTGAGTTGGACAGCTATACAAATTAGAAAAATAAATAAATAAATATTTAACTTTATCTTGCCCAAATGGTGCACCACTCTGGGCGGCTCAGAACATTAAATCAAAAACTCACAAATAATACCAAACAACCATTTCCATAAATCATTCAGAGAGGCTCGAGAAATAGTTGTGTTTTTGTGTGTCTCGAGAAGGGAGATAGAAATCTAATAAATGCAAATGGGGGACCTTTTCTCTAAACCAGGGGTTCCCACTCTTTTTATTTTATTTTTTGGCCATGCCTCACCTAAGCATCTCTAAAACATGATTTCCCCTTGTGACTTATAATTCTTATTATTCAAAAAGTGAACTCCTATACATGTGGAGAAAGCCTAAAAGGCCATTTACTGTTAATAACTCATTCTTGAATTAGTAAATGTAAAGGTTTCCCTTGCTCAAAAGCCAGTCATATCTGACTCTAGGGTGCAGTGCTCATCTCTGTTTCAAAGCCAAAGAGCCAGCGCTGTCTGCTGCTGCAGATGTTTTGGTGGTCATGTGGCAGGCATGACTAGACACCAGAGTGCACAGAACGCTGTTACCTCCCCACCTAAGTGGTCCCTATTTATCTACTTGCAATTTCTTGCTTTCGAACTGCTAGGTTGGCAGGAGCTGGAACAAAGACAGGAGCTCATTCCATCTTGCTCCCCTTAAAAATCACCCACCCACCCCGGAAGTGTGCCCCCCATTGGGAAGCACGGCTCTAGACATAGAAAAGTGATTTGGGTACTAGACGAAGGAATCAGAGAAGAGGAAGGAAAATGTGATTAATTAAATTTCAGTTCAGGGCTTCATTCCTGTTTATAACAGAAATGGTAGATGATCATTCAGGTCCTGTAAAATTTAGCAGTGGATACAGTTGGGTGTGTTTCTCTTTGTCATCGGGGTTGTTGTTTTTTGATCCAGCAAGTACACAAGAATTGAACAGGCAAGTTCCTTGACACCTCTTCTAAAATATGATTTTATTCACTTTCATTTGAAAATGGATCTGAATTACATCCTTTTGGGCCCACCCATTTGGGCTATGCCCTCCCTCCCCAGAAACATCTGCCCCCATGCCAGTGGTGGGATTAAAAAAAATTCCTACCTATTCTGTGGGTGTGGTGTGGCAAGGCCTATGTCAGTGATGGCAAACCTTGGCACTCCAGCTGTTCTTGAACTTCAATTCCCAGAGGTCCTGATCAGCAGGGGGTCCAAGAACACCTGGAGTGCCTAGGTTTGCCATCACTGGCCTATGTTGACAGCACATACTCAGTTAAACATTGTTTCTTATTCACAGGCAATCAAATAATTCTGACGTGCATATTAATAACCCCCTGCCCCAAACTGAGGGGCAAGACCAGGGCTTTGTCCCTCTACTATTGCTTGCGATGAGGCAAATGCCTCCGCCCCCCCCCCCCTCAAAAAGGATGAGCGGGAGCCATCTTGCAGGAGTTTTCTCTCTCTGACAGAAATCAGCAGGGTTAGAATAAACTGCATAAGTTATCAGCTCCTCAGGAAAGAACATGAAAAAAGCCCTTCTATCACTTAATGAAAAATAGCTTCTTTTTTGGACAGAACTTCATAGGCTTGCAATCAAGCCATGGCTCTCCCTGTCTCTCTCCCCCCCCCCCCCCAGCCTCACAACACACACACATACACACCTCCCTTCCTTGACATGCCATAGAGGCAAATCAAGTCGGCATCTATTAATAATATTTTCCCCTGCTCCTTTCATTTCTCTGCATGTCCTACCACTGTCAGCCCCCATGATGGAGCAGCGCCTTTATCTCGTCCGAGTCTGGTCTGTCAGGGTGATAAACAATTCTAACAAGAATCAGAATAAAGATCTTCCCAGTAGACTTGGCGGAGAGATAGAGGCTTTTCTCATTTTCTCGATGGAAAAAAAAATTTAATCTAGCAGCACTGGCTTTTTTCAAGCGCCACATTCAAAGAGATGCAAATTTGTCAGAGCTGAGACCCCGGCTGACTCTCAGCACTGCGTGCGTGTCAAAGGGGGGGACGGGAAGCCTTTGACATCTTTGCCTTTTGGGGGGGGGCTATCTGCCACATTTAAAAAAAAGTAAGGGGGGAAAGGGAAAAAACACTTTGTAGTGTATGTTTCAACAATTTTCATAAGTTTTCTTCTGAAACGAAATAGTGCCGTTGGGAAGGTAAAGAGAGAAAGAGGAAAGAGGCATAGGAAAGGCACCCAGAACGTGTCCATTCTGGTTTTTGAACATACTAAGTCCACAGCAGCCTTGTTGTCATCATTAGGGCTATTTGGAAGGAGTTAATGAAGCAAACCTTGGCTTGCGTGGACTTAAAATACATGAGGATGTGCAAGCAGGGTTGGCTGCTTTAATGCCTAGGTGCCTATGTTGCATTATTAATCGACCAAAGGGTGGAAATGCATATTTATGCTTGTGAATGCTGACTGCATAGGTTTGCATGCATGTGTATGAGGTGCCCATGTTTATGGGTGAAGTCCACCTCCTGCCAAAATGAGTGTCAAAAACTCCTGTTGTGTTTAATGGATCCCAATTGCCATGCCTGCCCGAGCTGTAGTTTGGGGCTGACAATGATATTAAAAAGATCTGGCATGCGGCTTCGGCTAAGCTAGTCTTCAGCTTGGACTTTGCTCAAAGATCACTGCTACATAAGTTGCGTGTTCAAGGAATGAAGAAGCAGACGAATGAAGTAGTGAAATTCAGCTCTTTATTAGTGGGGTTTGAACACAGTTTGGATGGGGCAAAACTCAGACTTATATACACTATAAACAGTAACAGTAACAATAATACAACAAGCCTATTGGCAAACAGAGTGTGCACATTTTTCGATCCACTTATTTGCATAAGAATAGATACATGAGAAAAGAAGATACATTCTGCTCCTGTCAGATTCTAATTTGCGCGCCATATCGAAATCCCGCGAGACTACGCTGTCTGGTGAGATTTCTTACCTGTCAAACAGGGATGCTGTTTGACAGCTAGGGAAAGCACGGGAACATGGCGGTTTGAATCGCCTTGACAGTTAAACACAGTTAACATACATAACAATAAGGGAACTAAATAGAGAGGATGTGTACAATAAAGCAATGTAGTAGGGACTGTCTATAACTAGGCAGGCAAGCTGTGGGTTCTTGCTTTATGTCAGTCCAGCAGCCACATTCAGTCTTGGCCCTTTGCTTCCAGGCCTGTTAATAAATGTAAACAATTATTGCCCTCTTTGTTTCTTGAACACACAAATAGGTCTGCAATGTTGAGATGGAATAATAGTGGCTGGTGGCAAAAAGGCTCTGGTGTCTTTTGTGTCCTTGAAATACCTTGTGCTGAATCTCGAGTGGAAGAGGCATTTTAAAAAATATATATTGTGCAAGCAAATGCAAACTACTGCTTTGAATCCTTCCACAAAGAGGGATTATGCACTGTGCATTATGTAATTTATTAGTAAGACCTATTATTCAGGTCTTGGCTGGATAGCTCAGTGCGATAGCTATCTCGGTGCAGAGCCAGAAGTTGGGAGTTCAGTTTTCTTCTGAAATGTTTTCAGTGCAGTAAGGAAGAGCCAACCTGTATAACCTTGGGAAAATTACACAGTCACAGGTTGCCCCCAGAGAAAGGGTACTTCTGAGTGTACTCTACCTAGAAAATAATTGTCATCATTGCCACCGCCGTCGTCATCACCGCCACCACCACCATCGTCGTCGTCATCATCGTTGTCGTCATGATCATCATCAGCAGCAGCAGCAGCAGCAGCAGCATCATCTATATCCCACCCATCTGGGATATTTTCCACTCCAGGCAGCTTACAAGATATTTAAAAAATTCTTTTAATTTATGTATGTTTATTATTTATGTCTATTTTTTTAGAAAATTAGACATAAATAATAAATACACTAAATAAATTATAAATAGCAACAAAAACAAAATGTATGCCCCCCCCAATCGCCACCACCTCCAACAACAACAACAACATAACCCCCCACCAGCCCCACCCTGACCTATTTTTGTTGTTGTTCAGTCACACAGTCGGTTCGACCCTTTGCGACCCCGTAGACCACCGCACGTCAGGCACCTCTATCCTCCACCATGCATGGAAGCTATTGGTCAATGATTTAGACTCACCAACCATGCAGGCTCAACCCACCCAACTCTGTGCCCACTGCATCCACAACACCATCTAACTATCTCATTTTCTGCCACCCCCTTCTTCTTTTGTCCTCAACCTTTCCCAGCATCAAGGCCTTCTCAAGTGAATCCTCTCTTCTCATTTGATGACCAAAGTACTTTAGCTTCATCTTCACTATTTGACCTTCCAAGGAGCAGTCATCTTTGATTTCTTCTAAGATCGATCTGTTTGTTCCCCTCGCTGTCCACAGTACCCTCAAAACTATTTATCTACTTAGACCTATTTATCTACTTGCAATTTCTTGCTTTTGAACTGCTAGGTTGGCAGGAGCTGGGACAGAGATGGGCACTCATTCCATCATGCAGTACTCGGATCTTGAACTGCTGATTTGCCAACCTTATAGCTAACAAGGCAAACCTCTTAACCACTGAGCCACCAGAGTCCTTTACATCACTCTGTAAAAGGAAGATAGCAGAGAAAAATGAAGAAAAAAAATCAAGTCATTTGAAATGTGGTGTTGGAGGAGAGTGTTGCATCCCACAGACCACAAGAAAGCCAGATAAGTGGGTGCTCAATTAAGACAAACCTGAACTCTCATTAGAGCAAAAATGAGTAAACTGAGGTTATCCTACCATGCACTTATAATGACCAAAGAGAACTGACTAGAAAAACAATATTGCTGGGGAAATTGTGTGTGTGTGTGTGTGTGTGGGGGGGGGGGGGTTGTAGGAAGAGCAAACCTAATATGAGACAGATTGAGGACATATCATTTTCAAGATCTCTCCTTCATAGGGTCACTATACGTTGGAGAGAACTTAAGGCAGGGGTCAGCATTCTTTTAAAGTTGGGGGCTGGGTCACGCTCCCTCAGACAGTTGAGGGGGTTGGACTCGTGGTCCCCCACCGTAAATGCTGTCATAAATGTGTTTATGGCAACTGTAAACACGCCTGCAGTTGCCGTAAACATGTCCGCGGCCACTTCTGGCAGCGGTGGCAGCAGCGGTTGGAATGAGGGTGGCGGGCTGATGATTTGGCACCACAGGCTGGATTCAGCCTGCAGGCCATAGGTTGTCAACCCCTGAGTTAAGGGCATATAATTATAGCAACAACATATCCCAAAATTCTGCAGGCCACATCAGCGTTGTTCAAACATTATGTTGAAATTAGAGGTGTTCACACTTGAGCTTTTCAATAGCAAGACATTTCAATACACATATATGGAAACCTCTAGTTTAAACTAAAAGCAGCATTAACAGGAACAGTGTTGTCTGTTCTTTGTTCCTTTCTGAATATTTGAAAAAGGCTAACACTATTCTTTTGTGTAAGATTTTTCTAGTTAGGTTTCAGTGGTGTGTGTGTGTCTCTGTATGTGTATCTTTGGGAAGACAATGAAACCGTACTTCTTGTTTCATCACATTGTTCATACAATATGTTATTCTCTTGTCTGTTTGCTTGCCTGCTTATTTGCTTTTCTAATTTGTGTGTCCTGTCCCAGGCTTTCCTTATTCTTTCTTTCTTTAATGAATTTTTCTTTCATATTACTCAGCTGGAAAAAAGAGTGGTTTTACGCATAATCTATGCAAAGAAGACAGTCTCTGCCTTAAGTTTTACAATCTTAAATGATTTGAAAAGCTCAGAACCGCAAGCTCAGGTATCAGTTCTTAACATTTAAACAATACTTCTTATAAATAACCAGCTGGAAGCCTTTATGAAGAAAATAATTAAGCAAAAGAACAATATGAGATTTCTTTTTTATTTCTCCTCTGTTGTGACTGCCTTTTTCGCCTGTCACACCCAAGGAACAATCATTTTCTACTGCAATAGGGACTGCATCAGGTAATTGGAACAATTATTAGTTGACTAAAATTCTGTTGCTGTAATTACGCCTGAGGAAAGCTGATGATGTTATTTTAATGTTTTGAAAAGAAACATTTCCTACTTCTGTCCCAAGGCTCTGGTGTAACGCTTTTCATTATGTGAAAGCCATGGGAATTGCATGATCTGATAAGGAAATCTGTACTTCCTGAACATCACTGCAACAGGCAATACCATCTCAGTGATTCCCCCCACCCGAGGAAGTAAAGTTGTTCTATTGTCACAAAGCTCCCAGTGTTTCCACATGTTGGAATGGATGGCATGGGAGTCGAGGGAAGTAGGAAATGTCTGATCTCAGACAATTACTTCCTGACATAGTTAAACCAGCAAGGTTTCCGTCATTATGATAATCCTCATTTTTTTTATGTCTGGGGGAAAATACACCAATTTGGAGCCCAGAGTTGCTCTGTTCTTAGAATGAGGATTTTACCTTACATAACTGTCGTGCAAGGGCAGCAAAATGTATTTTAAAAATTTTGCCTCTCATTTTTAAAAAACTGTAGGGAAAATAAATGGGATTTGTGGAATTTTCTCTCTCGGATTCCAAATACACTTGGCCAGTTCCAAAGTAAATTGATATTATAATCTTATAATAATTTTGTGTCAGAGATTACTCTGGGTTGATAGGATTTTTTTCTGGAGAAACTCCACTCAGAGGACACCCGAATGAGGCTCCTTTCATGTCCCCAAGTGCAGCCCTCAGGTATCAAAACCCGGCCTTCCAGTCTCCAAGCTCAGTGTTTTAACCACTAAGACATTATACACCTTGCTTTGTATGGACATCTCATTTGCTGCTTTGACTCAGGCAGCAGCATATCTTGAGTAAGACTTGCCAATATTCTCAAGGTATTTTGAGCAAGCGCTCTCACCAGTTCCAGCCTGCATGGTTGGTGAGTCTAAATCATTGACCAATAGCTTCCATAAAATCCACCTGCACCCCAGTAGCCAGGATGGTTATGGATAGATCGCGAGAACACATTCACAGGATTTACCTTCCAACCTTATAAAACCATGTAAATTATTTTCAAAGTCATGTCAGATGTCATTTATTCCAAGGTTAGCTTGCAAATTTTAATCAGAAAACACAGAAGGGGTGTGTGGATTAGACTGAAATATCCTTTCACCTTGTACTCTGCCTGGGTTGACTTACTGTGGGTCTGCTATCACTGGCACAAGTTACAGCATGCATGATAGTGGAAGGCTGGACACAAACAGGAGGGAACACATAAAGAAATATTTATTTTTAAAAAAGTAAATCAACTATAAAGATCCTCCCAGTAGACCCAAGAGATGGGAGCCCTTCTCATTTTCTCCATGGCAAAATTTAATCTAGCAGCTTGGCTTTTCAAGCATCATATTTAAAGAGATGCAAACTTGTCAGAGCTGAGATCCTTGCTGATTTTTTTAACACTTTGTGAATGTCAAAGGGGCTTAAAGGTTGAAGTGTGTATACCTCCTTCCACCAAAAGCAATCGAAAGAAAACACACCAACACTTAAAACATAAGCCACTTCTAGCTTATAGTACAGAGCACACTATTAAATGTAGTACTCTTTGCTAGGAGGAAGGGGAACATGTGATGGATTTATGGGTTTAGTTTAACAGAAAATCCAAATGGAGGAATAAAATCCATGTGGCCAGAGTGTGAGAATTATAACACACATACAAGAATCAAGAATCTCTCTGTGACCTTTTCTATTCAATACAGAACAATCCATAGCTATTTGGTAGTAGTTTTTGTCAAATAGGGATGGGGTCAAATTTGAATGTGAGCATTCCACCTTTAATGCTTTTGAATCAAAATATTAATAGCAAGTTATCTGTAAAATATTCACTTATTTGTCTTTTCCCATTGTCTACTCTAATCCAAGAACAAATGTGCAAATATTTAGGGGAAAGTGCACATAAAAATAAATTCACTCTTGAGAATAATATCCAAAAATGTGTTTTCTAACATTTAACAGTCAATTTCTTTATTTTGGGGACAATAATGCTTTTGCAAGGTGTTTCTGAGGGATTCCCCTCTCCACCCCCAAATGTGAAGCCATTTTCTTTTTTTCTTTTTAAGGGTTTTTTTTTTCAGGGGTGTGTGCTGTGGAACCAAAAACAAATGGCAAAGTTTTCTTTCTCAAGAAGTATAGCTCTGACCTCACAAAAGAAATTTATTTCATATAGGAAATGCAATGCAGGTACTGTAATGACATTACTCATGATATGCTACTTGCAAGATATCTGTGTATCTGGTGAGACAGATGATTCTGGAAATCTCTAGAATCTTTTAAATGGAAAGAGCCACAAGTTTGAGTGTCAAACTCCTTTCATTTAAAGTGAAGGATATTTTCATGGCTTGTGAGAGAACAAGTGGAAGCAAGATCTGGAAATATGAGAAACTGCTGTTTTAAATAGCCCCGAGTAGCTTTAGTGATTGGGTAGCTATACAAATCTAAATAATAAATAATAAATAAATAAATAGTGAAGAATGTGTTACAATGCGATTCTAGTGCAAAGATATTGTAAGGGGCTAGAAATAACCAGAAACTTTTCTGGCTCACAGAACTGTCTTTGTTTTTCCACCAGCTGACAATGTAAGATGGGCGAAGGAAAAATAACCAGCTAGCAAACAAACTTAATATATGTCTATCTATCTATCTATCTATCTATCTATCTATCTATCTATCTATCACATATCAATAACATATAATGATATAATGAAACTGTAGCAGCTTGTATACTCAAGTTCTTTTCACCAGCACCAAACCAGGAATTGCTTGATAAATTAAAGAAGAGTTCAAATGTCTTTCTGAAACCAAATGAGAATAAAGTCCAGCTTTATTTATCAACCAAAGTAGGACATCCATAACATAAAATAATTGGTTGCACATATACAGTCTCTAAAAGCCTAAAATAAAATAGAAATGCAAAAACTTAAGATCACTATTTTACCCTTCCAGTGCTCATCCTGCACAAACATATTGAAAATCTACTACATAACTCAGTGGTTTAGGTTTCTTGCTGATGCACCAGAGGTTGGCAATTGAATTCCCCATTGTACCTCCTGAGAAAAAAGCCAACTTGTGCAGTCTTGGGCAAGCTATACAGTCCCAAGAAGAAGAAATTGCATTCTAGATGTATTCTCTATTTGTCTGGCCAGGTTATCCTGCTATGATAATAGAGTAGATCATACTGCCAGCAACTCAACACCAAGTGTCAGGCAGCGGTTGACTAACCTGACTACCTTGAAGACTAACAGCTTGGGTGCCAAAATCCACAAGGAAGGGTGATGGTCCCCAATTGGATTAAATCCCACTTTAATCCATCTTGATGGAGAGAAGCAGCTTCATCAATACTGGCCTGGGGCTCAGGACCAGAAAGTGACTTGCAGAACCAGATCAGCGGTACGGGTGGGTCATGCTGCGATGCAGAAGGCAGATGAAAGGCCACTGCATTATATTCTCAGGACAATCTTCATGGCTGATAGCCATGATGATTGCCAACATTCAGAATTGGATACAGCAGAAGAAGAATTCTCTACCTGGAAAGGTTTACCCTAAGTCAGAAATGACTTAGTTCCTCCTCCGTGGGAAGAACAGCAACTGACTCTCAAGCTCTCCACAGAAACAATGTATCCTGTATGGTTTTTTGTGATGCATTTTTTTTGGGCTGACCTTTGAATAGCTGCTTTACTACACATATTATGTGCACATACACATAGTCAGAGAAAACAGAGACATTTTGAAATTTAGAATGAGAGTTCAAAAAGCAAATTCAGCAACAGTGAAAGAAAGTAGGATTTATTTATTTTTATTTATTTTGCAAAGTTAGAGTCACCACAATAATAAGGTGGGAGTTAGACACTTGAGTACTGCACAACGGATCTTGGGGACATGAAAGGAGCCTCATTCAGGTGTCCCCTGAGCTGAGTTTCTCCAGCAAAATCCTTTCAACCCAGAGTAATTTCTGACACAAAAATTATTTATTCCAGTTCCTTTGGAGGATCTCTTCTGATTAATTGAAATTGAGACTAATATTAACTCATGAATAAATCTCCTGTTACAACATGGCTCCCTTTGTACAATCCCCTTAGGTAATGTATCTAATATATTTTCCATAAAAATTCAAAAAAAGGCTTAATTAATACTCTATGGAAGGATACAACAAGTGGTGATTAAAATAGAAACATACATATTGTGCTCTGGGTGTAAGCTAACTGGAATTGAGATATAGGAGTCTCATCTGTCTTTCAGATGATCCTTATCTTATTCTACGAACAGAAATTCCAATTGCACAGGAAACTGGAAATGGAGAAAATATAGCGTCAAAACAGTAATAGCAACAAATTGCATTTCAAACATCATTAATAATCAAGCTTTTGAAATGTTTGGCTAATTTGCCGAATGTTGTTTTTAATCTAACAAATTAAGAATATCAGTAGTGACTACAATGTTTTAGAGATGTCAAATCTGATTGGCTGCTGACACAATATTTTGCACAATATTTTTCCAGTGGTAGGTTTTCTCAAATTATTTGTATGGACTTGGAAGCTGTAAAAATATTATTGTTATTGTTGTTGTTGTTAATGGTATTTATACCCCACTTTCCTTGCCCATGGGAGACTCAAAGTGGCTCACAATCATATTTATTTATTTATGGATTTATATCCCACCCTTCTGATGGGGAACACCACTGCAATATCAGGTACAAATAAATACAATATACAATTTTAAAAAATCACAATATACTACCAAAAAAATAAAGAACAAAAATATAGTAAAGAAGACTCTTGGAAATAACTAGTTTGCTGCTGTTCTGTGCCATCAAGTCTCTTCAGACCTACTGCAACTCTATGAATTGCTGATCTCACAAGAACAAATCATGAAGGGACCTGACCAGGTCTTACAACTGAAGTCCATGGTTTTCTTTATTGAGTCAATCCATTTTATGTTATATTTTGTTTTCCATTAACTTTTCCTAGTGTTATTGCCTTTACTAGTAAATTTGTTACGTATTCCCAGTGTTGCTATATGGAGTCGAATCTTGGACATTGACTAAAGCACTTGAAAGAGAATCAAAGCTTTTGAAATGTGGATCTTCAGATGACTGCTAAGGAGATCATGAGTTGACCATGTGACTAATGTAGAAGTGTTGCGCTGGATGGATAAAGAACAATAACTTTTTAAGATCATTAAGCAAAGAAAGCTCCAATACCTGGGCCATATCATGAGGAACAACATGAAATATAGAATACTCCAACTCGCTCTTCAAGGAAAGATGCCTGGGAAGAGAGGCCCTGGATGTACATTGACTTCATGGCTGAAGAACCTGAGAGACTGGTGTGGTATGTCCTTGGAAAAACTATTCCAAGAACTTAAGAACAGGAAGACTATCATCATGATAATAGCCAATATCCAGAACAGGTATGGCACCTGAAGAAGAAGTAAATTTCATAGTCTTGTGATATGTCCAAAGCACAATAGCTTCAGTTTACTCACCTTAGCTTGTAGTGCATGTTTAATTTGATCTAGAACCCATATATTTGCCTTTCTCAAGGTCCATATCATCTATAAAACATACGTCAAACACCACATTTTGAATGAATTGATTTTTTACTTTTTTACTTTCTTTATTATCCAAATTTCACATCTGTGCATTGTAATTATATAGACCATACAGTTATCTTGGTTTAGGTTTGTAGCAACACATCCTTCATGATTTTTTCTAGTTCTTTCACATTTGACCTTCCCTACATCCATCTCCTTTTGACTTATTGGTTTAAATTAATTTCTTCCTATTACCTAAGGCAGAACTAGATTGCATTAGGGATAACTTTACTTTTTTTCCCCACGCAACTGTAACTTTTAAATTATTTGGCTTTATGGAACTTTGGACTTCCAGAAAGACAAATAAGTGAGTCCTAAAGCAGTGGCGTTGAACCTATGGCATGCACACCAGAGGGGGCACTCAGAGCCCTCTCTGTGGGCATGTGTGCCATCACCCAAGCACAGAGTTCATTACTAGAAAGCAAGAGGGATGTGTGGCCAGGCTTCTCCCCCCCCCCCCTCTCCTCATGCACCTGAGGACATTTCTCACATCACCCGCTCCTCTCCCCAGCAGCCCAGAGGGAGTGCTTCCTCTCCCCTGTCTGAGGTAAGGTGGGCAGCTCACATGCATCATGAGAGTGTGGTGCAGACGGCAGCCTATTGAGTCTGTAGTGAAAGTGATTTATTTACCTTTCAATAAAAAGTTGTTTGTATCATTGAAAGCTCTCTTATTGTGTTTTTTCTTTTAAGACAAAAGATGTTAATGTAGTTGTTTTTTCAAAACTAAAACCTCAGTTCTTCTTCAGGTGCCTTATCCATTCCGGATATTGGCTATCCTCATGGTGATAGTCTTCTTGTTCTTAACTCCTCAGAACATACCTGTCAAGTATCCCGTATTGGTCGGGATTTTCACGTATTTCACCCCAACTTCCCGCCATCCTCCCAATTTTTTCACACCTAAATATCCCGTATTTTATTTATTTATTAAATTTTTACTTTTTTAAACAGCACCAAAACAAACTGCAGTCTGTCCCCACGCTAACATCCGCCGCAACCACCACTTTACACATGCATGGCTCGGGGGGGGGGGGACTGGTTGCATGCTCCAAGGCAGCCCTGCCTACTTTCCCCCTCCCTCTTCCATCACCCAATTGGATTTTCTGACAAAATGTAGTAGCTCCCCGCCCCCTCCTCTTTGGGATTCAGCCACCCATCCACGAGGACAAGTCTTGCGAGACTCGGGAGCCAGCTTGGTTCCTGGTTGGTGGGACTCAAGGAGAGTCCCACTTTAAACTTTTTTTTCAACTGCCACCCAGCCCGTTGGGAAAGGGGTCTCCACCATGATGATGTCTGTGGTGGGGCAGGAGAGTGAGAACAGTGGGAGCCCTCAAGCCATCTGGAGAAGGCAGTGGCGGCCCCGCTGGTGGCAGAAGGGTTGCCCGAAGGAGACGCCAGAGGAGCAGTAAGGTTGGGCTGGATGGTGAGGGCGACCAAGACAGAGATGAGGGAAGAAGAAGAGGCAGTTGGAGCCATGAGGCAAAGCGAAACTGCCCACACTCTGCCTCTCCCTCATCCCTAGCTCTTGACCAGTGCTCGCTCACTCCTTTCCAGGGCCCCCAGGAGGGATGTGGGGATGAGCAGCGCCTCAGCCGCCCCAATGGTTTTCCTCAAGCTTTTCGCAGATGGGGGAGGGAAGGGGAGCCTCACTGCTGCAGTAGATCATTGGGTTGGCTGTCTTTTTTGTTTGTTTGTTTTGCTTTTGGCATGGAGGGTCGGCATTTCCTTCCAGCCCATCTGGTTTTGTGAAACCAAAGGCTGGGCTGCCTGCCCATTTGTCCGAGGCAGTTTCTTTTGAACCCCAGCCTCTTGCAAATTGAGCTAGGCCATTAGTATTTTCCCCTCGTTCCATGCCTAGGCCAGATGTGAAACTGCCAAAATGAAGGCACCTTTGGGTGAGTCTATTCTGCAGTTCCTTTCGCCTGACTTAATGTGAGAAAGATTAGCCGGCAATACAAGGTTGCCATTACCAGGGTACACCTGATTGTGGTTCAAAAATACCACAATCTTTGAGGAGGCTTTTTCTGTGTACCCCAGAGCCAGTCTGAACTCTACTTCCTCAGCCGTAGTTCCCTAAGTGGCTTTCTCAAGAAAGCCTGATATTTTGCCTAATGTGTTGTTGTTGGTTTTTGTCTTTTGGTTTTGCGTGAAGATATTCTTTGAAAAATCATCAAATCCCCCAACAGCATGCTTTTCTACATGCAAATCCTTCAGTTCTTTTCTACTTGTTGAAATAGAGGAAGCGGTGGGGATTTTTTTTATCAATATCAAGAGATTTAATGGAGAAGTTTTCATTGGAAGTGGGGGAAGGGTCAGTAGTTGAATGTTATAAACTTGTAGTTTTAAAATCATTCTAGGTTTAGTTTTGTTCTTAATGTTGTACATTTTTCTCTGGGCTAGGGCAGGGTAAAAAATGAAGATTAGTCTGGAATGTTTCCTTCCCTTTTGGGAGTGGGAAGTGGGAGGGAGATGAGTGCAGTTTAGTTGCAGTAGTTAGCAAACGTCTCCCTTGCTCAAAACCCAGTCGTATCTGACTCTAGGGTGCAGTGCTCATCTCTGATAACCCACTCAGTCACATGACCATCCCTAGCAAGTCACATGGCCACCCCCAGCAAGTCACATGCCCACTGATTTGGCCAGCCCACTGATTTGGCCACACCCACCGATTTGGCCACACCCATAAAATTTCCCTTATTTTCAAAACCAAAACTTGACAGGTATACTCAGAACAGTTCTTCCGAGGACATGCCACACCAGTCTCTCAAGTTCTTCAGCCATGAAGTTTGTCTATGTCCAGGACCTCTCTCTTTTCTTGCAGAGCAAGTTGGAGTATTCTATATTTTAAAGTTTTTTCCTCATGATATGGCCAAGGTATTGGAGTTTTCTTTGTTTAATGGTCTTAAAGAGTTATTGTACTTGCAAATGCACAATACGTCTATGTTAGTCACATGGTCAACCCATGATATCCTTAGCAGCCATCTGTAAATCCAAATTTCAAAAACTTCGATCTTATTTTCAGATGCTTTAGTCAATGTCCAAAACTCGACTCCATATAGCAACACTGGAAATACGTACCATCTCTTTGATGTTCGGGAATTGAAGAGAAGCAGCCAGCATAAAAGGGCCAAACACAACTTTATTGTAAGCAAACCGAACATGAGCAGCAATAGTGCAACAGCTCCCTATATACACTGTACAATGGATACATTTGGGCAGGAAACAATATGATTGGTTAGGGGAGGAGTGGGGTGATTGTGGGGTTACCAGACCTGAGAGAAGACTTCGTGTGTCTTGTTAGAAAGGGCAGGAACACAAGTCCCACGATAGTTCAGTACCAAGAAGAAGACAAAATGGAGGGTCACCCCGATCCCATAATAACAATTACACAATGTTACAGCAATAATTAAAGTTACATACACAACAATCTCACTATTCAAATCTTTGTAGTGAGAGTTAGATTTCTACTGCATAACAAGTGTCACATTTTTATGAAGGTGGATCTTGTTTTTTCTATTTGTATTTTAATCTCTACCTTGGGATCCCAATAGTCATTTAAACATAATCCCGAAATAGACAATTTTATCCACTCGTTATATTTGTTGTGTTCCTGCCATTAGCTTGCCATGAGTTGTGTTTGGCTTATAACCAGATATTTGGTCTTCTTGGTGTTGAGATCCAAACCATATTCTGCGCTTGAAGCTCTAACTTGATCCTTCATCAACTGAAGATCTGCAAGGTTTGTGGCCATCAATACTGTGTCATCAGCATATCACAGTGATGGCTAACCTTGGCACTCAAGGTGTTCTTGGACTTCAATTGCCAGAAGCCCAAGTCAACATTCCTGCTGATCAGGGCTTCTGGGAATTGAAGTTCCAGAACACCTGGAGTGCCAAGGTTAGCCATCACGGGCATATCACATGTTATTCAGGTATTTCCTATTAATGCCGATGTCTAAATCTGATAGCTCTTCTGAAAGAAAATACTCTCTGAAAATATATTAAACAGTGTCAGGGACAACACACAGCCTTGTCACACACCTCTGTGAATTTGAACCTGCCATGTTGGCACTTTGCGATAAATAAGTTGGTTTTGGGTTGCAGTTTGAGCACTTGGTATCTAAAAGGTTCGCCATCACTGTCCTAGATCAAATCAACCCTTTTACTGTCTCTCGAGCCAAAAAAGATGAATTTGAGGCTGTCTTTCTCTGGGCACATCATGAGAAAGCAAGATTTGCTGGAAAAGACAAAAAAAACTAGGTAAGATTGAAGGCAGCAAGAAAAGAGGCAGAGTAACTACAAAAAGGACAAAACATTTTGGAGATTTGTCATTGATAGGGTTGTCATATGTCAGAGATGATTTGACATCTCGTAACAACAAAAAATAGCTACAGGGCTGTGACCTCAGTAAATGGAGAGGAAATATCACATGGTTCAAGTCCTGGCTCCTGCTTTCTCTTCTGCTTCTGTCTTCTGCTCTATTGTGGGTATTGCAGTGACAACTAGGTGGATGGGGCAAACACATAATTTAATTTAATTTAATTTAATTTAATTTTTGGATTTAAGCGCCACCCACTCAGGCAACTTGTTACTGCTATGGGGGCTTTGAGATTTGATAATTTTAATTCTAATTAAGATTATTTTATAATCTTAATTAGAAAAGAATTATTCACTGAGTCGTCCTGTGCTGAGTAGAACGGGGTATAAATCCAATAAACATAAACAAACATTTTTGTAAGTCTCAACTTTCAGCAGTTGATTGTGGGCAAAATCTTGTTGCTTAATGTAGTACAGTAAAACCCCAAGATACGTAAAAAGTCTGTTCTGTAGAAATTTACGTAACTCAGTTTTCTACGTAACTCGAGGCATCCCCATAATGATGCATTGAAAAATTAAAAAATTAAACATAGCACTCTCCCTACCTTTTGCATGCTGATGCTGCTGCTTCCTCCTGCCCATCAGGAAAGTGGGAACTGCCCTCGCTGCTGTTGTCCCCACTGCTTCTATGGCTCTGGTAGAGAGTGGGGGGCATATCCCCGCAGCCACGCTCCCTGTCCAAGGCTTCTGCGGGGCTCCGGTTTGGCTGGGATGAGCTTTGAAGGTAAACTGCTCCCTTCCCCTCTTCGTCTGAGGCTTCTGCAGGGCTCAGTTTCCCTCTGAAGTGCATCCCCAGCCAAACCAGAGCCCCGCAGAAGCCTTGGACAAAGAGGAGAATGGAGCGGTTGATCTCCAAAGCTCAGTAGCAAAAACGGAGCTTTGAAGGTCAACCGCTCTATTCCCCTCTTCGTCCAAGGCTTCTGTGGAGCTCCGGTTTGGCTGGGGATGCACTTTGGAGGGAAAATGAGTCCTGCAGAAGCCTTGGACAAAGAGGGGAAGGGAGCGGTTTACTTCTGAAGCTTGTCCCAGCAAAACTGGAGCCCCGCAGAAGCCTTGGACAGGGAGCGTGGCTGCGTGGACATGCCCCTGCCACAGCAATTGCCACCGCTTCTTCCACCACCTCCCCTGTTGCAAAGGTAAGTGACTTCTGGCGCAGGGTAGAATTTTATAAATCAAAATGGTGCTGCTGCCATTTTATTCTCTAAAAACTTACGTAACTCGATTTTTTTGCGTAAATCAGGACAACAATTTCCGCAACAAATCCTTACGTAACTTGAATTTTACGTAAATCGAGTCATGTAAGCTGGGGTTTTACTGTAAATCGCACTAGAGTAGGTATGTTGAATCAATGGGGACTGATTGCGTCATCTCCCCTGTGACCTCCATTGATTCAAATGGATATACTCTAACTGCAACTTACTAGAGTAGGCCCATTTGAATTAATGGAACCTATGGAGAAGTTGGCACACTAAAATCCCCTTTGAGTCAATAGGCCTACTCTAGTGTTAATTATTACACTAAGCAACATGGGTTTCGCCAATCGATTTATTTGGAATTGGATCTTCAACCCTAACTAATGATTTTCCAAGCTCTGGATTGATTGAAAATGGCACAGCGAGGTAAGATTTGTCCCCTTTGCTGCTGAGCAAAAGTTGTTTAATGAAAGTCATTTGTATATTTTTTTTAAAAAAAGCTTTCCCTTCATAATTTTCAATTTAGTTTATGCTTTTGTGGTGCTTGTTTTTCATATGCTAACTGATTTAATTATACTTGGTAGTGCACAGAATGCTGTTACCTTTCCCGCCGAAGTGGTACCTATTTATCTACTTGCAACTTCTTGCTTTCAAACTGCTAGGTTGGCAAGAGCTGAGACAGAGATGGGAGCTCACTCCATCTCGAACCACATAATAATAATAATAATAATAATAATAATAATAATAATAATAATAATAATAATAATAATAATAATAATAATAATAATAAGAAGAAGAAGAAGAAGAAGAAGAAGAAGAAGAAGAAGAAGAAGAAGTCTGGTTGAAAGGCTTTTTGCAAAATAGACTCTGCTCAGGGAATGCCCAAATGAGGCTCCTTTCATGTTTCCAAGAGCTGGGGCAGCTCAATCCGTCATGCAATACTGGAGTCTCGAACTGCCAACTTGCCAGCCTTCCAGCATACAAGGTGAGCTTCTTAATCAGTCCCTGGTGTGGTAGATTGATGTGCTGAGTATTTTTGATTTTATTGCATAACTTTTTTGTTTTATGCTGTGTGAACTGTATATTCACAGCATTAGTACTGTATTTATCTTTATTATATTTTGCTGTGTATTGCTTATGTTTTGCATTGTATTTTATTTATGTATATTGTATTCTGCATATTATTGTATATTCTTTACTATTGGAAGCCGCTTTGAGTAGTGTTTTACACTAGAA
Source organism: Bradypodion ventrale (assembly GCA_035047345.1). Taxonomy (NCBI): domain Eukaryota; kingdom Metazoa; phylum Chordata; class Lepidosauria; order Squamata; family Chamaeleonidae; genus Bradypodion; species Bradypodion ventrale. The sequence continues at coordinate 477,891,372 of JAWDJE010000001.1, read as the reverse complement.
AAGCGGGGTATAAATAAACAATACAATACTCTTTAACTCACCAAAATTAAGTTGGTGAAAAAGCACTAATCCAAAATAGTCATGGAGTCATTTCCCCCCTCTTCTGCAAGCTACCTTTGGTGTAATCACTGCAACATTGGATGTATAACACACAGTCTGCTAGAAGAGATGAAAAGGGTTTGTGATCAGCTCTATGCAACTCTTTATACAAACTGGATTTTAGCCAGTGTGCTTTTAATGGTATCTGTTCTTAACTCATGTTGTAAGCACCTTGGGTTTTTACATTTGGGGAAAGGTGGAATATTTAATTAAACAGGTGTTCTCAGATGCAAATTAGCTTATCTTTATTAAAATATTCCCATTTGGAGTGTTTTGGCTGAAGGTCCATTTCTCTCCAGACATCCAGTGGACCTCCATAAATAAGATTGGACTACATAAGATCAGTATTACGTCTGAGAGCTTAGTCCGTCTCCATTCCTTGAATTATTCAGTCCTATTATGATCATCTTGCCTGGAAAACATTGACTGCTTTTTTGAACAAGGAGCTGGTCAGTGCCTCTTCCCTTTAAAGTCTGCAGATAGTGGCAGGAGATTGATTAAGCGTGTACTTGTTGGCTGTAAAAGCTTTGGAAAGGGGAATAGAAGGGTTTGACATGATGAAAGACTTTTCAGCAAGTGAGACAGCTGGCTGAATGAAAAGATCTATAGCAACGCACAACAATATACTCAACAGTAAATGATATCTTTGGTACAGAGGCAACTGTAGGTTAGGTCACACAATTTGACACTTGCATGACAGGTCCCTCCAAAGATAATAGAAAAACAAAGGGAAATGAAATGGCTCAACAGTACAATTAACAGAAGATGAGGCATGCTTCATCAGTTGAATATCTACCTGTCATTCCACTCACAAAGAAATGAGACCTTTTAGGAAAATGAATGGAAATGAGAGTTGGGCCATTCAAATTGCTTAGTTTTATCCAAGCAAAACTTGAGACTATGTTTGTTTGTTTATTTACCTAGCATACAATCAGAGAATTATAGAGTTGGAAGGAATCCCAAGCATGATAGAGTCCAGTCCACTGCCAGTGCAGGAAATCCACAGCTAGAACATACCTGAAAGTTGGCCATCCATCTTCTGCTTAACCACCACCACTATCACTACCCTCAGTGAAGGAGAGTCTACCACCCTTCAAGGCAGTCAGGACAACAAACTTATGTTCTCACTCTGTCAGCCCCAGTGCATTTTATCTTGACAACAACTCTGTGCCAAAGGTTTTCTTGAAATAATGATCTGGCCAAATGTGCACAGCTGACTTTGGGTTGATAAGGGACAAGCAGTAAACCCATTCGTGTGGATTCACAGAGACTTGGGCTTCTGGGAATTGAAGTCCAAGAACACCTGGAGTGCCAAGGTTTGCCATCACGGAGCTAGAGTGTCATGTAAGTATTCCATGAAGAGAGGGAAAAAGCAGCAGCAGCAGCAACCATAATAAAAAAATGTATCATATCAGCTGCATATAAAGAAGGCGATGAACAGGATAGCCCAAAAAGAGAGACAGGGAGGGAGCTAACCTTATGATCAAAGCATCGAAGGGAAATATTCCTGCATTTCCTACCAATCTGACATAATCTTCCGCCTGGAAAGAGGAATGAAAAACAGTTACACGCACAAAAAACTATGCATTTAATAAAATGTGGAATTGGAATAATTTGTTATTGCAGACTGGGAAGCTTCATAGTCCTATCAGGATTATGAAAGTGAGACAAAAGACTCAGGATGTATTAAATTGTGGATGTATTGAAGACTTGTCCAGCATGTTTTGGCACAACCTATTTGTGACCAATAACATAAAACCATGCTTCTATTTAATGATATACTGTAGTCCTATTGTCTCTTTCAGTACACCTATGATCGAAGAGGTATAACAGTGCTCTGACTTGTAAGCTGATTACTGTGAAGTGAAATGACATTTAGACTGTAAAAACATTTTACATGCCAAGCACTTCTGCTGTGATATCTGCCTATAATACTGGAATTTTGCGCATGAAATGTCAGTATAAGGTCATAACTTGTAATGTATTGAGCTAGGGTCAGTATGTTCTAGTTTAAAAATCATTTCTGTAGAGGTGAATGACTTACAAATAGGGTCATTAATGTGCCATTGGGGGGACACATATGATGACTTATACATTCTGTCCTTCTCACATGAATGTTTGAAACAAAAAACAAATATAGTTGAGGAATAAAATTGTGAGGGACATTAGAAGCTGTGTCACACTCCCAAGAATGTATGCATGAGTGTATGTTTTCCATATATTCCCAATACTTTCATTTACACAAAGAGTTTTAGGAGAAGATACAGCTGGCTGCTGCTTTTCTATTACCTCCACCACTGTTTTGTGCTAGTTCTCAAAATAGCAGTATGGGTAGTAGAAAGGCAGAATCCAGTCATTCACCAGGGAGTGTGCTTCCCCTGATGAATTGCTGACTGCTGCTTGTTGTTTTTTTCCACCCCGGCTCAACTTACCTTGAGGCTGGTGGTGGTCTCACTGTGTCTTCGGCGGGGTAGCGTGGAGGAGAGGGAGTCTCTCTTCTCCCCATTGCTCTGGGAAAGAAGGCCGGCGGTTGTCTCGCCATGGTTTTTTGTGGGTTTGGGTTAGCGAAGCCGTGAGGCACTGTGTCCGCCTGCGGCAGCCTTGTGTTCCCGTGCGTGAGCTGTTCTTTTATTTAATTTTTCATGCACTGGCTTTTTCAGCATTCTACGTGCTCACCTGATTGGCTGAAGTGGTCATGGCGTGGAGGACGCTGGGACTTGAAGTTTTGTTTCTTTTGTTTGTGTTCGTGTGGCGTTTTTTCCCCCTGTGGCTCATTTTGGATTGGGCACGCTGGCTTTCCCAACATTCTGCTTGCTCTCGCCAGTCAGCCTGATTGGCTGAGAGGCGGCGTGGTGCATATGACATTGGGACTTGAAGTTGTTTTGTTCTGTTTGTGTTCGTGGGGCGATTGCCCCACTGGCGACTGCCAGACCCTTGCAGCGCTGTGTGGGCTGGGTAAAGGCAAGTCCGGGCAGCTCAGTACAGGATAATATGGATGGATGTGGGCGTGTATACCAACGGTTAACATCCAATGGTTAACGTCCCTCCTTATAGGTAAAGATTTAAAAATTGTAGGTGAAGGTGAAGGGATTACATAGTATCTTTGTATATTGTATAGTATTTTTTTATTTGGTTGTTTATTGTCATATTGGTCTTTTTTCTATAATGTACATTTATCTTTATAATAAACATGTATTTTTTTTTAAAAAAAAATCGTTATTATTCTGCTAAGACATTCCAAGGCATATCTGCTGGGTCAGCACCAATACATACTGGAGTCTCCTATCCCAGAAATGTTATGCCATATCTTCTCTTGTTTGACTCAGAGGCCCATTGCTGACAGTATTATAAATTTAAGATTGCATTCTTTAGCCACAAAGTTCATTCATTTTTGTGAGTGATTAATGCACACTGTAACTGAGAGTGCATAGATATCAGCTGCAGTTTGAAAGATTTCAGGGGGAGTTTCAGATCAGTACCAATCTACAGATATCTGACATGAGACTTACTCATATAGTTCTTAATGCATGGGAAAAAGGGATGTCTGAGTTAGTCATGCATAGATCATTCTATAGATTTCATTTACGCATTCCAGAACGTGCAAATCTGGCTCAAGAGTGTGTTGCTTCTTCACACATCATATTTTCAAGGTGAGCCAAATAAAATAACCAAAGCCCTCATTCCAGGTAGAGTCTCAAAAGAGACAAAATAAGAATAGTATTTTCCATCTGAAATTTCATGGCCTTGGTCAGCTCCTTCCATCACAAAACTTCAGCTTAATAATTGCAGACATTTCCAAACTTGGACTTAACTACATGTTTGACTGAAATATATTATTTGGTTTTATGCTTTTTTTTGTTATAGATTTGAACAGTATAGCAAGACAAATAACTGTTAGATACTACGAGTGTTGCTGAAACAGCAATGAACTGATTACAGAGATTGTTCAGGCCTGAATTAAATGGGAGACACATGTCAAAGAGGTAAGTAATACACTACAGTTGTTTATGCCTTTGATTTTTGTCAGATGTAACATCTGACAAAACCCCTTCTAATATCATACGAACTGAACACATGATGGATAAGGACAACATTCTCTCACTCACTTAGGCATAAACTTTTGAACAGGTAGCTATGATGGACTAATGGGAGCAGTTTGGTCAGGATATCTGCTGTTTGTTCTTTGGTCTCACAGTGGATCAGATCTATAAAACCTTCCCCTATGAGTTCCATTACATTTTTATTTTTGATATCTATGTGTCTCCTCCATGACCTGCCATACTTCCTGGCCAAGGAAGAAACTGTAGATCAATCCACAGTCGGACTGCTTGATGGCAGAGATGCGGAGGGAACACAAGGAAGTGACCCAGTTACTCCTGAGGAACCTGGAGATGCAGACTTAGAAGGGGAGGGGAATGATATCCATGGCACCATGGATAATGAAGCGGTCACCGGCAGAAAACAAAGAACACCCCACATGTCCATAGGGAAACCCACACACAACGAGTGTGCACATCTGTTACACAGGCAACTGGGATACATAGGATTTCCAATAGTTAAGAAGATGCTGGAGGTTAAGAAGGGCTGAAGGTCAAGAATTGCGAATACCTGGAGTGCTCTGTGTGCAAAAGCTCCAAGTCAAGGGTTGACCCACAGCCAAAAACATCCACGAGGAGATCAGACCACCCATTCCAGCTGGTGCACCTTGACTTCGTCAGGCCACTCAAAAGATCTCTGGGCCAGAAAAGATTCTTCCTAACAATAGTCAATGACTTCAGTAGGTACAGCTTCGTATACACCCTCAAGAGCAAAGATGGTGACGCCCAATCAAAGAGTCCAGCATTGCAGAACGTTGCAAAATCGTAGTCAGTCCAAACAGGCTTGTACCACTGCAACCACTAGTGCCACCTATCCAAGCAAGCCAGACAATGCTTTTAGGGAGGAAGAAATCCAGCGAAATCCAGCGAGAAATTAATTACTGTAATCCACAAAAAAAACAGGAACCGGAGTGTGCTCCAAACAAAAAGAAAAAAAGAATAATCCACATCCGACCCGTTTCCCCAAAGCAGGCAGTCCAAATATTCACCCTCCAAACCACAAAAGTAAAGGCTCCAAGGAAACGGTCACCCAGATTTTTTCATTTGAGTCAAAGCCACAAGGGAGGGGGGTGAGAAGAGAAAAAAGCCCAAAATCCAAGCAAAGAGAAAAAAAACAGGAGGAGCAATATATCCAAAGGAAAAAAAATGTTATTTATAATCCACACGGTGAGGGAATAAAAAGCAAGTTAATCCTTCTCTTAAGGCGAACAAATCAAAGCGCCCTTTTCCAGCGGGTACGTTAACTTCAGGAGGAAACCCCCCTTCTTCCTCTGTGTGTCGGCAGACTTTCCCCTCACTCCTCAGGCTCGAAACGCACTGAAACCCTCAAAAACTGGAGCCCAGACAAAAACTTCTTTAACCACTTTACTGTCGCCAAAACACACTGTGGTTCTCCTGGAACGCAGGGAAGCCATAAACCAAGACACAGTCCTCCCTAAAAGCTTCGTCTGATTTGCTTGGATAGGTGGCACTAGTGGTTGCAGTGGTACAAGCTTGTTTGGATTGACTACGATTTTGCAACGTTCTGCAACGCTTGACTCTTTGATTGGGTGTCATCATGGATAAAGGTACAAGAGGGAAAGCAAAAGAGAAAGAACCAGTTGTGAAGTATAAGAGGAAAGAAAAAGCACCAATTGGAAGAGGTCCCTCAGTCTTCATCACCGCCACCTGAGCCTTATGATCAAACCCAAATTATGGTGGAAATTGGTAAACTGTTCCAGAAATTGGAGAAGAATGAGGAATCAAGGGTGAAAGATAGAAATGAAATGATGAAAAAACAAGATAAGGTGGTATCATCTGTTGCAGATTTCTCAAAAAAAGTGGACTTAAGTTTGCAAAAAATAGAAGGAAATGTGAAATTGGTTCAAAATGAGGTAAATGTCATAAAAAAGGAAATAAAAGGGACTCAGGAGGCGGTGCGAGAGAATAAGCTGAAATTGGAAGAGCATGAGAAAAGGATTGATGCTGTGGAAGATATGATGAGAAAGCAGAATATTGTGATCCGTCAGGTGGTTGAACGGACACCGGACCAGCTAAGAGAAAGAGTGGTTCAGTGGTTAAATGGTTTGAATATGGGAAAGGAATTTGTACAGGAAGATATTGTAAGTGCATTCAGGGTGGGCCCAAGAAGAGGGAAAGTGGTTCAAAGAAATGTTTTGGTAAAATTTGCAAACTGGGGTGATAAGCTTAGAGTAATGGCTTTTTTGAAACAAGCTGGACCTGATGCCCTGAAATTTGATGGTTCTGACATAGAAGTATATAATGATATCTCATTAAAAGAAAGAACGTGGAGATATAAGATGAGACCTGTAACCAAACTGTTGATGAGTAAAAATATAAGGTATAACTGGAGATTTCCACAGCAATTGCGCTTTTTTTTGAGAAAAGAATGCAAGTAATTGATGAAGGGACCGATCCATTAGAGTATTTGAGTTTGTTGGAGTTGGTAAAAACAGGTTCAGAAGAGTGGATAAATTTTAAGAAAGAACTGTTGGAATCGGGTGCTTTAGGGAGGGAGTATGAGAGGACAGAGGCTGGTGGTGCCACAGATGGAACACCGCAGGGAAAGGAAGAGGAGGAGCTGTCGTTGATCATGGTGGAGGAGGAGGCAAGTAAGGAGTAATGAGAAATATATCAATAAAAATATATTATTTAAGCAATATAGAAGGGTGAGTAGTGCGTAGCACTGGTTGGTAGGCACATCTTACATGTCCCCCCTCTCCCCTCTTTGGTTGTCGAAGGCGTCCTTTTTTTTGAAGAAAGTGGGGAGAGCGATAGTGTGTGTTCTATGTAGAATTGTGTGTTTTGGGGGGAAGGGGTTGGTGCACGCCCAATGGAGAGTTTAGAAGTTAGAAAGGAAATAGATTATGGGAAATATTAAAATATTAACCTGGAATGTGAAGGGTACAGGCTCTGTTCTTAAGAGGCGGAGGTTGGAATTGGCGTTGAAGAAAGATAGACCCAATATAGTGTTTTTACAGGAAACGCACCAGAAGTCAAAAGACACGAACAAACTCTATTTGGGATGGATTCAACACTATGAGATGGCGTTTGGTACTTCAAAAGCGAGAGGAGTGGCAATTATGATTTCTAAAAAATTAGGATTTGAAATTACAAAAAGTGTTGCTGATCAAGAGGGTAGATATTTGATTGTAAGAGGAAAAATAGAAGATGAGCAAATTATGCTGGTAAATATATATGCTCCAAACGATCACCAAGCGGATTTCTTAGAAAAGGTTCGTAAAGTAGTGGAGCTAGAAAATGTTGCAAAAACTATTGTGGCTGGAGATTTTAATTTGATAAGGTCAGATTTAGACTGTACGAACCTAGCAAGATGTGGAATTGGCTTGAAAGGGAAGGTTTTAGATAAATGGATGGTTGCGTTGGGTTTGAAGGACTCTTGGAGAGAGATCAAGGGCTCGGAAAGGGCATATTCTTTTTTTTTTCACACGTCCATGGGAATAATCTCGAGAATAGATGACGTTTTTCTTACAGAAAATTTGATTAAAAATATTGAGGGAATGGAAATTGGGATCTTTAAGGAATCAGACCATGCCAAAATACTTTTGGAAATGAAACTACAAAAAGATATTAAAAGAGGAAGAAGTTGGAGGTATGATCCTAACCTATTTAAAGACCAAAAATGTAAAGAGCAAATTATGGAAAGGTGGAAAGAAAGTTGGCAGTGGAACGACAATAATGAAGTTAATTTTAACGTTGTTTGGGATACTATGAAGTCGGTTTTCAGAGGGGAAAGTATAAAGTTGGCGAGTATTATATATAAAAGACCTAAGGTAGATCAGATAGAAAAAGAAAAAGAAATAAAGCAGTTACAGGATGACCATTCAAAAAGTAAAGATAAAAAACTTTCGCTAAATTGCAAAGACTTAAGGCAGAGTTAATGGGTAAGGATATTGATAAAGTTAAAAGAGATTTGATTTATTTAAATAGAGAATATTTTGAATTTAGTAATAAAAATTCAAGACTACTAGCAAGAGCAGCTAAGGCTAAAAGGGAAAAAAGAGAAATTGGGGTGTTGGTTAATAAACAAGGGTTAAGGTGTAATAAGAATAAGGATAAATGTAAAATTGTGAAGGAATTTTATCAAGCATTATATGCAAAAAAGGAGGTAGACGTGGAGAGGCTTAAAGGGATCTTGGAAAGACAGCTAGGGAATGGAATAAAACAGGAACATCGAGAAAAAATGGAGGAAAGGGTTACTGATAAAGAGGTAAAGGAGGTAATTAGTGGGTTGAAGATGAGGAAAGCCCCGGGCAACGATGGATTATCAACAGAATTTTACAAAGAATTTAAAGATGTTGTGGTCCCAAAGTTAGTGAAGCTATACAATTATATTTTAGATGGAGGACAAATCCCGACTTCATGGTATAGTACCATAATCGTTCTGCTGCCAAAACCGGGAAAGAATACGGAAAAGGTGGAATCATACAGACCAATTTCTCTTATAAATCAGGATGCCAAGATCTTCACAGCAATATTGGCTAACCGTTTAAACAGTTTTATGGGGGAATATATAAATGTTGATCAAGTTGGTTTTTTAAAAGGTAGGCACATGGCTGACTTGACTAGAAGAGTATTAGATCTAATTGATAATGTTAATCAAACGAAGGAAAGGGTGGGTTTATTATCATTAGACATTTTTAAGGCATTTGATTCACTACAATGGTCTTCAATCAAGGAAATAGTTAGAAATTATGGATTTGGGGATAGATTTAGAAGGGTAATTGATCTATTATACCAAAAAGGGAGTGCTAGGATCAGAGTAAATGAGGAGGTTACGGATGTGGTAAAGCTTGAGGCAGGTACCAGGCAGGGTTGTCCACTATCTCCTATCCTGTTTATTATGGCAATGGAAATATTAGCAAAAAATATAAGGGATGATCCAAACATAGAAGGGATATTGGGTAATAAAGTGAGTATGTATGCAGACGATACGCTGTTAATGGTGAAACATCCAGAGGTGGTAATGGATAGGATTAAAGACCAACTACAGGAATTTGAGGCTATAACTGGATTGACAATAAATTGGGATAAAATAGAATTGATGCTGTGTAATATGGGGGTAAAGGAGATGGGAAAGATAGAGGGGACATTTAACATACAAATTAAAGAAAAGTTGAAATATTTGGGGATAACTATTCCAAACAAATTGGAAGAACTTAAAAGATTGAATTATGACAGTTTGAAAGTAGAATTTAAGAACAAATTACAAGAGTTTCAAAAGTTGAAATTGTCATGGTTTGGGAGGATTGCAATTTGCAAAATGATATTGCTGCCAAAGATTAATTTTTTATTTGACGCACTTGCCATCCATTTGAAGGAGAAGGAAATCAATGAGTTTCAAAAGATGCTCAATAATTTTTGTAATGGAGGCAAAAAAATCTAGACTTCAAAAGAAGCTCTGGTACTTATCTCAGAAAGAGGGGGGTTTGGGTATGCCAAATTTGTTAGCATACTATCGAGCATTCCAAATTAAGAATGTTGTGAAGATCTTGGCAAGAGAAAAGGTAATCTGGGAGGAATTGGAGATGAAAGAATACAGGAATATTGGCAAAATGATATTTTTGGGAATAAAGGATAAACTGATAAAGACAAGTAATACTATGATGAGAGGTCTCATGGAGGTGTGGAAAAGAGTAAAGAAGGATATGGTCCCAAATCTCTCTCCAATTTTGGAATTGACTGATATGGTTTGTTTTCCGATAAAAATAGATAAGAAAAAAAGGAAATACTGGATAAAAATGAAATGTCTCTATTGAAGGATTGGTTAAAAGTTTGTGATGATGAAACCAAGAGGAAAAAAATATTTGAAAAGTTAAAATTGGACTGGTTTCAGAAATTGAAGGTTGAGAATTGGAATAAAAAATATAGAAGAGAAGTAGAGATGGAACAAAGACTGAATTTGAAGAATTGGTATTAAAGATCAGAAAAGGGGAAAAGAACATTAAGGGTCTAGTAAGCAAACTTTATATTATACTGAATAAGGGCAAAGATCCACAGGAAGATTTGAAACGGAAGTGGGAACAAAATTTGAATATAAAAATAGGAGATGTTGAATGGAGAAATAAATGGAAAAAGAGGATAATGAGAACAATGTCAGTAAGACTTAAGGAACATAATTTTAACATGTTGTGGCAATGGTACTTGACACCACTGAGGCTTCACCAGATGGATAATAAAAGGGATAATTTATGTTGGAGATGCAAAGAAACAGTTGGATCTTATGAACGTATGTGGTGGAGTTGCAAAAAAATAAATGAATTTTGGAGAAGAATAGAAGGAGAAATTGGGGAAATAATGGGTAAAAGAATTAAGTTGGTGTCAGGTACCATTCTATTAACAAATGTGGAAGGTATGGGTTTAAATAAGGCGGAAAAAGAATTATTGGAAATTATGTTAACTACAGGTAGACAATGTATTGCCAGAAATTGGAAAAATGATGTATTTATACAGACTGGAGAGTGGTATAAGGAAATGTGGAGTTTAGCACTGAATGACAAACTGACATGGGAGATAAAAGTAAAAAGGGATAAATTAAAAGAAAATAGGTTTTGGAGTATTTGGAAGCCGTTTGTGGATCATTCTCTTATGGCAAGGGACAGTTTTGGACCTGTACCATCTCAAAGTGGTTTTTGGAGATGATATAGATACTAAACTCTCCGGGCATTGTAAATATTCACTGGGTGTTGTGTAATTTTGTAAAGAAATAAAAAACAGTTTTAACACTGAAAGCTTTTATGATTGTTATGGTTATAGTAATAACCTATAATGCGGGTACTTGATATTGTGGTTTTTATTGTAAATAACTAGCTTAATTACTATCAAGTGCTATTTTCTATGAGTTTGATGTAATATTGTATTGTATTGTTATTGTTTTTTTCTTTTCTGTATGTTTGTTAGTTGTATTTTTTTGCTTTTTTGAAATAAATAAATTATATATATATATATATATATATATATATATATATATATATATATATATATATATATATATATATATATATATATATATATATATATATATATATATATATATATATATATATATATATATATATAAGAGCAAAGATGAGACCTTCACCAAATTCAAGGAATTCTATAAATGGGTACAGACCCAACACAATACCAATATAAAGCAACTGATGATGGACAGAGGTTCGGAATTCCTGTCTAAGGAGTTGAGGATTGGATAGTCAAGAAGGGGATGTTGTACTTCAAGACTGCACCATTCTCGGCATTCCAAAATGGAATTGCCAAACAAAGAAATGGGGTACGCCAAACCATGATCAGGTGCGCAATTGAAGATGCAGGCCTGAATTTCTCCTATTGGGGGGAAGCACTATTGTACTCAAACTACACATTAAATAGATTGTGGTCCAGCATCATTGGAAAGACGCCCTACGAAGCCATGTACAATCGCAAACCCAAACTGGCCCACCTCCACGTTTTTGGGGTATTTGCCAATGTGCACATACCAAAACAGTTAATGAAAAAGGGAGAAAGGATATTGAGGAAACTAAGGTCCTAGGGTACAAACCGGGATCGAAGGCCTACCAATTCCTGGACCACAACCTAAAAAAAGTGGTATCCAGTTCAGCCACTTTCCATGAGCACGCCAACTGGAGCAAGATACACACGAACAAAATCTTGACAAATGGTCACAGCCAAGAGGATGTCGGAGCATCGTCGACCAATCCAAGGCCCAGTGGGCCAGAAGATACAATGCATAATCAAATTGAAAGACAACAATCAAACCAGAGCACAGTGGATGTCGAGGATACCGAATTACCAGGCCCATCAGAGATGGCACCCAGGAGGTCAACAAGGTCAACCAACAACCGAACCCCTAGGGAGCTGGGAGCTGGAGGATTACGTAATGGGCATAGATTCCTACCCCAAGACACCTACCAATTACAATGATATAACCAAGTTACCACAAGAGGAGTAGGACAAATGGAAAGCGGCAATGGAAAAGGAAATGGAGAGCCTCAAGGCCCTAATCATATACACCCCTGCACAGGTCCCAGGGGGGTAAAAGACTATAGGAACGAAATGGGTATTCAAAGTCAAACAACTGGAGGATAACCAGATACTATACAAGGCTCGGCTAGTGGCCCAGGGTTTCTCCCAGAGATACCCCGACAATTACGAAGATACCTACTCCCCAACAGTGAAACCAGAGAGTGTCAAAGCTGCGCTAGTGATGGCATCAATACTGGGAGAACAAGTGTATCAATTTGACATACAGACTGCCTACCTACATGCACAACTAGACAAGGAGATATATGTCAAAGCACCACCTGATTTTGGATGCAGCAGTGGAGAAACCTGGCTGCTCAACAAAAGTCTCTATGGTCTCAAACAATCTGTTAAGAGGTGGTATGAATGCCTGTCTGAGGCATTGGGACAATTAAACTTCTTCACCGTCAAGGCCGACAAATGTGTATTTCTGAGAAAATCACAGGAAGGAGTCGAAAGGATACTGGTTTACGTTGATGATTTGCTATATTTTGGGGGAAGTAAATCCAAATGTGACGAGTTTGCTCAAAGTCTACGGAGCCAATTCTCCCTGAAGAACTTAGGGGAAGTGAACAAGTACCTAGGAGTACAAATCACAAGAATACAGAATGGTTTTGCTATCTCCCAGAAGGAAAAAATAGTCAAGATACTTGAAAGGTGTAACATGTCAGATGCGCACCCCTGCGGGACACCCATGCAAATGGACTTCCTGAAGAATACTCATGAAGAGGGAGAATCTTTTAAAGACAACAGCCTCTATAGGTCAACCATAGGGTCACTGCTGAATATCACCAATTGGACTAGGCCGGACATCATGCTGGCAGTGAACCTTCTTGCACATCATTCCAATGACCCCAAGGTCAATCATTGAGTTGCTGTCAAAAGACTATTGAGGTACCTGAAAGGCACCATGGATGCAAGGTTGTTGCTCACTCCTCAAGTGACTGATGAACTCAAGCTTTCGTGTTATGCAGATGCAGATTGGGCCAGATGCTTAAAGACAAGGAAGAGCACATTAGGTTATCTGATACTCCTAAGTGACAGCCCCATTTACTAGTGTACTGAGAAGCAAAAATTGGTCTCCACGTCCACGGCAGAAGCTGAGTACGTTTGCACATCCAATGCTGCAAACGACCTAATCTGGTTAAATGAGCTGATCTCCACCATTTGGGGGAAACCCAATCTCCCCATTATCATTCATGAGGACAACAAGGTGGCCATAGACATAGCAAAGGCCGAATCCATAGGACAAAAGTCCAGACACATAGATATCAAAAATAAAAATGTAAGGGAACTCATAGGGGAGGCATCCACTGTGAGACCAAAGCACTCCCATTAGCCCAGCATAGCTACCTGTTCAAGAGCTTATGCCTAAGTGAGTGAGAGAATGTTGTCCTTATCCATCATGTGTTCAGTTCATATGATATTTGAGGTTTTGTCAGATGTAATATCACACTGCCCTGAACTACATGTACCATAATGCTTTGCATATATAACTTCACCCTGACCTCACCTAACCTTATTAAAGGACCCTTGCTTTCCTGCTGCCCCATTCCCTTGCTGACCCTTGAGACCACCACTGGCCTGCCATGTGGGCAATGGAAATAAAGAATTTAAAAGGCAATTGCTGATTCTGGAGTTATTGGACCGAACCATCAGCATCTCTCTAGCAGATTTCTCTAAACTGCACCTCCCCCTTATATAACTCTCCACTGAAGAAGTAAACATGATGTCCAAAGCAACCTGATGTAATAAGAAAAGTGTTGTTAAAGTGTTGTGGCTGACTGTTGCTTTGTTCAGGCAATCAGCTGAAGGTTTAAACAAGATTAGAATGAGCAGGTTAAATTCACCCTCTTGTATACTGACTTTTCAAGAGGTAAATCTGAAGAGGAGAACCATCTCAACACTTAGAACATTTCTACACTATCACAACAGTGAATTTTCAGAGTTTCCATTTGGATGGAGAGTCTGTTGGGTGAAGATTGGATCCTGAATTCATGAAAAGGGTTTGTGGAGCTTAGTTGAGGATCCATGTTTTTAAAATGAATTTAATAAGTTGACATGGTAGCATCAAGGCAAGACTACTTTACATCACAGACATAGATTTTGAATTTTCTGAGCTTTGATAGGAACAAAATTCCTTGTAGGAGAAGAATGCGTAGATATCTACTGAAATTTTCAGAGTGAGAAACAGAAAGTTATGCTAGTCTGTCATAGCAAAAACAAAAAAAATCTTACAGCATTGTAAAGACTAACAAGATATATTTCAGTCTGGCAGGTTATCTTGCTAGACCAGGGGTGCCCAAATGTTTCCTACCAGGGGCTTGACCACACCCCTCAGTCAGCTGAACGAGATAGTCACATTGTTCCTCCTGGTGGCACCACTGGTGGCAGCGGTGACACATGAAGTCGCACTGCATTTCCAGGCATTTCCCCCTCCTCCAATGCTTCCTTTGGGGGAACATTTTTGTACCCTTTTTATTTTTTTCAGTGCATTTTTGCTGTTTTTCGGTGTGAAAATTCTCCAATTCCAGCACTTCTGGCGATGTTGAAGCACTTCCAGCGTCGGTGGCAATCTGGCCCGCAGGCTGGACCCAGCTGTAGTTTTGGCACCCCTGTGCGCTGTAGTTTTGGCACCCCTGTGCTAGACCATACTCAACACCGAGTGTCAGGTGGCAGTTAACTAACTTGATAACCCTGAGGACTAGTGGCCTTGGGTGGTGAAAACCACAGGGAAGGGTGAGGGTCCCCAAGTAAATTAAATCCCATTTGAATCCATCTTGATGGAGGGCAGCAGTTTCATCAATACTAGCCTGGGGGTGAAGAGGACATTGTGTGCCAAAAGGGCTCAGTGCCAGAAAATGACTTGTGGAACTCAATCAGTCGTGTGGGTGTCACACTGCAATGCAGATGTCAAATGGAAGACCACTGCATTATATTATTACCAGGACAATTGTCAGGGCTGATTTCCATGATGATAGCCAAAATTTGAAATTGGATATGGCACTTGAAGAAGAAGAAGATTATATATATTTGGCATTAACTTTCAGGACCTTAGCCCACTTCTTCAGGGGCACAGTGGAACTGTGTTGTTTGCTCAAGGCCTCTCTCAGAAGGTGGCAGTTGATGTGGGGAATTGAACTCCCAACCTCTGGCTCTACAGCCATTCACCTAATCTACACTATACTATTGGAAAAGCTTCTTTATAGATAGAAGACTGTTGCTGCTTCCCAAAGTCCACATGGGATGACATGAGGGAGAGGATGTGTCCTTCTTTACTTCTCAGGGGAACTAACTTTTAAAAGAGGGTTCTGTTTTTTATCTGTTCTACATTATTCAAGACTGAAACCCACTCTTTCATAAATATATTCAGCTATATTATCTGCTTCTTCTAGCTCAATTATAGTAAATGGAAGAGGGAGTAGAAAATATTGTTGAATATATGCTGGCTGTAATATTAAACTAGTCATCTCCACCTGCCCTTTTCATGCCATTTTTAAAAAATTTCCCATTATTTAGTCCCTAAACTTAAAAACGAAATGAAGAGTCAAATTAATCCCGGGATCAAAGTAACCAGCCCAAATAGCACTGTATTTCTCAATTGGAAAATGGATAAAATAAGAGTTTTCAACAGACCCAGAAAGCCCCACCACCACCACGGAACAAAAAACATCAGTGTAATAAATTGTATTGTATTATACAGTATTTTTTTAAAAAAATACTCCATTTTTCTTTTAGAATTCCTTTTATAGCATTTATATATTCATTTTCAATGGATTAGAGTCATTTTAAGTTGTAACTAGAGTAGACCTATTCAAATAAATAAATAAAACAAAGTAGGCATTGTTACCTTCGGTTGCATTAACTATTTAATTTCTTCACAGTATGTAGCTACAATAAAAGTAATTCTGATTTTTAAAAGCACTCCTATAGAAAGGCAAAGAAGCGTTCTTTTCCTGTAGCAGGTACCTTATAATTACATCTAATCTTTATTGTATTTTGTTAAGCCAGGAGTCACATTTGCAAATGAAACAGATGACTTTCAGTAACTTTGCTTTGTTGAGTTATTGGCCATCCATCAACAGGTCCTGTAAGATCCTAGGCTGTGAAATGAAATACAGTAAGTATGAATCGCAATTAAGGACAGCAATTTGGAGAAATTCTAGATCTCTTAAGCAACAATAATTTGAACATCACCTTTGATTTATGTTCTTGGTCAAGAAATGCATAGACTTTGCCTTATTGCAGGGGTTCCCAACCTACAGCCTGCGGGAAAGACCCAGACCACAGGCCATTTCATGTGGCCCACCATCACCTCCACTGCACCCGGAAGTGGAAGCGGCCGTGTTTACGTCATCCATAAAACATGCCCGCACATGCGCAAGTGCACCCATGTCTGCCGTAAATGTGGAAGTGGGCACATTTACATCAGCTGTAAATGCTTCCAGGGGTGTGTGGTCAGGCCCACAACGTGAAAAGTTTGTGAACCCCTGCTTTATTTTGTGGTCAGTTACATCCATGGCTATAATGTCTGTCATTTGGTATCTTCCCAACCTGAGCACGTAGAAGTGTGAGCTGCAATGAAAAATCTAATGCTGTATTGTATGATTTTTTATGGGGAAAGAAGAAAAGAGTGACATTATTGCAGACGAGAAAGGTTGGTATCGGGGGACTCTAAACCTTCTAAATGCAACCACCTCCACTAGCTGAGACAGAGATGACGAAGAGGGAGGGGGCACCACTACTTGCCGTCCTGTGTGCTGATGAAAGAACCTTTGTCATTCCAACTTCACAAAACAGCACTAGAGATGAATCGTTCAACTCCACTGGGACAGCCATTTTTTGCTGTTATTACAGAGGAAAATTATAACCATAAAAATGTCCAATTTAGAAAAAAAAGGAGCCACTTTAGTGTCATTTGCATAAAAGCTGTTACATACAAATTGTTATAAAGACAAATGTGTAGTACTCTTGTTGAAAATTGCTTATATCTTAGGTGCTCTGCCTGAAACGACATAAAGGCCTCTTCAAACTCAAATTCATTCTCAGGTAAATAAAGCTGAAAGGGAATTTTCACCTATTTGTATGTACGTGAGCAGTTTCTCATATAGTCTTTAGGAGGCTTTTTGACATGTTCTTTCCACCCTGAAACTCTCTCCCTATTTGCCTGCTTCATGGCCTCCATTAAAGTTGCTTGACTTTGGGGAGGAAAGCTAGCAGAACAATTTGTCTAGTTCTGATCTATATTTAATGTTGGAAATAGCCTATTCTCAAAATTTGCTTCCAGTTCCTGAATTTACAATCAATATCCAGGCAGTCCCTAAAATAAGTTAAACAGAACTTCATTGGTTCTAGGATATCCACAGGGAATCATGAAACTGTGCAGTGGTTTCATCGAAGGTACAGTGTTTTAGAACAGAATCAAATGTGAAGTGAAAATAGCAGTACTGTATAGCTGTTACATGAGGCTGTACCACTGTAGAACTTCTATAAGTAATCCTAGGTTTATCAGCTTTCTTCATATCTAAAGTTCTGTAAATCATCATCAAACTCTTTATTATGGCCAATGGCCAGTTATAAATACAATTCAAACACATAAAACTAACAACTACTAATGGGTACTGTATCTTAGGTGTTTCCATTTCCAACATGTTCAAATAAATATTCAGTGAAATAGTTACATATAATTCTGGGATTAAAACCAGTGTCATTATCCTAATACATCTATACCTGTAAATCCGAGCATTAACCGTTGGATTGTGACAAAGGCTCCCGCACCCAATGTTCTTTGCGCCGCACCACAGCCAATCAGGCTGAGAGGCACGAGGAAAAAGAATGTTGGGAAACGCGTCACAGCCAATTGAAATTGAGCCGCAGAAAAAAACCCACCACACGAACGCAAACCACAAAGGCAAAACTACAAGTCCCAGCATCCTGCATGCCCTGAGCACGCAGAATGCTGAGAAAGCCAGCATGCGAAAAATAAACCTACAAAAAGCAACGGGAGCGCAAGTCCCCAGCAGGCAGACTCAGCGCTTCACAGCCATGCAAAACCAAAAGCCACAAAACACCACCACAAGACACCCACCAATGGGGAGAAGAGGGACTCCCTCTCCTCCACACTACCCTGCCGAAGACACGGCGAGACCATCACCAGCCTCAAGTAAAGTTGAGCCGGGGTTGAAACACCCCCCCCAAAAAAAAAAAACAGACAGCAGTTCGTCAGGGGAAGCACCCTCCTTGGCGGCAATCCGCAAGGAAGAGCACCACCCTTTACGGATTGCTGCCTGCCAATCTCCAGTTAGGTAAGAAAAAGAAGACAGAGAAGAGAGAACCATCTGCCTCCTCCTTCTCCCCCGACCTATCTAACAAAACAAAAAAAAACCCCACAAAATACACAAACAAAAACATCCACAATGGCACAAAACCACAAAGAAAACATCTAACTACAACACAAAAAAACCACAAAGTACACAAACAAACAACTAATTACAAAAATAAACAACAAAATAAGAAAAATTAAACAAAACCAGAAATAACCAAACCAATTAAACAAACCTAAAACTAAACCAAAACAAAAAAGAACAAACAGAAACACCTCCCAGCCCACTACACAAAAGCAAAACAAAGAAAAACCCCAGAAGAAAGAAAACCAGACAACTCACCAGCACGTCCTCCCTCCATGACGACCGGAACAGAAATGAAGAAACAAAGAGACTACTTACCGGAAGAAGCCCCACCCAGAGGCCAGGAGAGAAAAAACAGTGAAAGTAAAACACAACCCCTAGCAGCCCCACCTGCAGGGCAGAATAGTAAAAACAACATAAAAAGACTCAACAGCCTCACCTAGAGGCCACAAGAGTAAAGACAAGTCAAAAACATGACAATAAATCACAATTTTACACAAATCACAAATATATGTCAAAAAAATAAAATAAAAAGATTTATAACATCCTATGTTGAGTGTTAACTCAAATAAAAAAACCCAAAACATCTAAACACAGTTTAAAAACATTGAATGTACAAAACATGTACTTTCACATTTTTAAAATTATTACCTACAGTACAACTATTAAAAAAACCCAACAAAATAAAACATTATTTGGTTAAATAAAACAATATGAAAAAATTACATCATCCTTTGTTCTTTTGTTAAATCCACAAAAAGCCCAAAAAATAAATGTTAATATATTTATTCTTTTTTTAAAAAAAAATGTGTAACTAAAAATAACATATATGTTAAAACAAATATTCAAAAATACATTAGAAAAAATACAAACTACAAGTTATTATTACTTTATAGTATCAAAACAATACAATCTATTTAACAAATGACAACATAAAAAAATTGAACATAAATAAAAAAATTAAAAAACAATTACGGACTAACCTCTTTCTTACATAAATTACCAACTCCCCCCCCCTCTTAAAACACAATTTAAAACAGCCTGGCAATGCCGGGCAAACTCTGCTAGTTAAAATTATAAAATCACAAAGGTGTATTATTAGAGTCCTAAATTAAAACTGACCATTGATTTAAAAATGACTATTGTATATGTACTCTGATATGCAGGAGCTAATAACAACTAGCCTGGAGTTATGATACCAAAAAATGCTGGGATAGGCTTGATATCTACTTATTGACTATTGATGTTACACTGGAACATCCTCACCCTATTTCTGTATATACAGATTGACCTCCAAGCAAATCTAGCCACCGCAACATAGGTATTCCAGATGTTTTTGGAGTACAGCTCCTGGCAGCCTTCACCACTGGTTGTGTAGGACAAAAATTTGGGGAACTGTCATCCAAGGTTGCCCATGGCCATGGTTTAGTGATTAAGATGCGGTATCGAAGGCCGCTGAGAGGTCAAGAAGAGCAAGGACGGATGGACACGGTATCCTGCTGGAACGGCTCGAAGGATTGGGGATCCAGGGCACTGTGTTGTCCTGGTTTTCCTCATTTCTGGAGGGCCGTACCCAGTCGGTGTGGTTAGAGAGTGAGAGGTCCAGCCCTAGGCTTCTCAAATATGGGGTGCCTCAAGGATCTGTGCTCTCTCCTCTCTTATTTAACATCTACATGAAGCCGCTGGGTGAGATCATTCGTTCCCACGGGGTGCGGTACCATCAGTACGCGGATGATACTCAATTGTACATCTCGGCCCGTGGGGACCCCAGTGATGCTGTTGAAATCCTATCCGGATGCCTGGAGGCCATTGGGGTCTGGATGGGGGCCAATGGGCTTCGGCTGAATCCCAGCAAGACAGAGTGGCTGTGGATAAGGGGCCCCACGTTATCCAAGGAGTTACCATCTTTGGTACTGGATGGGGCTGTTTTGCCCCAGACAGACCCAGTGCGCAACTTGGGGGTCCTTCTGGACTCACGGCTCCTGCTGGAAGAACAAGTGGCAGCTGTGGCCAGGGGGGCTTTTGCCCAACTTCGGGTGATTCGCCAACTGCGCACGCTCCTGGACCGGGGCTCCTTGCTTATGGTCACTCATGCTCTGGTTACTTCCCGACTAGATTATTGTAATGCGCTCTACATGGGGCTGCCCTTGACGACCATTCGGAGGCTGCAGCTGGTCCAGAATGCGGCGGCCCGGGTGGTGATGGGGTGTGGGCGATATGCCCATGCCTCACCGCTGCTTCGGGAGCTGCACTGGTTACCAGTTTGTCTCCGGGTGCAATTTAAGGTGCTGGTTTTGACCTTTAAAGCCCTATATGGCAGGGGGCCAGGATACCTTAGAGACCGCATCGTCCCAAGAGTGACTGCCCGTCCAACCAGAGCGGACCGGAGAGGCTCTCTAATGGTGCCATCAACGAGGGGTGCACATTTATCTAGCACCCGAAGGAGGGCCTTCTCCGTGTCCGCACCAACCCTCTGGAACCTCCTACCAACAGATCTAAGACTTCAAAGTGAATTGCTGCCCTTCAGGAAAGGAGTAAAGACCTGGCTGGCAGGGCAGGTGTGGGGCCCGAACGGGACTATGGCCCCCACCGGCTGGCTTTTATAAGACTCTCTCTCTTTCCCTCTGTGTGGTAGGTGGGACGGGTGAGTGGGATATGGGTTTTAAATGGGGGTGGATGTCGGATTTTTTATTGGGTGGGTTTTTTATTGGGTGGGTTTTATAAGGTTTTACAATGTTTTTATGTATTTTTTGGAATTGTTGTAATGCCGCCCTGAGTCGGGTTCTGCCTGAGTGGGCGGCATTTACAAATGTGAATGATAAATAAATAAATAAATAAATAAATTTCCTGAGGGCATCTTTGAACAAAGCGGGTGATGGAATCCTGGCATGATTTGAGAGAATCAGCTGAGCATCCATGGCACACCATGGATACAGCAATGCAATATGGCCAATGTTGGTTCATGTGAACTAAGTTGGAAACACCCGCATTGTCCAGTAGATGTCAAGGCCCAGCACTGATCAGGGGCTAGGGACATGATGGTGAACCTTAGCACTCCAGATGTTCTTGGACTTCAATTCCCAGAAACCCAAGCCCCTGTGAGACCACACAAAGGGGTTTACTGGGATTCATCCGGCATTTTACTTCTGCTTCCTGGAGCGACAAGGGCGTTGCAGGCTGGATGAATCGCAGTAAACCACTTTGTGTGGATTCACGGGGGCTTGAGCTTCTGGGAGTTGAGGTCTAAGAACCTCTGGAGAGTGCCAAGGTTCACCATCATGGGGCTAGGGTTTTGCCAGGCCAGGGAGTTGAGGAGTAAGAGCACTACCAGGCCTCAATGCAGGTCAAAAGTTTTTAATTCATTAAGAAAATGTGGCCGGAGTTTCAAACCATAATCTTAGTGTCCTGACTATTTATTTCTCTGCAGGGTGGGAAAGGTTCAAAAATATGACAATCTTCGAGGGACCCCTGCATTAGATACATCTTATTTTTAAAAATCTATTTTTTTTACCTCAGCAAAAAAGGGCATCTCAACACATTGAGATACCCCCATTGAAAAACTGCTCACTCCTATGAGAATGTTTCCTTTTGCATCATGGCAGAAGATTACAGTTTTACATGCAGCAGCATTAACCAAAAATTATGTGCTGGGAGGTGCAGAAAAATGTCTGTTTTGCTTTGTTTGTACAAAACACAAGATTAGAAACACCAAATACCAAGGTTTTGCATCAAAAGGCATGTTTTATGGAATACTTCTGTTAATTTTCTGTCGAGAAGGCCTGACATATGGGGAATGCACCAGAACTCATAATCTTGTGCAGTAGGGAGAAAGCTTTTCAAAAATTACTACTCTCACCTGACAGACTGAAATATGCAAAAGACCTGTACATCCATAACTCTTGTCCTTCTTCTTTTAGAGACAAACCCTGTGACTGTCATCTTCATCAAATTATATATGCCAGCATGGTACAAGTACTGTCTGCAAACAAATGTGCAAAATC
The DNA here is from genome assembly GCA_035047345.1 of Bradypodion ventrale. Lineage (NCBI taxonomy): Eukaryota > Metazoa > Chordata > Lepidosauria > Squamata > Chamaeleonidae > Bradypodion > Bradypodion ventrale. The sequence continues at coordinate 477,868,728 of JAWDJE010000001.1, read as the reverse complement.
TGACCATATCAAGCGGGTGATTCCTGGATGAAGCATGGAGTCATTATCCTCCCACAGGACAACACAAAAATGGATCCTACATGTCTTTTTTTGGATACTTGTAGGATTTAAAAGAAGGTCAGGGATTTGAATTGAAGAAACAGAAAATAAAACATAACACACCAGACTGAGTTACTGGTGCTAAACAAGAAGACAAGTAATAGATGAACCCTTCCTGGTCACCCTGGACACATCAACCACTAAAGCATTAAGGAGGGTTTGGCTTGAAGACGCTACATGAGAAGGTGTTGTGTCATGGTTTAATCTTTTTGTGTTGTGGAATATTCTTTTTTTTTTGCTCTCTCACTGTTATGTTCTTGTATTTAATTGCTGTTGGTTTTGCAATCAAGCATTTGCTGTAAAAGTGCACCATTTTTGCAAGGTGCAAACTGTATGTTGTGTGCATTATGTTCTGATTGGTTCCCGCCCTTTCTGAGAAGATGGGTAAATGAATCTAGTTCTCCCACTGCTGATCTGTGTATATAAACTAGTCACCTCACCCTTATTCTTTGGTCTGAACTACCCTAGTTATGAGCTGTTAATAAATCACTTATGTTTTGAACTGTTCAAGTTGGTCAGAGTCCTTCCTGCATTCGGACACAACATTGGCAATGAGGATGGGATCTCGCTCTCCTGCCTTCGCTCCGTTCTGCATCACAGAGCCAGAGAAGTGGAGGCTCTATGAGATACAGTTTAAGAACTTCTTAGTCACGCAGGACATTGATGAGGACAAAAAGAAGAAGGCATTTTTTCTTGCCAGTTGTGGGATGGCCACTCTGGAGCTGGCATCCAACCTGCTACTTCTAATGGACATCGAGGTAGCATCGCTGAAAAATATCCTGGACACACTACGGGCACACTTCAGGCCCACTGTGTCCATTTTTCCTGCATGTCTAGCATTTCACTGGAGGGACCAGCAACCAGATGAGTTGATCGCAGACTACGTGGCAGTGCTCCGGTTGGCAGCTGTTCCCTGCAAATGGGAGAACCTAGAGGTAGCCCTCCGTGATCGTCTTCTGGCAGATTTGAGAGACGAGGCAGCTCAGAAATAACTGCTTAAAAGAGAGACTCTGACATTTGCTCAAGTGCTTAGAGTGGCACTAGCATCCAAGGCCACAGATTCCGGGGTAAAAACCTTTAAGCAGAAGGCCGCTGAAGTCAACCCTCCCACAAGCGCAGCCTGTGGTTACAGCTCCGAAGGAGGCAGCCATCCAGAGGTTGCACAATTCAAGTTCATCGGCGTTTTCCGACGACACTGATGCAGAGGACGACATCCATAAGGTTCAGCCCGGTCACTCCAGAAGCACCATCCAGCTGTGCAAGGTCTATAGGGGATGTCAACTCTGCGCCAATTGCCTTTTTAAGTCTGCTGAATGCCACATCTGTGAGAGAAAGGGGCACATCGCCAAGGTGTGCCAGCAGCGTTCCGAGAAGTCCTCCAGGGACAAGGGTCATTGGGAGTAGGAGTGACCGATCTCCAGGATCTCCACCAGTCAAGGCTCCAGCCCAAGTTCCAGCACTCGCATAGCTGCAGACTACTTTGTCGCCAACGTCCATCTTCAAGATCAGCCTTGGTGCATGGAGGTTGACTCAGGATCGTCTTACTCTGTCATCATTCAGAAGCAGTTCTTCCAAATTCCTCCAGCTGACCAGCCTAAATTGCGGGCTCTGCAGGTCCAGCTGACAGACGTGCAAGGTTGGCACATCCCAGTGCAGGGTGTTGGTACTTTTACTGAAAAATTCAAGGGCAGGTTCATGAAACTTCCATTGGTCATGAGCAAAGCAGGTAAGCACAATCTGTTGGGCACACAGTGGTTTAGGCCCCTGGGTATTGCTCTTGCGGGGGTTGGGAAGCCTGAGACTGGTTCCGCTAAGACTGGTTCCCCACACTCTAAGCATGGTCATTTCCCTGGGAACCTTGCCCGGGACTGAGAGAATTCATTGGGGCCTCTGTCCTCGCCGATCTGGACCTGTCTGTCCAGCCTTTCCAGCCAAAGCCCTGCCAGGTGTCGTTTTCACTCAAAGATCGCCAAGTTATCGAACTTGAAAGCTTGGACATTGCTGCTGCTACCAAGACTGACCTCCTCTTAATAAAGGTTGTGACTTGGGTACAGACCGGGTGGCCATCTCCACCGGTCTCTGAAGAGCTCAGGGGTTATTACTCGATATGTAATGAACTGTTTTTGGTAAAGGGATGTTTGGCATGGGGGGAAAGGGTAATAATTCCATCTGTGATACGGCACAACGTTCTATGTATTTTACACAAAAGTCACCCCGATATTCCTGCTCAAAAGCGCTCACCAGGAGCTGTGTCTGGTGGCCCGAGCTCAATTCAGACATCGAAGATTGGTTTAGGCAATGTCATGTTTGGCAGTCCTCCCAGCCAGAGGAAACCCACCAGTCCATTAGGAAGTTAGATACTGTTCAGGTTCCCTGGTCACGAGTCCATATTGACTTTGTTGGCCCCTTTAATAGTGCAACATATCTGCTAATTGTCGATTCTTACACACAATGGTTAGAGGTGATGCCAGTATCAAAGTTTTCTGCCAGTGTCATAATTCGGAAGTTAATACATGTATTCTGTATTTTTGAGTTACCCGAGGTTGTCGTTTCTCGCAATGATCCAACCTTCTTTTTGGAAGACTTTCAAGGTTTTCTCAAGGGTAATGGTATTAGGCACACAACTAATGACTCCTTACACCCCACCATGGTTAGTAAAGTGGAAGATCAATTCAAGAGTGTCAGAGAAACACTTGAATGTATGGGTTCAGATAATTGCAACTTGCAGCTGTGTCAGTTTTTGTTTAACAAAAGGGTTACTGCAGTGGCACCAGCGAACCTCTTATTAAACAGGAGGGTATGTACGGTTTTTGACCATAATTATGCACCACAGCCCCCGGGGGGAAGGGGAAAGGTCATAGTACACGAAGGGCCAGTGTATGTGCCTCCCATGCCACAAATGCCAAAAGTGTTTGAGGCAGACACTGCAGCAGTTTCGAGTCCAGGAAGTGCACCTGAACCACTGGTCTTGGATTTTGCTCACACAGGTCCTACTTAAAACCTAGCCAGCCGAAGTCGGCCCGTGAGTCCACCAATGTACCCATAAACCATTGCTGCCCAGAACCCAGATTCTTAAGTTCCGAAATGGTCATGCAATCCAAGTGACTCTACGATTCACCCAAGAGATCTTGGGGGTGAATGGTCACTCTTTACTTAGGGGGAGTTTAGTGTTCAAGGAATGAAGAAGCAGATGAATGAAGTAGTGAAATTCAGCTCTTTATTAGTGTGGTTTGAATACAGTTTGGATGGGGCAAAACTCAGACTTATATACACTATAAACAGTAACAGTAACAATAATACAACAAGCCCATTGGCTAACAGAGTGTGCACATTTTTGATCCACTTATTTGCATAAGAATAGATACATGAGAAAAGATACATTCCACTCCTATTTTGTTGTTGTTCAGTTGCACAGTCAATTCCGACCCTTTGTGATCCCATGGACCATTTTCCTCCAGGCATCTCTATCCTCCACCATTCTCCTCAGCCCAACAAGCTCTGTGCCCATTGTGTCCACAATACCATCTATCCATCTCATCTTTGGACGCCCCCTTCTTCTCTTGCCCTCCACCTTTCCCAGCATCAAGGCCTTCTCAAGTGAGTCCTCCCTTCTCATTTGATGTCCAAAGTACTTTAGCTTCATCTTCACTATTTGTCCCTCCTATGAACAGTCAGGATTGATTTCTTCCAGTATTGACCTATTTGTTCTCTTTGCTGTCCAAGGGACTCTCAGGACTCTCCTCCAACACCACATCTCACAGGCATCAATTCTTCTGTGCTCAGCCTTCCTAATGGTCCAGCTCTCACACCCATACATTACCACTGGGAATGCCATTGCTTTGACTATGCGAATTTTTGCTTTCAAGGTGATTTCTCTGCTTTTCACTATATTCCCCAGGTTTCTCATCACTTGTCTCCCCTTAATCAGTTGTTTTTTTATTTCATGGCTACAGTTGCCATCTGCAGTGATCTTAGATCCCAGGAAAGTAAAATCTGTCACTGCTTCTACTTCTTCCCCATCTATTTTCCAGGGACTGATCGGACCTGTTGCCATTATCTTGGTTTTCTTGATATTAAGTCTCAAGCCAGCTTTTGCACGTTCCTCCTTCAATCCAATCAAGAGGTTCTTTAGGTCTTCCTCACTTTCTGCCATTAGGGTAATATCATCTGCATATCTCAAATTGTTGATGTTTCTCCCAGCAATTTTGATCTCATATTGTGATTCCTCCATCCCTGCATTGCACATTATGTGCTCTGTGTATAGATTGAATAAGCAGGGTGAAAAAATGCAGCCTTGTCTTACTCCTTTTCCTATTCCAAACCACTCTGTCTTTCCATGTTCTGTCCTCACTGTTGCTTCTTGGTTCGTGTACAGATTTCTCAGGAGGCATATGAGGTGTTTTGGTATTCCCATCTCTTTAATTACTTGCCACATTTTGTTGTGGTCCATACAGTCAAAAGCCTTGCTGTAGTCAATAAAACAAAAGTAGACTTGTTTCTGGTATTCTTTTGTTTTCTCCTTGATCCAACGTTGGCAATGTGGTCTCTAGTCCCCCTGTCTCTTCTGAAACCGGCCTGCACCTCTGGTAGTTCTCTCTCCACATGTTGTTGAAGTCTATCCTGTATTATCTTGAGCATCACCTTGCTGGCATGTGGGATGAGCGCAAATGTTCGGTAATTTGAGCATTCTTTGGCATTGCCTTTTTTTGGGATTGGAACGTACACTGATCTTTTCCAATCCTGTGGCCACTGTTTTGTTTTCCAAATTTGCTGGCATATTGGATGCAGTAGTTTGATTCCATCATCTTTTAGGGCTTTGAAAAATTCAACTGGCATACCATTATTTCCACTAGCTTTATTGTTTGCAGTGCTTTTTAGGGCCTTTCTGACTTCACTCTCCAGAATGTCTGGTTCAAGTTCAAATTTCTCATTATTGTTATTATCAGGAGTGTTGAGGTCCTTTTTGTAGAGTTCCTCTGTGTACTCTTGCCATCTTTTTTTGATCTCTTCTGCTTCAGCTAACTCCTTTCCATCTTTGTCCTTTATCATGGTCATTTTTGCTTTAAATGTTCCCTTGATTTCTCCAATTTTTTTAAAAAAAAGACCTCTAGTCCTGCCTCTTTTGTTGTTTTCCTCCATTTCTTTGCACTGTTCGTTCAGGTAGTTTTCCTTATCTCTCCTTGCTTTTCTTTGAAATTCTGTATTCAGGTGGTTGTATTTTTTCCTTTCTCCTTGGACTTTTGCATTCCTTCTTTCCTCTGCTATTTTAAGAGCCTCATCAGACAACCACTTTGCTTTCTTACACTTCTTTTCTTTTGGTATGGTTTCTCTTGCTGCCTCCTGCATGATGTCCCATGTCTCTGTCCATAATTCTTCTGGTACTCTGTCTATCAGGTACAGGGCATGAAATTTGTTCATGACCTCCACCGTGTATTCTTTAGGGATGTTGTGTAGGTCATATCTGTCTGGTCTAATTGTTTTCCCCATTTTCTTTAGTCTAAGCCTGAATTTTGCGATCAGTAAGTTGTGATCTGAGCCACAGTCTGCTCGATGTCTTGTTTTTGCTGACTGAATGGAGGTTCTCCATCTTTGACTGCAGAGTATGTAATCAATCTGATTTCAATGCTGGCCATCTGGTGATGTCCATGTGTAAAGTCACCTCTTGTGTTGCTGGAAGAGGGTGTTTGCTATGACTAGTGCATTCACTTGGCAGAACTCTATCAATCTTTGCCCTGCTTCATTCTGTGTTCCAAGACCAAACTTGCCTGTTATTCCATTTACTTTTTGATTTCCTACTTTGGCATTCCAATCTCCTAAGATAATGTGGACATCATTTCTTGGTGACTGTTCTATGAGGTGTTGTAGGTCCTCATAGAACTGGTCAACTGTGGCTTCATCTGCACTAGTGGTTAGTGCATAGACTTGGATTACAGTGATAATGGAAGGTTTGCCTTGGATTCTGACTGATATCATTCTATCATTTTTGATGTTGTATCCCATTACTGCTTTCCTCACTCTTTTGTTGACAATTTTGGCTACTCCATTTTTTTCTGAGGTTTTCTTGCCCACAGTAGTAGATATGATGGTTTCCAGAGCTGAATTCACCCATCCCTGTCCATTTTAACTCACTGATGCCCAGGATGTCAATGATTATTCTTTCCATCTCATTTTTAACCACTTCCAGTTTTCCTTGATTCATAGACCTCACATTCCATGTCCCTATGCAGTATTGTTCCCTGCAACACTGTATTTCTCCTCCCCCTTTCAAGTTCCTCCCCCTTTTCAGATCTGCTGTGCTGAGCATCCCCTTGTTTTGTCTTTTGTTTTGGTCCATAGGGTTCTCTTGGAAAACTTTGTGGCGTGCCTTGCTGGTCTCTACACCAATCTCTTCCCATCACACATATCACAGTTTGGGTTTACAATCAGGAAGGCCCATTCCACATACTACATATCACAGTTTAAACAGTTTTAAAACAAAGTATTATCATGCACAATATCACAGTTTATCACATAGTATCAAAGTAAAAGTTGAACTAATTAATGAAAGGGAAAGAAAGAAAGAAAGAAAAAGTCCACTATATCAAGTCGCTATGTAAGTCAGTTTCTTGTACAGTCACTATGTCAGTTGCTATAAGCCATCTATGTTTAGTCAACTATATTATTTCAGTTCGAATACGTATCCTTTGCATGCATGCAGCAGCTCTCGTCTCCCTCCGGCTGCATGGAGTTGGTCAAAGGCGCCGGCTCGGGCCTCGCTGTGATGGTGGTTGTGGATGGCATCTCCTGGGGGTGGTCGGGAGTCTCCGGAGGTGTCCTCCTCTCTGGGCCCAGGTCTTTGGATGGGGGGGGAGGGGCAAGATCCTTTACTCACCTCCCCCTTGGGCCTCTCTGGATGGCAAATAGGCAGTAGAGCTGGGCCTTCCTGATGCCTTTTCTTCCTCTCTGGGCCCAGGTCTTTGGATGGGGAGGGAGGGGCAAGATCCTTTACTCACCGCCCCCTTGGGCCCCCTTGAGCCCCCTTGGGCCTCTCCACTCCTATAAACAGTAACAATAATACAACAAGCCCATTGGCTAACAAAGTGTGCACATTTTTCGATCCACTTATTTGCATAAGAATAGATACATGAGAAAAGATACATTCCTCTCCTGTCAGAAAACACAGTTAACATACATAACATTCTTCCCCCCTACGTAAAAACAAAATCCTTTAACCAGGATGGTGGTCTAGTTTCCCTTCTAGGTTGGACACTTGTCTGAGTCAGCTCGGGCTCGTAGGATGGGTGACCCAAATGGAGTGAGGGATTGACTAGAGGGGGAGGATTGTAAACCCAAATTTAAGCCCTGTTTGTCAGATGGAGGAGCAGGGGATTGCTCAAAACCAAAATCTAATTCTGTGGATGAATAAGACAACTCAGGGTCCCTCCTGTATGTACTAAGAGTGGAGGGCGACTCTGAACAAAATTGGTCATTATCAATAAAGGAATCCAGAGTGCTAGGCTGGGACAGTATAGGGGTACACCAGGCCGGAGTAGGGGAGCATTCCACAAATTTCCCTTAAGTCGGTCCCTAAAATGCACCTCTGGGTCAATGTTGGCTGGCTGCTGACTATTACCTCTGCCCCCTGGGTTTAAATGGGTGGGGCCCAACTCTAGCGCTGAGTGTCTGTATTCGTCTTGTGGGTCCAGTATTCTGGGTCTCAACTGATCTGCGTGCCTCCTCCAGATCAGACCAGTGGTTGTTTCGATTCTGTAAGAAACAGGACCAGTTTGATCGATCACAAACCCGGGCACCCACGTAGGACTACCAGCTGCATAATTGCGGCAATGTACAGGGTCTCCGGATGAGAAACCCTTCTGGTGTTTGATCGCTATATTTGTGCCTTGTCCTCTACCCTAGAGGGATCCAATCTGTCCAGCAAGGATGACAGTTTACTTCGCTGGAGCAATTCAGCAGGGGACAGCCCTGAGGCAAGGGGGTGAGCCTATATGTGAAATGAAACTGGCATAGCTGGAGCTCCAAATCCCCTTCACCCATACGCCGAAGCGTGTCTTTAGTTGTGCGTACCTGCTGCTCCACGTGGCCATTGGTGGCTGGGTGGAATGGGGTGGCAGTGATGTGCCTAATTGCATTCCTTTCCATGAAGGATTGGAATTCTGCAGATGTGAACGTGGACGCGTTGTTGGATACTAGCACATCTGGAAGTCCAAATGCTGCAAACAGCCTTCTCAGGTGCATTATCATGGTGGCTGACAGGAATGACCACCCGCTGGCCCCATAGGAGGCAACCTCATTCCACTGACAGTTCCAAACACTTGTGGTGGAATATTCTGAATTCCTCGGCTAGAGGAGAGACAGGCCAGCCTTTTTGTACCTAAGACATTACTTTAGTCAATGTTATATCCTTGGCCATAGCCTTGGCTATATTTGAGGGGACGACTGGGGGCGAGTCGAAAGCCTCAATCATAAGGACCTGGTGGTCGCTTTTTGATCTCGCAATCGGCTTATCTGACCCCTGGTAGTGGAAAACATGACAGGGCATCAGTGTGGCTGGTGTTCTTGCCGGGCCTGTGCACCAAAGTAAAATCGTATGCATTTAGGAAAATTGCCCAACACAACATCCTTGGGGACAGAATTTGAGGCGTGGGCTTCCCATTCACAAAGATTCCAAGGAGGGGATTGTGGTCAGTTACGATGGTAAAAGGGCTTCCGTAAAGGTAATCATGGAATTTCTTAGTGCCTGCCACGATTGCCAACACCTCCCTGTCTATCTGAGCATAATTTTTCTCAGGCTTTGAGAGCAAACGGGAATAGAATGCTATGGGGGCTTCCCTCCTGTCACTTAGTACATGGCATAACACAGCTCCCACCCCCACAGGGGATGCATCACACACAAGTACAACTTTCTTATTAGGATCAAAATGAGTTAATACAGCATCCAAAGATAGCAGCCTTTTGAGTTCTAGGAACGCTTTCTCCTGGCAATGACCCCAGTGCCAAACAGTATCTTTCTTAAGAAGCCAATGTAATGGTTGGGCAACTGAGGCTTTGCAATGGAGAAAAACGTGATAGAAGCTTAACAATCCTAGGAATGATTTCAATTCGGTTTTACATTTTGGCCGGGGTGCATTCCGCACAGCCATCACCTTGGAGTCAGAGGGCATGATACCTTGGGATGTAATGCGGTACCCCAGGAACTGCACTTCCCATGCCAAAAACATGCATTTGTCTCTTCTGAGACGTAGACCTGCCCTCTCAAAATGTGAGCGGACTCGATCGAGCCTGGCCGCTAGTTTGACGGTGTCCTTAGTGGTGATCAGGATATTGTCAAAATATGGCAGGACACCAGGCAACCCTTTCAAAATACGTTCTACAAGAGATTGAAATATTCCAGGGGCTGCATTCACCACGAATTGTAGTCTAGTTACCTTAAATGCCCCCTATGTGTTATTATGGTCTGGGCTTAACACAGTTAATTGTTGGTAAGCCTGGGCAAAGTCAAGTTTTGTGAAGCAATTTCCTCCATGCAAGGAGGCAAGAAGGTGGCTTACCATGGGCACAGGATATGTGTTTGGGTGAATAGCTTTATTGATGGTACACTTGTAGTCAGCGCATATCCTGACCTCCCCATTACTTTTCAAAGCAGTCACAATTGGTGTCTCCCATTCTGCAGAGTCCACCGGCACTAGGATGCCCTGCCACACCAGTTTGTCCTGCTCATCTTCGATCTTCTCCTTTAAAGCAAAGGTTACCCGCCGTGGCTTCATCCAGATGGGCCGGATGGTTGGGTCAAGCTCAAAGTCAACAGGGGGTCCTTTGTATAAACCTAAACCTTTTTTTGAATACCTCAAGATGTGCAGCACAAACGTCCCGGATTGGGTCAGAGTCTATTGCGTGGATGCCAGAAAGCCGGAATCCCAGGGGCCTAAACAATTGGGTCCCAATAAGACAGTTAGTGCCCTGCTTAACTACAACCAATGGCAAGGAGGTGCGAATGTTTTTGAATTTAACCAAGAAATTATCCACCCCCAGGACCGGAATCTGGCAACCTTGCACATCCCAGAGGGAAGTTTTAAAGGATTTAAGCTTGGGCTGAGAGGCAGGGGGAATTCTCAAAAACTCCCGCTGTGGGATTATGGAAAAGGTAGTACCTGAATCCACCTCCATCTTGAAGGGGACGTCCTGCAGGCTCATGTCTGTGAAGAAACGCTCGCTGACAATGCCCACTTGGCATAGCTCAGGCTAGGGTGACACTTTGGTGATGGACATTTTGCGGCGATGACTCTTCTTGGACTCAGGCACTGGAGTTCTTTGCTTTCGCTGTCAGGATACTTTAGCAAAGTGCCCTCTTTGCCCGCAGTTGTGGCATTCTGCGGTGCGGAAGGGGCACTTCTTGCGGTCATGCTGGGCTCTGCAGCCATCAAACTTGTGAAGGAATTTCTTCTCCCGATCGCCATGGTGCTCTCGGTGCTTTCGTCGGACTGCTCGGACTTCTCCCTTTGCGTCGCTGGACTCTGATAAAGAGGTGGAACCAGGCGATGCTGAGGAGGATGAAGATGAACTTTGCTGAGCTTGCACAGCTGAGTCGGTGACACTGGTGGTGGAGTGGTGATGCTGGAAGAGCTTTATCCTGGACTGTGCGGCCTCAGATGCTACTGTCTCTTCTAGGACAACCTTGAAGGTTAGCGTCTTTCTGATCATGATGCGACATTGAGCATCTTTGTCCCTCATGCCGGCCAGCAGACAGTCCTGGAGTGTTTCCTCGATGTTGTCCCACTTGCACAGAGTGGCAGCAATGCGCAGCATGGCGGCGTAGTCTGCAATGGATTCACCAGGTTGCTGCTCTCTTCTGTGGAAGGCCACCCTGGCCGGGAAGATCAAGACCTCTGGTTGCAGGTGCCTTCTCAGTGGGGACATGATTTTTGCGAGCGGCACCACATCCACATCCCTTGGGATAACAAGGTGGGTTGCTAGCTCAAGCGTCTCAGAACCGCACTGAGCAAGGAAACAGGAGCATTTCTGGTTTCCATTGGTGATCTTCTGCGAGGCCATCACGTTAAGAATACTGGATACTAAACAGTCCACACAATTAGGGCTCCCCTCCATGTTATATCTACCTGCTTCCTACTGCTCATTCATACATTTTTGTTTTGTTTTAATTAACATCCAGAAACAGACAGATAATGTCATGAATCATAAGATGCAGTCAGTAAAGTGCCTCAGAAAGAGCTCAGGGAAGGTCGGCCCTGATCTATGTCCCATTTGTCTGGGTATAAAGCTGGTAAAGAGACTTCTACACAACTAGTGCTATAATAATAATAATTTCATGTCAGAAAATATGGGTTGAAAGGATTTTTGCTGGAGAAATTCCACTCAGGGGACACCCGGACAAGGTTCCTTTCATGTCCCCAAGATCCTTTCCCACCAAAGTGGTCCCTATTTATCTACTTGCAATTTCTTGCTTTTCATCTGCTAGTGCTAATAAATCATCCAGTGCTAATATGTACAGATCCCAACCTAGGAATTATTTTTATATACTTAAACACATCCTAATAAATGTGATTTTAGGTGAGAAGACAATGGTCTGTTGACCTGCATGGCTGCAGTTCTGGTTAATTTTATGATCCTTTATTCTTGCATTGAAAGACAAGACAAGTCAAGGTTTACATCTCCAGTTTACAAATACAGACTTCAGAGATGTACGTATCCCTGAAGCTGGTCTTGTCTGATTCTGCGATGAGGAAATAAATCTGAAACTATGAAACAATGGCAGCTGAGAATTCTTTTTGGGTATTCTCCATCATTTGTGAGCATTATCGCTGAGCATTGGCAAAGAATGGAAGTCTTTGTGCATTTGATTGGCACACTTAAAAAGGTTCACACTCTTTCAGGTAAGCAATGGTACAGTTGTGTATCCCTCATTTAAAGACGATGGGGATTGTATGTGGCTAATACTGAAGGGATTGTGGAAAAGAGCAAGTGAGAGCAACATAAATAGACTGGAGAACACTTTGACAAGGAGTGCTAAAAAAATAATTTCAAAGTGGATACATTTTTGGGGACTGCCAAAAGGTTGACAAAAAAAGCCAACAACCCATGAGTAGTTTTAGCTCAGCTCTAACAAATAGTGGAGTCTGTCATCATTTGAGAGCTGCAAGATTATTCAAAGCACTACACATTCTCCAGTGCTTCCATAAAATGAGCCAAATACTGAATATTTCCTGAAATCTCACTTTTGAAGGTGACATTCTCTTCTCTTTACCCCCACCCCCTTTCAATTAGATTGTCACTCAGAAAAGCTAAGTGTAAATCCCTAGCACATTAGTTTAAGGAGAAAAATCACTTCATTATATTATTAGAGTTAAAGGGAAAGGGGCAGGAAAAACATGGAATATCAAACAGGATTCCCCTATAGTTATTGCATTTCCTATCTGGTTAATTTATTTAAAACATTTGCAGCTTATCTTTGGGTTCTAGAAGGACCCTCAAGGCAGTCAACATGACCCACATTTATAAAACTATATAAAGTAGTCAGTGAAACCTTAATCTCAAAGAACATCTTCTCAGGGTGAAGATGGAGAAGAGAACCAGGTGACCATGTGCCCTCTTTTATGAGGACCAGATTTCCATTTAGAGTCTGCTAGAAGACCATCACCCTGAAGGCATCCTCCATTTGAAAGGTTGTCCAAATGAAGGCTGAAATCTTGACTAGTCAAGGTTTCCTCCCAGCCCCGAAAATTAATTAAGAGTACCCTAGAATTTGGTTATTTCTTTTTTTTTTGTATGCAGATAAATGTGTGGGGAGATCTAGCTAGTCTCCATCAAACCCTTGAAAGAAAAGAGGAGAAATGAGCAGGCTGGTTAAAGGAAACATGGTGAGGGGCTTGTATAATTCATGGTTATTGTTTTATTTTACATATAAACAATATCAACCACTACTAGGTGAGGGCCTTGTCAAGGTGCCAGGGGAGGGGGGCCTTGAGTGGTGTTCCCCACCTTTTGTCAATGAAGTTAGGCTGGGACTAAAACTCATGAGAGCTGGGATCCCTTGGGCAAGGTGAAAGCGGAAGACACATGTCATGGTCTGTCTAACCAGCTGACCTCTGACTGTGCCTTATCCCATAAAACTTCCTCAATCAACTAATTAGGATATATATGTCAGAATGTTTATTCCTCAAACTGATTCCCATCAGAGACTTGCCTGACAAACTGATTGCATTTTTATTACAGGTTGTAAATAACTCATTTATTTGTATGTGCTAGCCATTCCTCTTGAGCAGGTGATGTGATATCCAAATGCCATTGGGTTTTATGAGTGGTACCCAATTAGCCATTCCTCTTGAGCAGCTTGTGTTGGTGGAACAAAGTGATGGTATTTCTCCTCCTTGTTCCATTGGCAGTATTCATCTCCCCTGGTGGCTTAGTGGTTAAGGCACTGGGCTGGAGACTGGAAGGTCATGTTTTGATACCTGAAATCTGCAAATGGGGACATGAGAGGAGCCTCATTCGGGTGACCCTAAAAATCCTTTCAACCCAGAGTAATCTCTGACACGAAATTATTATTATCTCTTTTCTGAAAGGTATGAGTTTGTAGTTTCTCTATCTGTATCCTGCATTGAGCAGGGGGTTGGACTTGATGGCCTAAAAGGCCCCTTCCAACTCAATTATTCTATGATTATATGACTGTGGGGTGGAAGCTACTGTGGAAACCTACATAGAAAAGTCCTATTGCTAAGTGACAGTCTCCCTGAAAATATTATTTTTTTCCCTATGTGCTAATTTACATCCATGTCAGCAGGTTGAAGGGGGGAGAGATAAAATTAGCGGAAAAGTGCTATTAGAAATAAGAAAATCACAGGACATCTGTGGCCAAATATTGCAGCATGTGGCACTTTTATTCAGGGCTCTAATTGGCTAGCCAACCAGCTGGCTATTTATGAATTATCCCATGATATTATGAATTCCCCTCTCAGTTTCCTATTTCTTTCTCCTACTGAAGGCTGGTGAGCCAGTTGTGTGTGGTGGGGGGTGGGGTGGGGGTGAAGGAGTCTTCTGTGGATTTTAGTTTGAACATTTAAGGGGCTATCTAACAGTTTGGATCTTCACTCTAAAATAATTTTAGCAACTTGAATAGGCTTAGAATGGGGGGGGGGGATCAAGCCGATTGGCCCACATCTGGCTGTCTCCTACCACCACTCAGGGCTTTTTCTTGGGGGTAGGGTTGTCACTTTTTCAAATGTAGAAAATATCAAGGCTATCTAAATGCAATGTCTGTTTGCTTGCCACACTTTACTATGGCTCTCTTGGCATAGGTTGTCAATCTTCTGTTTTCAGGACTGCCTCCTCAATTTGTAATGCCTAACAGTACAAACTGCATGTAAATCTGTGAGACCAAGTTCTAGTTAGCACCAAATGCAACAGGAAATAGGTTCCGTAGTTTGCAATGGAATAACCATTTGAAAATACAGGTTGCCATTCCCCGGTTCCTTTATATTTGCATGGAAGAAGCAGAACTTTTAGTCTCTGTGGCTCAATCAAATGTATTAAAAAGACGAGCATTTTATTTAATGCCCTTAAAAGATTCTCCCTTCATCTCAAACCGCCCCCCCCCCGGGTCAAGGCAGTTTTGATTGTGTACTTTTAGCATTAATTAATTTCTATACTGACACCGAGCTAGTATATTCACAGAATGCACATTTTAATCAATTCATGCTTACAAGTTAAAGGCAGCTTTGTGGTTTGTGCCTGGTTTATGCATCACATTTATCTGTGTGTGCCTTAGGTAATGCTCATCTGAAGTTCAATGTTTGGTCTAATCAGAATGTGATGGAAGAATAATTATGAATGAAAATCCTGGGTAATAGGGGTGTTTTCATTTTTCTGACCATAGTGGAATATAACCTCTCCAAACAGGTGCTTGAATACATTATTAAATAACACTACACACAAGGGCTCTGTCATCAAAAGCAGGCACAAACTACAGTTTTCGATAGCTGCTTACCTGTAACACAAAAGAAAGCAATTTGATAGACACTGGCAAGTGTTTTGCTACAAATAAAATTTAAAGAAGAAATTGTCAAATCAATTTTTAAATCTAAACACTCTCTCTCTCTGCATGTATGTATGTATGTATGTATGTATGTATGTCCATCATTTCGTTTCACTGTGCACATCAGCTTTGGCCCTGAGCATCTCTGCAGCAGAGTATGCTGCTCCAGTATGGAACGCAGCCACACATGCAAAAGAAGTTGACAATGAAACAATGCACATATATTGACAGGATGCCTCAAACCTACACCACTTGAGAAGATATACCCCCTTGTTGGTATTGCTCCACCTAAGAGTAGGAGAGAAGTAGCAGCAGATGGTGAGAGAACTAAGCAAAAGAATAAGCCTCGACACCTTCTGAACTAATATGAGCCTCAAGTCTGTCAGCTCTGACCCCCAGGAAGAGCTATATGTCAAGAACAAACATTATTCAGGGTACACAAGAGCAAAGCCAAATTAGAAGATGGAGGAAGGAGCTCACTGGGAAAGGAACATCATTAAAGGTGGATATAGCTGAAGATCTCAATCTCTCCTATATAACCTGGAGGACTCTGAATAGTCTAAGGGTTGGAGTTCCTAAATGCAAGACCAACATGCTCTAGTGGGGACTGCTGGTGGACAACAACACACAGTGTGAATGTGGAGAGACAAGAGTCCGCCCATTTGCTGGTCTGCCGATTGCTTGCAGAGACATGCACCGATGAGTTTGGACAATGACAAAGCGAAGAAAGTAGCTTCATTTTGGCAGTCAGGGGTCTGATCAGGACACAAAAGAAAAAAAAAGTCCATCATTGTTAGGGTGATGTTCTCAGGGCACCATTTTTGCCAATGTTCAGCAGTGCCAAGTGGAAGAGTCACTCTATGGTCGCAAAAACTTTGATATGAAGCAAAACTGCAAGTGTGAATTTGGAGAGCACAAAAAAATTGAGGCGGAGAGATTTTCACACTCACAGCCGCTTCCTAAGCACAATTTTTGCTTAAAAACCTTTCTTGCGGTACACAGAAAGAGCCTCCTCGAACATTGTGGATACTTTTTACATTCTTTTGCACCACAATTGGGTGTGCCATGGGTAATGGCAGCCTCATTTTGTCGGCTAATCTTTCTCACACCAAATACTGGATACGTAAGAAGATGTTTCCTTCCTAGCAGATATCCACATGATTCTTACTGCTCTTTGCTCTGGCATCTGGAATAAAAGCTTGAAGAAAATGGTGCCATTCAAGAGCAGGGGTCATGATTATTGTCACTGTGAGCAGATTAAAGATGACAGATTTTGCCCATAGAATGTAGCAGAGTATAAACTAGACTTTTCAAGTAGCTGCTTTGTAGGTGAAGGAAACAGATCTGTGTGGAAGAAGGTGTCAATCTCTCTTCCCCTCAGTGTTGTGGCCCCAGTTTTGTAGTTCCTGTGGACAGTTTGACATTTTGGGTGTGTGTGGTTCAGACAGGGCAAGTTGGAGAAGATGTTCTGTTAGGCAATTTTAGCATGTTGACAAAATTGGAGGTGGTGAGAGAGGGAAAAAATAAAGAGCAAAATAGTATGGCATCTCAAAGAATAACAGAATTGTTTCGTTGTGATTTTTTTTGTGGATTAAAATGTGTGAGGAAGTGGATTGTGTTCCAACAAAGTTCACACTGAAAGTTTCCACGGTTGAGTAGGGATTTGAATCCAGCCCTCCTGGATCCTAATCCATTACTCTATCCACAGCAGCTCTCCTGGTGGCATAGTGGTTGCTTGACTTGGAGACTGGAAAGACATGCTCATTTCCCAAGAGCTGCACAATGGGGGGGCATGAAAGGAGCCTCATTCGCGCGTCCCCTGGAAAAATCCTTTCATCCAAGAGTAATCTCTGACACAAAAACGAACGACTCTACACCAGTGGTTCTCAACCTTTGTGTTTTAGATTTCATTTCCCAGAAGCCTAAATCAGTACATTGGCTGATCAGTGCTTTGGGGAATTGAAGTCCAAACCCCAACGATTGGGGACCACTGTGTGTACTACAATAATAAAAAAAGCCTTTTGACATGAAACAGGTAACAAGAATCCTGAAACCCCAACACAACCTGCTCCTTCAGCCAGATAGCCTTTTGGATACTTCATAAAATTTACTCACTCAATTGTTCCACCACTCTCTTTTAAATTAAAATTATTTTCCGCTTAGCATTATTCACTTGGCTTGGCTAGATTTTTTCCCTCCATACTAGCATGGTAAAAATATTGAGTTATCATATCTATATCTTAATTAATGATAAGCTGTTTTAGGTAAGGGGAAATTAATGCATTTCAAAGTCTCAATTTTTCTCTCAGTTTCAAAAATGCAAATACCAGAAAGAGAGCAGTTAGACTTTAAAAGAAAAATTTATGAGTATTTTCCTCTTGGTATTTCTTTCAGAGCCTTCTAATTAAGGACAAGCGGCCAACATAGTATCATATACCAATCTGGTATTTATTAACAAAGCTTGTCATGATTTTAATTGATTATTGCTCAGAGGATCCTCCCCTCATTAATATAAATGCATTAGGAGGAATAGAGCCAAATGTTTCAAATGGGAATTAACATGAGGCTGCAAGGTATAATTAGCTGGAAATACTAAATACATCAAAGTATTAATTTATATGTGTATATGTCGTATTTATATAGTATGTATTTGCATTATATATACATATATATGTTATGTATGTTAACTGTGTTTTCTGACAGGAGCAGAAAGTATCTTTTCTCATGTATCTATTCTTATGCAAATAAGTGGATCGAAAATGTGCACACTCTGTTAGCCAATGGGTTTGTTGTATTATTGTTACTGTTTAAGGTTTCCCTTGCTCGAAAGCCAGTCGTATCCGACTCTAGGGTGCAGTGCTCATCTCTGTTTCTAAGCCGAAGAGCCAGCGCTGTCTGCTTCTGCAGACATTTCCATGGTAATGTGGCAGGCATGACTAGACACTGGAGCGCATGGAACGCTGTTACCTTCCCACTGAAGTGGTCCCTATTTATCTACTTGCAATTTCTTGCTTTCGAACTGCTAGGTTGGCAGGAGCTGGGATGAAGACGGGAGCTCATTTCGGTCCTGCAGTACTCGGGAATCGAACTGCTGACCTTCCGCTTCTCAGTCAGCGTTTTAGCCACTTGAGCTACTGTTTATAGGAGCGGAATGTATCTTTTCTCATCTTTTCTTTATGCAAATAAGTGGATCGAAAAATGTGCACACTCTGTTAGCTAATGGGTTTGTTGTATTATTGTTACTGTTACTGTTTATAGTGTATATAAGTCCGAGTTTTGCCCCATCCAAACTGTGTTCAAACCCCACTAATAAAGAGCTGAATTTCACTACTTCACTCGTCTGCTTCTTCATTCCCTGAACTCGAAAATATACAATACACACATGCAGTTTTGCATTTGAAACATATGCTACTGGTCCACATACCTTTACATCAGGCTGTATGCCTAAAAATATGGACGGCTCCACTCATGGGCTCTAATCTTGCATGCAAACTTCACTTTCATGTTTTCGTCTGAAATTCTGACAGCCCTTGGTGAGTTCAGTGCAAACTACTGTAGAGGACCCTGTAGACACGTTCAGTTCAATGGGTTTCTGGTGCACCTATCATTGGGAATCCTTCTTTATCATGGTTGAAGTTTTTGAAGCGGTAGCCATGTTAGTCTTTGTTTCAAGCATATCAGAGAGTAAAGAAAACAAGAGAAAAATGTGGCACCTTAAAGACTACCGGTAGGTAACTGCTGTATTTTAATTTTAGCTTTTGTGGATCAAGCCCACTTTGTCAGACATAAGAGTAAGACTTCGTGGCATCAACTTATACCCATCAGGGACAGAGGCTCACAATGGTTGGCTAGCATAACAGATTAGTATAGAAATCAGTTTGGCTTTTTACAACTGGTAATAACAGAAGGTCACTGATTTGTATTCATATTTGCTGTGAAGTTTGTCCCAGTTGAGCTGCAAATGGTGAGTAGATGGATACAAAACAAACATTGTGGCATTACACACTTGCTAATGAGTTTACCCTTCAGACCTAGCATCTATTGACAATTGTGCGAGTAACCCAGGCAAAGCACCAAGTCCTTGCAGCATATAACAATCACCACAGCTAAAGTTGCCCACATATTTAGGCTACCATGCCTACTCAGAGCTTAGAAACAATTCTCCTAGAACAGGAGTTCTCAACCTTTTAAAGCTGGGGGCTAGGTCATGCTCCTTCAGACAGCTTCGGGGACCAGACGGCAATTTTGCCCTTCCTCCACCACATGGCACTTCTGGGTGTGGTGGTGGTGGGGCACATGAAATGGCGTCGTGGGCCACAGGTTGAGAATCCCTGTCCTAGAAGATGAGTCAATCTTTCCCCCTTAGGAAACACCTGGCCCCATGGACACCCACTGATTTCTTAGACCACGTCCAGATGCTTTTTTTCAGGAAAGTACTAACCTATTCCTGAAAGAAGTTTTTTTTAGTAAGTTTGCATTTGGAGCAAAGCTAGCATCTCACCTTAAGTGAAGGATTAAGCTGGAAAGATTTGCATGACCCCTCTACATGGCTATCTCTGGAGAAATTTCCAAGAAAATTGATAGTATTGGTCTTGCTGTAGTGGGGAAAATACAGTCCTGTTGCACTTTTAAAGTGTAACAATACTTATTAAAGCACAAATGGGAAGTTTGTTTTAGATTGATTTCATCAGTTCATTATGTCATTGCAAAATTTGTCCTGCTGAAATCCCTACAGTGTTGCTAACACTTCTTGTTTACTTGAAGGTTATTTTTAATTTATTTTTAATTTAATTTAATTTTCACATTTGTATGCTGCCCAATCAGGAAGCCTGACTCAGGTGGCTCACGCAATAATCATACTATATATATATATATATATATATATATATATATATATATATATATATATATATATATATATATATATATATATATATATATATATATATATATATATATATATATATATATATATATATATATATATATATATATATATATATATATATATATATAAAAGTCCGGGGGGGGCAGGGCAAGTAAGTCTGGAGGCAACGAAGTTCTACCACCCGCCGCTGCAGTGGCCTTTTGAACCCCAACCAGGTGCGGGGCCCAGGGTGCTGGTGGTGAGATGGCCCTGGTGCCTGAGCCGCACAGCTGCTGCTCCCTCCAGGCTGGCTGGGCGAGGGAGTGTCCGGTAAGGGCAGTGGTGGTGGTGGCAGCAGAGATCTTGTAGCCGCCCGAGCCACACAGCTGCTGCTCCTTCCAGGCCGGCTGGTCGAGGGAGCATCCATAATGGTTTAAAAAAACTGTTTTGACCTAGTGCTTGTTTTAATATAGCTTCTTTTATTTAGCTATATCTTAATTTAAGGGCTGTGGTGGCTTAGTGATGAAGATGCTGAGCTTGATGATTGGAAGGTCAGCAGGTTAGCAGTTCAAGACCCACGTGCTGCACAACAGAGCAAGTGCCCATCATCTGTCCCAGCTCCTGCCAACCAAGCAGTTCAAAAGTAAGAATTTGCAAGTAGATAAATAGGTACCACTTCAGCGGGAAAGGTAACAGTGTTCTGTGTGCCCCAGCATCTAGTAATTTCTGCTACATGGCCACAGAAATGTCTGCAAATGCAGACAGCACTGGCTCTTCGTTGTAAGCGGAGATGAGCCATAGCAAACAAATATGTCAAAATCCTAACAAGAATATGCCAACAAATCTGGAAAACAGAACAATGGTCCCACAGACTAGCAATATTCAATATACAGTAAAACCCCTACTTACAAAAAAAAGTCCATTCCGTAAGCTTTTGCTTAAATTGGTTTTTTATGTAACTCAAAGCAAACCCATAGGAAAAATGAAATTTTTATGTAAATTGAAGCAAACCCATATGGAAATGAATTTTTATGTAACTTGAAGTAAACCCATAGGAAAAATAATTTTTATTTGATTTGATGTTTAATTTATATACCGCTTTTTTTCAACCCCAATGGGCGACTCAAAGCAGTTCACAAGAACAAACAAAGTAGTACAAGAATATAAATACAGCATAATTCATGAAAACAACAAAATAATATAAAATATCAGTACAGAAGAATTAATACAATCAATATCAATTACAAACAACAAAACAGTAAAATCTCCCAAACTACAATATACAAAATTCAAATTCAGAGCAGCATATCAATAAAGAAACAGTGTTACTCAAAGAAAACCCATAGGAAATCGTGTAAATCAGGACATGGGTTTAGCACAAAATCATTATGTAAGTTGAATTTTATGTAACTCGAGGCATATGTAAGTCGGGGTTTTACTGTACCTAGAGTTGGATGCGACTGGCTTTTGCCAAAGAAAGAATAATTATAGAGCATGAGAATAACAGAAAGGGCTTCTGGATAAATCCAATGAAATAATTTGTCTTGAAGAGTAGGGCTGGGAGGCTGGCCAAAGACAGCCCACAAACACCTTGCAATTTATGTTAGGTGCTGAGGGCTTGTCTTCTAATGGAGTAAATGGCACCTCCTACTAACAGCAGTAGCTCCACAACAACCATCACTTCTCCTCTTACAATGCATCTTGGAATGAAGATACAGTGGTACCTCGGTTAACGTAATCAATGCATTCTTCGGGATGTTTCTTACAGCGAAAATTACTTTAACCAAATTTCCCATAGGAATGCATAGAATGCAATTTCCCCATAGGAATGCATTGAAAACCAAAATACTTTAACCGAAACACGGTTTCCCATAGGAATACATTAAAAACCAATTAATCCATTCCCCAAAAAAATCTATAAACCGGGCCACTATTTTCTATGGACTTCCTTTTGTTATGCGATTTTTATGTTAACTGAGCCATTTGTTAACTGAGGTTCCACTGTACCTGAACTCATTTCTGTTCAGACACAGCCTCCAGGTGAAGAAAGCATCCATGAGCAGAGAACCAAGCAGACATTTTTTTCAGAGAACTGAAGTAGCCACTGAACTTAGATAGTTTAATGTGTGTCACTGCAGATCAAAGTAAAGTACATCCATATTATTGTATTCCTAATGCATAGATATGAAAGCTGGACAGTGAAGAAAGCTGTTGGGGTGGGGTTTGATCTATTTAAAATATGGTGCTGGAGGAAAACTTTACACTTACCATGGGCCACTGCAAAGACAAGTGGCTCCTTGATAAAATCAAGCCTGAATTTCTCTGGAAGCAAAAATGACAAACTGGAGCTGTCATACTTTGGGCACATCATGAAAAGGAAAGACTATCTGGAAAAGACAACAATGTTGGGAAAGGTAGAAGGCAGCACGAGACGAGGAAGAACAAATATGAGATGGATGGACCACTTAAAGGAAGTCACAGCCTTGTGTTCGCAAAAGCTGAGGACATTTTGGAGGTCACTCATTCATCAGGTAGCCATGAAATAGAAGCAACAAATATGTGGAACATCAAGGTCGAGATCACATTGTGTGTGGGGGTGGGGGGATGGGGGGGGGTTGCCCTTCATGAACAATAATAATTTCATGTCAGAGATTACTCTGGGCTGAAAGGATTTTTGCTGTAGAAACTCCGCTCAGGGGACGCCCAAATGAGGCTCCTTTCATGTCCCCAAGTGCAGCTCTTGGGTATCGAAACCTGACCTTCCAGTCTCCAGCTCAGCATCTTAACCACTAAGTCACCAGGGGAGCTGGCCCTTCAGGAAGAAATGCCTCTTTTAAAGAGAGTCAGTCCTTAACCTTTGGGGGCAGGGGATGCGGAGAGGCTATGGACTTATCCCCTTTCAACCACTTGGCAATGGTGCATTTGGGAAGAGAATGTATGAACATGGCTTATGTTGTGACTGTAGCACTCGGCAAACACTTTCATCACCTGCCAACCTGAACAGACTAACACTGTATGCTCTTTCTTGTTATAGGAGCTGCAGGATCAAATGTGTTTACTTTCACCACTTACTGAAAAGTAAACACCCATTATAGACTTTCTTGTACAACATGCTTTTCTGGGAAAATCGCTTCACTTGGCTTTTCAACCATCAGGAACTCAGTTTCTAAGTAACAAATTAGATCTGAGTTATTATTGTTGTTTTTGCATGAATTCATTTTCTATATATTTTTTTACCCTGGTGTATACTCATGGAATGGTCTAATGCAAAATCATCATAATTTGCAGCAAAAATCATCCCCCTTCCCCCAATTTCATCACCAGATCTCAATCCTAGGTTGCCCTTGCTTGAAAGCCAGCCATATCCAACTTTAGGTTTTGATGCTCATCTCCATTTTTCCATGGTCATGTGGCAAGCATGACTAGACACAGAGTGCTGTTACCTTTCACACCAAAGCAGTAACTATTAATCTACTAGCAATTTCTTGCTTTCAAACTGCTAGGTTGGCAGGAGCTGGGACAGAGCCAGGAGCTCACTCCATTGTGCAGCACTCGGGTCTCGAACCAGTGACCTGCTGACCTTCCAGTTGTCAAATTCATAGTCTTAACCACTAAGCCATTGCACCACAACATTAAACCAAGAACTCTTACTGAGGATAGGTGGCAACATATTGTGATATGGGGTATTCTATTAGGAATATTAGCCAATGCAGTTCTTTAACCTGAAAACTGAATTAGTTCCTTAGCACGAAAAGATAAGCTACTGAGTGGTATGGAACTTGAAAGTTGAGAGAAGCAAGGAATGCACTCTAATAAACAATAAAACAAATGTACATATCCCATTACCCTAGAATAAAGAATATGTTGTATAACATATGTAAACATTATAACATATTTGTATATATCTCAATATGTTTCAGCCATGTATTTCTATGGGCTTTATCACAAATATTGGCTCATGCAGTCTTTCTCAAAATACTTGGTACATTATTATCTTCATTTTTGTATTTACAATAAATATTTTTCTGATGAAGAATGTATTTGAAAAAAGTTTTAAAATCTGGAGGACTTTTTAACTCGTGAATAAACTCTTTGAAGACAACACAAATATTATCACTTATTGAAGATATGACTGCAATCAGTATAAACATATTGTTGTTGACCCAAATACAGCCTCAATCGGTTTCTTTATTTTCTACTTGATACACACCGGTTTGCCATCTCTTTGTTGACTCAGCCAGAAAGGTAGCAGCGTTCCATGCATCTAGTCACGCCTGCTACACGACCACGGAAACATCTACAGACGCAGAGAGCCCTGGCTCTTTCACATACACACACACACACACACACACACACACACACACAGACTCCTTTGCACATACCCTAGGCTGTTGTTTTCATACAGTATAGAGCCAGCTGAAAAGTGTATGAGGACAAATCCTTGAAAAAGTTTTAAAATTTAGTGTTACCATGTTTGATATACTTAAAGGAACATATATTGACCATGGAGCACTCTGTTTTTAATTATTATTTTAGAGAGGAAGCTAAGTCACAGAAGCAAAAATCTCTCATTAAATACCTGAACCACTCAAACATTTAGACTCAGATTGTGTTTTGAGTTTTTTAACATCAAGAAATTTATAATTTTAAACAAAACATTAAACAGTGTAAGAAAAGCTGTGCTGGCACTTGGTGAATAGGTCGCCCTTCCTCGAAAGCCAGTTGTATCTTACTCTAGGGTTCAGTGTTCATCTCTGTTTATAGCCAAAGAGTCAGCTGTGTCTGCGTCTGCAGATGTTTCTGTGGCCATGTGCCAGGCATGACTAGACACCGGAGTGCACAGAACGCTGTTTACCTTCCTACCGAAGTGGTACCTATTTATCTATTTGTAATTTCTTATTTTCAAACTGTTAGGTTGGCAGGAACTAGGATAATTTCTGACATTAAATTATTAATATTACTTCTACATTAAAAAAACCCAAAATACTTAAAATGTGTTAAAATATAACATATCTGAGATCATAACATACTGTCCTGGTACACTGTTGCACATATTTGAAATTATGAAAACTACATGTAGGAGAGTAAAAATAAGAATCTAAATATAATATCAAAGCTACATGAAATAATATTTATTAATAAAGGTGTAGTTGCATTATACAACAGATTTCATTTAAGCAGAATTTTGAATTTAAGTAAAATTATGTCTCTTTAATATTAAAAAAATCACTGAATATATAAAACTTCTTAAAATTCAAAAATCAAATCCATAAAACATTAATGTTACTTTTCTGTTACTCTGGCCAATCATTGTTTGTTTGTTTGTTTTTTAATTATTTTTTTAACAGTGATAATCAGGAGGTAAAAAGTGAAGTGAAATATAAAAGTACAAAAGTAGTTAAAAGGAAGAAAACATATATACTGTAGTATAATATAAGCAAATTTGTACAGAATCCTAACAACACTTTCAAATAAAACAAGAAGAAAAAATTTCTCTCAAATTAAGTCTTTTGTGACATATACCCTCTTCTTAATTCTTTGTTTCACCAAAATATAAGTTTTAAATCTTGTTTCTCCCCTTAACTTCTAATAATGATATTCGAAGTAAAAAAAAAGAAAAAGATTTTTTAAAAAACAGAATAAACATTATAAGAGAAAAAAATACTGTATTTTCTGGCGTATAAGACTACTTTTTAACCCCGAAAAATCTGTGCCAAAGTCGGGGGTCGTCTTATAGGACAGGTACTTAACTGCAGCTTGTTTCCCCTTGCTTCATATGTCCGGCGCATATGGTGGGGGGTGCCACGGCTGAGTCCCTGCTCTGTGCAGGGAGTATGAAGCAAGGGGAAGCAAGCTGCACACATCTTCCTGTACCTCAAGGAGGAAAATGTGAGCGTGGATTGGCTCTCCACCAGAACCTGCCCATTCGACTCGGAGGGCTACACGTCTTCGGGTTGAGTGTGGGTTAATTTTTATTTGGTGTGCATTGGAAGAGAGGTAGTCTTATACGGCAAGTATATTCCAAACTCTATATTTTAACTGGAAAAGTTGGGGGTCGTCTTATACGCCCAGTCGTCTTATACGCCGGAAAATACGGTATATCATCATAGTAAAAAAAAAAACTAGAAAATATAAAAATCATTGTGTGCCTGTGTAACTAATGTGTATAAATTGATGCCATGAGGCCTCACTCTTATATCTGATGAAGTGGATTTGATCCATGAAAGCCCTCATTTAAATATAGGAGTTAGTCTTTAAGGGGCCACAATATTTTTGTCTTTTTTTCTGTTTTGCTTACTGTTTTTATTTTTGGTTACTCTCTCATATGCTTGAAAAAGAAGGGTCTCTTTTTGCCGCCTCTCCCGTTCATTTACTTTCATGTAAGAGGTGGGATTGTTGTTGTTTTTTTTGGGGGGTCACTAACATTAAAATAAAGGTAAAGGTCGCCTTTGCTCAAAAGCCAGCAGTATCCGACTCTATGGTTCAGTGCTCATTTCTGTTTATTAGCCAAAGATGCTGTCTGCGTCTGCAGACGTTAACATGGACATGTGGCAGGCATGCCTCAACACCGAATGCTCTTTACCTTCCCACTGAAGGAAGGAAAAGAAGATCAGAGGCGAGAATGCCTAAATGCATTGGTTTGCTTTTGAGCGAGGAGGCATTTTCCCTCCCTCCCCCTTCTCTGTTCCCTACCAGGCGGGTGACAAGGCAGGCTGGCAGGCAAGGAAAGGAAACTCTCAGGCTGGCTCCCTCCTCTCAGAATGAAACCCATCAACCCTGAGGAGCCAGGCTTTGTGCAGCCCAGAGCCCATTCTGGAGGCAGGGAAGGGCGAGTGGGCGGGTTGATGGCATGGTGCATGGCCCCCAGAGGTGTGGGGCCCATAACATTTAATACTCTTGCTATATGGCTAATCCAGCACTGGTTGAAGTTCACCATTACCACCTTCCGGTGAGTTTCTGTTGTGTTCAATGGTGTAACCTCCTAC
The DNA here is from genome assembly GCA_035047345.1 of Bradypodion ventrale. NCBI lineage: Eukaryota > Metazoa > Chordata > Lepidosauria > Squamata > Chamaeleonidae > Bradypodion > Bradypodion ventrale. The sequence goes on along the minus strand of JAWDJE010000001.1, from coordinate 477,841,730 downwards.
AGGGGATAACAATGTATCTTAACCAATGTAACCTTGCCTACGGGTAACAATGTAACCTTCAGTTGTATCACTATAGACCCTGTAATAGGACGCGAGCTAATGACCACCAGCTGGCAGCAGCGAGCGTCCAAGCTCTCTTGGTCCAAACTCATCAAAGAGCCACAGCGCGGGAAGTTTCCCGCCACCACCTACACCTGGACAAGAAGGGCGTGACCAGCAATGACGTCACGCAGACAGTAGCCAATGGGCTATCGTGGAACCACGTTCAAATGTATTACTACTGTATATAAAGAGCTATTGATCCGCCATTACCTCATGTTCCCTCTGTCCACCATGCAATAAACCTGAGTTAACCCAGCCCGAGGCTGTGTCCTGTGTCTTAGTTCTCATACACTAAATTGGCGACGAAGGTGGGATAATGGATTCCCAAGGAGCCAGGGCACAGAGCGGGTTCAACATCACCAAACCGCAAGACTGGGAGCTTTTTGAAATGGACTTCCAGGCGGCACTGGTGGAACTCAAAGTCAAAGAAGACGACGAGGAAAGGAAGAGGGCCATCCTCACCCGAATGCTTGGGATGGAAACCAAGCGAACGCTGGTGGGCATCATTGCACCGAAGAAGGTGAGCGATTTCAAAGCCGATGACATCATGAAACTGCTGCGTGAGCGTTTCCGACCCTCGAGGGCAATGTTTCCCACTCGGAGCGCGTTTTGGAGGCGAGTCCAAGCGCCGGACGAGTCGGTTGAGGCTTTCGTAACAGCCGTGAGAATAGCCGCCGCCCCCTGCAGATGGGACAATCTAGAGATGGCCCTCAGGGACGGAGTTCTGTGCGGCTTGAAGGACAAGGAGGTGCAGCGCAGCCTGATGAACAAGGAGCCACCACCCACGCTGACAGAGGTTGTTGAGGCCGCGGAAGCCGCGGAATCCACGAATGCTGGAGTAGACGAGATGCACCAGTGGCGTGAGTGGCGTCCTAGGGCCGGCAAAGCGGAGAATTCGGTGCACGGAAAGTCCGGACAGTCGGTGCACGCAACCCGACGGGCCTCGAAGTCGTCTACGGAAGGCAGCGACGGCGAGGAGGTCCAGAAAGTTAGAAAAGGAGGGCGCCGCTGCGATGGTTGTGGAGCGGCCCATGAGCGCGCGAGGTGCCCATTCAGGAAAACCGAGTGCTACACCTGCGGCCATCGGGGGCACATCGCCAGGGCGTGCAGGAAGAGGAAAGAGGGCCGGAGGCATTCACAAGACCGTTCGACCAGACCGGACCGTCCAGCGAGGTCCAAAGATGGCGCCCGGACCACGAGGAAGCAGGACGGCGTGGGCCGCATCTCGGACGACAGCGAGGACGACGCTCCCGTGTTCAGCGTGTCCGCGGGACAGCCCCATTATTTCGTTGAGGTACTAGTACAAGGGGCCCCTATTAGGATGGAAATTGACTCGGGGTCCTCCTATTCTATAATTCCCCAGAGAGAGTTCTTGAAAATCGACCCCCAAGTGCGGCCCAAACTTAAAACGTTGAGGTCCACGCTACGAGACGTACAGGGGAACAACATTCCAGTGTTGGGGGTCGGGAAATTTCGGGTCCATTTTAAGAGACATTCTGCGGAACTTCCCCTAGTTGTCCTCAAAGGGGGAAGTTGTAGCCTCCTAGGGACACAGTGGTTTCAGCCTTTAGGTTTGTTCATAGGGGGGGTGCATGCCGTGGGGGTAGATTCAATACAAGCGGTATTGGACGCGCACCCCGCCGTTTTTAAAAAAGGACTGGGAAAGTTCAAGGGACCCCCCGTAGCCTTCGACCTAGACCCGGAGGTCCGCCCGATAAGACTCAAACCGCGCAGGGTACCGTTCGCACTAAAGGACAAAATAGAGGCGGAACTGGACAAGCTGGTGGGCCAGGGGATTCTTGTGCCTGTTGATTCCGCGGAGTGGGAAACTCCAATTGTAACAGCGCTAAAGGCTAACGGGGAGGTGCGCATTTGTGCTGATTATAAGTGTACAATTAACAAGGCGATCCGCCCCAATGCATACCCGGTGCCGGTGGTCAGCCACCTTCTGGCCAGGCTGAATGGGGGAAAGTGTTTCGCTAAACTCGATTTAGCACAAGCCTATCAGCAACTCCCTGTAACGCCTGCCACGGCAGCGGCACAAACAATAGTCACACATAAAGGGGCGTTCCAGGTGTCGCGTTTACAGTTCGGCGTGAACTCGGCACCCGGCCTTTTTCAGTCGCTTGTGGAACGCCTCCTGAAGGGGCTGGAGGGGGTGTTGCCTTATTTTGATGACGTGTTGATTACAGGGGGGAGTGAGGCCGAACTGGCAAAGAGATTGGATAAAGTACTGACTGTGTTCGAGAAAGCGGGGCTGCGACTGAGAAAAGACAAATGCGTTTTTTTCGAAACAGAGGTTGAGTTTTTGGGGTTCAGAGTCACACCCGAGGGAATTAAGCCGTCCAAATCCAAAGTAGCCGCCATCAAGAAGGCTCCTCGCCCCACATCCAAAACCGAGCTACAGTCATTCCTGGGGCTCCTCAATTTTTACCACACCTTCCTTCCACGGAAGGCGTTGGTGGCCGAACCGCTCCATCGGTTGCTAAAAAAAGAGGAAACATGGGTGTGGGGTGACGAGCAAGAGAGGGCGTTCAAAGAGTTGAAGCAACTCCTAACATCCGAGGCAATCCTAACGCATTTCGATCCCAAACGGCCAGTGGTTTTAGTCTGTGACGCATCCCCGGTGGGGGTGGGGGCGGTGCTTTGCCACGTGTTGGACGACGGAAGAGAGGCCCCGATAGCGTTTTATTCAAGGTCCCTGTCCCAAGCAGAGCGGAATTACGCACAGACCGACAGGGAGGCATTAGCGATAGTAGCGGGAACCAAAAAATTTCACGATTTTCTGTATGGTCGCCCGTTCAAAATCGTGACCGATCACAAGCCCCTGTTAGGAATTTTCACTGCAAATAAGCCCACGCCACAGATCCTGTCCCCGAGGATGCTGCGGTGGGCTATCTTTCTCAACGCATACCAACATGAGTTGGAATACCGGCCTGGGAAGGAGATCAGCCATGCAGACGCACTCTCAAGGTCTCCTTTGCCCTTGTCGGGCGACCAAAAGGCACGGGTAGAGAGAGACCACCAGGTATTGCTAATAGAGGTCTTAGATTCACCCCCAATAGTACCAGCCGACATTGCCAGGGCGACAGGCAAGGATAGAACGCTGGAGAAAGTTAGCTCATGGGTACAGAAGGGGTGGCCGGCGTCATCCCCAGGTACGGAATTCGACCCATTTTTTAGGAAAAAGATAGAGTTGTCCCTAGAGAGGGGGTGCCTTTTGTGGGGCCAACGGGTGGTGGTCCCTACGTCCCTACGACCGAGGGTGCTCAGACTGCTGCACGTCAGCCACCCGGGCATCGTCCGTTCCAAGGCGCTGGCCCGGAGCTACTTCTGGTGGCCACAGCTGGACGCAGACATAGAGCACATGGTTGGCACTTGCGAGGCTTGCCAGGGCTCCCGACCGGAGGCGGCCCGTCTCCCGCATAGGGAATGGGACGCAGCACGGGGGCCATGGTCCAGAGTGCACGTAGATTTCGCTGGCCCGTTCCGAGGAACCATTTTCCTCTTGGTGGTGGATGCGTTCTCCAAGTGGCTGGAGGTTATCCCAGTAAAGAGCACGTCCTCCGCCACTACAATTAGCCAGCTAAGGAGAGTCTTTTCCACGTTCGGTTTACCCGACACTCTGGTCAGCGATAACGCTAGTTGTTTCACGTCCACTGAGTTCAGGGCATTCATGGAGGCAAACGCCATTCGGCATGTCACATCCGCGCCGTTTCACCCGGCCACGAATGGCCAAGTGGAACGGCTGGTGCGTACAACAAAGGATGCGCTGCGGCGCATGGGCCCGGGGGACCTAAATCACCAAGTATGCCAGTTTTTATTAGCGTATAGGGTGACCCCCTTAGCATCTGGTTACTCGCCGGCAGAGCTGCTGATGCGGCGGAAACTGACCACGATCCTGTCCAGGTTAGACCCGACGAGGGTCGAGGACAAAGGGAAGAACATAGGGTTAGCGGTCTCGAAAGGTTTCGCCGTCGGCGATCCCGTACACTGCAGGAACTACGCCAACGCTGGTCCAGCCTGGGTACCAGGGACGGTTATGGAACAGACGGGACCAGTATCTTACCGGGTAGAGACTAACACCGGTCTCCTCTGGAGGAGGCACGCGGACCAACTTAGGCATCGAGTGAGTGAGGGGCCGGTCAGTGGGGCTCAGCTACAGAATTCAGCGTTAGGGTCCTCCCCCACCCGTTTAGCCCAAGGGGGAGACAACGACGGACAACTGTCCCAAACAAGGGGGGAAAGCAGCGGCGGCCCCGACTCATATCCTTTGGATACGCCAGCTCTATCAGAGCCTGGGGAAGGGGGAGAGGAGTTTGCGACCACTGTCCCCGAATTTGGGGGAGAGGAGTTTGCGACCGCTGTCCCCGAACTTGATTCCGATTTTGATTTTGCGAGCCGGGGGGTTTTTTGGGAGTGTTCCCCCACCCATCCAAGCGAGAAGAGGGGTTTTTCGTTAGCCCCCAGTGCCCCCGGTCCTTCCCAAATAAAGCACACACCTCCCAACAACGCCGCAGAGCCGCGGCAAGTCACTAACAAGTCTCCCTCTCCAATTACAGGACAGGAAACCAGGGGACAAAGAGAAGGTAGCAAACCAGGGGAAAGGCAGCCCGCATCGAGACCCCAGCGTGTTCGAAATAAGCCATCTTGGCTGAGAGACTTCGTCTCATCCTAGGGGGGAGGAGTGTTGAGTTCGAGACTTCGTCTCATCCTAGGGGGGAGGAGTGTTGTGTTCAATGGTGTAACCTCCTACAGGGGATAACAATGTATCTTAACCAATGTAACCTTGCCTACGGGTAACAATGTAACCTTCAGTTGTATCACTATAGACCCTGTAATAGGACGCGAGCTAATGACCACCAGCTGGCAGCAGCGAGCGTCCAAGCTCTCTTGGTCCAAACTCATCAAAGAGCCACAGCGCGGGAAGTTTCCCGCCACCACCTACACCTGGACAAGAAGGGCGTGACCAGCAATGACGTCACGCAGACAGTAGCCAATGGGCTATCGTGGAACCACGTTCAAATGTATTACTACTGTATATAAAGAGCTATTGATCCGCCATTACCTCATGTTCCCTCTGTCCACCATGCAATAAACCTGAGTTAACCCAGCCCGAGGCTGTGTCCTGTGTCTTAGTTCTCATACACTAAAGTTTCCAAAGCCAAATAAGGATTTTAACTTAGATCTCCTGAGTCTACTACCAGCTTTGTATCTGTTACATCACACGGTCTAAATAAGATCTTAGTTTTGGAAATTGTCACAATTGCACACCAAGTTACACAAGAAGGAACTGCAATACTTGTGGTAGACTCTTCCATGATCTTTCTATGTTTAACTTCAAAAAATAGCAATGAAGGACCTGACATGCGTTTATGACAATGGTAACAGAATAGGGAAAGGTCAATCTGATCACTGAGCTGTGAACGATTCACCAGGGTGCCACCTTGACAGGAACTGGACTTGATGATCCTTTCTAGCCCTGCAGTTTTAAGATATATATTTTATCTTGCCATAAATTGTCTCCCAATCTTTATTTTGTCACCATACCATAAAAGGTAAAGGTCTCCTTTGCTTGAAAGCCAGTCATGTCCAACTGTAGGGGTGTGTGTGTTCATCTCCCTTTACAGCCAAAGAACTAGCACTGTTTGTGTCTGCAAACATTTCCATGGCCACATGACAGGCATGACTAGATGCCAAAGCGCATGGAATGCTGTTACCTTTCCCGCTGAAGCTGTACTTATCTTCTTGCACATGTCTCCATGAGCTCAAGACTCCACTTTCTTTATTTTTCTACTGACTGTAAACTAGAAATGATAACTGTAAGTAAAGACCTTTTTTTTCTTTAAATGCATCTAGACTGATTTTTACCACACAAAGTGCCAACTTATATGGGGAAAAACAGAGAGGTCACCTGAGCTGATCTCTCCAAAAAATTTCTCTGTGCAACTTACTGTTGGTTGTTTTTCCTGCCTCATGCTCTGCTAACTTGAGGAATAACCAAAGCTCCCCAATACTTGTAAAGCAGTTTCTTATCTTTATGTGCAAAGGCAAATAATCGAGGATTTACACCTATATTTGGGAGCCTCTAGGGTAGTGATGATGAACCTTTTAAAGACTAAGTACCCAAACTGCAACCATGCAGGGGGAGGGAGGAAGTCCATTGGGCTGCTGGGCAGAGGGAGCAAACTCTGTGCTGGGGCTCACATGGGTGCTCACAGAGAGGGCTCCATGTGCCAAACATACCTGTCAACTATCCCATTTTCCCGGGGAAACCCCTTATTTTTACCTCTCTTCCCGCCCCCTCCCATTTTATTAATTTCCCCGTATTTTCCCTTATATTTTAAAAAATATCCTGACCAGAGCCCTCACAGGCGAAGCTGCAGTATGTCTTTCCTGCCACCAGAGGCCGCAGTGTGAAAGGAGAGAAGCTTTTTGCTTGTGAAAGGAGAAAAAGGAGGTGGTGGGAGGGGCCTTCTGCAGTTTCCCAGCCACATGGTCAATGGAGGCTTCGCTTCGTTTTTGCTGCTGAGCTGGTCGCAGCCACCATGGGATGCATGAGTGATATTTCATATATGCAGGGGCAAATCAGCTCTTGGTCTCTCACTCTCATGGTTTATTGAGCTGTTTCTGCTCTCCTTCCTGGTTGGAGGATTTCATTGCTTGATCACTATATAAGAGAGAGGGGGGGTTTCATTTCTGTTCTAGAATTAACTTGGGAGGGGTAGGGGTGGGGGATGGTGCTTGATCACTATATGAGAGAGAGGGGTTTTTTGTTTCTGTTCTAGAGTTAATTTGGGAGAGGGGGAGTTTGCTTGATCACTTTATGAGAGAGGGGGGTTCGTTTCTGTTCTAGAATTAACTTGGGAGGGGTGGGGGATGGTGCTTGATCACTATAGGAGCGAGAGAGAGAAATGGGGGTGGTGGTGGGGGTGGTTCGTTTCTGTTCTAGAGTTAACTGCTTACAAGCAGTTTGTAACCCTAGGGGGCTGGTTTACTATTCTGCACTTTCTTTGCTTCCCAGGAAAAATATTAATTAAAAATGAGTACGGTAAAGGTAAAGGTTTCCCTTGCTCGAAAGCCAGTCATATCTGACTCTAGGGTTCAGTGCTCATCTCTGTTTCAAAGCCGAAGAGCCAGCGTTGTCTGCGTCTGCAGACATTTCCGTGGTCATGTGGCAGGCATGACTAGACACCAGAGCGCACGGAATGCTGTTGCCTTCCCACCAAAGTGGTCCCTATTTATCTACTTGCAATTTCTTGTTTTCAACTGCTAGGATGGCAGGAGCTGGGACAAAGACGGGAGCTCATTCCATCCTGCAGTACTCAGGCCAATATGGTAATGGGGACAACAGGAAGTAAGTGAAATCAGCAGAAATCAGCCCTTCCACCAGCTGTATCTTCACGCTGGACTCTTTTTCACAAACTGAGATACAGTACGCTTTTTATTTGCAAAAGGTAAGTGAAAGGTACAGTGGTACCTTGGATAAAGTCCTATTTGGATAAAGCCGTGGTTTTCATGCACACGTGATGCAACGCATAAAGTCCAAAACTGCTAAAAAAATGGACGTTATCCGAGGTATTTGGTAGAGGAACCTCGGATAAAGTCCATTTTTGGATGTTATCCAATGCATTGCCCATTTGATTCGGATAAAGTCCAAATTCGAATAAAGTTCAAACTTGTGGAACAGAGTTTGGACTTTATCCAAGGTTCTACTGTATAAGATTCCTATCTCCCTTTTTGTCTGGTCACCCTAGAATGAAATGGAGAAAATCAATGGAACTAGCTGGGCATGATGTGAAGACAAAGAGAAAACATTAGCTATAATGTTCCCTCTTCAGGTTTTAGTTAGACGTTCAGTGATTCACTGTGTCTTAAATAAACACATTTAGTCTCTATTACTTACTTCTCAAAGTGCAGCTCTTGAATGCAACATTATTCTTCCCATTAATTTCAAACTACAGGTATTCTGTACAGAATGGCAGAACATTTGAGGACTGCCAAAGATGGCACATCCTTTTCCTTTCTATTCCCAGTTTCAGTTAAATTTGAGATCTCATGAAAAATGTTGTGGATCAATTTATACTTCATTCTCTACTGAAACATTTTCCCCACTCTTAAAGCCAATGGGGAACATATTTTCAAATGTAAAGTGTCCCATTTAGCATAAGAATCTAAACTCCACTTACATCCTTTTATTTCAGGTTCAGTATTTGGAGCATATTCTTAAAAGTTATCTCCAAAAGAGTTATAAAATTGGACTGGTATCTCAGATTCCTCCTGAAAGGGGTATGGAAGGGAGCCATTAATTGAAGGGATGTTTTCCTTCTTCTACAAAGCAGTTTAAAGTTTGGTTTTATAGAGGGATCTTCCATTGGTGGGGGGGAGAGAAATTTATACTGCATGTAAATTCTTTTCTTGTTTTATCGACAGAGTGACAAGCTTAAACACCATTGAGAGGACCCCTTTGCTGCACATCATGGGTAGCAGAGTAGCATTCAGCAGATACAAAGGGTGAAGTAGTGAAATTCAGCTCTTTATGAGTGAGGTTTGAACACAGTTTGGATGGGGCAAAACTCGGACTTATATACACTATAAACAGTAACAGTAACAATAATACAACAAGCTCATTGGCTAACAGAGTGTGCACATTTTTGATCCACTTATTTGCATAAGAATAGATACATGAGAAAAGATACATTCCGCTCCTGTCTGAAAACACAGTTAACATACATGGATACTTTTGCGACAGCGCATGCTCAGAGCGACGGGTCTTTGCCTTGCCTCTCCCCCCACTGGTTGCTTTGGCTGATGGGACAGTGACGTGGAGATTGCTGATTGGTTGTTTCATATGAGTTAAGTAGATCTGTTGGTTGAAAGTAGTTATTGCAGGTTGGGATTTTGTTGAGGAAGGTTGTAGAAAATTTCACTGGCAATGTCAAGGAAGAGAGGACAGAGCGTTGGTTTGGGGGAGGGCTCTCTCCTTTCTAAAAAGAAAGCAAGGAAGGAGCTGGTCTCTGAATCATCCGATGAGGACATTTCAGAGGATTTGGCTCCTTTTGAGGAGAGAGTGAAATCTTTGGAGATGGACGTAGGGGAGGCAGTGGAGTTGTCACAGTCTTCCATTGCTGCTGACGGGGAGAAAGGAAAAAGGGCAAAGGCGAAGGACAGACTTGGTGTTATGAATTGAATGTATGTTGCAAGTTTCCCTTTAACAGAATGTAACCAGTCAGTGTATCCAATTGTATCTAATCAGAGACACATTGTAGCAAGCTGTATAAGGATGTGAGCTAAGTGGCCACAGGTGGCAGTAGCGAGCATCCAGCTCACATGGTACAGATTCCCCGAATACCTGAAGAGCGGGAAACCTTCCCGCCACATCAGACCTGGAGAAGATGGGCGTGACGATCTATGATGTCACGCAGACAGTAGCCAATGAGCTACTTCCCGGGATATTCAAATGTACAGTGTACTATAAATAGAGCTGTTTTGTCCGCCATTACCTCATGCGGGAAGCCTCAATGGCTGAAGGACTTCGTCCTCACCTAGGAGGGAGGGGAGTTATGTATTGAATGAATGTTGCAAGTTTCCCTTTAACAGAATGTAACCAGTCAATGTGTCCAATTGTATCTAATCAGAGACACATTGTAGCAAGCTGTATAAGGATGCGAGCTAAGTGGCCACAGGTGGCAGTAGCGAGCATCCAGCTCACGTGGTACAGATTCCCCGAATACCTGAAGAGCGGGAAACCTTCCCGCCACACCACACCTGGAGAAGATGGGCGTGACGATCTATGATGTCACGCGGACAGTAGCCAACGAGCTACTTCCCGGGATATTCAAATGTACAGTGTACTATAAATAGAGCTGTTTTGTCCGCCATTACCTCATGCGGGAAGCCTCAATGGCTGAAGGACTTCATCCTCACCTAGGAGGGAGGGGAGTTATGTATTGAATGAATGTTGCAAGTTTCCCTTTAACAGAATGTAACCAGTCAATGTATCCAATTGTATCTAATCAGAGACACATTGTAGCAAGCTGTATAAGGATGCGAGCTAAGTGGCCACAGGTGGCAGTAGCAAGCATCCAGCTCACATGGTACAGATTCCCCGAAAACCTGAAGAGCAGGAAACCTTCCCGTCACACTACACATGGAGAAGATGGGCGTGACGATCTATGACGTCACGCGGACAGTAGCCAATGAGCTATTACCCAGGATATTCAAATGTACAGTGTACTATAAATAGAGCTGTTTTGTCCGCCATTACCTCATGTTCACTCTGACCATCATGCAATAAAGTTGTGTTTAGCCCTACTGCGGCTCCTTGTCTTCCTTGCAAGACACCAAACTTTCTGAAATAGAAGCCAGGATTGCCTTTTTGGAGAGTCAAAGATCGGTCATACCCTCGTCTCAAATGGAGGTGGAGCCGGCTGGCTCATCTCTGGCACCCACTGTGCCCGTGGTCGAGGGGTTGGTTGCTGGGTCTGGAAGGGTTCTTTCTGAAGGGGAAGTAGGGGGCAATGGCTCTCAAGAGTGTGGGGTAGAGGAGGATTTGTCCGGGGGAGCGGAGCACTTGTTTGCCGAACCGGGGCCTAGTGGTGCGGCCCAGGGGCCTAGTCAGGCTGGTTCGATGGGGGTTGCTGGTGCTTCAAGCTGGGGTGAGTATGGTCTGCTCTCGGGGGTATCAGGTTCTCACCCTCCATTTGTATGGCCTTGGGGGTTTGGTTTTCCCTCGGGTTTTCCATTCCCTGGGGTCCCTTCTCAACATTCTGGGGTGCCTGGCATGGGGTCGGTATTCCCTTGGTGGGGAGCAGGGGGTTTTCAGGAGTTAGAGGTGGATGGCAGGAAAAGTTTGCCTCCTGGGGACTCTTGTGTTAGCAGGGTTTTGAATGTTGAAACAGGAGTAGGTCTGCCGGAGAGGCAGGGGGGAGTGATCACTGGGGCTTCGGTGCCTGCAAAGTCCGGTGAGACGGGTAGGGTGGTTAGTGAAAGGGTCTTGGAAGTAAATTCGATAGGGGATCGGCCTCAGTCACAGGTGGAAGGTGCCAATATGGCGGCAGTAGGCCCCTCTCAAGGAACTAGGCCTCCTCAAACGGTTGGTAGTGGGGAGGAGATTTCTTCAAGCGGGAAAGAAGCAGAGGCTTGGTCTTCGGGAAACGTGTCATTGGGGGTGGGCATGGCTTCGTCAGAGAAGCGGCCTCTGGTTTACAGGGGCCCACCTCTTTTTGGGGAATATCTTTCAAAAGCCACGAGAGAGAAAATTTTAAAAGGGGAGTTTGTGGACATGTTTTCCCTTTTGAACAGGGAAGTAGAGGTTAAAGAGCTTGAAAACATGGATGAGAAGGAGAAGGATTTGATTAAGAGGAAGAAGCCTTTACGAAATTGGGGTAGTTGGTTGCCCGCATATTTGATTTACATGGGAGTAATAATTGTGGAGGAGCTGCACAGGGCTTTGCCTATGCTGAAATATTTGGATTTCATTTACAGGGCTTATACGGATTTTGCGGGTGTGTCATGGTTACGTTATGATGAATTTTTCTGTGGGAAGTGGGAGCATCAAAGGGATATCAAATGGGAGGAGCCACATTCTTTGTTGTGGCTACAGTACATGACTCCTGCTAGGCCGCTGTCGGGGGATAGGCGTGACAGTGGGCACTTGGTGTTAAGAAGCAGTTCAAATTTTGCCCCTCGCCAAGGCGGGGGGCAGTCGGTTCAATCCCGATTGGTCTGCTGGGAATATAACTCACATGGGTATTGTTCCAGAAAACCATGTAAATATAAGCATGGCTGTTCAGGGTGTGGGGGGGGGGGGGCATCCAAGTGGCTCTTGCCCAAAAGGAGGCAGGTCAGGACAATTCAGGTCAGCACAGACAAGGGGGTTCCACCTCTCTTGACAATAAAGGGGCCCAGCCCTATTAACATTGCTGCTTTGAAGAACTGGCTTGCAGTGTATCCTAGAGGGTTTTTGTATGGTTTCAAGATTCTGGTAATGGGCACTGTAGGGCCATCTGCAGTCAAGAATCTGAGTTCAGTTAAGGGCAATGAGGACAAGGTTAGAGAGAAATTGAGTAAAGAAATTAAGATGGCCCCTTGTTGGCCCCTTTTCCCAAAAGCCTATTCCCAATCTACACCTTTCCCCTCTGGGTTGTGTACCCAAAAAATCAGGGGGGGGGGAATATAGGCTTATTCATCATTTGTCTCATCCGATGGGGGGTTCAGTGAATGATGGTATTCTGGATGAATTATGCTCAGTAAAGTACGCTTCTTTGGATTCTGCAGTGGCCATGGTAAGGCGGTGCAGAAAGGGGGCTTTTATGGCAAAATGTGACATCAAGGGTACTTTTCAGCTTTTATCTACTCATCCTGATGATTTTTACTTGTTGGGGTTTTGCTTTGAGGGTGGGTTTTATGTGGACAGAGCTTTACTTATGGGGTGTTCAATTTCTTGTTCTCTTTTTGAGTGTTTCAGCATGTTCATTCAGTGGGTCTTTAGTCACAAGTCTGGGTCTAAGGCCATTACTCATTACCTGGATGATTTTCTCTTGTGCTCGGGGGATGGCCTGGATTCTTGGAAGTATATGTTAAAAAAATTTCAAGAAACTTGTGAGGAGCTGGGCGTTCCGTTAGCGCATGAAAAAACTGAAGGTCCGGCTCAAAGTTTAGTATTTTTGGGTATCAAGTTGTATGCAGAGAGGCAGCTTTCTAGGCTTCCGGAGGAAAAGCTGCAGGACATGTTAGAGAGGGTTAGGGTCATGAGGGGTAAGAAAGAAGTGTCCCTTTTAGAACTTCAAGTTTTGGTGGGGCATTTAAATTTTGCTTGTGGCCCCGGACAGACCCTTTTTACATAGGCTTTGTGATGCGGTGATGGGCTTGCGTAAGCCTCATCATAGGAAGTGTATGTCTTGGGACATCAAGGCGGATTTGGAAGTGTGGGAGGATTTCCTGCTTCAGTTCAATGGAATTTCATTTTGGAAGGATAAGCTGCTTCTGCGCTCAGATTTTCAAGTTCACACTGATGCAGCTGGAGCGTTGGGCTTTGACATTTATTTCGGGGGGGGGGGGGAATGGTGTTGTGGCAAGTGGCCGCCCAGTTGGGAGGTGAGGGGTGTGACCAGGGACCTCACCTTTTTGGAGCATTTTCCAATAGTAGGTGCTTTGTGGATTTGGGCAGAGAGGTGGAGGGACAGGACTGTCATTTTCTGGTGCGATAATCAAGCGGTAGTTCTGGTTCTTAATAAGCTTTCTTCCAAATCCAGAAGGGTGATGCACTTGATGAGGGCCTTCACAAAAAAGTGCTTGCTGGATAATGTTTTGTTCATTGCCAAGCACATTCCTGGGGTGAATTAATGAGGTGGTGGATGCTTTATCCCAACAGCAATTGGACAGATTCAAGCAGTTGGCTCCAGAGGCCCGGCAGGTTCCTGTGCAGTTTCCAGCAGAGGTCTGGGCTCTTGAAGAGCTCGAATAGAGGATGCTATCAGACTATCCATAGTGAGGAGCACGAGAAAGTCTTATGCAGCTGCTTGCCATGAGTTTGTGGATTTCAGAAAGGCTGCAGGTTTGGATGAGAGTTGGCCCAATTTAAGTGGAGCATTTGTTACAGTTTTGTGTTTTTCTGCATGGGAAGGGCTTAGTAGCTAGAACCATTAAAGTACAACTGGCGGCACTAGCTTTTTTGTCCAAGTCGCAGGGTTTGGAGGATAAGACGGGGGATTTTCGTATGAGGAAAGCGTTAGACTGCTGGGCTAAGGAAGCAGGGGGAGGAAGGGACAGTCGTACACCTTTCTCTCCAGGCATTTTAGTAAAATTGCCTCAGGCTTGGGATGTGGTTTGTAATGATGGATATGAAGTGGCTCTTTTTCAGGCAGCTTCTTTGCTAGCCTTTTTCAGTGCCCTTCATATTAGTGAATTAGTGGCAGAGTCCAAAAATGATAGGTCAAACAGGGCCCTGCTGCTGGAGGATATGGTGGTGTCGGCAGAGCATGTGTTCATTTTCATAAGGTGTTCTAAGACGGATCAAACAGGGGAAGGGAAATGGTTGGTTCTAGGTCCATGCCAAATTGGGAAGATTTGCCCAGTAAGGGCTGTTTCTTTGTACCTACAGCTTTTAGGCAAGGAGGGAGGGAAGTTGTTAGTGCACATAAACAGGGAGCCGTTGACAAAATTTCAATTTTGGTCTGTCACTCAGAGAGCGTTGGAGAAAGCCAGGGTAGTAGGTTGGCGCTTTGTGTCACATTCTTTTAGGATTGGGGCAGATTCTACGGTGGCTGCTTTGGGCTACAAGGAGGTGATTAAGAAGGTGGGGAGGTGGACATCCAACAAATTTAGGTCATATGTGAGGGAGCTTCCTAAGGTGTATTAGGGATCAGTTGTTGTTTTAAGTTTTGTTTTACAGGTTCACAGATGCCGATACAGGAGACGATTTGGATTGTTGGTGACGAAATCGCTTAAGGGGCGGAAGGATAGGCGGCCCAGTCGGGCTTAGGTCATCACCTTGGGTTTTACAAGTTTAATGTTTATTGGGAAGCAAGGGCCGGTAAAGGTTTTGGAAGGGTGGAGGAAGATTTGGGGACCTTAGGTCTCTTTGGGGCGCCCTCGTTGATGCTTTTTCACTTGGGTCAGAATGATTTGAATGTGATGGGGGAAGACCAGATCATTAATATGGTGGGCCAGGTCGTCGATCAACTGAGGATGGCCTGGCCCAATGTTTTTTGTATGTTCTCAGAGATTCTGCCACTGTTGGTGTCGTCGGAGGAGATTGGCAGACAGGACGCCAGGATGGCCGCCATTAAGGGTGCTCGGCTCGTTGTCAATGTGCGGATCGCCAACCTCTTCTTGACCAAAGGGTGGATGGTGGTCTCACAACCAGGAATTCATAGGTTTAACCCATCCATGTTTTTCAGAGACGGGAGGAGGCTTAGCCGCAAGGGGAAGGAGCTGTTTGCGAGGAATCTTTGCAGGGGCATTAGGTCTTGGGTTGATGGGAGGGGCCTCAGGCCGCTTCGTGTCCCTCGGGCCATGGCGGAGGGTACGGAGGGAGAAGGGAGAAGGATTCATCTTATTTTGGCAGGGTATATAGGTCCCACCCCAGATGGGGCATGGCCTAGTTGGGCTCCTCCCTAAAATTTTTAGGCTCTCCCTCTGTGCCTCAATTGCCCCTGCGTAGGGCCTGTTACTTTATGACATAAATAAAGTGACCTTTTTCTCCAAGTTGTCCGGTCTTTTGTGGGGGGGCAGGGATGGCGAGGCAAGGGATCTTTCACAACAGCGCATGCTCAGAGCGAGGGGTCTTTGACCTGCCTCTCCCCCCCCCCCTCGTTGCTTTGGATGATGGGACAGTGACGTGGAGATTGCTGATTGGTTGTTTCATATGAGTTAAGTAGATCTGTTGGTTGAAAGTAGTCATTGCAGGTTGGGATTTTGTCGCCCTCCCACCCACCCTGAACATCGAAGGAGGCTTCGGCTGGTCGTGAACTTTGTTCAGGCCAGGTAGGAATTTTGGGGATTCGTGATTGGCTTGTCGGATCCTTTTTTTGCCTACCTGTCGTCAATTAGTACGGGCTATAATGTGGCACAAGTTTTGTATGGTTTGGCGGAGATTAGGGAGGGAGAAGGGAGAGGGGGTAGGGGGAGGAGCAGGATTTGGCAGGGTATATAGGTCCCACCCCAGATGGGGCATGGCCTAGTTGGGCTCCTCCCTAAAAAATTTGGGCTCTCTCTCCGTGCCTCGATTGCCCCTGAGTAGGGCCTGTTACTTTATGACGTAAATAAAGTGACCTTTTTCTCCAAGTCGTTGTCCGGTCTTTTGTGGGGGGCAGGGATGGCGAGGCAAAACAGGCATGTTTGAGCTTCAAACAGAGGGAAGCCAGTATAGTCTTTCAAGGTCTTAAAGTGATGTCAAACAAACAAATTGAGACAAATAATACTCCTCCACAGAGGACAGGAGGAAAAACAGAAACAGTCTCACCAAAACATGGGGCTTCTGCAAATAGTACTCGTACTGTAGAGATTCCAAAGAGCAACAAATACTTCTTGCAGTCGTTACAGTCCACAAAATAGGCAAGTAGAAGAAAGCAGTCGAGGTATGCTCAGTGGCTATAAAGAAGCCAACAATTCCAGCAGTCCAGCATCAGTAGGAGAATCAGTAGTAAGCTTTTAAGTAGTTAGAAGGTTGCAGCAGTAAGCAGAGCAGTAAGCATGCAATCAGTAATCAGTAAAGCAGTACTAGTTGACTTTCCTTAGAGCCATAAATACAGGTGCTGTAGAACAGTCTAGACAATGAATAATACCTGTGTAATTTCCAAGCTAACTCTTAAAGCTACAGGCACACTACACGTCTTGCAAACTACTGTGGGATGTCTAAGACATACTAACAACCATCTCTTATATGCTCACTATTAGTGGGCTAAATACAATCAATAGACCTATCTAGAGTAGACACACTGAAACATATGACTTGACTCATCAAACTCCCATTGATCCAGTCAAGTTGTTCCGACTGAGATTAATCACTAGATTTACCCATTTCCCCATCTGGTTTTGCAGGAATGGGTGAACAAATAGTTATCTCATTTCATTTAAACGAACCATGTTTCATAATACATATACTGTATGGCTTAGGTCCAAACACCACCATATTTAGAACATACTTTCATGAAACAATGAACACTTAGGTAAAGGTCACCCTTGCTCAAAAGCCAGTCCTATCCGACTCTAGAGTTCAGTGTTCATCTCTGTTTACAGCCCAAGAGCTAGCACTGTATGTGTCTGCAGACATTTCCATGGACACATGGCAGGCATGCCTCAATGCCAGAGTACATGGAACGCTGTTTACCTTCCCACAGAAGTGGTCCCTATTTATCTACTTGCAATTTCTTGCTTTTGAACTGCTAAAAGTCTGGCCAGGTTATGCTGCCAAGTGACTCAACGCCGAGTGACCTGCAGTGGTTAAGTAACCTGACAACCCTGAGGACTAGATCCCTTGGTGACATCCATCATGATGGAGGGCCTGTAACTTCATCAATAGTGGTCTGCGGCTGTTGTGTTTCAATACTATGCATTGTGTTTTTCCATACTGTGCCTTTAAACCATACATCAATGTAACCCGCTCCAATCAGGACGCGAGCTAATGTCCACCTGGTGGCAATAGCAAGCGCCCAGCTGTCAGGTCATAAATTACCAAAGAACGACAGCGCGGGAAGATTCCCGCCACTACCTCACCTGGACAAGAAGGGCGTGACCAAGAATGATGTCACGCCAATGGTAGCCAATGGGCTGTCGTGGAGCCACATTCAAATGTATAACCACCGTATATATTGAGCTGCTCATCCGCCATTACCTCATGTTCCCTCTGACCACTCATGCAATAAAGATGTGTTAAGCCAATCCTTCGGCTGTCCCTTTGTCTTGGTCTTCATACACTAAACTGGCGACGAGGATGGGATATGGCTTCCCACGAGACCAAGACACATGCCGGTTTCGATATCAACAAGCCGGAAGACTGGGAGCTCTTTGAAATGGACTTCCAGGATACGCTGGTGGTGTCCGACATTACAGATGAGGGGAAGAAGAGAGCCATCCTCACTCGGATGCTGGGAAACGCCGCCAAGCGAGTTTTGGTGGACCTGGTATCACCGAAGAAAGTGAGCGAGCTGACGGCCAAACAGCTTCTTAAGGTGATGCGAGACCATTTCCAGCCCACGGTCTCGATGTTTTCGGCTCGAGACGCATTCTGGAAGAGAGTTCAAGCGCCCGGTGAATCCATCGCCGCCTTCGCAGCGGCCCTGAGATTGGCCGCCGGCCCATGCAAGTGGGAAAACCTCAAAATCACCCTCAGGGACCGTTTGCTGTGCGGCCTGTGGGATGAAGAGGTTCAACGGAAACTGATGAACCAAGAGCCGCCGCCGACACTACGCGAGGTCGTGAAGGCGGCCCAGGCTGCGGAGGCCACGAGGGCCGGAGTTAAGGGGTTCAGAGCGAGACCCCCGCAGCCCGACAAGGCCGCGGCCTCGGTGCAGGCAGCCAGGCGCACGCCGAAGTCTTCCACGGAGAGTAGCGATGATGAGGACGTCCGGAAGGTGCGGAAGGACGGCCGACGCTGCGACGGCTGTGGAGCAACCCATGACCGCATCAAGTGCCCGTTCCGGAAGGCCGAGTGCCACAACTGCGGACGCCGGGGTCACATTGCCAAGGTCTGCAGACAACGGCATAGAGACCAGAAAAACCCATCGGACCGGCCGCCGAAGACCAAGGAGGGCACCCGGCCCGCGAGGAAGCAGGACGGCGTGGGCCGCATCTCCGACGACAGCGGCGACGAGACCCCCGTGTACAGCGTGTCCTTGGGACACCCACGTTATTTTGTTGAGGTACTGGTGCAAGGGGCCCCTGTTAGGATGGAGATAGACTCGGGTTCTTCATACTCAATTATGTCCCAGCGGGAGTTTTTGGGAATTTCTCCCCACGTGCGCCCTAAGCTCAAAGCGTTGAGGTCCACGCTGCGGGACGTGCAGGGAAATAGCATTCCAGTTTTGGGGGTTGGAAGTTTCAAGGTCCAATACAAGCAACACGCCGCGGAACTGCCCCTGGTTGTTCTCAAAGGGGGAAGTTGCAGCCTCCTCGGGACTCAATGGTTTAAGCCCCTGGGTTTGTTCATTGGGGGGGTGCATGCCGTCGGGACTGACCCAATACAGGAGGTGTGTGACGCGCACCCCGAAGTTTTCAAGAAAGGACTTGGAAAGTTCAAGGGACCCCCAGTAGCGTTCGACCTGGACCCGGAGATCCGCCCTATCAGACTCAAGCCACGCAGAGTGCCTTTCGCACTAAAAGACAAGATAGAGGCGGAACTGGACAAATTGGTGGGCCAGGGGATTCTTGTTCCTGTTGATTCCGCGGAGTGGGAAACTCCGATTGTAACTGCGCTAAAGGCCAACGGGGAGGTTCGCATTTGCGCTGATTATAAGTGCACCATCAATAAGGCGATCCGCCCAAATGCGTATCCGGTGCCGGTAGTCAGCCATCTGTTGGCCAGGTTACACGGGGGAAAGCGTTTCGCCAAACTTGACCTTGCGCAAGCCTATCAGCAACTCTCTGTAACCCCAGCTGCGGCTGCTGCGCAAACGATAGTCACTCATAAGGGGGCGTTCCAGGTGACGCGCCTACAGTTCGGCGTGAACTCGGCGCCGGGTATTTTCCAGTCGCTCGTGGAACGCCTCTTAAAGGGTCTGGAGGGGGTCTTGCCATACTTTGATGACGTGTTGATAACGGGGGGAAGCGAGGAGGAGCTGGCTGAAAGGCTGGACAAAGTGCTGGCGGTGTTCGAAAAGGCGGGGTTGAGGTTGCGGCGAGACAAATGCGTTTTCTTCGCCAAAGAGGTTGAGTTCTTAGGTTTCCGGGTAACCCCCGAGGGGATCAAACCCTCCAAATCAAAGGTAGCCGCCATTCGAAATGCCCCTCGCCCCACCTCTAGGCCCGAATTGCAGTCGTTCCTAGGGCTCTTAAACTTTTACCACTCCTTCCTGCCGCGGAAGGCATCAGTGGCAGAGCCACTGCACAAGCTACTTAAGAAAGACGAGGCGTGGAAGTGGGGCGAGAACCAAGAGAGGGCATTCGTTGAACTGAAGCAACTCCTAGCGTCTGACGCTATTCTAACCCATTTTGACCCCAAGAGACCGGTGGTTCTGATATGTGATGCGTCCCCAGTGGGGGTGGGGGCGGTGCTGTGCCACGTGCTGGAAAATGGGAGAGAAGCCCCAGTAGCATTCTACTCTAGATCCCTGTCCCAGGCAGAGTGGAATTACGCCCAAACAGACAGGGAGGCGCTCGCCATAATCGCGGGGACAAAAAAGTTCCACGATTTCCTCTATGGCCGCCCTTTCACCATTGTGACCGATCACAAGCCCCTGTTGGGCATCTTTACTGCAGACAAGCCCACTCCTCAGATCCTGTCCCCTAGGATGCTACGGTGGGCCATTTTCTTAAACGCGTACCAGCATGCGCTGGTCTACCGCCCGGGTAGAGAAATAAGCCATGCAGACGCCCTGTCGAGATCTCCTCTTCCCAATGTTAATAGCGTCGTGGCCGACGAAGAGCGAGACCGCCCAGTGCTCCTGATCGAAGTCCTAGATTCGCCCCCCATTGTGCCCGCTGATATCGCTAAGGCGACCGGCAAGGACAAGACACTTGCTCTCGTCAGCTCCTGGGTGCAGAAAGGGTGGCCTGCGTCCTCCCCGGCGGCCGAGTTCGCCCCGTTCTTCAGGAAGAGGCTAGAGTTGTCCCTAGAGAGGGGGTGTCTTCTGTGGGGCCAGCGGGTGGTGGTCCCCAATTCCCTGAGGTCTAGGGTACTCAAACTGCTGCACGTCAGCCACCCTGGGATTGTTCGCTCCAAGGCTCTGGCCAGGAGCTATTTTTGGTGGCCCCAATTAGATGCCGACATCGAGCACATGGTGGGCACTTGCGAGAAATGCCAATGCTCCCGGCCCGAAGAGACGCATCTGCCGCACAGGGAATGGGACGCGGCAAAGGGGCCATGGTCGCGGGTGCACGTTGATTTTGCGGGGCCATTTAGAGGGACACTTTTTCTCCTCGTGGTGGATGCTTACTCCAAGTGGTTGGAGGTAATCCCAGTTACAAGCACCTCGTCAGCAACGACGGTGAAGCATCTGCGGAGGGTCTTTAGCACGTTCGGTATACCCGACACCCTAATTAGCGATAACGCAAGTTGCTTCACGTCCGCTGAGTTCAGGGCGTTCATGGAGATCAACGCCATTCGGCACATCACCTCCGCCCCCTTCCACCCGGCAACAAACGGCCAGGTGGAGCGCCTCGTGCGCACCACTAAGGACGCGCTGAGGCGCATGGGTCCGGGGGATCTCAACCTTCAAGTGTGTCAGTTCCTGCTAGGATACAGGGTGACCCCCCTAGCTTCAGGGTACTCGCCCGCAGAGCTCTTAATGCGTAGGAAGCTGACAACGATCCTGACCAGGCTAGATCCGACGAGGGTGGAGGACACGGGGAGGAACATGGGGCTAGCGGCCACGAAGAGTTTCGCAGTGGGTGCCCCGGTGCATTGCAGGAACTACGCTAGCGCGGGGCCAGCCTGGGTCCCGGGCGTCGTCGTTGGGCAGACGGGTCCCGTGTCATATTGTGTGGAGACAAGTATGGGTCTACTCTGGCGGCGACACGCGGACCAGCTCCGGCGCCGGGTCCCAGACGGCCGCCCCGCGCATGGCGCGGCAGTGACTTCAACGTTAGGGTTCTCCCCCACCCGTTCAGCCCAAGGGGGAGGAGAGGGGGATCGGTGGTCCCCACCTAGGGGGGAGGGAAAGGAGTCCGAAGCGGTCCCCGTAGATATCCTGTGGAATCTTTCTAATGTAACCCCAGGGGATAATTCTGATTTTCAGTTACAAAACCGGGGGGGGGGTTCAGGAGTGGTTCCCCCACCCTTCCAAGCGAGAAGCGGGGATTTTCATTAGTCCCCAGTGCCCCCGGTTTTTCTGCCCCTTCCCCAACAGCCGCTGAGCCGCGGCGAGTCACTAACGAGTCTCCCTCTCCCATTGCAGGACAAGGAGCCGGGACAAGCCAGCCCACAACACGCCCAAAGCGCGTTTGCAATAAACCATCTTGGATGAGAGACTTCGTCTCATCCTAGGGGGGAGGAATGTTGTGTTTCAATACTATGCATTGTGTTTTTCCATACTGTGCCTTTAAACCATACATCAATGTAACCCGCTCCAATCAGGACGCGAGCTAATGTCCACCTGGTGGCAATAGCAAGCGCCCAGCTCTCAGGTCATAAATTACCAAAGAACGACAGCGCGTGAAGATTCCCGCCACTACCTCACCTGGACAAGAAGGGCGTGACCAAGAATGACGTCACGCCAACGGTAGCCAATAGGCTGTCGTGGAGCCACATTCAAATGTATAACCACCGTATATATTGAGCTGCTCATCCGCCATTACCTCATGTTCCCTCTGACCACTCATGCAATAAAGATGTGTTAAGCCAATCCTTCGGCTGTCCCTTTGTCTTGGTCTTCATACACTAAAGCGGCTGAGGAGGACTTTTTGTGCTCAGGAGCAGAAAGTGACTCACAGTACTGGATCAGTGGTACAGGTGTCATGCTGTGATGCAGAAGGCAGATGAAATTCCACGGCATTATATTTGCAGGACAGTCTTCATGGCTGAATGCCCTAATGATCGCCAATATTCAAAATCAATATGGCATGAGAAGAAGAACATTGGCAAGGACTGCGACAAAGACGGGAGTTCATTCCATCATGCAGTACTTGGGTCTCAAACTGCTTACCTGCCGACCTTCCAGTTATCAACTTCAGTGTTTTAACCACTTGAGCCACTGCAGTCTTTTCAAAGAACACTTAGGCACATGGTATTGATTCAAAGGTGTCAGAGCTGAATATGAACAAGCAAGTCTAATTAAGTCTAATTGTAATGCTGCTGATCACAGTAGTTGACACTAGTGTGGAGACTCTTCTACATATGAGCTGCATAGGCTCATGGGACTCCTGGCCCCTAACAAAGCTAACAGGTCAAAATAAAGTTCATCCATACAGTATATGTCTATTTTTTGTGTGTGCAGTGAGTTCTCACTGAAGTTTCCCCAAAGCCTGGATCTCTGTTTAGAAGGCCCCTATTTTATTTCTTTAAATAATGCAGAAAAGCCACACTTTGATTGGGGCATAATAAAAAGTGCCAAAACAGCAGAAAACGGCCATGCAACTGCAGTTTTAATGAACAGATACCCAAAGCACCAGTCCTCTGAGCCATTGTGTTGCCTTTCAACTCCCATCCCAGCCTCCCCCTTTTCCCCTGCATCAAACTCAAGGAAAAGATATTCTGATTGATAGGTTTTACAGCATGAGCGAATAACCATGCCTATATATCTTGTCAGATATATATATATATATATATATATATATATATATATATATATATATATATATATATATATATATATATATATATATATATATATATATATCAGTGCAATACTTTAGAAAAAGAAGAAGAAAGTAAAAATACAAAAATGATAGGCGTAATCTCAGGGTCTCCGACATTCTCATTCAAATTTCCTTTCTATTTGGATTTCACTATATTTCTTTCTTTAAAAAAAACCTTCTGCTGCAGGTCTTTATATATAGGGCAAAAAAAATTCACTTCTGTCATTTAAAGCATGATGAAAGTGCCAAAAGAGAGGGGGAAAAAAATCTATTTTCAGCTGTTTCTCGTTAGAGTACCTTTTTTTGCCACTGTGATGAAAGCTGATGCAAAGAAAGGAAGACGAGTCATTGATGAAGATGAAGAAGCATTTCTGATCAGCCATCTGCTCCACCAATTAACCCCCCCAGCAGATAAAGTTGTGTGTATGTAATACATAGTTTTGAATACACATGCTTAAACTTGCATTAGTGTGCGCATGTTTGTGCCTGTACACATGACACATGCACATACCATACGCACACTGTCTCTCTCACTCACACACACCACACTGCTTGAATATTGCTGGTGGTTTTTATATTCAAGACATTGGTTCTTGCACATTGAATGGCTAATTATACTCACATAGTGAGAGTTTCTTTAAATTCAGGATGAGATTTTGGCCCCTCTGGAGAACAAAGACTTCTATTAGCAGCCTTTTCTTTTAATGGTCCTTATGCAGTAAAAATAAAGTCTATAATTTTACTTGGAGAGACAGAAAGTCACAAATGCCCTAGGTACCTTTAGAAACAGCTGCAAAAGTGGATTCACTTCCGATGAGATTGGTGTTAATTACCAGTAAGGACTTCAGTTATAATACTATTTAAATCATTTTAAATTAGCCCTCTCAAAAAATTAATTTTTCATCAAAGATTACACAAAAAAATCATGATATCATCTCTGCAGCTGCGATTTTAGTAATAATTTCATCTATTATTACCAATGTCAGTTAGATAAAAGAAAGATGGAGGCCCTACTGTGCTGATTCCAGCATAGGCCATATATAGAAATTTTTAACTATCACTTATAATCGCCTTGATGAGCTTAAACCACCTCTCAATTAACACCCTAAATGACACTGAGACATCTTAATGGAGAATATAAGTAAAGGGAGGGGGAGTATTTAATCAAAGACTATAAAGCTGAGTTCTAATGTTGAGGCAGGGCTTCACACTCCATGACTAATTCCATACTGATCTTTTATCTTGTTTTGGACTTTTTAATCACACTGGTTGATCAGACTGGTGGAACTGAACATGTGGATTATGACCTCACAGATTGATTCCATGTGTTAAAGGTTAATGGAAGGTGATGATATAAATATGTATATATATTTTTAAATTGCAAACTGCCCAGAGAGATTAGAGGAATGTTCACCTTCAGTAGAGAAGGCCTTCGGCCACAAACTGCATATTTTAGAAGGTGGGTCTTATGTTTCTTTCTTTTGTAACATTCCTCCACCAGAATTTTGCAGGAAAAATGCTCTTTTAAGAGAGTACTACAAAATAGTTCAGAATCCAGAACTACCAGTAAATTCTGACATATTAGACCTGAATATCAACAAACCCGGGTCAAGACATACACATTTATCCAGCACCAATATTGGAGGCAATGAAGAGTTCAACCTGCAAGATGCATGGTGAAGAGATTGGTTGGGAAAAGTGCCATACCTGTACTAGAACTTTCAATGTGTAACTGAAATACCACCCGGTTCTGATCAACCTCGTAAGATATGAACTAGCCTTAGTAGAATACGTACAGCGCACGGTGCAACATATTATACAACAATGTAGCCTTAGAGCATATGTGAGCAATAGAGAAGATTTTTAAAGGTGACTCCTTGTGCAATTGAATATACAGTAAAACCCCGGCATGCAAATGCCCTGGGTTACGGTTGCCATGGGTTCCAACCGCACATTTAATTTTTAAAAATTCCCCAGGTTATGACCGATTCGGTTTATGACCAAAAATTTTACTGCAGTATTTTAAACTCTAAGATGGTAGTGATCTCCTTACCTTTTACATTCCATTTGGGGACCTTATCCGATGACAACGGCACTTCCGCAGCAGTAAGCAATGCATTGTGACTTCAGGTGGAGGGGGTGGCCATTTTAAATTCTAAAATGGTTGTGGTGGCCATTTTGGAATTCAAAAGGCCACCACAACCATGATCAGAAATTTTAACAGGTTGGTTTCAGGTTGGTTAGGAAAGGATGGCGATATAGATTAGTTATGAAGAAGAAAAAATGAAGATGACTTTCTTCCATTGCAACCATGTGGCTGAAGAAATGTCTGCTTCAAAATGTCTGCTTTACCCTCAAGAACAAAAGGCCAATTGCTCCCTACAGAGTACAAGTGGTTAGGGTTAGACAATTACATTTCAGATGAGAAGGCAGAGGTGTTTTCTCATTGGTTAGAAAACAAAATATGCAAGTGAGTTAGTCCTTGTAACAGAATCTTCCTCCTCCCAATGTGTTAACCTTCTACATGCTTGATTGACATAGCCAAACACTAGCAGACCTATCCTAAGCCATTTTAGAGTCATTTAGTCAAAAATTTAAACTTGCACAATAGAATTCCTCCTCTGTCTTTTCTGCTAGAATGAATCTATCCATGGACAGGTGCAAGGATAGTAACCATACCTGTCAAGCATGGTCCCGGACAATACGGGACCTGCACAGAACGGTTCTGCACAGGTCCCTTCTACGCATGCGTAGAAGGCTTCTACGCATGTGCAGAAGGGACCTGTGCAGAACGGTTCTGTGTAGGTCCCTTCTACGCATGCGTAGAAGGCTTCTACACATCTCCTTCTGTGAGGAACCATTCTATGCATGTGTTCTACGCATGTGTAGAAAGGTTCTGCGCAGAAGGTGATGCGCAGTCACTACTTTTTGGTGGCAACTCCAGGCAGGAAAGGAGGTATAAGCGATGCTAAATTACAGGAAATCCCAGCCAATATGGGATACTTGACAGGTATGATAGTAACAACAATAGAAGTTACTCTTATATATCATCTCATTGTGATTAAAGCTCTCTCTTGGCAGCCCCAGTAAGAAGGAAGTTGTAGGAAGGACAAGATACTCTGTAGAGAATTGGGAAAGCTTTCATCTATTCCCAAAATGAAATAGTAGGATCCAAACCACCGCCACATTTTAAACCTCAAATCTGAGATTGTTGTTTTATAGGTGAAATTATAAAGTCAGTTCTACTACAATCTGTCTACAATCCAGCTTCTCCTATTGGGAATCAAATGGAATTGCCCCAAATGAAACTGTAAGCATGTATACTGAAGAATCATTAAAAATTAGTTGAGTACTCTTCAAATGGTTAAGGCAATCTAGGAAATTTAAATTGGCCTACAGGGTGCATGGCCTGAATTCCCCATTCAGTTCCAAAATGGAGTGCTCTTAAAAAAATATGAAGTACTGCAGTTGGAACGGATCAGACTTCTGGCACATGCCACACTGAACAATATAGAATTACCAGAGCACTTCAACCCATTCGTCTCCTTCCCTACTTAAAAAAAATGTGATAAGTAATTCATTTTAGATTTGTTCTAATAGTGTTCTGCAGTTAAGGAGTAGAAACATTTAAAATTCATCACTATCAAAATATTAATTAGGGCTGAAATGGCCTTTTTCAGTTAATTTTTCTCAGCAGTAAAATTAGCATCTTGGATAGCTCAAAAAGTGAAATATGAGAAACCAAACCAAATACTGTCCTGCCTCTATACAGCTTAATCCCACCACCCAATACTTTTAAAGGATACCTTATTTCCACCTTCAGTCTCATGGAGACAAAGATTATTTGATTTTATCAAGGATGCTGCATCATCTGCCTTCACATATGATTCTGTTCTGGAAAGAAATGCATGTGTCATGTTTTGATTTGTAACATCTTCACTGCAAAACTGCAATAAGAATGGTGGATAGCAATAGGATCTGTTTAATGATTAACGGGGACAACAATATGATGGGCTGATCATATCAAATGCTAATAAGCCACGCAATGAATGAGTTTTGGTTATAACACTGTAGCAAAATGGAGAGAGGTTTTTCATGCTGAAACTGTGCACACATGTACCTTGTGGTCCAAGGATTCGCACTGCAGGGGTCTGGCAACCCAATCCGGTGTGTTTGCCCCCAAAATGGGGAAAAGAGCAGGAACTACAACCCCCATTATGCCTTGCGTAAAAAATACAAGAAACAATGCCAGGAAGGGTGGAGGTCCGCGTGGGAAAAAATGCAGGGAGGGTGGAGGTACACATCCACACGTGCAGAAAATCCAAACCGCCATTCGATGCAGATGGACCAAAAAAAGGCCATGGGCGCCCAAAATGCTGGTTGCAGTACACAGTCATCGCTGATGACAAAGGTACGGGTTGTGACACAGCGCAAGCACACACGGGCGCAGCACAGAGGAATGACAACAATGCACACACGTACAGAGCGTAAGACTAACAACAGCGACTGGAGAAAAACAGGGGAGACTGGGGGGAACAGGGGAACATGAACAAGAAGGGGAGGAGGCCGGGACAAAACATGAGGAGGTGGGAGACTGCACATAACACTGTGACAGCCTGCAGACCCCAGCACCACTTCATTCTCAAAGTAACAACTCCAGCCATTAATCACGAGCAACACAGGACTGCTACCACAGTGAGCAGGTGACTGCGGTGGGAGTGGGGGAGCCTATGGGCCACAGAATGGACAACGGAAAAAAATTACAATCCCCAGGCGAAGCCAGGCAATCAGCTAGTATAAATATATAAACAACAGTCAGAATTAAATATTAGGCAAAAAATTTTCCAGAGACAAGGTGCATGGAAATCAAACAATGTAACAAATTAAAGCAAAATTAGATGGTGTTGGGTAGGATGTCTGGAAAAGCCTCTATAAGGAGCAAAGTTTTAAGTTGTTCCTTAAATATCCCCAGGTCCGTGGTGACTCAAGTGATTATGACACTGAACTTGATGACTAGAAGGTCGGCAGGTCAGCAGTTCAAGACCTAGGTACTGCATGACGGAATGAGCTCCCATCTCTGTCCCAGCTACTGCCAACCTAACAGTTCGAAAGCAAGAAATTGCAAGTAGATAAATAGGTACCACTTCGGCGGGAAGGTAAACAGTGTTCCATGCACCGTGGTATCGAAGCATGATTGCCTCATGTCCACGGAAATATCTGCAGATGCAGACAGTGCTGGCTCTTTGGCTGTAAACAGAGATGAGCAATGAATCCTAGAGTCAGATGTGACTGGCTTTTGAGAAAGGGCAACCTTTTCTACCCAAATATCCACAAGAATAGTGCCTGGTTCAGCTCAGGCAGCAAAGAATTCTAAAGAGTCAGAATGGCTACCAAGAAAGCTCCTTGTGTTGGTCTTTTCTGCTGCTCTCTGTGTTATCAACACAGTAGAGTACTAGACTAAAGGGTTGAAGTGCTCCAGTAATTCTAAATTGTTCAGTGTGGCATGTTACAGAAATCTGATCCATTCTAACTAGCCAGTTTGAGATCCAGGAGTCATGTAGGCAGATGTTTTCTAGGAGAGATGCTCTGATAGACAAGAAGGTACTAACCATGTAAGGCTTTATATGGTCTTCTTTACCCATTGCAATCTCCGTGTCAGGGACAAGGAAAGCCACACATAGAGAGAATTACAGTAGTGAATTCATGAGACTACCAATGAATGGACCAAGCTTAAACAAGGTTTGTTTCATTTTGGTATTCTTCATTTCTATTTTATCACAGTCATCCAAAAGGCTTGAAGAACCCATTAAAACTTCAGTATTCAGAAAAAGGGAAGGAAAGAAAGAATCAATCTAATCCCAAAGCAAGGAACAATACAATCAACTATACTGCTCAAAAAAATAAAGGGAACACAAAAATAAGGCATCCCACGATGTGAATTACTGAAATACTGTATTCCTATTGTTGTTCACATACTGTAGTCAAATGTGCTGACAACAAAATCACACAAAACTTAACAATGGGAATCAAATTCAACAACCCATGGAGGTCTGGATTTGGAGCTACACTCAGTGGAAGAAAACACTACAGGCTGATGCAACTGTGATGTAATGTCCTTAAATCAAGTCAAAATGAGGCTTAGTAGTGTGTGTGGCCTCCACGTGCCTGTATGACCTCCCTACAATGCCTGGGCATGCTCCTGATGAGGTGGTGGACAGTCTCCTGAGGGATCTCCTCCCACACCTGGACTAAAGCAACCCCCAACTCCTGGACAGTCTGTGGTGCAACGTGGTGTCGGTGGATGGACCAAGACATGATGTCCCAGATGTGCTCAATCAGATTCAGGTCTGGAGAACAGGCAGGACAGTCCATAGCATCAATGCCTTCATCTTGCAGGTACCGCTGACACACTCCAGCCACATGAGGTCTAGCATTGTCGTGCATTAGGAGAGGGACCCAGGGCCAACCGCACAAGCATATGGTCTCACAAGGGGTCTGAGGTTCTCATTTCAGGACCTAATGGCAGTCAGGCTACCTCTGGCGAGCACATGGAGGGCTGTGTGGCCCTCCAGGGAAATGCCACCCCACACCATTACTGACCCACCGCCAAACTGGTCATGCTGGAGGATGTTGCAGGCAGCATAACATTCCCCATGGCGTCTCCAGACCCTTACACGTTTGTCACATGTGCTCAGTGTGAACCTGCTTTCTTCTGTGAACAGCACAGGGTGCCAGTGGCGAACCTGCCAATCTTGGTGTTCTCTGGCAAATGCCAAACGTCTTGCACAGTGTTGGGCTGTGAGCACAACCCCCACCTGTGGTCGTCGGGCCCTCATACCACCCTCATGGAGTCTGTTCCTGACCATTTGAGGAGACTCATGCACATTGGTGGCCCGCTGGTGGTCATTTTGCAGGTCTCTGGCAGTGCTCCACCTGTTCCTCCTTGCACAAAGGCGGGAGGTAGCAGTCCTGCTGCTGGGTTGTTGCCCTCCTACAGCCTTCTCCTGATGTATTGGCCTGTCTCCTGGTAGCACCTCCATGCTCTGGGCACAACACTGGCAGACACAGCAAATCTTCATGCCACAGCTTGCAATGATGTGCCATCTTGAATGAGCTGCACTACCTGAGCCACTTGTGTGGGTTGTAGGCTCCATCTCATGCTTCCACTAGAGTGAAGGCACCGGCAGTGTTCAACAGTGACCAAACCATCAGCCAGAAAGCAAAGGAACTGAGAAGTGGTCTGTGGTCACCTCCTGTGAACCACTCCTGTATTGGGGATGCCTTGCTAATTGCCTCTGATGTCCACCTGTTGTCTCTTCCATTTGCACAACAGCGTGTGGAATTGATTGTCGATCAGTGTTGCTACCAGGGTGGACAGTTTGATTTCACAGAAGTGTGATTGACTTGGGGTTACATTGTGTTGTTTAGGTGTTCCCTTTATTTTTTTGAACAGCATATAATAACACACTGACACAGTGGCAAAATCCACCCTGCTAACCCACCCAGTCCTACAAAACAGTCCAATCTTCTCCATCCAAATATGCACCTCACCAGAATAAATACCTAGTAAATTAACAAAATAATCACTTTAAAACCAATCAAACAGGTAAAGCACTCCTTTAAAAGGAGTAAACTAGTCTCCCCATGCCCAGCAAATAAAACTCCTTTAGCGGAATAAATATACAGTAAATTAACCAAATAACAATTTAAAAAGATCTGTCAAACAAAGAAGGCACATGCCCATCCAGCCACACAGGCAGGAAATAATAAAAACAATTCCCTCTTCACCTCTCCCCAAAAAACCAAGATAGACAAGAAAATATTGTCAAAAAGTCAACCTCCGCCAGAGATTGTGATGCACTGACTACAGTAGACCCTCACATAATGACATTGCTTGGTTCCCCAAGTAGCGTCGCTATAGGGGAAATGTCGTTGTGCGGTTTTCAATGGCAGCTGCGCCATCTAGTGGCAAACAACTGTCATTATCCGCACAACGATGTTTAAAAACGTCGTTAATCTGCACAATGATGGTTTTTCATCATTGTGTGGATAGTCACGTGGCAAGTGACGACGCGTCGTTAAGCGGAAATAATGCTATTCGAACGCATCGTTAATCGGGGGTCCACTGTATGTAGTTTATGTGACTATGGTAGTTTATAAGTCAAAATAACAAACAGACATTAACAGAATATGGTGAATTTTCTTTCCACCCTACAACATGGAGACCTCTTAAGTCCAGCTGCAGGAGAAAGACCACCAGGTGGCTGCAAGGAACAACAAAAATTAAAGGAAATGAAGAAAAAATAACCCCTAATTAATTAAAAAGGGCAAAAAAGAAAGGACCCAAGATGGATTCACACCGATACAGGCAGCAATCCAAGATGGAGGGAGTATCAAGAGCTCTTCATATTAAGTTCAAATGGAACAACTGAAGCAAGATAGCAGCTCACATTAGTTTCCAGGCCCTTTTACAACTTCAAAATTCTTGTTCCCTCTCTCCTAGGTGTTCTGCTTGGCTACTGACAACCCTAACAACACCATCTGATGAAAAATGTAGCAAATAATTTGAGAAGTAAAGGGTGAAAGAAAGGTTATACAGAAGAGGCAAACACAAAAGACAAAGTGTTTGTGTGGTCTCTTTTGTTAACACAAACAATTTGTGTTTCAGGAGTCTGTCTTTCAGAAAGCAACAAAAGAATATAAAGATGAAAATAAGAGCCTCTTTCATGTCCCTCTCCTTTTGTGGTAACATGCAAGTCCCATTGCCTCTTGGATTTGCATTCATTTTGCTTCCAGATATGGCAAGAAAGCTAGGTTTTCCTTGCTCGGAAGCCAGTCATATCTGATTGCTGTCTGCTTCTGCAGACGTTTCCGTGGTCATGTGGCAGGCATCACTAGACACTGGAGCGCACGGAACACTGTTTACCTTCCCACTGAAGTGGTCCCTATTTATCTACTTGCAATTTTTTGCTTTCGAACTGCTAGGTTGGCAAAGACGGGCGCTTATTCCGTCCTGCAGTACTCGGGAATCGAACTGCTGACTTCCCACCTTCCCCTCAGCGTCTTAGCCACTTGAGCCACTGCAGTCCTAGACCATCCACAATGTAACATACAATGCATTAAAGGTGGCAAAATCTTCTTTGACGCTAGTATCATAGAATCAGAGAACTACAGTATAAAGCTGGAAGGGACATGGGGGTCATTGAATCCATACATACACATACACTGATGGAGGCAATACATAGCTAAAGCATTCCAGAAAGATGCCCATCTGGCCTCTGTTCAGAAACTTCCAAAGAAGGATAATTGGCTACTTTTGGTAAAGGTAACAGTCACCCTTGCTCGAAAGCCAGTCATATCCGAATCTAGGGTTCAGTGTTTATCTCTGTTTATAGCCAAGGAGCCAGCACTGTCTCCATCTGCAAAAGTTTTTGTGGACATGTGGCAAGCATGACTAAACACTCGAGTGCACGGAACACTGTTTACCTTCCCACCAAAGTGGTACCTATCTATCTACGTGCAATTTCTTCTTTTTGGACTGCTAGGCTGGCAGGAGCTGGGACAGAGATGGGTGCTCACTCCATCATGCAGTACCCAGGTCTCAAACTGCTGATATGCCGAACATCCAGTCATCAAGTTCGGTGTCTTAACCACTAAGCCACCACAGTCCCTAATCTACTACTTTAGAGATAGTCAATTCCAGAGCTGAATAGCTCTGCAGCCGATTCCACTGAATCCTAAACTGAATTGTGTTGATTCAGTCAAATCTAAACCAGTTTTCTTTGGTCCACAGAGGATACAGAAACAGATCAGCTTCCGGATGCCAAAGCTAAGCCTGGTGGATTGACTCAAAAATGTTGCAAAACAGCATTTCATGAGGAACATATTAAGGGGTTTGATGGGAAGTGAGGAGAGCTGGACTTTGCTCACTGACAGTTTTAGCCTGCAGTCTCAGTCAGGAATTTCACCCACATTGTGTGATCAAAGTGCTGGAAAAGGAAAGGATTTGTGATGTCACCTGCACCAAGGTGATTCTTTTCACATAACATCAATGTATTAAATAAACCTGCGGCCAGCGGTTTTACATTATTTTTCAATAAAACCAACAGGTTCAAGGTGGCAAAGGTCAGGAAGCACAACTAGTGGTGGTTACACCAAGTCCTGGGTAAGTTTTGCTGGTAAAACAGAAGAACCACAAGTATGCAGATGGCAGGGTGTGGTGGTTGACCATCATGTGAGTGATAAATAGGCTCCCAATAAAGTATCATAACATGTAGGGGTGTCTCCTCTGGATTGTTGCAATGATGTTATAGTTGGACGCAGTTTTACAGATTACTAAAGCAAGACAAAGGGGGCTTAGCGGTTAAGATGCTAAGCTTGAAGACAGGAATGTCAGCAGTTCAAGACCAAAGTACAGTACTGTGGAATAGAGTGAGCTCCTGTCATCTGCCTCAGCTCCTGCCAACCAAGCAGTTTGAAAGCAAGAAATTGAAAGTAGATAAATAGATAGCACTTAAATGGGAAAGGTAACTGTTCTGTGCACTCCGGTGTCTAGTCATGCCTGCCACATGACCATGGAAATGTCTGCAGACATAGACAGCACTGGCTCTTGGGCTGTAAATGGAGATAAGCACCATCCCCTAGAGTTGTACATGACTGGCTTTAGAAGAGCAAGGAAGATCTTTACCTAAGGCAGTAGAAAGCTGGCTGGAAAGCTCAGTGAGTTGAGTAGTTGGCTACAGACCCAGTGAGGATCAGAACAGAAGCTTGATTCCTCACTGTGCCTTCTGAGAGGTGTATTTCCCAACCTTTGGTCTTTGGACTGATTTAAGCTTCTGTGAACTGAAGTCCTTCTGTGGGGCGTGGGCCCCACATTGGGAACCACTGAGCTACATTGTCCTTGAGTGCCCCCAGAAGTATTTTACACCTGGGGTTGCTGTTTGTTGAAATTGACTTGATGGCCCATAATCAATTATGGTAATAGAGGGATGGAGAGGCAAGGAAAAAGAAAAATTAGGGATGAAAGTATATGTGCAAGTAGCCACAGCTAGTAGCAGGTATTTGATAACTGAAAGCCCATTTTTCCTGTGATCATTGGGTCCATACATTTATAATGTGTGTAAAGAAATTTGACTCTTTGACAGGGATCAGTCACAATCAGGACAATATATTTTTGTATATATTTTGAAGTAGTTGTGTGTTATTTTTCTGCTGCATCATTTACTATCTAGTTTCTGTTGCACAGAACAGATGTTATACAGAAAAGCAACATTGCAATTCACCTTATTTTGAGAAAGAAAACTTCTGTTAATTAATATATTAAGATATGATGCCACCTGAAAATCAGGTGGAAGGGGGGATTAATAGGTTCAATCTTCATGTTATATATTCTCAGCAGTATGAAAAATAGATCAAGAGATTTGTTTTGGAAAGACAAAAAGATTAATGCAAAAGGAAATATGTGTAATTGCTTTGCAGCGCAGATACATTTTTAACGACCAGAGGAAAAACAACAACAGCAACAATCAGACATTACCAGGAATGGGTTGAGATAATTACTTTATTATTTAGCAAAAGAAGATTATTTAAAAAGGAAAAAAGAGCAGGTTGCACAGGAGGAAAAAAAATCCAAGTGAAAACTAAGGAAAAGTGGCCCCTATTATAGACATTCAAATTTATTTGACATAATTACAAGGAGGTGGTCAGTTAAAAATGTCATGCTCAGAATTATGTCTAGGTTTAAATGCCTTAGTCATGGCAGAGCTTCTTTAAAAAAGAGTATTTAAGAGTAATGTGAATTAAAAACGCAAGTTAGTTTAAATTTTTGTTTGGTAGGCCTGAGGCCTACAGCTCTAGTGGGAATATACTGTAGCCAGAGGGTTGATGAATGCCCCTAATGAAGTTGGACAACCCGGAATACATGCATAAAATGATTTTAAATATTGATATGATGTCATTGTGTGTTGAAAGTGTTGAAATGTTCATTTTCTGAGCCAGACGGTTTGCATTTAATTTATGAAAGGGACTGGTTTTTTATTTACATTTCAGTAGGTTGATGCAGAGGCAAGGGGAAAAGGAAATGGTTCAGATGGAAGTGTATGTGAGTAGCCACAGCTAATAGCAGATATTAAAAAACCGAAGGCCTAGTTTTCCTGCAATAATTGGGTCTATATATTCAAAATGTGTGTAAAGAAAATTGACTCTTTGACAGGTACTAATCATGAGTAACCTGCTCTATTCATAGCAGAAGGCAGGCTTGCAATAGCTACTCCTCAATACATTTATGTTTTGTACAACTGAAATGGGAATTGGCCCAGGAATTTATAGCGTGAAATCACACACCTCTTTTTTATCATTAGGATCCTCTCGCAAGGAGTATATCTTTGAATGGCAGTTTAAACAACTTTCCCTTCAGCTGTATTTTAATTATGTGAAGGGACAGTGCCTCATATACTCTAGCTGGAAGAGACATGGTGCCACTGCCAAGAAGGCTCTGTTTCTTGTTGTAATATCTCTTACTTCTCTCAGCATGACTACTCTCGAGCAATGAAGCCTTTGAAGAATGTGTGATGTGGGTAGTGTTAAATCCAAGTATTAATTGCAACGCAACAGCAGATCGGGAGTTAACCAACAAGTCTTTTATTATAGATCTGATAGTTGTTCCATATAGGACAATGGTATCTGTCAGAATTTGCAGCTGTTGCCCTAAATCCTGCAGGATTGGAACCCCAGCCTGAAAGCAGCTGGTTTATGTCCTGCATGAATGGATCCTCACCCACTGCAGAAACTAAACCCTACCTGAGAGCTCTGGGGAAGGTTCTTCACCATCAAAGCTCCACCTGTAGGCCCTGGGTGACTTACCCATGTAAGAATCTGCCCTTGCCTTCAGTAATGAGGGTCAGCAAACTTGTAGTTGCTTGGCTCCTCAAGCTCTTGTCTTGTTCCTACTGTTGGAGATTTCTGCCTTGCTCCTAGTTCAGAAGCACTCCTGCCTTGTTTCTGGTTTTTATGGACTGTTGTTTTGCCTTGCCTGGCTCCTGGCATTCTGTCCTTGCCTTGCTCCAGCCCCTGAAGGGTACTCTGCTGTGTCTGTCCTATCCATCACCTGACATCTGGCACATTTGGACTATGTTGTTGTCTGGACCAATCCTGCCTCTCTGGCTTCACTAGACCTTGGACTCTGGCCTGAGATTTGGTTATTGTTTTGCCTGTTACTTGGTTGCCCTGGGTCCTGGCCACCTATGACCTGGATTCTGACAGTATCAAACACTGCTGAAGCCTCTAAGACAGCGACGCTGAACCTTGACATTCCAGCTGTTCTTGAACTTCAGTTCCATGAAGCCCTAATCAGCAGGAGTGATGACTTGGGTTTCTGATAACTGAAGTTCAAGAACACCTGGAATGCCAAGGTTTGCCATCCCTGCTCTAGGAAGATGATGATCTTTATCATTCTGCATGATGATCTTTAAGAGATCATCCTGCAAGAAGACCAATGCTGTTTTGATACTATGGCAAGCACAGACCTGATTCAAATAGATCAAGACTATTGGTCTCATCAAGAACACCTGCGGCTGATTAGCCACCAGTTCAACCATGAGTAGAATGTTTGCAATTTGCCTATAGTTGTTAAGGTCATCTTGCAAAAGGTTATTTTTCTTCAAAATGAGCCACATCATAGTCTCAGTCAAATAGGCTGGAAAAAATCCTTCCTGGAATGAAGTATTGTTTATCCAAGTGGCCCATTCTACCTTTCTAAACTTGGTAGATTTCAACAAACACATGGATCTTCCAGAGAGGTGTCATTCCACCACCAGCACCCTGGGCCCCGCTGCTGGCTGTGGTTCAAAAGGCTGCTGCAGTAGCAGGACTTTGCCGCCGCCCTTGGACTCCTGTGGCCGGGGCAGAGAGGCCCGCCGCAGCAACGGGCACCAGGACCACCCCACCACCGACACCCTGGGCCCCGTCCCTGGCTGGGGCTCAAAAGACCATGCAGGCGGTGGGTGGTAGGATTTCGCCACCCCCCTAGACTTACTTGTGGCTGGGACAGAGAGGCCGCTGCAGTATTGTGATGTGGTATTGTTTGTATTGAATACTGTATATTGCTTGGATTGAATGCTGTATAATTATTGTGTATTGAGTATTGTGTAATGAGTATATTGTATATTTGAATTGTTATATATATATAGTATGATTATTGTGTGAGCCGCCCTGAGTCGGGCTTCCTGATTGGGCAGCATACAAATGGGAAATTAAATTAAATTAAAATCCTTGCAGTGTGCATGTAACTTGTCCGTATCCTCAAGCAGGCATGGGCTGGGCCTCCGGGACAGGGGGATTCATCCCGGTGCACCCTTGCCTCTGGCGTCCTGGGGCACAAATAATAATTTTATTATTATTTTATCCGCCCAGCGTGCTGCACTTTAGATCAAGCTATTGCTCCAAGCTTCCTCCTTCAGCTTGGAGCAATGGTTTATTCTAAAGTGCCTAGCGCGCCCCTTGCCCCTGTCCAGTGCCCTCCCATGGTACCCAGCACACCTCAGGATTTATCTGTTGAAACGGATCCAACAACCCCAGACAAGACAGTTCATGAGACATTTCAGCATGATTAGCTGAATCAAAATGGGAGTCGAGGTCCTGATGGGTGCATTCATACTTTTATCTAAACTTAGCTGTGAGTTCATCAGGTTTTTTTACATTTGGTTGAAGCATTTTTTACTGTCCCACAAGCTGTCCATAGAACCCAGTTTAGGAATTATAACCCTAGTTTTCTCAAGGTGCTAAAAGTGAAGCTTTCTTCATATGTGTGAAGAGAAGAGGTTCCTGCTCATGTAAACATACTTCACAAGAGGAAGAACCCAGATTTTCCAGGATTCCTGCTCACAAGGAGATTTTCTAGAACAGTGATGGCAAACTTTGGCACTCCAGGTGTTCTTGGACTTCAATTACCAGAAGGCCAAGTCAGCACCCCTGCTGATCAGGGCTTCTGGGAATTGAAGTTCAACAACAGCTGGAGTGCTAAGTTTTGCCATCTGTGGTCTAGGATATATGCAACCAGGAATGCTTATTCTTTAGACTTCCTGGTGATCACATGAAGAAAGAGATGACTAAGGGAGGGGGGATAAGCATTTCCTTCAAGCACATTGAGAAAACCGACTTCTATAATGCCTGAACAGGGCTTAGCTAGAAGGAAAGTCTGCACTTTCCAAACTTTGGTGCCAAATTGTCTAAGAAAAACCCTGCTGAGCTACTTCTAATTGTGCAGTTTTATCTTAAATATGATATACAGTATACTGTTTATTCACAGCTAAATTTTCTGCTCCTTGGACTTAATATAGCCATACCTGAAGATAACCCTGGATAACGCTAAAACTTGGTTCCACGAGTCTTGGCGTTATCCGATTTTTAACGTTAAGTGATACACACATCACATAACTTTAAAATCCTATGGGATGAATCGCATAATGTTAAAACTCCATAGAGATACATTGTAACCAGCACAGGCTTCAGCGAATGTTATGTGATACATCCCATAGGATTTCAACG
This sequence comes from Bradypodion ventrale, assembly GCA_035047345.1. Taxonomy (NCBI): domain Eukaryota; kingdom Metazoa; phylum Chordata; class Lepidosauria; order Squamata; family Chamaeleonidae; genus Bradypodion; species Bradypodion ventrale. The sequence goes on along the minus strand of JAWDJE010000001.1, from coordinate 477,803,129 downwards.
TGATGCAATGCAATTTTTTTCCAGATTGCTTAACGTTGTGCGTTTTTAGTGTTGTCTGGTGCAAACGTTATCTGATGTATTACTATATTTCACACATAATAGGTGGGATTTTTTTCTCTCGCTCTCTCGCTCTCTTTTATAAAAAAATATCATATATACCTTCAGCAAGACTATTTGCCTGCCTCATGAGTATTCGTCTTCTCTATGGATGTTGAATGTAATTGAATTTAACATGTGAAAAATGAACATTAGTGTATTTGAAATGGATTATAATGTATTGAGAACATCAAATGCTTAAAAAGACAGGGTGGCAAAGACATGAAGTGGGTCCTTAAAATCATCAGCAGTGTAAAATTAGGAGTGAAGATAACAAGCTGAACTCTTTTCAAATATGTTTAGGCTTATTGCTGGATCACTGCTGAGATTTATTGTTAATTCCCTATTTTTAAAAGCCTATCTTTTGTAAGGGTTCTACACAGTCTCAGAATGGCTTTTAATGTCTACCCCCCCCCCCTCCGAAAAAATTTTTTTGGCTGACATGCTACTGGGACCTACTGGGTAGGTCCAATAGTAAGGAATTCTTCATTTTGTAGTTTTATGACATCTGGGATCCTGTTACCTGGAAATCATTACTGAAGGGAATTGCTGGATTTCTCAAGTGGCTTTTTAAAGGACATGATTGGCTCCAGAAAAAAAGAAATCCAGCAGGAAAGGAGAATGGAAGGCATGACAGCTGGATAGGATGCTGAAAAGGACCATTTAATGCTGCAATATTTTCTTGCAGGTCCCATTTACACATATATTTTCTTGTTTTGATATTAACTTTGAAAGTAGCAGATTCTGAAGAAATAGATCAGGCATTCCCAACCTTTTGGGACAGGGGTCAGATCATCCCCCTCAGAATGGCTGCAAAGGCCAGCCATATTTTTCTGCATAAGTTCTCATTTTTGTGAGGTCTTGTGAGATTTCAGCAAAAACACATGTGTTTGCAGTGCTACCAGGTGGTGGCGGTGGAGGAAATGAGGAGGATGTCGGGGGCTGGATGAAAAGGCTTTGGGAGCCAGGTTTGGCCCATGAGCCATAGGTTGAGAATGGCTGCATCATGTGAATTAATGCGTGCATGCATTTTGCTGCCCATCCGCCCCAAGGCAGAAACCACCCAGAGAGGAGCCTATGCTCTATAAGAGTGTTCTCCTTCCTGCCTTGCCCTCTCTTCTTCTTCTTCATAATCTGGCAAAAGCACATGCATCCAAGCTTCCTTGTGTGATGCATGTGGAATAAATCTCTACGAACCTTTTTAGATCGGGCATTTTGCCAACACACTGGATCCAGCCACATGATCCATTATTTGGATGATTTCCTCTTTTGTGGCCCTGCACAATCTTTAAGACATGCCGACCTCCTGCAGGAGTTTCAGGCACTGGCCTTTGAATTAGGAATCTCCTTGGCAGATGACAAAATGGAGGGACTGGCCACTTCCCTCGTTTTCTTAGGGGTCCTGCTAGACACCTCGAGACAGCAGTGATAAGCTGTCACAGTTACAAGACAAACTGAGTAATATGTTGTCGAGACCTGAAGTGACACTGAAAGAGCTGCAGGTTTTGCATGGTCACTTAAACTTTGCTTGCAAGGTGGTCACACTGGATAGGGCCTTTGCCTGTGACTTGTGTGATGCCATGAAAGGGCTTACCCGGCCATTTCACTGAGCCAGGTCACCTGTGCTTTGAAGGAAGACATCCAGCTATGGCTGGAATTTTTGTCACGTTTTGGCATTCCAAAATTAAGGCAGAGGTGCAAATGGCGATGTTCACCGACACCTCTGGCAGTTGCAGTTTTATACCACCGTGAGCACTGGTGCTGTGGCACATGGCCCACACATTGGAGAGAATCGGGCACTATGAAAGACCTTACATTTTTGGAATTATTCCCGGTGATTGGAGCTGTGTTCTTATGGGGCGAGACCTGGGCCAATTCCGCAGTAAAAAAATTGGGTTGACAATTTGGCCATAGTTCATATTGTCAACAGTATGACGTCCTGATCCCTGAAGGTTATGTGTTTGGTCCACAAATTAGTTTTAAAATCCCTAGAGTACAATGTAATGTTCAAAGTCCAACATGTCCCAGGTATCAATAATCAAGTTGCCGATGCTTTATCCCAGTGGCAGATGTAACGGTTTTGTACCCTCACCCCAGACACCACAATAAACCCGGACGTAATGCCTCTAGAGATATGGAACCTTGGTGACTTGAGATAGACCACGCTATAGGTATATAGCCATACAGTAGCACCTAGAACCTGCCACAGCTATGCCACAACTGTTTCAGACTTCTGTGGTTTTCATCACACCTGGCTGTTGCAGCCAGACTGGTCCTCACATGTGGAGCATATTTTGCAGTTTATGGTTAACTGGTACTGCTTGGGTCTATCCCCAGGATCATCCGGTCAAAATTGTCTGCCCTAAAATTCTATACCAAAGCGATGGAACATGCCAATATAGTTGCTGATTTCAGGATCGCTAAGACCTTTGAGGGGTGGTCAAGAGAGCGGGATAGGTCATACGACCACCGTGTACCAATTTCCCCTAAATTGCTTACAGATATGTTGGCCACTTGGGTTTCCACATGCACGAGCAAATTGGAGGCAGTCCTATTCCACGCTGCGGTGACAGTGGCATTTTTGGAGCCCTCCGTTTGACTGAATTTTTGGCCCCCTCAAATACCAGTGAGGCCAGCTAAGTTTTGCATATGGCCAATGTGAGATTTAGTGAGTGGGAGCTAGAGTTGATGACCCACCTGTCCAAGACTGACCAACTGGCCAAGGGTGCCCAAGTGACTGCTTTGCATTGGCCCTACTCCCATTTGCCCTTGTGTCACCCTAGAGGAATATCTCAAACTGCGAGGAACCGATGCTGGCCCTTTATTCTGCCATTCAGACAGTAGCCCATTGATCCGATACCAGTTCTGGGCAGTAACAAAAAGAGTTTTGACTCACTTTGGAGTCGATGTGTGGCTTTTTGGCACGTACTCTTTTCGGATCGGGGCCGCATCCACTGCAGTAGTGGTGGGTTATTCCCATGAAGACATTCAAAGGGTGGACCGATGGAAGTCTGGGGCTTACTGAATGTATATTAGACCTATGAAGTATTGAACAAAGGACTTCTGCTTTTTTCCTTGCCTTCCAGGTCATGTTCCTTGCTGCCCTCAGCACATTGTGATCATTGGACACAGTTGTATTTTCTGGGCTGAATATCATGTGACCCACTCCACATGGGGCAAGGACCTTGGTCTGCACAGCAGAGCCTATGTGGATTGGCACGGGAGGCATGGCATGTGATGGGGAGAGCTGGTGCCATTCGTGAACCCAGCTTTGGTTTATCAATTGCTGTTTCTTCTTTGCCATTTCCCTTCTGTCTTAAGGACTTAGCATCTTTTAGGTATCCTGTTGTTAAATTATGTCAGCTGTGCAGAAACAGTCTGGATTTCTTTGCCTTTGAAGTCAAGATCTAGCAAGGTCGTATCCACAACAGGATTGAATAATGGGCACAGATGGAGATGAAGAGCACAAGAGCAAAGTAAGTAGAGGGGAAATAGTTAAAATCACTGGAACAGCACATATCTTTCCACGATTACAAAAATATCCTCTTAAACTGAAGGATTTTTGCTACCTATAATCTGTGTTTAGAAAAGTTACTTCTTGAAATGTAACTGCCAGAATCACCCAGCCTGCATTGTCAATATATGTTAGAACCGGCCCTTATAAGCACGAGTCCGAGACAACGATGAACAAACAGCAACAGGCTTTATTATAACAGTCAGTAGGGATTAGTTTACAAGGTGTTCCAGATCCCTAGATGGCTATACAATCCTACGGAGTCAGTCCCTCCAGACCTGTACCCGGCAATGGGCAATAACTCGCTACCGAGAATTGTAGCATAATGGAGGGACCCAGGCTTAGTGCTACCCAGGCTACCTGTACGGTGTAGGAAGTATAGATCCTGTCCAGCCCCACCCTTACTTGTCCGTGGGTCTTATATACTGTCTTCCCGGCGGAGGCTATTGGATACAAGGTCGCGACCCACTGGACAAATGTAACCAACCAATCAGTACAGAGGATATATGAAAGTAACCAATAAAGAGCAGGATCCAAAACTGTAACCAATGATGGGGCTTGGATTAGCATAACTAGCGAGCCCTTTTACAGGGGATTTTGTGCCATTTAAGGCTTCTAATTAGGTTAAAGGGAAATTGCCATTTTCCTATTGCAAGAACGCTCCCTGGGCTACTTGCAATAGTGCCTCAATACACAACAATATACAAAACATTTTTTGTGTCGCACCTAGAGTTTTGAATGTCCTCCCTGGAGGAAACCCAGCTTGTGTCTTCATTAGTGATCTTTCACAGGTCAATTAAGAACCTGACTCCATCAGCATTTGATTGTTATCTGACTGCTTTATTTGTCTTTTTTATGCTGCTGCTTATGTTTATGTTTGTTTTGAGGATTACTCATAGGTCACATTCTACATTGCATGACTGGGTTCAGTAAGTCACCCTGAATTTCTTCCACGGACCAACAAAATACAACCCAGTTCAAAAAACAATAAATAACCCAAGTGGTCTATATATGATTTTAATAATTAGTGTCTGCAAATCTCTGAGAATCACTTAGAAACAGACAAGCTGGAAAGTGAATTCTTCCTAATTTACATGAATTTCTTTTCTTTCCCCCCATATGGAAAATCAGCCAGAAATAAAAACCTAATCATCCTAAATCGTATTAGAAAGAAGCTTCCGATCTGCCCGGCTTTATAAAACAATCTACACCAGGAGCTGCTATTTGGTTATGGAATGTATGTGTAAATATAATTAAAAATTCAACCACTGAGTGCTCCGAATGAAGGGGTAAATACTCATTGCAATGCAGAACACTCGAGCTACATGATTCCCATTAACGTTAATGGGAGTCCTATGGCTAAATCCCTGTGCATCGTGATAAAAATTTACCCCCTAGTGTTTGCAGATGGAACAAAAGGATTATCTGACATAGCAACAGAAGACTCAAAAATTTAAAAAGCTTCCACACTGATGTTTTGACCAGGAAATGATCAGGTTGATCAGCAAAAAGAGAGAGTTTAACTTAGTGATTCTGCTATCACATCCCTGATGGACACATCCCTCTCAAAAACATTCTTTAATATATTCCCTTTTAGGAGTGCAGATTTTCTTTCTCTCTGCGTGAGATATTTCAAATTGATGGTTGTCTGATTTTCAAAAATGGATGGATTGTGGCTCATCAGTGTCAATCTGTACTTTCCTTTTGGCTGCAGGGGATACAAGGAATAAGATCTCAAATGCTGTTTTCAATATGTCTCCATCACCAAGGCATACCAGAAGACAAATGCTGGCATGTACAATCAGACTGGTTAATTGCGTGTGCAAATGGTCACTGGGGTGTGCAATCACCTACTGAGTGTGTAAGTGCTGGCTTTCACAGTTTTAAAAACAGGACTTTGAATATTCTGAGATTATTTTTCCAGCCACTTGCAAACACCAGTAGCCAAAAGAATTCCCTTAAGTACCTAAAATTCATTTTTGGGTGCAATAGTAACTCAGAAATGGCAACACAGATTTGTTTATGCTTTTGTGCACTGGCTGCAGTCCAAAGCGAATTTTTATGGGTGAGTTTTAAAACCTTCAACAATACAGGGTTTATAATGGAAATGCTGATAGACCGTTATTATAGTGCTGGCCATAAATACAATACCATTTCATTTTATATAACATTTTTCATAGAAACTATCAAAGAATGCTTTACAGTGAGTACTATCAATCGTAAGCCAAGCAAAGAGAGGAAAGGAATTTAAAGGTGGCATTTTCCTGGCTTCGATTTCAGCAGAAAGACAATCCTGGATTGAGGGGAATAATAAACAAGTGTCTTACAACAGGGTGTCTACACTCTTTCCCTGTCAATGGGCAGAAATGTCAAGTCATTTCAAACTATTCCTGACCACAGGATAAGCCAAGGCCCACATCTAGAAAAAGCTATGGGTCATATTAAGCCTTCCAGATAAATTAGTCACTTATTAGCCATACATTTGCTTGCATCCACATGATAATGGCCTGTAGCTAACTTGGGCACTGACATTTCAATTTGGGCACATTATTAGAAGACAAGACTCAGCAGAAAAGATTACAATACTAGGAAAAGCAGAAGACACCAGGAAAAGAGGAAGACCATAAGATGGTTTGACTCAATAAAGCAGGCAGCATTTCATATACCCCCCCTCCCCACTTCAGGGGCATTTGAAAAACAAAATGGCCATCCTTTTGAAGCTGTTTGGACAGAATGGTCACCCCCATCATGCAGACAGTGCATAATGGACATCTGGCCCTCAAAGCTGACTGAGAGAGCGTGACCCAGCCCCTGGCTTGAAAAGTTGGGAACTCCTGCAATAAAGCAACCATGGCACTGAATTTGCAAAACTTGAGTAGGGCTGTCCCTGATGTCTTTAAAATAATGAATAATTTACAGTAAAACATTGTGTCTGCAAATTCTGTCCATTTCCTGACTTTTTGTTTACCTGCCCCTTGAAGTTTTTCAGCTTCCCATCTCATGCTTTAAGAAACTGGTGGACATAAAGTGGGGATATGTTTTCAGAATTTACAGGCGTGATGCCCATGCACACGTTGATTACTGTTTTCACTGAGCTGTCTACAGTGGTGGGCATAAAAAAAAATTTCCTACCACACTGTGGGTGTGGCCATGTGCCTGGGTGGGCGTGGCCTTTTGGCCATGTGACTGCTCTTTGCTATAGAGCTATGAAAATAGAAGCCTATTTTCATCACTCTATAGCGAACCTCTGAAGCCATTTCCCCCTTCCTCCGAGGCTTTTCCTGGGCTCCGTTTCACCATGAAGTACCTCCCCAAACACTCCGGAGCCAGCCCCCTCCGAAGCCTCCTTTAGGAGGAGGTGGGCGGGGCCAGCCATTTTTACTACCGGTACGCACGTACCGATGCGAACCTGCTGATGCCTACCACTGGCTGTCTATCCAGAAAGGGACTCCATTTTGTAGTTCCAGTCAGATGTATATACAGTCAGTAAAGCATGTCTGGTCTTAAAATTCCTACAAGTATTTGCTTGCAGTTATTATGTTCTGCAACCCTATGCTTTGTGAATCAAAAACAGCCTATCATTAACAGCACTGCTTAGGTCTTGCAAATTCAGGATTGTGAGTTCCTTTATTGAGTCTACCTATCTCATGTTCAGTCTTTGTTGTTGTTGTTGTTGTTTTTGTTGTTGTCATCATCGTTGTCTTTAACTTTTCCTATCATTGTTTTCCTATCATTATTGTCTTCTCCAGTGAGTCTTGTCTTATAGTATGCTAAAGTACAATAGCTCTGGTTTAATCATTTTCATTCTACAGAAGATTTAGGTTCAATTTGATTTAGCAGCCCTTAGTTGTCTTTTTGGGGTACACAGAAAAAGCCTCCTCAAAGATAGGTCAGACCTTTTGCCAGCTAATCTTTCTCACACTAGGTCAGGTGAAAGGATCTACAGAATGAACTCCCTAAAGGTGGCTTCATATTGGCAGTTTCACATCTGGCCTAGACATGGAAGAAGACAAAGTTGTCTTTCTGGCAGTCCATAGTACCTGTCAAGCTTTCTTGCAACACTCATTTCAAATAAATCCCTTCTCCCCAACCCCACTTTTGGCTTTCTTCCATGTCCAGGTTTTACATCTCTACATATTTTGTGTATTAAGGCACAATTGCAAGTTGCACGGGAAGCGCCTTGCAAATAGAAAATGGCGGTTTCCCACCATCCAAATTAGGAGCTAAAGATGGCGCGAAATCTCCCTCTCTGAGCATGCTCATTATGCTAATCAGAGTACTGTGACTGGTTACAGTTTTGGATCCTGTTCTTCATTGGTTAATACATATATATCGTGTTATGATTGGTTGGTTATGATTGTCCGGTGGGTCACTACTTTGTATCAAGGAGCCACAGCTGGGGAGACACTAAACCCCACAGGAAAACAAGGGTGGGGCTGGACCGGATCTATTCTACCCATTACCATACAGGTAGCTAGTAACATGCTAAACCTGGGTCTCCTCCACACCCTACCGCTTCTAGTGTAGCTTAGGCATTGCCTCTTCTACAGCAGATTCCAGAGGGACTGATTTCATGGGATTTGTATAACCATCTTATGTCCGGAGCGCCTTGTAAGCGTAACCTGAAAGACTGTTAAAATAAACTGTTGTTGTTCTGTTCATCATTGTCTTGACTATTGCTTATAAGGGCCAGACGCGACAACATAGCAATCAAGAACACAATGATATAGTTTAGGGGTTCCCAACCTACAGCCCACAGCCCAGCCCTGGCCTGTGGCACTATTTAATCTGTCCCGCAACACCACCAATACACCAAGAAGTGGAAGCAGACACATTTACATCAGCCATAAAATGTGCCTGTGCATGCGTAAATGCACCTACAACTGTCATAAACATAGAAGTGGGCACATTTATGATAGTCATAAATTATTCTGCTTGGGGGTGGGGGACGGTCCAACCAGCTCAGCTGTCTGCAGGGCGTGGTCAGGCCCACAGCGTAAAAAGGTTGGGAATTCCAGATATAGTTGATCTTGGTCTTAGTCTCCAGTGGCACATCCTTCATCTAAGGATATTTTCTTCCTTCATAGCTGCTCTTTCAAGCCTCAGTCTTCTGATTTCTCGTGATTGCTTGTTATTGTTACACTATCCACTTAATTCTGACTTACAGCCTCTGAAAGGTCCTATTGACTACCCTGCTCAGATCAGCATCCATCTTCCATGGAAAATCAGTCACAATAGTTTAGGCCATTGATGGTGAACCTTGGCACTCCAGGTGTTCTTGAACTTCAATTACCAGAAACCCAAGTCAGCACTCCTGCTGATCAGGGCTTCTGGGAATTGAAGTTCAAGAACAGCTGGAGTGCCAAAGTTCACCATCACCATTTTAGGCCTACTGTTCAACAAAACAACAATTTTTGATGTTGAGCATTCAGTCTGGTAGCCTGCCATAACATGCTAGTTACTTCTCTAAAGCAATCCAAGATCACTGTTGACATTTCTTCCCATATCTCATAAATGTAACCCAGAGATTTGCCAATTTTCCAGTGAAATGCTTCAACTTTCCTGAGAATTGCTGATACAGTTTCTTCCAAAATGATCCTTATATCCACCATTTTACATTGTTCTTTAGTGGAAACATGGAGGAATGTAGAGCCCGGGCTCCATCAGGTATGTTGAGCCTTGGGCTCCGTTCATGGATGTCAAGCCTTGTGCTCCGTTCCCTGGACCCTACAGACTGGGGAGGTTGTCTTGTTTCATTTCGTTTGGTGGCTTAACTGTGGTTACTGTATTTGGTGTATTTATTATGTATAATTTCATTGTATTTGATGCTTTGATACCATGTATATTTTATATTGTGATTAATTTTATATTGATTATTGAGTATTGATTATTTACTGAATATATTTTTGTGATTCTTGATTGTTGTATTATTATACTGTATGTTGTGGACATGTTGTAATTGCCACCTTGAGTCAGCTTCGGCCGAGAAAGTGCGGGATATAAATTATTATTATTATTATTATTATTATTATTATTATTATTATTATTATTATTATTATTATTATTATTATTATTATTATTATTATTATTATTATTATTATTATATGGGCAGTTATTGAAGGCTCCACTCAACCCTCCAACTTATCTGCCAGGCAGCATTCTCTGGTTCATTCCTTGTTACCATATTAATACATTCATAAATAAATCTAATTGTTAACCCCCTTTCAAGAAGGCATCTTAAGACTGGATAAATTCTACTCAACTGTATAGGTTAGCTGAGGGCTGTTAGAAGGTCACATTCAAAGCTGAATGACCCCTTCTTTATTCTAGTGCTGCAAATGCCTCTTTTATCTTTTCATTAGAAGATAAATAATAGAGAGGCTACATGATAGGAAACACATAGGCATAGACACCTGTTAAAACTGAGCTGATGTATTTCCTAACATTACAAGGTAGCATATCATACCTTCAGGTAGAGCAAGCCCTGCTTTTCTCCTTCTCCTCACTAATTTGCATACGTAATTGACAGCTTGTTAACAGCTCATTAAGAAGACTGAAAACCATGAGACAGATACAAACCCAGTGCTGGGGGAGAACATTCGTGAATTACAATATGCTGAAAATTCAATCTGAGGTGGAGTTACAGGTCAAAAAAATAACTTGATTATTTTATTAGGTTAAAAAAATTAAAAGGTTGATGTGTCATTTTAAAATCTGTGTTTTACAGGGGCATTAAATTGGAATGCAATTAATCAAGAAACTCAGTCTCACTTTGAACTACTTTTGCAAGCAACGTGTTGCTTTTGTGGACTCCGGTTTGAGTGACTCAAGCTCTGATTTGTGTAAGAATTGCTCACAAGGATTTTGTATGGATTAATTTTAAAAAATCTAGGGTGGTAGACACACATACAAGCATAAACACACTCTGTATAAATATGACAGGAGCTTTAAAGATTATACCAATTCACACTACAATCAAATAATGCTTACAGGTGCAGGTAGAAACTTTGCTCTTAACTGAATCTCAACTGGAGAGGGGGGGAAACTTATTGATATGTGTAATTCAGATGTATTGAAAATGCCTACTGGAAGAACATTTATTTATTTATTTGTTTATCGGCCACCTTTCTCCTGATGGGGAACTCAAGGTGGCTCACAATTTTAAAATATATATAATTAAAACACAATTTCTGTACAAATATAAAACAATTAAAAAACAATAATTAAAATACATTAAATAAATTAAATAAATGCATTAACTGTCTCTGTCGGTTTTGCAGCAAAAGACTAAAAGAGCTATCCTACCTTCAAAATGTTTCTAAAAGTGTGTTGTCTTAAAATACCCATCCCTTACACTCCTGTTGATAAAAACAGTGAAGGCAAGAAAGACTGTCAAGAAATGTGTCAGAACATTTGAGAAGTGCAAGATAGGCTGGATCACCCCCCCCCCCAAAAAAAAAAAAATTCCAGATCAACACACTAGCCCGGAAAGTCAGGCTCAAAATAATTTATACTAGAATTGGCAAATCTTACACTTCTCGATTATTTCTGTGGAAGGTTTGAGACATACTTTACATCAAGCATCTGATTCTCAATATTTCTTTTCCATTTGTCTTAACAAGGCATTCCAAATAAAATCGTTACATTGAAGAAAATAAAGGGAGGGGGTTGTGTGTGTGTGTTTAGTTCTAATCAAAATTTTATGTCCCTTATCCCATGTCTACCTTTTCTTTCACCTACTGTAATAAAATAAATAAATAAAATCCTGTAGCAATGGTATCTATAGCATAACTCCTCAGCTCTTTTTGGCAGATCTGAATTTGCCAGTAGGTCTGAGGAGGATGGCTTGTCAGCACCATTTCTTAATGGACGGCATTTTATTTTAGTTTTCACTTTTTTTTCCTTCTAAGGAATTTGCACACTTTCATCTCATAGTGAACATGCAACTCCCATGGAAATCTCTGGTGGCAAGCCTCTCTCTCTCTCTCTCTGTAGGCACCATATAAAGAGAAGCTTTTCAATGTGAGTATTTCTTTGAGATGTAAATCTAAGAATGCATCTAACACATGTCTCCACTATCCCAGAAGCAATAGTGCTACATTGACAGATGTGGAATTCTTTGAGCCCAGAAAGCTACACTACCAGCACTTCATGGTATTCCTCAATTATCTGTTTGCTCTTTGAGTAAATCTAGCATCTCTGAATACTATTTTCAATGTTATTTTGATATAATTAAAAATCCTGGTAGCTGTCCAAAGATATTATATAGATGCAGTCCCACACAGGTCTGTTCAATTGTTAAGAAAAAAGGATGTCTCTTTACTACAAGGTGAAGCAGATTTTGGGACACTATCATTCTGTTTTGGGAAAGGTATTTCATATTTAATTTGTACTCTTCAAAATTATATTAGGGGAAAATAAAAATGAGTTGAACTGGAATTATTATTATTCCGTGTCTAGGCCAGATGTGAAACTGCCAAATTGAAGGCACCTCTTGGTGAGTTCATTCTGCAGTGCCGTTCGCCTGACCTAGTGTGAGAAAGATTAGCTGGCAGCATAAGGTTGCCGTTACCAGGGTACACCCAATTGTGGTTCAAAAATATCACAAGCTTCAAGGAGGCTCTTTCTGGAATAAAAATACAATACAAATGCAGAATTAGGTGATACTTTGAGTAGACAATTAGAATGTAAACAACCAGGGAGCTTTTGTGGATCAAGTCCACTTCCTCAATCCATGGGCCAATATTTTTGGGACAGTACAGAAAAATTCATGGCATGTGTTTGTGCCAGGACTCTTCCTTAGACATGAGTCAGGAAAAGCTCAGGTGCATTGGAGGTGTGAGTTTCAAATTAAAACCCATATAGCTATTGGTTGGATATCACACCCACTCTAGCTTATCAAACTAAGAATCACCAGGATAGCCACATATTGCCTTTTTTGTACAGATGATTTTGACCTTGGTTTCCAGTGAAAATCTTTGCTAACGCTGGGGCCTCTCTTTTTATTATTCCAAAAGCAAGGGGACATAATTCAGAAAACATTCAGGCAACATGTAGATAGAGCTTTCAGTCATATATAGCAGGAATGCCCAAACTTTTTGGGCTGCACGCCAGTCATGTGGTTCAGCGGGCCAGTCACGTGGTTCCTCCCATCAGAAGCAGAAGTAAAATGTGCCTTGCAATCAGTTTTGCAACAAGATTAGATATATTTTAAGCTGCCATTTCCTCTGCTTAAACCAGGGGTGCCCAAACTATGGCCCATGGGCCAGATCTGGCCTCTAATGCCAATGCATCTGGCCCACACAACCCTCGTCGCTCCCAGAAGTAGAAGTAAAATGGACGTGTTTTACTTCCATACGGGTGCATTTTACTTCTGCTTCCGGGAGCAATGAGGGCTACGTGGGCCGGATGAATTGGCATCAGGGGCTGGATCTGGCACATGGGCCGTAGTTTGAGCACTCCTGATATATAGCAGCAGCAATTACTTACATGCCACCACATATTGCTTAAAGCACTTTCTGGGCAATTTACAAGGTAATTAGCATTTTGCACCCAACATGTTGGGGTCTCCTTTTACCGACCATGGAATGCTGAGTTAACCGTGATCCCCATCAGGATCACACTCAGAGTGTGAGCAGGTTTTGGCTGCAGCACAGCAGTATAACCACTGTGCCACGAATACTCTTCTATATAGTAGAAAAAAACTGTATAGTTTTTCCTCCTCTGGTTGCCTAACCTGAAGAAAGAGTTTGGAAATCGAAAAATAGTTTTCCAGTCTGCATTTTGCAGAATAGGCATGGCAAAATTAGTTTTACCTGAGAGGTTAAAGGTTGTGCACCTTTCTCTGTTGTGAGTTTTGCTCTTACACTTTTGCTTTACCCATTTCATTAGGTTCCAAACAGCCTTTCAAGTAATTTTAACACAGAAAAAGCACAGCCACATCCCTGTTATTCTTGGTTTTGTCCTCTCCCAGCAACCATAGTATAGATCGTGTGCTAATATTCTGGTACTGAGCAATCTAATGTGAGGTAGACTGCTGTTGAAATTTGTGTATGATGTGTATACAGTATCTATTTACCCTTTTTTCAAAAGTCAGAAATTCAGTTCTTTGGAGTCCATTGTCACTATTTTGAGGATGCCACCCAGCTCTATCTATCTTTTTCTACATCTGTAGGTGATGCGGGTTTATTTTTTTAAAAAAAAACACCTCCAGCTGTCAAATATGGGATACCATGCTTCTGTAACCATGATTTAATACAGCAGGCTAGAGATGTGAAGGCCTGGGGAAAAAACTGAAAAAATTCAGGGGGAAATCGGGTTTTTCCCGTTTTTTTCTGAAGCCTTTTTTGTTTTCCCCCCAAAAATGGGAAAAATAGGAAAAATAAATATATTATGAAATGTTTTATTTTAACATGATGAATAAAATATTTTAAGATAAAGCCGGGTTCAAATATTTTATAAATCATTTCTTTAAAAAAATGCATGGTATCAGATTATTTTCAATTTTCCCAAAAATTTCTGTTCCCCGGGTTTTTCCCGAGCTTCCAAATTTCTGGAAATTTTACATCTCTACACCAGGCCCAATATCATGCATGTGTTGCCAGTAGGAAAAAGGTTGCCAAAGTTTGAATAGTAAAGGGCAGCCTAAATGTTGACAGTATTTAACATGATTAACAGGCTACCCTTTTGTGCTCACCAACATTTACAAAGAGAGAAACTATAGTTACATAACTATAAGATTTAAATTTCTTATAATCCTTCCCATCTCAATTGCCTGCTGATTCTCAAACATCCTTCCTAAAGAATGTTTTTGTTTGCCAAATGAGCTACCTGTGCCTCCTGAAGAAATAGGGGCAGCCACCAAATAAGGACTAGCTCAAATCCTCACTAAGAGCTAGTGATCTTAATGCCTGTGGAGCTCATACAAGCAACATGCAGGTGTTTTTTGGACCAAATTCTTCTTCTCTCTTGTCCAGGTTGGACTTTAAATGGCCAAATGAAGCCACCTTCTTGGCTTTGTCATTGGCCAAACTTAAATCCTCATTGGTACATGTATCGGGTAGTAATCAGCAGACCAGCAAATGAGCCATATCCTCTATCTCTTCACATTCATACAGGAGGTTGTTGTCCGCCAGCAGCCCCCACTTGAGTATGTTGGTCTTACATTTATGGACTCTGACCTTAAGCCTATTCAGGGTCCTCCAAGTGACATAGGAGAGGCTGAGTTCCTCAGCCATATCCTCCTTTAATGTTCAGTGAGCTCCTTCCTTCTGGTCCAAGTGATGTTCTTTCTGTGACTTGTGAAAATTGCTTATCACTTCCCAGACCAAATAAATTAAATCTAAATGACCAAATGGATATCAATTTTCAGGATATTGTACCTTATCGCATTTCCTCTGTTTTCCCAGAAGCATTATTAGCACAATGAGCTAAGAACTTCCACTTCTGAGAACCCTTTGATTGTCCTCCCTGTCATCCAAATGAAGAGAAAGAAAACATCACCGCAAAACATTCACTCTTTTTCTCCATTTCCCTCTTGTGCTATTGTGGCGAGAGGGTTAAATTGCTAATAGAGGTTTCACGAGGTCTGCCAGAGCCCAGTCTTCAACACTTACATCTGTTCAACAATTATTACAGCATTTTTGTCATAAAAAATTCAACACCCTGAGTGTCGTGCTAGCAAAACCTGAAAATTTATGCAGTGAATAGAATAGCTAATTTCTCTGAGGAAATAGGATTGGGTGGGGGGAGAGGAGAGGAGAAAAATTACAGATTTAACTCAAATTCTCCAGCATTATATCTGCACACATCTGACTCCCTCTTTAGGTTTTGTCACTGTGTGGTGGATAAATTAGAAATGCCAGCCTTGCAAAGCAGACGTAAGACCTCCAAAGAAACAATGGGGAAGGGTAATGTCCTGCCCTTGCTATCTCTTCATTGGATCTCATGTGAATTGCATTCTTAATTTGAGGGACCATGAAGGTTCTTTCTTCCACTGCTTGTCACCACCATCACAATAGAAGGAATGAGACTTTTCTTGACATGTGCATTTTTTTAAAAAGAGAGGGGAGGTTAAAGAAGAGGGGGAACAATTTTCTAGTTTTCTGAACACTGTGTTGAACTTGTACTCACCACCATTGCAGAATGTTCTGGGTAGGAAGATGGTTTCTAAGAAACAAATTTTTACCTTGCTTCTCCAAAAGATCCAGAAATATAGATTTGTGTGGACATGAGAGCTATCTCATTAGTATGTCAGTAGACTGGAAGAAGATGGCAGAGGCTATCCAGTTCTCAGGGCCCAATATTGCTTCTAGTACTAGATGGTATTGTAGACACAATGGGCACAGAGCTGGGCAGGTTGAGGAGGATTGTGGAGAACAGAGGTGCCTGGAGGGCAATGGTCCATGGGGTCGCAAGGGGTCAGAATCGACTGTGCAACTGAACAACAACAACAACAACAACAACTGTTGGGTTTGAAGGCATGATTGTAGAGTTAGACCTAGTATGCAATCTTTCTAGATTGTTTACCACCATGCAAGTAACAATGGCTTGACATTTCTGCCAACTACTGATAATTTCATCTGAACTGCAACATGTCTTTCCCACAGACCCTAGGTGCATAGAAAAACATACATAACTATAAAATTAAAACACAGCTAAATTATATTGCTGAAACACAATATAAAACATATTGAGGAAAAGGCACAGCACCACATGAATCTTCTCTTCTTTTTTACTTTCTCTTTTACCCCTTCGTGGGTTAAAGGAGATACAAGGTTCTT
The DNA here is from genome assembly GCA_035047345.1 of Bradypodion ventrale. Taxonomy (NCBI): domain Eukaryota; kingdom Metazoa; phylum Chordata; class Lepidosauria; order Squamata; family Chamaeleonidae; genus Bradypodion; species Bradypodion ventrale. The sequence continues at coordinate 477,786,737 of JAWDJE010000001.1, read as the reverse complement.
GCTCTGGCACTTCTAGCAGCCTCCACTGGCATTATTTGCATACCTGTCAAGTTTCGGGAAATCTCTGTCAAATAAGGGAAATTTCACGGCCAAAATGGGAAACTGGACAGCTATGCTTATCCTGTGCTGGCCTCCAGTCTAACTCCAGTCTAATTGCAGTCTAACTAATATGGGATGATGGTGGGAAAGAATGTAAGATACGGGGGTTTGACAGAAATTTCCCAAAACTTGACAGGTATGATTATTTGGTGTTCCTGAAATATTTATTTGATGTTATTGCTACACCTTCCTCTGGGTCTGCCTCCTGGCCTTTGTCCTTCTCCTTTTTCCTTGTATGGTATGCAAATCCAAGAAAATGTCTCCAAATGGGCAAACCACTTTATTTGTTGTCCTCTGTATGTAGTTCAAGATGGGTTCTATTCCAATTCTTTCCCTTGTAACCTCTTTCCTGATTTTAGCCCTTCTGATCACTTCAGCAGCCTTCCTCAGACATCTCATTTCCATGGTGACCAACTTTTGCTTATGTTTTGTTGTACATAAGATGGGAATGAATATGCTTTGTATGAGGTGTTTCTCTGTGTTGATTGGTAGTGCCTTGTGTTGTAAGAGCTAATTGTCCCAATATTTGGTTTGCCTTACTGCACCGTATGTTAATCTTTTCATCCATGTTGCCCTTTTCAGTAAATGTTGTTCCTAGGTATTTGAAATCTGCCACTTGTTTTATACTTGTTCCTTCTCTATTGATATCAAGAGTATGTTGTTTCCTTCTAATTGCCATTATCTCAGTCTTCTCTTTTTTATTTTCATATTATTTATCTTACATTCTCTGTTCATAGATGTAAGGTGTTGTTGTAGTTCCTTAGCTGAGAGAACTAAGCAAGAGAATGACCCTGCCTCACTCCAAATGTTACTGCAAAGGTTATGATATTCCTTGACTTGTTCTAACTACACTTCTGCAGTCATTATATAAGCTTTTACACAATCTGATAACATGTTCCCTCACTCCATATCGGGCCAATATTTGCCTTTAGCAGTTTCCTGTCAATTCTATCAAATGCCTTCTCTTGGTCTACAAATGCAACAGAGAAGTCTATGACAATGAAAAAAGCCTTCTCGGTGGTAGCACCCATGCTTTGGAATAGCTTATCTGAATATATATCAAAACAGAGTTGTTTAGAAAGGCATTTTATAATATCCTCTTGTGGTCACTCAGTCTTGAATATATCTTTGGACCTGGTTTTCTGTTGATTAAAAAAATAGGTTTCTTTTTACTTACAGCATATTATTTCATTTGGTTGGGCTTGTATTTATTTTTATTGTTACTATATTGTTTTATGCTTATTGTTTTATTGTAAACCTTCCAAATAGGGAATTTCTTTCCCAGATGGGCAGTATATAAATGTTCTAAATAAATTAAATAAATAAACATTAGTTTATGGCATTTGTGCATTTTTAAAATATATTATGTGGATTATTGTGTTCTTTCTTCTGCTCGGTTAGACTGGATGGATTACAATAACATTCCATCACTTTTCTCCTTCTTCTTTTCTATTTGGCGCAGTGATTAAGCAGAAAGACTGCAGCCAAAACTCTGCTCAAGAACTGAGTTTGAACCCAATGGGCTCCTTCTGAGTTCAGTTGAGTGCCCAGCTTGTTGAGGGCAAAATGCTAATTACTCTGTTTGATGTTCAAGAATTTAAGAGAAGCAGCCAGCATAAAAGGACCAAACACAACTTTATTGTAAGCAAACCGAACATGAACAGCAATGGTGCAACACCTCTTTATATACACTGTACAATGGATACATTTGGGAGGGAAACAATATGATTGGTTAGGAGAGGAGTGGGGTGATTGTGGGGTTACCGGACCTGAGTGAAGACTTCATTTGTCTTGTTAGAAAGGGTGGGAACGCAAGTCCCGCAATAGTTCAGTACCAAGAAGAAGACAAAATGGAGGATCACCCCGATCCCATAACAACAGTTACTCAACATTACAGCAATAATTAAAGTTACATACACAACACTTTGTGAACCACCCAGAGAGTGTTCTAAGCTACATAAGTGCAATTGCTATTGCTATTGTTGGTGAACCACAAAGACATTATAAGTACTTGTTGCTGCTGTAGTCTGTTGGCAGAAGTAAGGAGAACTGAGTATTTCTCAATTCAGATCAGCTTTTCTTTTCATACTAGATGTTTGGTGCATTCTGTCATCGCTAGAATCAAAAGCTTTCTTGTGTTTTTACTGGGAATATCTCTGGAAGGCAAGTTACAGACTGAGATAATCACCTTCACAACACATCTGTCTCTGGCTTGCCTGTCAACCCCTGCTGCCACTTTAGCATTTAGAGTGGCCTGGCAAATTTCTCTTTTCATGGTGCACAATGCTACTTTGAAGGAGACTCTCCCCCACATACCTGAAAAAGTGAATGAATACCTGAATATGGAATAGGAGAAATGCACATAAAATATATACAAAATGCAAAAGAAGACATGTATGTAAAATTGTAGTAAACTTTTAAAAATATTTTAATTGATTGCAAGCTGATACACTAATGGGACAAAGCATCTGCCATCTTCACCTCTACTTTAGGTATGAGTGGAAATATGTTATTTTGTCAGACACTAAATATTACTTATAGAAATAATATGGGAAACGAAGTTTCAAAAATACCCAGCCATATCAAACCCTTTCTTGCATTTTAATTAAGCTTGGAACGAGTCTTCCATTATGTTCAATGTAATTAGTTTGATGGATGTGTGTGTGTATAAGAGAGAGTAAAAGAGAATAATAGTGTGTTTCTAAAATTTCTGTGCACATGTGAGCATTTATGTGATGTATGAATGTGTTTGTGCTATTTATAGTATGTGTATTTGTGTATTTGCATGTCTGGCCAGAAATCCCGCTACGGTAATGGAGTAGACTGTACAGCCAGCGACTCAATGTTGAGTGTTGGGTGGTGGTAAATAACCTGACTCCCTAAAGGGGCAAACAGCTACGGGCAGATGAGCCCCTTTAGGTGGGGTGATGGTCCCCTCAGTGTAGGAAATGCCATTGGAAACCATCATATTGGGCCCAAAGACAAATTGAGTGGAGGAGGAACTCTGATTCACAGCGGTCATGGAGGCAGAAAAGGCCATGCCAGATGGACTGGCTGAGAAGGCGCACCTTGTCCATATCCTCAAGACTGTGGCAGTCCATTGCAGCCCCGGTGTTAAATCCTGCATTTCTCATTTCATATGTGCAGCAGGAGATGGCTCCGTGATCACAGTGTGTGGGTCACTTCATGGCAAGCTGGGATCCATCTTAAACAAATTCAAGCCAATGCCATTTTTCCTACTTTGGGAAAAAAATGCATTCTCGGATATGAGTTGCAGCTGACAATTTGTGTCCACAGATAAGTAAATGAGAGGAAGACTATGTATGGTCTTACCCATTTCAGGCTTTATTCTATCCTACTTCTACAGGTGACTGCCATGGTGATTTTTTAAAAAAAGAATGCATCCTTCAAGCAAACAAAATGATATGAAATTGTTTTTTAATTTGTATTTTAAAAAAAAAACAATTCTGTCTCATAGTAAAGAGAAAAGCACCTTCCTATCCAATCTTATAAATCTTACTATGTCGGTAGATATTTAAAATGTAAATTAAAAACATGAGCTTTTTATATGGGTCCTGAAATAGTCTCCTCTACATGCTTTGAACGAAGCCCTCAACTTCTTAGCTTCATTCAGCAACAAAAGGACCAAACCAGCTGTCCGACATTGCAGCTATTTAATGTCTGACAAACAAGTGTTTAAATGCTTCCTCACTTGAAATCTTCTTGCCGTCTGGTTATGTGACTTTCCTTAACTATCTCTGTTTCATCCTTCACTTTAAACCACAACTGTATTCTATATGAAAGAACCTATTAATGTCATGAGAATACTCATTACCACAAAAATATGTGTCGTCTTCCAAAGGGAAATCAGCCACTCAGACACTATAGAGAATGCCAGATGATTTGAAAATGATTTGTACAAAATATCTTTGCACAGTTGGCTGTGAAGTCAGCTGATCATAGTGATTGATAAAGCTAGAGGGCAGAGGTTCCCCAACCTAAGGCTCATGGGCCAGATGAAGCCCCTGGCACCATTTCATGTGCCCCCCACCACACCACACCAAGGGGATTCGAGAAACAAATTGGCCACACCTTTGAAGCTTTAGGGACAAAATAGCTGCCCCCATAGTGCAGGCAGGGGGAAATGGCCATCAGGCCCTCGAAGCTGACTGAGAGAGTGTGACCCTGGCCCCCAGCTTGAAATGATTGGGAACCACTGAAATAAAGCATATCTATATATTCGAAAGGCCAATAATGTGGAGGCACTTCTAAATTTCTGATGTTAATTCACTCCAAACCATGGGTGCCACTGTAGATACTTAACAAAGTAAAAAATCCCACTGAATGCATTAATATTTACTTATATCAGTAATGAAGATTAACAGCATGGCATGATACAAGTAGCTGCACTAGAATTGTTCTGAGATGACCGAAACTTTGCACTGTCTATTTTAAAATCCAGACAACTGAGATATTTAACATAATGTGCTTCTGTGGTGGCTCAGTCGCCTGAAGTGTTACTGGCATGACAAGCTTGTGATAGATGGATGTCAGAAATTCTCTTATCTGGATCTCTCACTTTGACAGCATGGCAGACTTGGCTGATTTGGATCTTTGAAGAAGAGCTATGCTGTGGAAGGCTAGTAGCAGAAAGTATTGTTGTAGCTATGTACTAAATCTCCAATATGGCAGGAAGGTCACTGAAAAGACTAGGGTTCCCATTTTTCATGTCAAATGTGGACTGACAAATATACATTTCCTCTGGACATAGATAATGTTCAGTAACCTTATTTGGAGCTCTGTTGAAAGAAACAACTATCCACCTTTCTTGCCCATTTTCATGAGTGCATAAGTTCTTCTAGAGATGGGTGATAATTTTATTTCAATTAATATCTGTTAAGAAGTTACCTAAACTTTCACAGATTTGTTTGCATAGGGTGGAGAGAATTTAAGATCTGGAAAAAACAGAAAAGTAGCATATCAGAGAATAAACAAAATAAAACAAAAATGTTGTAGCACTTTGAAGACTTACTGTTAGCTTTAATGTTAGCTTTCATGGATTAAGTCTACTTTGTTAAGTCTACTTTGTCTCTTGATCCACAAAAGCTAACATTAAAATATTACAGTTAGTCTTCAAAGTGGTACAAAGTTTTTGTTTTGTTTTGTTTATTCTCTGGTGTGTTTTCAACACAGACTAACACGGCTACTATTCCAGAAGAGTAGCAGATGCTTTAACTGTCTATTTGCAACAATGATTGCATTTACCTTTCACATACCACAGTCTTTGGTAACATGGCTTCCAGCAGACAGTCTCAGCTTCATACCATCACCACAGACAAGGAACAGACAAGGGTCAACTCTTGAAAATTTGACAAACAGTCCAGTAAGTCTCAAGGGATGCATAAGACTGCAGAAAACCAGGACAAAGTAGGTTCTCTTTGCTGACCCTAGCCACTCTAACCTGGCTATTTAGGTTTAGACCTGAGAGACCAAGGCAAAGTATGGGACAAGGGAGGCCAGTTGTAAACAAAGACAAATTGGGATGTTGTACATCATCATACCTGTACATGGAACATGTTTCTGAAGACATCGCCTTATTTTCCAGGCTTTCTGGAGCCAACATGACATAGCATGAGTTGGGTTTGCCTGAGTGGGCGGGATAGAAATTTGAATATTAAATTAAATTAATTAAGTAGCATGAATTCTGGTCTTAAATCAAAAGGATTTTTGAACACTGAATGTCGCTATAATAATCCTGTTCTTTATAGCAATTTTTGAACAGTGAGCAAGTTCATATTTTTAGACCTTCAAAGAGTTACTTTTAGTGGCCATACTAGCTTGGAGAGTTGTAATCTAGAAAAACAACTTTTCCAAGATCTGGTTATTTCCATTGAAGATGGGAGAGGAGAGACTGAGAGTTGACAAAGCAAATTTTGCTGAGACCCCTGAACATCTTTATGGCAAAGTTCAAACCAGGTTGAACTCTTAGTCACTTACACATTATGTTATACTAGCTTTCTGGTCATTTTCCTTGGAGAACATATTTGAAAATGTTAATGGTTCTGGAAAATTGGTCTTGATTTCCAAAGGTGCCAATAATGGATGTACAGTAATTAAATTGCAAGCTTTGGAATAGTGGTGGTTCTTCTCTCTTCCCCTGATGATACAATTTTTATTCCACCCATGAGTTCTAATGGCAAATGAATAAATACAGATGTAGGGGAACTAAAAATAACCGTGAATGCAACTGGCTCTTTTTGAAAATCCCCCCTTGGCATTCTGTTTAATTCTGAGCACAAACAGGAATTTGCTGGCGAATGCCAGCTCACTTGGGTTTTGCTTATAAAATGGTCATTAAGTTCATATCAAACATGTGTGTTTTAGAGTTAAATCCTCTAAGACAATGAGATAGAATAAGTAATCATTTGACAGAAGTGCTTCTAATGAATTAGATTTCAAAACGCTGGAAAGTCATTCAAGGAAAACCCTTCTTTTACCTTACACTGAAAACATATCATTAGCTTTAATTTAAGTCAAGGTGAGGCTGGAAACAGACATTGCAGGAAATTGTTGAGTGACTATTGTTTAATCCCATTTAGGGACACTTTGAACAATGACTTAGATATAATGAGATATTTAAAATTCTTTGGCCAATCCCTAGCTAACAGCTTTTAGTGTGGAAAGAATGAGTAATTCAATACAGGCTACTGAGCCTTTTACATGCTTTTATTCTTGATTTGTTAGGTGCATGCAACATAAATTTCAAAACCAATCTATTAATGACTTGCATTGGAATCTGGTTTTCTTTGTTTTACATATGGTGCTTTGGCAGAAAGCATAAAAACAGGAGGTGTGTGTGTGTGTGTGTGTGTGTGTGTGTGTGTGTGTGTGTGTGTGTGTGTGTGTGTGTGTGTGTGTGTGTATTGAAGTCAGGTTTTTGCCAATGGTAAAGTTAGTCATGGCTTGTTATTCTTGGATATTGTGTCAACAAATACCCTTTTCAAAGAAGAATTATCTTACCTATTTGAAATGATAGGAACAATTTCATGCAGCTGTTGTACATTGATCTTAAATTCTCTTCCCATTTCCCCCAAAAAAGGAATAAAGCTGTGAGAAGGTGTGTGTTAGTTGCCACAGTAGCATCTCATCCAATGAGATTTCAGAGCCAAACTTGAGACCCCAGGAAGGGCATTGTGATGTCACAGAAAAAGTGCAGGCAATACTTCAGAATACATTAGTGTTCAAGGCAACCAAACAGATGGGAGAACTGGACCAATATAAACAGCATGAGTTTGACAGGACTTAATAATATGATGCAATGGCAAAATAAAAAGCAAATGAAATTCTCAATTGTATCAACAGATCAGGGAGAGCAATAGTACCATTCTATATTGCTTTGGTTAGACCTTTTTTGGAATATGGCATCTATATTGACAATCTGGAAAATGACCAGCATGCTTATTTTCTAAAACTCCACAAGGTAGGACTCAAAGTGATGGATTTAAATCACAAGGAAGCAGACATTGCTTAGGCTTTAAGAAGAACTTACTGACAGGAAATGTTGCTCAATGGTGGAATGAACTGTCCCTCATTGGAGATTTTAAAACACAGGATGGATGGCCACTTGGCAAGAATGGATTCCCTGCTTTGGTAGGAAGTGGGGCTCAGTGACACTTTGGATAACCTCCAGGTCTACAATTCTATTAATCCATAACAGATTAGGAGGTCATCTGATTGTGATAAACAGAATTCGGAGAATCAGTAACTAAGAAACCTACTTAAAACTAAGCCCAAGCAAACTAAGCAAACATACGAAAAAGGTAACACTGCGACCCAGAGATGGAGGTCAGGTTTTTTGGCAAGCAGACACACAACAAAATGCAGTCAATAGCTGCACCAGTCAGTGCTATTGCCTTTAAATCATGAATCCCATCTGGTCTAAACTGTATGTAGCACACATAATCAGAAGTATTGTGGAACTAGAACTCATATAATTGAAGCCTTGGTATTTCTTGAGTAGTAGGGAATATGACATTTTCCTTCACCTCCTTCAAGCTTGCCTCTTCTCTTTTTCATGTTCATACAAACTCATTTGCTCTCTCATAAAAACACTTTTGTTCTGACAGTTAATTGTGGAAATAGCTACACCAGTTAGGAAAGGAGGGGAGCATGTTTTAAAGCCACCTCTCACACAATTATTAAATGGTTATCTCTTCCAGAGCAAGTTCACCTACAGATTTTTCTTCTTGAAGGTTTGTGAAAGTCTTATGTTCAGGGCAGGCCCCTGAGCACAGGGTGACAACTAGGACAATATCTCACTGCTAGTCTAGCTGGCATAGGTCATTCTACCCTGCCTGAACATCAAGTCCATCTGCTGTGCTTATCTTAGATGGCAGTTCGAGACCTGAGTACTGCATGACGGTTTGAGCGCCCGTCTCTGTCCAAGCTCCTGACAACCTAGCAGTTTGAAAGCAAGAAATTGCAAGTAGATAAATACAGACCACTTCAGTGGGAAAAGATCTTGGGGACATGAAAGGAGCCTCATTTGGGCATCCCCTGAGCGGAGTTTCTCCAGCAAAAATCCTTTCAACCCAGAATAATTTCTGACATGAAATTATTATTATTATCTTAGCTGCTTTATCTCATAGGTATTGTGACATCACAACATGTCCTGCCCTCAAAGAAGTAACTGCAGCAACTTGTCCAACACTGCCATAGTCCGCTCAATGTGTTGCTCAAAGGATACCCCTTCAGTCTTGACTCTTTGGTCCACTACATAATTAAATGACTTAGGGTACTTCCTTGCAGTTCTGGAGTTAGCTGGGAGTGAATGGTTTTATTTGGCTTGTTTATATCAGGAAGGCATAGCAAACACTTCCAATACCTAATATTGAACATGCTCAGACATCTCGTGACTGACACAAGTTCTTGATATACTCTGAACCACAGAAGACTTGACCAAAACTGCAGAAGACCTGCATTGCACCCTAGGCACATGAGTTTCTGAAACCCAGTTACAAAGTATTGAACATAATTAGTTTTACTTGATTAACAATAACTAACTGCTTAAAAGTATATTTCTAAAAGATTGGCTATGAAGAAAATTATCTGTTCCAAAAGTCAGTTTTTTATTACTGGAGAGGAAAAGAGATTCTGGGAGGAAACCTTTCCTGTATCACACATTCCCTTATAATCATTTGAGGCATAGAACTATGTCTGAAACAATCAACAGCTGTTCAAGTAGAAAAAAGAGGGCCAAGAACAATTACAGAAAGAAGACAGTGCCTCAAATGCTTGCATTTAGCACCCGGAGAAGACATTTTAGTTGAGAAATTATTTCCAACCTATAGTTCTCAAACTCAGCGTGAAAAGGTAGAAAAATGAAATTTTCATCATTAGAATATGACAGCACACAGTCATAATATGCTGACATGTGTAACGGGAATTAAGGGCTTCTGCAGGCTAGACGAGCATTCATAATTTTTAGGCAAATTGTTTCTTTCAGCTCCATGAATCACACCCTTTGAGAAGATTGCTGGACACTTATAAATGACAGTCATAATGCGATCCATCCAAGCTATGTAACCATTGTTTAACAGATTGAATCTGTGCACCTTAACTAATGTTGGGTTGAAATAAATTGATGTTGGGCTGAAACAAAGCCCACCACATCAACAGGCTATGTTTGCTATCTTCTGTCAGCTTTGCAATGGAAAGAATTCAATAATCAGAACATCTGATGTATCATCATGGGGTGATCTGTTGTGTATCTGTTCCGTGTCAGTAAAGCATGCCTTATATCTTAAATGCATACTGTTTCCTTTCCATGCCATTCTACTAACAAGAAGAAAAAACTGGGGGGAAACAATTGAGTTGAACACTTTTCTATCCACACATTTTAGATACATTTTCTTCAAATGTGCTTTCTATCTCAAAAATGTATATTTTTGTATACATTTCAAGCTAAGAATGATATTGCAAATATTGAAGAAGGTCATGATCCAGACTTTTATTTGTTATCCACTTTTAAGGGCAAAAGGGAGCCCAAAGGGAGCTTTGGAAACTAAAAGGAGGGGGTTGGAAGCTTTTATTTAGTGGAAATTAAATGTTTCCGGTGCTCAATTCAAGTTGCGCTGAGTGTAACATTACACAGGAAGATTTGCGTAATGTATCTCATGTTCAGTCTTCCTCTTTTTCTGTTGCCTTCAACTCTTCCCATATTGCTGTATTTTCCATTAGTTTTCTCATCATGTAACTTATAACTCAGGGGTGGCCAACCTTGGTGCTCCAGATGTTCTTGGGCTTCAATTTTCAGAAGCCCTGATCAGCTGGTGTGCTGACTTGGGTTTCTGGTAATTGAAGTCCAAGAACACCTGGAGTACCAATGTTGGCAACCCCTGTTCTAACTGCTTCACAGAACCACAAATCCCAGAATTCCATAAAATGGAGTTGGAGCCTTAGCAGTTAAAGTGGGACCAAAATCTTGTACCTGTCTAGGATAGGTGTATTCTAGCTAAAATCCAATAGTAAGTCACAACTACAGTAGGACCATTTATTTAATGGAACTTACAGAGGATTTGATTCACCACAACCACACTAGTTAAATTGTTGTACTAGAGTTGTGATTCAGTCCTGGATTTTAGTCTCTTCTAAGCTTAGTCTGAAACCTACCTTCCTATTTCTAAAGCCTAAATCTGAAATTCCTAATTCCAACTACAGCAGACTATTGAGTCCATATTATTTACATAAAAATTTACTCACTACTCAGAAATTGAGTCATTGGCTCTGATCTAAACTGGCAGCAACAATTCTATCAAGGCCTGAGAACACTCTGAATGACATCTTCCCACAAAAGGCATCACTTATCTAGCCAGCTCAAAAAATGGAGCCATTGTCAAAGAAGCCATTGCTGAAATAGATTTTGTTATTTTTGTTGCAGTTGCACCTTGAATGTAAAGGTCAATGGTATGGTTGTCACCTCCACCAATTATGAATGAGCTGGGTTGCTATAACAGCCTTCAGTGTGTAAAACTCTTTTGTTTGTATCTGTCCTGTAAACATATTCATTTCTAGTTTAGATAAAGGAGAATAGAGAAAGATACCTGTTTGATTGACATATTTTTATATAGCGGTTGAGTAAAAAGTACTATCATATGAAGAATGGATATCTAAAAGTAGTATTAACACTCCATTTGTTTGCATGAGGAACATTTTGTTCAGTTTGCTTAACTGGTTGAGTATCTTTTGTACAAAGAACAAATTGATCTTGATATCTGTGACAAAGGAATGCAATTTTAAGAGAAAACTAAGGTAATTTATAGCCAGGATACTTTCTCCATTAAAAGAAACAAATCACCCAAGATATAGATGGCTTCCTGTTTGGCAACAGAAGTTTTGTGGGCTTGTGTACAGCCTGCTGGGGTTCTGATCTGTGACTAGTGCACTGCAAATGCAGTTCCTAGATTGTCTGCTTGTGCCTGTTGTGCAATAGTGTGGGTGTGACATGAAACCACAATGATGCCATTGGGTCTTGAAAATTATTAGTTGCCAGTTAACACCAATTCAAATTATGGACTGATGTCAGGGCTTCTTTTTGATTTCAAAGGAAAGCAGAGTCAGAGTTGAGACTGAGAAAACTCCCCAAAAATATACATTTTCTGAAATAAAAACTCCTTTGCAAAACAATAGAATGCATTTTATGAACACTTGTGACTACTTTTTTAAACCTCACTGTTGACTTCCTTAAATAATGAACAGCAGGTAAAGTGTCATCTCCTCTTTGGAAGCATATTTCAGGTACCTGTACTAGGTTTCTGTAGGATATGATTGTTCTCAAATTTTCTGAAGAGTGAATGAGTTGAGAAAAAAATCATGGGTATGTATTTAAATGTGTATTTTAATTGGAATTAATAAAAATTGCAAACTGATATAGAAATGGGGTACCCATGGGTGATCATACACAACAGCGACATGGCTTGAAAAACAGACAGATTCCTTCTTCTTTTAATGTATTCTGAGCAGAGGTTTAAAGCAGGGGTTGCCAACCTTTTAAAGTCAGGGACCGGGTCACGCTCCCTAAGACAGTTGACATGGGCGGACTGGTGGTCCCCCCCCCCACCACCACCATTTATGACTGCAGTAAACGAGTCCGTGGCTATTTTTGGTGGCAGCGGGAGTGAGGGTGGGGGCTGGATTATTTGGCATCGCAGGCCGGATCTGGCTCACAGGCCGTAGGTTGCCTACCCCTGTTCTAAAGGTTCATGTTCTGGACCATGTAGCCATGCTGACTGGGACATTCTGAAAGTTATAGTTCACAGAACTTATTTTATGAGCTCTTAGACCTAGCATATATATTACTTAAAACAATGTCACTTTATCTCGACAGTAATTCACAACCTTATTTTGGCTATATCCCACCTAAACATCTTTAAACTCCTGATCCCCCCATGACATATAATTCTTATTATTCAAAAAGTGAAGTCCTATTCATGTGGAGGAAGCTTAAAAGGCCATTAATTGTTAATAACTCATTCTTGAATTGCCTCCCTTAAAAATCAACCCCGCCCCCCATGGGGCGTGTTCCCCAAATTGGGAACTACAGATCTAGAAACAGTAATCTGCCCAAAAATTCTGCTGCTCCAGTGCCATTTGATGTTCCATTTCTCTCTTCTAATGATACACCTAGACCCGTGATGGCGAACCTTGGCACTCCAGATGATCTTGGACTTCAATTCCCAGAAGCCCAAGCACCCTGTGAATCCATATGAATGGGTTTACTGTGATTCATCCAGCCCATGCTATCCTCGTCGCTCCCAGAAGTGGAAGTAAAACACAGGTCAACAGGTCAGCAGTTTGAGACCCGAGTACCACATGACGGAATGAGCTCCCATCTCTCTCCCAGCTCATGCCAACCTAGCAGTTCAAAAGCACTTTGGTGCAAAGGTAAAGAGCGTTCTGTGCATTCCATGCCACATGTCCACAGAAATGTCTGCAGATGCAGACAGCACTGGCTTTTGGCTGTAAATAGAGATGAGCACTGAATCCTATAGTTGAATACAACTGGCTTCAAGCAAGGGCAACCTTTATCTTACATAGACATATAGCCCATTGTTTGGGGCTGGCTGAGGGTGGGTTGGTCCAATCACATGCACACGTCAATTGGACCAACTTGCCCCAACCCACAAATTTTTGAGACTCCATCAACCTAGGGCTCACATAAATTGTTCTGCTCTATTTTGTCCCATCAATAGCATATGATCCTGCTGGGTATTTGTTAAAATAGAGCAGGGCCACTTTATAGCTGATGGGCAACCAGCTGTAAAGCGGTTTTTACTACCATGCTCACCACTGAGTCCCAATCAGTGTCTGGCAAGGGTTAGGGCAAAATCCGCTTTAAAGTTGATTGCTATATAGCAGCTGCTACAGGGTTGATGAAGTTGCCACACCCCCATCAGAGAAGCAAAATGCTGTCTGGATATATGCCTGGGTGGGCCAGTTTAGACATGTCCTAATTTATAGGACCTTTGGTGCCCTAAACTAATTTAAAGAGAACCTAGTTCTGGTTTCTATTAATGCAGATGTTCTGGCAGCAATTTCTCTAACAAAACAAAAGAATGAAGGAGCAAGGAGAAATATGAAGTTACCTCAGAAAAGACGACGTATAGTTCCTAAGAGTAGCAATCTGTGTATAGATTCAGAAAATAGCAATAGCACTTATATACCGCCCCATAGCACTTAGTGCACTCTCTGGGCAGTTCACAAGGTAATTAGCATTTTGCCTGCAACATGCTGGGAACATATTTTACCAAATTCAGAAGGGTTGGTAAAATGGTCTACCTTGAGTCCTGGTCAGGATTGAACTCACATCAGCAACTTTGGCTGCAGTACAGCGGTTTAACCACAGTGACATGAAGGGAAATAAACCCCACTGTCTACCTGCCTACTTTCCCGCCTCCCATGCACAAAATTTGGAACATACGCACATTGGTGCTTTATTTCAGCAGTAATTTTTACATACTAGGGAAATTATGAATTTTAACCTGGATAAACACACAACCAAGAGGTTTACTCTGTATGACAAGGATATATATATATTTAAATCTCATACATTATATTGAACTTTGCTAAAACATTTGTTGCTGCTCTAATAAGAAATGTGATTTTAAAGAAATATTACCCTAATTCTTATTCAAAATTAATGTTACGTAATCTTACTAATGGTTAGTGGTCGACACAAATAGTCCTCCATCTTGCAGAACACATCAATATATGAAAAAAGATATTATGTTAAAATGCATCTATAATCAAAATAAATGGAATACCTGCTCATAGTTCCACAGGGAAAAGAGCTATAAAGATTAATGCCAGACAATGACATTTCATTAAAGATTATTTATTTATAAGTACTTCCACAGTCATCTGTTTCAGAAAAGGAGAACAATTTATCCCATACCTGTATCTACTCAGCTATATAAACAAACTATGACCACAGTGTAGGGGAATTAGGAACATTAACTGTCATGTTGCCTTACAAACAACAATGGAGCAGCCTCTAAGCCTGCCTAAAAGGCATGACCTGAAGCCATGAAAATGAACCCCCAAATCTAGGGTTGCCCAGTTGGCAGAATACCATTGCATGAGATTTCATGTCCAAAGCCTGAGCCCTGGAGAATGGATCCCAAAGCCTGAGTCTTAAGACAAACAGAGGGTCTGCGACCCTAATACACTTAAGATTCTAAATTAGCAGGATTTACTTCTGTGCAGATGTATATTATTACACTGTTCTAGTCTAATCCTGCGTGTTTCTACTTGGACATCCCAGGAAATGAAGCAGAGCTTATTTGGAGGTCCATGTGCATAGTTTGTTGCACTAGCCCAGGGGTGGCCAACCTTGGTGTCCCAGGTGTTCTTGGACTTCAATTCCCAGAAGCCCTGATTAGCAGGTATGCTTACTTGGGCTTCTGGTAATCTTATCTTTAATTAATAGTTTCCTAATCCCCCCCTCCAATGCCAAGGCCTTCTAGGGATCCCTTTCAACCTGGAAATAACTTTGGGGGCCTTAGTAGAAGGCGGGAAGCATTAATTGCCACTCCCAACTGGAACTTGAACCAGTGATTTCCAGATATTAAAATTATTCCTACAATCCTGAGGTGTTTCTTCCATGGGTCAAAAGGGATCCCTATCAAACCTCAGAATCTGAGAGAAGAGGGATATTTACCTTTTGCTCAAAGATAAAAATCCATAGCTGATCAGCCTTTACACAAGTAGAGTTGTGCCACCAGGATGCTAGTTGATATCTAGTGTGGCAACTGATACATCTTTGACTTTGCCAACTCATCGCAGTCAGAAATGAAGGACAAAATTCTTGCTTTCACTTCCCAATGACTCCAACCATTGGGAAGTTTCCAAAGACTCCAAGGAAACACCAATTCCACTCCCAGTGCTTGTGGAAAGCATGTCAAGGGAGAGCTCCCTCTGTCACAAAACTCAGTCCATCATCATCATCATCATCATCATCATCATCATCTCCTCCTCCTTCTCCTCCACCACACCACAGCAAATGGAGGTGAAATCCTGACATTGGACTTGATACTTCTGAACAATGATGTTGTGTCACATCCAGACCAGTTTCCTAGAATGTTTAGCATTAAATCTAATAAAGTACAGTATGGGAAAGGAAGTGAATGTGATGTCTTGTCTGAACATCCTGGATAACTGGTCTGGGTGTGACAGCATCATTGTTCAGAAGTATCATGTCCAATGTCAGGAATTCTCCTCCATTTGCTGCATTTCTCTGCCCTCCAACAGGCTGTCCTTTGAACAACCAGTCACA
Organism: Bradypodion ventrale; assembly: GCA_035047345.1. Classification (NCBI taxonomy): domain Eukaryota; kingdom Metazoa; phylum Chordata; class Lepidosauria; order Squamata; family Chamaeleonidae; genus Bradypodion; species Bradypodion ventrale. Next base: position 477,770,806 of record JAWDJE010000001.1, on the reverse strand, counting down.
CACTGGTTGTGAAACTGATCATGCAACAATCATAGGAGTTAGCATGATAAGAACAACCCACCAATACAGGGAAACCACTGCATGTTGTCTGTATGTGCTTTTCTCCAGCAGGATGATGCATTTTGATCTTTACCCATTTACTTTAGTATTTTATTGTTAGGTTATTTACACTTATATATCTATAGAGCTTAGAGCAGGGGTGCCCAAACTAAAGCCCGCGGCACCAATTAATCTGGCCCGTGCCACCCTCACCGCTCCCAGAAGGAGAAGTAAAATATGCATGCATGGGCTCATAATGTGCCCACACATAACGCTGCTGTAAATGATCTGTGACTTTTGTAAATGCATTTATGACAGCCGTGGATCATTTACAGCAGCGTTATGCACATGCACGTTTTACTTCCATTCTGGGTGGGAGGAACCATGTGGCCGGCATGCTCAACTACATGAATGGCCCACAGCCAGAAAGGTTTGGGCACCCCTGGCTTAGAGCATCCTCTGGGTGGTTCATAATTTAAGAATCAACCTTGTGCTCATCAAAATCAAACTCGCAATGTAAACAGTTTTTGGCTCCAGTATTACAGTTTAACCAGTGTGCCACAAAGATCCATGCCCCCAAAATGGACTAGAAAGGATTGCTATAGTTTAAACAGAATTACAATACATCTCATTCACCTGTGACCAGGTGACCACTGCCCCAGCTAACTCTGCTGTCCATCATTACTCTTCTGTCTGTCTCTCCCTGTCTCTCCTTCATCTCTCTCTCCCTTCTTTCTAACACAGGGGTTCTCAACCTATGGCTGTGAGCTTGACCCGGCCCATGGCATCATTTCCAGTGGCCCACGTCACCGTTGCCACCAGAAGCAGAAGCAGACATATTTACGACAATCAAAAATGCGCCTGCAGCCATTGTAAATGCATTTGCGACAGCCACAGACATGTTTTACGGCAGCATTTATGGCAAGGAAACCACCAGTCCGGCCTATTCAGCTGTCTGGGGGTGTGTGGTCCGATCTTTGGCTTAAAAAGGTTGAGAACCTGTTGAGTCCGAGAATTAATCAGCAACACGACAGCAGATGGGGGTTAACCAACAAGTAATTTATTACAGCTCAGTTTGGACTGGGAAAAACAGGGACAAGGTAGCAACTTATATACAAACAGAACGGCAGTTACAGTGATACATTTGCCCGGGCTTTTCCTAACGTGGGAAACCTGTGTAGACCAATCAGGGTACATTGAAAACATATGAATAAGGCACCTTAAAGAAAAGGGTGCAATTACAGCAAAGACTTAACGACTAATGCAACGTTAAAGCAACATAACATTTGGACACAACAGAACCCCTGTTCTAACACATGCAAAAATTGAGGGGGAAAGCTATATAACAGATTTCCTTCCACAATATATGGGAAGAGTTGTGCTATAAACTAGACATATCTAACTTCTGCTTTCAGGAATATTTCAATTACAGTAGTTATATAAATATAAAGAAAATACTTCAGAGCTGGATATTGTGGCTAATGTTTTAAAATCAACACCACAAGAACAGAGCAGATTTTTTTTTAGTAAATAGACATTCCACCAGTAGAGATTGTGCTTTCTCTGACAAGTGGCAAAAATATATACTGTAACATAATCCTTTATTGGTTTTTATGTTTTAGCTATTTAATATCCTACATAATAAGTACAGAAGCTCAATGAGCGGTGGCACTCAGGGAAAAAATAATAATTGTAATGCTTTTAAAATCAATAGCAAACAAAACATACTATGGCTTATTCCTTCGAACATCAACCCCTGCTGAATCCTTTTGAGGATGGGTGGGAAACACATCATGTTGTCATAGCTAATACATTTCATTTCTGTATTTTTTTAAAAAAAATTGTCTTGCTTTTCGTTTCATGTGTTATATAAATAGCTGAATATCCAAATGCCTAATTGAATTCATTGTTGTGGCCAACAACCAAGCAAAGAACAGAATGAGTGGGATGGAGAGCTATATATTGATGAATTGATTGATCACTCAATCTTTAAAAAAGCATGTGTAAACATGTTTTGAAAGAGAAATAAAGTAAAAAAAGATATTAATGGAAAATAAATATTTTAATAACAATATAATCCTTATACGGTAATTCCTTTATATGTTCTGTTCAAAGCATCACCCCCACCATTAGCTCCAAATTCTTTAAATTGTTGGGGAAATTGGGGTTGCTTAATTTATGCAACCTATTACTACATAAGACAACCTGTGTTCCAGAGTTTATACTGTATTCCAGTGAATGTATTTATTATAACAGGGAACAAAGGTGTACCCAGGACTTTCTTAGCATTTGGACCATAAACACTGGAGATTTTAAAAGCATAAAACCCAGCAATCAAAAACTGAGAAAATAGGCTGGACATGTCTGTTTGTGATTTCTTTTTCAAATATCGCTCTATATTCATGTTATTATTTTTTAAGGACTTCTTCTCCAGTTGCTTTCTTTTCTCTCTCTCTGCTCTTACCTTGAATTAAAAAAATATCATTCTTTTAAAAGCAATTTTGAATGCGATTAGTCCACAATACAGGCTAGGTTCCTGTGGAACTCTCAAAGAAAACAAAATAGCAAATGACAGAAGCGCTGAGATTTAGAAGGCAACCTCATAAAAGCCACTTTTCATAAGGAAGTGCTATGTATTCTAGTGAATGTTTCAGAAATACAAGTAGAGTGCATAATACACAAATGTGTACCATTGTTCAAAGACATTTGCCACACATACCTCCTATGGTGCATGTTGTGAATCCCTATTAAGGAGAATACAGAAACATAGCTAAACACACTCTTCTTTTATGACATTCAGAATGCAAACCTGCATGCTACTCTCAATATAATATAAAAAGACACGCACACACATGTGTTGCTATTGTGAACTTTGCCTGTGTTACCTTTGTGTTGCAGGTAGTATCTGAGTACCAGTTGGTGCAAATAGGTAAGTTATAGGCAGATTTTTAGAAATGAAGACAATTTTTACTGAATGTTAGTTTCTGATGTAATACTGTAAAATTTGCCTCTTCATTGTTTAGTACAGGTTATGGTGACTTCCCTTGAATAAAACATTGACTTACTGTATTTACATTGAGTGTGTTTTAAGAAAATAAAAACACAGAAAGTATACGTTAGAACCTGTGTGCTAAAAAAAGCCCCCCCCCACTAACAAACAACAACAACAACCCAAAAATCCTTCCCAAGGAAGGTAGAGGAATGCAATTAAATGTAAACTTTGCAGTTATAAAAGAGATCCCTATGAAATCAGCCCAAAACTAAAATTCAGAAGCATAGCTTTCTCATCTTGAAATGTTATACCCATAAAAGCAGCCCATAAAATTAATCTACCTGGCAATTTCCCATGTTAAATCAGACCGGGGGAAAGGGGGAAAAAACTTTTAAGCACTTACGGCATTATACCTAAAAATCCATCTTCTCATCTTGGCCATATATCAACATCCTGTGTATCTGAAAAAATAAGATCTGCATTGCACAGAAATATTTGCATTGTAAGAAAGAAGAGTAGTAAAGTATATCACTTCCAGGGAGGGTTGGCATGTGTAAGTAGTCTCTTTAAAAAATGCAATCAACCTTCTAAAGCAGAGAGGCAAGCAAATAATAGGTGCGTAAAAGGGCTTGGAAGATTCTTGGTCAATTTTTAAACAAGAATAGCGGGTTTAAGGCAAAGAAGGAAAGGTAGAAAGGCACTGTATGAGTGAACCTGAGCTGGATAAAGAAATAAAATAAATATATTATTGTTTCTCATGGCTGCCTGCTTGTACATGCTTACACAGAAGTAATGCCCAAAGAAATGGTCCTGTGTTACATGGCATCATATGAATACAGTGAAACCCTGACTTACATATGCCTCAAGTTACATAAATTCAACTTACATAATGATTTTTGCACTAAAACCATGTCCCAATTTACATAACACAATTTCCTATAGGTTTGCTTCGAGTTATGTAAAAAAAATCATTTTTCCTATGAGTTTGCTTCAAGTTATGTAAAAATTCATTTTTCCTATGGGTTTGCTTCGAGTTATGTAAAAAATTCATTTTTCCTATGGGTTTGCTTCGAGTTATGTAAAAAATCATTTTTCCTATGGGTTTGCTTTGAGTTAAGTAAAAAACCGATTTACATAAAACCCTACGGAACAGACTTTTTACGTAAGTAGTTTTTTTTTTACTGTATATGCATATTGTTACATCCTGGCTTTGCTCACCTAAAATTAGCAGTGTGCAGCAGTCCAACATTGTAGTTTATGGCTAAATAAAGGATACACAGATTAGGACAAACCTCTCTGTGGTATGTCCGCATTCTTGATATTGGCCATAACTCTTCCCGATGGGTGCGCTCAGCTAGCCGAGTACCAACCATGAGAAACTGGGTGCAGATTAGGTTAAGTGGCATGAATGATATTGCCCTGGCTGAAGGCTCTGAGAACAGCAGGGCAAGAGTTAACAGCCACTGCCTCCAGGGCTGAGCTCGCTTTTCCCCTTCTGATCTAAGATAAGCATGCTGAGTCAGTAACTAAGGAAGTTAGTCCTGAGGACAGTTTACTGGGCCCCCAAGATAAGGTGAAGAACAATGAGTTTCGCCCATCCTGTTTATTAATTCCTCAGCAGAGGTCCAGGGTCACTCCCAAAAGCTGACCATCCAACTTGGTCAGGAGAGTGCCACGTTTGCCTTAGGCTTCTGGAAGAGAGTCACATGTTGCTTTAGCACGGAACATGGTTATAAATATTCCACCCGACTGAGTTCGGGACTGGACTTCACTGCACACTTTGTCTCACGTGTCCTTCCTTGCAGCCTGCTATTCCGGCCTCCATGGGCCATTCCAACACCTCTCTGTTCCCTTTTGGTGATACCTTGATACTGCCCCAGGTGCATGATTGTATTTGTGCAATTCCAGTTCTCAATGAAAATCAAACGCAATCAACAAGGCCAACTCATAGACTGAATCATTCCAGAAGGGCAACAGCAGCACCATGCAGTGCAGGGTTCTCTGCTTATTTTTTTTATTCCCCCCCCTTTCCCCCTCCCTTTTGAACCATAAGAAAAAAATCCAGATGGTTTCCTAAGGAAGTCACTGGGAAGAGAGTGAGACATGGATTTTAAAAGGGCAATGATCACCTTCTTCTTTGATACCTTCTTAAAAGGGCAATGCAGGGATCCTGATCTTTCTGATCTTTCTGCTCCTGCCTTCCTGTTGGCTGGATCTAAACTCGATGGAGCAGCAACCACGAGCCTTTGTTGACTTAATCAAGGCCTTTGCAGCAGGAGCAGTTCATTTCTAAGGTAAAGAGCATATTTTTCTTCATTTTCCTAAACCTTTGAATTAATATTGATATTATTGGTATCACTGAAACCTGGTGGACGGATGATAACCAATGGGATACAGTTATCCCAGGCTACAAACTGTACAGGAAAGATAGGAAGGGGCAAATGGGAGGTGGTGTGGCCTTGTATGTCAAAGAAGTGATAAAATCGTATGAATTGGAATATCTAGGTGATTTGGAGTCACCATTAGAAGCTCTGTGGGTAAGAGTACCAGGCCACAAGGATGGTCTAACAGTAGGCATATACTATCGGCCTCCGACCTAAACTCTTGAGGGAGACTGGCAGTTGGAGAATGTTGTAAAGGAGGCATCCAAGAAGGGAAGCCTGGTTATAATGGGGGACTTCAATTACCCTCACATAGACTGGGTGAACTGTTGTTCAGCACATGATAAAGAGATAAAGTTCCTAGATATACTAAATGATTGTTCCCTGGGACAGATGGTTGAAGACCCAACTAGAGGTACAAGAATCCTTGACTTGATCCTGAGTAATACTCAGGATCTGGTGCAAGATGTTAATGTGACTGATCCAATAGGGAACAGTGACCACAACTCAATTATGTTTAACTTGATCATAGACCGCAAGTCACTGATAAAATCTAACACAGAGACCTTAAATTTTCAAAAAGGAAATTTCCCAAAGTTGAGGAAACTAGTAAAAAAAGAAGCTGAAAGGGAAAATTGAGAGAGTCCAAACACTCCAAGAGGCATGGAGGTTGTTTACAAAAACAATAACAGAGGCTCAATTGGAATGCATACCCAAAAGGAAAAAGGGCACTGCCAGGTCCAAGAGGACTCCGATGTGGCTTACAGGAGCTGTTCGGGAAGTGATCAAGAGCAAGAAAAGCTCATTTAGAAGATGGAAGGCTTGTCCGAATGAGGACAGCAGGCAGGAACATAAATTCTGGCAGAACAAATGCAAGGCAAAAATCAGGAAAGCAAAGCAAGAGTTTGAGGAGCGTATAGCTAAAAATACTCAGAGAAATAACAAAGACTTCTTTAAGTACATTAGAAGTAAGAACCCAACTAGGAAGGCCATTGGACCATTAGATGACAATGGAAGGCAAGGGGTTATTAAAGAGGAAACAGAGATTGCAGAGAGACTCAATGAATTCTTTGCTTCAGTATTCACTGAAGAAGACAGAGGCCACATGCCCAAAACAGAGCCTATCTTCGTAGGGAGGGAAACTGAAGAATTAAGCCAGATAGAAATAACCAGGGAGGAGGTCCTTGCATGTCTTGTTAAACTAAACACTAACAAATCACCAGGACCAGATGGCATGCATCCATGAGTTCTCAGGGAACTTAAAGATGAAATTGCTGATCTCCTAGCCAAAATATATAATCTTTCCCTCAAATCAGGCTTTGTGCCTGATGACTGGAAGGTAGCGAATGTAACACCAATTTTCAAAAAAGGATCCAGGGGTGATCCAGGAAATTACCGACCTGTCAGTTTGACATGTGTCCCAGGTAAAGTGATGGAAACCATCCTAAAAGATAGAATTAATAGGCACATAGAAGAGAAGGCGCTGCTAAAGGAGAGCCAACATGGCTTTTGCAAGGGCAAATCATGCCTCACTAATCTGTTGGAATTTTTTGAGAGTGTCAACAAGCATGTGGATAAGGGGGATCCAGTTGACATTGTTTATCTGGATTTTCAGAAGGCTTTTGACAAGGTCCCACACCAAAGGCTCTTGAATAAACTTACCAGTCATGGAATAAAGGGACAGGTCTTGTCCTGGATCAGCAACTGACTAAGGGACAGGAAACAGAGGGTAGCACTAAATGGACACTTCTCCAAGTGGAGGGAAGTAAAGAGTGGGGTCCCCCAAGGTTCAGTACTGGGACCCCTGCTTTTCAACCTCTTCATAAATGATCTAGAGGTAGGAGTAAAAAGCAAGGTAGCCAAATTTGCTGACGACACTAAATTATACAGGGTAGTGAAAACTGTGAGAGATTGTGAGGAGCTCCAGAGGGATCTCTCGACACTGGGGGAGTGGGCAAAGCAGTGGCAAATGAGTATCAACATTAGTAAGTGCAGAGTGATGCATGTTGGGGCAAAGAACCCCAATTACATTTATAAACTGATGGGGTCTGAACTCTCTGTGACAAACCAGGAAAGGGACCTTGGTGTCCTGGTGGACAGCTCAATGAAGGTGTCAACCCAGTGTGCCTCAGCAGTGAAAAAAGCAAACTCAATGCTAGGGATCATTAGGAAGGGTATAGAAAATAAGTCAGCAAGTGTCATTTTGCCTCTTTATAAATCTATGGTGAGGCCCCATCTGGAATACTGTGTACAGTTCTGGTCGCCATACCTCCAGAAGGATATTATGGAGCTGGAAAAAGTGCAGAGGAGGGCAACCAGAATGATTAGGGGACTGGAACACCTTCCTTACCATCTGAGGCTGCAACGGTTGGGCCTCTTCACTCTTGAACGACGACGTCTAAGAGGTGACCTGATTGAAGTTTATAAAATCATGCACGGTGTGGACAAAGTAGATAAGGAAAAACTGTTTTCCCTATCGCATAACACTAGAACTAGGGGACACTCCATGGAACTTTTGGGTACTAGTTCTCAAACAAATAAGAGAAAGTACTTTTTCACCCAGAGGATTACTGGTCTATGGAACTCCCTGCCAGAAGAAATGGTGACAGCTGTCAGTCTTGACAGCTTTAAGAAAGGATTAGACAAGTTCATGGAGGACAAGAGTATCAATGGCTATAATTATGGATACTTAAGGACAACCTGCGGGTTGGAGAGATAGGCAGGATATCTCTCAATATCATTTCCAGGGAATCCTAAGCAGGTGAAGGCATCTGCTTGGGAATACCCTGAAGGAAATGGTGAGCCACTGTGTGAGACAGAATGCTGGACTGGATGGGCTGTGGCCTGTTCCAGCAAGGCTGTTCTTATGTTCTTTTCTTCTCTTTGCCTACTTTTATTTGCAATGCAAGAATGCCAGATTTAACACACACAAGGGATCTGTGGCTTGGTTGCTCTGCCCTCTTCTGGGCTCTTTGCTCCACACCATGGTCACCTAAAATGCAGGAATACTGCTGATTCAGTTTTCACACATCAAGTTTGGGTTACTAGGATTGGATCAACATCGAAAAACCAAATACAAACACTTAGGAATGCTACAAGGAAGTAGTATCCCGAGCCTACTTTCCTTCTCATAGATTCTTTGGAAACAATTGGGCACATGCTAGAGAGCAAAGCCACTATTTAGAGAACAGACACATAAGTGGGTTGACTATCTAAAACTGGGTTGGACAAAGGGTGGTCCTTTAGAGAGTGAACACTGGTATTCCTAGCATTCATCACTGTTAGCTAAGACTGAGAAACGTTGCAGTCCAATAACATTGGAAGATTGCACTTTGCTCAGATGCAAAATGAATCACTAACTGCATGTGAAAAACATCATTGGCAGGATCTGACCAAACTTTCAGACAGGATTCTACCTTAGCCCTACCTTGAAATGTTGGGGATCAAATATAGAACCTTCTGCATGCAAACACATGTTGTACCGGTGGGCTGTGGCTCTTTCCCAAGCAGTCTCTAAACCAGCATTTCTGTTTTCACCAGCGAATGTGATTTAGGTTCATAAATCTGGGAATAGATGCAGTTTCAAACACATGTGCTGTCTTGTCCCGAACAACATGTTCATACTGTGAGTGGGCATAAAGGTGGACCTTCTTTTAGAGAAGCACGCAGGGTCTACTGCGGACTGCTGCAATCATCCAAATGCCTCTGCAAACCATTGCCAAAAAATAACCCCCTCTGCAGATTTCTATTGGCCCTGCCAATGATTTTCTGTTTAACTTGTAATCAAAACAACTCAAACCCAGTTACCGTTTGCATATCTGCCAAGCCTCTCAATTTCAGCAGTAGGCAACAGACTTACAGGATGACAGCTTGTCTTTCAGATTCAAGTTGAATCTGCCAAGACTCCACTACAGAGGCAAGTGGAAAAATTAAATGCCAACAAGCAAGGACATTTATGTAACTTTATGCTCCCTGCACAGAGACATCGCCATCCTCCCTTCCTCATGGCGGCAGCATTGTCTCTACACGTCTGCTTGTTGATCAATGAGTGGCATCCCCAGAATAAAAAGAGGCCACTGAAGGGTATGGGATAGTACTGATGCCATTGCTGTGACTAATCATCAGCTAAAAGTAGAGGTGGAACAAATACTTGTGTATTTCTCATTCTTATAGATATAGGTTGTCTCAGTGTAATCCCTCTAGACCAGTTTCCCAACCTTTGGTTTTTGGACTTCAATTTCCACAAGCCTCAGTTCCCCAAAACACTGATCAGCCAATGTACTGTCTTAGACTTCTGGGAATTGAAGTCCACCAGTGTTCTGCAGAACATAGTTTGGGAAAAGCACTGATCAGCCAATGTACTGACTTAGACTTCTGGGAATTGAAGTCCACCAGTGTTCTGCAGAACATAGTTTGGGAAAAGCTGGTTTAGACCATATAGACAAAAAAAAGCAAACATGGCTACAGATGATTTTAACAACTATAGACCTGTAGCCAACTTTTCATTAGCAAGGTGATTGAGAGAATGGGGCGGATCAACTGTAATCATTCTTGAATGAAACCAGTACAGTAATTGGATCCATTCCAGTCAGAATTCAGGCTTTGTCACTCCACTAAGACTGCCTTAGTGGAGTGACAAGGGGCTTCAACCTTCTTGGTGCTCCTGGATCTCTTGGTGGCTTTTGATATTGTTGACTATGGTAGAGTGACTATCAGGGGTAGGGATTGGAGTCACTGTTTTGCAGTTGTTTCACTACTACCTTGAAAGCCATACTAAGAGTCCAACTCAAGGAGATGTTCTTGAGTCCATTGACACTCTGTTTTGGGGTACCCCTGGGGCTGATCATCTTTCCTATATTATGTAACATATATATGAAATCATCTGGTGGGAGTGTCATCTAGAGATATGGAGTGTAGTTTCATCAATAGCCTGATCACACACAATCCTATCTCTCCTTTACTTCCTCAGCAGTGGAGGCAGGACTGCCTGATCGCTGTTATGTAGTAGACAAGAATGAAGAAATTGAAAATGAATCTCAATAAGATGGAGGCTCTGCTGTTAAGGGGGGGAGGGGTCATCTGTACAGTTGGGTGATCTGACCCCGACCTTGGCAGCATTTGTTCTTTCTTGGAGGGACCAGGTCTGCAGCTTGGGTCTTACCATAGATTTGGCCCTGAACTTAGAACAGGGATTCTCAACCTGCAGCCCGTGGGCCTGATGTGGCCCATGACACCATGTTCAATTGGACCAACACCACCTCCACCACACCAGGAAGTGTAATGTGGTGGAGGAAGGGCAAAATGGCCATCTAGCTCCTGAAGCTGTCTGAGGGAGCATGAACCTGCCCCCATCTTAAAAAGGTTGAGAACTCCTGACTTAGAACAACAGATTGTGGCTGTGACTAAATCAGCATTTTTCAAACTCTGACAGATTGCCCAGATGCACTCATTTTTGGACAGATGATCCATTACAACATTAATCCAGGTCTGTAATCAGAAAGAAGAAATATGATCCTATTACCCCACCCTGACCCAGCTGCATTGGTTTCCTGTTTACTTCCATATTAGGCATAATGTATTAAGAATGGCTTTCAAAGCCCTAAGATCTTGTTGTTTGGTAGAATGTCTTTCCCAAAGTAATCTGCCCACATCACTTGGTGCCAACACCAAGAGTGTCTAAGGAGGTTTTAGTGAGGAATTGTGCTTTCTCAGTGGTGGCATCTTCAATGTTGAACGGCTTGCTGGTAGAGTTCATTTAAGCCATTCAAGAAAGTTCCATGTGTTGTTCTGGGGATTGGGACAAGGGTGGTGGTTATGTTATATATTGTACTTTAAATTTAATTTATCTATTTGTTATGCTCCTACATTATTGGTAACTGCTCAGAGTGGGAACACATCCTAGGTGAGTGGTTTAGAAATGCATTTAATAAATAAATTAATTAATAATAAAATAAATATTTGTAAAGCCAATTTCTCCAACGTTGTGGATGGCCTATTTAGGTTGATAAATTCATAGTTTCAAAGGAACATTTGAAGTCTTTAATTTTTGAAACAGCTCTAGTTCTGCTCCTGGTGAAAAGAACTTGTGAAGTACAAGTTGTATAATTACTGTTGTTGTTTGCTATATAACTGTGTATGTATGAATATTATGTAAAGTTTATGTTTGTAATACTCAGAGAGATAGAGTTAGCATGATGAAACATCTCAGTGAATAGCTAGAATTCCTGTAAAATTCCTCACCGTCAGCCAAAGTATAGACAAAAAGCTACTGTATTTTCCCTCTTCAAGTGTCTGTAATGTTCTCAGAACATCTCTAGTGTCCTTTTCCTCTGAAAAGCAAAGAATGCACAAAGAGTAAGCAGAAAATACTGACTTTCAAAAAGATGCAAGAAACCCATTCTGTGCTTTACCACTTCCCCTAAATATGGGTAAATTGTGCATTCAATAAAATTCATGTCCTTGTTCAAACTATGCAGTTTTGTGTAAGAATAGACAAATCAAACAGGTTTCAAGAGAATGGAAAGACACAGTTCCTGGTTCCATGCTGGGAACGCAGGTGCTGACATAAACTCTGCCCGACACCAGTAGTCCCAGAACGGCATGCTTTCCCTGCTGAAGCGCCATGGAGGAGCATTGGAAAGGCCCCAAACCAGACCTATTATACTCCCCAAAGCCACCTTCTGCCGGAAGAAGTGACAGAGATTGTGCAAAATGCTGCTAAAACAACGCGATTGCCACCGCCGCAGTGGTAAGTGACGTATCGCAACTTCCAGGGGAGGGGGGACAGGTCTAGAAATGTCCAGGTGGATTAATGATATGCACAGGCCCAATTAGGCCCGCAGGCCATAGGTTGTGAACAGTTGGGATAGCTGGTGGAGTACGTAGTTGAGTTTGATGAAGCTTCCATGTTTCTCGCCTAGCCTCTTCATTTCTGCAGTGTTTTACATTCCTGGAAAGTATCCCCTGCAGATACCTATACTTCTACTCTGATAAAGTAGCTTCTTCCAGACTCCAATTCAGCCAATCCCACAATAACATCCAGTGGAGCATCTCAGGCTCCCTTTTCACTGATCAGAGGTTGCTTTGGGTCCTTCCCACTACTCCTCCTACCCATTTGGGAACGAGGACAGGTTTGAGATAGAGGCTATCCTTTCATTAGATTAGAGTAATTTGCAAGACAGATTAGGCCTGTAAAAGGGAGGCACTTCTATCTAGAAAATGCTTTGGGGAAGAGCATAAGAAAGAGAAATGACCAGAACATTCATATTTATAAAAGTATACATTTCCTGATTATGCATGTTCTTTGAAGGACATATTTTTTACCATGGGATAGCATTGTGAATGTGACGCTCAGTGGGCCGGGTTAAGGCGAGTGCATGCGGCTCAGTACGGGATACTATGGACGTGTGCGGGTGTGTATGCTGGAGTCCAACGGTTAACATCCCTCCTTATAGGTAAAGATTAGTGATTGGAGATAAGGAGTTATTAAAAATACCAGAAGACTGAACCCATTAAACAACAAAACAATAACAAAATCAACAAAAAACACCCAAAATACCAAAGGCTAATGCAAAACCATAAAAACACACTAAAAACACCTATCTACCACATGAAAATACCTAACTCAACAAACAATAATCTCACAAATCAAAGAAATAAATGCAGAATTTTTTTTAAAAAATAACAACCATAAATACCAAAAACAAACAAACACATCTAAAATCCTAAATAAAAACCAACAAACAAGCCAAAATACTTTGGGTAGTTTAAGTAGAAACTCTACTTAAACCACCCAACCCAACACCACAAAATCAAAACAAAAAATAAATAAACAAACAATCAAGAGAATTTACCAGACACATCCTCCCTCCATGGGGCCCAGAACTAAACTGAACAAAGAGAAAGGAAAATCGCAAAAAACTTAATAACAGCCCCACCTGTAAAAACAGTCAAAAAATGAAAATAATCAAAATTAAAATGACAAATATAAAAAAAATCAAATAAAATCACAAACCACAAATGCAAAACATCCCTACCCAAACCAGCCCTAACAAAAAAAACAAATAAAAACTGCCCGGCAAGGCTGGGCACAAATATGCTAGTCAATGATAACGGCAGATGAAGGTTATGGGACATCTAGAGATGCCCAGTCAGTTGAGTCTTGTAGGAATCGGGGCCGCTAAGGGCCGGGGGTCCCGGAGGAGACTGATCAAGGAACGATACGAGGCAGTATGGAGGAGGATAAGATCAGTAGTTTATTGAGGAAAAGACATCACCTTTTATAGATCAGAAGGCAAGGTAGAAAAAACCGTCACCCGACATTAGATCACATCACCTATTTACTCAGGTTAATTGGGAATCTCTCTTGGGGAAGTTAATTAGTGCGGGCAAACATTGACTGGGAAAACACCACTGTTCAAGGCTTAGACTAAGGCAATCACGACTCCTGTTTGCCTCTGGGATAAGACTGAAGCTCGGAGATGAGGGATTACTCTAATGGGTAACATATTCGCTCTCTCAGCAGGTCCGCTGGTCAGGTCAAGGAATTTGGTGAATCAAACCCTATCATTTATCCACCACCCCCTAATTTCTCTCCACTGGCAAGGTCCAGGGGCCAGGAGCGTGCTCGCTAGGTTTAACCTCTGCCAGAGGCCATGCGTGCCAACTGGGCACGCGGAATCCACAGAGTCTGGTTTGCAGGTTGAAGTTTCTCCATTCTGGGTTTAACCAAAAAGTAGTTTTATTCCCCCCAAAATTAAAGAATACTGTATCATACTTTGAAAAACATGGACAGTCACCAAGAGGGAATACAAAGATAAAGGCATACTTAATGAATGTGCATTTCCCGGATTGATCACATAAAAGAGCAGTAAGGCAAAGTTGTTGGATGTTGAATGTTGCAATTCCTCCATTCCTAATTGCTGAGAATGCAGGCTAGTAATGATTGGGGACCCTGAGGTAAAATGGAGAACTAAATACATTTTAAAACCCATTTTACTTTCATTTTTAAAAGTTTGTTCTAAGCCCTTTCCATGGTTGATGGACTACAGTTGTATCCCACTCCAGGAAAACAATGCAGCTAGTGTTGATCCATAGGTTTTCCTCAAGTTCCCCTCAGGTTTCCCACAAAGAGAAAATGTTTCCTTTCCTCCTCAATTTCTCAGGGCCCTGTGGAATTTCTTTTTGTTTCATTTTCTATTTTTAAATAATATGTTAGAGTGATGCAGTTGTTTTGTTTCCCTTTTATTACACCTTAGATTTTTCCCTTGCAGCTCCTATGGCTGTCCCCACATCATGATCTGAAAGATTCCTGTGGAAGAATTTATTTTATAACAGCTACTTCTCTGGTAGGAGCTACTGACTAGAAAGAAAGGATAGCCGACAGCAACGGCTAGACTAGTGATGGCCAACCTTGGCACTCCAGGTGATCTTGGAATTCAATTCCCAGAATTGCAAGACAGTACACCTGATCAGGGCTTCTGGGAACTGAAGTTCAAGAACATCAGGAGTGCTAAGGTTGGCCACCACTAGCCTAGACTCTACTCGGTAGCTCCTACCAGAGCAGTGTTCCATCATCACAAAAGGTCATTCTTTCATTTGATCCTAATCTTGAGGATACTCAAGGCCACTTCAGACTACAACTTGATACCACTGTAGCTATCATTTTTCTGTGGGATGAAGTCTCAGGACCTGTAGTTTGCTTAGGTCTCTCAGATTCTCTACTGTAGTTCCAAGTGAGAGTGCTCTACTAATTCCAAATACCTCATCAAACATCAAATCTGAGCTTTCCAGAGGAAAGATGGACTGCAAATGCACAATATGATGTCATAGTTATATTGTAACATTAGGTAAAGGTAAAGGTCACCCTTGCTTGAAAGCCAGTTGTATCCGATGCTAGGGTTCAGTGCTCATCTCTGTTTCATAGCCGAAGAGCCAGCACTGTCTGCTTCTGCAGACATTTCCATGGTCATGTGACAGGCATGGCTAGACACCAGAGTGCACAGAATGCTGTTTACCTTCCCACTGAAGTGGTCCTTATTTCTCTACTTGCAATTTCTTGCTTTCAATCTGCTAGGTTGGCAGGACCCGGGACAAAGATGGGAGCTTATTCTGTCCTGCAGTATTCAGGTATCGAACTGCTGACCAGCCGCCTTCCAGTCAGCTTCTTAGCCACTTGAGCCACTGCAGTCATTAGAAGACACCTAAAGACACCTGAGATGAATCCTTAAGAAAGGAGAGTTTGACTGTACACAAAGACAACCATAGTATCTCATACTAAAAAGACAGGGTGGTATAGTGGTTAGTATGTTGCTGCATTGGCACAGGTCACAGGAGAACTGGATCACATGGCCATCCAACTCACTGACCATACAAATGAGCTTGGTCTGAAGTCACAAGCAGACAAAGGGCCATATATGCCATCTTCAATTCTTTGCAGCAGAAGGGCCATACCTGTCAACCACGGCTCTGGCGAATCCAGGACCTGCACAGTCCGGGTCTGTGCAGGTCGCATTGTATGCATGCACATGGAGGGCTATGCCACTTGCGTAGCCTTCTATGCAGGCGGCCTAGCCTTCTGCGCACGTGTGGAAGGGAGCTACGGAAGTGTAGAGCCCTTCCACGCATGCGTGCAACATGACCTGCACAGATGGGCTGCGCAGTGCCTCCTTTCCCCCGCTGCCAAATTACGGGGTTTTGGCAGCGCAGGTCGGGAAATGGCGCAAATCGGCGCCGAATTACGGGGTAATCCCGGCCAAATTGGGATGGTTGACAGGTATGAGAAGGGCATAGAAATGTAAAAGGATGGATGGGGACAGAAATTTATCAAGAATATGTTTCAGACAATTAAGACTGTCCATGCATTTCTTAATATTACTCAAGGTTCAATCAGGCAGGTGTTTGTCCTGAAGTTTGACCAGGTTGGGGGACAAGCTGGTTCAGCCTTTTCCTTATGACTACCTGGTATGCATGCCATAACAAACCAGCCTGCCCCTGATCTATGCCTACCTCTCCCTTTTGGGGTCACTATCAGGGACTATTGTTTTGTTGTTGCTGTTTTGTTTGTTTATTTGGTGTGTGAGATTGCTGGGATCGAATCAAAACAGCTGGCAATCCCTTTGCTGAAGCTGCTTAAAAATATTGAGAAAAGGGGAACTTCCTGCTGCTTGCCTATGTAGAGGAAAAGAGGGTAAGTTTTTCATTTCTTTTTCATTATCGTTAAGGCATTGCTGATGCACTGTGTCAGTTGGTGACATTTTTAAAACAAAAGCAATTAACAGAAAAGCTAGTAACAAAAAGCTTTCCATTTCCCCCCTAAGATCATTAAGTGGCTTCAGCAAAGGGATAGCCAATTACGCATTTTGACTCAAAGATGAGGATTTCTTTTTGTGTACTGTATTTGTTTTCCTTTCCCTTTAAAAAGAAAGGAAATTGATGTAGATCAGGGGTGGTGAACCTGTGACCTTGAGGGGAGCCTGGAACTCTGGGAATTGAAGTTCCAGAACATCTGTTTCCTCTAGTCCAGGGTTTCTCATCCATAGACCTCCAGGTGTACTTGAACTTCAATTCCCAGAAGGCCAGGTTCCCTCAAGGCCACATGTTCCCTACCCCTGGTCTAGATCATACTATGCAGGGTTGCTTGAGGGGCAGTGTAGTTAATCCCTGCAAGGATCACCCTAAATTACATATTACACCTCAAAGTTACCCTATTTAGCAAGATCAAGACTAGAGGTCAGCAAACTTGGCTCTCCAGATGTCCATGGACTTCAATTCCCAGAAGCCCTGATCAGCAGGTGTACTGACTTGGATTTCTGGTAACTGAAGTCCAAGAACACTTGGAGAGCCAAGTTTGCTGACTCCTGATCTAGACCAATCCAGGCTAAGATAATTGGGCTGTCTAGTGACACCTTAAGTTACTCAAGACGGTCATTGGAAATCCACCAAGGAAGAATTTTATTGCTTCTTTTTAATGTGTGATTGTAATTAATAGTACAGTATGATCAATATTTTCAGGTGCCAAAATTCTTTTGTCAATTTATGTTTGCATAAAGGAAATGGTGTAAGTGTCTGTGGTTAAATTCCACTCATTAAAGAGGTCCCAGTTGCATTCTTGGACACATGGTCCAAGTCTTCCAGAATCTAGCCTGGTATTCTAACCATTTTATAATGACTTTAACCACCAGAGCCAGAAATCAGGCATTCTGGGACAAGCAAATTTGTTCAGACAAAAGAGCAAGTCAGGATTGGAGTCAATCTGGGGAACAATATTTATTTATTTATTTATTAATGGATTTCTATCCCACCCTCCTGGTGGGGAATACCACTCAGGATGGCTAATATAAAGGATATACACCAAAGCTCTAGAAGGTAATCTGGAACAAAAAGCTCATACTCCTCCTAGCCTAAAAAGAGGTTGGCTGACATCAGTTTTGATCATACTTAACTGAGGATGCTGCCATCTGCAATTCAGTGGTTCATCATAGAGAGCTACACAAAGAGCCAACACTTTCTGAAACATAAGCATAGTTAGGGAAATGTATAAAATACATTAGCATTGGAAAGGAGTGGTTGAAAAAGACCTCCATGTTGGAGAAATCAAACTTCACAGGAATTCAGTGCTTGCGTTTTGAAGACTAGTCACAAACCAAAACAAGCTGCTGATGTAAGGGATATGTCATTTAGATTTTTTTTCCTTCATGAATTCCTTAGGCAGATTTCTGGGCATTCCAGACTTCTAAGACTGGATTTGAAGCCTTGTTTCTTGCCTCAAAGCTTTTTGGGAGAAGCTGCCACAATGCTTTGTGGGTGTCATGGTTGGTGTTTCTTTTCAGGGGGGCAAGGAACCCTCTAAAGCAGGGATGGCCAACCTTGGTTCTCTAGGTATTCTTGGACTTCAATTACCAGAAGCCCAAATCAGCACACCAGCTAATGAGGGCTTCTAGGAATTGAAGTTCAAGAACACTTGGAACACGAAGGTTGGCCACCCCCGCTCTAAAGAGTTTAAAGTGAGAGTATAACAACCAGGAAGCAGTGTGACAAATTCCTCTCACAAAGCATTACAGTAGGAAATGAAGGCTAGAATCCCACCTCTCAGGTAGAGAAGTATAAGTGTCTGAAAGTATGGCTCTATGGACTAGAACTCTGAAAATTTTGCCTTAAAGAATTTTGCAAGCTGGGGTCCAAAGAAATCAAAATGGTACATCCCTAGCTGCTGTGATGTTCTCACACAGGGATTCGCTATCTAAGGCTCACAGAATGGACCCAGCCTGCGGCACCATTTCATGTGGCCCGCTGCTCCTGCTACCGCCACTGCTGCCACTGCAATAACTGAAAACGTGCAAGAATATGCATGAGAACATGTTAAAATGCATGAGAATACACAAGAATACACACAAGAACACAAAAACGCATGAGAACATGCAAAAATGTGTGAGAATACATAAAATCATGCAAGAATACGAGTGGAACCACATGACCGGCCTTCTCAGCTGTCTGAGAGGGAGTGGCATGCCCCGCAACCTGAAAATGTTGCTCTAATAAAATCAGCTCTTAATGATATTTCTCTGAATAATGGTTTGTCTATCACACCTGTTTCTGCCCTGAATGTAATGCTCTCTTTACCCTTCTCTAACATCAATTAAATTTATCTTTTTCAGCAAAATAGACTTTGATCAGACAGTCAAAAATCATAAATATCTTTGACACTATTATTATTTTCTTGGGGCTGAATATTCATATATATGAGAATACTTGAGCAACTAATTTTTAAATTTCAACAAAAGAAGCCAACTAGCTGTTTGGTTGGGACATTGTTATAATTAGCCACAGAGAAGTCCAGCCTCCAAGAAGAGAGGAATGAAAAGAAATGATAGGAGGAATATTGACACAAAGAAGGCCACAGAGTGGTGTTGCACATTCAGATATACATTGCCTATGGTACACACAAATGTGTAACACAGAAGTAACACGAAAGCAGAGAAAACCCTGATTATGATTATAAATGCAGAAATGGTTCCTCACACATTTATATACCATACAAGCAGTTGGTGTATTTTGGTTAGCATATTGTTGATGCTGAAAATCTCTCAGTACTGAAAAGGAAGAATTGCATATTTTTTTTGCAATTTGAGTATTTCATCAGCAGAGAATATTTTAATCTTTTTACTCCTAGTGATAGATTCTGCTATTCCTCTTGTTTTAGTCCCAATGAAGGTTATTCTACTACCAACATATTTGAATATATTCATTCAGTTGGCTTTGTTGCATGAATCCCATATGCTTGCTTCTGTACAGTTCTATTAATCTGTATTATCAATGCAAAGCATGGTTAATATCGCGTCTTTGAAAGAAAGAAATAGAAGTATCCCATTAATGACTCTTTTTGAACACTACAGATGACATATTCAGATGTTGTCCCTGCATGAAGCTCTTACTGGGAGTGGAGAAGTCAAAAATTCCCTGTTGCCTAACAATTTTGTTATCTGTAAGTAGGAGAGTTTAATGCCGGCAAGACTGACTATTCGAGAGAAATAAAAGAAACTTTGCAGAGGAGAGAGGGAGGCCAACATGACGCCTGATCCCTTTTTGCAAAGTGGTTAGGATGATTTCATTTAAATGGTTATTGACACTAAAACTCCGTTTGATTAACTACAGAGCGATGCCATAACATAATCCTTGTGTCGGCAAGACCTACCAACTCTTATTGCTAGCTGAATAGCCAGGTCTAGCTAGCATTGCTAATGATCTTAATGGTACAAGTAGCGATGTTAATATCACAGAGCATAAATAACTGTACTTGACAGAAATATGTAAATCAATGAGAAAATGCACCAACAGTGGTGAGTCTAATGGACAGGATAAATGATAGAGCCAGCTGATGGATTTTCAACAAACAGTTTTAGTGGAATCTATTTCTGAACTAAGGAAAAAGACAGTTGTGAGCGGGGAGGGAGAGGGTGGCAGGCAAAAAGGTATCCTTTACGGAAGCACAATGAGGGTACAAACACATTAAAAATTAACAGGATGTTTCAAATCATTGAAGATAAAAAAGGGGTGGAAAAAATAACAGCAAGAGAAAATGGAGCAAATATGCAGGGAGCCTTCCAGGAAAAAAGTATTCATCTGCCAATGATGTTACCAAACAAAAAAGAAACCCAACATCCTGAACTGTTCAAGAGTTAGTCCAATGGTGCAAAAGCTTTCTGAAGCAAGCGCAAGAAGGAGCTGTTAAGTAACGGCCATTTTATTTACTGCAATTCAACAAATACTGCTTTTGGCATGAATGAGGTGAGAATCTTTGCTGTTTTTTTGACGAAAGCTGGAAGCAGCCCTTCATCCTGGTAAATGTATAAAGATGTTAGACTGTTGCTGGATATGTATTCGCGACAATCTCTCCCCGCCTTCACCTCCACAACACACAAATACGCTTTCTCCCACTCTCTTATGTTGTTTTCCACAGAATCACAATAAACCTCACCAGCACTTCTTCTAAGGCTTTAGAAAATTAACCAAAGTGGTTTCTTTGCTTTCCCTGGAAAAAAAGGAGAATAAAAGATATGATGAATGAAAATTAGCCAATGGGTTTCAAAGGAACATGGATGACTTTGTGTTCGGAAATGAGAAGGAGGAGTTTGTATTTAATTTATTTGGATACATACCAGCAAAAGATGGTTAATAATGTGAAAGAGGAGAGATTTTTTTTTTGAAAAAAATTCAGCTGGATCTTTGTTTGACAGAGAAAGAGAGATAAATGTTTCATTTTCTTGTTTTGCACTCCCATACATCATGCTCTGCAATAAACTCTCTGTACAACTTCACTGGGTGTAAAAAACAGATCTTGACAAAATAGGCTTCTCTGGAACCTGTTAGGTGGGACATGATCATGTACAAACTACACCCAGTGTAAGCCTTGGTTTCCTGCACTTTCCAGGAAAAGGTTAGTGTCATGCACCACTATGACAACTGCTGATGAAACTGGAGTTACCTTTCCCCACCACCCCAGATTAGATGTATAAAAAAGAAGAAGAAGAGGCAGACAACTACTGATTTATTCCTCATCAATTGGAGTTTCATTCAGAAAACGACCGCGGCACAATTGTTTCTCTGCCAGTTTGAAGGCCTGTATTTTGTTACCAAAAACACTGTTAACAACAACATCAATAGCTTTGGCATTATAAGGAAAGGCAGGAAAATATCAAAAACACTTCGAAGATTCTGTTTTACATTTCAGCAGCTTATCAAAGATTAGGAAGCGAAATGGCAAATGGGCATGAGCCTTAAAAGACAATGAACTGTGTCTCCACTGCAGTACAACTATGTGTGTGTGTGTGTGTGTGTGTGTGTGTGTGTGTGTGTGTGTGTGTGTGTGTGTGTGTGTGTGTGTTGCAATTGTATGCATCTTCAAAAGCTTACTTCTACGCCTCCAGTTCTTGTAACCAACCTTTACAAAAGGATATTTGGTATGGTAGATAATAACTATTTACGTATTCAGCATCTTCCCTGAATGAAATATGCAAGCTTATTTTGGAACCTCAAAAGAGTAAGAGGAAGCCTATATGAAAGGGTTAATGTTTATTATTAAATTATTATTATATTATATTATTTAATAATCTAATGCTAGATTGCTATTATTACTATTAAAAAAATCTATCATTAGATTCACAGATGAAGACTGGTATAAAATTAACAGTTCAAGTCCTAATCGAGTACCTAAGAAATGTTAAGGCAACATCTAAGTATATAGGCAGTCCCTAGGAAAGTTTGCGGTGTTTTTTTTTTTTTGTGTTTTTTTGGGGGGGAATTAGGATGTTCAAGTCTAATAAATCAAAAATTTCTAAATATCAAGGGAACCCTTTAGGTATTGCTCCAAGAGCTTCTATCACTATGGGCACAACAACAGATTTCTTCCTTCATAAATGCTCAAATTCTATTATTATTATTATTATTATTATTATTATTATTATTATTATTATTATTATTATTATTATTATTATTATTATTATTATTATTATTATTATTATTATTATTATTATTATTATAGGTCTGTATCTCTGTGCTCATGTGTATTTGTCAGAGACAGAGAAAAAGAGAGAGAGCACAACAGATTTTGGAGTTGGGGGGGGATGGGAGAGTGGCGATTAAAGGGTTAATATTCAAATCAGAAATTTGCAAGGCCTGCATAATGCAACTGCCACCCTGATAACAATAGGAATTTTTAACAATATCGAGCCTTGTTAGCAAGAGAGTTACAAGCATTGAGGGCAATCAGTGTGTCTTGTCAGTTTCTTTTTATCTACCATCTCCAACCGCCAAGGAACCCGAAATGAAGCACTTTGGAATTATCAATTTCAGCCACATTTGCATAACAAAGCCCCCAAGGAAGAGGCATGATAAATGTGAAGGACCCCTCTCGGAAAAGGGAACTGTCAACCGCGCCCCGAAAAATTCTCCAACCGAGCGCGGTCTCTGGAATTGTAGTCAGCGAAAATAAAATGAAAGCATTAAAGAAAGTCATTCTCTCAGAGAGAAAGAAAGAGAGAGAAATTTTTACTCTTCCCCCCCCCCTTCTTTTTTTTTTTCAGAGACAGAACTGGATGAAATGACATTATGCATATGAAAATGTCCAGAAAGATGTTTGATTTATGTATGCATTAGATGCAAATTCCATTACCGCACGCGCGCTGTTGTGTGATTTGGCTGTGAACACATCACTGCCCTGATCAAATCTGATCTCATTAATTCCGACAAGGAGAGAGAGGGGGAATTGAGAAGAATTTATGGCCTGGACACTTGAAAAGAAGTAAATTGTAATTCTGTTTAAAGCTGTAGCGAACCTTTTAAACACCTTTTATTATAGAGAAAAGCACTTAGTTTTATAACACGATTAGAACTTAATCTTGTACTAAGAACTTCTAGTCCTCATTTTAAAAAAGAGATGACCTTGTTTGGTAAGGATGAGAAGAAAGTAAGAGAGAAACCGAGAGCTAGAGAGAAAAGCACTGTCTTAGCCTGAAATCTATCAGATGCATCATCATTATATGATCCAAGAGGACCTATTGATTAGGTGAATAATTGTATGCCAATCCACTATCTGTGTTGATATATTTTTAAAAAATCTTTCTCAACATTTCTCTTGAAATGGATCTAATAGTTTTACAAATTTCCTTTTTCAGATTATAACACTGTTTTGTGAGTACCTGTGCTATATCTTTTTAAAATAAGCAAGTCCTTAATTTAAAAAGAATCATGTCAGCATTTCAGAGGGAAATCCCTTGAAACAAGGACAAGTCCTTATTTTAAAAGGGAAATTTTGCTCTTCCTGGAAAAGAGGAGGTGATTTTTCCTTACAGCAGTAACAACTATTACCTGTTACTTTGGTTTTGCCCTGCTCCCCAAAGTGATCTTAAGAATTCTTTTCTTATTATTTTTTTAATGAGACATAATCATCTTCATGGCTGCGAAGTCCTGTATTTACATAAAAACCCATGTCTTAAAATTGAAATATCTTATCAGTATATTAGTAGAGTGTGAAATCATTGCTCCAAGCCAAATGCTTGCAAATCCCCTGAAAAAATGTGTACCTTACGTTTAAGTAAGGAAGACTAAGTGCAAAAATACAGAAAAGGAAGATGAAATAAAAAGAAAATTTCTACCTACCTTACTTAACTAAATGCATTGTTCTTTCTTTTGGTTAAAAGAAACTCTGAGCCTAAACCTTTACTCATCTTGATAATGTAGGAGCCAAGTGATTTCTGCTGATTTGCTCCCCAATGACACCTGCAGCTTTCTTTGATAATTTACTCTAGAGACTTAATTGTTGCCATGATCTTAGCTTGAGATCACCAGGAAACTTATTGGTTGTTGTACAGAATAACAGAAGCAGCCACTTTACAGATCTGTCCTGTTAGATGAAGATTCACTCTTTTTGGTCAATGGTACAAGCATATCTACAAAACTTTGATTTCTGTGCATATTGTGCATACCTATGTCTTCATCCTTTTTCTTTTCTTTTTTTAAAAGTAGTGTTTTTTTTAAAAAAGTAGTTTTTTTAAAAAAAACAAAGCAAACAGATGGTGAAAACAAAAATCCATTATCGATCTGAGTAAACTAGCAGATTATTGTCTTAGTTCGAGTCAATATTTGGAACAATGTTATCTCCCTCCATGTTGATGGCAGTACATGTGAAAACGGAGATGCAGAAATAGGTAGCACAAAAATTAGGTTAACTATCCCATACCTAACTTGCCAAACATTTACTTTATTCACAAGTCTAACTAAGACATTTTGATACGTTATTTTGTAGCCCTGCAGTTTTTAACCATTATTTGTATCACTGTTGTATGCATGCTTGCTCTAGCCACAAGATTATTCAGAGAGCTTGTCTCTGCCCGTCATTCGTACACAGAGTGAAATGCAAAGCAAAAAGAAATGGCACAAAGGAAGAGAACCAAAAATGAATGAAAGAAAGAAATACACTTTGAGTGTCGTACGTTAAGGCAAGCCAGAAGTGCTCAAAGATACACTGAGAGAGAGTTAGAGATTGTAGTAACAGAGTACCAGCGGTTAACTAATTATAGACCTCCACCACCCCGGCAAAAAACAACCCAACCCCTTTATTTCTCAAGATCTATGAATAAGTATTTTAATTGAGAACTACATACATCAGAATCTAGAACTATGAAATAAAATTAAGTGGTCAGTCAAAAATTAAATGGTAGACTATGTATATCTTTTCTTTCATTGAGGATTTTTGAATCGTTGGGTGACTAGTGGCTAGTTTTACTAAACAATATTCTAAGTGTATTTCCCTCCTCCCATTCCCCAAACACACACACACACACACACACACACACACACATTCTTTCAACAGGGGCTTAGACTCCATGATTAAGGTCATGCCGTTTGTTCATTACTGGCCTGGCTAATGTGATTGAATCTGAACAATACCTTTGAACTCCTTGGTTCTGATCTGCATACTAATTGATTCCTTTGTCCTTGACAGTGACCTTGGCAAGCGCCCTGCCACTTTGAGAATGTCTGACCAGCTTCTTGATAATAATCTACTATGGGTTGGTTTTTTTAAAGTTGCTGGGAGAAGAGTTGAAAATAAAACAAAAACTGCTAATTTCATTTCCCCTTATTGATATTCCTTATGTCCTTTCTCATCGTTGAAGCAAATCCGTCACTCCCTAGCTCCCCCTGGATGTATTATTTAACGAAATCCTGAAAATCAGTCAGTATGAAGTTTGAAACATGCTATTAAAAAGTGCTAGTGGAGGGATATATTTTCCACAGAGTATCTTGTATCAGGCAGTCAGAAATTTTTCTGCTAACTTTATATACTAAGCTGGAAATCCATCTCCCCCCCCCCCTCCCCAACAAGAGTGAACCCTGGGTCAAAATGACATTGTTTTCTGCAGAACATGGAAACAGTTTTTGTTGAAACTAAAACTCCCAGAATTGCCTGCCAGCAAAGCCATAGGCAAAAGGAGATTCTGAAAGCTGGAATCCAAAATAGTAACTTTTGAAATTTGTATTTTTTTTCCACACAGGCAGAGGAATTTCTATAGGAGAAGTAACCATCAGCTGACACCCAAAGCCAACCCCACAGGAAATCATCAAGGGGCCTATCTATCTTGGCTATTTTGGTCCAGTGTGTAGAGTCTAGTAAGGGGTTCCCAACATTTTCAAGCCAGGGACTGGGTCATGCTCTCTCAGCTTTGAGGGCTGGATGGCCATTTTGCTTTAGTTGCACGGTGGGAGTGGCTATTTTGTCCCAACAGCTTCAAAAGGCCATTTTGTTTCTCAAATACCCTTGGAGGCAGGCGGGGGCCACATGAAATGATGCCATGGGCCAGATCCAGCCAGCGGGCCTTAGGTTAGAAACCCCTGGTCTAGTAAGAGTAGTAGAGCTTGTGGACAGGAAACAACTGCCAGAACAAGTATCAGAGGTGAATGACACTTTGTCATTTAAAAAAGGAGACATTTAGTTTTTTAGGAGTAGAAATGACAAAGAAATTTATGGGACTCATATTTCCTTATGAAAAAATCATTTTTGCATTTCACATGATTGAGAAGAGAGCAAAGCTCAATTCACTTCAGAGTCCCATATGTTTCTAACAGTACTGAATTAGGAAAGAACAGGAAGCTCCTGTCCCAAGTAGCAGGTTAGGGGGTCAGCAGTTCAAAACCCAAGAACTGCATGACGGAGTTAGCTCCTGTCTGTGTCCTGGCTCCTGCCAACCTAGCAGTTCAAAAGAAAGAAATTGCAAGTAGATAAATAGGTAGTGCTTCAGTGAGAAAGGTGAAGTGAGGCGGCTGGGGTGTATCAACAAGCACAAGAAATCTAACACTCCCAATAGTGTGAAAAATAATATCAGGAATGTGTCTTTAATAGAAGAAATTATTCACATACTCGTCCTATGATGAGGTATCTAAGGCAAAGGTTAAGGTGTGTAAACTCAACACGATAATAACAGATGTATTTCCTACGACGCGATTCATCACATCACACCTATAAACTCAAAATATACTACTATACAGTGAACCTCAATCATACAAAACGTGCTGAGAACCCGCAATATAATACATGATACCCGTGGTAGCAAGCAACCAATCATCCCATGTTAAGTCTAGACGTAGGTGTGAGTTGGTATAACAACAAGGTGTCTATAAAATATAACCTATATCATAGTCCGTGGTCAAGTTGCTATGTACATATAGTCACTTACTGGACTTCTGGAACTGGCACGGGGGGCCGGGCTGCACTACTCCATTGATGGGTTCCCAGACGGCGAGCATCATGAGGCAAAAGTAGACAAAAATCCGATGCCCTTCCGGTAGTTGGACATTTCGAATATCTTCCTCAAGTGTCTACAATAATATAAATATAAATGGTATACAGTCCACAATCCTGTACCTAATATAACATTCCAAATATGCATGTAAAATCTGACGATCTAACAATAGCATCTATGTCAACCTTTAACTCTGATGTAAAACGATTACGTACCTAAAGAAAAGTAACCCGCGCGTATCGCACCTCTGATGGCGTTTCTCTCCGTGTGTGCATGCGTTAATTGCTCACTGGGGAAAGCTCTACATATACGCAAATGGAAAATGAGGGACATGTGTTTTAAATTAATCGGAGAACCTGGAAACCTTCTGCTATGGAGCTAACCATTATTCTTAAAGCGATATATACTCTGCTGGATGACATAGGTATGCGTCTATCTTTATAAAAATGCCGAAAGGTCCCATTCCGTATTGAGCCCGTTCGGGGCCAAGGTATTAAAGCGATGGATGTAGTACGCCTCTCTTTGTAGGAGAAAGCGGTCTACATCAGTGATTTGATATTTACTAGGTAGAAATGTTTCCAATACCACCACCTTAATATCTTTAATTGTGTGTTTCTCTTCAAGAAAGTTGTTTACGAGAGGGGCATTGGCGACCCTATTCCTTATGCGGGAAAGGTGCTCGCCCAGGCGTACCTTAAGAGGTCGCCTGGACTGTCCTACATAAGCCAACTGACATTTACAGATTAGCATGTAGATGGTTTCTTTTGAATTGCAATTCGTAAATCCTGTTAGGTCGAGAGTGAAGTTGCTACTGGGCACATTAACTTTTTTGGTGGTCCACATGTGGGCACAATATTTACAATTGCCACAGGGGTAATGTCCGGAAACGATGGGGTGATGTGCCTTATTGGGGGTGACAATATCTGTTCGTGAGAGGAGGTTGGCAATGGTCTGTGTTCTCCTGAAGCCTATGGTAGGTCTATGATGGCATCCCGGCACGGAATCCAGTATATGCCAATGTTTCAGTATAATCTGTTTGATCCGTTGGGCCATGGGGGTATAATCTAACGACCAAAATAATCCCGGTTGTGCATGTTGTACGTTAGCGTTATAGTTGAGCAGTGAGCTCCTAGCCCGCAAATCAGCCCTGTCTCTAGCGGATTTAATCACATTATTTGGGTACCCTCTCTCATTGAGGATAGTTGTTATTTTGTCGGCCGCAGTTGCATAGTCACGGGTACGGGACGAGTTCCTTTTAGCCCTCACTAATAAACTATATGGTATATTGGCCTTGAGATGGTGCGGGTGAAAAGAAGTATACTGCAAATAGGCAAACCGGTCAGTTGGTTTATGGTAAAGCTTGGTTTTTAAATGGTTATTCTCAATAAAAATAGTTAAATCTAAGAATGGTATGGTTATTGCGTCTGTGGTATGTGTAAATTTAAGCTGATGGTGTTGTGTATTGATCCAAGCACAAAAATTATCTATAACTGTACGATCTTTGAAAATAAAAAACAAATCATCTATGTACCTTTTGTAACATAAAATATTTGAAAAAAATGGATTGACCCGGGGGTCCAGAATGAAAGTCCTGTCAAAATTGCACATAAATATGTTGGCCACAGAGGGCGCGAAATTCGAACCCATTGAAACTCCCGTGTTTGCAGAAAAAAAGAATGTTCAAATCTAAAAAAGTTATTCTCAAAGCATATGTCCAGGAGATCCAGCAGGAACTCTGATGGTGGGTGATTATCGATACGGGTATCCAAAAGATGGAAGATGAGTGTACGAGCTTCTCCAAGTGGAATATTAGTGTAAAGGGAGGTTACATCTAATGTTAAGAGTACTGCGTCTGATGGTACTGGAAAATTTTCCAACATCTGGATGAAATGCGTAGAGTCTTTAATATATGATGGGGAGTGTGTTGCAAACGTCCGTATATGATGATCGATAAACTTAGCTACTGGTTCCAACAGGGAATTGTTCGCGGAGATGATAGGTCTACAGGGGATGACATGGTCATCTACAGATAATTTGTGTACCTTAGGTAAAAGGTAGAATATCGGAACTCTGGGGCATTTGTTGAGCAAAAATCGGTATGTGTTTTCATTGATATGTTCCATTGCCAACCCCTCCTGCAATACTACTGAAATTACATTGGAAATATGGGCGGTCGGATTGTGGTCAAGCCTCCGGTAGCAGTTTGTATTGGATAACTGGAATCGAGCCGCTGCTAGGTAATCCTCCTTATTGAGGAGAACAACACCTCCTCCCTTATCAGCCGGCTTAATAACAATATTAGGGTCATCCCCCAGGTTCTTCAATAACCGTATATCATTCTGAGAAAGATTGAATTTCCTGTTAAACTGGGATTCCGCTGATGAAATATCGCGGGTGATTAATCTTTTAAACACCTCAATAGAGGGATTGTCTATATTGGGTGTAAATGTGGAACGTGGAGCAAATAGTCGGGGAACACGAGTCGAATCTGTTCCTTCCTTGAAAAATGCTCGTAGCTTTAGTAAAGGTAAAGGTTTCCCTTGCTCGAAGGCCAGTCGTATCCGACTCTAGGGTGCAGTGCTCATCTCTGTTTCTAAGCCAAAGAGCCAGCGCTGTCTGCTTCTGCAGACGTTTCCGTGGTCATGTGGCAGGCATGACTAGACACCGGAGCGCACGGAACGCTGTTACCTTCCCACCGAAGTGGTTCCTATTTATCTACTTGCAATTTCTTGCTTTCGAACTGCTAGGTTGGCAGGAGCTGGGATGAAGACGGGAGCTCATTTCCGTCCTGCAGTACTCGGGAATCGAACTGCTGACCTTCCGCTTCCCAGTCAGCGTCTTAGATTAATTTAAAGACATCAACCTTTGTCTTAAAGGGGGAATAGTGAGGTGTGGGAACAAAGCCCAAACCCAAGTTTAACAGTTGAACTTCTCTTACCGTGAGGGTCCGACTTGATAGATTGAAGACCAGGGAGGGACTTATTTCTTCCTGGTTCTTTTTAGGGGTCTCCGTCCTAAAAAATCACCCTGTTTATTGACTTTAGAAGTACTGGCCATAGCCGAGCCCGACCTGTGCCTGTTCGTTCGAAAATTATATGGGTCTCTGCCCCTCTCATCTGCGGAAGACTCTGGTCCATCCGAGTCAGTGGTTTCAAAGTCTGTTGTTTCCACTGGTTGTCTCCAGGAGACTTGCTTCTGTGTGTTATGTCTGGCGAATTGCCACCGATATACACGTTCATTCTGGTAGTCGCTTCTATCCCTATTAAGCTTCTTATTCTTGAACGCTATGATTTCGTCCTTAAACGTACTCAATTTGTTCTCTAGATCTGCTAATGTAGAGCGCGAGTCCCCTGTCGTGGCCGTTGTTAACATTGCTTTAAGGCTGTCGATGTCCTTATCTAAAGAAACCATTTCTTGGTGGCATTGGTCAATGATTAATAATATAAGATCAAAGGAGCATCGATCCAGGATCGATGTCCATTTTTCTAAAAAGTCTTTCTTATTCGCGAACAGTGTTGGGCCTTTAGGCATCCGCAGACCCCTAGGTAGAATCGAGGATTTATAGTACTCCAGCAGAAACGAGGAGTGTAAATCGATACGTATGCGTTTTCTTTCGAGATATTCAAGCTTATTGATGTCTTCATTATGAGTATCAGTATCCAAGTTTAAAGGAGTAGCTCTGTTTAAAATTCTGTCCCTCTCTGCGGACGAAAACGAAAAACCTTTGTCCGTCATGCCGTAGTCAGTACAAACAATGAAGTGAGGCGGCTGGGGTGTATCAACAAGCACAAGAAATCTAACACTCCCAATAGTGTGAAAAATAATATCAGGAATGTGTCTTTAATAGAAGAAATTATTCACATACTCGTCCTATGATGAGGTATCTAAGGCAAAGGTTAAGGTGTGTAAACTCAACACGATAATAACAGATGTATTTCCTACGACGCGATTCATCACATCACACCTATAAACCCAAAATATACTACTATACAGTGAACCTCAATCATACAAAACGTGCTGAGAACCCGCAATATAATACATGATACCCGTGGTAGCAAGCAACCAATCATCCCATGTTAAGTCCAGACGTAGGTGTGAGTTGGTATAACAACAAGGTGTCTATAAAATATAACCTATATCATAGTCCGTGGTCAAGTTGCTATGTACATAGAGTCACTTGCTGGACTTCTGGAACTGGCACGGGGGGCCGGGCTGCGCTACTCCATTGATGGGTTCCCAGACGGCGAGCATCATGAGGCAAAAGTAGACAAAAATCCGATGCCCTTCCGGTAGTTGGACATTTCGAATATCTTCCTCAAGTGTCTACAATAATATAAATATAAATGGTATACAGTCCACAATCCTGTACCTAATATAACATTCCAAATATGCATGTAAAATCTGACGATCTAACAATAGCATCTATGTCAACCTTTAACTCTGATGTAAAACGATTACGTACCTAAAGAAAAGTAACCCGCGCGTATCGCACCTCTGATGGCGTTTCTCTCCGTGTGTGCACGCGTTAATTGCTCACTGGGAAAACCTCTACATATACGCAAATGGAAAATGAGGGACATGTGTTTTAAATTCATCGGAGAACCTGGAAACCTTCTGCTATGGAGCTAACCATTATTCTTAAAGCGATATATACTCTGCTGGATGACATAGGTATGCGTCTATCTTTATAAAAATGCCGAAAGGTCCCATTCCGTATTGAGCCCGTTCGGGGCCAAGGTATTAAAGCGATGGATGTAGTACGCCTCTCTTTGTAGGAGAAAGCGGTCTACATCAGTGATTTGATATTTACTAGGTAGAAATGTTTCCAATACCACCACCTTAATATCTTTAATTGTGTGTTTCTCTTCAAGAAAGTTGTTTACGAGAGGGGCATTGGTGACCCTATTCCTTAAGCGGGAAAGGTGCTCACCCAGGCGTACCTTAAGAGGTCGCCTGGACTGTCCCACATAAGCCAACTGACATTTACAGATTAGCATGTAGATGGTTTCTTTTGAATTGCAATTCGTAAATCCTGTTAGGTCGAGAGTGAAGTTGCTACTGGGCACATTAACTTTTTTGGTGGTCCACATGTGGGCACAATATTTACAATGACCACAGGGGTAATGTCCGGAAACGTCAGATTTTACATGCATATTTGGAATGTTATATTAGGTACAGGATTGTGGACTGTATACATTTTATATTTATATTATTGTAGACACTTGAGGAAGATATTCGAAATGTCCAACTACCGGAAGGGCATCGGATTTTTGTCTACTTTTGCCTCATGATGCTCGCCGTCTGGGAACCCATCAATGGAGTAGCGCAGCCCGGCCCCCCGTGCCAGTTCCAGAAGTCCAGCAAGTGACTCTATGTACATAGCAACTTGACCACGGACTTTGATATAGGTTATATTTTATAGACACCTTGTTGTTATACCAACTCACACCTACGTCTGGACTTAACATGGGATGATTGGTTGCTTGCTACCACGGGTATCATGTATTATATTGCGGGTTCTCAGCACGTTTTGTATGATTGAGGTTCACTGTATAGTAGTATATTTTGGGTTTATAGGTGTGATGTGATGAATCGTGTCGTAGGAAATACATCTGTTATTATCGTGTTGAGTTTACACACCTTAACCTTTGCCTTAGATACCTCATCATAGGACGAGTATGTGAATAATTTCTTCTATTAAAGACACATTCCTGATATTATTTTTCACACTATTGGGAGTGTTAGATTTCTTGTGCTCAGTGAGAAAGGTAACAGCATTCCATGCATTCCAGCATCTGGTCATGCCTGCCATATAACCACAGAAATGTCTTCATATGCAGACAGTGCTGGCTCTTTGGCAGTAAATGGAATTGAGCACCACCTACTAGAGTTGGACACGACTGGCTTTTGAGCAAGGAAAACCTTTACTATGTGATTCAGTGAAACAGCAATCGTCTGTAAGAGTAAACACTCCAACAACATGATTTCACTTCCCATGACTGTCCACAGACCATACCCGTCAAGCGCACCTCTGAAAAATATGGGAAATTACTGTGCATGTGCATGCGCAGAACCCCTTTGAGCATGCGCAGAACCCCTTTGTGATGGGTGTGCATGTATAGTAACCCCTTTCCCTGCCATTCAAAATACAGGACAGTGGCGGGAAAGGGCAAGAATGAGCACTAAAATACGGGAAACTTGACAGGTATGCCACAGACAATCAGGGGAAGTGTTCAATTTACAATACTTGAATTACTTCATTAGCTGGAATTTAACACCGGAAGCAGCCTTTGACAACTGCACTTGCTGGGAACAAATAAGTGCGCACATTAGACAAAGGCTCAAAAAGACACACGATGAGGTGGATTGGCCCACTCCAGCACACAACACATGTGCACTGCAGAAAAAAATAGTGGGCCAACCCACGCCATCAGTTGCCTGAAGTGCCAGACAACCCAATGTTTTCCTTTGTTTTTGTAATATTAATCTGATGCCAGCATAGCTGCTGAGCATTTTTCCATATTCAACAAGTTGCAGAGTTGCTTACATTTTCAGAGGAAAAGAAAATCTGTGCATAGACGGATGTAAAGTTTCTAATAGCAATCTCAAGCTTTTATTTCTAAACCTTGGAGGCTCTTAGAGCAACCTGTTTCTCTGGAGTGGAAGAGGAGTATCTATGCAGAAGAGGTTATTAAACTGTACTGTCATTTCCTGAGGTAGTGTAAGAAAAACACTATTATAGAAAACTGCTTTCTTGATGAATGCAGAGCATGATGTGGTTCTCAGCAGAGCTAAGATTTACCTCAGGAGATACTTTTTTTTAAGCATCCGGAAACCCTTGTTATTAAAGCGTACACTTCTTTGTAGCAGCTGAATAGTGAGCATGAAGAATCCAAGCAGCAATATATCTGTAGCTGGTGGAAAACTCAGAAATTATATAAAGCCACAGGAAATCCTTGTGTACCTCTCTGTACTGAGATCCTAATGTTGCACAAGAGTATATTCTCTTCCTCTTATTAAATAGATGGATGGTGGAATCAGCTTTGACAACAATCATCACCTATTTGGGAGTGAGGGAGGAGGACCTGGTCCCGCTGCTGGCAGCAGTGGTGTGGGGAGAGGGGGGCTTGGGGTAGTACCTATGCTGCCACCGCCAGTGGGAATGGGAGTGGTGGGTGGCTTGAGGTGCTCTTACCAGCAGTGGTGGTGTGTGTGTGGAGTGCTGGGTGGCTAAGGGTGGTCCTGCAACAATTGGTGGTGTGGGGGGAGTAGGGCTCACTTAGGGTGGTCCTGCCGCTGCTACCAGCGGTGGTGTATGTGGGGAGTGGTGGTTAGCTCGGGGTGATCCTGCAGTTGACTGCAGCAGTATGAGGGGAGTGGTGGGGGTTCAGGACCACCAGGGACCACCAGTTCGGCCCCTCAACAGTCTGAGGGGGCATGAACCAGCCCTCATCTTAAAAAGGTTGAGGTCCCCTGATCTAGCCCATTACCATAGCAGGATATTCTGGCAGACAATTCTAGGTACAGTTCCAAGCATGCTTCAGGATGGAGCCATAACAGTTGAAGCCATATGAGTGATGAAAGTTATATATCTGTGTAGCATAGATAAGCCTTCAATTTCTAGTTTTTGCCACTAAATTTCAGAAGAAATCTGTAAATATTGACAGGTTGTAATTGAAAGAGAACCAAACAAAGTTATTGAACAGCGCCTGGACCCATTCCTGGATATCTCCAAAAACAATTAAAATGTTTCTATTCAAGTAAGCTTTTCAGAATGTGATCCCCTTAGCAATACATTAACCAGTCAGTATTTTAGGATTCTCTGTGCCCATAGACACCAGTTATTTTATTTTAGGATGCTTTTATTTGGTAGGCTTATTTTACATCCGTTGTGTGTTTTATTGTGTTATTTGATAGTTATATGTACAATGCTCAGAGTGAGAAATGTACCAAATGGGCAGTATAAAAATGCAATAAATAAATACATAAAATAAATAAAATTTACATACACTAGCCAAATCATAGAAGCAAAATATTTTCTTTTCTTCTTTACTTTTCTTTGGAAAAACTATGATACCCATAATCTTACAGCCAGCATTCTGGGAGCTGAAGTCCAACAAAGAAAGCTTTCCTATCTGTGGGACAAATCTTGTATGTCCATCTGTTCTTAGTTTTTGTGTAACCTGCCTTCTGTTGAAATAATCTTTCAGAAAATCACCTCTCTTGTACCTCTCCCAATGCGTGTTCAATAAGTGCATTCTAGGACTAAGAATAGACTGTAACTATTCCTTTTGTTGGCTATCTCTCACTGTCCTATTACTCCTCCTAAAGAGTTAGATCCACCACTTTCTGTCTCTTTCCCTCAGTCTTTTCTAACCTTCAAGCTGTTAACAGGTCACTATTTCATGCTTTACAGTATTGAATAACCTGCACGTTCGTATGAATGGAAAAACCCAGAAAGGCAGTTCATGCAAAGAATTCTGGTAATGGTATTGAAGAAAAATAGTGCTTGTACATTGGGAGTGACTCAGCAACAGTGGCTGAAATCCTTATAGTGTGCATGTTTGCAAAATTGATTGTGCAATTAATTGTGCAACTGTGCTGCCAGAACTGCTTGCTGGACATGTTCTCTGTCTTGGCATGAATTTTGCAGCTACTTGTGCAACTTTGAGTTAAGCAGGCATAGTATAACAGGACTTTGACCATTGGGGTTTTTCTACTGTACCAGCAGTACTTCACTTGCTGTATATACATAGCATTAAACTTCAAACCTATGTACATTGAAAGAAATGTTATTTTTAAAAGAAAATGAAACAAAACACCAGCACTCATGGTGCTGAATTCTCAATTTAAAATACATGTGCATGGAATACTCTAATCCTAACTTTGAAGACTACTAAGGGATAAAGTCTATTGGATAAAACAGGATTTAATTCAAAATAAATATGCACAGAAGCGCACAGTGAGATAGCTAGAGTTAAATGTCTTGTCAGTTTACACTGATGTGGATTATTTAATATATGTTATAGGCATTACTCCAATATGGAATTTCCTTCTGGTACAAATATTGTTGTTGTTATATATACCATTAACTCATCTCCCAATCAGTGTGTATAGTGACCTCTAAAATGGAGTCCACCCATTTCATACGTGATCTTCCTATTTTATTGCTGCCTTTAACTGTATTGTCTTTTCCAGCAATTCCTGTTTTCTTGATTGAGTATATCATGGTAACAGAAGCAAGCTTTGATGGCTCCAAACCTCACTCTTAGCCTGTTCCCAACATCCAAATTCATTGGGAGTTGAATAAAAGCAAGCTTCCCCCCCCCCCCAAAAAAAAAGTAGAATCCCCCTGATCGGGACTCGAAATGTGTGGTTTCTGAGTGTGTCTCAAGATATGTGGACACTATACAAAAAAGAAGGATGTGCAACGCAGAATGCTGCAGCCCGGGTGGTGATGGGGTGTGGACGTTATCCCCATGCCTCACCACTGCTTCGGGGACTGCAGTGGTTACCAGTTTGTCTCCAGGTGCAATTCAAGGTGCTGGTTTTGACCTTTAAAGCCCTACATGGTAGTGGGCCAGGGTATCTTAGAGACCGCATCACCCTAAGGACGTCTGTCCATCCAACCAGAGCGGACCAGAGAGGCTCTCTAATTGTGCCATCAGCCGGGGGGCTTGCCTCTCTGGCACAAGGAGGAGGGCCTTCTCCGTGTCCGCACTGGCCCTTTGGAACCTCCTGCCTGTGGAACTGCATCTCCAGACGGAGTTGTTGCCCTTTAGGAAGGAACTAAAGACCTGGCTGGCGGGCCAAGTTTGGGGTGTGGGTGTGGATGGGGGTACCGTTGGGTGGTTGGTATAGAGAAGTGTGCCTTCCCCCAAGGTCCCTTCGGTACTTGCGCACCTTTTAGGGGTGGGTTTTTTAACTTTTAACTTTTAACTTTGTTTTATCATGTGTCTTTTTATGTATTTACTGTCCGCTATGTAAACCGCCCTGAGTTGGGTTGTACCTGAGTGGGCGGTATATAAGCGTGAAAAATAAATAAATAAATAAAATAAACCTCTTCTCCTGAGAGTTGTCTAAATGCCCACATGGACATACTCTGTGTGTGTTTTCATGTCAGAGATAAGTCTGGGTTGAAAGGATTATTATTATTATTATGATTTTGCAGGGGACACCCGAACGAGGCGCCTTTCATGTCCCCCATTGTGCAACTCTCGGGGAATTGAACTGCGTCCTTCCTTTCACCTCCATGGTCATGTGGCAGTCATGACTAGTTGCTGGAGTACACTGAATGCTGTTACCTTCCCCGCCAAAGTGATATCGCTTTATCTACTTGTAATTTATTGCATTTGAACTGCTGGGTTAGCAGGAGCTGGGACATATGACAGGCATTCACTCTGTTGCGCAGCACTCAAATCTAAAACTGCTGACCTGCTGACCTACCAGTCATCAAGCTCAGCATCTTAAGCACAAAGTCACAGTGGCTGCAAACACAACTATACTCACACCCAAAGCCAGCCACACCTCCTGCATGTCAGGGCCACAGAGGTGAGATAGCCATGTAGGGGTCAGAGAAAAACTGGAGAGCAGGAATTTAAGAGCACTGGTGTTGGATAGGACTGCAGACAAAATATGTGAGGCGGTATTTTGGCTGATGGGGTTTATGCCAGAAGTTGAGTGTGTAGCCGAATCTCCTGGGAGATGGCAGATCTCCCTCCCACAAAGTTGGGCAGACATGGGTACACTTGACTGCGGAAAAAGCCCCTTGAAAGAGGACTGACTCCTGAGTAATCATGTGGAGAGTGAGGCCACACAAGCCAGGATGATACCACATCAAAACATTTCTTGCTCTGGAAGCAACTGTTGAAGTTAGTTCAATGAGGAAACAAGCATTGTACAGCTTTTTTTTTAAGTGCTTGGAAGCATCTTGTTACACATAAGCATTAGCAAACAATTAGTTTTTGCAAAAACTAAAACTTGATTAAGTTGCATTGCCATTCTAATCTAATGAGGGACTGTTTTACTTCTTTTTCCTGTGTATCAAGAATACTTTTAGTTACCTCTGTAATTATGTAACAAAAAAGAGTTTTAGTTATCCCAATAATTATGAGGTATAGCTTCACTTTGGCCACCAAATGAGAAGAGGGGATTCACTGGAGGAGGCCCTGATGCTGGGAAAGATTGAAGGCAAAAGGAGAAGGGGGAGGCAGAAGATTAGATGGCTAGACAGCATTGTTGATGCGGTGGATGTAGATCTGGCCAGGCTACGGAAGATGGCAGATGACAGAGGAGCCTGACATGCAGTGGTCCATGGGGTTGTAAAAGCAGTGGTCCATGGGTTCGTAAAGGGTCGGACTCGACTGTGCAACTGAACAACAACAACAGCTTCACTACTTAGTCATGTTTTGTTCGACAGGCAAGTAGTTTGTAATAGCTTGGTTTGTATTTTTTATATATATACTAGCAAGGGTTGCCCGGCGTTGCCGGGCTTTTCCCCCCATGTGTTTTAATAAAATATGAACCAATTTTATTTTTGCAATAGTTTTACATTGTGTTGGAAGGTTAAATTGTGTTAATGTTTTTTAAAAATTGCTTAGTCTGTAATTTTAATTTTTTAAATGTTTATTTATGTAAAAAATTTTTGGCTTGGCTGTTATTAACTGTGATCTGCTTTTTTGGTTTTTTTTTGAGGATTAATAAAAGAAGAAAGTATGATATAATTTTTTCAAATTGTTTTATGTAAGCGAATAATGTTTTAGTTTTTTTAATTTTTTTAATTAGTTGTACCGTAGGTAATAATTTTAATAATGTAAAAGTAAATGTTTTTTACATTCAATGTTTTTAAAATGTGTTTAGATGTTTTGAGTTTAAATTTGAGTTATAACTCAGCACAGGATTTTTAAAAGTTTCTATTGTATTTTATTGACATATGTTTGTGATTTGTGTTAAAGTGTGTTTAGTGTAATTTTTTTTACTTGTTTTTATTGGTGTGACCTTTTGTGTAAAATTGTGAATTTGTGTTATGTTTTTGTTTTGTTTTTACTCTTGTGGCCTTTTGTTTGGGGCTGTTGTGTGTGTTTGAATTGTTTGTACTATTGTGGCCAGCAGGTGGTGCTGGTAGGGGTTATTGTATTTTGACTTTTTTTTCTCTCCTGGCCTCTGGGTGGAGCTTCTTCTGGTAAGTAGTGTCTTTCTTTATTCATTTCTTTTCCAATCTGGTGGAGGTAGCACCTCTTTTGGTAAGTTTGCTTGTTTTCTTTCTTTTGTGTGTGTGTGTGGGCGGGGGGGGAGGGTGGGGGTTGGAATTTGTATTTTTTGTCTGTTTGTTTTGTTTTTGATTGTGTCTTTGTTTACTTCGTATTGTTTTTGGTGTTTTTGTTTTTATGTATTTTTGGATGTGTTTGAGTGTTTTTAGTAATTTTAAAAAAATTATTTATTTGGTGGTGGGGAAGGGACATGGTCATTGGGGGTTAGGAAGGGTGGGCTAGGTGTTGGGGAGAGGGGCATGGTCGTTGGGGGTTAGGAAGGGTGGGTTAGGTAGTGGGGAGGGGGCATGGTCGTTGGGGGTTAGGAAGGGTGGGCTAGGTGGTGGGGAGGGGGCGTGGTCATTGGGGGTTAGGAAGAGTGGGTTAGGTGGTGGGGAGGGGGGCATGGTCATTGGGGGTTAGGAAGGGTGGGCTAGGTGGTAGGGAGGGGGGCTTTATTGTGTTATGGTGCTTTGTTTGTGTGGAGTCGTGAAAGTAGATCGGGGTTTCCCCTTTAATATCAGTGGGTGGGGGGTTGCGACCCCCTTCTCCGCTGGCTCCCCTGGGGTTGGGAGGTTTGTGGGGACAAAAGGGGTATATTGCCCCAACACTTCTGGACCCAGGAGACCAGGCAGAGTGGATCGATTTCCCCCCCCCCTCCTTAAAACAACTCCGTTTTTAAAGAGAAGAAAAGACGGAGTTGTTTTAAGGAGGGGGGGGAATCGATCCACTCTGCCTAGTCTCCTGGGTCCAGAAGTGTTGGGGCAATATACCCCTTTTGTCCCCACAAACCTCCCAACCCTAGGGTAGCCAGCGGAGAGGGGGATTGCAACCCCCCACCCACTGATGTTAAAGGGGAAACTCCAGTCGGGACCTTCAGGCGCTGTTGGTGAGGGAAAGAAAGCCAGCTGGTGTTTGCTTGGCTGTGAGGCGGTGAGTTGTTTTTCGTTGGGGGTTAGGAAGGGTGGGCTAGGTGGTGGGGAGGGGGCATGGTCATTGGGGGTTAGGAAGGGTGGGCTAGGTGGTGGGGAGGGGGGCTTTAGTGTGTTATGGTGCTTTGATTGTGTGAAGTCGTGAAAGTAGATCGGGTTTCCCCTTTAATATCAGTGGGTGGGGGTTGTGACCCCCCTCTCCGCTGGCTACCCTAGGGTTGGGAGGTTTGTGGGGAGAAAAGGGGTATATTGCCCCAACACTTCTGGACCCAGGAGACCAGGCAGAGTGGATCGATTCCCTCCCCCCCTCCTTAAAACAACTCCGTTTTTAAAGAGAAGAAAAGACGGAGTTGTTTTAAGGAGGGGGGGATCGATCCCCTCTCCCTGGTCTCCTGGGTCCAGAAAGGTTTGGGCAACATACCCCTTTTGTTCCCACAAACCTCCCAACCCTAGGGTAGCCAGCGGAGAGGGGGATCGCAACCCCCCCCCACCTACTGATATTAAAGGGGAAACTCCAGTCGGGACCTTCAGGCGCCGTTGGTGAGGGAAAGAAAGCCGGCTGGTGTTTGCTTGGCTGTGAGGCGGTGAGTTGTTTTTCTTTTTCATTTTTCGTGCGCCGGTTTCCTCAGCGTTCTGCGCGCTCATGGCGCGCAGGACGCTGGGGCTTGTAGTAATGGGTTGGTGCTTTGTGTTTGTGCTGCGTTTTTTTAAAATGCTTTTCTTTTGATTGGCTGCGGCGCGTTTCCGAACGCTGCACCGTGCGAGAGCCTCTCAGCCTGATTGGCTCTGGCGCGGCGCGGCGCAAGGAATGTTGGGAAATGAAGTTGTTTCCCTTTCTTCGTGTTTGTGGGGCTGTTGCCCCACTGCCGGTTTTCTCAATCCTTCATTGACCTGCGTACCCAGATCGGCCGTGTGCACGAAGGGTGAGTGCAGGCAAGTAGGGTGAGGCATAGCAACCTATAGCCAGTTCCAACGGTTAACCCTTGGATTTATAGGTTAAGATTTTAGCTTTTGGTAAGCAATACATCATTGTTCAGTTTAGCGTTTGGTCTTTAAAACTAGTTTTTAAACTGTCTCTTAGAACTGTTTGTCATCAGCTGATAGTGAATCTTGGCTTTAGAAGGTCCTCTTATTAAAAGCTCTCCTCTCACTGAGGTTTCCTTAACTGAGTCATTCCCTCTCATGTTAGGTCTTCAGCTTTTCCTATTTCCTTCACTTTGCCCTAGCATTATTTTATTTTCAAGAGGTCTTTGTCTTCGCATAAAAAGAGGGGTGTGGGTGGGGAGCCACGTGGTGCTTGCACACAATTTAAAGACAAAGCAGTAGTGTGAGGTCAGGAGTTGACTTTGCAGCCCTGTTATTGAAACTGGCATACACATCTGGCCATGATTTGTGGAACCCTTGAATGTTTACTGCACCACCCAAAGATAAATGCCCAGCCCGATGAAGACCAATTTCTGATTTTTTTTAGTTATTTAACAAAGATATGACTCCACTTCCATCACCTCTGGATTGTTTTCTCATGATTTATTTGCAGTACACTTGATTTAATCAATGTAGCTTCCAGTGAGAATTTAGGCTTTATTTGGTCTGCAATCAATTTATTTGTAGTTCATGGTATCCATAAAGCTCTCTTTCAACACTATATTTTAAATAAACATTTCAGTTCTTGTCAGTTCCCTTCAATGTCTGGGTTTCACATTTGTATAGAATAACTGGGAATGCCATGGTAAATACTATGCACTAATTATGATATCCAGAGTATTAATCCAGAGTATGAATTCATATAAAATATGAGAGAATGAAAGAAACAAAATTGGAAACAAAGAGGAATTCCACATGATGAGGACAAATAATTTAGAATGGGGTTTCCCCCAACTACCATTACTTTCTTGTAACATCAGAAACTGCCTTGGGTCTCCTTATTGGGATAAGGGTGGGGTATAAATAAAATGAATGAATAGTAAGCCAGTTCATAACTTAGAACAGTTAAATCTCTCTCTCTCTCTCTCTCTCTCTCTCTCTCACACACACACACACACACACACACATACACACACACACACAAGACAGACACAGAGTGAGAGAGTTTCCCACTATGAGAGTGAACTCAGCAGTTTTCCAATTCACAGGAAGAAGCCGCTTTCACATTAACCACTAGGGGCTGTGGTGGCTCAGTGGTTAAGAAGCTTGCCTTATAAGCTGGAAGGCTGGCAATTCACCAGTTCAAGACTCAGGTACTTCATGATGGATTGAGTGCCTGTCTCTGTCCCAACTCTTGGGGACACGAAAGGAGCCTTATTCGGGTGCATAGCTGTCAAGTATCCCGTATTGGCCAGGAAACTCCCGTATTTTACCCTCTTTCCCACTGTCCTCCCGTATTAGTTAGACTGCAATGCCCTAATGCTGCCACTGGAGGGCTGCACAGGACAAGCATAGCTGTCAAGTATCCCATTTTGGCTGGGAAATTCCCCTTATTTTCAAATCCAAAACTTGACAGGTATGTTCGGGCGTCCTCTGAGTGGAGTATCTC
This sequence comes from Bradypodion ventrale, assembly GCA_035047345.1. NCBI lineage: Eukaryota > Metazoa > Chordata > Lepidosauria > Squamata > Chamaeleonidae > Bradypodion > Bradypodion ventrale. Next base: position 477,727,887 of record JAWDJE010000001.1, on the reverse strand, counting down.
CAGCAAAAATCCTTTCAACCCAGAATAATTTCTGACACAAAATTATTGTTATTTTGAATTTTTGAATTTGAATTTGAAGTTTAATTTATATACCGCTTACTCACCCAATGAGTAACTCAAAGCGGTTCACAAAACAAGCAGTACAAGCATATAGGTGCAACATAATCAATACAAAAGCGAATACAGGTGATGCAGAATGGCACCAAACATAATTATACAATAATCATTACAACAGTTACAGCAATTAAACATATCACATATCATAAAAAACAATTACATCAAACAAATAGGCAATACAACATCATCAATCCTCATAAACACTACAACAATAGAGCATCCCAGCTTTTGCGGCCCCGCTGGCGTGGGGTCGGAGGCCCGGGGGTGTGGTGGCTCACCCGCAGCTGGGGCTAGAGCTGGCAGAGTTCCTTGCTGCCGCGCTGTCCCTCCTGGCTTTTGAAGCCCCACTGGCATGGGGGCGGAGGCCCGGGGGTGTGGTAGCTCACCCACAGCTGTGGCTAGAGCCGGCAAAGTTATTATTAACTTGGGTCCCAATAGGTCCAAATTAAGAAAACAATTGCTTATAAATTATGCTCGAAGGATCTGGACCTACATTGTGGGCTTGACTTCTTTTCAGGAGTCCTTCCAGCAAAAATCCTTTCAACCCAGAAAGCACCTTTGCGTGCTTCTGACATTATTTTAAAAAAACCAAACCTAGTTAGTATCCTTAGCTTGGACATCATAGGAAACTGTATTTAGTTTAAAGCAGAAGAATAAATGAATGCCTAGATCTGATCCCTGGATGCTCAAAAGACAGAGGAGAGGGGAGAAGAAGGCAAATAAGCCTGGCTGCCATTCATTCTTAAAATAGAAAATCCAAATAGGAATCCCACTGCACCTCAGCCGAGCTAAAGAAGTAGACAGCCACAGTTACTTTTAGTTTGTTCCAACTGACTTGGGATCCTGCCACCACTATGTTTATATCCCACAGTGCCAGTATCACTGCAAGTGGTCCAGATTTTGGCTAAGTATACTATAAGAAGTGGGCCAACTCAGAACCAGTGGTTACTGTATGCAGTGATGGCAGACAATGAAGTATAATCAAAGGATCAAACAATTCTCCAAGGAAGGTTAGTCATGGTTTTGCCTCTGAATTTAATTGGGATGGCATGGCATTGAAGTTATTTTTAATTGTGAGAAGACATATGGAGCAAATAAGTCAACAGCCTACCATTTGAAGGAACAGTTTGCTTCCAAGGCATGACTAACTTGCATAGACTGAAAGAAGTCCTAAAATAACTTGGACAAAAAGTTTCTTCTTTGCAAATTTCCACACAAGAAATGGGTGATGTAAAAGTTGTTGATTTTATTTTATTTTTATTTCTAAGAAGGTGTTCCACATTGTTACCTGTTGCAGCAGGAATATAAAGGAACTTTGAAGATCTAGCTGTGTTATAAACGGACTGCAAACCAAGAGAAAAGCAGTTGTAGGGATGGATTGAAGCGGCTTTTTCATTTCTGGCTTGGTGAGGAAAAGTCCAAAAATATAAGGAAACTGTAGTTTCCCGTCATCAGGGAATTTCAGGTGTGCATTAATAAAAAGTGGCATTAGGAAGGGGAAAAGAAGAAGGATAAGGTAAAGGTAAAGGTCGCCCTTGGTTGAAGGCCAGTCATATCCAACTCTAGGGTTCAGTGCTAATATCTGTTTATAGCCAAAGAGCCAGCACTGTCTGCATCTGCAGATGTTTTCATGGACATGTAGCAGGCATGACTAGACACAGAGTGCCTGAAGTGGCACCTATCTATCTACTTGCAATTTCTTGCTTTCGAACTGCTAGATTGGCAGGAGCTGGGACAGAGATGGGAGCTCACTCAGTCATGCAGCACTTGAGTCTCGAACTGCTGACCTGCCGACCTTCCAGTCATCAAGTTCAGCGTCTTAACCACTAAGCCACCACAGTCCCAAGGAAGGATTATTCCATTGCTAAAAAAAAATTTGTTGGCCATCTTGAGGGATATCTGAGAGTCAACAAAACAGAAGAGCAAAAAAAGACAAAAAATGTTGTGGCACCTTAAAGACTCACTCCTGTATTTAAGAACATAACATAAGAACATAAGAACAGCCTTGCTGGAACAGGCCACAGCCCATCCAGTCCAGCATTCTGTCTCACACAGTGGCTCACCATTTGCTTCAGGGTATTCCCAAGCAGATGCCTTCACCTGCTTAGGATTCCCTGGAAATGGCATTGAGAGATATCCTGCCTATCTCTCCAACCCAGAGGTTGTCCTTAAGTATCCATAATTATAGCCATTGATACCCTTGTCCTCCATGAACTTGTCTAATCCTTTCTCAAAGCTGTCAAGACTGACAGCTGTCACCACTTCTTCTGGCAGGGAGTTCCATAGACCAGGGATCCTCTGGGTGAAAAAGTACTTTCTCTTATTTGTTTGAGAACTAGTACCCAAAAGTTTCATGGAGTGTCCCCTAGTTTTAGAGTTATGCGATAGGGAAAACAGTTTTTCCTTATCTACTTTGTCCACACCGTGCATGATTTTATAAACTTCAATCAGGTCACCTCTTAGACGCCGTCATTCAAGAATGAAGAGGCCCAACCGTTGCAGCCTCAGATGGAAGGAAGGTGTTCCAGTCCCCTAATCATTCTGGTTGCCCTCCTCTGCACTTTTTCCAGCTCCATAATATCCTTCTGGAGGTATGGCGACCAGAACTGTATACAGTATTCCAGATGGGGCCTCACCATAGATTTATAAAGAGGCAAAATGACACTTGCTGACTTATTTTCTATACCCTTCCTAATGATCCCTAGCATTGAGTTTGCTTTTTTCACTGCTGAGGCACACTGGGTTTAAATGTGTGCATTTAAATGTGAGCTTTTGTGGACCAAGTCCACTTCATCTTGAGGGATGAAGAACTCAGCAGAGGTCTGCATGTCTGCTAAAGCTCTGTTCTTATTGCCTAACCAGAGCTGACCCAGAACATTCTGTTGGCTGAGTCAAATAACATGATGGTGCTTCCTCCATTACCCATTCCCAGAACAACTAGACTAGCAAACTAACAACAATGTTATTGATACCGAGTTCTCTCATTTTAATTTAATTTAATTTTCATTCTTATATGCCACCCACTCAGGAAACAGATTTAAAAAAACCTTCCCCGTTGAAACTCACCTACTCCATTCATAAAAGTGATTATTTTGTTGGAGGAACCCTGCTCAGGGGATGACCAAATGAGGCTCCTTTCATGTCCCCAAAGGGGTCCCTGCTTATCTAATTGCAATTTCTTGCTTTCGAACTGCTAGGTTGGCAGGAGCTGGGACAGAGATGGGCACTCATTCCGTCATGCAGTACCTGAGTCTTGGACTGCCGACTTGCTGACTTTCCAGCGAACAAGGCAAGCTTCTAAACCATTGCGCCACCACAGTCCAAAAATGTAAAATAAAGCAGCATTGGCAGACTTCCCTAATGGTAGCTGTCTGATACAGCATCTTTTGGCAGATCCAAGAGGAAAGCACAAAGTTCACTGTCAGTATGTTGAGTCTGTTTCTGACTCTTGTATGCAAACTGGTTTGTCTTGCATAAACTCTGCCCTGTAACTAGGATGGGTTGCCTTCTACTGAGATCATAAGGCAGAGGAATGAGTAATGACCTATGCATGTTAATTTTCTTCAACTTGACTTAAGAAGTTAAAAAGACAAAAATATTTTGGCATCTTATAGATGAACTACTATATTTTAATGTTAGCTTTCATGGATCAAGTCCACTTTGTCAGACTTGATCCATGAAAGCTAGCATTAAAAAAAAAACTAGTCCTTAAGGTGCCAAAATATTGTTTGTATTTTTAAAATCTTTTTTGTTTTATTTACTATCTGAATCACTTGCACAGACTAACATGGCTACCACTTCAAAAATTTTGACTTAAGAAAAACGCCTTTTCCTTTACCTCTGACAACAAACCTATTAAAACCAGGATCCAACTTCAGTACAACTATTTCATTAAATAATGGCATCCTTCTTTGGCAACACAAATAATTACCATACTTGCTGCCATATAAGACCCACTCACCCCCTTCAAATGCACTGGAAAATGGAGTGCATCTTGTACTGTATATAATGGTCTATAATAGGCTTTTTTGGTCTTATACTCTGATGCGTCCTATACACCAGCAAATAAGGTATTTCCTGCTCCATTTGGTATAAATACTGTCCCTTCCATATTTCCTGCTCCTTGAAGTAAATGACTGAGCATTGACAATAAATGGATCATCTGTAGTATAGGTGAGTTCAGAAGAAAAGGTGCTAGTTCACATCTCTGTCCCTAAACAGGGAACTGTGACCTCTAGTGGAAAGTGGATTGCAAGGTGTATAATTTAAGAGCTAATGCTCTTCTAGCCATTTTTCTCCCTGTAAATGCTCAAATACAGACTAATCAGTAATTTTTGCATTTCAAATTTACAGCTGTGTTGGCTTGGGGAGTCTGCTAATTGTGACAAAAACAACTACATATCTCACCTATATGTATAGTGTTGTTGTTTTTCTCTTTCATACATACATACCTTTCTTCAGAAAGAATTGCAAGACAATTCCACAATTTAGAGAAGGCCACTGCAAAGGCAAAATCTCATGCCTCCACTAAATACATTTCTGAAGATTGTGTGATAGAGAAAGAGCTATCCCTCAGATCTTCAACCTTGGGAACGTGGGTATGGGAAAGTATGGGGTTTTTTTTTTAAAAAAAAGATAGCTGTGTATAGTCTTTGTAGTCCAGAAGTAGTGATTTCCCCAAGCTCCTCCTCCACCTCCACCTCCACCTCCTTCTGCTCCTCTTCCTCTTCTTCTGTGTCTAGACCAGATGTGAAACTGCCATAATAAAGGCACCTCTTGGTGAGTTCATTCTGCAGTTCCTTTAGCTTGACCTAATGTGAGAATAATTAGTTGGCAACACAAGGTTTCCATTACCAGGGTACCACAATCTTTGAGGAGGCTCTTTCTGTTTACCCAATGCTCTGATGAAAACTAACATATACGTTCTATAAGAGTGAGAATACATAAACCTAAGGTAAGCCATAAGCTATAGCTTGCAGGAGTTCAGCATGGCTGTCAAGGACAGGACATTTTGGGAATCTCTCATTCATAGGTTCATCATAATAAGTTGGAGATGACTTGATGGCACATAACATCAAAACCAAGACACAGTGGACCCCTGTATAATGAATACTTCATACAATGAAAAAAAATCATACAATGAATAGGGATTTTGGAACAAATGGATCCATTTTTGTTGTACGATGCACCCATTTGTTCCAAAATCCTCTTCGTTGTCCATAAGCAAAGTCCCTTTTGGAGTGGTGAGAGAGACCCTCCCTCTCGCTGCCTCAGAAGGGACTCGGCAAAAGGAGAAAAGTAAAGTGCCTTTCGAGGCAGCGAGAGGGAGGGTCCCGTGATGCTTTGGGCTGAAGGCAGCTGGGGGGGGGGGGGGGGGAGATTCCTTTACTGTAGCTGCTTTGAGTGTCGCCCACACTCCTCATTTCTGGTTCAGCTGCTGTAGCTTCTTCGAACCCAAAGCGGACAGGGGGAGTCCGGGAGGCAGTGCACAAAGCAGCTGCAGTAAAGGAATCTCCCACACCCCACCCCCAGCTGCTTTGAACACTAAGCATCACTGGCGCTTCTGAGGGAAGTTGGCTCAGAAGGCCTTCCCCCCGCAGTGGTCCTGTACAACAAAAAAAACATACAACGAAGAACCCAGTGGAACTGATGTTTTTCCTTGTACGGGGTACCACTGTACTTCATTAAGAGTGTTCAAGGATGTTTTCTCTGGATGAATTAAATCATATGACCAATATGTTTATCTGAGCTATTTTGATATTTTCTATGTGCTATATAGTATGAGAAACATTTATCTCAGATATCATGCAATTTTTAATGCAAAAATGCTCCCTGGTGGCTCAGTGGGTAAAAGCACTGTGCTTGGAGACCCCTGAGAGCTGCACGATAGGATACATGAAAGTATCCCCTGCAAAAATCCTTTCAACCCAGAGTGATCTCTGACACGAAAACACACAATGCAAAACATCAGTTTTTGGATTTTCTACTTCTTCTTTGCTTCCTCTTTTGCCCCTTTGGGTGTTGAGGGAGATACAAGGTTCTTTCTCTGGCACTTCCAACTGGTGTTATTTGGTGTTCTTGTAATATTTCTTTGATGTTGTTTCTCAAGCTTCCTCTGGGTCTGCCTCATTTTGGATAATTGTCCCAAGCAGGAAGGAGGTGTGGTAATGTTACTGCCAGCTCCAAAATAATATTATTATTACTAAAGATGTCTAGATGCAGAAGCGGATGTGTGACTGAACCAACTGCTAACCCTGATACAAATAGAATTCCCTGTAGTCATTCATTATGCTGCATTCTACTGCTCACAGAGTTAGTGGTACTTTTGAATGGGGCACATGATGCACAATTAAGCCAGCTCAAGATAACAATCAGTGCAGGATGCACAACAGCTTGGCTCAGCATTGCAAAGCCCACATCTCAGCTATTTTTGTGGATTAATGTCCCCAAATATTTCATACCACTGCTCAGGGATGCAAATATATGTATGGAAGTCAAGGAATGAGTTTGGTACAATGCTGCCTTAATTTGATGCTCATTTCTCATTGCATTTGCATGCATGAGGGAACATGAGAGTGACTCACTAGAATGTTTCCACATGTTTTTTTGGATGGGGAAAGGGATATGTGAGAAGGGACTTTGTATTTGATCAGCATGCCACAGTATTTTTGACCTCTTTCCCTGGAAGCCAACACCTGTACCACTGGGACACCTGCAGATACACAACAAAAATCACTACCCTCTAGCACAGGGGTCCCCAACTTACAGCCTGTGGGCTAGACCCAGCCCGCAAAACCATTCCATCAGGCCCATTGCCTTCTCCCTTGCAGCCAGAAGTGGAAGTGGATGTATTTATGCATGTGCAGGTGGCATGGCTACACATGTACAAACACACCCACAACTGTTGTAAACGTGGAAGTGAGCACATTTACGGCAGCTGTAAATGTACCCACTTCCATTTCTGGGGGCATGGTCTGGCCCACTTAGCTGACCGGGGGGGCATGGTTAGGCGCACGGCACAAAAAGGTTGGCCACTCCTGCCCTAGCAAATGCTGCAAATGGTATGGATAATATACTTTAATTCAGAAATGAGCCATTTTCTATGGTCTTGTATAGCCTTCATAATTGTAAACGGAATATCTTAGAGCCTGGGAAAGATATGGAAAGATAAAATGTTGGCACTCAAGAAATTGAAGATAGAGTCTAATGCCCATGTCTCCTTCTTAACTTTTTGATAAGTCACCAGTGCTATAGTGGTGATTGGCATTAATGACCAGGTTAGGTGGATGGCTGGTAGGAAGAGAAAAGGAAATTGTTGGATCCAGATTTTCCACATAAATAATTATCCATTTAACACCTCCTACGATTGGTAAAGGGATGAAGCATATTTTGCCTTTCATATTTTCAAGACCTGTGACATGTATAAGTATAGGAAGAATGCTCATAAAACCTTGTGTGTATTTGAAAAAGATGATGATGATGATGATGATGATGATGATGATGATGATGACCATGATAATGACTTGCAGACTGCCCTGAAAGGTGATATAATAAAGTAATAATAATTCCATGCTGTCAAATTGTATCTGATGTACTGTATAGCCGTGATGGTGAACCTTGGCACTCCAGATGTTCTTGGACTTCAATTCCCAGAAGACCAAGCCCCCTGTGAATCCACACAAATGGATTTACTGTGATTCATCCGGCCCATGCTGCCCTCGTCACTCCCGGAAGCAGAAGTAAAACATTCAATTCAATTCAATTCAATTTTTAATTTGTACCCCGCCCTACTCAGCTTGTAGGCCGACTCAGGGCAGCTTCCAACATGATCAAAGATGCAACAAAACAAAATATAATAAACATACAAAATGTCAATAAAAATAAATATCATACAATTGGAACAAAAATGCAATGAACACAATTCCTATTAAAAAACAGCATATAAACAGAGTATCAGCAAACCCTGAAACACAGTAACAAAAATAAAGCAATCAGGCAAAAATACATCATAAATACAATAGTCAGAGCATGAGTACATAAGTCATGAATCGAACAACAATACAATAATAATACAATACACTAATGAAATCAGAAAAGAAAACATTTCAGTCTCAAAAAACATTTTAAGTTCTAACATAGCAAAATTAATTACACAATCCCTTGGCCACCAACATCCCCAAAACAGAACCCCATGGCTTGCACGTCCCTGACGGAGCCAAAGGAGAGGATGACCCGGCCTTTAAGGCCAGGAAATGGACCGGCAACTCTGGTGGTACGACTTTGGTGGAAAAGTCCCGCCGCGGCAATGCCGGTCAGCTGCACTCCCACCTCCCCAGTTGGGCAGGGCGGGGGAGGGAGCCGACGGTGGAATCACGGTCCTTTATACTCCCCGCCCAGTGGGCCAAGGGGAGAGGCTCAGCTGGGCTCCTCTTCCCTCCCCTGACTGCCCGGGCCAGAGGAAGGGGCCAAAGATGGTGCAGGCATCTCTTGTGCGCTGGCAGTGGCTTTTTTAAGCCTCGCTGCAGAGACGAGGCTCAGCTGGGCTCCTGTCCCCTCCCCTGACTGTCCAGGCCAGAGGAGGGGGCCGAAGATGGTGCGGGTGTCATGCCTGTTTTCAGCTGTTGTGTGGCCCAGAGATGTCTTAGGAAGACGGGAATAGCGCGGAAAAGGTCCTCCCACCCTCCCAGAGGCTGCAGGGGAGGTGGAGAGCCAGAAACATGCACCCGGCAAAGACGATTTTTTTGGCCTCAAACAGCGTGAAAAGGTAAGAGATCACGTCGTCCTTTTTGTGGGGGTGGGCAGCCGGTGTACAGGTGCTCTGTTCGGAGCCTGCCTTTTGGAGAAGGCAGCCAGGTGTGTTTTTTAGCATTATCCAATGCATGTATCAGGTAATGCTAAAAATCAGATAATGCTAAGACTTGTGGAACCAGGTTTTGGCGTTATCTGAGGTATTACTGTATTTCAAATCTGGAAAGCCTGCCTGATCTTCTCGTAACCATTTCATCTCACCATACTATTGCCTCTTCTCAGCTTCTCTCCATCTTCTTCAGTTACGTATTTTACTCGATTTCAGGCAGTGCAACCTAAACTCAAAATACACCAGTGGTAGTACCGTAGGTGTGAAATTGTCATCCTGGGACTTCAGAAAGATGGTTGCAATTGCTCAAAAGCCAGTCATGTCTAACTCTAGGGGGCAGTGCTTATTGTTTTCAGCCAAAGAACCAGTGCTATCTACATCTGCAGATATTTCTGTGGTAAAATAGCAGGCATGATTAGACATCGGAGAGCATGAAATGCTGTTACCTTTCCTTCCAAAGCAGTACCTATTAATCTACTTGCAATTTCTTGCTTTTGAACTGCTAGGTTGACAGGAGCTGGGACAGACGACTGGCACTCACTCCACTGTGCAACACTTGGGTTTCAAACTGCTTACTGGCATCCTTCCAGTCATCAAGCTCAGCATCTTAACCACTAAGCCACCATGGCCTCTTTCAACTGGAGGATATTCAGAAAAAAGGAGGTAGATCCAAACACCTTTTCAGCCACCGTGATTTTTTAGAGAACATATCCCCTGTTGCAGGAGCTGCATTAGTTGTTGGTGTGCCTCCAAGTGCAATTCAAGGTGATGATAATGACCTTTAAAGCCCTACATGGTAGTGGACCAGGTTACTTAAGAGATTGTGTTACCCCAAGGATATCTGCCCATCCCACCAGAGCAGACCGGAGGGGCTCTGTTATGTTTGAATACATTTATTGCTGTAACATTTGTGAAATAATTGGGATCAGTACGATCCTCCATTTTGTCTCCATCTTTTTGGTCTTGAAGTGTCACGGGACTGTGTTCCTGCCTAAACTATGTAGCCTGTACAGTCTGATAATTTGATGTAGGCAGATTGATTGCACACGAGTTGGCAGATGGGCTAAAACACTTCTTTTTTGCAGCATGGTCAATCTGTACATGAGGCAATGGCGAAGCCTTACCCCTTTATATATATAGTACCTGATACATTTGAATCTCACCTGAAGGTGCCCATTGGTTACAATATCAGTGACGCCATTCTGTTGTACTGCATATCTGACATAGTTCACCTGTGATGGGAAAGTTTCCTGTGCCAATTAATCATTGGATTAGCTGCGCTAATGGCGAACAGCTGAACTGCATGCATACATAACATCCCTCTCCCCTAGGATGGGACAAAGTCCCTTAACCATTGTGGGGGCCGGCGGGTGCGCTGCGGTTGACTGGTCAATTCTGCAGTGCCGCTGGAGTCAGCTGCTGTGCCTGAAACTTAGAACATAAGAACATAAGAACAGCCTTGCTGGAACAGGCCACAGCCCATCCAGTCCAGCATTCTGTCTCACACAGTGGCTCACCATTTCCTTCAGGGTATTATTCCCAAGCAGATGCCTTCTTCACCTGTTTAGGATTCCCTGGAAATGGCATTGAGAGATATCCTGCCTATCTCTCCAACCCGGAGGTCCTTAGGTAGCCATAATTATAGCCATTGATACTCTTGTCCTCCATGAACTTGTCTAATCCTTTCTTGAAGCTGTCAAGACTGACAGCTGTCACCACTTCTTCTGGCAGGGAGTTCCATAGACCAGTAATCCTCTGGGTGAAAAAGTACTTTCTCTTATTTGTTTGAGAACTAGTACCCAAAAGTTTCATGGAGTGTCCCCTAGTTCTAGTGTTATGCGATAGGGAAAACAGTTTTTCCTTATCTACTTTGTCCACACCGTGCATGATTTTATAAACTTCAATCAGGTCACCTCTTAGACGTCGTCGTTCAAGAGTGAAGAGGCCCAACCGTTGCAGCCTCAGATGGTAAGGAAGGTGTTCCAGTCCCCTAATCATTCTGGTTGCCCTCCTCTGCACTTTTTCCAGCTCCATAATATCCTTCTGGAGGTATGGCGACCAGAACTGTACACAGTATTCCAGATGGGGCCTCACCATAGATTTATAAAGAGGCAAAATGACACTTGCTGACTTATTTTCTATACCCTTCCTAATGATCCCTAGCATTGAGTTTGCTTTTTTCACTGCCGAGGCACACTGGGTTGACACCTTCATTGAGTTGTCCACCAGGACACCAAGGTCCCTTTCCTGGTTTGTCGCAGAGAGTTCAGACCCCATCAGTTTATAAATGTAATTGGGTTGTTTGCCCCAACATGCATCACTCTGCACTTACTAATGTTGAAACTCATTTGCCACTGTTTTGCCCACTCCCCCAGTGTCAAGAGATCCCTCTGGAGCTCCTCACAATCTCTCACAGTTTTCACTACCCTGTATAATTTGGTGTCATCAGCAAATTTGGCTTGCTTTTTACTCCTACCTCTAGATCATTTATGAAGAGGTTGAAAAGCAGGGGTCCCAGTACTGAACCTTGGGGGACCCCACTCTTTACTTCCCTCCACTTGGAGAAGTGTCCATTTAGTGCTACCCTCTGTTTCCTATCCCTTAGCCAGTTGCTGATCCAGGACAAGACCTGTCCCTTTATTCCATGACTGGTAAGTTTATTCAAGAGCCTTTGGTGTGGGACCTTGTCAAAAGCCTTCTGAAAGTCCAGATAAACAATGTCAACTGGATCCCCCTTATCCACATGCTTGTTGACATTCTCAAAAAATTCCAACAGATTAGTGAGGCATGATTTGCCCTTGGAAAAGCCATGTTGGCTCTCCTTTAGCAGCGCCTTCTCTTCTATGTGCCTATTAATTCTATCTTTTAGGATGGTTTCCATCACTTTACCTGGGACACATGTCAAACTGACAGGTCGGTAATTTCCTGGATCACCCCTGGATCCTTTTTTGAAAATTGGTGTTACATTCGCTACCTTCCAGTCATCAGGCACAAAGCCTGATTTGAGGGAAAGATTATATATTTTGGCTAGGAGATCAGCAATTTCATCTTTAAGTTCCCTGAGAACTCGTGGATGCATGCCATCTGGTCCTGGTGATTTCTTAGTGTTTAGCTTAACAAGACATGCAAGGACCTCCTCCCTAGTTATTTCTATCTGGCTTAATTCTTCGGTTTCCCTCCCTACGAAGATAGGCTCTGTTTTGGGCATGTGGCCTCTGTCTTCTTCAGTGAATACTGAAGCAAAGAATTCATTGAGTCTCTCTGCAATCTCTGTTTCCTCTTTAATAACCCCTTGCCTTCCATTGTCATCTAATGGTCCAATGGCCTTCCTAGTTGGGTTCTTACTTCTAATGTACTTAAAGAAGTCTTTGTTATTTCTCTGAGTATTTTTAGCTATACGCTCCTTAAAGTCTTGCTTTGCTTTCCTGATTGTTGCCTTGCATTTGTTGCCTTGCAACTTCCCTTCTTGAAAACTGCAGCATCCCATCGAACCCCGGCAAGGGCAAGGATGTGGTATCTATGAGTCGGGTAGGATGGGGGGGACCTCTGGGACAACTCATAACCCCGTTGCTCACTGGGACGAGTGGGGGAACACACACGAAAACTCCCCCCATCCTGAAACAAAAAAATCAAACTGGGGTTGTTCATCTCTGGGTTGGGAGATGTTTTCCTGAAAGTCTATACAGTCTGTCAAACTGAGTCCTGTATTCCCCCCTTGGGTTATACGGGTGCGGGGCAACCCTGATGCTGACTCATCAAGGTACCAACTTTCCCCCGTGGCTTCCGTAACTCTTCTCCTAAGTTGATCGGCGTGCCTCCGCCACAGCAGCCCCGATCCTGTCTTGACTTGGTATGATACGGGCCAGGTTTGTTCCACCACTTCCCCGGGTACCCATGCTGGCCCTGAGCTCACATAATTTCTGCAGTACACTGGGTCGCCTGCCCTGAACACCTTTCTCTGATCTACTGCCCCATTCGTGCTTCTAACCTCTACCCTGGAAGGATCCAAGCGGTCAAACAATGTTTAGATTCTTCTCCGCATTAGGATCTCCACGGGGGATTGCCCCGACGCTAGCGGAGTAACCCTTTAGCCTATGAGGAATTGGCAGAGCTGTAGCTCCAGGTCCCCCAGACCCATCCTCCTTAGTGCCTCCTTTATAGTGCAGACCAAGCGCTCTACTTGGCCGTTTGTGGTGGGGTGAAAAGGAGCGGAGGTAACATGCCTGATTGTATTCTGCTCAAGGAATGCCTGGAATTCGGCGGACATGAAATTGGATGCGTTATCCAAAATTAACACATCGGACAGGCCAAAACATACGAACACCCTCCTCAGGTGTTTGATTGTGGCTGCGGAGGACGTGTTTTGCATTGGAATGACCTCAAGCCATTTTGAGAATGCATCCACCACTAGCAAGAACATGGTACCCCGGAAGGGCCCCGCAAAGTCCACGTGGACCCTTGACCACAGTCCTCAGGCTGTGTCCAACTCCCTGGGGGAGGGGTAATCTGTGCTCCTCGGGCCGTGAGCATTGGTAGTTCTCACATGCGCCCACCAACTGCTCTATGTCTTTGTCTATATTAGGCCATCAGAAATAGCTCCTTGCCAGAGTTTTTGACTTCACGATTCCCAGTTGACTCGTGTGTAGCAAGCAGAGCACTTTGGTTCAGAGAACCTCAGGAATTACTACCCTCTGGCCCCAGAGGAGGCATCCTCTCTCGAGCGAAAGCTCGAAACGTTTCCTGAAAAACGATGCCAGTTCCTCAGATGGGGATGCTGCGGGCCAACCCTTCTTTACCCATGCTAACGGCTGAGACAGAACCTTGTCTTTGGCGGTTTCGATGAGCAGCACCTGGTGATCTTGCTCAATATCACACTCGGGTTCCCCCAGCTCCAGTAAGGGAGACCTGGAAAGTGCATCTGCATGAGCGATGTCTTTCCCTGGGCGGTGTACTAGTGTGAACTGGTATGCGTTTAAGAAAATAGCCCACCTTAACATTCATGGGGATAGAATCTGGGGATTGGGCTTGGCCGTGACAAAGATACCCAGAAGGGGCTTGTGGTCTGTGACAATGGTGAACTCCCTTCCATACAAGAAATCATGTAATTTCTTAGTCCCTGCGATAATTGCAAGGGCTTCCCTATCCGTCTGCACATAGTTTTGCTTTGCTTTCGAGAGGGATATCGAGTAGAACGCATTCGGCGCCTCCCTCCCATTCTTGAGCATGTGGCAGAGGACAGCCCCGACCCCCACTGGTGAGGCATCACACACAACTACTATAGGCTTTCTGGGGTTGAAATGAGTTAAAGCGCCTCGGAGGAGAGGAGCCGCTTTAACTCATTGAATGCCCGCTCCTGACCCTCCCCCCACCGCCAGACTGCATCCTTCTTCAGTAAGTGGTGCAGCGGTTCTGCCAAGGATGCCTTCTGTGGGAAGAAGGAGTAGTAGAAATTAAGGAACCCTAAGAATGACTGTAGCTCAGGTTTGCGTAGAACACACAGCCCTCTTGAACACAGATAGTACCTGGTCTAGCCTCTGGGCTAACTCCGAGTCATCCCCAGCTGTTATCAATACATCGTCAAAGTATGGCAAGACCCCGGGGAGACCCTTAAGGAGGCGTTCCACAAGCGCCTGAAATATCCCAGGGGCTGAGTTCACGCCAAACTGGAAGCCTGTCACCTTAAATGCACCTTTGTGGGCAGCTGCGGCTGCAGGTGTAACGGTTAACTGCTGGTACGCCTGTGCTAGGTCCAGCTTCACAAAGCATTTACCCCCATGTAACTTGGCCAACAAGTGGCTGACTACCGGCACCGGATAGGCATTGGGGCGAATTGTCTTATTGATAGTACACTTATAATCAGTGCAAATTCTAACCTCCCTGTTAGATTTCTTGGCAGTTACAATCGGAGTCTCCCAATCTGCGGAGTGCACTGGAACCAAAATCCCCTGACCCAACAGTTTGTCCAGTTCCACTTCGATTTTGTCCTTTAGTGCGAAAGGCACTCTTCGCGGCTTGAGCCATATGGGGCGAATGGTAGGGTCAGTATCAAAGTCCACTGTAGGCCCCCTGTACTCCCCAAGTCCTTTCTCAAAGACTGCGGGATGTGCATTGCACACATCCTGAATGGGGTCGACTCGGTGTTGATGCACGTTAATGCAATTCCCAGCAGTTTGAACCACTGGGTCCCTAGGAGACAACTAGACCCCCCCCTTAAGAACCACCAAGGGCAACTTCCTTGTGAAGTTTTTGAAATGGATTGTGAAGTCTCCCACCCCCCCACCCCCAGGATTGGAATGTAGTTACCTTGAAATCCCCGCAAGTTCGTCCTGAGGGCTCTCAGTTTGGGTTGGTCCCTAGGGGGTATTCACAGAAACTCCATCTGTGAGACTATGGAATAGGCAGTCCCTGAGTCCACCTCCATCTTTACTTGTACCCCCTGCAACAGTACCTTCACAAAAAAAACGGGCGCGACGGTCAGACACGCGTCTCACCATGGTGTCCCCCGCATGCACTTTCCGGTTGCCCTTGTCCTTTCAGCAGCTGGTCCAGTCAGGGTCTCGGCTTCTGTGTTGTCTGCACACCTTCGCTATGTGCCCCAAACGTCCGCAGTTGTGGCACTCTGCCTTCTTGAAGGGCATTTCTTCCGGTCATGTGAGCCCCCGCACCCCTCACAGCGTTGGCTTGCTTCGGTAGTGTCTCTCTTTTCAGATGGCCTTTTTCTTACTTTCTGGATCTCCGGTTTGCTCTCACTTTTGCTGGACTCCAAGGAGGATGTGTCGGCAGCCGCCACGGCTCTCGACTCTCACGCACAGCACGAACAGCTGTGGGCTTGCACGGTGGATGCCGAGCTTCCCAGGTCAGGAAGGCTCCCCACCGGCAGGGAATGGCCACCAGCCTCAATGCGGCTACGTACTCCACCACAGTTTCTCCAGGCCGTTGGTCTCGCCGGCTAAACGCCAATCTAGCCAGGAACACAGAAACCTTTGGGTGGAAGTGAGCCTGCAGGGCAGCGAAGATTTCGGCCAGTGGTACCATTTTGAGTATCCTCGGCATCAGGAGGTTCCTTGGCAGTTCCAGGGTTGGCAACCCGCATTGAGCCAGTAGGCAGGCTCGCCTTTGCACTTCGCCCTTGATTTTCTCCGCATCCATCGCATACAGAAACTGTTCCTCATAGAGGTCCCATGACTCCGGCTGGGAGGTATCGAATGGAGAGAGGGTGACCCTGTGGGGTGCCATAATCCCACCTTCATCACCAATTTGATGTAGGCAGATTGATTGCACACGAGCCGGCAGATGGGCTAAAACACTTCTTTATTGCAGCATGGTCAGTCTGTACATGAGGCAATGGCGGAGCCTTGCCCCTTTATATATAGTGCCTGATACATTTGAATCTCGCCTGAAGGTGCCTATTGGTTACAATATCAGTGACGTCTTTCTGACATACTGCATACATGACATAGTTCACCTATGGTGGGAAGGTTTCCCGTGCTAGTTAATCATTGGATAAATTGGAGCCACGTGAGCTCCCTCAGCTGCGCTAATGGGGAACAGCTGAACTGCATGCATACACAACAGATAACCTCCCAGTTACCCCACTCCCCTTCCTGTCACTTCCCGCCCAAATGTATCCATTTCTGAGTGTATATATTGAGCCGTGCTGCGCCATTGCTCCCCGTGTTCTGACTGCCTAATAAAGTTGTTTGGCCTGTTATGCTGGCTGCTTTGTATTTCTACCAGAACATCAGAGGCTCCCTAGTGAACCCATTGGCTAGAGAGGCTTGCCTCTCTAGCACTAGAAGGAGGGCCTTTTCGGCATCTGCTCTGGCCCTGTGGAACCTCCTGCCATCTGAGTTGCTCCTCCAGGCAGAGTTACTGACCTTCAGAAAAGTTCTAAAAACCTGTCTGGCACAGCAAGTGTGGGGTTCTGCTGGTGGGGCAGGCCCCCCTCCCCGGGCTGGTTTATATGAGGGCTGTTCAGGTTTTTATTTTCAGTTTTTTAACATATTGTGGCTGGGAAGTTTTTAAACGTTAAATGTTTTTGTGATTTTATTGTCGCAGGGATGTTTTATATTTGAATGATTTTATGGTGATTCTGAACTGCCCAGAGTTGCTTCGGCGAGGGGGTGGCAATAGAAATCCAAATAAATAAATAAATATCAAATAATATCTAACCCCCTGCACCAAGGAGATGTCCGCTAATATTCTCTGCCATTTTGATGTGAGGAAGCCAGCATTCTCTTCTCTTCCCTGTGCCCACAAGTCTAAATGATGGTCAACAGGGGTCCTGGTTTCTAAGGCATACAAGAGAATACAATATGGTGGTCAGTTTACTGCCCTACACTTCCTGTTACTGAAACTTAGAGACACAGCTGTACAAAGAAATTCTCCTTCCACATATAAGGAGAGAGAAAGAATAGCACCCACAACTGAGGAAAAGAATTTGGGAAAGCTATTTCCTCTCTGATTTTCTTTAACCGGATCCAGCTGTGGTCTTCCAAAGCAAGGCAACAGTCATGCCTCCTTTTTTTCTGACTACCCTCCTGTTGATTATCATTATACAAAAGATGGAAGACAAATCCTTTCTAAATTAAGAAATTCAAAGTGACTTCAGTGCTCATAACAAGAAAGGGCTAGCCATGAGTTTCCACATTATCCACTTGAATAACACCGGACAACACACGAGCCATTTTGATATATGTTGATGCTCATTAGTTGTGTAGTAAAGAACAATCCTTTGTGCCTTAAAATTATTTCAAAACCAGTGCTGTCAAAGAAGTCATTTCTGTCAGGGGAAAATGCATTCATGTCAGAGAAAAGATGTTAAATGGTAGCCAATAAAGGAAAGAAAGGGGGAATTCAGAGACAAGGGGAAAATCTGGGAGGAGAAAAGCAATTGTTGTTCCTTTCTACCTCATTATTTGTAACCAGTGGTATGTAAACTCCATATTATAATTCAGGATCAATTCAGATGCAAATAGCTGAGCCTTAATTGTATACGTGGAAGAAAGAAAACAGTGACAATATTAAAATGAGCTTTTCTCCTACCTCCGTGTCCTCCATGACAGACATTTCAAGTTGAAGCTGGTAACATATCACCTGTTTTTTTAAAAAAAATATTTATAATGAAGCCCTTTTACAAATTTTCCATGTAAATTACAATGGGCAAGTGGAGGTGGAAGTGAGTAAGCAGACAGCAAAGTAGCAAATGTGAATTCAAATATTTTACATAATATGGAATAATGCATGTTCTCTTACAACACAACAAATGACACTTCATTGTACATTCCTTGGGCATCAACTCCAACCATAACTCTTCATGAAGGACTTTCAGTTTTGAAATCAAATGTGAAGGATCAGCAACCTGACATATGTGAAGTAATGGTTTGCAAAATTGAGCCCTTTTTGGATCTAAACATTGTTATTTATCTCAATCCAGCAATTTTTATAGGTCTAGAAACTCTGTTCCAGGGTATAATAGTTCCCTTCCAAAAGTGAGCAGCCATGGGAAGGAGTGGAAGGTCCATTTTTCTAAGGCTTTCAGGTCCATGGTAATCTAGTTCCAGACTCCAACATCATTTCTATCAAATGAGAGTGGGGAATGAACTAGTATTTGTTACCTGCCTGGCTTCTTCCATGATCACAACCATACTCGTCAAGCACAGCTCTGGAAAATACGGGATCTGCACAGAACCCTTCTGCGCAGAAGGGTTCTGTGCATACGTGCATGTGCAGTAACTACTTTTCCCGCCAGTCAAATTACAGGATGGTGGCGGGAAAGTGGAGGAAGCTGCAGGAAAATACGGGAAATCCCGGCCAATCCGGGATACTTGACATGTATGGTCGCAATACAGCAAGGACTGTACAAGTTGCAATAAAACTGGACTTCATTGGGAAAGGGGCTCCAATATTGAATCCTCAAATGTATAGTTCTTTATGCTGATGGGTTAATGTCCACTGTAGGGGACTACTTATGACATTGCCACCCATGTATAGGTTAATCTAAATATCCCCTCCTTTTTCCTCCAAGGTTGCCAGAACCAGTAGATATCCCAGTGACAACTGGGGCACTTGGAGGAGCATCAGGTATCTTTGGAAACTTTGGATGCACTTGGGGAGGCTTAGGTTTTCCCCTTGCATTCTCTCTTGAGGACTTCCTGCTCATTTGGTAAGACAGCTTCTTGGTCTTCCATTCATGGGCTTATTCATGAGATACCTCCTGGGGTGGAATGTACTGAAATGTGCCCACTCTTTGTAATGAATTAATATAGGGGCTTGGCTTTTAATGAGTAAAGTAGTTTCTTTGAGTTCTTAATTTCATGGGCAGAGCTAGAGAAGCCTGGAAAATTACCTTCAAGCCAGATGTTAGCTAGTTTACTTTGAATGTAGTCATAACAGGCTGAAAACTGTGAGAATGTAACTAAGATGATAGACAATGCATGCAGTGTTTTAATTGGTTAAAACCCTGGAAGAGGAGGGATGAGTGAAAAAGATGTCTTTTATTATTTTGGAATGGGAGAGGAAAGGGGTGGGGGATTAGGCCATGCCTGTGCTAGCCCACCCTGGTGGGGGGGGTTGCTGCTTCATGGCATGGCACTGAGAGAAGGAGGCAAAAATCTTTCAAGGGATGGTCCAGAGAAGCGTGCTTCAGAATAGCCAAAGTTTGAGTTCCGAGAGAGACTTACAAACCAAGAGGGTCTTCCAAAAGAAAGGTCAGGTCCAGAAATGAGTCCAAAGGTTCAGCAAGGAGTTCCCTCAGAGATTCAGGCAAGGGTTTGACAAGGATCCTGCAGAAGGTCTCCTAACACACACATCATTTCGATGATTGGAACTGCCTTGGCATGCTGCTTAAGAAGATGGTAAACACTTAGGGCTAGGGAGTTGCAGCTGGTAGTTTCCTTTGAAGTTGGCCATACGCTGACCTCAGACGCAGCTGCAATTCTTTACGCAAATTTTCCCTGCAATGCTGAGAGGTTGAAAGTTCAAACTCGGAAGAACTCTCAGGTAGAGAAGCCACTATCACTGATCTGGGAGCTGTCATTTCTGACAGCTCAAAGTCTGAAACCGGCTAATCGAAGTCCATGGCTGGCTGATCAAGTTCTGAAGTAGGTTCTTCCTTGGAACTGTCCAAGTCCAAAAGGGGAGCCATGACAATGCCTGAGGATCACTTGCCACAATGTGTGTTTGTTAGTAAACAATAGCAAAATGCAGTCAACTGTGTTAGCAGGCTAGACTAGGCCAGGCCAGAGAAACATCTATAGCTATAAAGCAGAGGTGCGGGACTTGTGTCCAGGAAAGGCTCCCACACACCTAACACTATCTCCATCACTGCCCACGCACACTCACCTTTCCACTGGCAGACGGACCCCATCGGGGTCCAGGGCACAGAGGTGGGATGCAGGCCCCACAAACCACAACAAAACAACTGTGCATGTGCATGAGTCCCAGTGAGGTATGGTTGCACGCAGAACCATTGTGCTGTGGCTCTGGCACATGACGGTCTGTGTGCATTCAGAGGGGGAAAGCGGCAGACAAAGACTACAGTCCCATAATCCAATGTGGTCTGCTGTGGCCAATCGGAGCGGCCGAGCCAAGAGCAGAAGAAGCAGAGCAACGGCCACGTGACAGGGAAAACAATGTACTCAGCCAACAAGGGATATGGTGGGGGGAAACTCCAGCGCCCAAGCCCAGAGAACATGGAATGGCCACAAAAAACACTCCAGCACCGACATCAAGGAAGAAAACAAAAAAAGACAAGGAGGCCGCCGATGGAGACATGCAGCAATGGTCGAGCAGTAGCCCACACCACAGCCACACACAAAAACCAAGCACTGCTGAAGGAAAAACCAAGGCACGCCGCAAGGAAACGCTGCCAACAGCCCACACCAGGAGGCCACGGGCGAGGCCATGACAGCCACAACAACGACGAACCACCTTTGAGACAAGAGGGCCAGCCACAGCAAACAGACAAGATGCCACCAGCACACGAAACGTGATGCAAACCACCATGACCACCACAACCCCGGGAGGTAGGACTGAGCATCCCACCCACCCCCGGGTATGGTGGGTGAGTCTCCCCTGATGCCACTACCTGCTCCAACTCCAGGCCCCAAAATAATAATACTCCCCTACTTAATCCCTGCCTGGCCAGCCCAAGCCCTCACCGCTCTTCTTTTCCACTTCCTCCGCCTCCTCCTTTCTGCTCCAGCAAAGGCAGAGATTCAGATGGAGAAAAAGAAGGGCTTCCAGGTGAGAAAGTCCCCAAATCCCCTTCTCTCTGTGTGTATCTGTGTGTGTGTGTGAGAGAGAGAGATGAGACAGAGAAAGAGAGAGTACGCGATCCCCCGTGTGTGTGTGTGTGTGTGAGAGAGAGAGAGTGTGTGTGTGTATGTGTGTGTGTGTGAGAGAGAGATGCACAAGGATGGGTACTCGCGACCCCACCCCCGGGTCTTAGCAAACCACATACACACATCCCCGAGTGAAGCCAGGCAAAAAGCTAGTAGCTAGATATACTTTTCTTGTTTTATACTGGGAAAGAGGTGAGTAAAAATTTTCTATTTCCTATGTTGTGCCTGGTCAAATGTGGTACAGATCAAAACATGCAAAACAGGTGAATGTAGCTTTAAATGAAATAGTGGGACTGGTCACAGGATGTTTAAAACCAACCCCAATACAAAAACTGCATTACTTAGCTGGCCTCCCTCCACCAAAATTCTGTTGCGAAAGTGCTGCTCAGAAAGAGTGGGTCAAAGAAAGTTCCTCGGAAACACACCTGCTATTTGATCACCAACCACCAAAGCAGACACTGAAATCAAAGCATAGTTTCCTCAATACTTCTGCCCCTCCAAACAACCAGTCCTCACAGACCACCTTAAAACTATGGAAGGCGAGCATGGAGCTACCTGATAACTGGGCAGAATCACATGACTCTCTACTGCCTGGGCAAGAACAACCATGGCCTGTGTGGAAAGCTTTAAATAGACTGTGTGCAGAGGTAGGAAGATCAGGGGCTAATCTGAGAAAGTGGGGTTTCCCTGTAGATGACAGCCTGTGTGAATGTGAAGAAGTACAAACTATCTCCCATATGATACTATGCACAAGAAAGATTTTGTGCCGGATCCTATACTGTCCTAAATAAACCTGATTGCAACCGGAAGAAGTTGTATTTTTTTCATATAGAGCTAAGCTGATGGGAGAAAATCCAGTTCCTTTTTCATTATTGGTAATGCTACCATTAAGTTAATCCACACTACAGGCCCTGCCCTACCTGATCTGGCTGGTTTGTAAGCATAAACAGTCAATGATTGAAACCCATCATAGATTTCTCAAGCCTGGAGCAGGACCACATGTACTCTGAAGCAGCACAAGAGGTTGTGTGGGCTTCTGGAAGGGATACAGGTCTCTGGAAGGTGGAATGAATCCTATGATAGTAGGAGAAGTGTTGATGCTAATTCTTACACTCTTCAATCCAGGGGTCTTATTTGGTGACCCAGGTCCATCCTGATGGAAGCTCTTCTTCCTGTCTCCATCCTGGTCTCAGTAGGTTTCGGTTCCTATCCCAGTGCTTTCTCTCCTTCTGTGATTCCCTGTAGCTTCTTCTGCCACAAAGCTGTTTCCCCTCTCCCTTTGTCTACAGCATCTTCCATTCCCATAGCTGCAAGCCCCTTTTCAAGTACACCTAATGGCTTCTCCTCATACACTTCTAAAGTTTTCTCCATCGAGGCTTCAAAAACCCCAGTAACCTCTGTATCCTTGCTCCCTCAGTCTGCTGGGGAGCTGCAAGTAGGGAACCCCAGGTTGGGGCTATCGGGGTCGCTGCCACCTGTCGGTAGGCTCCACTCTCCCTCCACTCGAAGTTTGCCGGCCGCAGCACAGGAAGACAACTCGATTTGGCTAGCGGGCCGAAAGGGTGGCTTCCTCAAGGCTTGACCGAGGAAGGCTTGGTCCAGATAATTCCGGCTCATTGCGATCCTGGACAAACTATGCAGGGGAAATTGAGCTGCAAAGACCCCTGGGATGGAATGCCACTTTTCCATATGAAAAACACCCTTATCTTGCTTCTGAAGAACTTTTAGCCTTGGCGGTGTGAAAGGTGTGTGGGAGTAACTCTGTTACCTCTTGCAGCAACTCGCTGTCTCCGAGATGCCGGGCGAAGTTTCTTCTCCTGGGCAACAGACTCCTCGAAGTTGATACAAAATTGACATAGTTCTCCTTTCAGGAATAAGGCCTCATTGTTAAAGTCCCCCTTCCCCAATTTGCTCCGTTGGCAGTAGGAGCAAAAAAAGGAGTGAGCTTGACAAACCAAGTCCTTTTGTGGTTTTTATTGGAAAAAATATCGAACTCCAATAAATGCAGAGTACAGAAAAATAACTAACTAAACTAAGAATCAAGCTGAAACATTTTAAAACTGAAAGAAAAGAAATAAAAAGCTGTAAGCTACCACTTGCCTAGAATAAGGAGCGGCGGTCTTTGCTGCCCCATATGAAATGGTACCCATTAAGATGGCAAGCGATACATGTCCTTGTAGCATTAGAGAACGGACTCCATGCACTCCTAGCTTAAGAAATTGGGTTTGTTTTTATACCTTTTTCTATGATAAAATGTCCCAGAAATGTCTTAATTGACTACTCAAAGGGAGACCTTTACATTTATATATCTGTTTCCAAGATCTCGTGAGTCATGAAGGAGAATATTATATAGTGTTAGAGCAAAATAATCCATATTCTGAACAGCCAGTGAACCAGTCTTTACTAAAACAAAGATAATGTGCTTGGGCAGTTAAAGTAAGGATTACCATTTGAGAAACAGGGTGCATTTGTTCTTCACTTTCTCAACAACTGTCACAGAAAGTAAGAGTTGCTGACAAGAAGAGCAAAACAATAAAACTGCTGGGTAGCCTGGTGGTTTAGGCATCCGGCTACAGAGCTAGTGGTTGGATATTTGATTCACTACTTTGCCCCCTTGACAAGGACTGGACTCAGTGATCCATAGGGTATCCTCCAGCTCTGCCGTTCTAAGACTGTGTTATATAATAGTCAGGGATAATGATCCCAATAATAGTGAAAGCCAGTGTTTCTGTCATTCAATGATACAAAAATAGCATATAAAATTTACAAGACTTTTTGATATTATATTCAGTTTTTAAAAAGGAACATTTTGAAAACACTCTCAGTTGTGTTTTCTTGCTGAAATAAATGCCAGTACATCAACAATATAAATATTAATTTAATATAAATTTATATCAACAATATAAATATAAATAAACATTTAGGTGAATCACACATATACTTGGGTTGAATTGATCTCTCTCTATCTCACACACACACACACACACACACACACACACACACACACACACACACACACACACACACACACACACACACACACACACACACAGGCAGATGACAAAGATACAGTAACTGTCTTCATTTTTCAATAGGTTCACCCATCCAGAAGAGGAGTTTGAACCCTTAGCTGTTTAAAGCAGGAGTGCCCAATTTTTTGGGGATGCAGGCTGGTCACGTGGTTGAGCATGCTGGTCACATGGTTCCTTCCACCAGAAGCAGAAGTAAAATGTGTGAAGATAATACACATTTTACTTCCGCTTCCAAGAGTGACAAGGGTGGCACAGGCCTGATGATTTGGTGCTGTGGGCTGGATCCGGCCCATGGGCTGCAGCTTCGACACTCCTGGTTTAAAGTTGTCTTTGGATCTATGTGTATTCAGCCATGTTTGCAGATGATGACATCAGCCGGGTTAATCAAAAATTCCTAGCACTTCCACCTGATGAGCCCAGACTATATCTACTAACCTCACCACCACCACCACCACCACCACCACTACTACTACTACACAGTCACACACACACAGTCACACACACACACAGTCACATACACAGACTACAACTCGTGAGTGAGGCTGTAAGCTTAAAACATCACTTCCACCAAAATGCACAAACATTTTCATAGCCCAATAACTTAGCAGCTCCTCTCATGAACAGGCTGTTTTTAACAAAGGGAATAAAATGTTTCTTTTTTTTCTTTTTTGGAAGTTTCTGACTTTCGTTAACCTTCCCCCATAGTTCAGGTTATTTCTTTAATGCATTTATCTGCTTCAAAATTGTCTCCTTAGCCTCTCAAGGGAAACCAATATAATACACCATCACATTTCTCACAGGAGGGTGAAAAAAAAAGAACACTTACTCTTAATAGGTGGCAATTTTGCCAGATGTTATTGACATAGTAAGTGCGAAATTTCAGTGATACTAAATGCAAAGTGCAGCAGATTAAAGAACAATGGAACAAAGTGCAAAATGAAGTTTCAAAAGCAGCCGTGTCAAAGTCAGAGGAAGTGTAAAAAAAAACCCAACATTTTAACAACACTATTAAGAAGAAGTTTACTAATTACTGTAACAAGCACAAATGTAAAAGTATATCTCTTAGACTGGCAGAAAGTTTCGGAAGCTACATCATTTTCTCCTTTTCCCTCTTCCCCCTCCTTCAATTTCTTTTTCTGTCTCCCCTCTGTACCACAGTAAAAGACATGATGCTGGTCGTACCTGAAGCAAGGATACTCTGGCCTCTTTAGTGGAATCTTCTTAACCTTTGCATTACATGTGCTTTCTATGTGCTACCATACTTCATGAATATAAAGACCCATGAGGGAATGCATGGATAATGATCACAGTAAAGGCAAATGTCTCCCTTGCTCAAAAGCCAGTTGTGTCCAACTCTAGGGGTGGTGCTCATATCCTTTTACAGCCAAAGTGCTAGCACTGTCTGTATCCTGCAGATGCTTCCATGGTCATGCAGTAGGCATAACTAGACACTGGAGTGCATGGAATGCTGATACCTTTCCTGCCAAAGTGGTATCTATTTAGCTCCTTGCAATTTTTTTCCCCAAGCCACTAAGTTGGCAGAAGCGGATACAGATGATGGGAGCTCACTCTGTCACACAGCACTCATGTCTCGAACTGATGACCTGCCAACCTTTTTCAAGCTACTAGGTTGGTAGGATCATTATCATTGAGCACAGTAAAGGTAAAGATCAACCTTGCTCAAAAGCCAGTTGTGTTCAACTCTAGGATGCAGTGCTCATTTCGGTTTACAGCCAAAGAGCCAGTGCTGCCTACATCTGCAGACATTTCCATGGTCATGTGGCAGACATGACTGGATGCTGTAGTGCATGGAAAGCTGTTACCTTTCCTGCCAAAGCAATACCTATTTGTTGTTGTTCAGTCGCACAGTCGATTCCGACCCTTTGCAACCCCATGGACCATTTTCCTCCAGGCACCTCTGTCCTCCACCATTCTCCTCAGCCCAACAAGCTCTGTGCCCATTGTGTCCACAATACCATCTATCCATCTCATCTTTTTCTCTTGCCCTCCACCTTTCCCAGCATCAAGGCCTTCTCAAGTGAGTCCTCCCTTCTCATTTGATGTCCAAAGTACTTTAGCTTCATTTTCACTATTTGTCTCTCCAATGAACAGTCAGGATTGATTTCTTCCAGTATTGACCTATTTGTTCTCTTTGCTGTCTGAGAGACTCTCAGGACTCTCCTCCAACACCACATCTCAAAGGCATCTATTCTTCTGCGCTCAGCCTTCCTAATGGTCCAGCTCTCACACCCATACATTACCACTGGGAATACCATTGCTTTGACTATGCGAATTTTTGTTTTCAAGGTGATGTCTCTGCTTTTCACTATATTCCCCAGGTTTCTCATCGCTTGTCTCCCCATAATCAGTCGTCTTTTTATTTCATGGCTACAGTCGCCATCTGCAGTGATCTTAGATCCCAGGAAAGTATAATCTGTCAATGCTTCTACTTCTTCCCCATCTATTTTCCAGGGACTGATCAGACCTGTTGCCATTATCTTGGTTTTCTTGATATTTAATCTCAAGCCAGCTTTTGCACTTTCCTCCTTCAATCCAATCAAGAGGTTCTTGAGGTCTTCCTCACTTTCTGCCATTACGGTGGTATTGTTTGCATATCTCAAATTGTGGATGTTTCTCCCAGCAATTTTGATCCCATATTGTGATTCCTCCATCCCTGCATGCGGATTATGTGCTCTGTGTATAGATTGCAAGCGCGGCGCCAAAATGGCCGCCGCGCCCTTTGCGGGCCCCCCCCCACAGGACAGAGAATCCGGGTAGTTAGGGGCGTGGCCAGCTCCCTTAGAAAAGGGATGGCCACGAGGCAGCCGAGCTGCCATTTTACCTCAGCGACGGAGCGGAGAAGTCTTTTCCCCTGTGTCTCCGTCGCGCTTTAGCCTACCGGGAAGCCTTTTTTGGTAGCGGTTCTGCCTTGCTGGCTTCCCTTCTTGCTTCGGTGGAGATGCCTTCGAAGAAGAAGGCAGCTTCTAGTGCAGCTCGCGCTGTTAGGAGGCGCAACCCAGGTCGGAGGACCGTGGTGCCGCCTCCTCAACAGCCGCCTTTGCCGGCCCCTGCCAGGGCCAGCGGAATGGGGTCTATTGCCCCTTGGCCCGATCAGAGTGCGGGCGCGGAAGGCGTTCCGGCCCGCGGCCCGCGAGCGGTGGATACCGCTCCTGCACCTGCCCACCCTGTTGGGCCTACTCTTCTTGGGTCGCAGCCTCCCCCGGGGCCCTCCAGCCTTGGGGGGTGGTGCGGCCCCCTGCCTTGGCAGGTTTCTCCACCGACCCTGCCGGGCTTCGGTGCTGGCCAATGGCCATATTCGGGTCCTGGGGTACAGGGACCTGCACCCGCGCCTGGACCAGGCGGGCCGGCCGGCCCTTTGCCCCTGGTCAACGTGGACACCTTATTGGCCCGCATCGCGGCCCTGGAAGCGTCGTTGGCTCGGGCCAGTCAGGCGGGCGCCCCCTTCGGGGTCCCTTTTGAGGCGATGTCGGCAGGAGGACAACAGCCGGCAGGGAGGGTCGAGCTGCTGCAGGCGCGTGGCGCGGTTTCGGCCACTGCCTCGCAGCTCCCCAGCCAGCAGCCAGGTGCGGGTCAAGCCCCGGTGATGAGCCCTACGTCGGTCGTGAGCTCCGACGCCCCCAGTGGGCCGGAACCCCCGGTGGGGGCGGCCCGCGGGGGTGCAGCATGTGAGTATACGGTGCAAGCGAGTACATCCACACACATTCCCAATATGGGGGGGGGGTTCTTTCAATGGCCTTGGCCTCGCGCGGGTGGTGCGGGGGCCACGCCATCGGCAGCCCACCCGGCGACGACGACTGCCACCTTGGGTACTGGGGTGGGTACTTGTTCTTACACTCCGGGGAATGTGCTGGGGGTGGCTGGTTTAGCTCAGGCCCCTTTTCCTAGGCCGGCTGTGCCGACGGCGGGGTATTCCTTGCCACTAGGTGATCACTTGGCACAGACTACCAGAGAAAAGATATGGCGGGGGGAATACGTAGATATCTTCTCACTCCTGAACAGAGAGCCCACCAAGGAGGAAAGGGAGGGACAGGATGAGAAGGACAAGGAGCAGGCACGTCGCCGTAAGCCGCCGCGTACCTGGGCCAATTGGCTCCCCGCTTATTTAATATACATGGCGGTGTATTTGAGGGCGCGGCCGGATTTAGCTATTCCCATGGTCCAATATTTGGACAATATATACAGGGCAATGGTTGATTTCCCGGGCCCCTCATGGCTAGCGTATGATGAGGAATTCCGTATGAGGATTCCCCTCCACCCCGAGATGAGATGGGATGAGCCGTGCCAGAGGCTTTGGCTCTTGTATATGACGCCTACACGCCCTGCCCCGGGAGATAGATACCATTGCGGACATGCGGTCCAGCGAGCGGCTCCAGTGCAGGTTACCCGCCAGGCGGCGGGGCAGGGGGTTCCAGCCCGCCTGCTGTGCTGGACTTTCTCGTCCAATGGTTCCTGCAATAGAAAGAATTGCAGGTATAAGCATGAGTGTCCCACATGTTCGGGCCCCCACGCAGCCTCTGCCTGTCCCAGACCTGGGGGGGCACGAGGCAGAGGGAGGGGTGGACAGTGGGCTGGCAAGACTGCCTCGGATGGAGCTGGTTCTCCAAAAGGCCCCCTCCCCAATTAATGTGGACATGCTGGAGCGTTGGCTCGCATCGTACCCGAAGGGGGAAGAGGGGGAGTATCTCCTTCAGGGTTTTAAGCAGGGATTCCGTATTCCTTTCATGGGTGATAGGTCCCCTCAGGATGCCCCCAACCTGTTATCCCTCAGAGGGAGGGAGGATGTGGCTGCGGCCAGCATTAAGAAAGAGTTAGATGCGGGCAGGGTCGCTGGACCTTTCCCTGCACCCCCGTTTCCCAATTTTAAGGTGTCGCCAATGGGCTTGGTCCCCAAAAAGTCCCTAGGCGAGTTTCGCCTTATTCATCATTTGTCCTACCCAGCCGGCCGATCGGTCAATGATGCTATTCCTGATGACCTCTGTTCAGTCAGGTATACATCGTTTGACCATGCATTGCGCATGGTACGCTCGTGTGGCCCGGGTGCCTTGCTGGCCAAGTGTGACATTAAGTCGGCTTTTCGCCTCTTGCCAGTGCATCCGGGCGACTTTGAGTTGCTGGGTTTTAAATTTAAGGGTGAATATTATTTTGATAAGGCCATGCCTTTTGGCTGCTCCATATCATGCTTGGCATTCGAGCGTTTTAGTACCTTCCTAGAGTGGGCTTTCGTCCGCAGGTCAGGGTCCCGGTCTGTAGCCCATTACCTGGATGATTTTTTATTCGGGGGTGAACGGGGCTGGGACACGTGCACACGTCTCCTCAACACATTTCAGACGCTAATGGAGGAACTTGGTGTCCCTTTAGCGCCCGAAAAGACCGAGGGCCCATCTACCAAGCTAGTATTCCTGGGGGTTGAGATTGACACAGTAGTGCAGGCTTCTAGGTTGCCGGGTGATAAGGTGTCCAGGATAGTGGCCCTTATCTCGGAATTGCTGGCCAAGCGTAAGGCATCCCTGAGGGAACTGCAGGTGCTACATGGTCACCTCAATTTTGCCTGCAGGGTGGTCGTACCGGGCAGGGCTTTTGCCCGGCGCTTATGCGACGCCATGGCAGGGTTATCCAGGCCCCACCACAGAGTCAGGCTTACCCGGGGTATCAGGGCAGACATGTTTGTCTGGTTGCAATTCCTGAGGGAGTTTAATGGGGTCTCATTTTGGAGGTCTGACCTCCTGGCATCCCCCAATTTCCAGATCCAGTCTGATGCCTCAGGATCCCTGGGTTATGGGATGTACTTCAATGGGAAGTGGGCCTATGGTGGGTGGCCACCGGCATGGGCAGGCACAGGTCGCCTGCGGGATCTCACATACCTGGAATTTTTCCCTATTCTGGGGGCTTTGATGCTATGGGGCGAACAGTGGGCTAATTCGGTGGTGCATTTCTGGTGCGACAATGCTGCTGTTGTCCACATTGTCAATGCACAGGGTTATGGAACTAGTGCGCCATTTTGTGCTGCGCTGCCTGCGCCTCAACGTCTTGTTCAGGGCCAGGCATGTCCCTGGGATTAATAATGATATTGCTGACGCTTTGTCCCGCCTGCAGATCTCCCGGTTCCGCGCCTTGGCCCCGGATGCGGAGGAATTTCCCTCGCCACTCCCGGAGGAGATCTGGACTATTGGCAAGGAGAGGTGAACCGGGCGATTGGCCTGTCACTAGCGCCACGCACGCGTAAGGCGTACCAACAAGCATTCAATTCTTACAGGGCATTTTCGGCTCAATGTCACCTGCCAGAGACCTGGCCTATCCCGGTGGACCATGTTCTGCGGTTCATGGTTCACCTGCATGAACAGGGCCTCGCACCTCGCACCATAGCATCCAAGCTCTCGGCGTTGGCTTTTATGGCCAAAGTGGGAGGTCATGTGGATACCACCTCTGACTTCCGTGTGAGACATGTTTTGGAGGGGTGGGTGCGCGAGCGCGGGCGTTGCCCGGACGACCGGCACCCTATTTCCCCAGGGGTTCTTACCCAGTTGGCCCGGGGCTGGCCAGGCCTCTGTTTTGATCATTATGAGGCAGCCCTTTTCCATGCAGCCACAACGGTGGCATTTTTTGGAGCGCTCCGCGTCAGCGAACTCGTGATGCTGTCTAAGGCGGATGCAAGTGGTAGGGCACTGGAACTCGAAGATGTCTATGTAGCCAAAGACTGGGCCCAGTTGAGGATACGCTCCTCTAAAACAGATCAGCATGGCGTAGGCAGTGGTGTAAGACTGCTACGTTGTTCTTTGGCAGACATCTGTCCGGTTGGTGCCCTACAGGAATTCCTGGCACTGCGTGGCATGCACCACGGCCCGTTTTTCTGTCACCAAGATGGGTCTCCCCTTACTAAATTTCAGTTTTGGAAGGTGACAGCCAGAGCCCTCACCAGGGTGGGCCTACCAGGTGCCCGTTATGGCACACATTCGTTCCGTATTGGTGCAGCCTCTACAGCAGCTGCTTTTGGGTACTCTGGGGCTGACATACGCAGCATGGGGAGGTGGGGCTCGCAATGTTTTCAGTTTTATGTGCGCCCACTCCCGCCATGAGTACCAATCCAGTCACCTTACCGCCTTTTTTCTCAATTTTCTTACAGACCCTGGGTGTCGTATTACACCGGTGACAGTATGGCTGGTGGGCCACAGCTATGTGCACAGGGCAGCGCGTTACGCTGCGGCGACAGAGTGGGGACCCCGACTGGGACTGGGTGAACACGCCAGTCTCACATGGCATGGTAAGCCTGGGATGTTATGGCGGGAGCTGCGGCCTTTCCTTTTTTCTGGCCTGGGTGCTGACCCGCCTGACATTCTCATTATCCACCTGGGGGCAATGATTTGGGCCAGGTCACCGGCTTATCGCTCAAGCATGCGATTTGCGAGGAACTCGCCTACTTGCATTATGTCTGGCCTGCCACAACCCTGGTGTGGTCGGACATTGTTCCGCGCCATTCTTACAGAGGGGGCGTTAACCTCATGGCCCTTGACCGTGCTAGGCGCACGGTCAATAGGGCGGTGGCGCGGTTTCTTGCCGACAGGGCTTGGGGACGGGTCAGTCATCACCCCGATATTAGCCTGCAAAATTATGACTTGTACGCAGGGGATGGGGTCCATCTGTCGCGAGGAGGTATGGACCTCCTGTTGGGTGATTGGCGAGCAGGCCTGTTGACCGAGCTGACGGTCTGGGGGGGGGGCGTCAGGTCTTCTTTGAAGCCCCTCCGTGTGGCGGGTAGCACTGGTAAGGTAAACAGTATGACCCACAAGTATCCGGCAGGTTCGCAATTGACTGGACAACACTAGACAGGAATAAATTAGTTAAACGTTGTCCGGTCAACGACGAACCAGGCGATGGGGTGATGACGATTGCTAACCAGCATGCATCACCCCTGTGATTTCACGGATACGCGTCAGAGGGTGGGGTCATGAGTTAGTTATTGACTACGGTCAACAATTTGTTTGTTGTCAACAAACAAATTGATACAAATTGATACATTGTAACCAATTGCCGTTGGCAATTTTGGGGTGGTACCTTACCAGTGTTACTTCGGCCTGCTTGCCTTATGAATTATGATTGGTCGTTTTACCAATACAAATTTATAATTCGGACTAGGGCATTGAATCAATAAATGTGGCCCGGTGCTGTTATCCACTTTCAATGTTGTCTGTGTCCGTTATTGGGGGGGTGCGCCTGCAATGCAAGCGCGGCGCCAAAATGGCCGCCGCGCCCTTTGCGGGGCCCCCCCCCCACAGGACAGAGAATCCGGGTAGTTAGGGGCGTGGCCAGCTCCCTTATAAAAGGGATGGCCACGAGGCAGCCGAGCTGCCATTTTACCTCAGCGACGGAGCGGAGAAGTCTTTTCCCCTCCACCCCCTCCCTAGTTAACAGTGTGATATTTTGGTCGCTTCGGGGCCGGGTGGGAATTTTTGGCTGGGACCCATATTGGCTTCCGGGTCCTGGCTTTTTTGCCCATCCCACACTGTTGCTATGGTTTGATATAGGGGTCTTTCTGCGTTCATAACGTTGACTTTGGTCACATTGGCGGGTAGCACTGGTAAGGTAAACAGTATGACCCACAAGTATCCGGCAGGTTCGCAATTGACTGGACAACACTAGACAGGAATAAATTAGTTAAACGTTGTCCGGTCAACGACGAACCAGGCGATGGGGTGATGACGATTGCTAACCAGCATGCATCACCCCTGTGATTTCACGGATACGCGTCAGAGGGTGGGGTCATGAGTTAGTTATTGACTACGGTCAACAATTTGTTTGTTGTCAACAAACAAATTGATACAAATTGATACATTGTAACCAATTGCCGTTGGCAATTTTGGGGTGGTACCTTACCAGTGTTACTTCGGCCTGCTTGCCTTATGAATTATGATTGGTCGTTTTACCAATACAAATTTATAATTCAGACTAGGGCATTGAATCAATAAATGTGGCCCGGTGCTGTTATCCACTTTCAATGTTGTCTGTGTCCGTTATTGGGGGGGTGCGCCTGCAATGAATAAGCAGGGTGATAAAATGCAGCCTTGTTTTACTCCTTTTCCTATTCCAAACCACTCCGTCATTCCAAATTCTGTCCTAACTGTTGCTTCTTGACTCATGTACAGATTTCTCAGGAGGCATATGAGGTGTTCTGGTATTCCCATCTCTTTAATTACTTGCCACATTTTGTTGTGGCCCACACAGTCAAAAGCCTTGGTGTAGTCAATAAAACAAAAGTAGACTTGTTTCTGGTATTCTTTTGTTTTCTCCATGATCCAACGTATGTTGGCAATGTGGTCTCTAGTCCCCCTGCCTCTTCTGAACCTGACCTGCACCTCTAGTAGTTCTCTCTCCACATGTTGTTGAAGTCTATCCTATATTATCTTGAGCATCACCTTGCTGGCATGTGGGATGAGCGTAATTGTTCAGTAATTTGAGCATTCTTTGGCATTGCCTTTTTTTGGGATTGGAACGTACACTGATCTTTTCCAATCCTATGGCCACTGTTTTGTTTTCCAAATTTGCTGGCATATTGAATGCAGTAGTTTGATTCCATCATCTTTTAGGGCTTTGAAAAATTCAACTGGGATACCATCATTTCCACTAGCTTTATTGTTTGCAGTGCTTTTTAGGGCCTTTCTGACTTCATACCTATTTATCTACTTGCAATTTCTTTCTTTTTCTCAAGCAACTAGGTTGGCAGGAGTTGACACAGATGATGGGAGCTCACTCTGTCACACAGCATTCTTGTCTCGAACTGCTGATCTGCCAACCTTCTGGTCATCAAGCTCAGCATCTTAACCAATATGCCACTGTGGCCCTATAATGATCAGAGACATCATTAAAAGGAAAAGGTGCAGGTAATCTCAATCACTCCTTAAGAATAGCATGATTTATAAAAATAAAGAAACTCTCTTCATACAGGGGAAGAGATTTGTCAGTTACCTATATCAGGATTTCTCAACCTTTTAAAGCTGGGGGCATGGTCACGCTCCCTCAGACAGCTTTGGGGGCTGGAAGGCCATTTTGTCCTTCCTTCACCACATGGCACTTTCTGGTGTGGTGGAGATGGGGGGCACATGAAATTGTGCCGTGCCACGGGCTGCATCCGGCGCATGGGCCACAAGGCTGAGAATCCCAGATCTATATGAAGCTGCCCTCCCCCCCCCACACACACACACACAAATGCAAATGCCATGCTGATAGCACAGTAGAGAAGTATGTACCTCATTCAAGTTCAGTATCACCCACATTGACTGGCAGCAGCTCTGCAAAGTTTCAGCCAAGTGACCCTCCGGGATGAAAGATGCTGGGTGTTAATTTGTAATTTCTGCATGGGGACAAAATGAATAATTGCTGAGTGCATCTGCAAAGTGTCATGTTGAATATAGAAAGGTCTGTCTTACTTCTGGATAGAGAAGGAGGTGACAGCATGGGTCTTACATGCATGCCCCATCGTCCACTGTGGTTACAGCCTTCAATGGCTTGAATAGGATTTGAGTTTTCACTTTGTGCAGAAGATAGTTGGGGTACAGTTCTGACAACAAATCTGAAGATGCATAATCTATCAGTTGATTGAAGAGCACAATGATGATTTACAATGGACTGGTGCTCCGGTTAATTAGTCCAAGTGAAGCATTATCAGCCAGAATCCTGTTGGTGAGTTATGTTGGCTGTTGTGTACAGTGACAAAACTGCTGCTGATTAGCAAGTTGCTCTTTGTATCACACATGACACACCAGTTGTATCACTTGGTGAGCAATAAAGGAGAGAAGCAGCAATTCATAAACCAGCAACAATTCACTGCAACAATTTACATCATTGGGTGTCTCCTGAAATAGTTAACCAATAGGATTTTGACCATAGAAAGCAGAGTTCTTCCTCATCTGTAGAGCATGCATGAAACAGTTACCTATTTGTGTCTCATCACATGTGTGAAAAAGGACATAACAAGGACAGTGTTTCCCCTCTGTGTGTAGGAAACTACATTCTCTAATATCTGAGCAGAGTCACTGAAGGCAGCATTGAAAGCATCACATGTGCTCCACAAGGTATCTAAGTCACACCAATGTGGTTTTCAGGTAGAGTTTTGAAGTCACAAGTTACGAAGGAAAAAGTTGCTTGAAAGTAATGTGTTACAAATCATGACATTGCATCTGCAAGGAATTTGGTGTCTAGTCATGCCTGCCACATGACCACAGAAACGTCTGCAGAAGCAGACAGCGCTGGCTCTTCGGCTTTGAAACAGAGATGAGCACTGCACCCTAGAGCCGGATACGACTAGCTTTCAAGCAAGGGAAACCTTTACCTTTACTTTATAGAGGGCTGGTGGTTCTTCTTGTTGTAGGAGCGATTTCAACATACCCACCTTGCTTGCCTTCTGTGTCTAGTTGAAATGAATCTCCAGGTGTTGAAACAGCGAAGCAAGTCATTATGGATGAGAGGCAGGTCCAAAATTTCACCAAGATCTTTTGCTTTGCTGCCCTGAAATGTATCTGCTTCTTCCAATGACTTCCGCTTCTCATTCCAATTCCGTTCTACTGATCATCTTCCGTATTCAGGGAGCTTCCTGGGAGAAACTGCCATTGGAATCATTTGGTCTGCTGCAACCTTGTAAGTCAGGAATAATTGGCCTCCCACATCTCCCTCCTTTATTTCCTTCTATATCCCCCCCCCCCCACAATGGAGTCTAATCCCATTCCCCAGGGGTCTCTCATCAGAGCTACATAAACCCCAGCTATGTGTATTTTACCTCCTGCTGCACTGTTAATGGAACTCTTTGATCTCGCACTAAACTATACTGGACTTCTCTGAGATAATGTTTAATCTTTTTCTTTTTTGTTTTTTTGCTGGACCCATAGGTAATTGTGTAAAGTCAATAAAAGCACTTTTTAAAGTCACAACTTTATAAAGATCCTATTCTCTATTTAAAAAATTTGTATGAGGGTCGATGTAAAATTGATTATTGTGCTCTGCCCAAGACCTCCTTATACTTCTCAGAGGACTGATGCTCAGCTTGCTCTTGGGGCCACTGCACTTACATTAGTGTCACAGTCAAACATAGGGTGATAGTGTTCTTCCAAGGATCTTCCAGACCTGCCATAGAGTTGATGCATGCCCAAGAGCCAAGCTACATGGTTGGTAGTGTATCAACATGTAACTGTTGCTGACGTCTGCCAAAACAAGTTGCCAACAGAGGATGGAATGTTTGATTCTCCCCAAATAATGATCAAAGAAAGCAACCTCTTTCTTCATGCACTTATATAAAAAAGAAAACTTGTACCTTGGCTTCTCCCTTATTTGATAATTTATATATGCATGGAATTATTTATTATTTTTACACAAGTAAACATTCCAGTATTCATCCAGGAGCTGCCATGGTGGTAGAAACCCATGACAGAAAGTTTTATTCTTATTGACAACTAATATATTTCATATACATTTCTTTCAAAGTGTGAATTTTTGTATGGATTTATATGGTGATCTTGAAGGTGGGGGATACAATTCCCCACTGAAATAGAAGTTGTAAAAAAAATAGTTTAGTATAAAAATCTATATAAAAATGCATACTTTAAAAGAATGAAAACCAAATTTGCACACCAAAGCAGTAATGAGATCAAACAAATGTAGCATTTGAAAAACTTAGATCTTGAACAACTATGATTGACATGTTCCTCCATTCTTAGGTTCATGCAGTGTTGATTGGAAGATGTTTCTGATGGATCATGCTGGTGCAATCTGTGCATTTCTTGATATTAACATTATGTTAATACCAGAAATGTGAAGGGTGCTCAATAAATCCCTCAGTATTGTTGATTTACACTGTCTTAACCTTACAAAATAAATTTTTTTCACCTCCTAACAGTCCCCACTCCACCAGTTTGCACAGTACATCTCTGTACAAAACATATCCCGTTGGCAGATGAAGCACAGAACAGCAGGATGATGGCTGAAAAAGTTTCAACACCTCTTCCAACAAAAAAACCCCTTGATATTACTAAATCTTAAAAATCTATGTAAAAAAGCAATAGCCAACCTGGATTTGCTCAATGATGCAGTTTGCACAAAATTGTTATTTATTATCATTGTAAAGGTAAAGGTTTCCCTTGCTTGAAAGCCAGTCATATCTGACTATAGGGTTCACTGTTCATCTCTATTTCACAGCCGAAGAGTAGGTGCTGTCTGCTTCTGCAGACATTTCCATGGTTGTATGCCAGGCATGACTAGATACCGAAGTGGACGGAACTCTGTTTACTTTCCCACCAAAGTTGTCTCTATTTATCTGCTTGCAATTCCTTGTTTTCTAACTACTAGGATAGCAGGAGCTGGGACAAAGATGGGAGCTTATTCCATTGCAGGCGCACCCCCCCCCCCCCAATAACGGACACAGACAACATTGAAAGTGGATAACAGCATCGGGCCACATTTATTGATTCAATGCCCTAGTCCGAATTATAAATTTGTATTGGTAAAACGACCAATCATAATTCTTAAGGCAAGCAGGCCGAAGTAACACTGGTAAGGTACCACCCAAAATTGCCAACGGCAATTGGTTACAATGTATCAAATTGTATCAATTTGTTTGTTGACAACAAACAAATTATTGACCGTAGTCAATATCTAACTCATGACCCCACCCTCTGACGCGTATCCGTGAAATCACAGGGGTGATGCATGCTGGTTAGCAATCGTCATCACCCCGTCGCCTGGTTCGTCGTTGACCGGACAACGTTTAACTAATTTATTCCTGTCTAGTGTTGTCCAGTCAATTGCGAACCTGCCGGATACCTGTGGGTCATACTGTTTACCTTACCAGTGCTACCCGCCAATGTGACCAAAGTCAACATTAGGAACGTAGAAAGACCCCTATATCAAACCATAGCAACAGTGTGGGATGGGCAAAAAAGCCAGGACCCGAAAGCCAATATGGGTCCCAGCCAAAAATTCCCACCCGGCCCCGAAGCGACCAAAATATCACACTGTTAACTAGGGAGGGGGTGGAGGGGAAAAGACTTCTCCGCTCCGTCGCTGAGGTAAAATGGCAGCTCGGCTGCCTCGTGGCCACCCCTTTTATAAGGGAGCTGGCCACGCCCCTAACTACCCGGATTCTCTGTCCTGTGGGGGGGGGCCCGCAAAGGGCGCGGCGGCCATTTTGGCACCGCGCTTGCATTGCAGGCGCACCCCCCCAATAACGGACACAGACAACATTGAAAGTGGATAACAGCATCGGGCCACATTTATTGATTCAATGCCCTAGTCCGAATTATAAATTTGTATTGGTAAAACAACCAATCATAATTCTTAAGGCAAGCAGGCCGAAGTAACACTGGTAAGGTACCACCCAAAATTGCCAACGGCAATTGGTTACAATGTATCAAATTGTATCAATTTGTTTGTTGACAACAAACAAATTATTGACCGTAGTCAATATCTAACTCATGACCCCACCCTCTGACGCGTATCCGTGAAATCACAGGGG
Organism: Bradypodion ventrale; assembly: GCA_035047345.1. NCBI lineage: Eukaryota > Metazoa > Chordata > Lepidosauria > Squamata > Chamaeleonidae > Bradypodion > Bradypodion ventrale. The sequence goes on along the minus strand of JAWDJE010000001.1, from coordinate 477,689,025 downwards.
TGATGCATGCTGGTTAGCAATCGTCATCACCCCGTCGCCTGGTTCGTCGTTGACCGGACAACGTTTAACTAATTTATTCCTGTCTAGTGTTGTCCAGTCAATTGCGAACCTGCCGGATACCTGTGGGTCATACTGTTTACCTTACCAGTGCTACCCGCCAATGTGACCAAAGTCAACATTAGGAACGTAGAAAGACCCCTATATCAAACCATAGCAACAGTGTGGGATGGGCAAAAAAGCCAGGACCCGAAAGCCAATATGGGTCCCAGCCAAAAATTCCCACCCGGCCCCGAAGCGACCAAAATATCACACTGTTAACTAGGGAGGGGGTGGAGGGGAAAAGACTTCTCCGCTCCGTCGCTGAGGTAAAATGGCAGCTCGGCTGCCTCGTGGCCACCCCTTTTATAAGGGAGCTGGCCACGCCCCTAACTACCCGGATTCTCTGTCCTGTGGGGGGGGGCCCGCAAAGGGCGCGGCGGCCATTTTGGCACCGCGCTTGCATTGCAGGCGCACCCCCCCAATAACGGACACAGACAACATTGAAAGTGGATAACAGCATCGGGCCACATTTATTGATTCAATGCCCTAGTCCGAATTATAAATTTGTATTGGTAAAACGACCAATCATAATTCTTAAGGCAAGCAGGCCGAAGTAACACTGGTAAGGTACCACCCAAAATTGCCAACGGCAATTGGTTACAATGTATCAAATTGTATCAATTTGTTTGTTGACAACAAACAAATTATTGACCGTAGTCAATATCTAACTCATGACCCCACCCTCTGACGCGTATCCGTGAAATCACAGGGGTGATGCATGCTGGTTAGCAATCGTCATCACCCCGTCGCCTGGTTCGTCGTTGACCGGACAACGTTTAACTAATTTATTCCTGTCTAGTGTTGTCCAGTCAATTGCGAACCTGCCGGATACCTGTGGGTCATACTGTTTACCTTACCAGTGCTACCCGCCACACGGAGGGGCTTCAAAGAAGACCTGACGCCCCCACCCAGACCGTCAGCTCGGTCGACAGGCCTGCTCGCCAATCACCTAACAGGAGGTCCATACCTCCTCGCGACAGATGGACCCCATCCCCTACGTACAAGTCATAATTTTGTAGACTAATATCGGGGTGATGACTGACCCGTCCCCAAGCCCTGTCGGCAAGAAACCGCGCCACCGCCCTATTGACCGTGCGCCTAGCGCGGTCAAGGGCCAGGAGGTGAACGCCCCCTCTATAAGAAAGGCGCGTAATAATGTCCGACCAAACTAGGGTTGTGGCAGGCCAGACATAATGCAAGTAGGCGAGGTCCTCGCAAATCGCATGCTTGAGCGATAAGCCGGTGACCTGGCACAAATCATTGCCCCCAAGGTGGATGATGAGAATGTCAGGCAGGTCAGCACTCAGGCCAGAAAAAAGGGAAGGCCGCAGCTCCCGCCATAACATCCCAGGCTTACCATGCCATGTGAGACTGGAGTGTTCACCCAGTCCCCGTCGGGGTCCCCACTCTGTCGCCGCAGCGTAACGCGCTGCCCTGTGCACCTAGCTGTGGCCCACCAGCCATACTGTCACCGGTGTAATACGACACCCAGGGTCTGTAAGAAAATTGAGAAAAATTGAGAAAAAGACGGTAAGGTGACTGGATTGGTACTCATGGCGGAAGTGGGCGCACATAAAACTGAAAACATTGTGAGCCCCACCTCCCCATGCTGCGTATGTCAGCCCCAGAGTACCCAAAAGCAGCTGCTGTAGAGGCTGCACCAGTACGGAATGAATGTGTGCCATAACGGGCACCTGGTAGGCCCACCCTGGTGAGGGCTCTGCCTGTCACCTTCCAAAACTGAAATTTAGTAAGGGGAGACCCATCTTGGTGACAGAAAAACGGGCCGTGGTGCATGCCACGCAGTGCCAGGAACTCCTGTAGGGCACCAACCGGACAGATGTCTGCCAAAGAACACCGTAGCAGTCTTACACCACTGCCTACGCCATGCTGATCTGTCTTAGAGGAGCATATCCTCAACTGGGCCCAGTCTTTGGCAACATAGACATCCTCGAGTTCCAGTGCCCTACAACTTGCATCCGCCTTATACAGCATCTCAAGCTCGCCGGTGCGGAGCGCTCCAAAAAAGGCCACCGTTGTAGCCGCATGAAGTGGGCTGCCTCATTTCCAAAACAGAGGCCAGGCCAGCCCCGGGCCAATTGGGTAAAAACCCTGGGAAAATCTTGCATCCGCCTTACTCAGCATCTCAAGCTCGCCGATGCGGAGGGCTCCAAAAAGGCCACCGTTGTAGCCGCATGAAGTGGGCTGCCTCATTTATCAAAACTGAGGCCAGGCCAGCCCCGGGCCAATTGGGTAAAAAACCCTGGGAAAATCTTGCATCCGCCTTACTCAGCATCTCAAGCTCGCCGATGCGGAGGGCTCCAAAAAAGGCCACCATTGTAGCCGCATGAAGTGGGCTGCCTCATCTATCAAAACAGAGGCCAGGCCAGCCCCAGGCCAACTGGGTAAAAAACCCCTGGGTAAATGGGGTGGCGGTCGCCCGGGAAACACCCGCGCACGCGCACCCACCCCTCCCAAACATGTCTCACCCGGAAGTCATTGGTGCTGTCCACACGACCTCCCACTTTGGCCATAAAAGCCAACCCGACAGCTGAGATGCTATGGTGCGTGGTGCAAGGCCCTGGGCATACAGGTAAACCATGAACCGCAGAACATGGGCTACTGGGATCGGCCAGGTTCCTGGCAGTCAGAATCAGGTACAGTCATACTCTGAAGGAACTAAATGCGTGGTGGTACGCCTTACTTATGCATGGCACTAGTGACAGGCCAATCGCCCGGTTCACCTTCTCCTTGCCAACGTTCCATCTCTCGTCCGGGAGTGGCAAGGGAAATTCCTCCGCATCCGGGGGCCGAGGCACGGAACCGGGAGATCTGCAGGCGGGACAAAGCAGCAGCAATATCATTATCAACCCTTGGGACATGCCTGGCCCTGAAGGGCATGTTGAGGCACAGGTTGCATAACACAAACCAACGCACTAGCTCCATAACCCCGGGCAATTTGGAAATCTGTGCAGTGACGATGCGGACCACAGCCGCGTTGCCATGCCAAAATTGCACAACCGAGTTGGCCCACTCTTTGCCCCATAGCATCAAAGCACCCAGGATAGGGAAACATTCCAGCTCCGTGAGACCATGCAGGCAACCCTTGCCTGCCCAGGATAATGGCCACCCACCATAGGCCCACTTCCCATTGAAGTACATCCCATAAACCCAGGAATCCTGAGGCATCGGACTGCATCTAAAAGCAAGGGGGAGCCAGGAGATCAGACCCCAAAATGACACCCCGTTGAACTACCTCTGGATCTATGGCCAGACAAGCACGTCTGCCCCGATACCCCGGGTAATTTGAGCCTGTGGTGGGGCCTGAATAATCCCGCCATGGCGTCGCCCCAGCGCAGAGCAAATGCCCTGCCTGGTGCGACGACCCTGCCAGCGAAACTGGGGTGACCATGTAGCACCAGGAGTTCCCTCAGTGATGCCATGCGCTCGGCCAGCAAGACCGAGACAAGGGCCACTAGCCTTGACACCTTATCCCGCTGCAACCTAGAATTCTGCGCTACCGTATTACTCTCCACCCCAGGAATACTAGCTGTGGAGATGGGCCCTCGGTCTTTTCGGGCGCTAAAGGGACACCAGTTCCTCCATTAGCGTCTGAAATGTGTTGAGGAGACGTGTGTACGTGTCCCAGCCCCGTTCAGCCCCGAATAAAACCATCCAGGGAATGGGCTACAGACCGGGACCCTGACCTGCGGATAAAAGCGCAATCTAGGAAAGTGGTGAAACGCTCGAATACCGAGCCCCAATGGAATAGCCAAAAGGCATGGCAACATTGAAATAATATGCTCCCCGGAACGGGGGTGCAGGGACAGGGCCAACGACCCTGCCCGCATGGACCCTATGTCAAAGCTGGCAGCAGCCACCTCCTCCCTCCCCTTAAGGGATAAAAGATTGGGGGCATCCTGAGGGAACCTGTTACCCATGAAAGGGATCCGGAACCCCTGCCTAGAACCCTGAAGGAGATAACCTGCATCCTCTCCCTTCGGATACCGTGTGAGCCAACGCTCCAACATGTCCACCTTAAATGGGGAGGGAGCCCTTAGGTGAACTAGATCCATCTGCGGCAGTCTTGCCAGCCCCCTGTCCGCCCCACCCTCTGCCCCGCATCCTTCCAGGCCTGGGACAGGCGGAGGCCGCATGGGGGCCAACACAGGTGGGACACTCCTGTCTGTATTTGCAAGTCTTCCCATTAGAGGAGCCATTGGACAAGAAAGTCCAGCACAGCAAGGCGGGCTGGAACCCCCCGCCCCGCCCCCTGGCAGGTGACCTGTGCTGGGGCCGCCCGCTGAACCGCATGCCCCCAATGGTATATCTCCCCGGGTGCAGGGCGCGTGGGCGTAACGTACAAAAGCCGCAGCCTCTGGCCTGGCTCATCTCGCCTAATCTCGGGGTGCGGGGAAATCCGCCTACGGCATTCCTCGTCACCAGCCAACCACGCTGGGCCCGGAAAGTAAACCATTGCCCAGTAGGCATTGTCCAAATACTGGGCCATCGGAATTGCCAGATCCGGCCGGGCCCTAAGGTACACCGCCATGCATATGATGCAGGCCGGCAACCATTTGGCCCACATACTTGGTGGCTTGCGACAACGTGCCTGCCACTATCCTTCTCATTCTGCCCCTCCCTCTCTCCTTGGTGGGCACACTGTTTAGGAGTGAGAAGATATCCACGTACTCCCCCCGCCAAATTTACTCTCTGGCGGCCTGTGCCAAGTGGTCACTCATCGTTAAGGAATAGGGGCTTGGACCAACCCGACCACCCAAAACATTCCCCTAAGGTAGGGAACACCCCCCACCACGGGGCCCTGGGTGTTAGCTGTCATCGCCGGGTGAGGCGTCAGCGGGTGCACCGCCACACCACCCGCGCGAGGCCAAGGCCATTGGAAAGCCCCCCCCCATATTGGGAATGTGTGTGGATGTACTCGCTTACACCGTATACTCACATGCTGCACCCCCGCGGGCCGCCCCCACCGGGGGTTCCGGCCCACTGGGGGCGTCGGAGCTCACGACCGACGTAGAGCTCATCACCGGGGGACCTGCACCTGGCTGCTGGCTGGGGAGCTGCGAGGCAGTGGCCGAAACCGCGCCACGCGCCTGCAGCAGCTCAACCCTCCCTGTCGGCTGTTGTCCTCCTGCCGACAGCGCCTCAAAAGGAACCCCCAAAGGAGGGGGGCCCCCGCCTGACTGGCCCGAGCCAACGACGCTTCAAGGGCCGCAAGGCGGGCCAGTAAGGCTTCCACGTTGACCTGGGGCCAAGGGCCGGTCGGCCCGCACGGTCCAGGCGTGGGTACAGGTCCCTGTACCCCAGGACCCGAATATGGCCATTGGCCAACACCGAAGCCCGGCAGGGTTGGTGGAGAAACCTGCCAAGGCAGGGGGCCGCACCACCCCCCAAGGCTAGAGGGCCCAGAGGGAGGCTGCGACCCAAGAGCAGCAGGCCCAACCTGGTGGGCAGATGCAGGAGCGGTGTCCACCGCTCGCGGGCCGCGGGCCGGAGCCCCTACCGCGCCCGCACTCTGTTCGCCCGCTCCGGGCCAAGGGGCAATAGACCCCATTCCGCCGGTCCCGGCAGGGGCCTGCAACGGCGGCTGCTGGGGAGGCGGCACCGCGGTCCTCCGACCTGGGTTGCGCCTCCTAACAGCGCAAGCCGCACTCGAAGCTGCCTTCTTCTTCGAAGGCATCTCCACCAGAGTGAAGGGAAGCCAAAAAGGAAAATCGCCGCCAAAAGGCTTCCCGGTAAGTTAAAGAGCGACGGAGACACAGGGAAAAGATTTCTCCGCTCCGTCGCTGAGGTAAAATGGCAGCTTGGCTGCCTCGTGGCCACCCCTTTTATAAGGGAGCTGGCCACGCCCCTAACTACCCGGATTCTCTGTCCTGTGGGGGGGGCCCGCAAAGGGCGCGGCGGCCATTTTGGCGCCGCGCTTGCATTCTGCAGGACTCGGGAAACGAACTGCTGATCTCCCGCCTTCCAGTCAGTGTCTTAGCCACTTGAGCCACTGCAGTGAATAAAAACTTCTAAAGGAAATACTGATGTTATTGTTATGCGTTGTCAAGTTGCCTCTAACTCATGAAGACCCTATGAATGGTTAACCTCCAGAATGTCTTAGCAGGCCTTTAAGCTCTTGCTGTGTGTTCCTTAATGGAATCAGTCCATCTCATATTGCCAACATAAGGTCCTCCTCAGTGCAGGTTGAGGGGCATCGTGTGCATTGTATCATATGGGAGACAGTTTGTATTTCTCCACATTCACACAGGCTGTTATGTACAAGGAAACCGCACTTTCTCAGATTAGCCCTTGATCTTCCTACCTCTGCACACAGTCTGTTTAAAGCTTTCCCAATAGGCCATGGTTGTTCTTAGCCAGGCATAGAGTTGCCATATGTCACAGAAAACTGTGAATTTCACGTTTTGTAACTGTCCCACATGGTTCCATAAAAAACAATGAAAATTCATAGTTTTCAAACCACTTGATTTGGAAGAAAAACACACGCATTTTTCTTGCACTTCTATTGGAACGACCAGCAGGTGGCAACAGCAGCAGCAGCTTGGTGAACAAGGAGGGGGGAACATGCCCTTTTTTGTGGCATCTGTAGCAGCAGTTCGATACCCGAATACTCCAGGACAGAATCAGCTCCTGTCTTTGTCCCAGCTCCTGCAAACCTAGCAGTTTGAAAGCAAGAAATGGCAAGTAGATAAATAGAGGCCACTTTTTTTGGGGGGGGGGGGTAGGACAACGTTCCCTGTGCACTGGTGTCTAGTCATGCCTGCCATATGACCACAGAAACGTCTGTTTGGTATTAAGTTCTTAAAAGTGAGAGTTCGATCCAGGGTAACTCCCAGATATTTGGGGGTGATGCAGTGTTAGAGCCTGGTGCCATTCCAAGTCACCTTCAGACCTCTTGATGCCTCATGGGTTTTCAAATGAAAAGCACAGAGTTGAATTTTTAGGCAGTTTGGATTTTTCACCTGCAGTGGAGATTTTTCACCGGCTAATCCTTTCAACCATGAAACAACAGAAGTGCTCTCAGCTTTTCCTAGTATTATTGTCTTTTCCAGAGAATCTTGCCTTCTTGTTAAGTCTCCCACCCCAAGTGTAGAACTTTGCACTTATCCCTGTTAAATTTCATTCTATTGTTTTAAGCCCAGTGCTCAAGCCTATCAAGTTCTTTCTGAATTCTCTCTGTCTTCCAAGGTATTCGCTCCTCCACCCAATTTTGTGTCATTCACAAATTTGATATGTTTCGCCTGCATTCCCTCATCCATGTCGTTAATGAAAATGGTGAAGAACATAGGGCTAGGACCAGTGGTGAGCTAAAAACCTTTTTACTACCACAATGTGGGTGTGGTATGATGGTCGCAGCCAGGGGGAAAGCCCTGTGTTGCACCCGGACTACTTTTGGATGGGCACAGCCAGCCAGAATTTCTGCTACCATTTCTGGTAAACTGGTGCGAACCTGCTGATGCCCACCACTGGCTAGGACAGAGCCTTTTAGTACCCCACTTGTTATCACCCCATCCCATTTGAGAAAGAGCCATTAATAAGCACTCTCGGAGTATGATTCTGTAACCAACTTTGAATCCACCTGACACTTGTGCTATCTAGCCCACATCTAGTTAGCTTTCTAATCAAAATATCATGGGGGCACTTTGTCAAAGGTGTCATTCTAGTTAGTTTTGAAGCCCTTCAGTGTCCTTTCCAGCCCCTGAAGGCATCTGGGGTATCTCAGTACATATCTGATGTTCAGACTCCTATAAGGGGACCCACATTCACACTAGCTCCCTGGTCCAGGGGTCTTTAAAGATTAAAGTCCAGCCCAGTGGCAAGTACAGGTCCTTCTTCCCAATCTCTCACTTCCCGGTGAATGGGAAATTTGTCCTTTTTGTTGCCTCTTCAAATAAGTGGCCCAACCTTGTTCATTCAATATGGGCTAGACATCTGAACTCAAGATGACATTGGCATGTTGATACTGAAGCAAGGAGGCAGCATTCTTTTCCTCCTTGCAGAACAAGAGAAGGGGTTGGGGAGAGACAACATTTTAAACATCCATATACAGCACTGTACAGAAATTAGCATCCAAGTGCATTTGATCATATATGGGGATATGCCTCATGCCTCTGCAGCTTGCCAGCATGATGTGGAGTGATTACTAGATACTGGAAGAAGAAAAAGCTGCTGGCATGATTATTAAGTTTACATACTTTTCTATCATCATGACATCCTTTATGTAACCTAAGTAAACCCTTCCAAAATATCTTGTTTCTTCTCTGGAATTTGCATGAAATTGGCAGTCCCCTTTCCCAAAGCTCCCCATGAAATCAGCACATTTCTCTGAAATTTTCCATGAAATTACAAAGATTGGGGGTGTTGTGTTCTTTCTTCCCTTGCCTGTTCTTCCAGCTTGGGCTCACTGCTGCAACAAGTTGAATGAAGTGTCTTTTGTTTTCATTGGGTATATCTATTTGTTTACTGCCATAAATTGTTCCACTGATGAACATCTTGGAGGCTGAAGACAGATTTTATATGGTGTCTGGCCGGACATCCAGCTACAGTAATGGAGTAGACCATACAGCCAGTGACTCAATGCTGAGTGTCAAGAGGGGTTAACTAACCTGACTCCCTAAAGGATCCAATGACTATGGGTGGATGAGCTCACTGGTCCCCCAAACTGGAGGAAATGCCACTGGAAACCATCATATTGGGCCAAACAGCAAAATGAGCAGAGGAGGAACTCTGATTACCAGCGGTCATGGAGGCAGAAGAGGCCATGGCAGATGGACTGGATGTGAAGGCACGCCTTGATAATATCCTCATGGCTGCAGCAGTCCATTGCAGTCCCGGTGTTAAATCCTGTATGTCTCGTTTCATATGTGTCGCAGGAGATGGCTCTGTGATCACAGTGTGTGGGTCACTTTATGGCAAGATGGGATGAGAACAAATTCACACCAATGACATTTTTCCTGCTTCAGAAAAAAATGCATTCTCAGATACGAGTTGCAGTCAATGATGATGACAAAAGTTAGGAATATGCTTTACACTCAGGACATAACCAATGTGATAGATATAGATATAGATATTTAAAATAGAAAACACTCACAGAGTCTCTGTATGTTGGGTAAAGTGCAGAATTCAAGCTCTAGTTACATCTCATACCACTTCAAGGCACAGTGCTACCTGTATAGTGGCAAATTACACTGACGAAAGCACAAGTTATTTATCATAGCAATTTTGTATTTTGGAGTCTTCCTAAGATTTTTTTTTTGTTTTTCAGTCACACAGTTGATTCTGACCCTTCATGACCCCATGGACCACCACACGCCGCCGCCACCCATCCGCCACCATTCTCCTCAAACCACCCCCAGCTTTGTGCCCATTGTGTCAAAATGCCATCTAGCCATCTCATTCTCTGCTGCCCCCTTCTTCTTTTGCCCTCGACCTTTACAAGCATCAAGGCTTTCTCAAGTGAAGCCTCTCTTCCCTTTTGATGTCCAAAGTACTTTAATTTCATCTTCAATATTTGACCTTCCAAGGAGCAGTCAGGGTTGATTTCTTTTAAGATCGACCTGTTTGTTCTCTTTGCTGTCCAGGGTACTCTCAAAATTGTCCTCCAGCACCACATCTTCACTCAGCTTAAGACTATTTAAAAATGCAAACAGTTGTGTTTATCTGTGTCATAGATAGATAGAAGGTTAGAATGACACTCGAGATGTTGTCAGAATGTAACTCCCATCCACTAAGCCTGAGTAGCCAATGGCTAGGAAGGCTGAGAAATTCAGTACTGTATCTGGAGATGTGCATTTGTGACCATCCCATCTATAATATATCAATACACTGGTTCTAGCAGTGCTTATCTCAACCAAGAGCACATCTTCTGTAAAACTAAAGGGTCGTAATAGCCCATTAAAAACCAAATCACTACCACCACCCCAATGTTTTCTAGTTAACAACATACAGGTGTTGTGACAATTCATTTGATTCTAGAGAAGCCATTTCCTTCCCATTTACTGTGAGGATTGCAAATAAGCTCAGAGGGAAATGACATCACCATCATCATCATTGATAATCAACATATCCTGGTGCTTCACCAGCAACCTCTAGCTCTGCTATACTTCTGATGAAATGTATTCAGACCAACATTTGGGGATTTTGCAGTGGAGTGAAAAAGGTGAGACAGCTCATTTTTGTGATCTAATTCCTCTATCTGTTCTTTAGATCCTGCTCATATATGCAGAGAAAACTTTGGAGAGATTTGTCCTTGGAAAAGAGGAGGGGGGATCTTAGAAGAAACATTTTTTTATTATCATTTTACTTACAGTTTATGTTTTATACTTTCATTTCATCCTTACATTGAGTTCCAGAGAGCAGAGCAAGAAACAAAGGACAGAGACAAGGCAGCTAACAAAGGTGCAGCAGGAAGGAAAAGGTTGTCACAAAGAATGGCATGGGGGAAACACACCTCTTACATTAGTAGCAGGTACAATGCATGCTTCCAACCAACACTAAGAAGCAGCATGGAACATTGTATTTTTCCAGCACTTTAGGTACAGTATAAGCATAAGACCTATTCAGTCCTTTAGTAGTATTCTTCTTCTTCTTCAGGTGCCGTATCTCTTCTGGAAACATTCTTCTGTGGACATTCCACACCAGTCTCTCAGGTTCTTCAGTCACCAAGTCCTTCCCAAGGATCTTCCCTTGTATAACAAATTGGAGTGCAGTATTCTATACTTCACGTGGTTCCTTGTGATATGTCCAAGGTATTGGAGCTTTCGTGACAGAGATTATTCTGAGTTGAAAGGATTTTTAGAGGATACCCGAATGAGGCTCCTTTCATGTCCCCAAGGGCAGCTCTCAGGTATTAAAACCCAACCTTCCAGTCTCCAGCTAAGCATCTTAACCACTAACAAGGGCTGCACGGGGACATGAAAGGAGCCTCATTCAGGCATTCCCCGAGTGGAGTTTCTCCAGCAAAAAATCATTTCAACCCAGAGTAATCTCTGACACAAAATTATTATTTTTGGAGCTTTTTTGTTTAATGGTCTTAACCATACCCATTAAGCGCTGCTCCGGAAAATACAGGAACTGCTCTGGCCTGGGTGCGCATACGCAGGAAAAACTCATTTGCACATGCACAGAACCCCTTTGTGCATGCATAGAACATGTTTGCACATGCACATTTGCACATGCACACGTTTGTACTGCATGCATGCGCAGTAACCCCTTTCCCCATCGTTCTAAATACAGGACGGCGCTGGGAAAGGGGAGGAATGTGTACCAAAATACGGGACTTCCCAGCCAATCCGGGATACTTGACAGGTATGTCTTAACAGTTCTTGTTCTTTATCCATTTAGTGCAACACTTTTGGTATTCAGGTATTCAGGCTAAACATACAAGGAAAGGGAGACAGCTACTGCAACCCACCTCCCACTGTCATTTGTTTGTTCAAGTCTAGCAACAATGAGCCAGAACCTTGATTTCTTTCAGTTCACAGATTCGGCCTTCAGAGAATGACTCGCTTCTCTTTTTTAATGCCTGTTATTGTATATGAGTAAAGCGTCACCACACAAGACTCATTTTCCTTCCTCATATATTTAGCCCACCCAGAAAAGGAAAGACCATTTAGGGCTGAAGTTTTATTTTCATGTGTTTCATACCATCAGTTTTGGCCCACTGAATGCCAACTGCAAATTGAAAGGTAAGCCTTTGAGCTGCTAGTGGGTTTGGTACGTTTTCTCTCACATTTTCATACTAGTAGCCCCCTGACACCACCAACCTCTTCAGACAGAATATTTGAATTTTAAGCTCTCTCATGTACATCAAACTGTACATTTTGCAAATCTTGTACGAACCGATCTCTAGATTATATCTGTATATGCATCTACAAAGCCTGCTTTAAGGTCAGCATTTAATCTGTCATTTGGTCTAGGAATTCAGGTGGTTAAAGAGACCCTCCACAGGAAAAGCCATTAGAAAAGAAATAACATCATCCCCACCCCCACCCCATGGTAGTTTATTCAAGTGAGATCATTAAATACCACCATAATCTGATATGTGGGTTTGGATTTGAAAAGCGAGATCTTCAAAAAGGCAACATTCATTCCTGCTGCAGGAGATATTTTTTATGCAAGGCCAATGACAACCCTAAAATTCAAGGACAGATAAGAGACAAGCTCACATCAGTCTTATGTTTATAAACTGCTAGCCATTCCCTCTTGCATAATATATTCCAGCAGAAGCCTAAATCACCCAATCGAGTGATAAAATGCATGTAGGTACAAATGCCGGCATGAGAATGTTGCAATAAATTAAGATCTGATACAGAAGCTCTAGTATGCTTATTTCTCTCTTCCCATCTATGCAATAACTCTCTTACTTGCATGCACACACTGGCCATGTGACCCAGATCAATATCCATAAGGCCTAATTTAGCAGCCTTCAAGCAGGTGGAGTCTCAATGAAGATGCATATATAATCCTGGTACTATAAAATACATCTGAATTCCAGAGATCACGCCATGTGTCCTATATTTTTTTTCCTTTCATTGGCAGGTAAGAAATGCACAGCAAACTTTAAAATCAGTCACTCTGCATTCCTAGTCCACTGGTTCTCAATCTTTTTTATTGTGTCCCACCAGTAATTCTGTTAAATAAGTTGATTCCTTCAATGGAAAGAAAGAAAGAAGGGACACACGGTGGCTGGAATTAGGTTGCCACACACTTTGCCGGCCCTGCCCCATCTGAGACGGGCACTTGGCAGATGGAGGGGCGGGGCCAAGCTCCCCTTTAAGAGGCTCGGCTCTGCACGCCCCGTCAGCATCAGGAACAATCGGCTGGGCATTTCCAGCTGATCCTCAAGCTTGAGCAGCACACGCCGAGGCCTATTGCCGCTCAAGCCAGCCACCAGCGGCACTAAGGCTGAGCTTTGAGCCCTGCAGCCGCTGAACCCTTTTCTCGCCATGGCGCTTTGCGGCAGCGTCTGCAGCCTTAGCGCTGCCGGCCCCAGTTGATCAGGTCACCGGCAAGGTGGGTGTCGCATGGCTGAGGCTGGGCCTAGCCAGACTGCCTTCCTGCTCACTCCAGGGCCTTTAAGAAGGCCGACTGGGGCGGCAAATTTGGTGGCCTTGACAGGCCCGATGGTGCCGAAGAAGAAGGCCCCATTCAGGCCCTCAGGGGCAAGCCACGCTAGGCCCTCACCCCCGGCTAGGCCTGCACAGCGAGGCAGGACTCCGGCGGGGCCTGGTCCATTGCATGAGGCGGGGCTTCCCTCGAGTCATAGGGCTCGGATGAGGCCCGCAACACCAGCCTCTAGGGGATCACCTTTTACCAGCCACTAGAGACAAGATTTGGCACAGGGAATATGTAGACTTGTTTAGTCTTCTGAATAGGGAACCGACCTGGGAGGAGAAGGAGAAGGAAGACGATCGGGATAAGGAACTGGCCCGCCGTCGTAAACCCCCACATACTTGGGCTAACTGGCTGCCATCTTATTAATCTATGCAGCAGTGTCCATCTGAGCCCATCCAGATTTAGCGATCCCCTTAATACAGTATCTGTACATTTTATACAGGGCGTATGAGGAGTTCCTGAGCCAGTCATGGCTCGCTTATGATGGGGGATTCCGTATGCGGGCCGCCCTACACCCCGAGATGCCGTGGGACCAGCCTAACCAGTTGCTGTGGCTACTTTACATGACACCGTCCTGCCCTGCATTGGGTGACCGCTACCATTGTAGACATGTAGTACAGCGTACCGGCCCAGCTCAGTTTCCCCGCCAACCGGCAGGGCAGGGGGTTCCAGCCCACCTGCTGTGCTGGAGTTAGTCATTGCCGGGGGGCTGTACCCGGAAGCAGTGCAAATTTAGGCATGTATGCTCTATTTGCGCTGGGCCCCATTCGGCCTCCACTTGCTTCCGGTCAGGCAGGCCATGTGGCCATGGCCGCGGACAGCAGGGCTCAAATCGTACATCCCCAGACATAGCAACAACTACAAAAGGCCCCCTCCCCAATTCAAATTGAGGTGCTGGAACATTGGCTTTACATTTACCCCAGGCGGGCTGACGCAGCATATCTGTTAGCCAGTTTTACTTTGGGCTTTCGTATCCCTTTTGTTGGTGCATGCACACTGCAGGATGCTCCCAATTTGCAATCCCTGAGAGGCAAGGAAGATTTGGCAAGGGAAAAGATTTTTAAGGAAGTGCAGGAGGGAAGGGTAGCTGGTCCTTTTAGCGAGCCCCCATACCGGAACCTAAAAGTGTCCCCACTTGGCCTAGTTCCCAAGAAGTCATCAGGTGAATTTCATCTTATACATCACCTGTCTTACCCAGCGGGCACACCTGTCAATGACGCTATACCAGAGGAACTCTGTTCCATCTGATATGCGTCCTTTGACCAGGCAATACAGATGGTCCGTTCTTGCGGTCGCGGGGCACTGCTGGCCAAGTGCGATATTAAATCTGCCTTTTGGCTTCTCCCTGTGCATCCGGATGATTTCGAATTGCTGTGTTTTCGCTTTGAAGACCAGTATTTCGTGGATTAGGCCATGCTGTTCAGCTGTTCAATATCTTGTTCAGCCTTCGAATGCTTCTGCTCTTTCCTTCATTGGGCATTTGTTTGCCAGTCCGAGGTACATGATATCACTCATTATTTGGACGAATTTTTGTTCGGTGGAAGAAGTGGCTCCACCACGTGTGAACAAATGCTGGCCATTTTCAAGGAACTTATGGCTGAGCTGGCAGTCCCATTAGTCCCTAAAAAGACTGAGGGCCCGGCCACTAAGTTGACGTTTCTGGGAATAGAAATTGATACCATAGCACAAACGTCCAGGATCCCCAGGGACAAGGTGGTCCACATATCGGAGGCAATTGTGGCCATGTTGTCCAAGTGCAAGGTTACACTCCACGACCTGCAGGTGCTCCATGGATATCTCAACTTTGCTTGCAGGGTGGTTACGCCTGGCAGGGCCTTCACCAGGCGCCTGTGCGATGCTATGATTGATCTATCTCGGAAGCACCACAGGGCTGCGGGCAGACCTTAGGGTCTGGCTCGCATTTCTGGCTGATTTCAATGGAGTGTCCTTCTGGCGTACCGAACTGGCCGTCACACCTAAATTTCAGGTTCAATCTGATGCCTCGGGGTCATTGGGCTACGGCATTTATTTCAATAGCCGATGGTGCTGTGGCCGGTGGCCAGAGGCATAGCAGGGTACTGAATTGCTCAGGGACTTGACCTTTCTAGAGTTCTTTCCCATTCTAGGTGTCCTATTGCTGTGGGGATGTATCTGGGAGAATTCAGCGGTCCATGTTTGGTGTGACAATGCAGCCATAGTCCACATTGTGAATACCCAAATGTCCCGTTTGCCCAGGGTCATGTCACTGGTTTGCCAGTTCGTGTTGCGCTCTTTGCGCCATAACAGTCTTTTCAAGGCTAAGCATGTTCCAGGCATTGATAACAGTATTGCTGATGCTTTATCCCACCTGCAGATTACCCGGTTTCCGGCACTAGCGCCAGAGGCCGAGAAACTTCCCACTTCCGAATGAGATGTGGACCTTTGGCGAGGTGAAGTGACCAGGGCCATAGGCCTCTCCCTTGCCGGCCGCACCAGGTAGACGTAACAAAGGGCTTATCAGGCTTTTATAACATTCCGACATAACGTGCCCCTGCCTGACCTATGGCCTGTGTCGGTGGACCATGTTCTTCAGTACATGGTCCACTTACACAGTGGTGGATTGGCAGCCCATACCATTGGCAGACGCCTGACGGCATTAGCTTTTGCTGCCAAAGTTCGTGGTTATCAGGACACCATGGGAGATTTCCGCATTTGCAGATTCCTGGAGGGTTGGGCCTGGGAACGCGGCCCTCACCCCGACATGCGCCAATCTGTGTCCCCTGCTCTTCTTTTAAGTTTAGCCCAGACGTGGCCAGCTCTTTGCTATGACCAGTTTGAGGCAGCCTTATTTCATGCCGCCACCACAGTGGCCTTTTTTGGGGCTTTGTGGGTAAGTAAACTGGTTACCCTTTCACGGAACGACCAGTCGCACAGGTCCCTCCAACTAGTGGATGTTTCACTCTCCCAGGACTCCGCCCAACTGACCATACGCTACTATAAACCGGATCAGCGGGGCAGGGGCAGTATTGTCACCTTGTTTAAATGCAGCATACAGGCGATTTGCCAGGTTTAGGACTTATCATCCTTTTTGGCTATATGAGGTACGGCCCAGGGGCCTCTCTTTTGCCACCAAGATGGATTACCTTTGACCAAGCATCAGTTTTGGGGGGTAACGGGGGCTGCCCTTTCTAATTTGGGTCGCCCAGGGGCTCGGTATGGTACACATTCCTTTCGAATAGGCGCCGCATCGACAGCTGCACTTTTTGGGTATTCGGATGAGGACATCCGCAGGATTGGCCAGTGGGGATCTGCTCGCTTTCATTCGTATGTTTGTCCCATGTTGTGATGATCACCTCGCTGGCACTTGTTTTCTCTCTGTTTTGTTGCAACTCCTGAGCACCCGGACGCTCCGGCACAGGTGTGGCTCGTTGGCCACAGCTATATTTTTTGGGCAGCCTGCCATGCTGCTTTGTCAAGATGGGGCATGCATCTGGGGCTTCGTGATGAAGCACACCTGAGCTGGCATGGTTTTCAAGGAATGAGGTGGCACGAGTTGCTTCCCTTTATTCTGTCCTATGGTGATGCCGTTCCACCTGAAATTCTCATCATCGATTTGGGGGGTAATGACTTGGGTCAGATCACTGGATTGGGTTTAATTATATCCATTCGCAGGGACCTGGACTTGATTGGTCAACACTGGCCGCAGGTCCGAATTATGTGGTCCTATATTATTCAATGATAATTTTTCCAGGGAGGAGGCGGCCCCTGTCACATTGACCAAGCCTGGCGGTCCGTTAATCGAACAGTGGCTCGATATTTTGAGGAACATGGTTTGGGGACCGTGGTTGAGCACCCCATGATACGTATTCAGGATGCAAGTTTGTACCGTAGAGATGGAGTGCACCTGTCTGCAAGGGGCATCGACATGTTTTTGACTTCCTTGCAAGCGGGCCTGGTAACCGAGTTGGCGGTCGGGGGGGGGGGGCGGTGAGTCATGGAAGACTCCTCCCTGTGTAGCGGCTAGCACTGGTAAGGAAAAACTGGATGACCCCTATGAATCCGGCAGGTATGCAGTTGGTTGGCCATCAGAAGGACAAGGCAGATGGAAAGTTGGGATGGCCAATCAAATGTGAACCAGGAACAAGGTGATGCTATGCTCTAGACAGCTTGCAAAACCTTAGAGTTCACCGGATGTACATCAGAAGCAGAAGTTAACAAGTAACGCTTCTGATCGGGGTCAACAACAATTTCACCAATTAAGTAAACAAATGGATACATTGCATCTAATTAAGATCTGGAAAATAATTAGTCCTTACCAGTGCTATTTCAGCCCGTTTGCTTTAACAAAGGTTAAGTAAAGTTATAAGTTAATAAAGTGGCGCAATTTTTAAATCCAACACAGGTGTCCATCTCTTTGTTGGGGAGTGGGTATGGCAAGGGATGTGCGGTGGCTGGAATTAGGTTGCTGCATGCTTTGCTAGCCCCGCCCCATCTGAGATGGGCACTTGGCCAATGGAGGGGCGGGGCCGAGCTCCCCTTTAAGAGGGGAGGCTCGGCGTGCCCCGTCGGCATCGGGAATGATCGGCTGGGCCAGGGGGCGTTTTCCCTCTACCCCCTCCCTAGGTGACAGTGTGACTACTTTTGGTCGCTTTGGGGCCGGATGGGAATTTTTGCTTGAACCTGCATTGGACAATTGGTTCTTGTTGTTTTCGCCCATCCCACACTGTTGCTGATGGTTGAGTTATGGGGTATATATTGTTACGGTTATTATTCAGGACACTTTGGCGGCTAGTAAGGAAAAACTGGATGACCCCTACGAATCCGGCAGGTACGCAGTTGGTTGGCCATCAGAAGGACAAGGTAGATGGAAAGTTGGGATGGCCAATCAAATGTGGACCAGGAACAAAGTGATGCTATGCTCTAGACAGCTTGCAAAACCTTAGAGTTCACCGGATGTATGTCAGAAGCAGAAGTTAACAAGTAACGCTTCTGATCGGGGTCAACAACAATTTCACCAATTAAGTAAACAAATGGATACATTGCATCTAATTAAGATCTGGAAAATAATTAGTCCTTACCAGTGCTATTTCAGCCCGTTTGCTTTAACAAAGGTTAAGTAAAGTTATAAGTTAATAAAGTGGCGCAATTTTTAAATCCAACACAGGTGTCCATCTCTTTGTTGGGGAGTGGGTATGGCAAGGGATGTGCGGTGGCTGGAATTAGGTTGCTGCATGCTTTGCTAGCCCCGCCCCATCTGAGACGGGCACTTGGCCAATGGAGGGGCGGGGCCGAGCTCCCCTTTAAGAGGGGAGGCTCGGCGTGCCCCGTCGGCATCGGGAATGATCGGCTGGGCCAGGGGGCGTTTTCCCTCTACCCCCTCCCTAGGTGACAGTGTGACTACTTTTGGTCGCTTTGGGGCCGGATGGGAATTTTTGCTTGAACCTGCATTGGACATTTGGTTCTTGTTGTTTTCGCCCATCCCACACTGTTGCTGATGGTTGAGTTATGGGGTATATATTGTTACGGTTATTATTCAGGACACTTTGGCGGCTAGTAAGGAAAAACTGGATGACCCCTACGAATCCGGCAGGTACGCAGTTGGTTGGCCATCAGAAGGACAAGGTAGATGGAAAGTTGGGATGGCCAATCAAATGTGGACCAGGAACAAAGTGATGCTATGCTCTAGACAGCTTGCAAAACCTTAGAGTTCACCGGATGTATGTCAGAAGCAGGAGTTAACAAGTGATGCTTCTGATCGGGGTCAACAACAATTTGACTAATTAAGTAAACAAATGGATACAATGTATCTAATTAAGATCTGGAAAATAATTAGTCCTTACCAGTGCTATTTCGGCCCGTTTGCTTTAACAAAGGTTAAGTAAAGTTATAAGTTAATAAAGTTGCCTAATTTTTAAATCCAACACAGGTGTCCGTCTCTTTATTGGGGAGTGGGTACGGCAAAGAAAGATTATAGGTTTTTCAAGCAATTGCTTATTACGACTACAATTTATTGTAAGCATTAAGGACACCCAAACTGCAGCAGCATTTCTGGAAGTAAATTTTTACAAACGATATTGGTGGTTGGACATTATATTCATCAGTACTGTGCTGAAATTTTGTCCTGTTAGAATTTCAATCACCTGATAGAATGGAATTTTGAGATTTTCAAAGGATGAGACATTTTAGAGAAATCCTCACAAGTGATGTTCAAGATTCTTACCCTTTCCTAAATTATGAGGTGACTGAGGATGATCCTAAAATTCATGCTTTCATTGTATAGTGAGATCAGAAATCGGGATTTTTTAAAAATTAAAGTCCAGGAATAGCCACTAATTTACTTAGGGCTTCATTCTGCTCTACTCTTAATGGACTCTTCCACCTGACATCCATGCCAGTATTCACATGCTGGAATAGGCATGTCTCATATACCATAATGACTACAAGATCCATGCTTTTGGTTTAGCTCAGGGTTCCCCAAACATGACTCTCCAGATGTTTTTGGACTTCAATTCCCAGAAGCCCTGATCAGCAGGTGTGCTGACTTGGGCTTCTGATAATTGAAGTCCAAGAACACCTGTAGAGCCAAGTTTGAGAAACTTTGGTTCAGCCTAATCTGTTTTAGTCCATCTGTTATGTGGTTTACAGAGTGTGTTGCATATGCTACAGCTACTCAGAGCAAAAGATGAGACCTGAGTGCCATCTGTGGTCAGTAACAAAAGGAGAGCTCATAGTGAGTCTGACAGTCCTATTAGAAGTATTTTTTCACATAGACACCCTATTAGAGTAAACTCAAAAATATCACCAAAAGAAATACAAGGCACTCTGTACAGCCCGAGCTTTGAGAATAAGGTACACAATTATTTAAAGCTTCCTTTTTGAGGAAATAAGAACTTCTTGGAAATTGGACACATTGATACATTCACCTTCTGGGACTTGTATACAACACCGACTTCCACTGTACCTGTTGGACTCAACTGTCATCATCTCCTGCAGCTGGCATGTTTCTCAGAAAGATTGCACAAAACATTATCTAAAATTTACCTACAATGTCCCACCTTTGAGAATGACAATTAGCGCAAAGCCAAAATTTCTCAGAAGGCATGTTTCTGTGAAACATTGTAGGATTCTTAATTTTCTTATTCCCCAGGCAATAAGTAGTATTAGGCAGAGTAGTTTCAAAAAATAATAATTCATCATTCTTTGAGGGAAGCTGTCTTCTTGTCAACAGATTGTGGGCAGCAGGAGAGCTCTTCGCCAAAGGTGACTCCATTAGCAAGGTGAGATTTTAATGTCCCACAGTGCCCTGCAGCAAGGGTAACCAACCTGGTGTCCTTCTGAGGTCTTGGGCTGCAACTTTCATTATCCTGAAGCATCAGCCATACTGGCTGAGGCTGTT
Source organism: Bradypodion ventrale (assembly GCA_035047345.1). NCBI lineage: Eukaryota > Metazoa > Chordata > Lepidosauria > Squamata > Chamaeleonidae > Bradypodion > Bradypodion ventrale. Next base: position 477,668,414 of record JAWDJE010000001.1, on the reverse strand, counting down.
GAAAGCAGGTGCTTAAAACATCTGGTAGAACCAGGTGGCAGCAGTAGCAGCAGCAACAACAACCCAGATTCCCACTATCAGAGGACTCATTCCACTCCTTGTGACCCCATTACCCCCTTAGGAAGCCATCTTAAGACTTTTGCTGCTTCAGAGCACTTGGGTTCCCTCACTTCCAAGAGCTTCATCAGTGATGGCGATCCTATGGCACTCCAGGTGTTCTTAGACTTCAATTACCAGAAGCCCAAGTCATCACTCCTGCTGATCAGGGCTTCTGGGAATTGAAGTTCAAGAACACCTGGAGTGTCATAGGATCCCTGGAGTAGACCATACTGCCAGCAACTTAAGGCCGAGTGTCAGGTGGTGGTTAACTAACCTGACAACCTCCAGGACTAATGGCCTTGGGTGCTGAAGTCAACAGGGAAGGGTGATGGTCCCCAAGTTGATTAAATCCCACTGAATCCATCTTGATGGCAGGCAGCAGCTTCATCAATACTGGCCTGGGGCTGAGGAGGACTTTGCGTGCCAAAAGCACCCAGGACCAGAAAGTGAGTCACAGAACTGGATCAGTGGTATGAGTGTAATGCTGCGATGCAGAAGACAGATGAAAGGCCACTGCATTATATTCTCAGTACAGTCTTCATGGCTGATCACCATGAGGATCACCTACCTTCGAATTTGGATGCAGCAGCAGCAGAAGAAGAGAAGGAGCCTTACCAGGAGAATAATACTTATGTGGTCACTGGGTTTTATTCCAGAGCTCAGAGAAAATCATTATTTTGAATGATAGCTTCTCTGTTTCTTCCCAGTTATATGAAGTTCTACAATTCTGGGAGCTGTAGTCCAAAAAAGTAATTCTTCCAAGCCCTGGTTTATACTCTGTCTGAAATGATTATATCTAGTTTGATCTCTCCTTCTCTCCCTCCCCCTGCAAAATGAATTTAGATTCTACTAGCACATTCCAGACCATGTCATAGAGATATACACATTTCAAGCTGTAAAGCATTTGGCTGTGACCACCAGTTCATGCACATTTACATTCCTGGTAAGAAATATAGATAGACCTGTCATATTTATAATGAATCATTTTATAATCAAACAATATATATTAACCTGGTCTCTGGCCAATCTGAGTACTGGCTGCCAAATCCATAATTACCCTCATTCTACAGGAAAGGATTTGAGACAAATTAATTTCATGCATTTTTAAAAGTCTTTTTCTAAAGTGCATTTATTGGTTGGCTAGCATCTGCACCCGTTAAACTTTATTAATTCACTTCTCAAGTCTCAATGTGTCCAAGTTTATAAAGGCAACAGAATTGGATCTGTTCTCCGCCTCATACTATAACTGTTAACACATCATGGTTAAATCAGGCTTTTTGAGATGTTCTGTTTTTTATGGGAGAAAATTCTCTATTTCACTTCCCTTCTTTTTCTAAACTAAAGGATATTTAAACATGCAGAAACCACCTTGGTACAATCTACCACCAGCTTTACCATTCAACTTTGTTGCTCATGTAAATGAGACCAACCTAAGTGTCAGTAGCATATTTCCCATGCCAAATCATTTCTATGTGCTCTGGAATGATACATGTAGGATTTAGAAGTAACTGGGTCAGTGTGGCTTAGTGGTTCAGATGCTGAGCTTGATGACCAGACGGCTTGCAGTTCGAGACCTGAGTGCTGTGTGATGGAGTGAGCACCCATCATCTGTCCCAGCTCCTGCCAACCTAAGCAGATGAAAAACAAGAAATTGCACATAGATAAATAGGTACCGCTTCAGTGGGAAAGGTACCAGCACTCTGTGCATTCCAGCATCTAGTCATGCCTGCCACATGACAATGGAAAATGTCTGCAGATGCTGAATCTTTGACTGTAAATGAAGGTGAACACCACCCCTAGAGTTGGATGCAACTGGCTTTCCAGCAAGGGAGACTTTTAGGGACTGCAGTGGCTCAAGTGGTTAAGATGCGGAACTCGACAACTGGAAGGTCAGAGTTCAATTCCCGAGTACTGCATAACAGAGTGAGCTCCCGTCTCTGCTCTAGCTCCTGCCAACCTAGCAGTTCAGAAGCAAGAAATTGCAAGCAGATAAATAGGGACCACTTAGGTGGGAAGATAAACAGCATTCTGTGCACTCCGGTGTTGAGTCATGCCTGCCACATGTCCATGGAAATGTCTGCAAATGCAGACAGTACTGACTCTTTGACTATAAACAGAGTTGAGCACTGAACCCTAGAGTTGGATATGACTGGCTTTAGAGCAAGGGCGACCTTTACCTTTATCTAGTCAGCAATAATTTGTTAGTTGTTTCTAATTAGTTGCAACTAACCACTGTTTCAAATGGCAAAACATAAATACATTATGATTTTAACATAACAAAAGGATACTCTTTCTCCTTGCAGGCCACTAGTTGAAAATAACTAGTTATGTGTAATACGTTCTTCTCCAAAAGGCTTTAAGCTGTAGCTACTTTATTTTGTGAGAGTACCTGAAAGTGTATTAGCTTCATTTCTTTTGCAAAATAACTGCAACTTTGCAATTAATTACGTGGTTATGGAGGCGGCCTCACTAAATGATGGAGGGTCATTACATGCCATGCATTATGTGGCTGTTTTGTTCTCAGTGTTAAACTGACAATAAAGAAAAGCAGTGAGTATTTTGTGTGGCTATAAAATGTAACTATGGCAGTCACTTATGAAAGTACAGTGATACCTCATACAATGTCCAAACTTGGTTCCACAAGTTTGGACTTTATATGGATTTGGACTTTGTATGAGGCATGCAAAATCCTAGCCGCGATGCCTCATACAACGTCCAAATCCTTGCCGCGATGCCTCATACAACGTCATTTCCATAGAGATATATTGTACTGTAACAGCACAGACTTCAGGGCAAAGTCAAGGAAACAGACAGGAAACTGACAGAACTTTAAGAAATCATTGTCTAAAGGCTAAAAACATGTCAAAAACATGTCAAACAACCCTGATTGTCCAAGAACCTGAAGAATGCTGCAAAAATCCCAGGAATGCTTCTAAAAATTCAGACTAAAAAATCCAAAAAAATCCAAAATCATGCTTAAAACCACTCCTAAACACTCTTTGCCTCATGCAAAACCCACAAGAGCAATAAACGCATGTGTCCTGCCTTTTATACTGCCCAGGCACAATGCAACCTGGGAAAACCCCAATGCCTCATACAAAGTCGCATGACTTTGTATGAGGCAACTTTTTTCAAGGAATTAGGCGATGTTGTATGAATCCGATGTTGTATGAAGCGGACTTTGTATGAGGTATTACTGTAAAGGTATTTTAAAAGGTTTTCAGTTAACTAGAATGGTCAATGATTTCTTCAATATAAGTGTAACAAAAAACTAACTACTTTTAACTAACTACTTTTTGAAACATTGGAACTCTAAAAAATTTTTTAAAAAAAATAATTTAAACTTTATATATATAGTTCCCAGAATTCTCCATTCTGGGAGTTCTACCTGCCAGTTTCACACCTAAATTGTGCTTTTCCGGACAACATGCTGGCTCAGTTACATGTCAGAAAGGAAAGTTACCCTGATTCAATTGCCAGAGCTCAGTCTGTGCTGAACTATGAAGTCTTCCAATGTGGCATTTCTCCAGGTGAGCACAGCATAGGTGTGAGTCTGGCAGCTGAAACTCTCAGAATGGAGCATTCTGGGGTCTGGAGTCTGAAAGATGTATGTCACATGTCTATAGCAGCCATGCAGGAGGGATGATTTGAGTAGCGGTCATCCCAAAAACATACATCCCTAAGCTCTGTGCTTGGGACAAGTCTTCATGTCTGTTCCATATGCTCATCCTCTCTCCAGTGATGCACTGCAGAAAATTTGACTACCTACTCTGTGGGTGGGGCCAAATCTGTGGGCAGGGCCTGGGGAAATTTCCGCTACTGGTTCTGCAGAACCTGACAGAGCCTGCTGCAGTGCATCACTGCTGCTCTCTGATTCCAAAGTCTACCACAACTTACAGTCCGACACTTCTACTTTCACTAAAGTTTCAGCAGCAGTCTGTACCAAAGCCATTTGGCAGACTTAATATAAATTAGAATTGGGATCACTGACTTTATGGCACATCTTGTTGTAATGGCGCATGACTTATCAATCCCTCATTTTTAATGTACAGACATGTAAAATTAAACTAGCTTGTTCAAGGAATGGATTTACTGATTCGTTCCTGTTTTGGTCTATAATTGTTCAATGATTTCTTCAATATAAGCGTAACCAGAAAAGGAAAAGAAAGAAAGCTTAAACAACATTTGTAGCAATATGCTTGTCAGAAATATCCAACACATTCACCGGAGAATCACAGTGTAAGTTAATCAATAATGGCTTTATTAAGAGGTTGTGGTTTTTTTTTTTACATGATTTTATTTATAGCGATTGAAAGCGTTGGGGGGGGGGATGTTACAGGCATTAATTATTAGCAGTTTCTTCACAGCACAAAGTAAAGAAAAAGAAAAAAGCTGAATAAATGTACTTAAAGACACTTAAAGCCCAGGCATTCTTTGCAAAATGACTAGCTAAAGAGCCCCTTGGGTTGTCGGGATTTTTTTAATACTGCTTTTCAAAGCTCTAATAGCACTTTTTCACCAAAGACACACCCCTTGAATCCTCAGAGAGTTACAATAGCATAATTGTTCTTTTAGGTTTTAAGGCCCTGACATATCTGTCAACGAAAGAACGGTGCATAATAATACCAGAACTATTTTATGCAAATTCCACTTAGATGTTTCGGGATTTTTGTGTGAGACTGATCTTGCTTCTTTGTTGACGGTTTTATTGTCACATTAGCTTTACATGGGAAAGTGGTGAAGTTTTCTCCTTTTGTGCAATAATACCCATTTGGATATATATATATATATATATATATATATATATATATATATATATATATATATATATATATATATATATATATATATATATATATATATATATATATTTGGATAAAGTCTAAAAAAAACAGGAAAACAATGGAATGGAAACATCAATTTGGAAGAATGTTATCACAGGAGAAAACAGTGATCACCTGCAGGATTCTTTTTAAAAACAAGTAGTCCTTTACACAATTTCACAACATCTCATTAGAGTATACACAAGAGAAATACTCAAAGACGCCTATATGTTTACATCTGTATTTATTTTTCTGCACTTAAGTGTATGAGTTAATCCAACCAAAAGGGAAGCATGTACTATACATCAAGACTCAAAGCAAGCAAGAGCTAATGTTTGCTGTTTTCTAAGCCAATGTTTGAGATGTTACAGATGAGAACAGCATTCCCAGCCCATGAGACCCCTCCAGAAAGGAGGCTGGAGGAATAGATTCACTGAGAATTTCTACAGAAACTGACCACTGTTTAGGGGTGAATGGAAAAGCAATTGTGCTGATTGCTTGATAGGAAGTTTTCAAAATTTGCAAAGTAGAAAAAGTAGTTTAGTGAGTTAGGTATCTGACTGCAGAGCCAGAGGTTGGGAATTTGGTTCCCAAAAGGGAAAGGTAAACCACTTCTAAATACTCTCAACCTAGAACATCTGGAAAGGATCACTATAAATCACAACCGACTTGATGGCACACACAGGAAAAACCTGAGCATTAAAGATTTTGAATTTAGGAGAAAGCAAAACTGACAGACTCCCCCCTCTCTGAAGAGGGCATTAGCTGATTAGCTGTTAGGATAGATTGAATAATAGTAAATACATGCTGTCAAAATGATTCCAGTGTATGATTACCCTTCACAGTGTTTCCCTCGACATCCTCTGAATGGATATGTGCTACAAGTCCGCCGACTCAGATCCAGGAAGATCCTGATGGCAAGAACAAATATTTTTGAAGGCACGCAAGAACAAAATCAAATTAGAAGATGGAGGAAGAAGCTCACTGAACAAGGGATAACATGAAAGGAGGATATGGCAGAGGAACCTGACCACCCCTATGTAATGTGGAGGACCCTGAATAGGCTGAGGGTTGTAATCCAAAAATGCAAGACCAACATACTCAAGTGGGGGATGCAGGCAGACAACAACATGTTGTGTGAATGTGGAGAGATACAGAACCCAGCTCATTTACTGGTCTGCTGATTACTACTGAAAACATGTACTGACAAAGATTTAAGTTTGGCCAGTTATAAAGCCAAGATCAAAGTTTGATCTGGCCATGAAAGCAGAATAAGTGTTTCCTATGGAGAAATAGTTCACTATTGCCTTCTTCTGGGAGTGTGCTGGGAGTGTGCAGATTGCACACTTAGGCTGGTTCATCTTTTGGGAAGCACAGTGGGGAATCACATTGTCAAACCCTGCCTCTATAATCAGGTACCTAACTCACTCAACTATCCAGTCACATTTGCAGACCAATAAAAAAAAAGTACCGGGTTACTGTGACTTACTGATTTCTAGAGCAGCCTTTTCTCATCCATGTTTGTAAGCATTAAATTTTTTTAAAAACTAGGGAGAAAATAGAGATGACTAGGTTCAGTTCTGGGTAAGTGATGAAAGCTGACACTAGGATGGGATCTTCTTCCTTTCATCCTCACACCCTGGAACTGTTTTTCTCCATCTATGAATCAGCTGCTTGTTTAGCTTGAAATATATGAGTAATTGTGGATTTTTTCTGCCACCTTCTCTTAATGATCTTTCTACCTCTGCTTTCTGCCTAGATGTCCCCAATGACCAATCTATAAGGTAAAGGTCTCCCTTGTTCAAAAGTCAGTCATGTCTGACTCTAGGGAGCAGCCAAAGATCCAGCGCTGTCTGTCTGCATATGTTTCTGTGGTCATGTGGCAGGCATGACTAGATGTTGGAGTGCACAGAATGTTGTTTACCTCCCCACCGAAGTGGTACCTATTTATCTACTTGCAATGTCTTGTTTTTGAACTGCTAGGTTGGCAGAAGCTGGGACAAATACAGGAGCTCACTCTGTCATGCACTACTTGGGTCTCAAACTGCTGACCTGCTGAACTTCTGGTCATCAAACTCAGCATCTTAGCCACTAAGCCACCACGAAGGTGATTATGAGCTATACTGGGTCCATATACATCCAGTAGCAGATCCCTTCCCACAAGCTTTCCTATACAAACTTTCATTTTCCATATTTGGAGCCCCCTAATTTTGTACCCCCTAACATGCCACTTGGGACAAGAACTTCCTGTTCCTTCCTAATTCAGTACTGTTAGAAACCTATGGATCTCTGATGTGAATTGAGCTTTGCCCTCTTCCCAATCATGTGAATTTCAAAATGGTATTTTTCATAAGGAAATATGCGCCCCATAAATTTCTTTTTCATTTCTATCCCTAAAAGCCTAAATATCACTTTAAAAATGTCATTCACCTCTGATACTTGTTTGGACAGTTGCTTCCTGTCCATAAGCTCTCCTGCTCATACCTAGACAGTACGTTTACCATGTTTAAGAAGAGGTGTGCCTGCAAATGGTGAATGGTATCTATCATACCCCATGAATTTTACTTAGGAACCTTGCAATTTGTTTGCTTTATTATGTGATTAGTTGTTAAAAGATGAGCATGAGCTAAATTGCAAGCCTGGGGCCTCTGAGGAAACATCATTTGGCGGGCGGGGGGGTGGGGATATATTAATTATATGGAATATACATTCCCTTTAACTTCTAGTTTGTTCCTGTGCTTCAAAATATGAAGCTCAGAGGTTGCAGAAGCATCCTTGATCCCAAGGAAATGTGCACATGATCATACACTGGAGATTAGGTTACAAACTGTATATAAAGAGTGTTCTACAAGAAAGGTTAGTCCAGTGATGGTGAACCTTTTTAGAGACTGAGTGCCCAAACTGCAACCCGAAACCCACTTATTTATCGCAAAGAGCCAACAGAGCAACAGGGGAGGAAGGAAACACTCCCATTGAGCTTCTGGGTGGGATAAACTCTGTGCTGGAGTGACTGCACAGGTTCCTACAGAGAGGGCTCTGAGTGCCAACTCTAGCAGCATGCCATAGGTTCACCACCACTGGGTTAGTCTAAAGCTATTCCAACTAAGAATGCATTGTCATTGCCTACATATACTTTGGTGGGGACTACGGTGGTTTAGTGGTTAAGACACTGAACTTAATGACCAGAAGTTCAGCAGGACAACAGTTCAAGACCTGAGTGCTGTGCAATGAAGTGATTTCCTGTTTCTGTCTCTGTCCCAGTTCTTGCCATCCTAGCAGTTCAAAAACAAGAATTGCAAGTAGATAAATAGGTACTGCTTCGGCAGGAAAGGAAACAGCGTTCTGTGCATTCCGGCATCTAGTCATGCCTGCCACATGACCATGGAAACATCTGCAAATGCAGACAGTGCTGGCTCTTTGGCTATAAACAGAAATGAGCACCAAACCCTAAAGTCAGATATGACTTGGTTTCAAGTAAGAGTGACCTATACCTTTACCTTACATATACTTTGAATTTCAGATTTGATTTCACTTTTACAGAAATGAGATGATCTCTAAAAGTATAATCAATTTTTTTCCTTAAAAGCCTTTACTTTTTTTTAACACACTGAGACATCAGTTTAATAAATTCACGTCAGAAATTATTCTGGGTTGAAAGAATTTTTGCTGGATACCTGAATGAGGCTCCTTTTATGTTTCCAAGATCTTTTTCCCACGAAAGTGGGAAAAGTTCTTTCAAACTGCTCGGTTGGCAGAAGCTGGGACAGAGATGGGAGCTCAATCCATCATTCTTGAACTGCTGACTTGCTGCCCTTCCAGTTAACAAGACAAGCTTCTTAACCACTGAGCCATCGCAGCCCCATCATGAATTTAATGAAATGAAAATAAATTTAATGAAAACCAGTTTTTAAGTTTTCCACATTTAATGTTGCTTCTTGAACACACATACACACACACACACACCACCAACCACATCTGGGTGTCTGAATAGTCTTGTCTGCCTGAAACCACTTATTTTCCTGCTGATTTAATGTCTGCAAATAGAAGTCTACTTGCAAAACACACCTTTCTTTGAATCCAACCCACTGAATCAAGCTCATTATGGTAAGACATCTCCATGGGCAAAGGTTATGCTTTCCCGAGCTATATTAATCTCTTTCTCTAAACATCACAGGCTTAATTGGGTTAGATCAGAGTTATACTTTTTGAATAAAAGGGTGTGATTAATGTAAGCTAAAGACAGCTGGATTGGTGCAATCTGATTCTACAGTTTACACAAGCCTATTATCATTATAATGGTGAGACTGCTTGGGAAAGCCCAGCGTGGTAAGCAACTTCCCTTCTTATTTTCCCTGCATATCGCTGAAAAAAAGCTACCCAAGCTGTGAATATGTAAACTTTCTTGGGCTACAACTCTTAGAATTGCCCAGCCAACATGGCTGGTGGCCATCCGGGCTAAATTATAAATTGTAGTTGTGGATTGCTGCTTGGCAATGCTGTCTCCAACCCTTGGGGCCCAACAGGAGGCAACCCCTCCACCCCCTAATGTTTTAAACTTCTACATGAAGCCACTAATAATACAGTACTTTCGTATCAGAAATTACTCTGGGTTGAAAGGATTTTTGCAGAAGAAATTCCGCTCAGGGAATGTTCAAATGAGGCTCCTTTCATGTCCCCAAGAGCTGGAACAGATATGGGCACTCAATCCATCATGCATTACCCATGTCTCGAACTGCCAACTTGCCAGCCTTCCAGCTAACAAGATGAGCTTCTTAACCATAGAGCCACTGGCAGACATCATATGGAGATTTGGTTTTCATTGTCACTAGTATCCTGATGACCAGTATACTATCTGTCCTTCTCTTTGTCTGCAGGTGATGCTGTTCAGGTACTTGACCTCTGCCTAGTGTTGATACGAGATTGAATGAGGGCCATTTAACTAAAGCCACGTTCGTCTTCTTCAAGTGCTGAATCCATTCTGGATATTGGCTATGATCATGGCAATAGTCCTCTTCCCCCTGGCCCTGCCCACCAGGAAGGCTTCAAAAGACCACTGTCACTGAGGGTCCTCACCACGTCTCTCCCGGGCCCATGCCATTGGCCCGGGATGGGAGACTCACATCAGCTGGGGCCACTGGCAGTCCTCCTCCCCCTGGCCCCACCTGCCAGGAGGGCTTCTTAGGACCGCCGGAGCAGCCGTCGCTGAGGGTCCTCGCCACGTCTCTCGCAGGCCCATGCCATTGGCCCGGGATGGGAGATTCACATCCTGGGGCCGCCGACATTCCTCCCTCTCCTGGCCCCGCCCACCAGGAGGGCTTCAAAGAACCACCAGAGCAGCTGCAGTTGTGTTAGGGCCAGGCCTTCCCTGGCTCCGCTGTGGTCATGGACATTGAGCCATGGGCTCTGTTGTTGACTTTGGCGACTGAGGACACTGCGGTAGTTATCTTGGTACTTCGATATTTGTAGAGTGTATTATTGCATAATTTGTATTTATTGTAATGGCATTGTATTGTATTGTGTATTATATTGTATAGTGTTGTGTATTGCATTGTGTGTTTAAAATTTAACCCCTAAGGACACCTTGGGGTTATTTATATGGTGTTAGCCACCCTGAGGCGGATTATAAACAAACAAACAAACAACAACAACAACAATCATCATCATCATCATCATCATCATCATCATCATCATCATCATCATCATCATCATCATCATCATCATCATGTTTTTAACTCCTTGGAACAATTCTTCTGAGGACGTGCCACACCAGTGAATCAGGTTCTTTAGCCATGAAGTCCATCTATGTCCAGGACCTCTCTTCCCAGGGATCTTCCCTTGTATAGCGAGTCGGTGTATTCTCTACTTTATGTTGTTCCTCATGATATGGCCAATATATTGGAGATTTCTTTGTTTAATGGTCTTAAACAGTTCTTGTTCTTTATCTATCTGCACAACACCTCTCCATTAGTCACAAAGTCAACCCATGATCTCCTTAGCAGTCATCTGTAAACCCACATTTCAAAAGCTTCAATTTTCTTTTCAGATGTTTTATATATAAAACTGTATATAGATAAAATTCAAATTCTACTGGTAGGAGGGTTGTTCAATGGTTAGACTAGTGTTTCCCAACATTTGGTTTTCGACTTCTATTCCCAGAAGCTTAAGTCAATTGCCCAAAGCACTGATCAGCCAATGTACTGACTTAGGCTTCTGGAAATTGGAGTCCTCCTGTGAGGCATGAGCCCCATGTTGGGAACCACTGGGTTAGAGGGAAGTGTTTTTTTACCCCTCTTCCCACCCCCTCCCGTTTTTATTAATTTCCCCGTAATATCCCTGCAGTATGTTTTTTCTGCCACCAGAGGTCGCTGTGGCATTTTGCTTATGGAAGGAGAGAGAGAAGGTGGTGGTGGCCTTCTGTACTAGTTTCTCTTTCATTTCCCTTCCCTGCCACATGGTCATGGAAGCTTTGTTTTTGCTGCTGAGCTGGTCGGAGCCACCATGGGACGGGAGTCTACTCTAGGTGAGCGATATTTCATATATGGAGATTAACTCAGCTGCTGGGAGGCTTGGAAACTACAGAGGTTGCTTTTTACTTCTTTACTAATTCCCTTCCTTAAGCTGGATCCGACATTCTCAGGGTTTGGTGGTTCAACTGGTTGCAGTGAGGAACAAATAGATTGGTTAATTTGGGGGAATTAATCCCTCACTCCTCCACCCTAAATTTTTTTTTGGGGGGTGTCTAGCCATGTGCAGGGCTAGTTCATTAAAGCCAAGCTGCTTACAAGCAGTTGGTAACCCTAGGGGGCTGGTTTACTATTCTGCACTTTGCTTCCCAAGAAAAAAATTAAGTAAAAATGAGTAAACAAAAAAGAAAACAAAACAGAAGTCCCCCAAGAAGATGAGAAAAGGGTTCCTTGGCCCACACAGCTTTGTGCCCATTGCATCTACAATACCATCTAGTCATCTTATTTTTGGCCATCCCCTTCTTTTGTTTTTCTTTCACCACCACCTTCTCTCTCTCCTTTCCCAGCATCAAGGCTTTCTCAAGTGAATCCTCTCTTCTCATTTGATGTCCAAAGTACTTTAGCGTCATCTTTACTATTTGACCTTTAATGAGCAGTCAGGGTTGATTTCTTCTAGGATTGACCTATTTCTAACACCACATTTCAAAGGCATCTATTCTTCTGCGCTCAGCTTTCCTAATGGTCCAGCTTTCACACCCATACATTACCACCAGGAATACCATTGCTTTGACTATGCAATTTTTTGTTTGCAAGGTGATGCCTCTATTTTTAACTATGTTCACCAGGTTTCTCATAGCTTGTTTCCCAAGCAACAGTCGTCTTTTTATTTCACGGCTGCAATCACCATCTGCAGCAATCTTTGATCCTAAGAAAGTAAATTCTGCCAGTCATATCCAACTCTAGGGTGCAGTGCTCATCTCCATTTACAGCCAGAGACCCAGTGCTGTCTGTTTGCAGACATTTTCATGGCCATGTGGCAGGCATTAATAGAACCCACCAAGTCACATGGCTATATTTGGCCATGCCCACAGATTTGGCCACGCCCACAGAGGGGTGTGGCCAAAATTTCCCTTATTTTCAAATCCAAATCTTGACAGGTATGGGCCTGACACTTTGAGAAGCTTCTACTAAGCACACCTGCTAGATAAGCGCAGCAGAAAAAATTATGAGGCTTTTGCAAAGAAGCAAATCTGCATTCTAAAACAGTTGAAAACCCAATGAGACTCCATATTGAATAACTTGTGACCCATTTCATCAGTGTACTTGGCCTCACTGGGGTTACACACAGACAACATTCAGTTTAAACTACTGTTCTGAAATGTAGACTTTGAGGGACTGACCTTGAATACAAAATGGATACTGTAACAAGTGGAGTAAACTACCACAAATGGCAAACAAGCAAAGAGAACTGCTATTGCATTAATTTTCTTCTTTCTTTCCCTTTTAATTTTTTTTAAAAGGTTAGTGTAAGACATGCTGCTTCTGGCTTTGGTCTCTCCCACCCACCCCCAGTCCAAAGTGACAGTTTTGAAAGACTAAATTCACTTTTAAATATAATTTAGGAAGGTAATCACAAAGATCTAAAGCAACATAGAAACATCTCTGACAGAGAAAGATGTAAATCACAACAATTAGGAGTAATGCATTTTCATTTTTCCTTCATCTCTCCCCCCTCCTTTTCCTTTTCTAAAGGCATTAAAAATACATAGATATGGGATAAAAATATTTTTTTTAAAAAATTGCTGGCACAGTTATCATTCATGTTGATGTCAACAGCCCGGCATAGACAGGTAATACGAAAATACCACCCCAGGGATTCTATTCAAGAAGCACAGCAGGGCCTTCCGGTAATTACTGTGGCCTAGTTATTTCTCTAGGGAAAAAAGTCCAGTACCAGATCCTTTTTTTCCTTAATAGGTGAAGTTGAACCTAAAGCACTGTAATTTTAATCAAATCTTTCCCATCTGCATGTACGCCTCTGAGAAGTTGAAGATTTAAGTGTACGTTGTAGGGTTTGTTGAATAGTCCCAGCAGGGAGAGAAGGGGCAGAGAGATGGTAATTATGTTATACTTAAAGGTATTTCGGTTGCCAAGGAAGTTTCTTTTCCTTTTCTAGAATCCCACCCCTCTTCCTTTCTTACATCTCTCCTTTCCCCTCCCCTCTTCTTTCCCCACAAGGAGGGTTAAGATGATGTCACGAGAGGAGAAGGCAATGCAGTAAGCAGGGTAGAAGGCAAAGAATGGACAAGTGGGGGAAATGCTGAAGATGCATTTAAATCACTTTTCAGCCTTTGGCCTAAAATCAAGGTTCTTCTTCTTCAGGTGCCGTTAATGTTCCAGATACTGGCTATCGTCATAGCAATAGTCTTCCTTTTCTTAACTCCTTGGAACAGTTCTTCTGAGGACATGGCACATCAGTCTCTCAGGTTCTTCAGCCATGAAGTCCATCTACGTCCAGGGTCTCTCTTCCCAGGGATCTTTCCTTGCAGAGCGAGTTGGAGTACAGTAAAACCCCGACTTACAAATGCCCTGAGTTACATAATGATTTTGTGCTAAAACCATGTCCCAGTTTACATGGTTCCCTATGGGTATGTGTGGGATCCGCGCACACAATTGGCATACTGTCCCTGACAGAACCACGGCTTGGGGAAACACTCCTTGGAGCCCTGGTTCCGAAGGGACAGACATTGGGGAGCGGATTAATAATCATAGTTTAATTCACCGATCACTGACCTGGCAGGCAGCTCGGACAATAGAGGGCAAAAGATCACTGGGTGATGAACTCAATAAGCATGTAATGGGTAATCTTGTATCCGCAGAGGTCCAAGAGTCAACCTAGGCAGATGTTTACTCCCGATAGCAGTAGACAATGCATGTCCCCCGGTAGTACATTAGATAGATAAGGAACTTCCCCCCGGTGAGGTCACCCCTGATGAGCAACTTGTGTAATCTTAAAGTGCAGACCTGCAGTTTTCCTGTAACGGCCACGCGCAACCTATGCACATGGTCAAGCTAGGCAGGGTATAAAGATTAGAGCCTTCTGATCAATAAACACTGGTCTTCGCTCCATCTTGCCTCGTGTGTCTTTACTTGACCAGTCTCCTCCAGGACCTTCCAGCCCGTATCGGGCCCCGATCCAACAGGTTTGCTTCGAGTTACATAAGATTCTTTTCCCTATGGGTTTGTTTTGAGTTACCTAAAAATTCATTTCCCTATGGGTTTGCTCCGATTTACATTAAAAAAATCATTTTTCCTATGGGTTTGCTTTGAGTTACATAAAAAACGATTACGAAAAAGCTTACGGAACGGACTTTTTTTGTAAGTAGGGGTTTTACTGTAGTCTACATTTTATGTTGTTCCTCATGCTATGGCCAAGGTATTGGATCTTTCTTTGCTTAAAGAGTTTTTGTATTTTATCTATTTGGCACAACACTTCTACGTTAGTCACATGGTCAACCCATGATCTCCTTAGCAGTCATCTGTAGATCCACATTTCAAAAGCTTTGATTCTCTTTTCAGATGCTTTAGTCAATGTCCAAGCTTTGACTCCATATAGCAACACTGGGAATATGTAACATTTCACTATTCAGATCTTTGTAGCGAGGGTTAGATTTTTTTTATTCTTATTTTAATCTCTACTTTGGGATCCCAATTTTCATTTAACATATTCCCCAAGTAGACAAATTTGTCTACTCTTTTGATATCAAGGATAGCTATTACTAACCTCTTGTATAGTAAAAACCCCTACTTACAAAAAAAAGTCCATTCCGTAGGCTTTTGCTTAAATTGTTTTTTAATGTAACTTGAAGCAAACCTATAGGAAAAATTATTTTTTACATAACTCAAAGCAAACCCATAGGAAAAATGAAATTTGTATGTAAATCAAAGCAAACCCATAGAGAAATGAATTTTAAGTAACTCGAAGCAAACCCATAGGTAAAAGAATCTTTATGTAACTCGAAGCATACCCATAGGAAAGCATGTAAATCGGGACATGGTTTTAGCACAAAATCATTATTTAAGTTGAATTTTATGTAACTCAAGGCATATGTAAGTTAGGGTTTTACTGTATTTCATATCCTCTCGTTATGGAAAGAAAATTCCCATCTTCCCAAAATGAACATGTAAATGTTTCCAGGCATATTTTTATATTATGGTTATTAAAGAGTCTGCTAAGTATATTAAAGCAAACCTACCATGCAATGAGCTGTTAATGTAAATTATGTCTATAACTAACCAGAAGAGTCTTTCTACTTTCCTGCCTCTAGGGTCACCCTATTTGGGTTTTATTCAGTCATGTGTTGGTGTTCCAGTTATTATTCTACTGTTCTTGCTCTCACTCTTTCTCTCTCCTTTAATTGAAATGATTGCCTTACAAGCAAAGCATTTTTGTCTACTATGAAACTTATTTTAAATAACTTTTTTATCAACTAAAGCAGCTGTTCACTAATCTTTCTAAAGCAACTGTAAGTAAAGAACTATTTTTCTTATATTTCAAAACTCATGTGGAGAGTTTGATTGCTGGGCTAGAGTGGGGTGTGTGATGCTTGGCGAACTTGCACATTATACGCAAAATTATTTTGAAAGCTGTCCTGCCTACTACTGTGTATTAAAAAAAAACTTAACAAAATCTACACAAGCACATTGTGGAGGTAGTGACAGAATGACAGGATTCCATTCTAACAGCAAGGAAAGCCACAGCTTTAGCAGATTCAGAAAGAAAGAGTGATTATTCAAAGGTTGACTTTGTGGGCTTAAAAGTAATGGCTACCTTGAATTGCAAATTTAAGCCTTCTCTCAGCTGTGATACAGGAAAACAGAAAAAAGTGCCAGAAAATAACATTCACTCACTTCCTTTTAATTAAAAAAAAATGAAGACATTATGAATTTTTCTCATGTAATTTGACATGACAGTTGTGTTCCTGCTTTTTTGACACCAAAGTCTCATAGCAACATCTTACAACTCCATAGCAACCTTCTGGCTTTTCATACGGTAATGATCTTGGCTGTTAATCATACGATAAAATATACTTTTAATTGAAAGGTAAATAGGAACAGAATAATCTGCATATATGTGTGTAATTTAAAGCAAACACCTACATCTTCAGAGCAGAGGGAGAAACCCCTCACCCCACAATAAAACCAACCAAAAAAGTGAGTAATTTCTGTTTTGCTCATTGTTTGTTCTTGCCATAAAGCTCTTCCTGGACTTATCTTAGATGGAGTGATACATAGAAAGAGTCTCCTCAAAGATTGTGGGTACATATTACATTTTTGAACCACAATTAGGCGTACACCAGGCAACAACAACTTTGTTTTGCCAGCTAATCTCTGTCACACTAGATCAAGCTAAAGGGAATTCTATATAAGTAGATCAGCAGAAAGTATAGACACTGGTTGTAACAATATTGATAGTGCCCATTCACTAAAATCGTTTGTGGTAATAAAGTAAACATTTACCTATCTGTAAGCTAATAAACCCATGCATTATAATATTTTTTTTTAAATGCCATTTTTATCCTGGTTTAGATCACAGGCAATTGAATTTACTCCATATTCACACTGTAGCCCCCTTTCAGTACTCACAATAACATTAATGACTAAGTAAGTGGTCAGGGAGTTTGAATTATTGTGACCCTGAGTCAAAAGTGTTATTTATGGTGTCATGTTTGTTCTGTATATTTTTCTTGGGGAATTTGGCATGTCCTATGTTGGTCATTAGTAACCTATTGTCCACTGATGGTAGGATTCACCACATTGGAAGATAACTTGTTGGATCGCCCCCTGAACTGACGCTTGGAATTAAGAGTTTTCACAGAGTAGATGTTCATAGCTGTCAAGTATCCCGTATTGGCCGGGAAAAACCCCTTTTTTACCCTTTTCCCTGCCATCATCCTGTATTAATTAGACTGCAGTGCCCTATTGCCGCCATTAGAGGGCAGCAAAGGATAAACATAGCTGTCAAGTATCCCATATTTGCTGGGAAATTTCCCTTATTTCCAAATCCCAAACTTGACAGGTATGTAGATGTGAGTGTTGGCCACAAACCTTGCAGATCTTCAGTTGATGCTGGATCAAGTTAGAGCTTCAAGTGCAGAAAGTGGTTTGGATCTCAACATCAAGAAGACGAAATATCTGGTTATAAGCCAAACACCAACTCAAAGAAAGCTAATGGCAGGAACATAAGATATCAAAAGAATCGATAAAAATGTCTATGTGGAGAGTATGTTAAATGAAAATTGGGATCTCAAGGTAGAGATTAAAATACAAATAGAAAAAGCAAGATCTACCTTCATAAAAATGAGACACTTTGTATGCAGTAGAGATCTAACTCTTGCTACAAAGATCCAAATAGTGAAATGTTACATACAGTAAAACTCCGACTTACAATTGCCCCGAGTTACATAAAATTCGACTTATATAATGATTTTGTGCTAAAATCATGTCCCGATTTACATAAATGTCCCGATTTACATAAATTTATATAACACGATTTCCTATGAGTATGTTTTGAGTTACATAAAAAATTCATTTTTCCTATGTGCTTGCTTTGAGTTACATAAAAAAATAATTTTTCCTATGGGTTTGCTTTGAGTCACATAAAAACCGATTTAAGCAAAAGCCTATGGAACAGACTTTTTGTGTAAGTAGGGGTTTTACTGTATTCCCAATGTTGCTATATGGAGATGAAGCTTGGACATTGACTAAAGCATCCAAATAAAGAATCAAGGCTTTTGAAATGTGGATCTACAGACAGCTGCTAAGGATATCATGGGTTGACAATGTGACTCATGTAGAAGTGTGCCGAATGAATAAAGTACAAGAACTTTTTAAGACCATCATGCAAAGAAAGCTCCAATACCTTGGCCATATCATGAGGAACAACTTAAAATATAGAATACTCCAACTTGCTCTTCCAAGAAAGATCCCTGGGAAGAGAGTCCCTGGACATAGACGGACATGAAAGCAAGAAATTGCAACCTGAGAAACTGGTGTGGCATGTCCTCGGAAGAACTGTTTCGAGGAGTTAAGAACAGAAAGACTATCGCCATGATGATAGCCAATATCCGGAATGGACACAGCAGCTGAAGAAGAAAAAGAAGAAGTGAGTTGATATTTGAGACTGCTACAGAAGTTGTTCCCTATACACATCTCTTCTGTGTGACCTGTTGTTGCTGGTAAGCAGCTGTTTCACACTGGGAGGTTTTAAGCCAGTTATCTTTGTCCTTTAGAAAGCTATGTTATACCTCTTCCACACCCTGTGAGAAATCAATAGTATTTATACTTGTGTACATAATACGAGCAAAACACCCTTCTGAATTACATGCTGGTTGATGCCTTATTATGACATCTATTGTTACAGGTACCGATAGGAGATATATTTCACCAGTGAAGTAGCCGAGAGAATTTCTGTCTTTTTTTATACATGAAATGTCACAACACAGATTGGTTGTCATGGAATATGTGTTATATATTTACAAAATGGTTGTTCTACAAGAAAAGGAAGTTTAGCAGTAGGTACAGAAGTTACCTCGGAACAGTAAGCCAGATAGATTTCCTGAATATTTCTTGTCTTTTGTGGCTTATTAAATAGACAGTTTGTACAGTACCTTTATAAAGGGTGAATGTAAGAAGCTACCTTACCTATGGTCAGTTTGCCCATTCAATGTCTTTTTACCATCTCAGTCTAAAATCCTCTTGCCTAGTTATGCTCGTGTAACACAAACAGTTTAATTGTGGATGTAAGCTGCCTTAAATTAAGAAATCACTGTAGACCAGGGGTCCCAACCTTTTCAAGCTGGGGGCTGGGTCACACTCTCTCAGACAGCTTTGAGGGCTGGGCGGCCATTTTTTCCCGCCTGCACAATGGGGGGTGGCCATTTTGTCCCAACAGCTTCAAAGGGGGCAGCCATTTTGTTTCTCGAATGCCCATGGAGGGGTGGGGGGCCACATGAAATGGTGCCGTATGCTGGATCCAGCCTGCAGGCCATAGGTCGGGGACCCCTGCTGTAGACAGTGCATATTGTTGCATATTGACTTGGGTGGTTTAGCATGTATCCCATATCTATGGTGATTAATTAGAACATGGATGAGTTGGCTGGGAAAGGGGAAGTCCAGATGAGCTTCTCATTTTTTTTTGTTACCCTTCTCAGTTTCTCAAAAAGAGGCTCCACCTTGAGAGCAAATGACATTGGATGGATATAGAATTGCATGTATCCTGAGGTCCATGGTCAGCGATCCCTCTTCCCTAAATAATATCCTCCACTCAAATTAAGATTGTTTTAAAAAGTAAAAGCCTATTTTTACTCTATTAAAATCAGTGAGACAGTTCTTACTGGGAGAATGTTGCTTGTAAACATCAAAGGTCCCATGCTAGAGTCTTTGGAGTTGAGCGGCAATACAAATTAGAAAATAAAAAAAATGCCTCTAAAAATAACTAGATTAAGACACTGACCCTTCAAGCAGTGGTGAGATTCAGCAGGTTTACCCCAGTTCGCCAGAACCAGTAGCAGAATTTCTGGCTGGCCCCGCTCTTCCAAGTTTTGAAATAATGCAGGGCTTTCCCCCTGGCCACGCCCACCATACCATGCCCACAGAGTAGGTAATAAAATTTTTGAATCCCACCACTATCTTCAAGCAATTGTTACTTGGGGATTTTTAGTTATTCCTCTTTGTACGGAGAGTATGAAAAAAACAGCAAGAGCAAATAAAATGTGGAGAAATTAGTGCCATCTCATCCTTGCCTCTGCCTGTCTTTGGTTTCTCACAAACAAAATAGCACTTTGCATTATAAAAGCACTCTAGGGTGGCCTGTAAGTCCCTATTGAATCTTTCTTTAAATTTGCCACTTATTATATCCATGGAATCACCAGTATTCTTGCGCTCATGTACCCATGTACATGTCACAATATGCTCTTCAAGTGTAAGTGGGCTTAAATCAGCCATATTTCTCTGAAAAAAAGAAAAAAATTATAATACATATGGACAGGTAGGGACTTATGGGCCACCCTGTAGAAAAAATGGACAAGTATCTTTACTTACAGTTACCACTTATAGCTACAGTTAGTATAATAAAAAGGAAGAATGGAGTCTCTACCACATGGAAAGAACCTCCATGCTTGTTGTATGACCTGAGGTCAGAAAAAGAAGAGAAGATGTCAACAAAACAGTGGAAGTAACAACAAACAGAAAGGGGGGCGGTTCGCTTCAAATGCTAGAGTCAAGAAAAAACTTTACCAATCACATTAGTGGCAAGGGACAATCTAATTAGGTTGTAAAGCACCCTCCCACTGATACTCAGTGTTAGTGCATGCAAGATTGCTATTATCTGAACAACTGTTACCTGGGAAGCCGCTTTATATTTGAATCTGTCTTTCGATGGAATAAAAATTTCAAATCTAAAGCATCTGTCTTTTTTCATTTACATGTCAAAACATAATTGGCTATGGTTTGGGTTTGTTGCCTTTATTACTTTTAATAGCTGTACAGCCACTGATTGCCCAAGCTGATGGTTAATTTAATTTCTGTCAATACAATATTGGGACTGTCTGCATATTCAGGCCATGATTAACTGCTGCAGAGTCCATAACAGTAGCGTTATTATTACTGCATTTAACTACCTCTCGGGAGAAGACAAATTAAATTATGTTGAAAATGCTGTTGATTATCATTACGGACTTATTTGTAGAGCACAATTACTGATCTGTTGTAAAATAAATCAAATTTTTATCATCTTGGTGTAAATTAAATGTAATGTGGGTGAGTGCAAAGTGGTTACCGAAAAGGTTCAGGCAGCTTTGTGTAAGTCAACTGAGCACTGAATTAAAATAATAATCATAGATGAACACGATATTATATTTTAATAACAAGCTCCTTCACAACCAAGTGTGCCTCATATATTCTGTGATTTCGACAATAAGAATGCAAACTTTGGATGCTTTATGTTCTGTTGACTTTAATGGAAGGTTGAGGCCTTCCTATGAATTATTGGACACTGCTACTTCCACACAAGCTTAAATCGTGGTTCAACAAACTAATTTAAGAGACAGCTTTAAAAATATAATTACATTAATAGCTTACATGTGGCAGTCTTTTAGCATTTCCTTTTCATCCATGATATACCTACCCCTGCCAGAATGCATTATTATCAATGAAAGGTCTTGCCTTTGCTTCAAGCAACAATGGCAAAAATAATGAAATCTGCACTGCCTCACCTGGTGTAAAGCTGTAGCTAGCGAACTAAGCTGATGTTCAGTGGGAATTGTGGCTTATTTTACAGGGTTGCTATGAGGTTATATCTACGAATACAAGATGCAGCGTTGTGTAGAGATTAGACTGTAACAACGAAAAGTGTTGGACTAAAATTTGGCTCAGTGCTACACTCAGTCATGAAATGCTACTTGAGCTGGTCATTCTCGCTTTCCCATGCGGCTGTTGTGAGGCTGAAGTTAAGAAAAAGTAAGCCAAGCATGTGTCCTTCAACAAACCAGTAATGAATAATGAATAAACTGTTGTAATGATTCTCGAGAGTAAAGGTGTTGAAGTCAAGAAAAGTGAGCGAAGCGAGAGTATGGTGCAAAAACCAAGTCCCGATTTCTCGGGTGGTCTCTATTTATTGAGTACAATATCAAAAGATCATGCATAACCTGCATGCGCCCCTCATGTTAGAAGGCTGGCTTAATACATGGCACTTGACTGGCTGGGTTACATTTTCCAGTCTGCGTGCCCAGGTTAGCCAATAGTATAATAATCAGCAGTTAGTAGCGATACTTAGTGTTCCCCTGCTATCTGAGTCCTTGGAGACCTTATGCATGCTTGTAGCGTCTAGCTGTGGTTAAAGCCTGCTCAGTCCAGTACGTGGACGTGAGCCAGATACCATGTTCAAGACTTTCGTCTCTCACCTACTGACATTTGTCCTACAAAGCTCAGTGCTCTAAACCAAGGAAAGAGGGAGTTGCTTCTGCTACTATTAGCCTGTACCAATTTCCTCTCCTGTAAAGCTCGGTTGATTTCCAGCTCGTGTGCGAGCCGAACAAGCCAATCGGGAAAGAGGTTGCTGACAAATCAATGACCTGGGCTATCCACAATAAACACCACAAAAATGTGCCACAAAATAAGGTGGTAGGATAGGTGTAGGTAGTACCATGTTGAAGCAAAAGCAGACACAACAGAAGAAGAAGAAGAAGACTACTCCTAGATTATGAAATTCTTGGTTTCTCTGAACCTATAGTGTTTTGTTTTTTACCTTCCTTTGAGTAATGCCAGTATTTATCTTTAAATGAAGTTTACCACCTGTTTTGGGCTGAATTCCCAAGCAACCCAACTCTGAGAAGACCTGGTGCAGCCCTAACACTGTCCGCGGGCCCCTCTTAATGGTTTCATGTCCTCTGGAACAACAAGTTTTACAAATACACAATTAACCAATCAAACCAATCTTTCCTGGCGATGTCAGAGTCAAATCATGAAATAAATTTGTACTTTGAGGTCAGCAGTTTGATTCCCGAGTACTGCAGGATGGAATGAGCTCCCGTCTTTGTCCTAGCTCCTGCCAACCTAACAGTTCGAAAGCAAGAAATTGCAAGTAGATAAATAGGGACCACTTTGGTGGTAGGTAAACAGCATTCCGTGCGCTCTGGTGTCTAGTCATGCCTGCCACATGACCACAGAATTGTCTTCAGAAGCAGACAGCACTGGCTCTTCGGCTTTGAAACAGAGATGAGCACTGAACCCTAGAGTTGGATTAGATTTGCTTTCGAACAAGGGAAACCTTTACCTTTACTTAGACACTTTGAAAGCCTACCTATCATCCAGGAAAATGACCTGAAGCCTACCACTGCAGGTTGAATGCATTGGACAATTATGTAACAGTGTTCTAAGATGTGTCCTCTCCAGCCCTATGAAAACTTGTCCCTGATTGGCTTAGCTTTGTGTCACAAAATGGAGGAAGCATGTCATTCTTGTTAGAAGTCTAAAAGATAAGGAAATATTCCCTTCAGCTAAAAGATTTTTTGCTTTTTTTCTCTTCTTCTACTAGCATGAGTGATTTTGTTTGTAAGTGCATGATTATATATACACATGCTTATGATTTTACAATGGCAAGATGTCTCCTTCTAACTTTCTTAGATAGCTAGGCATAGATATTGTGGATGATGATGTGGAAATATCCGCCTGTAAATCAATGTGTGTTCTTGTGACATACAAGTCATAGAGTCCATGCTCCATTATTTACTGTGGATGTCTGAAACTGCAAATAATAGCAAACCCTATCTATATCTATACCTATACAGTAAACCCTCGCATAACTACGTTACTTGGTTCCCCAAGTAGCATTGCTAAGCAATTTTTGTTGTTATGTGGGTTTCTATGGAGTTTCCCGCATAACGACGTTTTTACCATCATTGTCCAGTTATTTTAGCGTTGTTGTCTGGACAACAACACTAAAAATGTTGTTATGTGGGGGAACAGGTGGTACATAATGATGCGTTGTTAAGCAAAAATGATGTTATCCGAATGCGCTGTTATGTGAGGGTTGACTGTAAAACAGAGATCTCTGTTTGTATATGCTTGAAAGGCTCTCACACCCCTTGAACAATCCGGCTGAAATTTGGCACACACCTACCTTGGCCTTACAGGATCAGCACTAAGGGTGTCCCAAAACCTCTTGTGGGGTGTAAGCCCCACAAAATCGGGGGAAACATACTGTGCATGCGCATAGTTCTGGGCAGGAGTGGTTGCACACAGAGTCGTTGAGCTGCAGCTCGCACCTGGTGCTGTTGTCGAGTGTGCATGCACGCCTGTCTCACTCAGGCTAACTGCCGTTTGAGGTGGCGGCAGCGGAGGTGATGGGCGAGGCGGCAATGGGCAAGGTGGAGAGGAGATGGCAGAGGTGACACCTTGGCAGCGGTCATGGAGGCGACGGACGAGGCAGCAGCAGGCAGAATGGTGGAGGCCGAGGTGCATGAGGCAGTGGTGGGTGACCCCTCAGCGGGGCTGGCCTGAGCCAAGGCCAGGCTGAGTAAGGTGCCACCCTATCGGAATCCCTCCACTGTGCCCCCTCAGACAGCTGACTGGGCCGGTGCAGTGAGGAGCAGCAGCTGCACGGTGGGCCTGGACAGAAAGCCGCCGCCACCAACTGATGCCCTGTCACCAACGGACACCCTTGGCCAGCCCCGGTCTGGTTGGAGGAGCGGTGTGGAGCAGCAGCTGCATGGTGGGCCAGGCCATCAAACCACCACCACAGCCGGATGTCCTGCCGCCACCGGATGCCCTCAGTCGGCCCCAGTCAGAAGAGAGGAGCAGCAAGGAGGAGCAGCAACGCGCCGGGCCTGGCCATGAAGCTGCCATTCCCACCGCTGCTGAACACCCCTTCACAGGAAAAAACAATCGCGAGCGAAGCCGGGTAAGCAGCTAGTATTTTATATTACAGGCAGTGGCCTCTTCTGGCCAGCTCTGGTAATGCATCATAGAAACACATACATATTGTGTAATTCAGGGTTTTTAGATCCCTGGATAATGGAAAACATGATACTGAACCCATGGGTATAGATAGTGACCTGTACTGTCAAATCACTTCTAACCAACAGCAACTCCAATAGGGTTTTCATAGGACCTTGAAGATTGTTGTCTGATTATGCAAGCAGGGCCCAAAGTTGATAGGGAAACACTGCAAAGTCACATAGATTCTTCCATTTGTGGAAAAAACATCAAATTCTTTATTTTGCTTCTGCTTTCGTTGCATTTTATTAGTCTTAGTTCCATTACTTGTCCCCATCTTATGCCTGCTCTGTAATTCACTATTTTCTTGAACACAAAGCACAGAATTCTTAATCACAGACAGTATTGTTACTTCCTCCATTTTACTGTAGTGAAGCACTGAGGCTGTGAATCCAAGCGATGGCTCAGTGGGAGGACATGTTTGCTGCCACACACAACCATTAGCAGAGTAATTCATCTAGTTTTACAATAACTGCATGCCACCTAGCATATACTCATTATAAAAACATTTCTTATAAATTTTTTTATATTAAAGCTCTGACTGCTATTTACTGTAAAATGAGTGCTTGTTTACCACAGTGTTGAGCTTATTTTGAATGCTAACATGAAGATGGGAAAGATCAGCATTTAACAAACATAATAATTGACTGTATTTGAATCTAAACAGCCTATCATCCGGCTAAATGTATCTTCCCTCCAAAAGTAACTGCCTCTGTCTAGGTGTAGTTAAGTTCTGTCTGTCTGAGTGTTCAGTTGTTCATCTTAGTTTAGTCTCTTTCAGCCTCAAAATTCATTAGTCTCAGAAATCTAGTAATTTGCTTGAGAGATTTTTCTTCCTGCTTTTTGAAACCAAGATGAAGTGAACTGTTATATTATATTTTTGCGATCTACCTGACAACTTTATTAGAACACAAGTTTTGTAAATAAATATTCTTCCTTCCTTCTACTAAATTTGTGCCTGGGTATTTGTTCAGTAGTTGAACTAAGAAGAAAGAAAATGGGAATTGAGGAGGGTTTGCATGCCAAAGCATTCTGCCTTAATTGTTTGGGACACACTCTGCCAAGATTATCCAACATTCTGGAGACCAGGAAACTATATTAAAGATTTTTATTTGATTTAGTAAGGATTCTTCTTTTTTTCCCCTTGACATCCCTTGTGTGAGAGATAAATGTCATGACCTGTGATATGTGTGTATCCTTAATTTTGCCAGGGCAAACCTTTCAGTCTGTTCATTTCTTTTTAATGAGTCCTTTATCAAACTTTTCAGATTTCTTCATAAATGAGTCAGGAAGAATTCAAGATTTTTTTTAAAAAAATTGAAGAATGGAAAGAAGTGACAGTGGGAAAATAAGACAGGGGTTTTATCATATGTCTGACTATTGAGTAGAGATTGGAAATACGCCATCATTTTAACAGTGTGCAATATATCCTAATTTATTCTTAAAGCAACACAAAATTACAAAAACAAAACAAAATTTTAAAAAGGTTTTGATGAGATTCATAGTAATAAAGCAACATGGGTTCTTTTCAGCCTTTTTTTAAACATTTAGATAACAGTCTGGAAAATTTTGCTGGGTAGTGGTGGACATTTAATATTTTGTGATGCCCCAAAAATCATTGGATCATTGAATTGTAGAATTGGAAGGGACTTCAAAAATCATGTAATCAAAACCCCAGACAAAATAGAAGATCCACAGTTAAAGTATACCTAAAGATGGCTATCTCAACCCTGTTTCAAAATCTCCAAATGAATGAGGCCACCACTTTCTAATCTAGTTTGCTCTACTGTTGTACAGCATGTAGCATGAGGTCATTCTTCTTAATGTTTGGCCAGAATCAATTGACCTTGTTTGTGGCCTGGATACCGGCTGAGCTGTTCAGCTGGCAGCTGCTGCCACAAAGGGTGAGAGAGAGTCCTTACTTTCAATTCAAAGGGGCTAAACAGAGTCATTGTTGGGAGTATTCAGAGTCAAAGCCAGTCAAGAGCAACTACAGGTCACAATCAAGGTCATCAAGGTCACAAGCAGGAGCCCAAAGTCCAATATCCAAGGGTCCAAGTCCAGGTACACAGGATGGATTGGTCCAACAAGAGTTTGCTTGCCAGCACATCCCTCCTTTAAAGAGACTCAGGCCCCACAGCTGATGGCCAGTTCAAGAGGCATGTCAAAGGACTCCTTCACCTCAGCTGCAGGATTTGTCTTAACAAGGCTCTGCACCTCTCAGACATGCTGGCTTGCTCCTAATCATCCCAAATGCTGGCAACTGGCCTAGCTGCCAAGCTCTAATCGACTGGCCTGGCTTGGCCATGAGGGACCAACTCCAAAATGATAACTGGCTGCAGGGCTGGTGCCAGATCCATTTCCTCCTGCTCGGCTTCCTGATCTGGGATGGCTGTGGCCTGAGAGACTGGCAACAGGTCCTCCTCAAGCTTTGACTCCAGGTCAGAGCTGGCAGCAGGCAACTGGGCCGGTGTTGTGATCCAGCCCTCATCTGACTCCGAAGATGAGCAGGATCAGGGGGCACTCCCTATGCCCTGTCCAGTTCTGCCTGTACCTGAGCCTGAGGATATCCTGAGCCAGGGGTCTCAGCCTGCACCTGGCCCAAGTCTGTTCTCCCCAGCAGCTGACCTGTCAGATCAAGAGTCTGGATCTGACAGGGATCAGCCCTCAGTCCAGGAGAGGGCTAGGAAACAGATACACCTGATACGCAGGCAGGCCAGGGCCAGGCACCAAAGAAGGCTCCCAGCTGATATCTGTTGCAGCCTGCCAGCAAGGCTCTTGCAGCCTGCCAGCGTCGGTACAACTCTTGTGCCAAGACCAATGTTCTGCTTGATCCCAGACTGCCTATCGTGACCCTGAAAACTTTGCCAACCCTGACGATGCCCCTGGACACCCTTTCGATTTGACTACTGACTCGGACTACCAGTAAACAGACCTTGGCTTGCCATTTGGTCTCTGGTCTCTGGACTATCCTTTAACAAGACTCACTGTGTAGCACCACTGTGCAGCGACCGTGCTTGCATAGCTGTCAAGTCTCCCATTTTGGCCAGGAAAGTACTGTTTTTACCCCTCTTTCCTGGCATCTTCCCGTATAATTATTTTTCCATTTTCTCCTGTATTTTTTTTTAAATCCTCTGCTCTGCCACTCCAATCCCAGTGAGCATGGGAGAAGAGAGGCAGCCGGGGCCTGGGATTGGAGTGGCATCGGGCACCGATTGGCTCGTTCCAAGCTAATATGCATGTTTGAGTGAGGAGGCAGCCTGAGGCAAAAGGCCCTTTGGGGCTCCTCCCCTGCTGCCACCCTCCTCTTTCTCAGACCTGACCTGGCCGGGTTGTTGCTATGGCTGCTGCATGAGGTCAGCAGCACAGCTGGGCGGTGGCAGCGACAGCAATGGCTTCTCTTTCGCTTCAGCTCAGGCTGCCGTAAGGGCAGGGGAGAGGAACAGGGGATGCCACTAAGTCTGAGGAAAAGATGAAGTTCTTTCAGAGGTGGGGGGCCAGTTATGGGGTGAGGAAGTTTGTGGGAAAATATCAAGGTGGGAGAGGGTTGGGGGGAGTGCCTTGAGAGAGAACAAGATCCCCCAGACAATCCCTCAGGAGGGGCTCTGAGGGCAGGAAAGGGTTAATGAGGGAGGTGTCCAAAAGGAGCAGGAGGGGCCCTGGGGAAATTGTGTGTGTGGTTTAATGTGAGCTTTTGTGGATCAAGTCCCCTGGCTGTTTGGCTATAAACAGAGATGAGCACTGAACCCTAAAGTTGGATATGACTGGGTTTCAAGCAAGGCCAACCTTTACCTTTACCTAATAACAGAAGATCCCTGATTGGTATTCTGGGTTGAAAGGATTTTTGCAGAAGAAACTCCGCTCTGGGAACACCCAAAGGTGGCTCCTTTCATGTCCCCAAGAGCTAGGACAGAGATGGGTGCTCAATCCGTCATGCAGTGCCCGGCTCTCAAACTGCTGAGTTGTTAGCCTTCCAGCTAACAAGGCAAGCTTCTTAACCACTGAACCACCACAGAAACCTTTTGGTGACAATTAAAGACTTGCCTCTTTAGAGAGTCTTTTAATAACTGAGTCTCTCTTGGATGCCAGACACAACTTCTTTTAAGTTGTGTTTTCAAGGTTTAAAATGTGAATTAAAATGTTTAATTCATTTTTTAAATTACTATTATATGTTTAATGTTTTTTTCTTTTTCTTTTTGTAATTCTTGTGAACTGCCTTGTGTCCACTCCTCTCACTAAGAGTGAAGGCGGCCTAGAAGTAAGCCAAACAAATGTCTAGATAAATATTATGCTCAGCATTTTCAAACTTACTACATCTAAACAAATCAGTTCTCATATTCAGAATCTCATGTTCAGTGGTTCAGTAAAGTCCGATCCTTTGCAACAAGACTTGAAATAAGAGAGTATTGGGTACTATTGAGTATTTCACCTAAAAAGAGCAATAGCTGACAGTCTCTAATAACCTTCCAAACTGTGACACTGTTGTCCCTTTTGTACTGACCCAAATAAATCAATTTAAATTATCTACCAAAAGGGGCCCTTAACAAGAACCTGTACAGTATGGGGGAAGGATAGATTCATAACTACTTTTGGCATGGAAAACCTGGTTCCTTCTTAGGAGATGCACCCACAAAACTTAATTTTCACAACATGTGAGCAAGGAAAAACAAATCTACAGTAGGGCAGCATGCAGGAGATCATTAGCAAGATGATGAAGACAGACTTTAAGTCAACACAGAGCATTCTTTTTTGTCGAAAATTAATTTGGTTGACTCGGTTGCCAAGAGATGTTTGGAGACCAGCCAGGAGACTTATGGCAATAAATCAACAGGAAACAACATAAACAGAAAGAACTGATATCATCAGAAAGTGCACTGGTGTCTTTGGTTTTGAAGGTTTTTTTTCCCCCTTATGAAGTGGGCACGTTATTGCAGAAGTGAGATGATATTCTCAAAAACAAATATCGGTCCTAATGGAAAGTTAAGAGCATGGGTTTGAAAAGTTATTTTTGCATTACAACCAGCATCAATGATTGGATAGTCAGTATACCAAAGACCTGCTCCATTTCTGATCCCTGGTCTCATAACTTATTGGACCAGCTCCACAACCTCCACATCCTTCAGAGTTAGGTAAAGGTCACCTTTGCTTGAAAGCCAGTAGTATCTGACTCTAGGGGTTGGTGCTGATCTTCCTTTACAGTGTTTGCAGACATTCCCATGGACATGTGGCAGGCATGAGTGCACGGAATGCTGTTTAACTTTTCAGAGTTAGGCATAAATATTATTTTAAAATTCATTTATTTCAGTTTTTTCTGCATGAGTTTAGAAAGTGACTTGTTGCATGACATGTTATTTTGCTGTTGCCATGTGCCATCAAGTCAATTCCAATTTATGGTATATGGAATATAGACAAAATTAAAAACAAATAAAAATTTTAAAATAAGTGCCATGTATTTGAGCAGAAAAGGGCTACTTCAATAGTAGATCTTCTTTTGTACATATAGTGGTTCATAAATTGTATGCCCATAAATGCCACATTGATTGAATTTTTCCACAGTCATAAACAATTGCCCTGTATTCAATTAGTTCATTTTAATCTTTGATCTTCTTACTTCACTTTGGAGCTTATTAAGTGATTTCCAGATGGTACAGTCAGAATCTTGTCTGGGTACACATTCATCATTCATCCACTCAGCAAGGTGTGTTATTTTTATTGTGACGTCTTTGTATTTATATTTTTTCTGATTCATTATCTTCAGCTCTGACATTCCCTGGAATTGCAAAGTCAATTATCCAGACATTTCTTCATTGCATTATTGTTCTGTCAAAGTGTCTGTCAGTTAGATCCAAAAATCCCACATGATCTTAGCATCTTCTCTGCTTTATGTGCCCATTAATTATTGGAGGCCATCGGATTATATTTTTATAGTGACCAGTGTATTAATTTTGCAACTCTATTGTGTCTTTCTTTGTAGTCTGCAATATTTGAACATTTTACAGATGAGGTCTGGCATAGTTTCATTTTTTCTTCATAGTGTTGATATTTGATGTTTGAACTAATTACTTGAATTTTAGCTTTCACTAGCAGAGGACCTGACGTTGCCCGGGGGTACCGTACCTGGGTCAAGAAGAGACCCGGGCCCACCCCCAGCCCCCCTACCCCAGCTGCCTTACCTTTTTGTCTGCTGTTGTCATGGCCACTCTCTCAGCCCCACCACGAGGTGCTGTCTCAGCCTGACTCTGGTCACCACCGCTGGCCTCCCCAGCGACTACAGTCAGTGGGTAGCCATCACAGCCCGGCCCCTCCATCGTCCCATGGAGTGTGTCAGGCAGAAGTGAGGCTCCATTTGGGCGGGTGGGCAGAGGATCCATTGGGGGTCAGAGGCCTGCAGAAGGTGGCAGCCTGGTTCCGTCCTCTGCCCGCCCCCCTGCTGTGGGTTCTCACTCCTCCCCCGAGGCGCGCCACAGGAGTGCAGAGGAGCCATGCCATGGTGGCCACCCACCAATAGTAGTCTCTGGGGTGGGGGCAGCTGTAATGGCCATAATTGCTGCCATCCGTACTGGTGGCTAGGCCATGCACCACCTGGAATGCTGGGCAGACTTTGGTGCATGCGTGGAATTTCATGCATGCGCCACAGCCTGGAAAGCCAGGCAGGGTTAGACTCATGCGTGGATTCTCGCACATGTGCAGTCACCTCCCCTGGTTGATTTGGCTGGCAGGGGGCATTGCAGCCCCTTTTCAGGGGCAAGGACCCCAAGGCGGGCTGCCGGTTACCCACACCGGCCACCCCAGACGTTGAAGGTAGACGTGCATGCAGTTTCCAGTGCAATTGGTGCAGGGGTGTTGCTTTGTATGAGGGAGCCCTGTGATGTCATGTAGCCCCAGATCTGGTCAGCTGGGAATTGGTTGAGCTGTGGTGATGACATCACAATCCCCCCTGGTTGGCTTTTTCCCCTTGCTTTTTCTCCTGTTGGTGGGGGTGTCCCTTTTGTGGATTGATTTAGGGGGCATGCCCCTCCCCATGGGTCTTGACACCCCTGCAGTGACTGTCTCTTCAGCCCAAGGTACGTATGTGCCGAGTTTCAGCGCAATCGGTGCAGGGGTGTGGATTTGTATAAGGAACATACAGCACCTTGATTTTAGATATATATAGATCAACCCTGACTGCTCCTTGGAAGGTCAAATAGTGAAGATGAAGCTAAAGTACTTTGGACATGAAATGAGAAGAGAGGATTCACTTGAAAAAGCCTTGATGCTCGGAAGGGTTGAGGGCAAATGAAGAAGGGATGGCATTAAATGAGATGGCTAGATGGTATTATTGACACAATGGGCACAGAGTTGGGTGGGTTGAGGAGGATGGTGGAGGATAGGTGTGCCTGGTGTGCAATGGTTCATGGGGTTGCAAATGGTAAGAATCAACTATGCAACTGAACAACAACAAACAAACAACATTCACACAGAGTCTGCCAGCAGCTCCCACTTGAGCATTTTGGTCTTAAGTTTAGGCACTATGATCCTCAGCCTATTCAGGGTCTTCCAGGTGCCATAGCAGCAGTCAATTTTCTCAGCCATATCCTCATTTAATGTAGTTCCTTCTTCAGTGAGCTCCTTCCTCCATCTTCTCCACCTAAGATCATGAGAGAAGTAGCAGCGGACACTGAGAGAACATAAGAATGACCTTATACATCCTCTGAATGGTTATGAGGTTCAAGTCTGCTGGCTCAGATCCAGGAAGAGCTTTATGGCAAGAACAAACATTATTGAGGGTACGCAAGAGCAAAACTTAATTAGAAGATGGAGGAAGGAGCTCACTGGACAAGGAAAAGAGGCTATAGCTGAGGAATTCAACCTCCCCTGCACCACTTGGAGAACTCTGAATAGACTGAGGGTTGTAGAGACTAAATGTAAGACTAACATGCTCAAGTGGGGGCTACTGGTGGACAGCAACATGCAGTGTGAATGCGGAGAGATAAAGAATCCAGCTCATTTACTGGTCTGCCGATTGCTGCCAAAACATGCACTGATGAGGACTTAAGTTTGGCCAACGACAAAGCCAAGAAAGTGGCTTCATTTTGGCAGTCCAGGGTTTGGTCAGGACACAAAAGAAGAATTGAATAGTTTTTACCAAGATGGTGAAAGATTTGGCAAAAATAGCACCTGGGTTATATCAGTGGTTTTATTAATTAATTTCATACATGTATTAAATGATGTTCTACTTTGTAAGGGCCTATGATCAATAAAGATATTACTTACATACATACCACATTCTATGTTCCACAAATAGGTGTGAGTGTCCCCTGGACCTCCACCCTCAGGACTACATGTCTTCCACTTTTCTAATAATCATGTAATGATAACAGCAATTATAGGTGAAGATTAGTGTATTCTAACTATATATGCTTAATAAGAACTGAATAGGGCAAGCAGTGGTCTACTTGGAGAACCAAGGATTATGGGGATGATAATATTTGATGAGATGATTACATCTTCTTCAGATGCCATATCCGTTCCGGATACTGGCTATCATCAAGGCGATAGTCTTCCTTTTTTTAACTCCTCAGAACAGTTCTTAACTCCTCGGAAGACCAACCTTTTAGTTTTGAACAGGAAAAAGCCTGATGTAAAGCAACCCAGAGAGGTTATTTGAATGAGCTGTGATGTGGGTCTTGCATGGCAAATAACCTATTTATATAGTCAGCTACATCATGCACTGATCCTCACAAAGCAAAATAGCTTTGCTCAAATCAGCTGTTTTCTAGAGAGCTGACTTCCCTTTCTCAGTTGGACTTATCACTCTGGTTGTACAGCCAGGAAGTTATTTAGTTATATGCATTATGTTCAGAGAGCGCTGAGTGCATGTAATTTATGACTGTTGCACTTTAATGCATATTTAATAAAGCTGCCGACATTTATACTCCAAATCGACTGTGTCAATTTTGTTTGCTTTGGAAGCTTGGAGAAGTCCCATGGCAATGCTGACATTCCTAGGGAGAGATTTAAATTGTAAGACATTTCATTTGAGAGGAGAGACCTTTTAATATACTTGTAGTTTGATATGGCTAGGTGCGAACGGCAGTGGTTGATGAACACCTACAGAAAATGAGAGCGAAAGGACAACTCTCCACCCCAACCCCACCTGCAAACAGAGTTTGCCTTTGTTTTCAGACAAAGGACTAAAGAATGTTGCAATGCCATTTAAGTGCTAAAAATGCTCTCTTTTTTTTCAATTCTGTGTACAGAAAAAAATAATATGGAACTGTAGTTCTATTGAACAGACAGGATAGGCCATCAACGCATGTCAGTGGTGTAATTTGGTAAATAACTTTATCATTGCCAGTACCATAACTCACTTTTGTATCTTGACCTCCCCCCCCCCCCCCCCGGGAAGGATGGGGTAATTTACACAACTGTCCAGTATAGGTTAGATGGAGAAATGAGGGGATGGAATTTCATCAGTCTTAAACCCAACATGCTCATTCTGACAGTGTACTGACTCCCACAAAGACCAACAGGGACTCAAGGGTCATTTAGATATCCATTGAAGAGTATTAATTCCAAGAGGAATGCATTCCTTGCATTTGGGTATTCACACCTTCACAGCGCTCTTTGCCTGTTGAATAAAATCGGTAGTAAAGCACAATAGTTAAAAGCCTAGGATATGAACTTAAAAAGTCCCAGGTTCTATTTTTTCAGTTGCCATGAACACCCAGTTTAGTGTGTTGGGTCAGGTCCCCATCTCTTCAGATCCATATTTGAGCTTGATGACATCACAGGACATGATTCCTGTTATGTATGCATGTACAATGTTACTTTAAATATATGAATGTAACCAGTCCACAATCACAATGTATCTCAGCTGTTAAGGAACGCGAGCAAGCCGCCCATAGAGGGCAGCTGCGAGCGTTCAACCTCACATGGTTCACATTCCCCAAATCACAAACAGCCGCGGGAACTTCCCCGCATGATCAAGAACTACAGAAGAAGAACTACAGAAGAGAGGCGTGACCTGGGCGATGTCACGCCGGTAGCGGCCAATGAGCTACCGTGCAGCAAGATTCAAATGTATTGTGCTACTGTATATAATGAGATGTACCTCCGCCATTGCCACATGTTCATGCTGACCATCAATGAATAAACCTGTGTTAGTCCTTCCTGCGACTCCTTATTTGTCTTCCGTGCAAGACACTAAATTGGCGATGAGGATGGGATTGATGGCGCATCCCAAGGTCAAGCCGTACCAGTTCGATGTCAGCAGGCCGGAACAATGGGAGCTCTACGAGTGCCAGTTTCGGCATGCCATGGAAGCTGCAGGCGTCGACGACGACGCGAAGATGCTCTCCCACTTCCTGGCTCAGGTGGGGCCGGCCACGCTGCGGATCCTGATGACCCTGGTGGCCCCCCAGAAGGTGGACGAGGTGCCCATCGACCGTATCCTGGAGAGACTGCGTGAGCACTTCCAGCCGCCCGTCTCGATTTTCCCAGCCCGGGTCGCATTCCACAGGCGAGACCAGCAACCGGGCGAATCCGTGTCCGCCTATGCGGCGGCCCTCAGGCTTGCAGCGGTGCATTGCCAATGGGACGACCTCGGCCAGGCCCTCCGTGACCGCATGCTGTGTGGTTTGAAGGACGAGGAGCTTCAGAGGAGGCTGATGACCCGCGACCACCGCCTCACGTTCAACGAGGTACTGCGGGAGGCCCAAGCAGCCGAGGAGGCCAGGAGCGGGGTCAGACTGTTCAAGTCCCGAGGGGCCACGGCCGAGAGGGCCAAGTCTCCAGTACAGGCGGCCCGGCGGACATCAGCGAAGACGGCCTGGCGGGCCCCCAAGCCGCCCGCCGGCACACCGACATCGTCCGAGGAGTCGTCCACGACAGCGGACCCCTACTCCAGCGAGGACGACGACGTCCAGAGGATCAGGAAGCGAGGTGAGAAGCGGCTGACCCATGAGCGGCAGGACCGCCACTGCGACGGTTGTGGGGCGGCCCACGACCGCACGAGGTGCCTGTTTCGAAAGGCCGACTGTCACAACTGCAGCCGAAAAGGACACATCGCCCGAGTATGCAGGCGCGGGCGAGTCGAGGACAAGGGCAGTTCCAGCCATCCCCAGATGCAACAACGAAAGGCGACCGGCACCAGGAAGGTCTCAGCCAGCTACAGCGAGGAAGGCATGAACCGCGTGGGCCTGGAGCACCGGCGGTTCTTCGTAGAGGTACTGTTGCAGGGGGTCCCAGTGAGGATGGAGATAGACTCGGGGTCATCTTATTCCATCCTGTCCCAAAAAGAGTTTATGCGCATTCCCCCAGAGAAGCGGTCCAAACTGCAGGCTATGAGATCCAATCTACGGGACGTGCAGGGAAATGGGATCCCGGTGTTGGGGGTGGGGAACTTCAAGGTGAAGTTCAAGAACTACTCCGAGAAACTGCCCTTAGTAGTCCTCAAGGGGGGGAGGTGCTGCCTTTTGGGAACGCAGTGGTTTGCTCCCCTGGGGATCGAACTGTCCGGCATTAACGCCATCGAGACTGACCCAATGTGGGACGTGTGCAACGCACACCCGGACATCTTCAAGAAGGGGCTCGGGAAATACAAGGGGCCCCCGGTTTCCTTTGAGCTGGACCCAGAAATCCGGCCCATCCGCCTCAAGCCAAGGAGAGTGCCCTTCGCCCTCAAGGACAAGATTGAGGCGGAACTGGACAAATTGGTGGGGCAGGGGATTTTGGTTCCAGTTGACTCGGCGAAGTGGGAAACGCCGATTGTTACAGCCCTGAAGTCAAATGGGGAGGTCAGGATTTGTGCGGACTATAAATGTACGATAAATAAGGCCATTCGGCCAAATGCATACCTGGTGCCCGTGGTCAGCCACTTGCTGGCCACGCTACATGGGGGGAGGTGTTTCGCCAAGCTAGATCTGGCCCAGGCGTACCAGCAGCTCTCTGTAACCCCGGCTGCTGCCGCCGCGCAAACGATCGTAACGCACAAGGGGGCGTTTAAGGTAACGCGCCTTCAGTTTGGCGTGAATTCAGCCCCCGGAATTTTCCAGTCCCTCGTGGAACGCCTTTTAAAGGGGCTTCCAGGCGTCCTCCCATACTTCGACGACGTGTTGATAACAGCGGGGAGCGAATTAGAGTTAGCCAAGAGGCTAGATGGGGTTCTCTCAGTGTTCGAGAGGGCAGGACTTCGATTGAGGAGGGACAAGTGCGTATTCTTCGAGAGGGAGGTAGAGTTTCTAGGGTTTAAGGTAACCCCGGACGGAATCAAACCCTCCGAGTCCAAGGTTGCGGCCGTGAGGGACGCCCCTCGCCCCACCGCGAAACCGGAGCTGCAGTCATTTCTAGGGCTCCTAAATTTCTATCACTCCTTCCTGCCTCGAAAGGCATCAGTCGCGGAGCCACTGCAAGCGTTACTTAAGAAGGATGCGGTTTGGCGGTGGGGGGACAAGCAGGAGAGGGCATTCAAGGAGCTCAAGTCACTCCTATCTTCGGATGCTGTCCTGACCCACTTCGATCCGAAAAAGCCAGTGGTATTAGTCTGTGATGCGTCCCCGGTGGGGGTGGGGGCGGTCCTGTGCCGCATGTTGGAAAGCGGGAGGGAAGCCCCGGTAGCGTACTACTCAAGGTCCCTCTCGAAGGCAGAGCGCAATTACGCGCAAACAGATAGGGAGGCCCTAGCCATAATCGCGGGAACAAAGAAGTTCCACGATTTCCTATACTGCCGCGAGTTTACGGTGGTGACGGATCACAAGCCGCTTTTGGAGATTTTCACTACCGGCAAACCCACCCCGCAAATATTATCCCCCAGGATGCTGCGTTGGGCCATTTTCCTCAACGCCTACCAGTATGAGCTGGTCTACCGCCCAGGGAAGGAGATCTCCCATGCGGACGCCCTGTCCCGACCCCCCTCCCTGGTTTAGGGGACCCTGCATGCGAGGTGGAGCAGGAACACCAAGTCCTGCTGATTGAGTCTCTCGACTCACCCCCAATTGTTCCGGCCGACCTCGCCAAGGCCACGGCGGCCGACAAGATGCTGGCCCAAGTTAGTTCCTGGGTTAGGAAAGGGTGGCCCACTTCTCCCCCCGAGGAACAGTTCAAGCCATTTTTCAGGCGCAGAGTAGAGCTTTCCCTGGAAAGGGGCTGCTTACTCTGGGGCCAGCGGGTAGTCATCCCAGAGAAGCTGAGGGCCAAGGTGCTGAGGCTACTGCATACCAGCCACCCCGGGATCGTGCGCTCCAAGGCTCTGGCCAGGAGTTTCTTTTGGTGGCCCCAGATAGATGGGGACATAGAACGCTTAGTGGGCACGTGCGAGAGCTGCCAGAGCTCTCGGCCCGAGGAGTCCCGGTTACCCCATAGGGAATGGGATACGGCCCGCGGGCCATGGTCCCGGATTCATGTCAACTTCGCTGGCCCTTTTCGCAGGTCCATGTTCCTACTGGTAGTCGACTCCTACTCCAAGTGGTTGGAGGTAATTCCCATGAACAGCACTTCCTCTGCCGCAACCATTAAACAGTTGCGCAAGCTCTTTGCCTGCTTCGGCCTGCCAGACGTCCTTGTGAGCGATAACGCTAGTACCTTCACGTCGGCAGAGTTCAAGACGTTTATGGAGAGGAACGCCGTCAGGCACATAACCGCTGCCCCGTTCCACCCCGCCACAAACGGTCAGGTAGAGCGCCAAGTGCGCACTACGAAAGACGCACTGCGGCGCATGGGTCCCGGTAAGTTGAACCTGCATCTGTGCCAGTTCCTCATCTGCTACAGGACAACCCCCTTAGCTTCAGGTTTTTCCCCAGCCGAACTCCTCATGAGGAGGTGTCCGGTAACATTTTTGACCGGATGGATCCGTCCAGGGTGGAGGATGAAGGGAGAAATATAAGCATAGGGGGAGAGAGCTCTAAAAGTTTTTCGATAGGGGACCCGCGTGGGTACCAGGGACAATTGTCGAGCAAACGGGGCCGGTATCCTACAGGGTCGAGACTAGTTCAGGTCTACTTTGGAGAAGGCACGCCGACCAACTCAGAAGGCAGGTCACCGGTGAGGGGGAATCAGCGTTAGGGTCCTCCCCCATCCGCATTACCCAAGGGGGAGACACGGCGGAACCCGCGGATACAAATACATATCCTGGGTTCCCGACCACAGAGGAGGATACTTTCAAAGAGAGGGATCAGTTGGACGATGATTATGAGTTGCAGTACCAGGGGGGTGTAGCGGAGTGGTCCCCCACCCGTCCTAGCGAGAAGAGGGGTTTCAGTTCAGCCCCTGGTACTTCCAGTCCCCCTAGCCCTTTTGTTTTAGAGTATACCATAGCCCTAGCTCCCCGGAGACCAACACCCCCAAGACAGGCAACAGGGGCGAGTCCGCCCACCACAGTCTCTAGAACTCCCGGACAGGTAACGGGGGGTGGCGAGGCCACGAGGGCCTCTTCGTCGGTCCCGAGATTCGTACTGGGGGGGTCCCCAAACTCCTCAAGTGGTAGGCAGGGATTCACTTCCCAACTGTTCATTCCATTCCCGTCCCCCAATGCAAGGTTAACGCAGACGCCACACCGAGCCACTAATGAGTCCCCCCTTTCCATTGCAGGGCAGGATTCCACAGAACCAGGAGCCTCCGGCTCCCCTGTGTTAAGTCAAGCGGCCGCACGCCCAAGGCGCACATGCGGCAAGCCACAATGGTTGAGGGACTTCGTCCCATCCTAGGGGGGAAGGATGTTATGTATGCATGTACAATGTTACTTTAAATATATGAATGTAACCAGTCCACAATCACAATGTATCTCAGCTGTTAAGGAACGCGAGCAAGCCGCCCATAGAGGGCAGCTGCGAGCGTTCAACCTCACATGGTTCACATTCCCCAAATCACAAACAGCCGCGGGAACTTCCCCGCATGATCAAGAACTACAGAAGAAGAACTACAGAAGAAGAACTACAGAAGAGAGGCGTGACCTGGGCGATGTCACGACGGTAGCGGCCAATGAGCTACCGTGCAGCAAGTTTCAAATGTATTGTGCTACTGTATATAATGAGATGTACCTCCGCCATTGCCACATGTTCATGCTGACCATCAATGAATAAACCTGTGTTAGTCCTTCCTGCGACTCCTTCTTTGTCTTCCGTGCAAGACACTAAAATTCCACACATGATTTCATAGATACAGTACTTTGCAGAAGTCTTTGGCCACCACCAGCTGGTTTGGGCGAAATTACAGGTAAGTGAATGATTTGGGAGAGGGCTTTACTCAACCCCTGAGCAAAATAGGCACACCAAAATTGGAGAGAGTCTTCTGCTGACTGTCCTCTCAACCCTTCCCATGTTTGGTGATGTTCAGAGTTAGGGTGACTGAGTTATCCCCCTCCCCCCAAAATCAGTCACTGAATATTCCCCAAACCAGCTGGTGGTGGCCTAAAATCTTTGCACAGTACTGTATGAACACATCCACTCATACCGTATGCTCCCTAGTCACTGTACCAGCTGGGAATTGTGGTCACCATGTCAACTCTTCAGCAAATGACCTAGTTTGCTTCCTCCTTGCCTTCCTCCTTATGGAGGTTTATTCCATTGGGGTAGAATGCAAGATGGCCAAAATCAACAGTGACACCTCATTACTGATTATAGCAGGGGTGCCTAAACTTTTTGGCTTTTGGGCTGGTCACCAGATTAGGCCCCTGATGGCATTTCATCTGGCCCACAAAGCCCTCGTCGCTCCTGGAAGCGGAAGTAAAACGTGCCCATACGGGCACGTTTTACTTCCACTTCCAGGAGCGACGAGGGCTTCGTGGGCTGGATCCAGCCCCTGGGCCATAGTTTGAGCACTCCTGGATTATAGCAATATTCTTGCAGCTGGAACCTGCATTTTGGAAAATTCATCTGCTTGGTTCTTCTCCCAACTTAGGAGGATTAGAGGCTGGCAAAGGTCTGTACCATATATTAGAGATAATAATGCGACACTGACCTTTTATATTAGGATGGAAAGGGTCTGGCCAAAGGCCAAGGGTGGGACAAGAGCCTTCTGACATCAATTTAATGTAAGGTAAAGGTCACGCTTGCTCGAAAGCCAGTCATATCCGACCCTAGGGTTCAGTGCTCATTTCTGTCTACAGCCAAAAAGCCAGCGCTTTCTGCGTCTGCAGATGTTTTCATGGACATGTGGCAGGTATGCCTCAACACCGGGGTACACAGAATGCTGTTTACCTTCCCACTGAAGTGGCATCTATTTATCTACTTGCAATTTCTTGCTTTCAAACTGCTAGGTTGGCAGGAGCTGGGACAGAGAGGGGAACTCACTCCATCGTGCAACTTCCAGTCGTCAAGTTCAGCATTTTAACCACTTGAGCCACCACAGCCAGTTTTTTAAAAAAAAAACGTACACACAAAAATTGTAGTACTTGGGAATCAAACTCCAACCTTCCAGTCAGTGAG
This sequence comes from Bradypodion ventrale, assembly GCA_035047345.1. Classification (NCBI taxonomy): domain Eukaryota; kingdom Metazoa; phylum Chordata; class Lepidosauria; order Squamata; family Chamaeleonidae; genus Bradypodion; species Bradypodion ventrale. Next base: position 477,627,074 of record JAWDJE010000001.1, on the reverse strand, counting down.
TTCAGCGTCTTAACCACTTGAGCCTCTGCAGTCCCTCAATTTAATGTACTTTGTCCTTAATGCAAGAATAGAATTACCAAAAGAACTGTGCCCTTTATACCCATAACTGTTGAGAATCCTGGGAAGAACAAGATGGCAATTCCTTCTCCAAGTATATATCAAGTAATATGATAATCAAGAAGAAGGAATGGATTCATATAATAAATTGCAACCAGAAATACTTGTGGCAGTGTGATTTGCACAAACAACTGTTACATCAACATGTTGTTGCTACCTTATGGTTACCCTATTAGTGAATGACCTCACAAATGTCCTGTTCTTCTCAGCCCTGTGCAACACTTGCAGGCTCAATGCTGTGGCTTTATTTATGATGTCAGTCTATCTCTTATTTGGTCCTTCTCTTTTCCTGTGGCTTTCAAATTGCCTTTTCCAGCAAATCTTGACTTCTGCTCAAAGTACAATACTCTCAGTTTAGTCATTTTCCCTTTTAGGGAGAGTTCATGTTTGAGTCCATGCACAGAAAACTAGTTTACTAATGATTTAGAAACCATTGCTGTTTCATTTTTGGACTGTTTTTAAAACATATTTGTCATGTTCCAGCTAGGGATGCTTTCAAATGGATCTTTTTCTAGGTATATGAAGAAATGAATACCGTTCTTGGCTTAGTCCATTTTTTCAGTACTCTTTGTGTCTAACCTGATTCAGAAAATGTTGTGTCCAAACATTTATTAACGTATATTGTGTTAAGTTGCATTCACCATTAATTTTTTCTTGTAATCACACCCTTTTCTGTAAGGTGCCTTATTCATATGTTTTCAATGTACCCTGATTGGTTTACACAGGTTTCCCGCATTGAATAAAAGCCTGGGCAAATGTATCACTGTAACTGTTGTTCTGTCTGTATATAAGTTGCTACCTCGTCCCTGTTTTCTCCAGTTCGCAACAGTCCGAACTGAGCTATAATAAATGACTTGTTGGTTAACCTCCAAACTGCTGTCACGTTGCAATTAATACTCGGACTCAACAGAAAATTAGTAATATCACCAAATTGCTGATCTTCTTATGTGTCCATATCAAACTTTAAACTGCCAAAATGAAGCCACCTTCTTGGCTTTGTTGTCGGTCAAAATTAAATCTATATCAGTACATGTTTCTGATAGTAATCTGTATTATTTCTTGTGGAGTCAGAGGTTGGGAGTTTAATTCCCCACTGTTCTTCATGAGAGATAATCCAGCCTGTGTAACCATGGGCAAGCTGCACAATCCCATGGCATCACAGGAAGAAGGCAATGGAAAACCTCTTTTGAGTATGATCTACTTATGAAACTCAGGAAAGGGTTACTGTAAGCCAGAATTGGCTTGATGCAGACAAGTCAATTACTGAAATACTCCAGATAAAATAGAAAATACAGTTATGTATGTTTCTCACATAATTTGAAAATCCTACTAGACAGATTCTGTATCTCCACATTCACAAAGTGTGTTGTTGTCTGCCAGCAGCCCCCACTTGAGCATGTTGGTCTTACATTTAGGCACTCTGACCCTCAGCCTGTTCAGGTTCCTCCAAGTGACATGGGGGAGTATTCCTCAGACATATTCTCCTTTAATATTATTCTTTGTCATGTGAGCTCCTTCATCCATCTTCTAATTTGTTTTTGCTCTTATTATTTATTTATTATTTCTATACTGCCCACTTGGACAAGGCCAACTCAGGGTGGTTTACAGTCATAAGAAAAACATGATTAAAAACTGCTTTAAAAACTCCCCTTTAAAAAGGGTGCAGGGACCAAGTGGCGAGCCCCTCTAGCGGATGGTACAATAAGAGAGCCCCTCCGGTCTGCCCTGGTTGGACGGACAGACGTCCTTAGGGCGATGTGGTCTCTTAGGTATCCTGGCCCACTGTCATGTAGAGCTTTAAAGGTCAAAACCAGCACCTTGAATTGCACCCGGAGGCAAACTGGTAACCAGTGCAGCTCCCGAAGCAGTGGCGAGGCATGGACATAACGTCCACACCCCGTCACCACTCAGGCTGCCACATTCTGGACTAGCTGTAGCCTCTGAATGGTCATCAAGGGCAGCCCCATGTAGAACGCATTGCAGTAATCTAGTCTGGAGGTGACCAGAGCATGAGTGACCATGACCAGGGAGTTCCTGTCCAGGAACGGGCGCAACTGGTGAATTAATTGAAGCTGTGCGAAAGCCCTCCTGGCCATGGCTGCCATCTGTTCTTCTAGCAGCAGCAGTGAGTCCAGGAGGACCCCCAAGTTGCGCACCGGGTTTGACTGGGGCAAAACAGCCCAATCCAAAACCAAAGAGGGTAATTCCCTGGGCAGCACAGGGCCCACAATCCATAGTCTTGCTGGGATTCAGTTGTAGCCCGTTGGCCCCGATCCAGACACCTAGACAGGACTTCGATAGCATCGCTGGGATCACCACAGGCTGAGATGTACAACTGAGTGTCATCCGTGTACTGATGGTACTGCACTCCGTGGGAATGGATGATCTCACCCAGCAGCTTCATGTACATGTTAAATAGGAGAGGGGAGTGCACCGAACCCTGAGGCACCCTATATTTGAGGGGCCTAGGGCTCGACCTCCCACTCTCCAACCACACCGACTGGGACCGGCCCTTCAGAAATGAGGAAAACCAGGACCACACAGTGCCATGGATCCCCAATTCTCGGAGCCGTTCCAGAAGGATACCATGGTCGACAGTATCGAAAGTCACAGAGAAGTCAAGGAGAGCAAGAATGGACAGACAACCTCCATCTCGCTCCTGCCAGAGATCATCCATCAGTGCGGCCAATGCCGTTTCAGTACCATATCCAGGCCTGAAACCATAAGAATATAAGAACAGCCTTGCTGGAACAGGCCACAGCCCATCCAGTCCAGCATTCTGTCACACACAGTGGCTCACCATTTCCTTCAGGGTATTCCCAAGCAGATGCCTTCACCTGCTTAGGATTCCCTGGGAAGGGCATTGAGAGATATCCTGCCTATCTCTCCAACCCGGAGGATGTCCTTAGGTATCTATAATTATAGCCATTGATACTCTTGTCCTCCATGAACTTGTCTAATCCTTTCTTGAAGCTGTCAAGACTGACAGCTGTCACCACTTCATCTGGCAGGGAGTTCCATAGACTAGCGATCATCTGGATGAAAAAGTACTTTCTCTTATTTGTTTGAGAACTAGTTCCCAAAAGTTTCATGGAGTGCCCCCTAGTGTTATGCGATAGTGTTATGCGATAGGGAAAACAGTTTTTCCTTATCTACTTTGTCCACACCATGCATGATTTTATAAACTTCAATCAGGTCACCTCTTAGGCTCCGTCGTTCAAGAGTAAAGAGGCCCAACCGTTGCAGCCTCAGATGGTAAGGAAGATTTTCCAGTCCCCTAATCATTTTGGTTGCCCTCCACTGCATTTTTTCAAGTTCCATAATATCCTTCTGGAGGTATGGCGACCAGAACTGTACACAGTATTCCAGATGGGACCTCACCATAGATTTATAAAGAGGCAAAATGACACTTGCTGACTTATTTTCTATACCCTTCCCTAGCATTGAGTTTGCTTTTTTCACTGCTAAGGCACACTGGGTTGACACCTTCATTGAGCTGTCCACCTGGACACCAAGGTCCCTTTCCTGGTTTGTCGCAGAGAGTTCATACCCCATCAGTTTATAAATGTAATTGGGTTTTTTTGCCCCAAAGTGCATCACTCTGCACTTACTGATGTTGAAGCTCATTTGCCACTGTTTTGCCCACTCCCCCAGTGTCAAGAGATCTCTCTGGAGCTCCTCACAATCTCTCACAGTTTTCACTACCCTGTATAATTTAGTGTCGTCAGCAAATTTGGCTACCTTGCTATTTACTCCTACTTCTAGATCATTTATGAAGAGGTTGAAAAGCAGGGGTCTCAGTATTGAACCTTGGGGGACCCCATTCTTTACTTCCCTCCACTTGGAGAAGTGTCCATTTAGTGCTACCCTCTGTTTCCTGTCCCTTAGCCAGTTGCTGATCCAGAACAAGACCTGTCCCTTTATTCCATGACTGGTAAGTTTATTCAAGAGCCTTTGGTGTGGGACCTTGTCAAAAGCCTTCTGAAAGTCCAGATAAACGATGTCAACTGGATCCCCCTTATCCACATACTTGTTGACGCTCTCAAAAAATTCCAACAGATTAGTGAGGCATGATTTGCCCTTGCAAAAGCCATGTTGGCTCTCCTTTAGCAGCGCCTTCTCTTCTATGTGCCTCTTAATTCTATCTTTTAGGATGGTTACCATCACTTTACCTGGGACACATGTCAAACTAACAGGTCGGTAATTTCCTGGATCACCTCTGGATCCTTTTTTGAAAATTGGTGTTACATTCGCTACCTTCCAGTCATCAGGCACAAAGCCTGATTTGAGGGAAATATTATATATTTTGGCTAGGAGATCAGCAATTTCATCTTTAAGTTCCCTGAGAACTCGTGGATGGATGCCATCTGGTCCGGGTGATTTGTTAGCATTTAGTTTAACAAGACATGCAAGGACCTCCTTCCTGGTTATTTCTATCTGGCTTAATTCTTCGGTTTCCCTCCCTACAAAGATAGGCTCTGTTTTGGGCATGTGGTCTCTGTCTTCTTCAGTGAATACTGAAGCAAAGAATTCATTAAGTCTCTCTGCAATCTCTGTTTCCTCTTTAATAACCCCTTGCCTTCCATTGTCATCTAATGGTCCAATAGCTTGACTGAAAGTGGTCTAGACAATCCGCTTCATCCAGTACCCCCTGCAGCTGATGTGCCACTGCCATCTCCAGTACCTTCCCCATAAAGGGGAGGTTGGAGACGGGCCTGTAATTGGATAGGACGGCTGGATCTAGGGATGGTTTCACATATCCTCAAGAATATTTGTTCTTCCCATAAAGCGCTTCCTGGATCTGAGCTGGTAGACTTGAGTTACATATCCATTCAGATTATGAGAGTCATTCTCTTGTTTAGTTATTATTGTTGTTTAATTAATATTGCTCATTATCTGATACATGTGTTGGTGTTTATTTAGAACAGACATGGTAGATCCATTGTTTTTAATGTAATGTAATGCAATGTGTTATCAAAGCAGAACCAAATTATAATGCCCATAATAGGGCTTTAAAGGTAAGTGGAATATTTAAGGAGAGGCTTTACCAGTTCCACACCCCCAGTGATCTTTTATGGCTGAGTGAGGATTCAAACTCACACCTCCTGAGTTCTAGTCCATCACTCTATCCATTTCACCACACTGGGTATCCCTGTATAAAGTTATTTAGTCTACTCTACTGCCTTTATTTATATTCTAAATCAGAATGGCCATTCATTACTATTTTGCTGTAGCTTTTTTAAAAAAATAAATTCTTCAGTGACATAAACTTTCAAGTGCTTTAAATTCAACCTCCACCTTGCTAGAGGCAAAAAATTCATCTAAATATTATTGAATTCAAGCACAACATTAGCATGCAGAGATATTTACAATAACAGAGCCATTACAACTCAATCAAAAGCTGATTTCAGCCAGAATTATGCAGAATTAAATCTTGCTGGATTCAAATTATTAAAAATCAGAGACTCAATAAAGTGTGGTGTAGGAACCCCATTTATCAAGGGAGAAAAGAAGTGCTTCTGCTGTTATGGTGACTGTTTCATATACAGTATACTCTGCAAGAATTTGCATGCATTTTAAAAGGTCTGGGTTTAATTCCAATGGAATTCAAGCAACAGTGCTGTATTTATAAGGCAATAGAAGCCAACCCAGAATCATTTATGTTTTACTTTCTATAATTCCTTTTATAAAAACAGCCGTATACTCTATTAATGCCTAGTTTTCCAAGCATGTTAAGTACTACAATGCCAGAGATGTCTCTGTACTGGATTTTGGCATATGACAATGAGTTCTGGTGGTGCAGTGGGTAAACTGCTGTCCTGCAACCAAAAGGTTGGAATTTCAATCTTAAACAGGGATCAAGGTTGACTCAGCTTTCCATCTTTCCAAGGTCAGTAAAATGAGTACCAAGCATGCTGGGGGCAAAATGCTAATTAACTAGTGAGTGTGCACTAAGTGCTATGGGATGGTGTACAAGTGTGATTGCTTTGCTTGTTGATTGCTTTGCTTTAGCAGGTAGAAAAAAGACCTCTCTGGTAACCTTCACCAGATAAGCTTGGGAAGGTGGTGGAACTGTGAGATGGGCATCCCCAGAAAGTATTAAAAATCAAGTAGTTTCATATGGGCTAATACGATATGGAATGTCCCATCGGCCTGAATTTGGGGGGATGGCACTGGCTATGAGGAATATCATGAGTGCCATTTATCCAATCTAGATGTTGGACATCCCGTGTCCCACATCTTGTGTAAAAAATGTTTCTCCCCTCCTTTGGTGCGATTCTCTGCTAAACCTCAGACTCACTGATGAAAGGAAGGGTCCTTTCCATGTCCAGTAGATCAAGTCAGAATCTAACCCCCTTTTACAGCAATTCTTGTGTTGTGTATTAAGGTCTACCAAAATCAATTGGTGTTTGGGGGGGGGGGTGAGAGGGAAAAAATAGGAGCTGTTGTTGTGTGCCTTCAAGTTATTGGTGACTCTAGTACAGTGACACCTTGGCACTCCAGGTGTTCTTGAACCTCAATTACCAGAAGCCCAAGTCAGCACTCCTGCTGATCAGGGCTTCTTGGAATTGAAGTTCAAGAACAGCTGGAGCTCCAAGGTTCACCATCACTGCTGTAGTTGGATTTTCAAAGTATGTGAGATATTCACACATGTATTTTCTATTTTATTTGGAGTATGTCAATAATTGACTTGTTTGCATCAAGTCAATTTTGGCTTATGGTGACCCTTTCCAGAGTTTCCTAAGTAGAGCATACTCAAAAGTGGTTTTCTGTTGCCTTCTTCCTGTGATGCCCTGGGATTGTGCAGCTTGCTCATAGTTACACAGGCTGGATTATCTCGCATGAAAAACAGTGGGGAATTGAACTCTCAACCTCTGGCCCCACAAACAGATACCTGAACCACTGAGCTATCTAGCTATCTGGAGTATCTCAAGGAAGGTAGTAAAATGGCCACACAGAGAAACATACATATGTACATATCCAAGTACAAATGCACTCTAATAAGTAAGGCAGGAGAGGCTGAGATTTTTCTCAAGAGGGTGTGTGTGTGTGGAAATACAATGTTAATATTGCTTTTAACTGCTGAAGCTACAGAGGGTATAATCCTGCCATCAATTTTACACTGATATGTTTTAGTAGGATGTATGCAAAAAAGTCATATTAGGTACAGAATTGCAGCCACAGTCTTTAATCATATTTATGAAAGCTTAAAATTATTAATGTTCAAAGGGATGGGGGCAAGAGTAGAGGGAGAATTCATTCATAAATAATGAATAAATTAATTAAGACACAAACTCAGGTATAATTAAAAATAATTGCAAGTATAAATAGACATCTAATTCAGATATCCCTATGGCAGTACAAGCCCTTATTTAACAGCAGTAGACGGAGTAAATCATCAGATCGCCTTATCTGTCTGATATATTTTGAGCCTATCTCTCTCTCTTTTTGCTTGCTTGCTTTTTGCTTTTTTTAAAAAAAGGAACAAAAACTTTAAAAATCCTCATATTATCTCAGAGGGAAAACATCAAAGGGGATTTTGATGTAGTGATATTTATTTAGAATTAAACTAGACATTCAAATTATTACTTTGTGATCATATACAAGATACCCCAGAGTGCTTTGTTTCATTTATATACTGTACTTGTTTCTTATGTTCATATACTGCCCATTTGGTAGATGTACCACTCTAGGCAGTTTACAGCCAATACAAATATACAATAATAACATAGCAAATATACAAAAATAGCATTACAACTAAAACCAATACAGAATAATACAATAAGCAGAAGCATTCTGGTAACAGGAAATCATATTACAGAGGAAGAGGTTCATGGAATTAAATTAATAGAATAGCTCTTCATAAGCCTCATTTAATTGCTCAGTTTTAAGGAGCTTCTTAAAATTCTGTAGGGAGGAGGGGAAGTGTATTGACATTAGGAAAGTTTCCATAATGTTGGAGCAACAGCCAAGAAGGCCCTGTTCCTAGTTGTAGTGTTGTTTATTTTTCACCTTCCTTGAGGTGAGCACCCAGAAATGCAAGGCAGGATAGGACTGCGTAAAATGGGCAGTAGAATTCTAGAAGAGATACTCAAACAAGAAATGAAGTCCTAAACCATTCATGACTTTGTATGTTACTGTTAGCACTGAAGGGGGCAGTGGTGTCTTAGTGGTTAAGATTTTGAGCTTGACGACCAGAAGGTCAGCAGGTCAGTAGTTTGAGACCCAAGTACTGCTAACCTAGCAGTTCGAAAGCAAGAAATTGCAAGAAGAAAAAAAGGGACCATTTTGGCAGGGAAGGTAACAGCGTTTTATGTGTTTTGGCATCTAGTAATGCCTGCCACATGATCACACAAACATCTGTAGACCACACTGGCTCTTTGGCTGTAAAGGGAGATGCACACCATCCCCTAGAGTCGGATACAACTGACTTTACGGTTACCTATTAGCATTGAACCAGGCCTCAACCAACACTGTAGGAAACTTGGAACAATTGGGTTGAAAGATCTGTTGCTTTGGGAAATGCCAATATTTCCACTAAGATAAATGCTGGTGTTTTCAAACAAAGGTACAGTGCATTTGTGAGATCATGAGCAGAACCCTGTTATATTAGACCAAACTGATTTTTAATTCTGAAATTGTGTTCACACTGTGGCCAGCAACTGCCTGTGTAAAATGCACAAGAAGCAGTACGTAATTGCAAACTTCATCTACCATTACCAGCATTGTTGTCCTGGTTCTTGGAGATATCAGGCCAACACCTGAAAGGTGGGGATGAATTCTTTGATGTCACAAGGGTATGTGTGATGTCACAGCTGCAGAGCAGGCAAAAGATGGGACAAAGAGACACCTAAAAACATCTTCATGTGCCAGCTGTGAATGGCTAGAGTTAGTAAAAATAGCCACAAATTAAGATAATCATTAATAAACTAAACAATCTAATTAAACTAGATGTTAATCTGAACTAGACTAATCCTTGAAAGCAGGACTTTAAATTGGTATTTAATTTTATATTGCTACTACACTAAAAATCTTCCGAGAATGAAGATGAGAAATCTCATTGCAATTTTATTTCTCCTTTCACCCTTGCCCTAGTGTTGAGCTATAGAGGGAAGGAAGGGGTGAAAGAAAATTTGAAAATCCCACTTCTTGTGCACCCAACCATTAAACTTTCAAATTCTCCCTTCGTTAAAATGGTGTCTCCTTATCTTACCATTTATTTTGGTTACTTGGTTACTTTAAGACTCTTCATCAGACTGGGCAGTTGTTGTGTCCAAGCATTATTTATTAAAGTCACTATTAGATGTTGGATTGGGGCCGTGAAGCGGCCCTTGAGGTCCCGGAGGAGACTGGTCAAGGAACGACACGAGACAAGATGGAGCGAAGACCAGTGGTTTATTGAGGAAAAGACATCATCATATATAGGAATTCAAGGCAGCGTGTGATAGAATCGTCATCTGACAGAAAATCATATCACCCATTTACCCGGGTTAATGGGGAATCTCTCTTGGGGAAGTTAATTAACTAGGGCAAACACTGACAGGGGAAATCCATTGTTCGGGGCTTACACCAGGGTAAATATGGCCACTATTTGCACTAGAGCTTGGGCTGATCTGTGAGTCAGTAAATTGCCTAATACGTAACGGAGGTTAGCGATTCGCTTCCCTCAGCAGAATCGCCGGTCAGGTCAGATGTGGGTGAATCAACCTTATGATTATTAATCCGTTCCCCAATTTCCATACTGGCAAGGGCCAGTGACCAGGGGTCTTCCTCATCCGGTGTAACCTATGCCAGGGGCAGTTTGTGCCAATTATGCATGCGGAATCCGCATCCCCCCTTTCTCTGTTATTTTTGGACCTGACAGGCGGCCCTGCGCAAGAGGGGCATCAGCTGGTGTGTGGGAATGACGTGTCGGGGTTCCCTCCATGGGGGACATCTTGACAGCAGTGAGGGGATACATTGCACGAAGCAACATCCTGCTATGCTGAGTATAATCACTCCTGCAATCACTTTGAGCGTTGTCTGGAGCCACCCCCATGGGAGCCACGACCACAAGGAATCCCACCACTCCCATGAAGAATCCTCCTTGATGTTCTTGACTAGGGTGTGGAGGTCCGTGAGCTGGCTCTGCACTTTGCGGGTATTGTCTGTGAGATTAAAGCAACACATGCTGTGGACAGATTCGCAACCCAAATGATGTAACAACAGAAGGTAGTCGATAGCTGCTCGATTGTCTAGGATGGCATGGTGAAGTTCTGCCTGCTCCTGGTTGAGCAGCGCTATCGCTGAGGAGGTGTGGTTAATGGCCTTTGCTAATCCGCAAGCCAATTGACCAATTCTCCGAGCATTGCTGACGGCTAAGCCTGGCACGCCAAGTATGCAGACTGCCAACGAGACGTACTCAGCTGGACTCAGATCCCTAATGTTGCTATCACATGAGCTGTCTAACTGGGTGGCACGAGTGCACCGTATGAGTGCGGAAACATTTGTGCTTGGAACAATCATGTCCCTAGTGGGGAGTAACAATGTCAAGCGACTGATACAACATATGGAATCTGATACATTTGCGGGAATGTAGTTCCAAGTGTACTGATTGCATGTAAAGAACCAACCTGAAGGTAGGGTAACATGAGCATACATAGAACCAAGTGTCTCTGGGTTATTACAAGTCCAGTTGCTGCTGCCAGCGTCAAGGCAGCGGCGCCGAATCCGGCCGACTGCGGAGCAGCCGGTCATTCGAGCACAAGTAGAGTTCGGGCTGACCGCCACTCGAGGGGTGTGGAGAGTGGCTGCATCAGCCGGCAAAGTCATAGTCAGCTGCATTCCCCAGCGAGCGTATGCTGTGAAGCTCGTAGGGAGATGCGGACCGAAGATCCGCCTCACCAGCCAGTCGCCATCCCTGGTGTGCGCGTCTGGAGTGTGGCACACGGGGATGAAACAGGTGCTCAGGATTGAGGCAGAACCAATGTCCTGCTTCAGGCAAAAATCGGACTGGTTGACGGGACCCGCCAACCTTTCCCATAGGTTGTAGTGCATCCGGGCAGAGAGATCTCCGCCTGGAATCAGATCGCTGGCCTTTAGTGATGCGGCCTGAACGCCTCCCCCCGCAAGTAGGGAGAGGGTCAGGATGGTGGTGACTGCCACGGAGTTGGCAGTGATCAGGGCAAAGACGGCAGACACGATGTTCTCCGGTGTGGGTTCCCCGCCTTCGCGTTGGACGAGGTCCTTGGCCTCACTGCAAAGGGTCTTGACCATCCCCCAGGTGACCCTCGGCGCTGCCAGCTGCTGTCGCCGCTTCCTCCGCCGGGTCTCCTCAGTCAGGGTGAGGTCCTCCATCTCTGGGATCGGACTCGGGTCGGTCTGGGTCCCCGCCATGTGGCTCCAAGTGAGGCTTAACGCACCGGGCTGGAATCCAGATGACACCTGTAGGAGACATAACTGCAGCATACCCTCTTCCCCAGGTTACGAGTGGCGCCGGGCCCCTCCAGGAAGGGTCCGGTGGCACCCGGTAACGAACCACCGGCCGCGGGAGAGCTTCCGAGCGACGGAAGTGTTTCTCCTGCGGCGTGCAATCGGAAAAAACATTAAGGTGATTGTACGTGAACAACACCTTGTTCAGACAATACTGTGCCTGACCCTGTGACTTAGGGAGGGCTAGTGGCTCCCACTTTCTGTTTGTTTGTCAATGTAGGACTTGAGTGTCTGATTGACTCGTTCCACAATCGCTTGCCCCTGCGGATTGTAAGGAACGCCAAAAGTATGCTTAATGTCCCAGGTGGCCATGAAGTTAGCCAACTGCCTAGAGCTGTAGGACGGGGCGTTATCGGTTTTCACGTGCCGTGGTTTGCCCATTGCCGCGAAGCAGGCAAGGAGGTGCTGCTCCACATGGGAAGCAGTCTCCCCTTTTTGCGCTGTCGCCCAAACGAGTTGCGAGAAAGTATCAATGCACACGTGCATGTACTGCCATCTGCCAAACTGCGGGACATGTGTGACGTCCATTTGCCACACCTGGTTAGCCTCTGTCCCTCGTGGGTTGACCCCCGACGAGGGCCCCCCGGTGCCCCTGCACAATGCTGGCAAGAGCGAACTATGTCTTGGGCTTGAGAAAGTGGCAGGTTAAACTGTCTGGCGAGCGCTTTGGCATTCTGATGAAAGAATGCATGACTCTGAATTGGAGTAGTGAAAACACCCAAAACTGACCATTGCTCAATCTCCTTTGCGGCCGCATCCGCTCTGCTATTGCCCACGGAAATCGGACCCGGTAGGTCCTGGTGACTTCGGATGTGGGCAATATAGAGCGCTTCCGTGCGGTTTCGCAAGTGAAATTGAGCTGTGAGGAACAGACTCAACAAATTTTTGTCTATCGCGGGAGTGATGTATGCTCCCGGTAGACTGTGAAGCAAATTCCTAACATACTGACTGTCAGTAATGATGTTGAGGCGCTCTTTGGCGAAGGTGCGCAAAGCAAGGTTCACCGCTGCCAACTCTGCCCGCTGTGCGGACTTCTGTGGAAGAATTAGAAGCGTGCGCCAAGCCTGGCCCTCCTGCCAAGTTAAGACACCATATGTGTGACCCCCATCTGTAAAAACTGTCCTGGCCCCCTGAAGTGGAACCAGCGAGAGCAATTCATACAAGGTGATTGTCTGCGTTTGAAGTGAGACAAGTTTGGGGTCCTTTGGCAAGTGGTATGCCAAGCATCCGGTGAATCCCTCCAAGGCAATTGGAAGCGAGTCGCCGAGCTGCATCAGCTGCTGAATTTGCTCCTTGGTGAATGGGACCACGATTTTTGCTAAGTCGTGCCCTGAAATATCCCTAGCTCTCAGCCTTCTGCGGTAGACCACCGCGGAGACCAGCTCTTGGGGAGGAATGATGTTTCGGGAAGAGGTGTTCGGTAAATACACCCATTCCACGATGCTCGCTCCTTTCTCGGAGTCCACTCCTAGAGCTCCGGTGAACATGGATCCGGCCCGAACAATGTATAAGTTCAGGATCGGGGCATATGGCCCCTGAGCAATCCTGTCTACCCACCTTTGGCTAGAATTTGGTTGACTTTCTCGAGAGCCGAGCGTGCCTCTCGAGGAATTCATATCCGGTCTGCCGGCTGCTTGCCTAGCGTTAGCAGCGAGAAGAGCGGTTTCAAAAGATCCGTATCCAATCTGAAATACGGTCTGGCCCAATTAATGTTACCCAAAACTTGCTGCAATTCTACCAAGGTGACTGAGTCCTTTAAGTTGATCTGGGGCAAAACGGGTGCTGCGAAAGAACGGAGAAGCCGATGACCCAAGTATGAGAAGGGCTCGGTTCTCTGCACTTTCTCCGGGGCAATGAGTAACCCTTTCTCCCCCAGGCTGGCCTGGAGGTCTATAAACATTTCGCTGCCGACTTGCGGCGCTGCGACCAAGATATCATCCATGAAATGGCATACTAAGGCTGTGGGATGAAGGTTTCGAAACTTTGCCAGTGCATTGTGAACATAAATTTGGCACAGGGTGGGCGAATTGAGCATCCCCTGTGGCAAATATTTCCACGCGTAACGCTGCGTGGGCTCACTGTGGTTAACAACCGGCACCGTAAAGGCGAACCTTTCCCGGTCCCTGGGGTCTAAGGGAATGGTGTAAAAGCAATCCTTTAGGTCTACGACCAGGATCTCCCAGCCCTCGGGAATCATATTCGGATTTGGGATGCCGCATTGGAGCGGACCCATTGGCTGTATACATTTATTGATCTCTCTGAGATCGTGGAGAAGTCGCCACTTCCCCGACTTTTTCTTGATGACAAAAATGGGCAAATTCCAAGGACTAGTGGACTGCTCTATATGTCCTGCGTCTAGCTGTTCTTTAACCAGTTGCTTTAGGGCGACTAATTTCTCCCCCACTACCGGCCATTGTTCCACCCAGACTGGCGTGTTGGTAAGCCATTTAAGTGGCAAAGCCATTACCCGAAAGCTAAGAGTGGCACCGTATTGCTGTAAAATGTCTCGCCCCCAAAGGTTGATGTGCACGTCCAGAATGTGCGGCCGAATGACCGCTGTGCCATCAGCCTTGGGGATCGTGACTTCCACCCACTCCCGGCTCCTAAACGCTTCTTGGATGCCGCCTACCCCCCACACATCGGAGACCGGCTCAATGGCCCACTCTCGCGGCCACTGGCTTTGGCTGACCACGCTGACGTCAGCTCCAGTATCCAGCAACCCTGAGAATGATTTTTTATTCAAAAATACCTCGATAACTGGTCGCTGTTTCCACTCTATGTTGGTCTCCACTGTCGCTAAGACCTGGTATCCTTGCACTGCCTCACTTGCGCTCGAGCGGTCTTCTGACCCGGACCCTGCGCTGTCCCTGAGCCTTCCCTGGCTATCTGCTGGCGAGTTACAAGGAACCATAATCAGTTGCGCTAGTGTGTCTCCCTTGTGAATGGTCTGGGGTAGGTGCATCCAGAGTTGAACTTGGAGAACACCCGAAAAATTGGAGTCATGACTCCCGGAATTACGAGAATTCCACGTGCTCCTGCTACACTGTGAGGCAAAACTAAGCCTATGAAGCCCTTGGGCAGGGGTCCCATGTACTGGGAATCCACCAGATAGACTGTGCCTGGCAAGTCGCATGTGACGTCTGCCTGGCAAGTCAATTCTAGCCCTGTACTACCCTTGGGGCTGGCCTGCGACTTCGCAATGCCTGGAATGTGAATGGAATCTAATCCAGCTCTGGCTCGCCCAGAGCGAGGGAAGCCTCTGTTTGGACCGGGGCCAGAGACGTGCCCGCGTTCTGGTTTCCCGAATTCGGACAGAATCTGGACCAATGGAAGCCTTTGTTACACTTCGGACATGGGGTGGTTGGAGCCTTGGAACGGCCGGAATGTTATCCGCCGCTCTTGGATCGGCACTCCCTAGCGAAGTGACCGACCTTGCCACAATTGTGACATGCCCCTTTGTTCTTGTTCTTGGGTCTCCTACCCCCTTGCACCGCCGCTGCCAGCAGACCCATTTTGTAAGAGTCCGTGCCAACGTCGGCACAAGCTCTAATCATGTCCGTGAGAGTCAGGTCGGGACGATTTCCCAGGGACTGCAAGATCTTACGGCAGTCGAGATTGGCGTTGTCTTTAGCCAATTTCATCATGAGCTCTTGTTGGGCTTGCTCATTGTCAATCTGCCTACTAATTGCTTCCTCTAAGCGATTGATAAAGTCCATGTAGGACTCCTGGGCGCCCTGTTTGACTGCGGTGTAATTTTTGTCCACTTTGCCAGTTGCTGGGACTTTGAGGAAAGCCCTGAAGGCCGCCTCAGCTGACATCTGGAGAGTGGCGAGTGGCAGGGCGGTCTGCGCATCGATGGATTCGAAGGCACCTGAGCCATACAACTGGTCAGGAATTACTGCCCCTCCCATCCTGGCAGCCCTTGCCTGAGCCTCGAGGTGATACTCACTGTCCCATAGCAAATACTGGCTGGGGTTGAGCATCATCTGCATGACGGCTTTCCAGTCGTGCGGGATGAACATGGTGTTCTCGCACACTTGCTGAAGCGTGCCCCTAGTGAACCGACTCTGTAATCCTGTCTCTGAAATGGCCTTCCGTATAGCCATGAGGAGCTTATACGGGACTGGTGAATGAACTACCTGCTGCTGCCCTGTGAGGGCATCCATTTCCAAGCGAATTGGACAAATCTGACTAAGCTCAGCTAGTTCTTCTGCTGGCAATTCCCCCTTCCTGATCTCTTCCTCAACTGTGCGCTGAAGGGCACTCTTAGTTCGGGAACCTGTAGCTGTCAGAGAAGCGCCAGCGCTCCCCATTCCATGCATTCCACCGGTGACGTCTGCAGCTGTCACCGAGGGAAAGCTCCCTACACTACTCTGCTTAAACTGAAATGACGGATAGAGCGCCGTGGGCGCCGATGGTTCTGCTGACGCTGGGGGTTCCTTAGTCTCTACCCGGACTGGATCTACCTCTGCTAAAAGTTTCCTACATTTGCTCCATGTGCGAATTATGCCTTCTGGAGCTTTCGGGGGTTGCTGAATGCAAACTCCTATCTGATCCCAGAGCTGAAGGGATAACGTACCTGCTTCTGGGTAAAGCAGGCAGTGTTCCCTGAAGAACACCAAAAGCCGCGCTAGTTCTCCACTGTGAAAGCTTATCTGATATACCCTGGCCAGGATTTGGAATTCATCCTCATGAATTCTTTGACTAGCGGACGGACGTTGCCGCTGAGGACAAGTCCCCATATTACCTGCGGGGGTCCTTTGAAGTCTCCTTCTCGGGACGATTCGACGCGTCTGTAGTTCAGGCAATAGGTTTTGCGTGACGAATCTCTGGGTAGAGCTCGGAGCGTGGACTGCCGCCACGGGCCCTCGGTGGCCTCTGCGCTGTCAGGGGTTCAAGCCAACCCTAAGTGGAACACGTTTTTCCGTGCTGCAAGCCGCCGCGAAAGTCGGAGCAAGCTGTAGGATGCCTCTCTGAAATACCTCATCGCGGAGCTGTCTTCCCGATCGGCTGGATTTCCGACCGGGCTGCCGCGCTGTCCTCCAGGATGATCGGACACGGTTCTAGCGTAGAACCGGACCGCGTTGATCGCTTACTCACGGGTAAGATCATGTCTCGGGGTCACCAGATGTTGGATTGGGGCCGTGAAGCGGCCCTTGAGGTCCCGGAGGAGACTGGTCAAGGAACGACACGAGACAAGATGGAGTGAAGACCAGTGGTTTATTGAGGAAAAGACATCATCATATATAGGAATTCAAGGCAGCGTGTGATAGAATCGTCATCTGACAGAAAATCATATCACCCATTTACCCGGGTTAATGGGGAATCTCTCTTGGGGAAGTTAATTAACTAGGGCAAACACTGACAGGGGAAATCCATTGTTCGGGGCTTACACCAGGGTAAATATGGCCACTATTTGCACTAGAGCTTGGGCTGATCTGTGAGTCAGTAATTGCCTAATACGTAATGGAGGTTAGCGATTCGCTTCCCTCAGCAGAATCGCCGGTCAGGTCAGATGTGGGTGAATCAACCCTATGATTATTAATCCGTTCCCCAATTTCCATACTGGCAAGGGCCAGTGACCAGGGGTCTTCCTCATCCGGTGTAACCTCTGCCAGGGGCAGTTTGTGCCAATTATGCATGCGGAATCTGCAATTAGCGCTGTAAAGTCTACGGCAGAATAGCGCACCTTTTGCAAAGGCACCAATTTCAAACTACTGTCAAAATAGCTGATTCATCAGTACAAACTTCCCGCTTCTCTGGAAGCCAGCCGAAATGTATCAACCTGTGTAACTGCCATTCTCACTGTATATAAGCTGGCCACCTTGTATGTGTTCCCCACTCCAGTTTTTCCTGAGCTGATAATAAAACACTTGTGTTTGACCCAGTCCTGCTGGTCAGAATACTTCTTAAGCGTCGGACTCAACAGCAGTGCGGATCTCAGAGTAGAAGAAGAAACAGCTTTTATTGTTATATATTTTATTGATGATTCTGTCACCTGGCAGCAGCATTCTTTCCATATGCACTCTGCTTCCTCTTCTTCCTCCTCCTCCTCCCCCTTCATTTCCTTTTTTACCCCATCAGGTGTTGAGGGAGATGCAAGGTTCTTGCTCTGGTACTTCCAGTGGCCTCCACCGTTGTTTTTGGGGTTCTTGTAATATTTCTCTGATGCTATCTATACCTGACTAATTTCTCACTACAGAAAGTGAAACAAAAACTCCAAATTATGTTAAATAGTAATTAATTTTGTCCAACTGTGTTAGAAAATGTCCTCCATCAATGACTATTATGTCAACGTAAATCTTAAAGCAGGGATAGGGAAAATGTAGTCCTTTAGCGGTTGTTTGGAATACTACTCTCAGTGTTCCTTTTCATCAGCTGTTTTGGAAAGGATTGATGGGAAATAACCAGAGAATTGTACTTTGCTTATCCCTGCTTTATAGAGCTCATGCATATAAACCCAACTTTATTCTACTTGAGTGCTGTGCATTATGAGATTTGGTTCCCTGCCTGTAGATCTAGAGAAGTATAACAATTCACTGAGAGTCCAGTCGTGTCCTGAGATTTAGTAATCATATCCATGAATATGTCCAACTTATTTTCTTGGCTGAGAATTCGACCTTCCCTATGTCACTTGGAGGACTCTGAATAGGCTGAGGGTCGGAATCCCTAAATGTAACACCAACATGCTCAAGTGAGGGCTACTGGCAGATAACAACATGCTGTGTGAATGTGGAGAGATACAGAATCCAGCTCATTTGCTGGTCTGCCGATTACTTTCAGAAATATCATCATCATCATAGGTTTATTTGTACCCCGCTTCCCTCGCCCGAAGGCAACTCGAAGTGGCAAAACAACAATAATAAAGCAATACAATAGGTCAGCAATACATATCAAAAATATCGACAATCAACAAAACAATATATCACAATATTGGCAATTACAATATAGGGGGGAAATTACAATACATCAATAAATATCAATAAATGCTGCACCAATGCAACACACAACTCACTCTAACTCCAGGCAAGTCCAAAAGGGTGAGTGACGGCAGCAGAGGCTCAGCAGTCGCAGCGTTTTTTTAAAGTTTGAGGCAGCGCAGAGCAGCCCAAGGAACCCTTTCCTGCTGCCGTCCTGCAGAAAGTCCAGTGAGAGTCCCCAACTCCCTCACGGCCGGGGCTGGCCGAGGGAGGAAGTCCTGTGTGGACAGCGGGAAGAGGCGGCGAAGTCCTCCATCCTGTAGCATGTTTTAAACCCTCTGGCCAAACGGGGCAGGGAGGGTGGCGGCGGCAACCACAGCTGTATTCATCTGCAGCCGGTGGTGTGGGCTGCAGCAAGAGGGAGGGAGGGGATGGCCCTCAGGAGCAGCAGCTGCGGCAGCAATGGTCTTCGGGCCAGCCGCAGGTCCGGCGGCTTTTCACCCCTCCCGGGGAGGGAGGGGCTGACCCCCTATGAAGACTTAAGTTTGGCAAATGACAAAGACAAGAAAGTGGCTTCATTTTGGCAGTTTAAAGTTTCACCTAGATTTGATAGAAGAAAGAAAAACCACACCTCTTTCCAATCTACTAGTGTTGCATGTTAGTAAGTACATTTTATGTATATCTAGCTTCCTTATACTTGCATTTTTTGCACTTGTTTTTTGATTGGAAAATAAACTTTGGAGAAATATGGCCACCCTTGAGTAACTGTGCTCTTATTAAAATGCAGACTAAACAAATATCTTCTCCATCCCTATGTCAAGCAGATGAATTTTAAAAGACCATAAAATTCTGAAGAAGGAAATTTTTGCTGAAGATGCAAAACTAAAACCAGGGAGATGGTACATTGACAAAAAGTAGTATAACACAATTCTCTGAGTTTAAACGTCAATGCTAGTATTTTATGCTTGTGGAGAAAGCTGCAATGTAGGCTGTGATGAAATGGGTCACAAGTTATTCAATATGGAGTCTCTTTGGTTTTTAAACTGTTTTAGAACATAGCTTTGCTTCTTTGCAAAGGCCTCATAATTATTTCTGCTGCGCTTATCAAGCAGGTATGCTTAGAAGAAGCTTCTCAGAGCTTCAAGCCTATGCTTTGTCTTCTCCTCCAGGCCTGGAATGTTCACTTTCATCAACATCCCGAGCCTGGGAATACCAGACATTTGTTATGGGAACCAGGGTGTGTTTATACAATCTCTGGGCCCTAATTGGCTATATGCTAATTAGGAGAGCCTAGCTCATGTTCTTTCTTTTAGACACATGGGTTTTGGGAGGAGATTCGAGTTTGGGGTTTCTGAGAATTACACCTCAGAAGGGAGAGGGGGACTCTAACACCGAGTCCTGATGCCAACCCAAGCTTAGTCATGATTACCTTTTAACTTTTTTATCATGTGTCTTTTATGTATTTACTGTCCGCTATGTAAACCGCCCTGAGTTGGGTTGTACCTGAGTGGGCGGTATATAAGCATGAAAAATAAATAAATAAATAAATAAATAAATAGTCAGGTTTTCCTTTTGTTTCATGGGGGAAGGCTTGAGTGTGGATTTTCCTACCTGTAATTCTTGGTTAGTATTTTTTCTGCTGTATTTGTGTATCCTGAACCAACAAATGAACTGTTATTTCTACAATATGCTTCAAGAACAATAAACATCTTTAATTATAATAATAATAATAATATTATAATTATAATAATAATAATACCTTAGAGACCGCATCGTCCCAAGAGTGTCTGCCCGTCCAACTAGAGCGGACCGGAGGGGTTCTCTAATTGTGCCACCAACGAGGGATGCACATTTGTCTAGCACCCGAAGGAGGGCCTTCTCCGTGTCCGCTCCAACTCTCTGGAACCTCCTGCCAATAGACCTAAGACTCCAAAGTGAATTGCTGCCCTTCAGGAAAGGAGTGAAGACCTGGCTGGCAGGGCAGGTGTGGGGCCCGAATGGGACTATGGTGCCCGCCTGCTGGCTTGTATAAGAACTCTCTCTTCTTCCTTTTTCTTCCTTTTATAGTGGATGGGATGGGTGGGTGGGATATAGGGGTTTTTAAAGGGGGTGGGTTGGGGGTTTTTATAATGTTTTATGTATTTTTGTGCATTGTTGTGATGCCGCCCTGAGTCGGACATGCCTGAGCGGGCGGCATAAACAAATTTGACTAATAAATAAATAAATAAATAAATAAGTTTTAATTTCTACCCCCCTTTCCTAGCACAAGTGCCACTCAAAGCGGCTTACAACACATATAAATACAGTATCACAGATATAATTACACAATTACAAAAACAGATTGAAAATTAACACATTGCAATAAAAAAATCCCATACAATTCAAAACACAAGCCCCATACTACCCCCCCCCCTCTAGTGGGAGCACCCAAAAGCTCCCACTTCCCCGCGGCCAATGCCGGACCGGGGAAAGGCTCGGATAAAATACAGTTACACAATAAAACAATTCAATTCAAAAAGCAGGTACAAAGCCCTAGCACGGCAGATTATAGTCTGTGCTACCGAGAAACTCAAGTAAGCTCAGCTTCCCCACGGCTAAGACTGGACCGTCTAAGGAGCTTCCTCCTTCCCCCCCCCCCCCCGGACCCTACAACTCCTCCTGCTTTGCCAAACCAGGAGGAGGGCTCCATGTCACTGTCTCTCTCCATGCCCCTGCTATTCATTGGTAGAGGGGGTAAGACAAGAGTTAAGCCATAAGCCACATGCTACCACACATACCACATACTACTCTCCACAATATTTGCTGAGCTCTGTTAATACACGTAAGCCCCAGGTTTCTGCAGGGTTTTGTAGGATATCTCATATTTATATAGCCAGCCAACTCACAAGGACTCTGGGTGGCTCACAATGTTAAAACCCACTAAAAACAGATAAAACCCCTTTAAAACAAATAAACCTCATTAAAAATCTCATCCGCACACATTAAAAAGAGAAAGAATTGCACTTCTAATTAAACCAACCAGCAGGCGGGGGTCACCCCTCCTTCCAAACCCCACACCTGCGTCACCATCCAGGTTTTCAGTCCTTTCCTGAAGGGCAACAATTCCATCTGCAGCCTTAATTCCACAGGCAGGAGGTTACATAGGGCCGGTGCAGACACAGAAAAGGCCCTCCTTCTTGTGCTAGAGAGATAAGCCCCTCTAGCCGATGGTGCAATTAGAGAGCCCCTCTGGTCCACTGTGGTTGGACGGACAGACATTCTTGGGGTGACACGGTCTCTTAGGTATCCTGGCCCACTATCATGTAGGGCTTTAAAGGTAATGACCAGCACCTTGAATTGCATCGGGAGCCAAATTGGTGGCCAGTGCAGCTCCCGAAGCAGTGGTGAGGCACGAGCATAACGCCCACACTCCATCACCACTTGGGCAGCCGCATTCTGGACCAACTGCAGCCTCCAAATGGTCATCAAGGGCGGCCCCACGTAGAGTGCATGTACTCGGAGTCTTGGGGAGTTCCACAGAGCTGGCCAGTCTTGGAAGCTCAGAAGGAACGAGGAGAGCTCCAGGTCAAGGGTCAGGTCAAAGCCTATGTGTCACATATGACTATATGCTGTGCCACTTGTGTAGTCATGAACAAGATGGATGCTCCTAGAACATCACCAGAAGTAGAAAGGGACTGCAGTGGCTCAATGGTTAAGAAGCTTGCCTTGTTAGCTGGAAGGCCGAATTTCTGACACAAAATTATTATTATTACTATTATTACCAGAAGTAGAGAATGAGTTCTTGATGCCTAGGAAAATCTAGAGAGGTTGCAATAAGTAAAAATCAACTCAACAGTAATGACAAAAGGAAACCAGGAAGAAGTGTATGTGAAACTTGTGAAAAATTACTTTTTTGGACTCGGCGGCGGCGGCGGTGGCGGCAGCGGTGGCTGCTGCTACTCATGTCCGAGTATACATTTTTTCCTGAGAATGTTTTCAGGAAAAAATCCACTGGCGTGAATTTGTTTAAGGTGGATCCCAGCTTGCCATGAAATGACCCATGCACTGTGATCATGGAGCCATCTCCTGTGGCACATATGAAATGAGACATGCAGGATTTAACACGGACAGCAATGGACTGTCTCAGCCTTGAGGATATTGACAAGGTGCACCTTCACAGCCAGCTCATCTGGCATGGCCTCTTCTGTCTCTGTGACTGTTGGGAATCAGAATAGTGAAGTGGTTCCTCCTCTACTCAGTTTGCCTTTGGGCCCAATATGATGCTTTCCAGTGGCATTTCCTCCACTGAGGGGGGACCATCACCTCATCTAAAGGGGCTCATCCACCCATAGCCATTGGCCCCTTTAGGGAGTTAGGTTATCCACCCAACACTCGCCATTGAGTCGCTGGCTCTATGGTCTACTCCATTAGCCAGACAGACTATTAGACTATTGGACTATTAGTTTCAGAATCCCCTGTCAGGAATGGTCACTAGCCAGCATAGCTGTTGATAATTTCCATCAGCCTGAGATGGCTCACAGTGCGTGCTTCAGAGGAAACTGTGGCCTATAGCTTGACTGTTATGTATTTCTGAAAATGAGGCCTTTCTAAAGGTTGGTTTTGTTATAGAGACAAAAATAAGTGCATCTGTACACTAAGAACAGTGGTGTCTCTTCCTTATAACACTTTCAGTTCTTGTTAAGCTATTGTTTGTGTCCGGCTGAAGACAACTCTTGCTTCGTATTTCAGAAAATGGCAAGAAAATGAGTCCCTGTGATGGAAGATGAGAAGAAAATGTCAAGCATATCCAACTCTGAAGAGCAGAAAGCCATTCCTCAAATGGAAAGTGCTTTGGAGGAGGAAAAACTGCTCCACTTATATAGCTTGACTTATGCTCTGCTAGTAAATAATACTGCGGAGTCCCAGAAGGAGAGTGGGGGGAGATATTTGTAAGAAAATATTCAGCTCTGATTTCGTCTGTGCAGTTATCATGGAGGCAAATCTGATATGGATATATATTGCTCTGACATCCATTGTGATTACAACCTGATTGCTGATCAGCTAGGATCTTCTACTTGAATATTGCCAAGAAAAAAATAACCAAAAATACATACCAGTGGAACAGAAGAAAGGAAAGGAAATAATAATAGTTAACATGAATTTTAAAAAGGTGAATATGCTCTAAATATATGTGTCTCCCAAAAAAACACATTTTGGCCACTTAAAATGGTATTTTATCCCTAAAATTGAAGCAATCTCATTTTTTTTAGTGTTCTAATGTCTTGAAGTCAATAATCAAGGCTGGAATTTTTTGGCATTTCTCTCAGTTTGACAGCCAAGCCGATACATCTGGTTCAGATCTTTTGTTAATTTTCAGTGGGATCTAACCTAGGCCATTTCTCAGTGTTCAGGAAAAAATACTTTGTATGATATATTACTTATTTTAATCAAATACAATTTTTTCTAATTGTCACAGCTATGGCAAACTCACAGGGGATGGTCTGACTTGTGTACATTCCTGACAGCGAAATCGGTAACAACAGCTGCTTTGTGCCAGCTATCTCATGTACCATACCTCTCAAGTCTTGTCATTCACATCTCCCCTAATTACCAAACATCTGCTTTCCATTCCCATTAACACTCCACTACCAGCTTGTCTAGTTTAATATTAGTGACTCCTGACCTCCCCCAAGGAAGACACTTTATGTCAAAATTCCTCCAAATGGAGCCTGCTTCTGTACTTTAAATTTGTGCATTAAAAATATGATCATTTCCTAAAATCAGCACTATTTCTATATATACAAAATGTATGCTAAATGTCAATTTTCAAGGCACAGCCATGGACAAAGTACAAGCATTCACCTTGCTATCTCCAAGAAAAGGGGAGAAAGATTAAAAGCCTAAAAAGCATTAGTATTAAGTGTTATATATAAAGCAGTGGGATGCATGACAGGTTAGAAAAGGCAGCCTACGGGTTAGGGTGATTGTCTACCTGGCAAATATAGAACTATTATCTGAAATGATATCTGTCAACTTAAATAGAGACCATAATGGAAGGTCCCAACTGCCTTTATTATTTGTTTAATTATAGCTTATTATAACAGTGTTAATGTTCGCTGGTTAATACAGGATTTTAAAATTCAAAAGAATTATGGCTCTATAACTTGCAGCCTAGCCCCACCCCCTAACCTTTTATTTCAGGTTGCAAAAATTGTAAAAATTTATTCCTATTTGCAAATCAGATGGTACTTAAAACATTTAATAGCTTCTTTGTGTTTTCAAGCTGCATTTTTTTAAAGTAGAAGAAGGGGGAAGAGGAGAAGAAGTAAGTAAGTGTATTTTAGAATGAAATGACTAACAAACATAGCTGCCCAGTGTGGTGTTGTATCAAATAGGTGGTGTATTAAACAGGCATGCATGCATGCATGCATGCAGGCATGCAGATAGATAGATAGATAGAATGTTCATAAAACCTGCCACCCGCAAGTTAGAAACAGCATAAGAAAAAAAGATTTTAAAAAATGGTTCCCTCCCCAATTTCAGCACAATCTTTTGCATTGTTTTGATACAAACTGATGGTTTAAAGGATGAGCTGTAATTAGCAACTAGAGTGAATGCTCTTTTTTGGTATAAAGCTGCACAAGGAGCATTCCACCGAATAGAATGTGTGTATAAATAATATCAGATAGGATAGAAATGAGTGATGATATTATTAATTAATTAAATCTATTGAATTAAATTAATTAAATTAACTTTTATCCCATATTAAATTTAAAATATAGATAAACCCAGGGCTCTTTCCATTGAATTTATAAAGAAATGTGTGCATCTTCTATTATTTGGTATTAAAGGTCACCCTTGCTTGAAAGTCGGTTGTATCTGACTCTAGGGTTCAGTGCTCATCTCTGTTTCATAGCCAAAGAGCCAGCACTGTCTGCATTTGCAGACGTTTCCGTGTTCATGTGGCAGGAATGCTTGGACACCGGAGTGCACGGAATGCTGTTTACCTTCCCACCAAAGTGGTCCCTATTTATCTACTTGCAATTTCTTGCTTTTGAACTGCTAGGTTGGCAGGAGCTGGGACAAAGACGGGATCTCATTCCATCCTGTAGTATTCGGGTATCGAACTGCTGACCTACTGCCTTCCAGTCAGCATCTTAGCCACTTGAGCCACTGCAGTCCCATATTTGTCTTATTTGTATTAATGTGTATTAATTGATAATTAATAACCATCTATACTAGCCAAACTTAATAAGACAGTTACAGCTTTTCGAAACAGGAAGGTTGTGTGCAAGCCTTGTAGACTGCTAATTAAAGATGTGGCCATGAAGAAGGCAACAACCCTAAATGATCCCCCATAAACTGTGCTGTACCCCAGAAGTGGCACTCAGAGACCTCTCTGTGGGCACCTATGCAGTCACCCCAGCACAGAGTTTGCCCTGCCCCTCTGCCAGTAGCCCAATGGGAGTGTTTTCTCCCTCCCACCAGCACAGAGTTGACTTTGTCAACACATCCTGCATATCATACAGGATGGAACAAAACTGTTGCACTTAAATATGTAGGTATGAATGAATTTGGTGATATTTCTGACCAGCAGCCCAATGGGAGCATTTCCTTCCTCCCCTGTTGCTGTGTTGGCACTTTGCAATAAATAAGTGGATTTTGGGTTACAGTTTGGGCACTTGGTCTCTAAAAGGTTCACCATCACTGCACAAAGTCCTCTGCCAGGATGCATGTATCTGCCAGTTTTGCTTCTACCCTACTTTGAGTGTTTTAACTTCATGCTCTTTCCATCCAGTTGATGTAGAAACTGGTCCAACCACTAGCCATATAGGGACTATGGGAAGATCCAGAGTTTGGAAAAAATACTTTTCTGAACTGCTGTTTTCAGAATTCCTAAGCCCAGCAAACTCAAAGAAGAAAATTTTTCAGTATCTAAAGAGATGTAAAATTGCAAAGGTAGATGCTGAGCTGAACTGAGAATGCCAGAACCAAAAAGACTTTCTTCCTTTAGCAGGAAGAGGTAATAATGGCTAAGTGCAGTAGATTGTAGGGATGGAACCACACTTTCACTACAAAATACTTCAGTGCCACAATGGTGTCATTTTGGTAACCATCCACAAAGGGCAGCACTGTCATTTCCCTTTTATTTTGGGAGGAGAGGACTTCTGATGGCACTACGAAGCCATGTGGGGAAGACACAATGAGTTCTTTCTCCTATAAATCCTCCTTTCCAGTGTTATTTCTGAGAGTTCACAGAGTCACACAATCATAAAATAGCTGAGTTGGAAGGGGTCTATGAGACCATCAAGTCCAAATCCTTGCTCAACACAGGAATCCAAATCAAAGCAGATCTGAATGATGGTGGTTTAATTCTCTCTTGAATGTCTCCAGCACTGGAGCACTCACCTTCTCCTGAGATAATTGGTTCTATTGGCGTACTTCTCGAACAGTTAAGAAGTTTTTCCTGATATTCAGCTTGTAGTTTGAGCATACCTGTCAACCACGGCTCCGGAAAATATGGAACCTGTGCAAACTGTTCTGCGCAGGTCGCCTTCTACACATGTGTAGAAGGCTACGCCGTTTGCGTAGCCTCCTACGCAAGCGGCGTAGCCTTCTACACATGTATAGAACGGGGCTACGCAAGCATAAAACCCTTTTACACATGCGTAGAAGGTGACCTGCGCAGAAGGGCTGCGCAGTACCTCCTTTCCCCCGCTGCCAAATTCCAGGGTTTCGGCAGCGAGGGGCGGGAAATGGCTCAAATCGGCACCAAAAACTGTGAAATCCCAGCCAATCCAGGATGGTTGACTGGTATGAGTTTGAGCCCATTATTATATGTCCTGCACTTTGGAATGCCTGAGATAAGATGCCGCCCCTCCTCATTATTTTTTACTAACTTTTGTGTATTTGAAAAGTGTTATCATATCCCTTCTTTCCTGGAGTCTAAACATGCCCAATGCAATGCCTTCACTCTTTCTTCAGTCTTTCCAGTCCCTGGATAATCCTTGTTGCCCGCCTCTAAACTTGTTCCAGTTCATTATTAACCTTCTTAAAGTGTAGTGTCCAGAATGAGACACAGCATTTGAGATGAGGTCTAACTAGTAATTGGGCTGGAACATAATAGTGGCCCTTTTAATGATTTCAGCAGTCGGCAATGAGCTGACTTTGCCTTGACTTGGTCAACACATCCTGCATATCATACAGGATGGAACAAAATTGTTGCACTTAAAAATGTAGGTATGAATGAATTTGGTGATATTTTTGCTTTCTCACAAAAACTTGAATTCATGGTGGCTCAGAACAAGATTAGCAAAAATAAATAAATAGACAAATTAAAACACAAAAATATAATGTGAAAACATGCTTTGTTGTTGTTCAGTCGCACAGTCGATTCTGACCCTTTGTGACCCCATGGACTATTGCCCACCAGGCACCCCTATCCTGCACCATCCTCCTCAGCCCACCCAGCTCTGTGCCCATTGCATCAGCAATACCATCTAGCCATCTCATTCTCTGCTGTCCCCTTCTTCTTTTACTCTCAAGTGAATCCTCTCTTCTCATTTGATGTTCAAAGTACTTTAGCTTCATCTTTACTATTTGACCTTTTAAGGAGCAGTCAAGGTTGATTTTTTCTAAGATGAACCTATTTGTTCTCCTCGCTGTCCAGGGTACTCTCAAAACTCTTCTCCAATACCACATTTCAAAGGCATCTATTCTTCTGCGCTCAGCTTTCCTTATGGTCCAGCTCTCACAACTATACATTGCCACCCGGAATACCATTGCTTTGACTATCCAAATTTTTGTTTGCAAAGTGATGTCTCTACCTTTAACTATGTTCCCCAGGTTTCTCATAGCTCGAAGCAATTGAGTTAAGAGTAAATTGAAGGGCCACCAATAAAACTAGTACTGTGCACTCTATGGATATACAGAAGACATGCTCCTTCTGATCAGTTTGGCTGATTTCCTTCTTCTCACCAATGTGGGACTTTCAATATGGTAAGAGTTCCTGAAAAGGTATCCCCAGCTGATTCAAGATTCCCCAACTCACCCACCCCTATGTGTGTGAAACATCTGGCTTCTTCTCTACAGTTCTGTTTAATATTTTACACAGGCAAACAATGTAAGGCTACTGCAGAGAAATGATTTATCTCTCCTTGCAAAGGTTAAAAATGCTTTCCAAATCAGTCATTGAGTCTCTCCATCTTTCACCACCCCTGCCTCTTGGAGGTTTTCACTGATGAAGGGCCATTAGGGACCAAATGTCCTCATTAAAGCATGATGGTTACCTTGTCAGAAGATGTTTTTTCTTTCATGTTCACTCTCCTCTTGAGTAGCAATATTTTCCAAAGGTGAAGTGTATTGTGTTGTGTGTTATGAGTGGCACTGATGACAGGAATGATTATTGGGGTGGGGGCTCTTTTGCATGAAATCAAATTTCTTGGAGCTCTGACTAGACTCTGACAACCATGACCCACCTTAGTTAAACATGAGACAAGTCTCAGTCTTTCCCCCCTTTCCTTTGTCTCTACCTTCACTCTTCTTTTGGCATATGACTTTCCCACTTGGAGCTGGCTGAATAGCTCAGTGATTTAGGTATGGTTAGGAGTTTGATTCCCCACTGTGTCTCTTGCGAGAAGAGCAAGCTTATGCAGCCTTGGACAAGCTACACAGTCCCAGAATATCCTCAGAAGAGGGCAATGGTAAACCACTTCTGAATACTCTACATTTAAAAAAATCCTTGGAAAGGATCACCAGAAGTGAAAATTGACTTGATGACTCACAATGATGACAATGACAATGATGATGATATACAAAACACAGTCAAACAATATTACAAAAACATTGACTAATAGTATTTATTATAACAGATTCCAGAGTCCTAAGAATCTGTTAAACAGCAGTGCAATATATATACTGTTCCCAGTAACACTATCTTATGCAGATTGATGATGTTATTTCAGAGATTTGAAGTCAGTTATAATATTTTATGAAATTCCACAACATTGTTCCCAGTGCTCAAACGACTATAGGAACTTCTGAAGCACATTTCATCCATAATCTTTTAAAGCCCTGTATGGCTTGGGACCTTCTTACCTCATGGAACATCTTCCCCTCAAGTCTGTAGCCCACATTTCACTCCTCTACATCAGCGCAGCTTCAGGTGCCGTGCCTGAGATTAGCTAGGAGGACGGGCAAGGAGAAGAGCCTTCTCAGTGGTGGCACCAATGTTGTGGAATGCTATTCCACTTGAGCTGTGCCAGGCTTCCTCGCTCCAGTCATTTAAAAAGCAATTGAAGACTATGCTTTTTGAGGAGGCCTTTGTAAATGTTTTACCGATCCCTGACTTTTAGACTAAGGCCCAGCTTATACTTTCCCAATTCAGCATCTTAGGACATGGGTCTGCTGTATTTTGGCCCAATTTTATGGCATGTTTACTGCCAGTGTTATTGTAGCTTATTATTATTATAATTGTATGGGGGCGTACTTTTAAAATGTCTGTTTGTTGTATGGGGAATTTTTTATATTGTTAGCCGCCGTGTGTAGGCAATCATTCTTCCTAGAGAGGTGGGAATATAAGTGCAACTATAATAATAATAATAATAATAATAATAATAATAATAATAATAATAATAATAATAATAATAATAATAATAATAATTGTTATTGTTATTATTGTTATTATTGTTATTATTGTTATTATTGTTATCGGTCTCCAGGTTTTGTTAATATTTTCCAATCTATCTCCAACTTTAGCATCAATTGAATTGCAATGTCAAATATCCAGACATTTCTCCTTTCTGTTACTGTATGTCTGGTGTATTGGGGCAATGGAGGGTACTATAGTTGCTTGAAGACAGTTTAAAAAAAATCATATTGGTAGTATGCACATATTTGTGCTTGGGAAAAAATTGGTATAAATTTGGATGCATTTTTATAGAGGAATTTCTGTGGGATCCCCCCCCCCAACAGCTCTTCTGCCTTGTGAAAATACAGCGGCACCTCATTTTATGAATGCTTCATTTAACGTAATTTTCACTTAACGAATGAAAATCCATACGAAAACATTTCCCTATAAATTACATGGTATACAGTGGCCTCTAGTGGCTACTTCTCATAATACTGTGTGTTCTGCATTGCATTTTGTATTACAATTTTTTTGTAATATGAACCGTTCCGAGGAATGATTTAAATGTGTAAAACAAGGTACCAGTGTATGCAGAAAAGAATAATTGCCATCTTCTCTTGGTTGGCATGGAAGCCTGCGACACAACAGAATTTACACCCCCAGCACCCACTGGGGGCGCCAGCTGCACCTCATTGAGTATGATATGCACTAGTTATCAGTCTGTTTCTAGGCTCAATTTGAACTGCTGGTTTGTTTTTGAACCTTTAGAACTCCAAATTTCTAGATAGCTAATTAAGATTTTCCAACCCCCTACATTCTTTCTTGCATGCTATGTTCATCTTTGGCAATCTGATTCCATATCCCCATGATGGTGAACCTTGGCACTCCAGATGTTCTTGGACTTTAATTCCCAGAAGCCCCCATGAAACTACATGAATGGGTTTACTGCAATTCATCTGGCCCACGCCGCCCTTGTCGCTCCTGGAAGCAGAAGTAAAACGCACCCATATGGGAATTGAAGTCCAAGAACATCTGGAGTGCCAGGAGGGCAGGATATAAATGTGCAAAAATAAATAAATAAATAAAACACGGCCATATCCTATGGCCATTTCAAGTGTAGCAAGGAGTGACTGCAACTAAGTCTCTCTTTTTTTAGAAGCTGATTCTGGTGCTTCATTGTGGCAGAAGAAATGGGAACTGGACAGCAACAACCTCAAGCTATCAAAAGACAAAAATAATGAGTGCTCAAGAGAGCCTTCATTGCTGCGCTCCATTTGGCTACTACTAAAACTAGCCAACACTAGTAGTATTCTTTGATATAAAGATGGCAACATCAGCAAGAGAGCCATCTCGTGTTGGCAACACACTCTTAATAAATAAATAAATAAATGTGGACAGAAATTGAGTGTGAGGAACAGCAACTGCTATGGAAAGCCTCACTGTTCTGTTCCACAATGGCCATACTGAGTTCCACAGCCTCTTTTTGATCACACTGTGTTTCCCCACACCCTGTTCCACACATTCTGCCCCACAATGGCCTCTGGCTGCTTCTAGACCAGGGGTGCCCAAATTATGGCCCATGGACCAGATCCGGCCCACGGCACCAATTAATGAGGCCCACGATGCCCTTGCCTCTCCCGGAAGCGGAAGTAAAACGTGCATGCATGTGTGCATAACATGCCCATACATGCACATAACACTGCCATAAATGACCCATGGCTGACGTAAACACACATTCCACGTGCTTCAGCATCTAGTCATGCCTGCCACATGACCAGTGAAACATCTGCAGATGCAGACAGTGCTGGCTCTTTGCCTGTAAATGGAGATGAGCACCACCACCTGTGTTCATCTCTGTTTTTAGCCGAAGAGCCAGTACTGTCTGTGTTTGCAGATGTTTCCATGGACATGTGGCAGGCATGACTAGACACCGGAGTGCAGGGAGTGCTGTTTACCTTCCCACCAAAGTGGTCCCTATTTATCTACTTGCAATTTCTTATTTTCGAACTGCTAGGTTGGCAGGAGCTGGAACAAAAGACAGGAGCTCGTTTATTCTGACTTAAATTCAGTTATTTGTTGTTCTTTACCTTTATATGCCACCTTTTCTCCATCTTGTTGAAGGAAGCATACATGGCTTTGTTTCCCACCAAATTATCCCCAATATGATGCTGTGTCAGAGTGTTGGATTGGGGCTGTGGGCGGCCCTTGGGTCCCGGAGGAGACTGGTCAAGTAACGACACGAGACAAGATGGAGCGAAGACCAGTGGTTTATTGAGGGAAAATCATCATCATATATAGGAATTCAAGGCAGCGTGTGATAGAATCGTCATCTGACAGAAAATCACATCACCCATTTACCCGGGTTAATTGGGAATCTCTCTTGGGGAAGTTAATTAACTAAGGCAAATACTGACAGGGGAAGTCCATTGTTCATGGCTTACACAAGTGTAAACATGGCCACTATTTGCGCTCGGGCTTGGGCTAATCTGCAAGTGTGGAATCACCTAATTCCTAACTTGGGTTAGCTATTCAATTTCCTCCTGCAGAACTGCCGGTCAGGTCAGATATGGGTGAATCAATCTTATGACTATTAATCCGCTCCCCAATTTCTGTACCCACAGAGCCCAGTGACCAGGAGCCTTCTCGACCGGTGTAGCCTCTGTCAGGGACAGTTATGCCAATTGTGCTCGCGGATACCGCACTCCCCCTTTATTTGTTGTGGACCTGACAGACGGCCCTGCGTAGGAGGGGCATCAGCTGGTGTGGGGGGGTGACGTTTCGGGGCTCCCTCCATGGGGGACATCTCGATATCAGTGAGGGAATACATTGCACGAAACAACACACTGTTGTACCCAGTATTACCACCCCCACGATCACCTTGAGTGTCGTCTGAAGCCATCCCCATGGGAACCACGACCACAATGAATCCCACCACCCCCACGAAGCATCCTCCTTGATGTTCTTGACTAGGGTGTGGAGGTCCGTGAGCTGGCTTTGTACCTTGCGTGTGTTGTCTGTAAGATTAAAGCAACACATGTCATGGACAGACTCGCAGCCCAAATGATGTAACAACAAAAGGTAATCGATCGCTGCTCGATTGTCTAGGATGGCATGGCGAAGCTCTGCCTCCTCCTGGTTGAGCAGCGCTATCGCCGAGGAAGTGTGGTTAATGGCTTTTGCTAATCCGCAAGCCAATTGACCAATTCTCCGAGCATTGCCGATGGCTAAGCCTGGCACGCCAAGTATGCTGACTGCCAACGAGACGTACTCAGCTTGACTCAGAACCCTAATGTTGCTATCACATGTGTTGGGATTTGATTCATGTAAAGATCTCTTCAATCAGTCAGCCTCATTAGCAGCAGTTTATATCCTCAGATCTTTTTAGGTAGAGACAGAAAAAACACGACTCCAGTCCTTGGCTGACAAACGATACTAATGCCTTCTCCTTATTCAGGCAGAGAGTCTCAGAAACGAAACTTATTCTAGCAGAGTATAGCAGAAACGAAACTAAACAGAGACAAAACTGAGGGCATACAGCCAATCAGAAGTGTCAGAGCCCAAATAAGGAGAATACTTTTTCACTATTCTACGCATGCAAGCAAAGAGGCTTTTGGTTACAAAATGTGTCAGAAGACAGCCAAGACAGAAACCAGATGCCTTCCCACACACATGAGCTGTCTAACTGGGTGGCGCGAGTGCGCCGTATGGGTGAGGAAACATTTGTGCTTGGAACAATCATATCCCTAGTGGGGAGTAACAATGTCAAGCGACTGATACAACATATGGAATCGGATGCATTAGCGGGAATGTAATTCCAGGTGTACTGATTGCATTTAAAGTACCAACCTGAAGGCAGGGTAACATGAGCATACATTGAACCAAGTGTCTCTGGGTTATCACAAGTCCAATTGCTTCTGCCAGTGTCGAGGCAGCGGCGCTGAGTCCGGCTGACTGCGGAGCAGCCGGTCATTCGAGCACAAGTAGAGTTTGGGCTGACTGCCACTCGAGGGGTGTGGAGAGTGGCTGCATCAGCCGGCAAAGTCATGGTTAGCTGCATTCCCCAGCGAGCGTATGCTGAGAAACTTGTTGGGAGAAACAGACCGAAAATCCGCTTCACCAGCCAGTCGCCGTCCCTGGTGCGTGCGTCTGGAGTGTGGCACACCGGGATGAGACAGGTGCTCAACATTGAGGCAGAACCAGTGTCCTGCTTTAGGCAAAAATTGGACTGGTTGACGAGACTCGCCAACCTTTCCCATAGGTTGTAGTGCATCTGGGCAGAGAGGTCTCCGCCTGGCATCAGATCGCTAGCCTTCAGTGAAGCTGCCTGAACGCTTCCCCCCGCAAGTAGGGAGAGGGTCAGGATGATGGTGACTGCCATGGTGTTGGCGGTGATCAGGGCAAAGACTGCAGACACGATGTTCTCCGGTGTCGGTTCCCCGCCCTCGCGTTGGACGATGTCCTTGGCCTCATGGCAAAGGGCCTTGACCATCCCCCAGGTGACCTTCGGCGCTGTCATCTGCTGTCGCCGCTTCTTCCGCCGGGTCCCCTCGGTCAGGGTGAGGTCCTCCATCTCCGGGATTGGACTCGGGCCGGTCTGGGTCCACGCCATGTGGCTCCAAGTGAGGCTTGACGCACCGGGCTGGAATCCAGATGTCACCAGTAGGAGACATAACTGCAGCATACCCTCTTTCCCAGGTTACGAGTGGCGCCGGGCCCCTCCAGGAAGGATCCGGTGGCACTCGGTAATGGACCAGCGGCTGTGGGAGAGCTTCCGAGTGGTGGAAGTGTTTCTCTTGCGGCGTGCAATCAGAAAAAACATTAAGGTGATTGTACGTGAACAATACCTTGTTCAGACAATGCTGTGCCTGACCCTGAGACTTGGGGAGGGCTGGTGGCTCCCCCTTTCTGTTTGTTTGTCAATGTAGGACTTGAGTGTCCGATTGACTCGTTCCACAATCGCTTGCCCCTGCGGATTGTAAGGAACGCCAAAGGTATGCTTGATATCCCAGGTGGCCATGAAGTCGGCCAGCTGCCTAGAGCTGTAGGCCGGGGCATTATCGGTTTTCACATGCTGTGGTTTGCCCATCGCCGCAAAGCAGGCAAGGAGATGCTGCTCCACGTGGGAAGCTGTCTTCCCCCTTTTGTGCCGTTGCCTAAACAAATTGTGAAAAAGTATCGATGCAAACGTGCATGTACTGCCATCTGCCAAACTGCGGGACATGTGTGATGTCCATTTGCCACACCTGGTTAGCCTCTGTCCCTCGTGGGTTGACCCCCCCCACGAGGGCCCCCCTGGTGCCCCTGCGCAATGCTGGCAAGAGCGAACTATGCCTTGGGCTTGAGAAAGTGGCAGGTTAAACTGTCTGGCGAGTGCTTTGGCATTCTGATGAAAGAATGCATGACTCTGAATTGGAGTAGTGAAAACACCTAACACTGACTGTTGCTGAATTTCCTTTGCGGCCGTATCCGCTCTACTATTGCCCGTGGAAATCGGACCAGGTAGGTCCTGGTGACTTCGGATGTGGGCAATATAGAGCGCTTCTGTGCGGTTCCGCAAGTGAAATTGAGCTGTGAGGAACAAACTCAGCAAATTTTTGTCTATCGCGGGAGTGATGTATGCTCCCGGTAGACTGTGAAGCAAATTCCTAACGTACTGACTGTTAGTAATAATGTTGAGGCGCTCTTTGGTGAAGGTGCGCAAAGCAAGGTTCACCGCTGCCAACTCTGCCCGCTGTGCGGACTTTTGTGGAAGAGTTAGCAGCGTGCGCCTAGCCTGGCCCTCCTGCCAAGTTAAGACACCATATGTGCGACCCCCATCAGTGAAGACTGTTCTGGCCCCCTGAAGTGGAACCAGCGAGAGCAATTCGTACAAGCTGACTGTCTGCGTTTGAAGCGAAACGAGTCTGGGGTCCTTTGGCAAGTGGTATGCCAAGCATCCGGTGAATCCCTCCAAGGCAATTGGAAGCGAATCACCGAGCTGCATCAGCTGCTGAACTTGCTCTTTGGTGAATGGGATCACGATTTTTGCTAAGTCGTGCCCTGAAATGTCCCTTGCTCTCAGCCTTCCGCGGTAGACCACCGCGGAGACCAACTCTTGGGGAGGAACGATGTTTCGGGAAGAGGTGTTCGGTAAATACACCCATTCCATGATACTCGCTCCTCTCTCGGAGTCCACTCCTAGGGCTCCGGTGAACATGGATCCGGCCCGAACGATGTACAAGTTCAGGATCGGGGCATATGGCCCCTGAGCAATCCTGTCCACCCACCTTTGGCTGAGAATTTGGTTGACTTTCTCGAGAGCCAAGCGTGCCTCTCGAGGAATTTGTATCCGGTCTGCCGGTTGCTTACCTAACATTAGCAGCGAGAAGAGCGGCTTTAGAAGATCCGTATCCAATCTGAAATACGGTCTGGCCCAATTAATGTTACCTAAAACTTGCTGCAATTCTACCAAGGTGACTGAGTCTTTTAAGTTGATTTGGGGCAAAGCTGGTGCTGCGAAAGAGCGGAGAAGCCGATGACCCAAGTATGAGAAGGGCTCGGTTCTCTGTACTTTCTCTGGGGCAATGAGTAACCCTTTCTCCCCCAGGCTGGCCTGGAGGTCCTTAAACATTTCGCTGCCGAGTTGCGGCGGTGCGACCAAGATATCGTCCATGAAATGGCATACTAAAGCTGTGGGGTGAAGGTTTCAAAACTTTGCCAGTGCGTTGTGAACATAAATTTGGCACAGGATGGGCGAATTGAGCATCCCCTGTGGCAAATACTTCCACATGTAACGCTGCGTGGGCTCGTTGTGGTTCACAACCGGCACCGTAAAGGCGAACCTTTCCCGATCCCTCGGATCCAGGGGAATGGTATAAAAGCAATCCTTAAGGTCTACAACCAGGATCTCCCAACCCTCGGGGATCATATTTGGATTCGGAATGCCGCATTGAAGCGGACCCATTGGCTGAATACATTTATTGATCTCTCTGAGATCGTGAAGGAGTCGCCACTTCCCTGACTTTTTCTTAATGACAAAAATGGGCGAATTCCAAGGACTAGTGGACTGCTCTATATGTCCTGCGTCTAGCTGTTCTTTAACCAGTTGCTTTAGGGCGACTAATTTGTCCCCCACTACCGGCCATTGCTCTACCCATACTGGTGTGTTGGTAAGCCATTTAAGTGGCAGAGCCATTACCCGAAGGTAAGAGTGGCACGGTATTGCTGCAAAATGTCTCACCCCCAAAGGTTGATGTGCACGTCCAGAATGTGCGGCTGAATGACCGCTGTGCCGTCAGCCTTAGGGATCGTGACTTCCACCCATTCCCGGCTTCTAAACGCTTCTTGGATGCCACCTACCCCCCACACATCGGAGACCGGCTCAATGGCCCACTCCTGCAGCCACTGGCTTCGGCTGACCACGCTGACGTCAGCTCCGGTATCCAGCAACCCTGAGAACGATTTTTTATTCAAAAATACCTCAATAACTGGCTGCTGTTTCCATTCTATGTTGGTCTCCACTGACGCTAAGACCTGGTATCCTTGCACTGCCCCACTTGCGCTCGAGTGGTCTTCTGACCCGGACTCTGCGCTGTCCCTGAGCCTTCTCTGGCTATCTGCTGGCGAGTTGCAAGGAACCATAATCAGTTGCACTAGCGTGTCTCCCTTGTGAATGGTCTGGGGTAGGTGCGTCCAGAGTTGAACTTGGAGAACACTCGAAAAATTGGAGTCAATGACTCCCGGAATTACAAGAATTCCGCGTGCTCCTGCTACACTACGAGGCAAAACTAAGCCTATGAAGCCTTTGGGCAGGGGTCCCATGTACTGGGAATCCACCAGATAGACTGTGCCTGGCAAGTCGCATGTGACGTCTGCCTGGCAAGTCAATTCTAGCCCTGTACTACCCTTGGGGCTGGCCTGTGCCTTCGCAATGCCTGGAATGTGATTGGAATCTAATCCAGCTCTGGCTCACCCAGAGCGAGGGAAGCCTCTGTTTGGACAGGGGCCAGAGACGTGCCCGCGTTCCGGTTTCCCGAATTCGGACAGAATCTGGACCAATGGAAGCCTTTGTTACACTTCGGACATGGGGTGGTTGGAGCCTTGGAACGGCCGGAATGTTGTCCGCTGCCCTTGGATCGGCACTCCCTAGCGAAGTGACCGACCTTGCCACAATTGTGACATGCCCCTTTGTTCTTGTTCTTGGGTCTCCTACCCCCTAGCACCACCGCTGCCAGCAGACCCATTTTGTAAGAGTCCGTGCCAACGTCGGCGCAAGCTCTAATCATGTCCGTGAGAGTCAAGTTGGGACGATTGCCCAGTGACTGCAAGATCTTACGGCAGTCAAGATTGGCGTTGTCTTTAGCCAATTTCATCATGAGTTCTTGTTGGGCTTGCTCATTATCGATCTGCCTACTGATCACTTCCTCTAAGCGATTGATAAAGTCCATGTAGGACTCCTGGGCGCCCTGTTTGACTGCGGTGTAATTTTTGTCCGCTTTGCCAGTTGCCGGGACCTTGAGAAAAGCCCTGAAGGCCATCTCAGCTGACAACTGAAGGGTGGCGAGCGGCAAGGCGGTCTGTGCATCGATGGATTTGAAGGCACCTGAACCATATAACTGGTCAGGAATTATTGCCCCCCCCCCCATCCTGGCAGCCCTTGCCTGAGCCTCGAGGCGATATTCGCTGTCCCATAACAGATACTGGCTGGGGTTGAGCATCATCCGCATGACGGCTTTCCAGTCGTGCAGGATGAACATCATGTTCTCGCACACTTGCTGAAGCGTGCCCCTAGTGAAGCGACTCTGTAGTCCTGTCTCTGAAATGGCCTTCCGTATAGCCATGAGGAGCGTATACGGGACGGGTGAATGAACTATCTGCTGCTGCCCTGTGAGGGCATCTACCTCCAAGCGAATTGGACAAATCTGACTAAGCTCAGCTAGTTCTTCTGCTGGCAATTCCCCCTTCCTGATCTCTTCCTCAACTGTGCGCTGAAGGGCACTCTTGGTAGTTCGGGAACCTGTAGCTATCAGAGAAGCGCCAGCGCTCCCCATTCCATGCATTCCACCGGTGACGTCTGCAGCTGTCACCGGGGGAAAGCTCCCTACACTACTCTGCTTAAACTGAAATGACGGATAGAGCGCCGTGGGCGCCGATGGCTCTGCTGACGCTGGGGGTTCTTTGGCCTCTACCCGGACTGGGTCCACCTCTGCTAAGAGTTTCCTACATTTGCTCCATGTGCGAATTACGCCATCTGGAGCTTTCGGGGGTTGCTGAATGCAGACTCCTATCTGATCCCAGAGCTGAAGGGATAACGTACCTACTTCTGGGTAAAGCAGGCACTGTTCCCTCAAGAACACCAAAAGCCGCGCTAGTTCTCCACTGTGAAAGCTTACCTGATATACCCTGGCTAGGGTTTTGAATTCATCCTCATGAATTCTTTGACTAGCGGACGGACGTTGCCGCTGAGGACAAGTCCCCATATTACCTGCCGGGTCCTTCGAAGTCTCCTTCTTGGGACGATTCGACGCTTCTGAAGTTCAGGCAATAGGTTTTGCGTGATGAATCTCTGGGTAGAGCTCGGAGCGTGGACTGCCGCCATGGGCCCTCGGTGGCCTCTGCGCTGTCAGGGGTTCACAGCCGACCCTGAGTGGAACGCGTTTTTCCGTGCTGCAAGCCGCCGCGAAAGCCAGTGCAAGCTGTAGGATGCCTCTCTGAGATGCCTCGTCGCGGAGCTGTCTTCCCGATCAGCTGGCTTTCCGACCGGGCTGCCGCGCTGTCCTCCGGGGTGATCGGACATGGTTCTAGCATAGAACCGGACCACGTAGATCGCTTACTCACGAGTAGGATCATGTCGGGGTCACCAGATGTTGGATTGGGGCCGTGGGCAGCCCTTGGGTCCCGGAGGAGACTGGTCAAGTAACGACACAAGACAAGATGGAGCGAAGACCAGTGGTTTATTGAGGGAAAATCATCATCATATATAGGAATTCAAGGCAGCGTGTGATAGAATCGTCATCTGACAGAAAATCACATCACCCATTTACCCGGGTTAATTGGGAATCTCTCTTGGGGAAGTTAATTAACTAAGGCAAATACTGACAGGGGAAGTCCATTGTTCATGGCTTACACAAGTGTAAACATGGCCACTATTTGCGCTCGGGCTTGGGCTAATCTGCAAGTGTGGAATCACCTAATTCCTAACTTGGGTTAGCTATTCAATTTCCTCCTGCAGAACTGCCGGTCAGGTCAGATATGGGTGAATCAATCTTATGACTATTAATCCGCTCCCCAATTTCTGTACCCGCAGAGCCCAGTGACCAGGAGCCTTCTCGACCAGTGTAGCCTCTGTCAGGGACAGTTATGCCAATTGTGCTCGCGGATACCGCAGTCAGAGTATGACTGTTGTCCACTAAATGTCAACTGAACACAAGTCTCCTGATTCCGGCACATAAACCATTATGGCACCTTGCTTCTTGCTTTTGCTTTCCCAGTTCTGTAGCAGGACATACTGCAAAGTAAATTATCAGATTGCTGCCCTAAACTGGTTTTTCACTTTCCTAGAGAACTGTAGGCATTGTTCCTTTTTGGAGAAAGAGATTCCTGGAGATTCCCATTCTCATTCCCAAAATGCTTAAGGAGAATCTAGTCAACTGGCATAGAATAATGTGATATCTCTGCATGCAAACATGTGTTTTTGTTCTCTGCTGGATTGAAGCAATAGTCGATAAAAAGCAACAATGCAGTATTTTGTCACTTCATGTCGCTAAGTGAAAAATCAAATACAGTGATATATTGTACAAAAGCTCCAATCGCACTGTTATGATGCCAATAAGGTGTACAGTGGACAATGAAACAAAAGAATGAGCATCTTTTTTAAAAAAAAACCAAATGGGTTTGAGTAGAAAATATTGTGAATGGATAAAATTCACACAAGTGAGAATTGTCAGCATGCATTCCCTTCCTCCTTGTTGTCTTCCTTTAAAAAACATTCACAGGAAAAAAATATGCATTTTAACATGGGAGGTTTGGTGATGATCTTTTAATCTCAACAATGAAAGCATTTCAGCCTGTGTATCTGCTGACTTAGAAAGAAAGAAAGAAAGAAAGAAAGAAAGTCCTTCTGAACAACAAAAGAGGAAACAGTAATTACATAAATCTCTCCGTTCTTGATGAAGACACAATGGAGTATAAGGAAATCTATAGTGTTTCTGCTGTAATTCTTGTTTTTATTATGAGCTGAAAGTAGTTGTTAAAATTGGATTCTGCTCTGCATGTATGCCTGTGTTGTGTGTTAGGAAAATTAATATCCACTGAACAGCGAAGCAAGACAACACAAGATTTAAATGCTTAGAAATAGTTCCCTGCCACTATGCTTTTTTCTAAATAATTTTTGTGATGCTGTGAAATCAAGACTTTGGGAAACAGATATCAGATGAGCAATTTTATATTTATATATATACTGTATATGTATATAAAAGTAGAGAGAATCATAAAAACACTGCTCCAGTGAGTGTTCAACAGAGAACCCAAATGCCTAAAGGTTTATGTCTAAATTGAAACCTGTGCATTAAATAAACTAAATGCACCCCGAAGTCAAATGTTTGCAGCTTATTTTCAATAAATTGGCTGTAATGATTTTACTTCATACCATCCATTTACACATTTCCTGTAAAGGAATGAGGGGTATATGTTTGTGTGTGTGTGTGTTTGTGTGCAAGTGTTGGTGAAGACAAAGGTGGAAATGATTGCATTTAAAAATAATTAAGAGAAGGAGCCTGTGTACCTTTGAATTAAATTAAAAGAAAAAATATTTCTTTTTTGTGGAGATGATGGCATTCATATTCTGTTTTTGTGTGAAAAGTAGATTCCAAAAAGCTTTTAACTAATTTGTTCAATTTGTTTCAAAGCCAACATGAATGGGCTTGGTGCAAATTCAGATTCATTAAAACTTAATTAATATGCATCATTATGCAAATGAGGTTGCAGTTAATGAGTTCTTAAAAGAAGCTTTCTTTAATTAGTTCAGTTTTAATGGCATCATCATTTATCTGACTTGTTTTTAAAGCCACATGACATACAAAAAGTGACCATCCTCTACAATGTTGCTGTTTTTTTGTTTGCTAATTGTGTTTTATCTCAGTCCTTTA
The DNA here is from genome assembly GCA_035047345.1 of Bradypodion ventrale. Taxonomy (NCBI): domain Eukaryota; kingdom Metazoa; phylum Chordata; class Lepidosauria; order Squamata; family Chamaeleonidae; genus Bradypodion; species Bradypodion ventrale. The sequence continues at coordinate 477,584,832 of JAWDJE010000001.1, read as the reverse complement.
ATGCTGCAAACTTTGGGGGGGGGGGGAGAGTGATGTTTTGATGTTCGGTTCTGTTTACTGATACTTCAACGAAAATCCAATGTCTTGGATATAAAAGCGTATATAAAGGGTTTTTTTCTCCCTTCAGTTTTTTACTTATGTGTCAACAGTTGTTTAGCTGCTCAAGATTTTGCTCTCTACTCCCCAATCCCAGTGTAACCGAAAGAAAGATAGGTAAATATCTCTGTCTGCAAATCTCACACTGATTTATTATCTTCTTCATCTGTTACTCTTCCCACATTTATCCATTAGAAGGAGTTAATATTTTTTATTAATGGTATTTTAAAAAATATGAACAACAGGGCATAGTTGACAGATAACAATGCCACAAGAAGAAGCTGGTGATTAAAAAAAAGGAAATCACTTGGAAAAACTGGCAGTTGGATTATAAAAAATAAAAAGCAGAGACAAAGAAGAATCAGCCCCCAGGAGCTTCATTTCTACATGTGGATATCATGGGAAAGCAGTAAGTTTGGAAATAGCATTTTATCTTTCGCCTGCCTTCTATGTTCTGCTTAGTAAATATGATCCAACGGCTGCATAAACAATAGTTGTTTTTTGTAGTGGACTTGGCCATAAGAGAGAGCTAAGGAAAGCTCATAGATTGCAGCATGAATGTAGTGTTCGTCCCAACATTTCAAGGAAGGGCTGCTTTAATCATAAGCAGCCTATGAAGACAGTTCATAGGGGATCGCATGTTTCAGAGGTAGAAATTTCCAGGTTTAATCGGGAGCAACCTTAATAAAGTACACATTCACACACATGCACGCACGAACAAACAAACACATTAAAGGTGTGTGAAGGACTTCTATCAGAGAATTTGAAGGTTTCGCCAAGTTTTCACCTATGTTCATGGACGCAAAGGCAGCGGGCGCAGATATGAGTACCATCAACTCGTGGTCTAGAGCAGTGTTCCCAACCCTTGGGTGTTAGACTTCAATCCCCAGAAGCCTAAGTCAGTACATGACTTAGTCTTCTGGGAACTGAAGTCCAAAAAACAAAGGTAGGGGAACATTGGTCTACTCTAGAGGATTATCTTGCTGTTTGAGCATGAAGCATTCCTTGTATGTGGACCACACGTGGGTCCTAGGAGGGGCCCTGTTGCCTCCATTCCTCTTTGTTGGAGTTTTAATTCCTTTCTGTGTCAAAAAAGCTGATGTTTCCAGCAGGGGAAAAGTGGGGCTCTCAATTCTTTGGGTAAAGAAAGAGTGCCGTTCGTTCACCTCGTGGGCATTGTATTTGCTTTATTTTATGTAATTTATATTTTGTCTTTCTCCCAATGAGGGACTGTTTACATGAGAATGCGATATAAGGACATCATTGGTGCTGTATTCATCCTCATTCTCTTCCTTGCATGTTGATCCTATAGACTTGGAAAAGGTATGAACAAGGCTCAACTAAAGTCCCATGCCTCCCATTTCAATCTAAGTAGAATAAGAAGGGAAGGAGACTGCACAACACTAATCCTGCTCTCCTGTTTCCTTTTCTGTTACAGTTTATACAGGAGGGTTACATTCTGAAGTGAAAAGTCTTCTCTATTAAGGTGAGGTTCTCTATGTAATTTGGAACACAGAAAATTTGAGGCTGAGCTTTTATGTATGTTGATTAACTTAACTACTGCTAGGACACATGCATTACCTTCTCTATTGCTATCAATGAACAACCAGTGCTAATATTTTATCAGCGCTTTTCGTTTCCAAATTTTGACCTCACTGTCAATTTCCCACTCCAAATCATATGTAATATAAGCATTATACCATGGGTGGCCAACCATTTTGCACCATGGGCCTGACCACGGCCCTGGAACAGCTGGGTGGGCCAAACCACACACCACAGAAGGAGAAGCAGGACCATTTACGGCTGACGTAAATGCACCCACTTCCACGTTTACATCAGCCACAGCTGCATTTTTGCAGGTGGGGGCACATTTTACTGCTGACATAAATGTGTCTGCTTCTACTTCTGGGTGCAGGAGAAATGGCAACCAGCTGATTGGAATGGTGTCACAGGCCAGGGCCAGTCCACTAGCCATAGACTGGGAACCACTGCATTATGCCTCAGAAGAAGTTGCCTTTAGTTTGTGAAAGCTCATGCTATAATGAATCTGCTCACCTTCAAGATGGCACATACCACTTTGTGGCTATTGATGGAGGTGATTCATTAGAAAATCACCTTCCATTGATACATGGATGGTGGAGGTAGAAGGCCAGAACCATTGCTACTCTGCTCTATATGCAGCATTTCTTATTCAGCATGTTTCCTGTCTGCTAAGATGTTCTTTTATTTTGCTATTCTGTGGTCTCAGCTAAGTTTTGCTGCAGATTTTGCTAGTCACTTGTTGGCAAACAGGTTTTTTATGCAATCAATTCTTTAATTGGGAAGTAACCATTGGAGTAGTTTACTGGATCTGCTTGCTGACAAAATGGGGCCACATACACTGTTTACACATATGATCACAGAGAATAACAAGACAAGTAATTTCTCATCACATGTATAAATAGTGCTCGTGGCTGTGATGTCGTTTCCAGTCATATATGTAAACAAATTCACATGCCTCTATTTTGACAGCAAGTAGGTCCAGTAAACTACTCCAATGGTTACTTCCAAATAAAATAAATGATTGTATAAGAAACTTGTTTTCAAAAAAGTTACTAGCATAATCTACTAGGTCCAGTAAACTATATATTGGTGTTCAAAGTGTTAGTTTTAACTTTTAAAGCTCTAAATGGTTTGGGACCTTCCTACATGGTGGAGCATCTTCCTCGTAGGATATCAACCCGCATCACCTGATCCTCCCAAATGGCACAGCTTCAAGTGCCGACACCAAAATTGGCAAGGAAAATCACGACCTGGAGAAGAGCCTTTTCGGTGGCGGCACCAACTTTATGGAACTCCCTTCTGCTTGAATTGTGCCATGCCCCATCCCTGTTTACATTCAGAAAGTAGCTCAAATTGCTTGTGTTCAAAGAGGCCTTTGAGAATGGGTCGACAATTGCCAAGCATTAGGTTTCTCATCTGACCTTTTCCTGCTGTAAATAAGATTTTATATTGCTATTATGCGATTTTAATATGTTTTTAATGTGTGTGTTCATTTGTTAGCCACCCAGAATAGGAAAACCTCCCAGATGGGTGGGGTACAAGTGGAATAAATACATAAAAATAATGGCTATGTCTTAGTTGGAAAAATCTGCCACCTGGTGATTTAAAATGGTATCACATGTTATAGACAGATTACTGTATTAACAAATTAACAAAAGTGATTTAAAACCCCAGATGAATATGCTCCTTAGTGCTAATTTTCATGTATCCAAGTTTCACAGTTTTAAGATTAAACATGTTTATTTTTATACACTGCAGATGTAACACTCTCTGGTTCTATGAGGCTGTCTATATTTGAGTATTGCAAACACAAACTTTACAAAAATTAAAAAATAACACTTGTAAAGTTTTGCTTTTGCAGTACTCAAACTGACACTACAGAATAGAAAAATAAAAAAACAGTTTTGAAGACAAGAAACATATTAGATCACTATGTAGATTCCTCCTTCCAAAGACTTCCTGACAAAACCTATTGAAATTCTATTACCTAACCAGGGGTTTGCAACCTAAGGCCCGCAGGCCGGATCCAGCCCATGGCACTATTTCATGTGGTCCCTCACCCCTCCAGGGGCATTTGTGATACAAAGTGGCCACTCCTTTGAAGCTGTTGAGACAAAATGGCCACCCCCATCATGCATGCAGGGCCATCCGGCCCTCAAAGCTGACTGAGAGAGCATGAACCGGCCTCTGGCTTGAAAAGGTTGGGAACCCGTGACCGTGGCATACTCCATGGAAACAACTCCTGGATCTCTTCCTCTTTTTAATTTAAATCCTAAATCACAACCCCTTTCTAGGATTTCCCCACCCCTTGGGCTGATCTGAATTAGTCCATAGGGGTTATACAGATATTTTACTTCATAATAATTTACAGTATGAACCACTGAAGGGCCTGTGAAAATTGTAAACAATATAATCACACTGATATCTGCTGTGATAGAACACCTGATACATTACAGACAAAGACAAAGCATGTACTATTTTAATTCTATTTTAACATGTTAATGATTTCTAATCATTAAACTTTAACAGAAAATGAATGGTGGAAACTTTCGAGTATGAAATATGGAAGAAAGTGATTTGATTTGAAATATGTAGATGGGACTGACCAGAGAAAGTTGCAAAATGCCATGCAATAAAGTTAGAAATCCAGTGGGAAGAAAGTAAATTCTCATGTGGCTTCAAGTAATCTATGCAACAATAAATAACATTTTAATGATTACACCTTCATGCCATCACTCATCAAATGTAGGTTTTAAGTAGCAAGTGTTTAAAAATGAAGAAATTCACCCTCTCTTCTGTCTCTCCTCCTCCCCTGGAATAAATATTCTGATAATTAGTTTCACTCTTAACAAGAGGAACCAAATTTCCTCCAGCTCATCCACCAGGATGTCCCACAGTTCAAAGCCCAGGTCAACATATATAAAATGTCATCCCAGTAGTCGTTTAATTGATGTTTCATTCCTCTTAAACATGGGACAAGAGAGAGCCATCAATTACAAAGAGGATAGCGATGCTTCCCTCTGTCCTCAGCCACAGAAGAGAGAAGAAAACATCAATTAAACAACAGATTTACTGAGTGTGTTATATATTTGACATACGACAGAGCTGGTGGAGGTGAGAAGTTCATTTCTCTGTGTTGCTTCTAAAGGTGTGTATTGTGAATCAAAAGAATGACTGTGCGTGCTTGTGTGCGTGCGCGCGCGCATGCACGCATACACATATCCATGTACATACACAGAGGATTGAAAGAAGTATTATCTAAAATGGTTTCTGGACTTCAGTTCCTTCTTGGGAGGAGGAATAAAATAACACTTCCAATGTCAGAATTCCCGTCTTCCCCAGCTGGTTCCCATGTTTCTGTCATTCCACGGCTAGCAAAAGTTTGCTGTTGCATGTTGACATAATAAAGGTTGTGTTCTGTTTCTGGAAGACAGAGAGCAAGATAAACTTACACTACGAAATACTCCACGAAAGAAAGAGTATTTATGCCTTTAGCGAGTGAAAAGGAGAGAAAAATTTCCATATACTGTAGCTTTACATATTGTTCGTGCTGTTCCACATCAAAACACTCTGGATGGTTTAGGACAAGGTTTGACAAGACACAATAAATATATAAAATAAAAGATGCATGAAGTAGATTTGTATCCTTAATTTTAAAAAGCGGCACATGTGGAAAAAAGCTGTGTGCACATTCATAAACATGAAAGAGGGGGTGGACAGAATGAGCAAAGAGGGTGGTATTTTTGAACCATAATCGGACATACCACAGGCAATGGCAACTTTCTCGTGCTGGCTAATCTTTCTCACACTAGGTCCGGCAAAAGGAACCTCAGAATGAATTAACCGAATGGTAGCTTTATTTTGGCAATTTAAAGTCTTTAGAGCAGGGGTTCCCAACCTAAGGCCCATGGGCCGAATTGAGCCCATGGCACCATTTCATATGCCCCCCACACCTCCAAGGGCATTTGAGAAACAAAATGGCCACCCCTTTGAAGCTGTCGGGACAAAATGGCCACCCTCATTGTGCAGGCAGGGCAAAATGGCTGTCCGGCCCTTGAAGCAGAATAGAAAGTGTGATCTGGCCCTCGGCTTGAAAAGGTTGGGAACCCCTGATTTAGGGTGTGAGAGAGGCTTCAGGAAATGGGGGAGACTGCCACTTTCCTACATCCCATTAACCAAAGCTTTGACTGTAGCCTTATGAGGATAAAGCCAAGAACAGATCTATCTGTAAGGGACACAAAGGGTGAAAGACAAAGAGAAATACAGACTTCTGTCCTGCTGTTCAGACAACAATTGCAGCAAGTAGCTTTCTCTTATCTGTTTATTTCAACAGAATACTCTCTCTCCATCTTTCTCTCTCTCTTTCATGAACACAGCTCACAGAGCAATTAAAGAAAAGGCAGGAGAATTGACAGCTCAGTGCTTTCTTAAACAGTACTGAATTTGTAAATGCATCTGAAGGAGATTTGCCATGCGATCCTACAGTCTGCTGTGAGTGTCTCAGGGCCAAAACGTGGATCAAGTCTCTTATTTCTGAAGGCAAAGGAAAAGGCAGGGGTGACTGGCAGGTTTCCAGTTATGGGAATCCATTCCAAAGTTATAATCTTCACTTTACAGGTACAGTGATACCTCATACAATGTCCAAACTTGGTTCCACAAGTTTGGACCTTATATGGATTTGGACTTTGTATGAGGCAAGCAAAATCCTAGCCACGATGCCTCATACAAAGTCCAAATCCTTGCTGCGATGCCTCATACAACATCGTTACATTGTACTGTACATTGTGAGGAGCTCCAGAGGGATCTCTCGACACTGGGGGAGTGGGCAAAACAGTGGCAAATGAGTTTCAACATTAGTAAGTGCAGAGTGATGCATGTTGGAGCAAAGAACCCCAATTACATTTATAAACTGATGGGGTATGAACTCTCTGCGACAAACCAGGAAAGGGACCTTGGTGTCCTGGTGGACAACTCAATGAAGGTGTCAACCCAGTGTGCCTCAGCAGTGAAAAAAGCAAACTCAATGCTAGGGATCATTAGGAAGGGTATAGAAAATAAGTCAGCAAGTGTCATTTTGCCTCTTTATAAATCTATGGTGAGGCCCCATCTGGAATACTGTGTACAGTTCTGGTCGCCATACCTCCAGAAGGATATTATGGAGCTGGAAAAAGTGCAGAGGAGGGCAACCAGAATGATTATGGGACTGGAACACCTTCCTTACCATCTGAGGCTGCAACGGTTGGGCCTCTTCACTCTTGAACGACGGCGTCTAAGAGGTGACCTGATTGAAGTTTATAAAATCATGCACGGTGTGGACAAAGTAGATAAGGAAAAACTGTTTTCCCTATCGCATAACACTAGAACTAGGGGACACTCCATGAAACTTTTGGGTACTAGTTCTCAAACAAATAAGAGAAAGTACTTTTTCACCCAGAGGATTACTGGTCTATGGAACTCCCTGCCAGAAGAAGTGGTGACAGCTGTCAGTCTTGACAGCTTTAAGAAAGGATTAGACAAGTTCATGGAGGACAAGAGTATCAATGGCTATAATTATGGATACTTAAGGACAACCTCCGGGTTGGAGAGATAGGCAGGATGTCTCTCAATATCATTTCCAGGGAATCCTAAGCAGGTGAAGGCATCTGCTTGGGAATACCCTGAAGGAAATGGTGAGCCACTGTGTGAGACAGAATGCTGGACTGGATGGGCTGCGGCCTGTTCCAGCAAGGCTGTTCTTATGTTCTTATGTTCTTATGTACTGTAACAGCACAGACTTCAGGGCAAAATCAAGGAAACAGACAGGAAACTGACAAAACTTTAAGAAATCATTTTCTAAAGGTTAAATACATTACAAAAACATGTCAAACAACTCTGATTTTAGGGGACAAACCATACAAGTTTCTAACTTTTGAAAACTTTATGAAGTACAGGTTTAAAAGTTAACATGTCCCATCATGTGGCACAGTGTTAATCTGCAGCCATGCGGCCGATCATCCATTTTGTACAAGCTACTGTAAACAATTACTGGATGGAAGCAAGGACAAAATGGATGCCAACATGTCCCATCATGCAGCACAGTGTTAATCATCCAAACAGCAGCAAACACCAAACAATTGCCCACCCCACCAAACAGTGCTCCCCCAAAAAAGACAAACATAAGAAAAATTATGGATCATGCAATCTGTTTTTAAAAACTACAACAGCAAACACCAAACAATTGCCCACCCCGCCAAAAAATTGCCCTCCCCCATCCACCTCCCCATTCTTTTCCTCATGCAAAACCCACAATAGCAATGCACGCATGCGTCTTGCCTTTTATACTGTCCAGGCAAAATGCAACCTGGGAAAAACCCCAATGCCTCATACAAAGACGCAGCAGCGACTTTGTATGAGGCAACCTTTTTCAAGGAATTAGGTGATGTTGTATGAATTCGATGTTGTATGAAGCGCACTTTGTATGAGGTATTACTGTACCGCCTAACATGCCAAACCAGATCCTCAAAATAGATTCATCCTTTTGAATAACTCTTGTAAGGTGCAGATGAAAACCTGGAATGGAGTCACAGCCCCTTTGAAACTGGTGTCATCAGTTGCTGCTGGGACAGGTGCCTATGCTTAGAAAGGGATAGACAACCACAGATTCCATCCCCAGTCTTGAAGAAACTGCTATACACCTTGTAAATTGTTTCTCATCTTGATTTTAAGCTTGATTAAGGTTTAATTGTTTTTAATGTAGCAATTTTGTTTCATTTTAAACTTTTTGGCATTACTGTCCAAATATCCCCTGCACTGTGCAGACTGATATTAAGAACCTGTGAGCTTTTTTATCTATTTGCAGCTGTCAGTTTTTTAGCCATTTAATAAATATTAAAATGCTAATGATGATGTTCATTTTCCCCTAATTGTAGGGCTGTTCAATAGCAATAGCAATTACAGTGGACCCTCATTGCTTAACAAGCTGCTCGCTTAACACAAAATTCACATAACAAGAGGAAATCCAAAGAAAATAGTGGCTCAGTTAACAATTTCCCCCCAGAATGGATTATAGTAATATCCCAGATAACATTAAAACTTGGTTCTACGAGTCTTAACGTTATGCGGTTTTCAATGTTGTGCAATACATGTATCGCACAAGGTTAAACCCTATGGGATGTATCACACAACGTCAAACTCCACAGAGATACATTGTAACCAGCACAGACTTCAGGGGACGTTGTATGATACATCCCATAGGGTTTAACGTTGTGCGGTGCAATTGTTTTTCAGATTCCTTAATGTTATGCAGTTTTAACGTTATGTGGGATATTACTGTAATTGGTTTTCAATGCATTCCTATGGGAAACCATGTTTCAGTTAACAAATTTTGGTATTCAATGCTTTCCTATGGGAAATTTGCTTTACAAATTTTTCATAGTACAAAAGGACCCAGAGAATGCATTAAATTTGTATTTATATATGTCCCATAGTGCTTAGTCCACTCTCTGTGCAGTTCACAAGTTAATTAGCATTTTAACCCCTACATACTGGGTCCTCATTTTATTGACCTTGGAAGGATGGAAGGCTGAGTCAACCTTGAGCCCTGGTCAGGATCAGACACACAATGTTTTGGCTGCAGTACATAAATTAAACCACTGTGCCACCAGGGCTCTTCAATGGGTCACATCTTCCTGAGATATCAATAAAAGTGGCCTTGAAATCCTTTGTTATGTGCCATCAAGTCTTATTCATCTTATGCGACCTTGGCAGAATTTTCAAAGTTATATGAGCTATTCCAGGACTAGTTTTATCACTGTTACTGAGTTTCCATGAGCCAACAGAGATTTTATCCAGGTCTTCTGGGTGCTAGCCCATCACACTATCCAGTCACCCATCCTAGCTTTTACCGGTGTAATCCTTATATGTGTAAAATCCAGAACATTATGATTTTTACTTATGAAACAGTAAGAGATTGGAGTCAGCATTTGGGTCTCTGCAAGGAGCAGGACATGACAGGAGACGTCCAAGGCTATAAAGTGAATGGTACCCTTCCAAGGTTCAAAAACTAATATGAAAGAGAAAGAAAGAGCTTCCAATGACTTATGGGTGAGTGGGCTCCATCATAGTTCATAATTTGTTCATCTAGATACAAACTCACAATCTCCTAACCAGCAAGGTTGTGGGCTTCTGGGATTTGCAGTCCCCTAAATAACTTTGTCAAGCCTCCATGTAGATCAGGGCATCATTTTATGCTGCACTGAAGAATGAATGTAGACAGTTAAAAACCATCTCATTTGCTGAGCCACGTTATATGCAAAAACTAACCAACTTGTCTTGCATGGGCTTGCTGGGAAACACTGTAAGGGGTAAGCAATAAATAGGAAAATAGGAAAGAGCACATAAAACTGATGAGTACTTACCCTCTATTCCCTACTGATGTTTCTACTTGGCCCTGCTTAGCATTTCAATCTATATAAAGTCAATGGGCCATATAACCTTCTTCTACATACACCAACCAATTAACATTACTCTTTAATAGGAAGAAGTTTAGGGGATGTGTTGCCTTCCTCTTTTATTCCAAAGAACATTGTTTACTAAACCACAGTACTGATGCCTGCTTCAAGGAGAAGGATTAGTTTATGAGGCGTGGAAGAGAGGATAGAGTGGGGGAAGAGGACAAGAAAAGATATCTATGTACTTTTTTCCTTCAAAGTCTAGCAGAGCTGTTCACAACATTAGCACCACAACATTTGGCAAATGAAACATGGAAAGTTCTACAGTCCTCACAATCTGGACTAGTGCAAATTTAGGAGTATTTGTGAAAGGATCCTCATGGGTGTTGGTTGGAAGCCTGGAAAATAAGTGTCCTTTTGCATATAGTACATTTCCAAATAATTGTGTTCTGTCAAGTCCATTCTGACTTATGTTGACCCTGTCCAGGGTTTCTTGGTAATACTGGCCTGATTTCTGTGAGTTTCAGGGATTGGGCTGGTGGCTACACTTCGTCTTCCATGTCTAGGCCAGATGTGAAACTGCCAAAATGAAGCCACCTTTCCATGAATTCATATTGTAATCCCTTCCACCTGACCTAGTGTGAGAAATATTGCCAGCGTCTCCCCCGGCCACTCCAACCCTGGTCAGAGGGAGATACACCACCCGGCAGGACCCTTCCGCCCGGGCTCCCTCTTCTTCATTCTGTGAGGGCCAAGGCCCCAGTCATGAGCACCTAGACTAGGGAAGTCTGCCCTGGCTTTGTATGGGTTGGACCAACAAACCCTCCAACCCTCTGAGGATTGTCTTGGCTTCAAGCCTCCTCAGCCGAGGGAATATGGCACCACTCGCACACTGTTATAAAAACAGAATCACATTTATTGGGGGGTGGGGATACCCTAGAGATAGACATTAGACCTATTTCCCAAACAGAAACACAATTTATCTAACATACCTTCTACCTTCAGCTTCTTCCCACCACCTTCGGCTTTCCCCTTTCACCACTGTATAAGGAACCCAGACCATGACTCAGCTTCTGTAACCTCCACCACCTGCTACACCCCACCAAGCTTACTGAGACATTTCCATTAAAGCCCAACAACACGCTGGGAGGGAGCATACTACTATGACAAAGATTAGCTGGCACAAGGTGGCCATTGAACAGGGTATACCCAGTGGTGGGATTCTGCAGGTTCACCCCAGTTCACCAGAACCCATAGATAGATAGATAGATAGATAGATAGATCTTTATTGTCATTGTCCTGCACAGAACAATGAGATTGGGGGACACTTATCAACCCAACAAAACCTAAACAAAATACAACTATACAAAATTATCAACATACACCCACCCCATATATACACATTTAACCCCTAAAAAACTCTAAAAACTCTAAAAACTATATACAGAAGCTCTCTCATAGACTGCATTGCACATAGCAGAAATTCCAGCTGGCCCCACCCATCCAAGTTTTGAAATAAAGCCATCCTAATTCAGGTGCAACACAGGGCTTTCCCCCTGGCCATACCCACCATACCATGCCCACAGAGTAGATAGTAAAAAAAAAATTGGATCCCACCACTGGGTATACTCAATTGTGGTTCGAAAATACCACAATCTTCAAGATACTTTTTCTTTGTATACCACTGATCCACTATTGAGTCCAGACAAAGAAGTATTCTAATCAGCAAGATCAGGTTAAACTCAGTGATCTTTATTCAGCTCAGGTTCTGGACTGGGGACTATGTACAGGGGTGGCCAATATATATACAGTGTTCGGACCATTACAAAACAAGATACATTCAGCCGGGCCTCTGGAGGACAACCAAAGTTCAGACTTTCCCACTTTTACACATCTTTTAATTTGGCACCTTTAGAAATGGCATGCTTCTGGGTTCCTGGCTTTGGCACAGATTTGCATTTAAACAGAATAAATCCTTATACATAACACCCACTAAGCACACCAAATTGCAGGGTGGTTAGTCAGGCTGTCAGCAGTTTGAACAAAGAGGCAGATGCTGAAGCAAGGTGATCTTTTAAAGCAGGGTTTCTCAACCTTGGTCCCCAGATGTTCTTGGATTTAATTCCCAGAAGCCTTGACCAGCAGATGTGTTGACATGGGTTTCTGGTAATTGAAGTCCAAGGACACTTGGGGCCCCAAGATGCAGAAACCCTGCATTAGACCAGGATGCCCCCTTCTGCTGATACCAAATGTTATGGTTTCTCCATCTTGGGCCCCCAGGTGTTCTTGGTCCTCAATTACTTAAAGCCCAAGTCAGCTGTTACATGTAGTATGAATCCCTTGCTTCAGGCAGCAGAGTAGGAAAACCAATGCACCAAGCATTCACCAACCAGCTTCAGGTTGTCTATGTCTGCCTGCATCTGCTAGGAAGGACCCAGGTATTTCCGAGGAAAGATGCTGACTGTCACTCATGCTGTTATTGAGTTGAAGTGGAGGGTTAAACTACACACTTTATAAGAATGTGGTGGAGATTTTTCGCTTGCCGGCAGACATTCTCTCTTTGAGTAGAGGGTTTATTTGTAAAAGGGAACAGAGTACATAAGCTGAAGGTTCATTTACAAGGCTGTCATGGAAACAGCATTTTAAAATAACCACAACTACATAAAATGATAATCATCAAGCCAAACAAACTAAATGCCAAAATACTTTGAAGCCTAAAAATAAGAACTAGGTTTTAAATTACCCTAATTTCTGTGGTGTGGTTTCCCCCAAAAAAACTCCATTTCAGCAGGTGAATCACGTTTTGGGCACACTCTCTTTGTTTTCCATTCTTGAAGAGCAGTGAAGTGGTTTGTGAATCAGGCTTTTAAAAGACATTTGGCTGTAGCAAAATTGTAATAAAAATGCATAATATGTACTTAAGAAGGAAAGTAACACCTCTGCCACAAATTGGTTCTTTGAAATATTTAAATTAAAAAGCTTAAGCCATAGTATGCTTGAATAGAACAGAATTAAACAGCATGTAACAAAGATATGGGGCTTCTTATATGGATACATTTAAAATAAGGAATACTCAAAGATGGGTGAGGTGGAATCTTTATTAATGACTACATTATTGGGGATTGTTTTCTTCAGTTAGATGTTTTCCCTTTGTTGTGGTCCCAGAAATCTGCATGTTATTTAAAAAAATTGTTATGAGCATCAAAATTGCCCATCACTATCCATATATCTTTGCATTCTGGGGGCGGGGACTTATTCTGATAAAAGGGTATCCAGTGGAGAGAGTGATGGATTAGGATCCTGGAGGCCAGGGTTCAAATTCTGGCTCAGTCATAGAAACTCACTGTGGGAATAAATAATTGTAAAACCACACTAAATATCTCACTTAACTAGAAAGCCCTATTAGATTTGCTATAAGTCTGTTCCAACTTGTCTTGATCACACATAACTTACTACTCTGATAAAATTGTCTTACAAGGAAGTTCCACCTGAAGAGTAAGAGTACTCCAACTATGGCAGTGATGGCCAACCTTGGACTCCAGATGTTCTGGGAATTGAAGTCCAATAATACCTGGAGTGCCAAAGATGGGCATCACAGAACTATGGGATTTTCAGCAGATCCAAAGCCCTGCTAGACCAGTGATGGGCAGTCTTGGCCCTCCAGCTGTTCTTGAACTTCAGTTCCCAGAGGCCCTGATCAGCAGGAGTGCTGATTTGGGCTTCTGGGAATTGAAGTTCAAGAACAGCTGGAGGGCCGAGACTGCCCATCACTGTGCTAGACTCTTTGCTGATGGAACAGCAAGTGGAAAAGAGATGCATTATCCTTTACCCCTTTCAGGTTTAAGTGAGCAGGTAGATTTTCTGACTTCCTTCCCATTGCAGTATTTGCAGCACCTCTAGGACTGTTCTGTTTTGTATCTTGGGGGTACATTGGAGGGTTGTAGTTAAAAAATTCCCTGATCCCCATTTGTCAAGTCCAACCTGTATTTGTTTGGTTCTTTTAGCATGAAGTTGGACACAAAATGTGAATTTTGGGGAAAATGTCAGTTGGAAATGGCCAAATGAGCAGTTGGAAAAAGAGAGGAAGAAAAATCAGATATGTTTTATCTATTTCTTCATTTATTTATTAAGAAGTTAAATAATAGGTAGTGTCATGCTATCCATATAATGGCTAGGAAATGGTTGGTATCCCAACTTAAATCAGATTGGCCAAACCATGTTAAATGACTTCTTTTTCTGATCCAGAACTTCTTTTTCTTTACCTACATCAGGGTTTCCCAAACTTTTGTGCCACGGGCCTGACCACACTCCCTGGACAGCTGAGTGGGCTGATCACATGATTCTTCCCACTGTAAACGCTGCCATAAAACGTGCCCTTGGCTGTTATAAACAGTTTATGACAGCTGCGGGTGTATTTACGGTAGTGCTTATGGCAGGTGTGGGTGCTTTTTTGCATGGGTGGGTACCTTTTACAGCTGTCGTAAATGCACCCACTTCCAGGAGTGGTGAGGGCATTGCGTGCCACGTAAAATGGTGCCTGCTGTAGTTTGGGGATAGGGGTGCCTGGCATGCAATGGTCCATGGTTCCCCAAAGGGTTGGATTCAACTATGCGAATGAAAAACAACAAACTTTAATTAGGGCTAGTAAGTCAATTGAAACCTGAAAGTTTCCAATTAGCAGGTGACTGGACAGCTCAGTCAGTTGGCTAGCTGGTTGGAGAGCCAGAGGTCAATTCCACAAGCTGTCTCAATAGCATGCAATCGATACCTATAAATCTGTGCATTAACCATTGGAATGTGACAAAGGATGTTGCACCAGGCCCCTCTAGCCCCGACCAAGCCTCCCTGCACTCACCCGAACCAGGTTCACAGGTAACTGTCGGGTTGAGAAATGTGGCAGTGGGGCAGGAGCCCCCCGAACATGAACAAAGAAAAAGGACTTCAATTCCCAGCATCCTTTGCACTGTGCAACCCCTCAGCCAATTAGGTTGAGGGATATGAGCACAGAGGAGTCTGGGAACGCGCACTGACTTAAAAAAAAATAAAGGTGGGAGCCGGAGGGAAAGACTTTGAAAGACCCAGCTGGAGGGAGCCAGGAAAAGGTAAGGGTTAGGGGGTGGGTGAGGGAGGCAATGAAAGGTGCTGGGTCCAGAAGGGTTGGGGGGACAGACCCCTTTTGTCCTCCCAACCCTACCAAACCTAGGGGACCAGGAAGAGGAGATTGAATACACCCCCTCTCCCAAACACTGTGTTTTAAAAGAGAAGAAAGAGCATGGTTTCTTCTCTTTAATAACGGGGTGTCCTGCAGGGGGGATCCCCTCTCTGCAGGGTCCCCTGGCTCTGGAAGGGTTGGGGGGACAATACACACACACACACACACACACACAAACACACACACACACACACACACACTGCTTCTCTCTCTCTCTTCACACACACACACACACACACACACACACACACACACACACACACACACACACACACACAACACTCCTGCCTTGCCAGGAATTTTTAATGTGTGTGTTGGTGGTTGGAGTGGTATTGTATGGGTAGTGGTGGTTGTGCACACCCAAAACCACCCCTAACCACCAACACACCTCTTTTTTACATAAATTACCAAAAAAAATTTATCCCTTACAACACGATTTAAAACAGCCTGGCTCTTTACCAACATTAAGAAAAAAATCCTTCCAAAACCATTTAAAACAGCCCGGCACCGCCGGGCAAAATCTGCTAGTTGTTATTATATTCATGTGGGTATAATCTTACTCACCATTTGTATTTTATATTGTCAACTAGTCTTCTGGTTTGGGGGAAGGAACTGTGCTAGAAAATTACAATTCACTTCCTTTTGGCCTATTTCATGCTTATGTATTTAAATGTTTCATGCTTTAAATGAATTATAATTTATGGTGTAATGAGGTATATTTTTGTTATAATTTATTTAGGGGGACTTATTAAATTATCTATTTTATTTGATTAATCACAGTGTATAAACCTGACTTTGATGATTACTGTAATTTCACCCACATGTTGTGTTTTTCCTCCTTCATAAAGTCCAGTCACATCTCATGTTCTTGGTGATGTCATAGGCTTGTCTGTTTTTATATTTCCAGGGATGCTAAATGGCAGCCAATGGTGGAGAATGGAATCAAGAAAATTGTAGTGTTTACTGATGCCCTGTAAATGTAGCTTGTTCTGCTTTTCTTCACCCTAATGTTTTCCTTTCATGGAATTTTTGAATTGAGAGAGATCCCAGGAATCCTTAAACCATGAGCAATGCCAGGTACCCTTATTAAGTTTCCCAATAGTCATCCAATCTGTTTTAAAATCTCCAAAGGAGGAGAACCTGTTACCTTCCAAGACAGTCCACTCCATAACCAAATAGGTCTCATTGTCAGAATATTATTCAATGGTTCAGTTGCTAACTCCTAATGTAGAAAAAAATCAATGTTTCTCCATCTTCTATGGGACAGACCTTCAGATGTTTGAAGATGGCTACTATATAATCTACATCAGTCTTCTTTTCTCCAAGACAATCAAAACCATCTTCTGTTCCCTTCTGTTCCCTGTCCTTTCATTTTCTGTCCTTTCTCACCCTTTCTTTCTGCCTGTCTCCTTCTTTCTTTTATTTGACATTGTCAATATCCTCAAGGCTGCAGCAGTCCAGTGCAGTCCCGGTGTTAAATCTTACACATCTGATTTCATATGTGCCACAAGAGATAGCTCTGTGATCATAGTGTGTGGGTCACTTAAACAAATTCATGCCAGTGGCATTTTTCCTGCTTGCCTCAAGGGCAAAGGCAGCCCAAAACCAGCCGGCCTCCAAGACCAGGCATCCCGATGCCCTGGGGCAGAAAAAAACATATACTCATATCGAGTTGCAGCCAATTATGACTATGATTCAGTAAGGTAAAGGAAAAGGTCAGTACTCTCCTCAAAAATCAGGACGTGTTATTCTCTGTCATCACCTGAGGGCAGAGGTTCTCAATCTTTTCAAGCTGGGGTCAGGATACGTTCCCTCAGACAGCTGAGGGGGCCGGATGGCCATTTTGTCCTAATCTGAACAAAGGAGGTGGCCATTTTGAGGTGGCCATTTTGTCCCAATAGCTTGAAAGGAGCATCTATCTTGTTTCTCCCTGGAAGGAGGGAGGGTGAAGCCAACCTTCAACAGAGGCTTCAGACTCCCTTCCCCTCCTGACACTAATAAATTAATTGCCTGCTCGGGGAAAGGCTGAGTGTGGCTTTTTAACTAGGCTAGTCCTTCCTTGTGGGGTTGGAGGTTATCCTTAGGGCTGGGGGCCTGTTGTGTTCTCAATACTATGCCTTTAAACAATGTAACACTCAAAGGAGTGAATACAACAAGCATCAGCTGTAACAATGTAACCCGTTGTAATAGGACGCGAGCTAGTGACCACCAGGTGGCAATAGCGAGCGCCCAGCTCACATGGTTCCAATTCCCCAAAGAACTACAGCGCGGGAAGATTCCCGCCACCACCTCACCTGGACAAGAAGGGCGTGACCAGGAATGACGTCACGCAGACAGTAGCCAACGGGCTATCGAGGAGCCACATTCAAATGTATAGCCACTGTATATATTGAGCTGTTCGTCCACCATTACCACATGTTCCCCCGGACCACCATGCAATAAAGATGTGTTAAGCCAACCTTTCGGCTGTTCAATTGTCTTGGTTCTCATACACTAAACTGGCGACGAAGGTGGGCTTATGGATCCCCACGGAATTAAGACAAACGCCGGTTTCGACATCAACAAGCCGGAAGAATGGGAGCTCTTCGAAATGGACTTCCAAAGCGCGCTGGTGGTGTCCGACATCACAGACGAGGGGAAGAAGAAGGCCATCCTCACCCGGATGCTCGGCTACTCCGCCATGAAAGTACTGGTGGACCTGGTGTCACTGAAGAAGGTGAGCGAGGTGTCGGTCAAGCAGCTTCTGAAGGCAATGCGCGACCATTTCCAGCCCTCCGTTTCGATGTTTTCGGCTCGAGACACTTCTGGAAGAGAGTCCAAGCGCCTGGTGAGTCCGTTGCCGCCTTTGCAGCGGCCCTCCGGTTGGCCACCGGCCCATGCAAGTGGGAGAACCTGGAAATCGCCCTCAGGGACCGCATGCTCTGTGGCCTGTGGGACGAGGAAGTTCAGAGAAAGCTGATGAACCAGGAGCTGCCCCCGACGCTGCACGAGGTCGTGAAGGCAGCGCAGGCCGCGGAAGCCACGAGGGCCGGAGTCAAGGGGTTCAGAGAAAGGCCCCCACAGCCTGACAAGGCAGCAGGCTCGGTGCACACGGCCAGGCAAGTGCCACAATCCTCCGTGGAGATCAGCGACGATGAGGACGTCCGGAAGGTTTGGAAGGACGGCCGATGCTGCGACGGCTGTGGAGCGGCCCATGACCGCGTAAAGTGCCTGTTCCGGAAGGCCGAGTGCCACAACTGTGGACGCCGAGGGCACATTGCCAAAGTCTGCAGACAGCGGCGCAAGGACCCGAAAAGATCGTCAGACCGTTCACCGAGGACCAAGGAAGGGGCCCGGGCCGCGAGGAAGCAGGACGGCGTGGGCCACATCTCCGACGACAGCGGCGACGACACCCCAGTTTACAGCGTGTCCTTGGGACTCCCCCGTTACTTTGTTGAGATACTGGTGCAAGGGGCCCCTGTTAGAATGGAGATAGACTCGGGTTCCTCATATTCAATTATGTCCCAACGGGAGTTTTTGGGAATTCCTCCCCACGTGCGGCCCAAGCTCAAAGCGCTGAGGTCAACGTTGCGGGACGTGCAGGGGAACAGCATTCCGGTGTTGGGGGTTGGAAAATGCAAGGTCCAATACAAGCAACACGCCGCGGAACTTCCCCTGGTTGTCCTCAAAGGGGGAAGCTGCAGCCTCCTCGGGACTCAATGGTTTAAGCCCCTGGGTTTGTTCATTGGGAGGGTGCCTGCCGTTGGGACTGACCCAGTGCAGGAGGTGTGTGACGCGCACCCTGAAGTTTTCAAAAAGGGACTCGGAAAATTCAAGGCACCCCCAGTTGCGTTCGACCTGGACCCGGAGGTCCGCCCAATAAGACTCAAACCGCGCAGAGTGCCTTTTGCACTTAAGGACAAGATATAGGCGGAACTGGACAAATTGGTGGGCCAAGGGATTCTTGTTCCTGTTGATTCCGCGGAGTGGGAAACTCCGATTGTAATGGCCCTGAAGGCCAACGGGGAGGTCCGAATATGCGCTGATTATAAGTGCACCATTAATAAGGCGATTAGGCCAAATGCGTATCCGGTGCCGGTAGTCAGCCACCTGTTGGCCAGGTTACATGTGGGGAAATGCTTTGCAAAACTTGACCTAGCCCAAGCCTACCAGCAACTCTCCGTCACCCCAGCTGCAGCTGCTGCGCAGACGATAGTCACTCACAAGGGGGCGTTCCAGGTGACGCGCCTACAGTTCGGCGTGAATTCGGCACCAGGCATCTTCCAGTCGCTCGTGGAATGCCTCTTAAAAGGGCTAGAAGGGGTTTTGCCATACTTTGATGACGTGTTCATAACAGGGGGGAGCGTGGCAGAATTGGCCGAGAGGCTAGACAAAGTGCTGACGGTGTTTGAAAAGGCAGGGTTGAAGTTGCGAAAAGACAAATGCGTTTTCTTCGCGAAAGAGGTTGAGTTCTTGGGTTTCCAGGTAACCCCTGCGGGAATCAAACCCTCCAAATCCAAGGTGGCCGCCATTCAAAATGCCCCTCGCCCCACTTCCAAGCCCGAATTGCAGTCGTTCCTAGGGCTCTTAAACTTCTACCACTCCTTCCTGCCCCGGAAGGCTTTGGTAGCAGAGCCACACCATAAGTTACTCAAGAAGGACGAGGCGTGGAAATGGGGCGAGAGCCAGGAGAGGGCATTCATTGAACTAAAACAGCTCCTAGCATCAGACGCAGTATTAACCCACTTTGACCCCAAGAGACCAGTAGTTCTGGTATGTGACCCGTCCCCGGTGGGGGTGGGGGCGGTTCTGTGCCACGTGTTGGAAAACGGGCGGGAAGCCCCGGTAGCGTTCTACTCAAGATCCCTGTCCCAGGCAGAGCGGAACTATGCGCAGACAGACAGGGAGGCACTAGCGATAATTGCTGGGACCAAAAAGTTCCACGATTTCCTCTATGGCCGCCCCTTTACCATAGTGACCGACCACAAGCCCCTGCTAGGCATTTTTACTGCAGACAAGCCCACGCCACAGATCCTGTCCCCTAGGATGCTCAGGTGGGCCATTTTTTTGAACGCGTACCAGAACGCGCTGGTGTATCGCCCTGGAAAGGACATAAGCCACGCGGACACCCTGTCGAGGTCACCCCTCCCCCACACAAGCAGCCACGTGTGCGAGGTTGAGCAAGACCGCCAGGTGCTCATGATTGAGGTCTTAGATTCACCCCCCATACTGCCCACAGAGATCGCCAAGGCGACAGGCAAGGACAAAACGCTGGCCCTGGTCAGCTTGTGGGTGCAGAAAGGGTGGCCATCGTCCTCCCCGGCGGCAGAGTTCGCCCCATTTTTTCAGAAAAAGCTAGAATTGTCCTTAGAGAGGGGGTGCCTCCTGTGGGGCCAGCGGGTAATCGTCCCTGAATCCCTGAGAGCGAGGGTGCTCAAACTGCTGCACGTCAGCCACCCCGGAATTGTCCGCTCCAAGGCACTGGCCAGGAGCTACTTCTGGTGGCCCCAGTTGGACGCCGATATCGAGCACATGGTGGGCACTTGCAGGAGCTGCCAGAGCTCCTGGCCCGAAGAAGCTCGCCTTCTGCACAGGGAATGGGACACGGCAAAGGGACCATGGTCCCGCGTGCACATTGACTTTGCGGGCCCCTTCAGGGGATCACTTTTTCTCCTCATAGTGGATGCTTACTCCAAGTGGTTGGAGGTAATCCCGGTCGCGAACACCTCCTCAGCCACAACTATTAAACATTTGCGAAGGGTGTTCAGCACGTTCGGTATACCCGACACCCTCATTAGCGATAACGCTAGTTGCTTCACATCCACTGAGTTCAGGGCATTCACCGATATCAACGCCATCCGGCACATCACCTCCGCTCCCTTCCACCCGGCAACAAATGGCCAGGTAGAACGCCTCGTGCGCACCACCAAAGACGTGCTGAGGCGCATGGGCCCCGGGGATTTAAACCTGCAAATGTGTCAGTTTTTACTGGGGTACAGGGTAACCCCCCTAATGTCAGGGTACTCGCCCGCAGAGCTCCTAATGCGCAGGAAGCTGACTACAATACTGACCAGGCTAGACCCCACAAGGGTGGAAGACACTGGGAGGAACATCGGGGTATCGGGCACGAAGAGTTTCGAAATAGGCGCCACGGTTCATTGCAGAAACTACGCTGGCGCAGGGCCAGCCTGGATCCCGGGCGTAGTCATTGGGCAGACAGGCCCCGTGTCGTATTGCGTAGAGACCAGCACAGGTCTACTCTGGAGGCGACACGCAGACCAAATCCGGCGCCTGATCTCCGAAAACCTGGGCGCTGACAGCGCAGAAAAGGATTCAACGTTAGGGTTCTCCCCCACCCGTTCAGCCCAAGGGGAGGAGAGGGGGGCCAGTGGTCCCCACCAAGGGGGGAAGGGAATAAGTTTGTCCCCATAGACATCCTGAGAGATACCCCCATAGATACCCCAGTAGATGATTTTGAGTTTGAGTTACAAAACCGGGGGGTTTTTCGGAGTGGTCCCCCACCCATCCAAGCGAGAAGCGGGGTTTTTCATTAGCCCCCAGTGCCCCCGGTTTTCCCACAATGGAGTTTGTCCCTACCCCGAAAGCCGCAGAACCGCGGCAAGTCGCTAACGAGTCTCCCTCTCCTGTTGCAGGACAAGAGACCAGGGAACAAAGAAGCAGTAGCGCCCCCGGGACAAGTCAGCCAGCATCGCGCCCAAAACGCGTTTGCAATAAGCCATCTTGGATGAGAGACTTCGTCTCATCCTAGGGGGGAGGGATGTTGTGTTCTCAATACTATGCCTTTAAACAATGTAACACTCGAAGGAGTGAATACAACAATCATCAGCTGTAACAATGTAACCCGTTGTAATAGGACGCGAGCTAGTGACCACCAGGTGGCAATAGCGAGCGCCCAGCTCACATGGTTCCAATTCCCCAAAGAACTACAGCGCGGGAAGATTCCCGACACCACCTCACCTGGACAAGAAGGGCATGACCAGGAATGACGTCACGCAGACAGTAGCCAATGGGCTATCGAGAAGCCACATTCAAATGTATAGCCACTGTATATATTGAGCTGTTCGTCCACCATTACCACATGTTCCCCCGGACCACCATGCAATAAAGATGTGTTAAGCCAACCTTTCGGCTGTTCAATTATCTTGGTTCTCATACACTAAAGGGCCACAGAGGGGGAATTGGGTGAGACAAGGCCAGCAGTCCAATGGTCCCCCCCCCACACACACACACACACTCATACACACACTACAGCACCATTCCATGTGGCACACTGCCCTCGCTCCCACTGCCACAGCTGGAAGCTGTGCCATGCGTGGTTCCGTTTTAATGTAAACAGCTTTGAAATGCTGTTTACATTAAAAAAGGAACAACATATGGCATAGCTTCTGACAGCAGCAGCGGCAGCAGCAGCGGCGGCGGCAGGAGCGAGGGTGGCGGGCCATATGAAATGGTACCTGGGGTAGATCTGCCCCACGGGCTGTAGGGTGAGAACCCCTGCCTAAGGGTGTGAGTGCACAGTGGGGAAAATTACTTTGATGCAAAATTTTCCAAACTGAGTCTCTCCTTGTTTCCATAGATGAAATTTCTGTAGCTATTGAGATAAATATAAATATTTAGAATCAGCAGGTGTAAAGGCAAAAAACTGTGGGAAAAGATTGGTGATTTTCACTGGGATCACCATTTATTTACCTTTCCCCCCCTTTTCTTTCTTTTACCGTTTCTGAGGTAGCATAGCACTTATCTAAATCAGCACTAACATTGTTAAGTATTAAAAAAAAAAGAGGAGACACTGTTTTGAGAAACAGGCACTTTGTTGAAGGGAACAGACACCTCCACAACCACACTTTGCTTCAGATCAGGTGATCTTCATTCTTCATTCTTTTTCAGGTGCCATATCTATTCTGGATATTGGCTATCATCATGGTGATAATCTTCCTGTTATTAACTCCTTGGAACAATTCTTCCAAGGACATGCCACACCAGCCTCTCAGGTGCTTCAGCTACGAAGTCCATCTACATCCAGGGCCTCTCTCCCCAGGGATCTTTCCTTGCAGAGCAAGTTGGAGTATTCCATACTTTATGTTGTTCCTCATGATATGGCCAAGGTTTTGGGGCTTTCTTTGCTTAATGGTCTTAAGGAGTTATTTTTCTTTATCTATCTGGTGTAATACTTCTACATTAATCACGTGGTCAACCCATGATATCCTTAGCAACCATCTGTAGATCCACATTTCAAAAGCTTTGGCTCTCTTTTCAGATGCTTTAGCCAATGTCCAAGGTTCAACTCCATATAGAAACACTGAGAATACATAACATATCACTATTCAAATCTTTATTGGAGTGAGTAAAGTAAACCATCCCTGCCAGATGATGAGAAAGAGATTATTCCCCACTGAAAATAAATTTCCTCATTCCCATCCTACACTGAGCTTTAGACTATGTAGTCACCAATTTTATTTTATCTGTGACAAATCTGATCCATACTGCCAGGTAAATGGCCAATGACGTGACCCTCAGATTCACAAACTTTTTCTGCAGGCCACAGCAATTTCATTTTATTTCACTTTATTTTTGTATACCGCTTAATTCAACCAGAGGTGACTAAGCGGTTTACATGAAGGAAAGTGCAAGAAACAGTAATAATAACATGTAAAATCAAGAGCATCAAAAATCATACAGTTACAAAATACAATAAACAAAATAAATACATAATGATGTACACAAGGGCAAAAGTACAGCAAATACAATAAATACAGTTCCAATAAAAATACAATAGCATATCAGGGTACAACAGTTAACCTGACAGCAGCAAAAACAACAAATCAATTCACCCCAGCCCAAAAGAAGTCCAAGAGTCATATGTCAAGGAACCTGCTACCACTGTAAGCCCAAAGTCCTGGCCAGCAGTGTGGCGGTGGTGGTGGGGGATCCCAGGAGCCGACGAAAAAATTCACGGCGGCTCCCACCTGTGCCGAATCCCAGGAGCTGATGGTGTGGGCCCCCAGGATGCGCAATGTACCTTGCCTAAGTGTAACTATATTTATTTATTTATTTATAAGTCACATTTGTATATGCCGCCCACTCAGGCAAAACCCGACTCAGGGCGGCAACTTTCTGGCTTCAGTATAGCAGTTTAAAAACACACACAAGCATCCCTCCTCCACCCATACAGTAGAACCAAGCCAAAAACTGCAGTGGAGGAAAGAGTTTTCCCCACTGTTTTGCCTTCCAGCAGTCTGGTCAGAGGGGGGGGGGGGGGGAGGAATTCATAACAGCCTCATCAGCTCCCTCTTACCCTCTAGCTTCAGAGAGGCACCCTGGGTGCCTCTGCCCCCCCCCCAAAGGATGACGTGGTCTCCTACCTGTTCACGCTGATTGTGGAGGAAAAAAATCTCCCCCTGCCTGCCCCTGAATCCCTGATAAAAGTTGTGGCAGCCATCTTGCTTTTTTGGACTTCAATTTTGGCCAACATTGCTCAAGCAGTAGTTCACCATAATCAGAAGTGTCTGGACACTGATGGTAAGTATTTTGAGCATTTATTGTAATGGCAGAAGTCAAATGTGACTTGTATTCATCTTCTGTTATGGATATATATCAGTGATGGTAAACCTTGGCACTCCGATGTTCTTGAACTTCAATTCCCAGTAGCCCTGATCATCAGGAGTGCTGACTTGGGCTTCTGGTAATTGAAGTCCAAGAACACCTGGAGTGCCAAGGTTCACCATCACTGGTATATATTCAGTATTACAATTTTAATACAGTTTTCCCCCTTTCTCAAAAATGTGTATACATTTTTGGCACCCTTTTTATATACACATAGCTCTCTTTTGCTGCATGCTATGCTCCAGACTTGTTTTCTTTTCCTTTCCCCAGCATGTGAAGTCTCTGGTATGTTTTGCTAGAACTTGACTTGAGAGGCTAATTATGTTTGATTTATAGCCCATAGAGGTGGTTCTCATTTCAGATGAGGACTTCCCTTGGTAATGTACTAATAACCACAGGTTCCAAGAGGCTAAACTGAGACTAATACGGAAGAATTCCAAGCAAAACTTGCAGGGGAGCACCATAAAGGCACTGAATGGAACAGACAAACTATTTAAGATAAAAGAGATGTGTGCGCACATGTGCAAGTGGGGATTTTGGGTTACTTTTTCCCCTTTGGCATTTCTTTCCCCAGCCTCTCTCCCTTGTCAACTCTTGTATAGACAATGAATGAACATTTATCAAACTCTTTGCTGTTTGTTTTACTGTTCCATGGATTGTTTAGTTAGACAGGTAATGGACCATTTCCCTCAAAGATGTATTATAAGAACCAAAAACAGATGGCGTTCTTTATTGAAGGGCCAGTGGAGAAAATGTCCTATGGCAGGGAACAAGAAAGAAGAAGATGTTGGGAACTGTAGCTACACTTGAGCAAATTATATTCCTGTGACCTGCAAGAAAGATGAGGATGATGGGAACTATAGTTAGTCAAGGTAAAGTTCTCCCTTGCTTGAAAGCCAGTCATATCTGACTCTAAAGTGCAATGCTTATGTCCATTTACAACCAAAGAGCCACTGCTGTCTGCATCTGCAGATGTTTCCATGGTTGTGTGGCAAGCATGATTAGGCACTGAAGTGCACGGAATGCTGTTATCTTTCCCACCAAAGCAGTACCTATTTAACTACTTGCAATTTCTTGCTTTCGAACTGCTAGGTTGGCAGGAGCTGGAACCAATGATGGGCACTCACTCCATTGCACAGCACTTGGGTCTCAAACTGCTGATCTGTTGACCTTCCGATCATCAAGCTCAGCATTTTAGCCACTAAGCCACTGTGGACCCTATAGAACTATAGTGAGTTTGATCCTGATGAGGATCCAGGGTGACTCAGCCTTTCCCATCCCTTTGAGGTTGGTCAAATGAGTCTCCACTGTTGGGGGAAAAATGCTAATTAACCTATGAGGCTCTTCTTAGTGCTTTGCTATGGTGGGCCGTACGGAAAAGATCAAGGTCTCCCTTGCTCCAAAGCCAGTCATATCCGACTGTAGGGTGCAGTGCTCATCTCCATTTACAGCCAAAGAGCCAGTGCTGTCTATTTTTGCAGACGTTTTCATGGTCATGTGGCAGGCATGACTAGATCACCCACACAGTCACCTGACCATGCCCACAGAGTAGGCCACACCCACAGTGTGCTAGTAAATGTTTTGGAAGCCCACCACTGGAAACAACCTCTTGACTACAGCTTTTTATAAACTGATGGTGGCTGCCCACCCTGGACGGAGATTTTGTGAGGTCTTAGAGCTGCAGTTTCCGTGACACATGCACAGTTTGAAGATGCAATGATGTCACATAGCTGTCCTGGTTTGAAGGGAGAGAATTATGGCAACCCTAGTCATACTACACATTGCTACTGTAATTCAATTCAGCTACGAAAAGTAAAACATAGATAACATCTCTTAAAATGTGCATACATTTTGGCACCCTCTGTGTGTGTGTGTGTGTAACAAGATAGTAATTAAACATCAGTTATACATAAAAGCCCACCATTATCTCAATGTAGCACAAGTCTTTTCCAGGGCTAGTTCTAAATTTGAAGGGTTGCTCAGAAAATTGACTGCGGGGGACCACCTCATGCATTACAAGAATCTCTCCGCCTGATAAACATTTTTGTAGCACCCAACAAGACTCAATATGATGAGTCTTGGGTGACTGAGTCTTCCAGCTGCCATTTTAATGTTCTACACTGCTGCCAGTGCAGAACTGCCCGTGGTCACTAATAGAAACCAAAAGCCTGGTTCCCAGAGCCCAGTGGAAAACTGCTGTTTTGGTTTCCTGAAGTGCCTTAAAGGTAAAGGTCACCCTTGCTTGAAAGCCAGTTGTATCTGACTCTAGGCCGAGGGGAAGTGGGAGCAGCTGCACGGGGCGCCATGGGCATAAAGACCTCGCCGCAGATGCCGCCGCCACCCTTGGCTCCTTCCCCTGGCCCGTAATGGCTGCGGGGAAGTGGGAGCATCTGCATGGGGTGGGAGCAGCTGCGCGGTGTGCTGCAGCCGCAAGACTTTCGCTTCAGCTACTGCCGCCGCTGGGGGATGATAAGACGGGCTCTGTTGGTAACGTTAAGCCCTGGGCTCCATTGGGAACGTTGAGCCCTGGGCACCGTTGGGGATGTTGGGCTCTGTTGGGCTCTGTTGGGCATTGTTGGGCTCTGTTGGGTGGTATTGCTATATTGTTTTATATTGTTACATGTGCTTTTGCTGGATATTATTGTATGAGATGTTGGTGTATTTCATTGTATTTGTAATATTGTATCTTTTTTTGATATGTTGTGAGCCACCCTGAGTCGGCGTATGCTGAGTGGGCGGCATACAAATTAAATAAATGAATGAAATGAATGAATGAGTTTCCAGTGTAGTTAAACCTGTGCAATACCCATCAACATAACATTAGCTCACTACATTTTTAGTAGAACAATGAAATACTCTCACAACTAGAACAGTGTCCAGTTTCAGTCCTCACATTACCTCGTCTGAAATGTGCTATCTTTAGCCTCCCTGCATAGAACGGCTTTGTTTGCCACATGTTTATCCTACTCATATGCCTCAAAGTGGCATCCAAAAAGATCCTCACAACAAGCTATCTTGAGAGCTAGAAACTTGAAGGCTACTCTTCAAGTTTCATAGAGCCAAGATGGAATTTGAACCTGAGTCTTGTAAATTCAAGACTGCCTTAGTCTATAATATTAATGTTCTTTTATTGCATGGCTAAGAAATCTTAAACACCAAGAACTATTATTAATGGTCTCAATGCTACCTCTTTGTTCATATTATCTCTATTATTGCTGGCTAAATCAACTCTATTATTGCTAGTTCTCTCTTTTTCCTGGAAGTCAATTTAGCATGTCTGTGTATTCATTGCTTCGTCTTTTATAAAGAAGACAATATTTATTAACTATCCAATCAAGGGCATTTTATTATAGAGTCGCTGCTCGTGACACTGTACCAAAGGGTCTTTTAGCATTGCCACCATAAACTCTTGCATCCAAAGGTTTAAAAGCAGGGATATTAAATCTGCTCTTTGGATTACAAGTTTTCAGCTAAGGGACAAATTGATTTCTAATGGCTGTGGTTGTGTTTAAATAGCAATGCTTTATTTTGCCCATGCATGCACCAGCAGGGAGGCAGAATCAAGAGTGAAAAGAGGCCACACAACCCAGCAGAATTCTGTGGGTTACAATATACAACACTAATATTAACAAGTCCATTTTGCCAACAGCAAATGTAAAACTATGTACCACTACAATTTTAATGTACATCACTTCTTTAGTAGTACAGTATAGTGCAACTGTGCCTATTCCATTGGCTCATGTGCTGCCCAATGCTCTGTTATGGACAAGGGGGCTGCAGTGGTTCAGTGGTTAAGAAGCTTGCCTTGTTAGCTGGAAGGCTGGCATGTCAGCAGTTTTATACCATAGGTTTGTGCCATTTCATTGTTTTTTTAAAAATTATGTTTGGAAGAATTCAATAGTTAAAGGTAAAGGTCTCCCTTGCTTGAAAGCCAGTTGTGTCCAATACACTGTCTGCATCAGCAGACATTTCTGTGGTCGTATGATAGGCATAAATATACACTGCAGTGCACAGAACACTGTTTCCTTTCCCATCAAATGGTACCTATTTATCTACTTGCAATTTCTTGCTTTTGAACTGCTAGGTTGGCAGGAACTGGAACAGACGACGGGCACTCCCTCTGTCTCAAACTGCTGACCTGCCAACCTTCTGGTTGTCAAGCTCAGCATCTTAATCACTAAGCCACAGCAAAGAACTAAATAGTTTTTACTAATTCTTACTACAACTGTTGCTGCTCTCTGGCAGTCTTGGAAATATTGTCCTTAACTGCTTACTTTTTTAAAAAAATCACCAAGTTCTAATACAAATACAACCATTTTAATGTTCTCATAACTGCTTAGACACCATTGTGCATTTCAAAAACTCACATGAGGATAAGAACACTGTGTATAACCACCACCCAACCTTAATTTGTCAACCTCCAATACATGGAAGACAATAAATCTGAAGATGGAGAGCCTACATTCTCGGAAGGTGTCCTCCATATAAATCCAGATGTTGATTTTCCAGTGTTTTTATTAATGTGGAGAAACTCCACAGGGAATGGATGCTTTGCAGACTGATCCCTCTCCACATGAAGGAGGAAGATGAAACATTGAGGTGGTGGGTGATGCGACACCAGTGATCCCCTTTTC
Organism: Bradypodion ventrale; assembly: GCA_035047345.1. Classification (NCBI taxonomy): domain Eukaryota; kingdom Metazoa; phylum Chordata; class Lepidosauria; order Squamata; family Chamaeleonidae; genus Bradypodion; species Bradypodion ventrale. Next base: position 477,555,316 of record JAWDJE010000001.1, on the reverse strand, counting down.
CCACCAATTTCCTTAATGTCTATCTGTCTGTCTGTCTATCTATCTATCTATCTATCTATCTATCTATCTATCTATCTATCTATCTATCTATCTATCTATCTATTCGTTTCTTCATTCATTCATTGGATATTTACCCATTCTGGGTGGTGTACAACAGATTAAAAGATTTTTACAAATAACAATACAAAATTAAACACCCTCTGAATGGATATGTGCGTCATGCCCACTGGCTCAGATCCAAAAGTAGCTTTATGGCAAGAACAATTTGAAATCAGTGCATGTCTGTTTTTTTATAAAGGTACTGTAACAATTTTCTTTCAAATACACGCACACGTAATTAAAATGTGTAATAGAGCACCAATGTATCTGATGAATTTGTTCTAGGCTTTACCATTTACTATATTGTTCTACAGGAATACACAGAGAGAGCATTTTGTTTTGTAGAGAAGTAACATGCTTTTTTGAAAAAACCACAGGCAGTTTCAATAAAACAGCTCCAAAGTAACAGAGGTTATTGTTTTGGTGAGAAGGACCAATGAGGAAAATATCTCTTTTGTGTATGGGACCACAGACACCAGGACAGCCGAAGAGCTGGCTTAACGCAACTTTATTACATGCTGGTCAGAGGGAACATGTGGTAATGGCGGACGAACAGCTCAATATATACAGTGGCTATACATTTGAATGTGGCTCCTTGACAGTCTATTGGCTACTGTCCGCGTGACGTCCTTTCAGGTCACGCCCTTCTTGTCCAGGTGAAGGTGATGGCGGGAATCTTCCCGCGCTGTTGCTCTTAGGTGCGTCTTGGACCGATGAGCTTGGACGCTCGCTATTGCCATCTAGTGGTCATTAGCTCGCGTCCTATTAGGGTTACAGAGATGCAGCTGAGGTTACAATGTTACACAAGGAAAAGGTTACATTGGATACACATGGATAGGTACATTGTTTAAAGGCACATGCTTTAGGACACAACAATCTCCCTCCCTCTTTTGGTATTTATAACAATCTATTTATATATTAGTTTATTCAGAAGCATATCCCACAGTGCTGACTACAACTTAAACCCCTGTTTAAAATATTAAAATAGCAGAGGAAAGAAGAAATGTAAAAGAGAAAGGAGAAAGAAAAAAATACAATCATTTGAATACAGAACTCCAAAGGAAGGCAAGGAGAGACAAGGAAACTTACCTAAATGAACAGTGCAAAGAAATAGAGGAAAACAGCACAAGAGGCAGGACTAGAGATCTTTTCAAAAAAATTGGGGAAATCAAGGGAACATTCAAAGCAAAAACGACAATGATAAGGGACAAAGATGGCAAGGAGTTGGCCGATGCTGAAGAGATTAAGAAAAGATGGCAAGAGTACACAGTGGAACTGTACAAAAAGGACCTCAACTCCCCTGGTAATCACAATGGTGACAACATTGAACTTGAGCCAGACATCCTGGAGAGCGAAGTGATAAAGGCCCTAAAGAGCACTGCAAACAACAAAGCTAGTGGAGATGATGGTATCCCAGTGGAATTTTTCAAAGCTCTAAAAGATGATGGTGTCAAACTACTGCATTCAATATGCCAGCAGATTTGGAAAACAAAACAGTGGCCACAGGATTGGAAAAGATCAGTATACGTCCCAATCCCAAAAAAGGGAAATGCCAAATAATGTTCAAATTATTGAACAATTGCACTCATCTCACATGCCAGCAAGGTGATGATCAAGATAATACAGGATAGACTTCAGCAGCATGTGGAGAGAGAATTACCAGAGGTGCAGGCTGGTTTCAGAAGAGGCAGGGGGACTAGAGACCACATTGCCAACATACGTTGGATCATGGAGAAAACAAAGTGCTCATCTCTGTTTACAGCCAAAGAGTCAGTGCTGTCTGTTTCTGCAGATGTTTCCATGGACATGTGGCGGGCATGACTGTTTACCTTCCCACCAAAGTGGTACCTATTTATCTACTTGCAATTTCTTGCATTCAAAGTGGTTGGCAGGAGCTAGGACAGAGACGGGAGCTCACTCCATCATGCAGTACTCAGGTCTCAAACTACTGACCTGCCAACTATCCAGTCATCAAGTTCAGCATCTTAACCACTAAGCCACCATAGTCCGTTATATTACAGTAGCATCTCACAGTTTTCTTCTTAGGTTCAGGGCACTCTACTTGGATTTTCCCATAAGTTCCCCCTCTGGATCAGAGCTTGAATTTCTTGTGATGCTGATTGGGCAGTTATGGGAATTATCAAAAAACATGTTTGCAGGCATTCATTTAGAACCATGCCTCTTTTGCATCAAACAAACTGACTTGATCACACAATTTTGGGACATTTGATGCGGCAGGTCAGGAGCATGTGGTACATTGTTTTAGCATAAACAGGAATCAGAAAACAAGACACTGTCTTTGCTAAACTGATTTTTTTTTTAAAAAAAATGCTCCTTTACTCAGGAGCATTGAATCTGTATTGGCAGCATGAGTGCTTCTAAACCATGTGAGCTATCTGCTTCTGTATAAAATGGGTACTAGGAATTCTAGAAAAGAAATAATGCATCTCCTCTAACTCAAATGCAAATTAAAATAAATCCATAGTTTAGGTGGGGGAAGAGAAAAGAAATGCAGCCGCAGATGTGGATGGTTTAAATTGACTGGCTGTATTAACTTCCACTGTACTGAACGATAGGTTCACCACAGAATTTTCCCCCCAAAGCTGCCATAGCAAGCTGGCCCCCAGCTGTTTGTGCTTGTGCCCAGGGAAAATGTGTTTTGCACGGACCAAGCCACCTTGAACCACTTTATTTCTCAAAATCCAAAGGATTTGTTACATCAGGCTTTTGAAAACATTTTTTGCCAGAAGTGTTAATGTGTGTCATTAAAGCTGCCAAGTCGCGCAAGGCAGACTCAGGCCTCTGCCAGAGTTTATAGAAACTGACATAAGAATGTTAAAGAAAACAGAGGCAGGAGATGGGGAGTGACAGTTGATTATTTATTTTTACATATTTTTTTCAAAGTATCAATAAATACATTTGAGACTTCATGACTTGAGAGGTTGTAAGAGCCGCTGGAGAACATGCATTATAATTAAGCCCCATTTGCTTTCAACACACACACAAAGAAATGGAGGGGGAAAGAGGATGCATATATAAATGAACTTTGACCTATCAAATAAACTTTGGATACTGGACTTGGAAGGGAAAACTTTGTCCTTGTGAAAGGGAAAATCATGTTTTAGTTCACAGATGTTAGGATCTAAAACCAGTGGGGCAGATTTTGGGCAAATTCCTGGAATAAATAGACTAAGTCAGGGGTTCTCAACCTTTTCAAGGTGAGGGCCAGATCATGCTCCCGCAGACAACTTTGGGGGCCAGATGGCCATTTTGCCCTGCCTGCCACACATGGCACTTTCTGGAGTGGTGGAGACAATGGGGGGCACATCAAATGGTGTCACAGGCCACATCCAGCCCCCGGGGCATAGGTTGAGAAGCCCTGGACTAAGTGTTAGAGCTCCAAAGGTTACTTTTTGTGTCAAAAGAGAGAAAGGGCAAAGTTCCCAGGCTGGCACAGGACTTTCAGGATTTATATCTGCCAAAAAGTAACTTTTACAAGCTTTTCTATTTATGTTGCAGGCTGGGAGGATGTGATCCTTGACATCTGCAAATCTTCGACATCTGCAAATATCCTGTCAAAATTCTCCACACTGTAAGAAGGGGTTGACACTCCCAGGGGTCTTGAGGAGTAAATATGGGGGTCATGGCCCATTCTTTTGCCACATAGAGATAGAGATGCCTGTTTCCAATCAGTATTTTTTTTTAAAAAAAGCAGTGGACAAAGAATATGAATATGTACAATGTTTGCGTGCATGCATGTGTGCGTCCGTGCGTGTGTGCATGCACAATATATAAGTCACATAAATGTCTCTGAGGTCTATTTGAGCCCCATAGGTTGCACTTTGCTATAAGTGGATGAAAAAATCTGATGAGGCAATTTTCCCATATTTCTCCATCAAGCATTCTCTAGCAGTCTCACAAGATGTAATTAACCAATAGACGGTGGTAGAGTACTATTTCTGTTTTCTGTTTCATGTAACACGTTGATGGATTTTTCTGGGGTGGAGGGGAGAGGCTTAGAGAAATAAACCTTGATTTTGTGTGAAAAATGTCTTCTGAGGGTGTGGTTACACACCTAGAAAACCATACATTTGCATCGGAGTTGACATGGGTGAAATTGATTTAAAGATCAATGATTACATGATACACAGATAATCACACATTATAAAGGCTGAAAAGTGGGTTATGTGAAACAGCCTGAAGGTAGTTGTTTGTTTTAAACTAATATTTGTTTCAGTATACATTGTATCTTAGTTAATAAAAAGGGACAAATTAGTCCCGAGATCAATTAGAGCGTGGCAGCTGCTGACAGGCTCATCTATGCGATTAATTGGGAGGTTCCTCAGTAAGGACGAAGTCAGCAAGGCCGCTAAGATGGCAGTCTACAAATAGACCTTTGTTCCTAAGCTCAGGTATAACAGCGAGTCATGATCGCTCATTACAGAAAACTGCAAACATTAGAGATCAGGTATTATAAACATTAGAGATCAGGTATCTCTAATGTACGCGGATGACACACAGTTGTACATCTTGGCCCGTGGGGACCCCAGTGATGCAGTCAAAGTCCTTTCCAACTGTCTGGAGGCTGTTGGGGTCTGGATGGGGGCAAATGGGCTACAGCTGAATCCTAGCAAGACTGAGTGGCTATGGATAGGGGGTCCTGCGTTATCCCGGAAGCTACCATCTTTGGTTTTGGATGGGGCTGTTTTGCCCCAGACCAACCCAGTGCGCAACTTGGGGGTCCTCCTGGATTCGCAGCTGCTGCTAGAAGAACAGGTGGCAGCTGTGGCCAGGAGGGCCTTCACCCAACTTCAGGTGATTCGCCAGTTGTGCACGCTCCTGGACCGGGACTTTTTGTTCATGGTCACTCACGCTCTGGTGACCTCCAGACTAGACTACTGTAATGCGCTCTACATGGGGCTGCCCTTGATGACCATTTGGAGGCTGCAGCTGGTCCAGAATGCCGCAGCCCGGGTGGTGATGGGGTGTGGACGTTATGCACTGGTTACCAGTTTGTCTCCGGGTGCAATTCAAGGTGCTGGTTTTGACCTTTAAAGCCCTACATGGTAGTGGGCCAGGGTATCTTAGAGACCGCATCGCCCTAAGGACGTCTGTCCATCCAACCAGAGCGGACCAGAGGGACTCTCTAATTGTGCCATCAGCCAGGGGGGCTCACCTCTCTGGCACAAGGAGGAGGGCCTTCTCCGTGTCCACACCGGCCCTTTGGAACCTCCTGCCTGTGGAACTGTGTCTCCAGACGGAGTTGTTGCCCTTTAGGAAGGAACTAAAGACCTGGCTGGCGGGCCAAGTTTGGGGTGCGGGTGGGGATGGGGGTACCGTTGGGTGGTTGGTATAGAGAAGTGTGCCTTCCCCCAAGGTCCCTTCGGTTTGTGCGCAAATTTTAGGGGTGTGTTTTTTAACTTTTAACTTTGTTTTATCATGTGTCTTTTATGTATTTACTGTCTGCTATGTAAACCACCCTGAGTTGGGTTGTACCTGAGTGGGCGGGATATAAGCGTGAAAAATAAAGAAATAAAATAAATAAATAAATCTGCGGAAGGTTCAGAAGAAGACCAGGTGTGAGCAAGTGGGAAATGTAACCATCAGACAGAACCTGAATGTTCAACCACTGAGGAGTACAATTGAGAAGGGTAAGCTATGCTGGTTTGGCCATGTCAACTGAATGGCTGATACTAGTATTCCATGGCAGGCATGGGAGGCCCGAGTGCAGGGTGCAAGATCCTGTGTCAGGCCCCATGTCAACTGGACTGACAACATCAAGGAGGCCCTCCATGTTCACAGTAGTGATCTGAGGTGAGCCATGGAACTGTCTAAGGAGAGATCCCAATGGAAATCCTCTGCACCGAAAGGTAGAACAGAAGGCAATTAAGTAAGTATACATTGTATCAATTTGGGCTGTATGCCCAGGTGAATCGGTAAATATATATTTTCCCCTCTGGGCTTTTCACTGTCAAGCTGAAAGAATGTAGAATAATTTTTAACATGTTTTTGCTTTTAGCGCTACATCACTTCAGCACTGAGAAATGCAGGGAATAAAAGTAAATTTAAACATGTTATGGCATGATGTGCACACAAAAACAACAAACAGAACACAAAACCTCATTTCTGAATTGGTATAAAATAAATAATTTTCTAAACCAGTGTAGTCCCATGCATTGATGTACTGTACTGAAAATACACTGAGCTTTCAGAGTTCAATGTGGGTGCAAATGTCAACTCAAACACCATGTGATCTTAAATCTAATTGTCAAAACACCGATTTTGAAACTTTTTCATTTAACCATGGAACCGAGCTCTGAGAAACTTCACTTCAGGAGAATCAGTAAATTATTTCCCCATGGATTTTGAAGGTATGTTCTTGTACTCCCCACAAGAGAAGAAGAAAAAACATTTTCTCTGCAGAGCAAGAACATTTGCACAAAACAATTTTAGCATAGATAATGCAGTTTGTGAAAAATAATGATGGTTGCTGGTTTGTTGCAAAATAATTGAAGAATTAGAAAAATCAGAAAGGGTTATATGTCTTTTTTCACTACCTGCCCATATTTGTTACTTGCTCATATGTGCGCACACACATGTATATGCAAACATGCTTTCTTTCTCAAAAGAAAAGAATTCAAATTTTGCAGAGATAATTTGTGGAGGCTCTGGATATCTTGACCATAAAAAGTAGCATTCTTAGCCATTCTCTTTCCAGGAGGTGGAAAATTTCGCAGGGGTTGAAAGTTCCTCTTCAAGGAGTCTTGTCATCCCAAGAGAGCCAAAATAAAAATAATTATTTTCATCCCTAGTTCTTGGTACAACTATAACTACATTAAAGAGAAGCCTGCACTAAATTCCATATGAAACGGTTGCTTTCTAGAAGAGTTAATTGTGCAATAGGCAGAAAGTGAAGAAGACCTAAAGAACCTCTTGATTAGGGTGAAAGAAGAAATTGCAAAAGCTGGCATGAGACTCAACATCTAAATCCAAGATAAAGGCTCTATCACGCCTTGGCAAATAGAAAGGGAAGAAGTGGAAGCAGTGACAGACTTTACAGTCTTAGGATCTAAGATCACTGCAGATGGTGACTGCAGCCATAAAATAAAAAAGATTATTAATTCTTGGGAGGCAAGCTATGAGAAACCTAGGGAACATAATAAAAAATTGAGACATTGCCCTGCCAACAAAAGTCCCCATAGTCACAGCAATGGTATTCCCAGTAGTAATGTATGGTTTTGAGACCTGGACAACCATACAAAGTCACCTTTGAAATGTGGTGCTGAAGGAGAATTTTGAGGTTTCCCTTATTTGATTAAGGAGATCAAATAAGTCAATCCTGAAGGAAATCAATCCTGACTGCTTCTTGGAAGGACAAATATTGAAGATGAAGCTAAAGTACTTTGGACATGAAATGAGATAAGATGACTCACTCGAGAAGGCCTTGATGCTAGGAAAGATCGAGGGTTTAGTGTATGAGAACCAAGACAATACGAACAGCCGAAGGGTTGGCTTAACACATCTTTATTGCATGATGGTCCGGGGGAACATGTGGTAATGGTGGATGAACAGCTCAATATATACGGTGACTATACATTTGAATGTGGCTCCTCGATAGCCCATTGGCTACTGTCTGCGTGACGTCATTCCCCGTCACACCCTTCTTGTCCAGGTGAGGTGGTGGCGGGAATCTTCCCGCGCTGTAGTTGTTTGGAGAATTGGAACCATGTGAGCTGGACGCTCGCTACTGCCACCTAGTGGTCATTAGCTCGCGTCCTGATACAGAGGGTTACAGTGTTACAGCTGGTGGTTATTATATCCACTCATTCGAGTGTTACATTACTTAAAGGTATAATGTTCTGGACACAACATCCCTCCCCCCTAGGATGAGACGAAGTCTCTCATCCAATATGGTTTATTGCAAGCGCGTTTTGGGCGCAAGGCTGGCTGGCTTGTCCCGGGGGCGCTATCGCTTCTCTGTTCCCTGGTCTCTTGTCCTGCAATGGGAGAGGGAGACTCGTTAACGACTTGCCGCGGTTCCGCGGCTTTCGGGGTAGGGACAAACTCCATTGTGGGAAAACCGGGGGCACTGGGGGCTAACGAAAAACCCCGCTTCTCGCTTGGATGGGTGGGGGACCACTCCGAAACCCCCCCCCCCCCCCGGTTTTGTAACTCAAACTCAAAATCATCTACTGGGGTATCTATGGGGGTATCCCTCAGGATATCTGTGGGGACAAACTTATTCCCTTCCCCCCTTGGTGGGGACTGGCCCCCCTCTCCTCCCCCTTGGGCTGAACGGGTGGGGGAGAACCCTAACGTTGAATCCTTTTCTGCGCTGTCCGCGCTCTGGTTTCCGGAGACCCGGCGCCGGAGTTGGTCTGCGTGCCGCCTCCAGAGTAAACCCGTGCTGCTCTCTACGCAATACAACACGGGACCTGTCTGCCCAATGACTACGCCCGGGACCTAGGCTGGCCCTGCGCTAGCGTAGTTTCTGCAATGAACCAGGGCGCCTATTTCGAAACTCTTCGTGCCTGCTACCCCGATGTTCCTCCCAGTGTCTTCCACCCTCATGGGGTCTAGCCTGGTCAGTATCATAGTCAGCTTTCTGCGCATTAGGAGCTCTGCGGGCGAGTACCCTGACGCTAGGGGGGTTACCCTGTATCCCAGCAAAAATTGACACAACTGCAGGTTTAAGTCCCCGGGGCCCATGCACCTCAGTGCGTCTTTGGTGGTACGCACGAGGCGTTCTACCTGGCCATTTGTCACTGGGTGGAAGGGCGCGGAGGTGATGTGTCGGATGGCGTTGATCTCGGTGAATGCCCTGAACTCAGCGGACATGAAACAACTAGCGTTATCGCTAATAAGGGTGTCGGGTATACTGAACGTGCTGAACACCCTGCGCAATTGTTTAATTGTTGTGGCTGAGGAGGTGTTCGCAACTGGGATTGCCTCCAACCACTTGGAGTAAGCGTCCACTATGAGGAGAAAAAGTGATCCTCTGAAGGGGCCCGCAAAGTCAATGTGCACGCGGGACCACGGCCCCCTTGCCGTGTCCCATTCCCTGTGCGGAAGACGAGCTTCTTCGGGCCGGGAGCTTTGGCAACTCGTGCAAGTGCCCACCATGTGCTCGATATCTGCGTCCAACTGGGGCCACCAGAAGTAGCTCCTGGCCAGTGCCTTGGAGCGGACAATTCCAGGGTGGCTGACGTGCAGCAGCTTAAGCACCCTAGCTCTCAGGAATTCAGGGACGATTACCCGCTGGCCCCACCGGAGGCACCCCCTCTCTAAGGACAATTCTAGCTTTTTCCGAAAAAATGGGGCAAACTCCGCCGCCGGGGAGGACGTTGGCCACCCTTTCTGCACCCAAGAGCTGACCAGGGCCAACGTCTTGTCCTTGCCTGTCGCCTTGGCGATCTCTGTGGGCACTATGGGGGGTGAATCTAAGACCTCTATCATGAGCACTTGGTGGTCATGTTCCACTTCACACACGTGGCTGCTTGTGTGGGGGAGGGGTGACCTCGACAGGGCGTCCGCGTGGCTTATGTCCTTTCCAGGGCGATACACCAGCGCGTTCTGGTACGCGTTTAAAAAAATGGCCCACCTGAGCATCCTAGGGGACAGAATCTGTGGCGTGGGCTTGTCTGCAGTAAAAATGCCTAGCAGGGGCTTGTGGTCAGTCACTATGGTAAAGGGGCAGCCGTAGAGGAAATCGTGGAACTTTTTTGTCCCAGCAATTATCGCTAACGCTTCCCTGTCTGTCTGTGCGTAGTTTCGCTCTGCCTGAGACAGGGACTTGGAGTAGAATGCCACCGGGGCCTCCCGCCCGTTTTCCAACACGTGGCACAGAACCGCCCCCACCCCCACTGGGGACGCATCACATATCAGGACCACTGGTTTCTTGGGGTCAAAGTGGGTTAATATAGCGTCTGAGGCTAGGAGTTGTTTCAGCTCATTGAATGCCCTCTCCTGTCTCTCGCCCCATTTCCATGCCTCGTCCTTTTTTAACAACTTATGAAGCGGCTCTGCTACCGATGCCTTCCGAGGCAGGAAGGACTGGTAGAAGTTTAAGAGCTCCAGGAACGACTGCAATTCGGGCTTGGAGGTGGGGCGAGGGGCATTTTGAATGGCGGTCAACTTTGATTTGGAGGGTTTGATTCCTGCAGGGGTTACCCGGAAACCCAAGAACTCAACCTCTTTTGCGAAGAAGACGCATTTGTCTTTCCGCAGCCTCAACCCCGCCTTTTCGAAAACTGTCAGTACTTTGTCTAGCCTCTCAGCCAATTCTGACTCACTTCCCCCCGTTATCAACACGTCATCAAAGTATGGTAAGACCCCCTCCAGACCCTTTAAGAGGCGTTCCACGAGCGACTGGAAGATGCCTGGCGCCGAGTTCACGCCGAACTGTAGACGCGTCACCTGGAATGCCCCCTTATGAGTGACTATCGTCTGCGCAGCAGCCGCAGCTGGGGTTACCGAGAGCTGCTGATATGCCTGCGCCAGGTCAAGCTTTGCAAAACACCTCCCCCCATGTAACCTGGCCAACAGGTGGCTGACCACCAGTACCGGATACGCATTTGGGCGTATCGCCTTATTAATGGTGCATTTGTAATCTGCGCATATTCGAACCTCCCCGTTGGCCTTCAGCGCTGTTACAATCGGAGTTTCCCACTCCGCGGAATCAACAGGAACAAGAATCCCCTGGCCCACCAATTTGTCCAGTTCCGCCTCTATCTTGTCCTTGAGTGCAAAAGGCACTCTGCGCGGTCTGAGTCTTATTGGGCGGACCTCCGGGTCCAGGTCGAACGCGACTGGGGGTCCCTTGAATTTTCCGAGTCCCTTCTTGAACACTTCGGGGTGCGCATCACACACCTCTTGTATTGGGTCAGTCCCAACGGCATGCACCCCCCCCCCCCCCAATGAACAAACCCAGGGGCTTAAACCATTGAGTCCCGAGAAGGCTACAGCTTCCCCCCTTGAGAACAACCAGGGGAAATTCCGCGGCGTGCTGCTTGTATTGGACCTTGAATTTTCCAACCCCCAACACCGGAATGCTATTCCCCTGCACGTCCCGCAGCGTAGACCTCAGTGCTTTGAACTTGGGCTGCACGTTGGGGGAAATTCCCAAAAACTCCCTCTGGGAAATGATTGAATATGAGGAACCCGAGTCTATCTCCATCCTAACGGGGGCCCCTTGCACCAGTACCTCAACAAAGTAACAGGGGTGTCCTAAGGACACGCTGTGAACTGGGGCGGCGGCGGCGCTGTCGTCGGAGATGTGGCCCACGCCATCCTGCTTCCTCGAGGGCCGGACGCCTTCCTGGCTTCTCGGTGAGCGGTCTGTCGAGCCTCTCTGGTCTCTGCGCCGCCGTCTGCAAACCTTGGCTATGTGCCCTTGGCATCCACAGTTGTGGCACTCGGCCTTCCGGAACGGGCACTTGACGCGGTCATGGGCCGCCCCGCAGCCGTCGCAACGCTGGCCATCCTTCCGTACCTTCCGGACGTCCTCGTCCTCGCTGCTCTCCGTGGAGGATTGTGGCGCCCGCCTGGCTGCCTGCACCGGGCCTGCCGCCTTGTCAGTTTGTGGGGGCCTTGCTCTGAACCCCTTAACTCCGGCCCTCGTGGCTTCTGCCACCTGTGCCTCCTTCACGACCTCGTGCAGTGTCGGGGGCGGCTCCTGGTTCATCAGCTTTCGCTGGACCTCCTCGTCCCACAGGCTGCACAGCATGCGGTCCCTGAGGGCGATTTCCAGGTTCTCCCACTTGCATGGGCCGGCGGCCAACCGGAGGGCCGCTGCGAAGGCGGCCACGGACTCACCCGGCGCCTGGACTCTCTTCCAGAACGCGTCCCGAGCCGAAAACATCAAAACCAAGGGCTGGAAATGGTCGCGCATCGCTTTCAGGAGCTGCTTGACCGGCACTTCGTTCACCTTCTTCGGCGACACCAGGTCCACCAGTACTTTCATGGCGGGGAACCCGAGCATCCTGATGAGCATGGCCCTCTTCTTCCCCTCGTCTGTGATGTCGGACACCATCAGTGCGCTTTGGAAGTCCATTTCGAAGAGCTCCCATTCTTCCGGTTTGTTGATGTCAAAACCGGCCTGCGTTGTCTTGATTCCATGGGGATCCATCATCCCACCTTCATCGCCAGTTTAGTGTATGAGAACCAAGACAATACGAACAGCCGAACGGTTAGCTTAACACATCTTTATTGCATGATGGTCCGGGGAAACATGTGGTAATGGTGGATGAACAGCTCAATATATACGGTGACTATACATTTGAATGTGGCTCCTCGATAGCCCATTGGCTACTGTCTGCGTGACGTCATTCCCCGTCACGCCCTTCTTGTCCAGGTGAGGTGGTGGCGGGAATCTTCCCGCGCTGTAGTTGTTTGGAGAATTGGAACCATGTGAGCTGGACGCTCGCTACTGCCACCTAGTGGTCATTAGCTTGCGTCCTGATACAGAGGGTTACAGTGTTACAGCTGGTGGTTATTATATCCACTCATTTGAGTGTTACATTACTTAAAGGTATAATGTTCTGGACACAACAGAGGGCAAAAGGAAGAGGGGGCACCAGATGATGTGATGGCTAGATGGCATTGATGACGCAATGGGCATAGATCTGAGTGGGCTGCAGAGGATGGTGAAGGATAGGGGTGCCTGGTGTGCAATGGTCCATGGGGTCGCAAAAGGTTGGACTCGACTATGCCACTGGAAAACAACAACAAAAATTTCATTTGAAATCTTGATCACTAATTGAAGATTCAGCCCCTGCATTGTTTTCAGACACATGCTTGCAGCAATTACCTATTTAATTATAAATCCATGTATGTGCATCCGATTTTGAAAAGCACCACAAGCCCAATTTGGCAATCAAGCTTTGGACTACTGTTTTTGCAAGAATGCAAAAGGAGGTCAAAGCAATATTGTGCTTTAAAATGTATTTTAACTTAACGGTTAAATGTCATGGTTAGTAATGCCTCCGCCTCCCAGCAGTGTTTTGCTCTCAATTAATAACTTGTTTTGGAGGCACCTGTTGCCAGCATTTAATTTCTGTTTAGCACATTTCACAGAAAATATGGCCATGTGTCAGTGTATAGTTCCTGCTTGATGTTGCATATAATTCTTATAATATTCTGAACGGCATGTGCTAATTATTTAGTACAATAGCTCTTCTCATGGAGAGGTAAGGCTGGGAGAGAGGAGTAGTAATTACCTGGATTGAGGATGTCTTTTATCTTGTTGTTAAGACCAACGTGTGGGAGGGGAGAAAATGTAAAATCAAAAGTGTGTTCAGTTCAAGAACATTCAAATAATGTTGAAAGAGTTAAAAGTTTTTGACAAGTTTATTACTAATACATCTGGAATCTTGGGCAGCTAAAGCAAGGGTTTGGCGAAATCGACAGTGATTATGAAATCAGATGTACCTATTCTAGCAACTTTCTGCTCCCATTTTCTAAATCAGCTTTCTCAGATCCTGGCATTTTCCTTGCTGTTGTAGCATAGCTTTCTAATTGTTGTTGGGTTTTTTTTTTTTTTTTGCCTAACCTGCCTTGACCTGCAGCAGAGGGCGAAAAGAAAGCAACAACAGGCCCTGAAAGAAGAATCAGAATAAAAGAAGGCTTTATTTAAAAGAGGGAGAGAGAAGTGATTGAAGGGACATAATTTACATCAGAATGGCTGCTTTCATTTGCTTGTCAAAACTAAAAAAGGTGTGACCTTCACAAAATACTTTGGAAGAAAGAATTTTTGTCTGGAGCCAACCTTTTGCAGAGAGAGAGAAGAGAAAACTAGTCAGAGTAGGAATCCAAAAATAGCTGGCAAAAACCAAATGTACTTCTCCAAAGTTACAAATGCCAAAGCTGATGGTCTGAGGAGCAAGGAAGAGTTGGCCTCCTGCCTCCACAAGATGAGGGTAGCACCTTTTAGTTTTTTGTTTGTATAGGTAAAGGCCGCCCTTTCTCGAAAGCCTGTCATATCTGACTCTAGGGTTCAGTGCTCATCTCTGTTTATAGCCAAAGAGTCAGCGCTGTCTGTGTTTGTAGACATTTCCATTGAGATGTGGAAGGCATGACTAAACACCGCAGTGCACAAAACACTGTTACCTTCTCACCAAAGTGGTACCTGTTTATCTGCTTGCAATTTCTTGCTTTCAAAGTGCTAGTTTGGCAGGAGCTGGGGCAGACACTGGAGCTCACTCCATCATGCAGCACTTGGGTCTCGAACTGTTGACCTGCCAGGCATCAAGTTTAGCGTCTTAACCACGAAGCCAACGCAGCCCCTTATAGTTCCTTTGTTTGTACAGTATAGCACGCCCAAAGTGAATGAGAATAGTTCCCTGCCACCCCCAAAGATTACCATTTAAAAACAATCAACACAGAGCTGACAGCAAAGTAAAGGGAAGATAACGAACACAGGAATAAATGGGAAGAATATGTATTCATTTTAGTTACATGTTGGATCATAAGGAGAATTTAAGAGCTACTGTGCAAAAGCTTCAAAGAAAAGGTTTTCTGGTGATGGATTTAAAAGAGAGCTATGGATTCTTTTGTGCTCTGGTGGCGCAGTGGTTAAAACTGCTGTACTGCAGCCAAAAATCTGTTCATCTTGTGAGTTCAATCCTGATGGGGATCAAGGCTAACTCAGCCTTCCACCTTTTGAGCACAGTAAAACGAGTACCTAGCATATTGGGGGCAAAACATTGATTACCTTGTGGGCTACCCAGAAAATGCACTAAGTGCTATGGGGCAGTATATAATTGTAATTGCTATTGCTGTGTTTCAGACTTCCATACGAACCAGTAGATATTTTTTCTTTCTATTATTCTCCTTCCATTGTTGGTATTCCACATGGGCATAAGAAAAACCATGCTGGATTCCACTAAAAAGCCTATCTAAACCACCTCTCTGTCCCCACATTGACAAAGCAGATGACTAAGAAGCCCCCAAGTAGAACATGAGTCCAATTATGTCATGTTTTCCAGCATGTTTCTTCTGACACTGGAGGTATGATATAGCCATTGTGGCTAGGGTGTATTGTTTGCCTTCTCTATGCATTTATGTAATTCCTTTTCAGAGCCATGCAAGTTGATGGCCATCACCATGACTTGTGAACTGCCCAGAAAGTGCATTAAGTGCTATGGGGCGGTATATAAGTGTGATTGCTTTGCTTTTGATAGGAAACCCTACAGATCAATTACTTGTGTGTGTATTTCACCATTAAACACTGTTGAATGACCTCAAGTTCTAGTGTTGTAAAAGGGGGGGGGGAAATCCCCACCATTCTATCATTTTTCGACAGATCAGGCATAATTGTAATCGCTTCTGTCATGTCTCCACTTTCTTGTGTTTGGATGGGATGGTTTGGTAAATAGAAAGATTTTTTTTTCTCGGCAAGTGAATCATATGCTAGGCATTGCTTGTGGATTTTTAAGCAATGTCCTTACTTTTTTTGTAACTTTAGATTTTACAATTTGTTTGATAAATGAGATTGGCTGCTCTCAAACATCAGTGTGCCTGCTGTTAATTATGATATAATTGATGTTAGGCACACGGGAATGCAGAAATCTGCATTTTAACAGAAGATCCGCTTTAACCACAGATCCATGGCTCTCTGGGTGTTCAGATTGATTTTTTTTCTAGATATTCCAGAAGTGGCCACAAGATTGAGCCTGAGACATACTGTATAAAAAGCACATGCACTAAAGCAGTGGTGGTGAACCTATGGCATGCAAGCCAGAGGGGGCACTCAGAGCCCTCTCTGCAGGTACATGTGCAGTCGCCCCAGCACAGAGTTTGCCCTACCCCTCTGCCTAGCAGCCCAATGGGAGCCTTTCCCTCCCCCATGCACAGAGTTCGCCCCTCCGTGATGGCACTTTGTGATAAATAAGTGGTTTTTGGGTTGAGGTTTGTGCATTCAATCTCTAAAACGTTCACCATCACTGCCCTAAAGCCAAGCTACTATCCTGTTCGAATGCTCCTCACTTTGTAAGATGATTATATTAAATTAAAGATACTGTTTTATTATTTTAAGTTTTTATTTTCTAGCTAATACTGGATAACTGATATTCAAAACACATTTGCTTTTCAGGTTCTGCCATTGATTCTTTAAGAAAGGTGGTTATCTTTCATGTTCCTTCAGTATGAACATTTTCTTTCTGCCTCACATACTGAGAGATATGCAAACCTAATCTGGTGGAAATTATATTTAAATTTTGTTGTTTTTTGCAATAGATGCCAACAATATATTCTTTTCTTTTGAAAAAACAAACAGTATCTAAATGATCTGATTCTAAAATAATCGGGCTCACTTCCAAGTAGCCTTAACTATTTACATGAATGCCAAAGCAACGTCGAGATCATTTTCTATTTAAGAAGAAGGAAAGTCTGTGCAGAGAAAAATAAATAATTGCAAAGTATAACAAGTTTTCTAATCATGAAACACACACACACACACATATTTGGGAACCTTCAGAACACATATCAGCACTTTCCATAATTACAAAATGAGGTTACATAATAACCAGTTTTAAATCTGTCAAAATATTTTAACGGCAAATGGGAGATATAGTTTGTGAATTATCTCTTCTGCTTATTAGCTTAATGACAATATCACCTTTCACCTGCAACAGATCACAAATAATTTCTTAAACCTGACAGAAAGCCAGCTTTTTTGTAGTATATTGTACTCCTCATCTTAAGAAAATTGTTCTGGGCTGTAACTGTTTTGCATTTTATTGTGTGGCTATGATCCCACTGGCTGTCTGGCCAGGTTATCCAGCTATGGTAATAGAGTAGACCTTACAACCCTGAGGACTAACGGTCATGGGTGCCTAAGTCCACAGGGAAGGGTGATGGTCCCCAAGTGGATTAAATCCCCCTTGAATCCATCTTGATGGAGGGAAGCAGCTTCATCAATCCTGGCCTGGGGCCGATTAGGACTTTGTGTACCAAAAGGGCTCAGGACTAGAAAGTGACTTGTGGAACTGGATCAGTGGTACGGGTGTCATGCTGCGATGCAGAAAGCAGATGAAAGGCCATTGCATTGTATTCATAGAACAGTCTTCATGGCTGATCGCCATGAGGATCAACAATATTTGGATTTGGATATGGCAGAAGAAGATGATGACCCCACTGTTCATACATCCTCCACACACAGGATCTGTATTCATCCACATGCTCCACAGTTGTGTTTTGGATCTTTAACTGTGTTTCTTAAGCTACTGGCTTTTCACTACAAACATAGTATGACATCCAGGAGAGATATTGGTATGAAATCTGCTCATTCTACTTCACCACATTGAAGACCATACCTGTCAAGTTTTGGATTTGGAAATAAGGGAAATTTCCTGGCAAATAAGGGATACTTGACAGCTATGCTTATCCTGTGCTGCCCTCCAATGGCGGCAATAGGGCTTTGCAGTCTAATTAAATAAGGGTTGACAGCAGGAAAGAGGGTTAAATAAGGGGTTTTCCCGGCCAATAAGGGATACTTGACAGCTATGATTGAAGACACACACATGGATTCCACAGGCTGTATTGTGAAAAAACATGTGAGGGTCATGGCTGAGCTAAAGGCTACTTTACTGGTGACCATGCCCCCCAGTGATGTCAGAAATACCACCCCTCTCTTAGTACCTTTGGCTAGCATGGGAAAAGGCTCCATGTCTGTCGAATGCCCATAACTGGAATTTTTCTTCTTCTAGCGATCTGGGATATGAATTGTCATTCTTCTTTTGTGTCCAGGCCAAACTTTAAACTGCCAAAATGATGCCACTTTTTTAGCTTTGTTGCCATACTTAAATCCTCATTGGTACATGTTTGTGGTAGTAATTCCCATTTGCAATTTGTGGCAGTAATTCTCATTTGTGAACAATAGCATTCTATCATGTTCATTTTGTTGTTGTTATGAACATAATGCTGTGAACATGGTGGCTGTAATGTCATCTCTTCTTTTTCTTCAAGTGCCATATCTGAATATTGACTATCATCATGGTGATCAGCCATGAAGATGGTTCTGAGAATATAATGCAGTGGTCTTCCATTTGCCCTCCACACCACAGCATGACACCATAAGAACATAAGAACATAAGAACATAAGAACAGCCTTGCTGGAACAGGCCACAGCCCATCCAGTCCAGCATTCTGTCTCACACAGTGGCTCACCATTTCCTTCAGGGTATTCCCAAGGAGATGCCTTCACCTGCTTAGGATTCCCTGGAAATGGCATTGAGAGATATCCTGCCTATCTCTCCAACCCGGAGGTTGTCCTTAGGTAGCCATAATTATAGCCATTGATAGCCTTGTCCTCCATGAACTTGTCTAATCCTTTCTTAAAGCTGTGAAGACTGACAGCTGTCACCACTTCTTCTGGCAGGGAGTTCCATAGACCAGTAATCCTCTGGGTGAAAAAGTACTTTCTCTTATTTGTTTGAGAACTAGTACCCAAAAGTTTCATGGAGTGTCCCCTAGTTCTAGTGTTGTGCGATAGGGAAAACAGTTTTTCCTTATCTACCTTGTCCACACTGTGCATGATTTTATAAACTTCAATCAGGTCACCTCTTAGACGCCGTCGTTCAAGAGTGAAAAGGCCCAACCGTTGCAGCCTCAGATGGTAAGGAAGGTGTTCCAGCCCCCTAATCATTCTGGTTGCCCTCCTCTGTACTTTCTCCAACTCCATAATATCCTTCTGGAGGTATGGCGACCAGAACTGTACACAATATTCCAGATGGGGCCTCACCATAGATTTATAAAGAGGCAAAATGACACTTGCTGACTTATTTTCTATACCCTTCCTAATGATCCCTAACATTGAGTTTGCTTTTTTCACTGCTGAGGCACACTGGGTTGACACCTTCATTGAGCTGTCCACCAGGACACCAAGGTCCCTTTCCTGGTTTGTCGCAGAGAGTTCAGACCCCATCAGTTTATAAATGTAATTGGGGTTTTTTGCCCCAACATGCATCACTCTGCACTTACTGATGTTGAAGCTCATTTGCCACTGTTTTGCCCACTCCCCCAGTGTCAAGAGATCCCTCTGGAGCTCTTCACAATCTCTCACAGTTTTCACTACCCTGTATAATTTAGTGTCGTCAGCAAATTTGGCTACCTTGCTTTTTACTCCTACCTCTAGATCATTTATGAAGAGGTTGAAAAGCAGGGGTCCCAGTACTGAACCTTGGGGGACCCCACTCTTTACTTCCCTCCACTTGGAGAAGTGTCCATTTAGTGCTACCCTCTGTTTCCTGTCCCTTAGCCAGTTGCTGATCCAGGACAAGACCTGTCCCTTTATTCCATGACTGGTAAGTTTATTCAAGAGCCTTTGGTGTGGGACCTTGTCAAAAGCCTTCTGAAAGTCCAGATAAACAATGTCAACTGGATCCCCCTTATCCACATGCTTGTTGACACTCTCAAAAAATTCCAACAGATTAGTGAGGCATGATTTGCCCTTGCAAAAGCCATGTTGGCTCTCCTTTAGCAGTGCCTTCTCTTCTATGTAACTATTAATTCTGTCTTTTAGGATGGTTTCCATCACTTTACCTGGGACACATGTCAAACTGACAGGCCGGTAATTTCCTGGATCACCCCTGGATCCTTTTTTTAAAATTGGTGTTACATTCGCTACCTTCCAGTCATCAGGCACAAAGCCTGATTTGAGGGAAAGATTATATATTTTGGCTAGGATATCAGCAATTTCATCTTTAAGTTCCCTGTAAGTTCCCATACAAATGGTCCTGAGCCCTTTTGGCACACAAAGTCCTCATCAGCCCCAGGCCAGTATTGATGAAACTCTCTTCTAACCCCCGCCAACAAAATTCTGTCTCTGCTTTTCTCATATTAAAATCAAATTTGTGTGCTTCTATGCATGTGAAAGAGACTGCTGTGGCTTAGTGGTTAAGACACTGAACTTGATGACTGGAAGATCAGCAGTTTGAGACCCGAGTGCTACATAATGGAGTAAACCAGACCACATGAATTCTTCTGAAATATGGAGAGGATTATGTGATCACTACTTTACAAAAAGATACAACCCTATTTTTTAATTTTGTTTTAATTTGTGTTATTGTTTTTGTATTGTATTACATGTTGTTAGCCACCCTGAGTGGTGTTCCCACCAGGAGGGCGGGATATAAATCGATAAAATAAATAAATAAATGAATAATAAGGTCATCCTTGCTCAAAAGCCATTTGTATCTGACTCCAGGGTTCAGTGCTCATCTCTGTTTATAGTCAAAGAGCCCGCTCTGTCTGTGTCTGCAGAGGTTTTTGTGGGCACGTGGCAGGCATGACTAAACAACAGAGTGCACAGTACTCTGTTATCTTCCCACCAAAGTGGTACCTAGTTATCTACTTGCAATTTCTTGCCTTCGAACTGCCGGGACAGAGCCAGGAGCTCACTCCATCATGCAGTACTCGGGTCTTGAACTGCTGACCTTAATCTTTACCTATAAGGAGAGGCTACCTTGGTGCTTGTCCAGCAAAAGCACCCATACCCCGCCCAACCATCCTGAACAGAGCCGGCCACACTTACCTTTAAACCGTCTGAGAGTCGCCGCAAGGGTCTGGTTTCCGAGAGTGGGGCAACCACCCCACAAACCAGACCAAAAGAAAAAACTACAAGCCCAGCATCCTCCACGACTTGCAACCACTCAGCCAATCAGGTTGAAGGGCACGAGCGTGGAGGAGGCAGGGCAGCTGGCACGTGTGGTTTTTAAAAAACCGCCAATGTGCCGACAATTTCCCTCCTCCAGGAGACACTTCATCTCCTGGAGAGAAGCCATCCCCACCTCACCACAGCGGGCGGGCTGCCACATAGGTTGCCGACAGGGCCAACAGCTTTTGGTGCCCTCCGCCCAACCGGCGAAGAGATCGAAAACAGCAGAGACAGAGGCCATGCCATGCCATGGAGGCACGGAAGGTGAGCGGGCCAGCGCAGGCCCAGCAGACAACAGGTAAGTGGGGCGGGGGAGAGGAATTGAGGGGGGATTGGGCCAAGAGATCACGCCGCACACCCAGGTCTGGGAGGAGAAAAAAGGGGAACATGAACCCGCCCCCTCCCCCCTCAGTTCCACTCCGCTGTCCCACTTACCTAGTGCGGTGCGGCCTTCTGCACTGGCCCACTTACCTTCCGTGCCTCTATGGTGTGACCTGTCCTCCATCCTTGCCGGCGTCGAGGCCATCGCCGATCGGATGGAGGGAAAACAAAAGGTGGTGGCCCAGCCACCAACCAACGTGCCCGCCCACCCGGCAAAGGCCTCCTGGGTGTCCTCACCGACAGGAGGCAGGCACGGAGCCCGCCGAAGATTGGGGGAGGAAGAGCCCCTCCTCCCCCCACACAGCTTCGTCGTGTGTGTGTGTGTATGTGCTTGGTTGTGTCTGTCTGTCCTCACTGAGGCTTCGGGGAGGAGGAGGAAGAGCTCCTCCTCTCCCCACAGAGCTATGGCATGTGTGTATTGTGTGTATGTGTGTGTGTGTCCTCACCGAGGCTTTGGGGGGGAGGAGGAAGAGCCCCTCCTCTCCCCACGGAGCTAGTGTGTGTGTGTGTGTGTGTGTGTGTGTGTGTGTGTGTGTGTGTGTGTGTGTGTGTGTGTGTGTGGTTATGTTGTGTGTGTGTGTACCCCCCAAAAAAACCCCAACCACCAGCACACATGTTATACCTGCCCAGCAGGGCCAGGCAAAAAATGCTAGTATAGAATAAGCACAAATGCAAACTCAGGTTGGTGAAATATCATGCCATTTGTAAAAAAATGAAATGCCATTTAGAGAAAAAAGAACTTAAAGCATAAAAGTAATAGTGGAGTAAAGGGTATCAAGGACCATTTGCCCAGTATTTCTTAAACCATTCTCCCCAGCTGCATCCCTTTCCTCTCTACCCAACATATACACAGATGCACACAGTTCCAAAGTGTGGTTGTCTGGCCTATCAATTGCTTCTGGGTCTGCTCCAGATCTATTCCACCCCAGCCAGATCCCATTATTCCACTCTAGGTTCTAACTGGAGCAGAAGTGTGTCCTACGCCTCTATTCCTAGGTAACTAATTACACTGCCAAAATCTAGCTAAGTTCCGATTCTATAGCATACAGAGCGTAAGAGTTAATACAGCTTGGCTTAAGCAGCCTTTGGCAACACTTCATGCAAACAGATTTAAGAGTTCATGTTCACCAGCTTGAATGTATATCCAGAGCGAGGTGAATGCATGGATTAAAGAAAGCCGGCGTTCATCCATTTATTTATTTTTTTCAAAAAATAGTTTTTCATGCTTTTTAAAATAATTTCCATATTCTCCGAGTCTCACTGTTGTGTAGTTTGTACAAATTGTTAAAATGATTCTGGTGTTATCGGAGCTGTTGGGTGGGTTTCTTCTTAAAACAGTCCAACCTGTTCAGGATGGATTTTCCTCCGCCTTTTCTTTGAGAGACATCTTAATTAGTCTAATCCTGACTGGTCTTTTCCCAATGTTCCCGTTGGCACAGTTGGATTTCAATTAACATTCTTACCATCTGAGGCTTACCATCTTCCTTACCATCTGAGGCTGCAACGGTTGGGCCTCTTCACTCTTGAACGACGACGTCTAAGAGGTGACCTGATTGAAGTTTATAAAATCATGCACGGTGTGGACAAAGTAGATAAGGAAAAACTGTTTTCCCTATCGCATAACACTAGAACTAGGGGACACTCCATGAAACTTTTGGGTACTAGTTCTCAAACAAATAAGAGAAAGTACTTTTTCACCCAGAGGATTACTGGTCTATGGAACTCCCTGCCAGAAGAAGTGGTGACAGCTGTCAGTCTTGACAGCTTTAAGAAAGGATTAGACAAGTTCATGGAGGACAAGAGTATTAATGGCTATAATTATGGATACTTAAGGACAACCTCCGGGTTGGAGAGATAGGCAGGATATCTCTCAATGCCATTTCCAGGGAATCCTAAGCAGGTGAAGGCATCTGCTTGGGAATTCCCTGAAGGAAATGGTGAGCCACTGTGTGAGACAGAATGCTGGACTGGATGGGCTGTGGCCTGTTCCAGCAAGGCTGTTCTTATGTTCTTATGTTTTAGTGCTGCAAATGCCCCTGCTTAGTTTTTTGTTTTACTGTTCTATCCTGGATGCTCTCCCTCTCCCACCCTTCAATTTCAAAAAAATATTCAATTTATTCAAAAGGTTTTGGAAGCAAAAGCAGTAGTATCAATTTCTGCTCTTTACGTTTTTCAAGAAACAGACAATTGTTTCAAGTAGCTTCTTACACACAAAATCTTTTATATGTTTGTGTTTTGTCTAGGCTCACCACTGCACCTCTCAATTTTAGCAGCCCAGTGTCAAAATCTTCTAGTGACCATTCCCTTTCAAATTCTATTCCTCTTGTGTGAAAGGAACATATTTGAAGAAAATATATTAAAATTCTAAATTTTTGAACTCACCTAATTGTGTTATGTGAAGCAGTTCCCCCGGTGGCTTAGTAGTTAAGACACTGAGCTGGAGACTGGAAGGTCAGGTTTCGATACCCGAGGGCTGGACTTGGGGATGTGAAAGGAGCCTCATTCAGACATCCTCTGAGCAGAGTTTCTCCATCAAAAATCCTTTCAACCCAGATTAATCTGTGACACAAAATTATTATTATGTGGTGTGATACTTAAGATGAATTTGATGGATGCGCCTCAGTATTGTAGGAATTTTGAGGAACGACAAAGAGTTAAAAGCACTTTATAAAACCAGAAATATTTTAACAAATGCCTCAGTATGTCAGCATGACTCCTGACAACCTAGCAGTTCGAAAGCAAGAAATTGCAAGTAGATAAATAGGGACCACTTCGGTGGGAAGGTAACAGCATTCCGTGCACTCCGGTGTCTAGTCATGCCTGCCACAAGACCACAGAAACGTCTGCAGCAGCAGACAGCGCTGGCTCTTCGGCTTTGAAACAGAGATGAGCACTGCACCCTAGAGTCGGATACGACTGGCTTTTGAGCAAGGGAAATCTTTACCTTTACCTAAGTCAGTGTAGTAGACAGTTTAGTATCAATTCACATCGAAACATAAGATGAACAACGAGAAAAAAAAACCTTTTTTTATTATTTTCCATGCTATTCATATCTAAGGACTGCAGTGGCTCAAGTGGCTAAGATGCTGACTGGGAGGCGGAAGGTCAGCAGTTCGATTCTAGAGTACTGCAGGACGGAATGAGCTCCCATGTTTGTCCCAGCTCCTACCAACCTAGCAGTTCGAAAGCAAGAAATTGCAAGTAGATAAATAGGGACCACTTCGGTGGGAAGGTAACAGCATTCCGTGCACTCCGGTGTCTAGTCATGCCAGCCACATGACCACGGAAATGTCTGCAGAAGCAGACGATGCTGGCTCTTCGGCTTTGAAACAGAGATGAGCACTGAACCCTAGAGTCGGATACAACTGACTTTCAAGCAAGGGAAACCTTTACCATATAATTCAACTTTAAATTCAGTGCAAAATAGGCAATATAATTATTAACCCATAACATGCGGCCAGCCGGCCGGCCATAAAAACACCAATGACGCCGCCAACACCACCGGACTTTTCCCTCGGCCGGCCCCGGCCTGTAGGGAAGAAGGAACTGTTATCGGACTTTTTCCCTCAGCTGTTCGGCCTGGAGGGAAGTGGACAAGTCTGAGTTTTTGTAATGTATTTTTTGTGGGGGTGGGGGGGTTTGGATTGCTTTGAAATGTGTATTGCTTTTGACTTTGAAATGTGTATTGCTTTGTTGAATCCAGATAGGTGTCTCCTGCTGACAAGATAGCCTTGACTGTGGAGAACTGGGAAATATGCAACTTATCTGTCCATCTCTGCACTCCCACATTTAAAGGATGACAGAATTCTGTTCTTTCAGAATTTACCATGTTGTCCAGCAGATTCTGTAACTTTGGGGCATGCAGATTACTTGTGTGACTAGTAGGAAATGTGTCCAGGGGAGAATAGTTCATACCTATTCTTTATCTTCCATGTAGTCAGCAGAACGTACCTTGGCACCCATCCTATTCCTACAGCTTTGCTTCTAGTTCATGTAGACATTACATATATTTATCATAGATGTTGTTCTAATTAATACAGAGGTGCCTCAAAATTATACTGTCTTCAGAGACAATGCTCGAAATGAGATGTTTACCCACTCTGCGTGTGGAACATGCCAATCCATATGCAGCTCTATATTTTAAAAGAGAAATTAAATTAGTGGTTCGAACTGGCAGGGGTGGAGCACATAGATGGTAACGGTGAGGAAAAAGACGTGAGTGGGATCTTCCTTTGAACATAATTCTTCAGAACACTGAACATGATCAACATTAGAGAAATTAAAGACAATGCTATGCCATCAGTGTCAGCTCAGAATTTCAACTGCAATTATAAAAGTCTTCTAATAAGATAGTAAATAAGGCTTCAGGGCAAACATCTGTAGCCAAAAAAAAAAAAAATGACTAACAGCTTTGTGTGGAAAATGCAGCCCTATCTTACTATTTTGAGGTAAGGTCAAAATAGTGAATGGTTAAGAATAGTTAATGTTAGCTCTCCCACCATATTCTATCATCTTTTAGCAGTCTTTTCCATATTCATAGCAAATTGCCATCCATATTCATGAAACACACCTTTGACATTCGAAGGAAATTTTAGTACTATAAACTCTTATTTGGCACTGCAAAGTCTTCTTTTGTAGGCACAGTGAAGGGCATTACATTAAGATCTCTGTTATCATAGGTGGGAATAATTAATCAGAATAATTGCACACAGTTGTGTCACTTCTTTCTAGGGTTTTCTAGACATAGCGTGCTCAGATGTTGTTGACCATTCTTTCCTGGGACCACTCCATGATTGCGTACCTTGTCTGGCTGTTGTCAGGGAGCGCACAATGCTGAATTACGCTCCGGAACTCAACTCACTGAGTTATCCAGCCACCCTCAAAAGGGACTACAAGTATTTTTTTAAAAGAGGAGGTTCAGTGTAGAGCCCTGATAGTGCACTGATTAAACTGCTTTATTGCAGCCAAAACTGCTAACGTTGTGAGTTCGATCCTGACTCAACCTTCCATCCTTCCAAGGTGAGTAAATTGAGGACCCAGCATGTTAGTGGCAAAAATGCTAATTAACTTGTGAACTGCCCCAGAAGCGCACTATGGGGTGGTATGTAAGTGTAATTGCTATTGCTATCGATCTTCAGTGGGTAAGGAGGCTGTGGAGGAAGGAGATAGAGAATAAGTCCTAGTTTGCTGCAATGTTGGCTTTGTTGAATGTGTATGAAAAGTAATTAAAACAAAGCATGTAACAAGATTGCTAAATGAAATCTGAATAACATGTATAGTTGAACCTCATACAACAATCGCCCCGTATAGCAATGAAATCACATAACCATTAGGTTTTTTTGAGGGGAAGCTGTCCCACATAACAATTTTCCTAATGGAAAAAATGGTACAACAATTTTTCAATGGGGAAAACCACTTAGCAAAAAAAAAAATCGTTGTATGATGCGTCCCATAGGGGAAATCGTTATACAATGCATGCATCATATAAGCAATTGTTTTGTATAACAACGAGCCCCGTGGAATGGATTAAAATTGTTGTATGAAGTACCACTGTATATGGGTTTACACCAAGTTATCAAATATAGTTTTAAAACATTGGTTTCCCATTTGAAATCTTCCCAAACTATTCATAAGGGCACTTGTTCAGGAAGTCCACCATGAAGTGTAATGGGGCAGCTACCAGAGATAATTTTTTTAATGAGACAGTCATGGTCTGTTTATTGTTTTGTTTTTAAAGAGGACCATTCATTTTCACAGTTGGCAGGTTATCAGAGCTGAATGACCATGCAAGCAAGATAGAAAACTCATATTCATAGAGAGCATGTTTCTCAACACTAGATGCTAGTAGTTAACCAAGGAGGGAGACCTATAATCTCCCATAGCCAGCTGGTAAGCTACCCAGCATCTTTTGGCTGCCTGCTGTTCAAAATAGAATGGTGGGCCAGATGTACCTTTGGTCTAATAGAGCAAAGGACTCGTTATGTTCATAATAACTGAAATGGTATACTATGTGCCTCTTGGAGACAGAAACATTCCCATTCATTGAACACTTTTGACTGAAAATGGAAAATCCACTTCTAAAGAAGATATCGCAGGTACGATATTTCATGTCCTGTTCAAACCACACTGTGCTTAGGACCTATAGGTTTTGGAATGATACAAAGAACCCATATGGGAATTCCAAATTGAAAGGACCCAAAAGTGGCTTTCCTTCTGTATAAAATGAAAGGACTATTACATGAAAAATATAAAATCAAAAGAGGCAGCTTCTTTTGGGGCCTTTCAATTTGGAATTCCCATAAGATTTTATGTCATTCCAAAAGTTATAGGTAAAGGGGGAAGTCTGTCTTGCTTGAAAGCCAGTCATGTTCAACTCTAGAGGACGACACTCATTTCAGTTTACAGCCAAAGAACCAGTACTGTCTGCATCTGCACACCTTTCTGTGGACATGAGGCAGGCATGACTAGGCGCTGAAGTGCATGGAATACAGTTACCTTTCCCATTGAAGCAGTACCTATTTATCTACTTGCAATTTGTTGCTTTCGAACTGCTAGGTTGCCAGAAGCTGGGTCAGAGATGGGCTCGTTTTACTTTTACCTTTACCTTGAAACCACACAAAATAATACATTTTCATTAGATGAGCAGCATATAAACGTATTAACTAAAATAAAATAAGTTTCCAAACAGGGCTGGGGATAGCATAAGGCAGAAGGAGGCAGCCATCTCAGGCAGCAGATACTGAAGAGGAGTTACTCCCATAGCATTTCTACTTAAATAACGGCTGTGTTATTCTGCCCACTGCACTCTTGGCTATTAACATAATAGTGCCATGAAAATAAAGAAAACTTGATATACAACAAGAAGTTATTTTCTATTTTTTATTTAAATTACTGATTTATACAGCACTTATTAGGAATCAAATATTCTTTATTGAATCTGGGCACAATGTTTCAAGACCTATAAAAATAAATCTAACTGATTCCGCAAGGGAGAGTTGGACATATCAGTTATAATTATGATTCATTGAAAACTGGACATTTTTAATCCATATCTTAAAAGGATTAAAAGGAGTCACTCATCATTCTTTGCAAGCAGGATGAAATTAAAGATATAATGACTTAGGTGGTATACATGTGGACATATCTATCTAAATTAATCTTTGGCTTTGCCAGTATAGAGACTGTCATGCTTTACTCATGATTTTTGCTTTATAATGAACATTTCTGATTATCCAAGGAGACAGACAGATATGGCTCACGTAAAGCTAGCTCTTACGTCTTCCCAAAAGGAGACCAGAACATTAGGGTCATACCTGTCAAGTTTGGGATTTGAAAATAAGGGAAAATTTGGCCACACCCCTCTGTGGGTGTGGCCAAATCTGTGGGCATGGCCAAATATAGCCATGTGACTTGCTGGGCTCTAGTCATGCCTGCCACATGGACATGAAAATGTCTGCAAACACACAGCACTGGCTCTTTGGAGATGAGCACTGCACCCTAGAGTTGGATATGACTGGCAGATTTTACTTTCTTAGGATCAAAGATCTCTGCAGATGGTGATTGCAGCCGTGAAATAAAAAGGTGACTGATGCTTGGGAAACAAGCTATGAGAAACCTGGGGAACATAATTAAAAGTAGAGGCATCACCTTGCAAACAAAAAATTGCATAGTCAAAGCAATGGTATTCCCGGTGGTAATGTATGGGTGAGAGAGCTGGACCATTAGGAAAGCTGAAGAATAGATGCCTTTGAAATGTGGTGTTAGAAATAGGTCGGTCCTAGAAGAAATCAAACCTGACTGCTCATTAAAGGTCAAATAGTAAAGCTGACACTAAAGTACTTGGACATCAAATGAGAAGAGAGGATTCACTTGCGAAGGCCTTGATGCTGGGAAAGGTGGAAGACAAAAGAAGGGGGTGGCCAAAAATAAGATGGCTAGATGGTATTGTAGATGTAATGGGCACAAAGCTGTGTGGGCCAAAGAACCCTTTCCCCATCTTCTTGGGGGACTTTTGTTTTGTTTTCTTTCTTGTTTACTCAGTGGCTTAAGTGACTAAGATGCTGACTGGGAGGCAGAAGGTCAGCAGTTCGATTCCCGAGTACTGCAGGACAGAATGAGCTCCCATCTTTGTCCCAGCTCCTGCCATCCTAGCAGTTTGAAAGCAAGAAATTGCAAGTAGATAAACAGGGACCACTTTGGTGGGAAGGTAACAGTGTTCCGTGTGCTCTGGTGTCTAGTCATGCCTGCCACATGACCACAGAAACATCTGCAGAAGCAGGCAATGCTGGCTCTTCGGCTTTGAAAGAGAGATGAGCACTGAATCCTAGAGTTGGATACGACTGGCTTTCGAGCAAGGGAACCCCCCCCCTCTCTCTCTCATATAGTGATCAGGCAACACCCCACCCCCCAATTAGGGTGGAGGAGTAAGGGATTAATTCCTCCCCTCTCTCATATAGTGATCAAGCAAACCCCCCCCCCCCCCACTCCCAAATTAACTCTAGAACTCTAGAAACAAAATCCTCCAGCCAGGAGGCAGGGCAGAAACAGCTCAATAAAGCACGAGTTTGCCCCTGCATATATGAAATATATCGCTCACCTAGAGTAGACTCCTGCTCCCAGCAGCCAAAACGAAGCCTACAGGACCATGTGGCTGGCAGGAAAGGGAAAGAGAAAGGAAAAACTACAGAACGTCCCCCCCCCCACCTTCTCTCTCTCTCCTTCCACAAGTGAAAAGCCTGCCACATACCGACCTCTGGTGGCCGGAAAAAAATACTGCAGCTTCGCCTGTGCGGGCTCCAGTCAGGATATTTTTTCTAAAATAACGGGAAATACGGGGAAATTAATAAAACGGGAGGGGGCGGGAAGAGGGGTAAAAATAAGGGGTTTCCTGGGGAAAACAGGATAGTTGACAGGTATGATTAGGGTTAATACCTCCAACATCTACTGAGTGACCAAAAATATATCCTAATAAATTTATTAACTTTTCCCACACACCTTTCCCCTTAACTACCCCAAAGTAGCCAGCCACATAAACTCTGGTGGCTGCCCCCTTTTTTGTACCACCTTCAACTCCCTGGATTTTGTATTCAGAAATAATAGAAAGGCCACATTACTTTCCCCCCAAAGGTGGGGTCTTTGCCCTAAACAGGGCATGGGGAGTTTCCTTCTTTTTTAGAATTTTGTATGTGGTTTCTACAAAGAGAATTTTCAAGTTTTCATCAATATTTGGTTTGTTTACTTCTGGTGGTGCAGTGGTTAAACTGCTGTCCAGCAACCAAAAGGTTGTGAGTTCAATCCTGACCAGGACTCAGAGTTGACTGAGCCTTCCATCCTTCTGAGGTCAAATGAGTAACCAGCATGTTGGGAACAAATGCTAATTAGCCTGTAAACTGCCCTGAACGCTATGGGGTGTCATATAAGCGTGATTGTTTTGCTTTATAAAGTTCATTCTAAAAACCTCTGGTGCCTCTGGGTTGAAAGGATTAGCCAATGAAAAATCTCCATTGCTGGTGATAAATCTCCGTTGCCCAGGAGTCACCTGATCGCTGAATTAGCACTTCAATGCACACGATGCCCCTCAACGTCCACTGAGGAGGACCTTATGTTGGCAAGAGGATATGCTGTTGAAGTGGCCTGATATTGGGCAGATGTCATCTAGCCCTTTTAAATTCTATTTTGGTTTTAAGTGTGATAGGATGTTAGGGTGCTGGGGGTACCCCAATGAGGCTTGGCTGTGTTTAGCAGAGCAAGGTGGCTAGCTGTGTACGCAGCAACAGCTGGGAGAAATTTCCACACAGATACAACAGATAATTGACTGAATACCCTTGCTTGAGCAAAGATCCTACAGATAATAGGTTAAAGTGCAAGTTAGGCACATATAGCATAGGCATGCTGCATTTCAATGAAGGACAATAGGCTAAGCCTTCCCCTACCACCTTAAGTTTCCAACCATTAGCCAGAACTATAAACTTTGTGCTCTTAGCAAATGTGGTAAACAGATTTCTGTTCCGAGTAATGGTCTGCGATGACCCACTGTCAACAACCCAGCATCCTGAATCAGCTTTTTCAGACCAAACCACACTTACAATAGTGGCTACATTTGAGTTCACATTTTTTTACCCCTTGCTCCCTTGTTTCTAACAGAACAACTTCTAGCAAAGTGACCAGCCTTATTGCAAATAAAGCACCTTTTTACAACCAGCGCTGTTTCTTGCTGTGGCTTCTCAGCCTTAGGCACAGAGGGGGGGAGAACCTCTCCGTAGCTGTGCGGTCTCCTCTCTCTGCTTGCTAAATTCCAGCAAACGAGCAGCTACATACTGAAAGGTAACATCCTGCCTAGGAATAGCTTCCATTGTAGTTACCAGAGTATCAAAAGACTCATTCAGTGATTGCACAGAAGACAAAGAAGGAGCCGCAGTGAGGGCTAAACGCAGGTTTATTGGGTGATTATCAGGATGAACATGTGGTAATGGTGGAGGTACATCACATTATATACAGTAGTACAATACATTTGAATCTTGTTGCACGGTAGCTCATTGGCTGCTACTGGCGTGACGTCGTTCCAAGTCACGCCCCTCATCTGCAGGTAGTGATAGTGCGGGAAAGTTCCCGCGGCTGCCGGTGATTTGGGGAATGTGAACCATGTGAGTTGAACGCTCGCAGCTGCCCTCTATGGGCAGCTTACTCGCGTTCCTTTAACAGCTGCGTTACATTGTAATTATGGTCAGGTTACATTCATACATTTCTTAAAGCAACATTGTACATACATAACAAGTGAAGACATCAAAATAAAGGCCAATTGCTGGTCTGAGAATTGCAGCCCAAATTCAGTTAAGGCTTGTACAATTTCCCTAAACATTTGCAGGTGAACAGTCATATCTCCACCATTGGGCAGTCTTAGGTGGAACAGACTCCTATCAAGGTGAACTTGTGAACCAGTGGAGGTATGAACATAAACCCCCTTTAAATCATTCCAGCAGGCTACTGCTGAAGACTTTGCTGGAACAAAGGTTAAATGGGAGCTTTCAAGAGTTAACCCAATAATAGCCAGGGCTTTCTCATTGCTGCTTTTGAAAGCCTGCAACTTCCTTGCATCTTCATGATCTGTGGGATCCAAAAGAACAGTGTTGAGAGGATTTTCAACCAACCCCCACAGACCCTCCTTTTTCAGATAGAGGGAACATTTCAGAGCCCAGGTTTCATAGTTGGTCCCGTCGAACAGGGGCACCAAAGAAATTCTTGAGGCAGCCATTCCTTCTGCTGATAGCAGCCTCAAACAAACTGCTGGCACAAACCCAAAGCAGGGAGATGAAGAGACTAAGAGTGAGCAAAAAAACCATGATGACCTTGCAGCTGATGTAGTGGGGTGCACTCCTCCAGGCAGCTACTCCAGTGAGGAAAGAACATAGGGCATGGCAGCAGCTCCAAACAGTCCCTCAGAGCTCGGCTTCTGGGTGTGGCAACTTTAAGCAGGGCTCCAAACTGACTTGCTCCAACCACTAGGCACTCAGGGGCTCAATCCTTGGGCACTCTAGGGCTCCTAAGGGCTCCTCCTGGGCCCATAAACCAATGATAGGATGTTGGGGTCCTAGGGGTACCCCAATGAGGCTTGGCTGCGTTTAGCAGAGCAAGGCGGCTAGCTGTGTACACAATGACAGCTGGGAGAAATTTCCACACAGACAAGCAGGTTGTATAAGGAAAAGAAAATAGCTTTACTTTTCAGCGAAAAACACAGGAGAAGCAAAAACACGTGCCTGAGATAAGCAGCTCTCAGTACAGTTGGCAGCAGTCCATAAGAGATAGCAAATGTCCAAGTACACAGTATTTACAGAGATTACCTCTGGGCAGATGCAGAGAGCAGTTTCCTTCCAGTTGCAATAACAGGCTTAGTTATTCAGTTGCATGCATGAGGCAAACAGAGTTCAGTCTTTAGAAGTCTTTAGCAGT
Organism: Bradypodion ventrale; assembly: GCA_035047345.1. NCBI lineage: Eukaryota > Metazoa > Chordata > Lepidosauria > Squamata > Chamaeleonidae > Bradypodion > Bradypodion ventrale. The sequence continues at coordinate 477,522,237 of JAWDJE010000001.1, read as the reverse complement.
ATCATTGCAGTTATTCAGTATCCAGCCTCATAGCTCATAGTTCCAAAGCTTACCATAGCTTCCAGCAGTGTAGCAGTATAGCCCCAAAGAGACTGTATCCCTTGAAGAATATTCCCCTGGATAATATTCCCAAGAGAATGCTCAGAGTGCATTTCCTTTACAGTACCAAAACTGCTGAGCCACTCTCTGATTCGGTTCAGCTGGGGCAGAGCACAGAGAGGCTCTTAAAGGGACAGACTGCGATCCAATACAATACACAGTGGGGACTACATAGCCATGTATCTTAACAAAGTGTGTTAATTTTAGCTTTGTATGTTATTACATGCTGGTGGTTCATCTGACACGGATAAAGAAGGAAGATTCTAAAAACTAATAAACATTCTATTATTTTATTGCTAATTGATTCAGAGTCCATCCTTCTCCTGGAATTACAGTGTTTGGAGCTTAGAACTTGAATGAGAAATCAAAAAAGGGTACTCTTGATAGAACTGTACTATCCAATATAAAGCAACAGCAACAATAACAGCCAATAGAAATAGCCTGAGGGATAAAAAAGATGAGCCAGTTCTTAATGATGATGGCAGGTCAGATGTTAGCTTAAATAGAAGCATCTAAGTGAGGTAACAGAAGGCAAGTAGAAGATGAGGCAGATAAAATTATAGCCATGAAGGAAGGCAGCTGTAATGTGCTATAAAGGGCCTGTTGTGTTGAAAGATTTCAGTGCCTGCATCTCAACAGAGCCTCTCACACAGTGGAATATCATGGGGGAACAACTCCTATTTCTTGGTCCAGTATTCAAAAGATGTTTCAATGTCCTGCAGAAGCTCAGTGTTGGTACCTAGAGGAAATTCACCACAGGGTTTTTCCCTTGGACTGTTTTACTTTTGAGAAGTAGCAAGATCTTGCCCCTGCTAATGTAGAGTGATGAGAATTGACTAAACCACACCTATTTAGAAATAATTCACAGTTATCACATTATTCTCCTGGATGCTCAGTAATAGAGTAGACTGTACAGCCAGTGACTCAACGCCAAGTGTTGGGCAGTGGTTAATAGCCTAACTTCCTTAAGGGGCCAATAGCTACAGGCAAATGAGCCCCTTTAGGTGGGGTGATTGTCCCCTCAGTGGAGGAAATGCCACTGAAGCCCATCCTATTGGGACCAATGGCAAAATGAGTGGAGGAGGTACTCTAATTCCCAATGGTCATGGAAGCGGAAGAGGCCATGCTGAATGGACTGGCTGTGAAGGCGCACCCTGTACATTTCCTCAAGACTGTGGCAGCCCATTGCAGACCCGATGTTAAATCCTGCATGTCTCATTTCATATGTGCTGCAGGAGATGGCTCCGAGATCATTGTGTGTGGGTCACTTCATGGCAAGCTGGGATCCACCTTAAACAAATTCACGCCGATGGCATTTTTCCTGCTTCAGGAAAAAAGGCATTCTCAGATATGAGTTACAGCCAACGACAATTGCCAACCTAGCAGTTCGAAAGCAAGAAATTGCAAGTTGATAAATAGCTACCACTTCGGTGGGATGATAAATAGCATTCTGTGCACTGCCACATGTCCACAGAAATGACTGCCACATGTCCACAGAAATGTCTGCAGACAGCACTCTTATTTGGCTACAAACAGAGATGAGCACTGAACTCTATAGTTGGATACGGCTAGCATTCAAGCAAGTACAACCTTTACCTTTACCACCCCATAGCACTTATTGCAGTCTCTGGGCGGTGCACAAGGTAATTAGCATTTTGTTCCAAACATGCTGGGTACTCATTTTGGTGACCTCAGAAGGTTGGAAGGCTAAATTGAACTGAACCTACAGGAATTTACTGTTGTGTATTGCTTTGATGTGTTTCTTTTAAAGCTGCTGCATAATTTTAAAAGGATAATTTCTTCCAACACTCCATTTTCCCCCTGCTTCATGAGTTAATCTGCAACTTTCACCACAATGCTGAAATTGTAGCTCATTATTTGGTAACAACACACTCCACCCCAAATTGTTCCTAAGAGGGTTTCATGTTCAGCCTCAGATAGTCAGTTCTAAAGAGAAATATACCTTGTATTTTCTGCCCATTTTTTCAGGCAAATGGACTGTGTACATGAGATACCCATTCTAGGTTGCAGTTCTGAATTTTCTAGTTTATTCTTTTTTCCAATGCCATTTTGAGGAAACTTCCTGCTGCAGTGAGACACAGTTTTCTCAGAAGGCTCTTGAGTTTAAGAGGAGAAAGGAAACTGTTGAAGTGATAGGTTTGTTGATAGGGGACAAGCAAAGAGCAAACATATCAGTGATTGTAAGCAACTTAACCTCCAAGATGAGACTTGCTGACGACTCACAGCTTGTTTGGGGCCACAGCTGATGTTATGGTGCATCTGTGTGGGCTTGTATTTATAGTGTGGTTGCTTCTGCCACTGCTTATATGGCTTCCTAAGAAGCCAGAGATGAGGTGGTAGATTACCACAGATGCCATGCTGTAACAGAAACCACAAAGATTGTTCTTGTTGTGTGTGTGTGTGTGTTTTGTTTTGTTTTTTGCTCTCTTTATTAGGAGACTGCCATGGCTTAGAGGTTAAGACGCTGAACTTGATAACTGGAAGGTCAGCAAGGTAGCAATTCAAGACCCGAGGGCTACATGACGGAGTGAGCTCCCATCTCTGTCCCAGCTCCTGCCAACCTAGCAGTTCTAAAGCAAGAAATTGCAAGTAGATAAATAGGGAGTACTTCAGTGGGTAGGTAAATAGTGTTCTGTGCACTACAGTGTTTAGTCATGCCTGCCATATGGCCATGGAAATGTCTGCAGACGCAGACAGCGCTGGCTCTTTGGCTATAAACAGAGATGAACACTGAACCCTAGAGTTGGATATGACTGACTTTCCAGCGAGGGCAACCTTGAAAACTCTATTTTCCATCATCTCATCAGAAACCCCTTGAAATGTTACACTGGCTGTGGGACCCAGAACTCAATATTTCATGGTGCTGGATGTCCAGCGAGCGTGGAAAGTTTAAATAAAAACATTTAAAAATTGATATTTCAGAACAACAGAAATCCCCCACAGTGAATTACCATTAGAGATCTAAAAACTCCCAAGTAGTTACAGTTACAGTTACAGTTACCATTATCGTTATCGTTATCGTTATAGTTATCGTTATTGTAGTAACTAAAATGTGTACATTCGGTGTCTTTTTTTAAAAAAAACTTAAGCACACTACTAACTACAGTCTTTGGGACAAAACACAGTTAAGTAGTAAAGCCATAGATCCAATGTATTGGAAATGCAAATGCATTGAATCTTCTGAAAAGGAAAACACAAACTGTCACTAATATGTAATATTTATTTTATTTTATTTTCAATTACAAACTTGGTTAGTAATAAAGACCAGCTATATTGGGGTATACAGAAAGAGCTCCTTGAAGATTGTGGTATTTTTGAACCACAATCAGATGTGCCCTGGTAATGGCAACCTTGCGTTGCTGCCCAATCTTTCTCACACTAGGTCAGGTGAAAGGAACTGCAACATGAACTCACCAATAGGTGCCTTCATTTTGGCAGTTTCACATCTGGCCTAGACATGGAAGAATTGACTCAACCTTCCATCCTTCTAAGGTTGGTAAACTAAGTACCCGGCATGTTGGGGGCAAAATACTAATTAACTGGTGAACCTCCCAGAGAGTACACTAAGCACTATGGGGCATTTTATAAGTGTGAATGCTTTGCTTTTAACCAACCATTCTTTTCCACTTCTGAACCCAAGGATACCCACTTCTTTGCAGGCGCACCCCCCAAAGAAGGATTCAGACACCGGTATATGGATAACGGGATTGGGCCACATTTATTGAATAATGCCCTAGTCCGAATTATAAATTTCAATTGGTACTCAGCCAATTATAATTCTTAAGGCAAGCAGGCCGCAGTAACACTGGTAAGGTTCCTCCCAAAGTTGCCAACGGCAATTGGCTACAATGTATCCATTTGTATCAATTTGTTTGTTACGACAAACAAATTGTTGACTGTAGTCAATAAACTATCTACTGACCCCACCCTCTGACGTGTATCCGTCAAATCACGGGGTGATGCATGCTGAAGAGCTCCTGCCATCACCCCATTGCCTGGTTCGTCGTTGACCGGTCAACGTTATTAAACTTGTACCTGTCTAAGTGTTGGTCAGTCAATTGCGAACCTGCCGGATACCTGTGGGTCATAAATATTTACCTTACCAGTGCTACCCGCCCATGTGACCAAAGTCAAGAGCAAAAACCCCTGTATCAAACCTTAGCAACAGTGTGGGATGGGCAAAAAAGCCCAGAACCAGGAGGCCAATTGTAGGTTCAAGCCAAAAATTCCCACCCAGCCCCGAAGCAACCAAAATATCACACTGTTCACTAGGGAGGGGGTGGAGGGAAAAACTTCTCCTCTCTGTCGCTTTCACTAAAATGGCAGCTCGTCTGCCTCGTGGCCACCCCTTTTATAGAGGGGTGGCCACGCCCCCTAACTCACCCGGATGTCTGCGTCCGGGGGGGGGCCCGCAAAGAGCGCGGCGGCAATTTTGGCGCCGCACTTTCATTGCAGGCGCACCCCCCAAAGAAAGACTCAGATACCGGTACATGGATAACGGCATTGGGCCACATTTATTGAATAATGCCCTAGTCCGAATTATAAATTTCAATTGGTACTCAGCCAATTATAATTCTTAAGGCAAGCAGGCCGCAGTAACACTGGTAAGGTTCCTCCCAAAATTGCCAACGGCAATTGGCTACAATGTATCCATTTGTATCAATTTGTTTGTTACGACAAACAAATTGTTGACCGTAGTCAATAAACTATCTACTGACCCCACCCTCTGACGTGTATCCGTCAAATCACGGGGTGATGCATGCTGAAGAGCTCCTGCCATCACCCCATTGCCTGGTTCGTCGTTGACCGATCAACGTTATTAAACTTGTACCTGTCTAAGTGTTGGCCAGTCAATTGCGAACCTGCCGGATACCTGTGGGTCATAAATATTTACCTTACCAGTGCTACCCACAACACGGGGAGGCTTCAATAAAGACTCACTGCCCCCCCCAGACCGTCAGTTCGGTCAACAGGCCTGCTTGCAAATCTTCCAAAAAGAGGTTCATACCTCTAGCCGACAGATGGACCCCATCCCCTGTATAAAGATCATAATTTTGTAAACTAATGGTGGGGTGTCGGATGACCCGCCCCAAACCCTTGTCTGCAAAGAACCGGGCAACTGCCCTGTTCACTGAGTGGCGAGCGCGGTCAAGGGCATGGAGGTTAATACCCCCCCTGTAAGCGTGACGCGGTATGATGTCCGACCATAGCAGCGTTGTGGAAGGCCACACATAATGCAAATAAGCTAGGTCGCTGCAAATCGCAGATTTTAAAAAAAGGCCAGTGGCCTGGCCTAGGTCATTGCCCCCGAGGTGCAGCACCAGGACATCAGGCGGTTCAGCATCCCTGATGGAGAAAAGGAATGGCAACAGTTCCCGCCATAACATTCCACGCTTACCATACCACCTGATACATGCGGAGGCACGTAGTACAAGCTGGCGTCCCCACTCTGTTGCCGCAGCGTACTGCGCTGCCCAGTGCACATAGCTATGGCCCACCAGCCATACTTCCACCGGTGTGCGGGGACACACAGGGTCTGTAAGATAAAATGGAGAGAACGGTGACTTATCTGGTACTCATACCTGAATAGGGCGAACATATAATGCAAAACACTTAGATCCCCATCTCCCCATACGGCGTATATCAGCCTCAGAGTACCCAAATGCAGCCGCAGTAGAAGCAGCCCCTATTCTAAAAGAATGGGTGCCTTAACGAGCCCCGGGGAGGCCAACACTGGATAGTGCCTTACCGGTCACCTTCCAAAATTGAAATTTAGTCAGGGGAGACCCATCTTGGTGGCAGAAAAACGGGCCAGGGTGCATGCCACGCACTGCAATGAACTCCTGTAGGGCACCAACTGGACAGATGTCTGCAATGGAACATCGTAGCAGTCTAACACCACTGCCTACACCGTGCTGATCGACTTTTGAGGACCGTATCCTCAACTGAGCCCTCTCATTAGAGACATAGACATCTTCGAGTTCCAGTGCCCTACGAGCCGCATCCACCTTAGACAGTAGCACCAACTCACTGATGCGGAGCACTCCAAAAAAGGCCACCGTGGTAGCCGCATGAAAAAGAGCTGCCTCATACCTGTCAAAACACAGGTCATGCCAGCCTCATGCAAGGTGGGTAAGGACCCCTGGAGAAATTGGGTGGCGAGTGTCCGGGTGGCGTCCACGTTCCCGTGTCCACCCCTCCAAAACATGTCGTATACGGAAATCATTTATGTTGTCAGCAAAACCCCTCACCTTGGCCATGAATGCCAGTGCTGACAGCCTGGATGCTATGGTGCGGGGAGCTAGGCCCAGACTGTGTAGGTAAACCATAAATTGTAGAACTTGTTCAACTGGAATGGGCCACACTTCGGGCAACCGGAGTTGCACACAAAAAATTTTAAATTGACTAAATGCATGGTGATACGCCTTACGCATGCGTGGCGCAAGTGACATGCAGATCGCCCGGTTCACCTCTCCTTGCCAAATGTCCAAATCTTGTCCGGGAGTGGCGAGGGGAATTCCTCCGCGTCCGGAGCCAAGGCGCGGAACCGGGAGATCTGCAGGCGGGATAAAGCATCAGCAATATCATTATTAAGACCTGGTACATGTCTGGCCCTAAAGAGCACATTGAGGCGTAGGCTGCGTAACACAAACTGGCGAACTAACTCCATGACCCTGGGTGATTTAGATGTCTGAGAATTGACAATGTGCACTACCGCAGCATTGTCGCACCAAAAATGGACTACTGAATTGGCCCACTCCTCGCCCCATAGCATCAAAGCTCCCAGTATCGGGAAGAACTCAAGGAATGTAAGATCGTGTAGACGATCCGTACCCCGCCATGCTGGAGGCCATTGGCCGTAGGCCCACCTCCCCTCAAAATAAATCCCATAACCGAGAGACCCAGAGGCATCCGACTGAACCTGAAACCTAGGGGAAAGCAAGAGGTCAGATCTCCAAAATGATACCCCATTAAATTCCCGCAGGTACTTAAGCCAAACCAACAGGTCAGCCCTCATGCCCCTGGTCAGTCAGACCCTGTGGTGGCGCCTCGATAGCCCAATCATGGCGTCACATAGGCGTCGAGCAAAAGCTCTGCCAGGCGTGACTACCCTGCAGGCAAAGTTAAGATGACCATGTAGAACTTGGAGCTCACGAAGTGACACTTTACGTTTGGCCAGCAAGGCCAAAATCAACGCAGAGATCCGTGTGACCTTGTCCATAGGTAACCTGGATGTCTGCGCGACCGTGTCGATTTCAATACCCAGAAATGTGAGCATAGTTGATGGGCCCTCGGTCTTTTCAGGCGCTAAAGGGACACCCAGTTCCTGCATTAGCGTCTGAAATGTTGTGAGGAGACGCGTGCACGTGTCCAAGCCCCGTTCACCCCCGAACAAAAAATCATCGAGGTAATGGGCTACAGACCGGGACCCAGACCTGCGAACAAAGGCCCACTGGAGAAAAGTGCTAAAACATTCAAATGCTGAACAGGAAATAGAGCAGCCAAAAGGCATGGCTTTATCTACATAAAATTTCCCCTGGAATTTAAAACCCAATAACTCAAAGTCACCCGGATGCACTGGCAACAACCGGAATGCCGATTTAATGTCACATTTCGCCAGAAGTGCCCCCGGGCCACAAGAGCGCACCATGCGCAGGGCCTGGTCAAATGACATATACCTGACCGAACAAAGGTCATCAGGAATGGCGTCACTCACCGAATGACCCGCCGGGTATGATAAATGGTGAATTAGACGAAATTCACCAGGGGCCTTTTTGGGAACCAAACCTAAAGGAGAAACCTTAAGATTGGGAAAGTGAGGCCTAGAAAAGGGGCCCGCTACCCTCCCTGCATTTACCTCCTTGGCAATACTTAGGGCGGCCACCTCCTCCCTACCCTTCAGGGAAAGCAAATTAGGAGCATCTTGGGGTCCCCGTACCCCCTTGAATGGGATACGAAAACCACACTGGAAACCCTCGAGGAGGTACCTCGCCTCGTCCCTCCTCGGGTAAGTCGAGAGCCACCTCTCTAACATAAATATGTTAACCGGGGAGGGGGCCTTTTGACTGACCAGCTCCTTCAGCGGCAGTTCTGCCCGCTCCCTGTCCACCTCTACCTCTGCCCCGTGACCCACCGGCTCGCGGACACGCAGCGGCGGCGTGGGGGCCAGCGCAAGAGGGACACTCGTGTTTGTATCGGCACTGCCGTCTATTGCATACGCCATTGGCCGAGAAACTCCAACACAGCAAGCGGGCTGGAACCCCCTGCCCCGCCAACTGGTGGGGAGCCTGCGTTGGAGTAGCTCGCTGGACGGCATGGCCGCAATGGTACCTCTCCCCAGGCGCCGGGCGCGTGGGGGTCATGTATAAAAGCCACAACTTCTGGCATGGCTCATCCCATCTCATCTCCGGGTGTAAGGGCACCCTCATCCTGAATTCCTCATCGTAAACCAACCACGATGGGCCAGGAAAATCCACCATCGCCCTGTAAATATTGTCCAAATATTGGACCATAGGAATGGCCAAATCGGGCCGGGCCCTGAGGTACACCGCCATATAAATGAGATATGCGGGTAACCAGTTGGCCCAAGTGCGCGGTGGTTTGCGATGACGAGACAGCTCTTTGTCTCTGTCATCCTGCCCCTCTTTCTCTTCCTTGGTGGGCTCACGGTTCAATAGGGAGAAAATATCAACATACTCCCCCCCGCCAAATCTTTTCCCTCGTGGCCTGGGACAAATGATCCCTGAGGGGCAAGGAATACCCTGCCGTCGGCAATGACGACACCGGCACGGTATTCACACGGGGCATCGGCAGCGGTGCCTGGACAGTCCCTGCGATGCCCGGTACAGCCCTGGGGGCGGAAACCCCCCCCCCCCGCCCAATTTTGTGCCAGTATGGGACCCAGTGGCACCAGGGTAAGCTGGGAACTGATACCCACCCGCCTTGACGTGACGAGGCCATGGCCACTGTAAACTAACACTGGAAGTGGACTGTGATGTGGGGACATTAGCTTGAACCTGATACTCACTGGGTGCACCCCCGTGAGCCGCCCCCACTGGGGGTTCCGGCCCACGGCAGGCGTCGGAGCTCACGACCGTAATCGAGCTCTGGGGCCACATCTGACCACTCCCCGGCTGTAGTTCAGGACGAACGGGGAGCTGCGAGATCGTGGCTGGCACAGGCCGGAGCGTCTCCAGCAGCTCAACCCGACTGGCCGCCTGCTGCAGAGTGGCGGCCGACGAGGTGGCAGGCAGGCAAAAGGGGGCCCCAGTCGGCAGTGAAGCCCCCCCCCCCCTGAGGGGTTGTTTGTGATCCCCAGGGATGCTTCCAGCACGGCTAAACGTGCCAACAATGCATCAACTGTCGCAGAACCCCCGGTATAAGGCGGGCAAGGTGGGCCGCACGGCCCACTGGGTGATACACCGGGTGATACACCATTTGGGAGCCAGGTCCTGAATAGGGCCATGCCCAAAACTCCGGCCCATGAGGGGCCGGAGGCAAGCCCTGCTGCATGACCGCACCAGGCCCTCCCCCGTTGTCTTGACCCGTGGCCGGCAATTGCGGGCCGGGGGCCGAAGCCCCTGTAGGGCCATCCTGAGGCTGGAGAGCCGAGAGCCATGCCCTAATCTGCCCCATCCCACCGGTAACGGTGGGTGAAGTTGATGCGGAGCCCTGTTGCGGGGGCGCAGTTGCGGTCCTCCGACCCGAATGCTGTCCCCTAGTAAGCGCAGGGCCAGGCAAGTTCCTCCCTCTTGGCCGCGGCTTGGTCGCCGTGGCCTTCCTCTTGGGAGGCATCACTGAAAAAAGACGATCCCTTTCCAGGTATCGCAATCGCTGAAATGGCTAAACAGCTGAAGACTGAAGAGACGAAGAGCAACGGAGAAAACTTCTCCTCTCCGTCGCTTTCACTAAAATGGCAGCTTGTCTGCCTCATGGCCACCCCTTTTATAGAGGGGTGGCCACGCCCCCTAACTCACCCGGATGTCTGCGTCCGGGTGGGGGGGCCCGCAAAGAGCGCGGCGGCCATTTTGGCTCTGCGCTTTCATTCTCTGCTATGTATTCTCCCCCCCTTTTTTTAGTTGGTATAATCTGTTTTTGTTGCTCTGTTCATCTAGTTGCTAATACACATGCAGTAAAGAAAGCAGCACATGTCTATAATTCCAAGTAATTGTAAGTAAAGAAACATTTTAATTCTTTTTCCTACAAATGTCCCAGAGCGAATTATTGAGTGCCAGTTGATGAGAAAGTGGTAGGCTCTAGGTGACTTGGAATTATTCTCCTCTGCAGGTGTCTGTGTCTGCACTTTTACAGCTAAAAGAAATGTTACCAGAAATGCAAAAACTGCAGCAATATTTGCATATGAGAAGAAGTAATAGCATCTCATGTTATGTTACAATTTACAACTTTGATGTCACTGAAAGTGTATCTTCACCACAGTTATGCCAGTTGGATACCACTTGAATTGATATAATCTCTGATCACAGAATCAGGATCTGCAGTTTGGTGAAATACTTGGAATTCTCTTCAAGCGAACATGAGTTCCACCTTGTGTCATTTTAGAGGACTAAAAAATAAAACCACAAATGAATGCAGAAACAAGACAGGACTCAGCCAACACATATAAAATTGTCACAGAGTGGAAATAGATTGACCCATCCTTCCTCAACTGTGGCTACAGCATTCGACCAACTTTCTCAAGACTCCTACATTTAATAACTCTTCACACCTTCTTATTTAATGAAATCCCTACATTCAGAACAGCCCGGACTGTTCAGTGACAGTAAACTGTGCAGACTGTTCAGAGTTGTAGGGATTTTAGCACATGACAAGCTGTGAAGAGTTATTTAATGTAGTAGCATGTCCATACTTCACACCAGTGCCTTAACAACTATCCAGGAAGTAAAACTTAATGTCAAAACAGAAGGTCACTTTCCAAAACATAAAGCCAGAAAATGTCGGTAAGTACAGAAAATGAATTAAAATTCTGAAATTTGGCTCAAGTTTTCTTAAGGTGGGCTAAACATTTATGCCAGCTCCACAGACTTTTTAAAAAACAGATTCCTATCATGGAAGGGAGTAAAGGTAAAGGTTGCCCTTGCTCAAAAGCCAGTCATTTCCAACTCTAGTTTTCAGTGCTCAAAGAACTAGCTCTGTCTGTAGGGTTGCCATATGCCCCAGTTTTCCAGGATTTTCCTGGATTCAAGCTGTCCCGGCCGGTTCAAGAAAAAAACATGTAAAAGTCCCGGATTTTTAAATTTGAACAAAGGAAGCAAGATCACCCCTCACCATGGGATTTTTTGCAAAGAGTTAATTCACTGCCTCCCTGCTTTTCTTTCAATTATCCTGCTTGAAAGCAGTGAAGGCAAAACAACACCCTGAGAAGTCCGCCGGAGAGAGGAGACACTTGCAAGCGAGATAATTGAAAGAAAGGCATGGAGGCAGTGAAATAACTCTTTGTAAAAAAAAAAAATCCCTTGGCTCACCTTGAAGTTTGGGGGACAAGGAGTCATCCTCAGCCCTTTTCCTTGAAAGTCAGGAGGGAACAAGAAATACCCATATCTAAGAAGCCAAACCTCCACCATACACTGGGACGGAGGATTCCTTCTTCATGTGACCGCAAAGGGTTAATTGCATGATAGGGTCGGTATTCCCTGTCTGCCCTGGACAGGGATTCTGCGGGGTATTAGAGCCACGGTCTCCCTGACAGCCCCATCCAACGCATGCACAGTTTGAAGAAGAGAATTATTGCAACCCTATCTGACTGCATCTGCAGAGGTTTCCATGGACATGTAGCAGGCATAACTAGACACCGGAGGGCACAGAATGCTATTACCTTCCCACTGAAGTGGTACCTATTTATCTACTTGCAATTTCTTGCTTTCGAACTGCAAGGTTGGCAGGAGCTGGAAAATAATGATGGGTGCTCACTCCATCCCTGACAGCCCCATCCAACGCATGCACAGGTCTCAAACTGCTGACCCACCAATCTTCCAGTCATCAAGTTCGCCTTAACCACCAAGCCACCAAAGTCCCTGAAGGGAGTATAGCATGGTTTTAAATTTGTAATTTGAGGTTGTGCATTGCCAGTGCTTTAAACCTGTCAATATGGCATCAGTATCTTTTGGATTCACTTAAATGAGAAAAGCGTTGAATTTGGATCTTTTTAAAAAATAAATGGAATTATTTTCTGTAACTACCATTCTGCTATGTTAGCTGTAGATTTCAAGGCTGGATTCCTCCCCCCCTCCACCCTTTCAGATTTATCTGACACCTTAAATGTAGTACTTCTCTGTAGAAATCTGATTCTTAGCACCCAAAGGTGAATTTCATTGGCTTCATGCTGACATTTTCTAAGGAGCCCATTTGTAAAACACAATTTCCAACTTTTGTCGCCTTCATTAAGAAGAATGTTGATTAAGTGGAATCAGCATGCAAGAAAATATTTAGCAGCTGTTCTCTTACTGCAAAGCCGAAAATATATGGAAAAATAATCACATCGATATTTTGTGCCAATTAGCGAAATACTTTTTTAATTAAAGTAAATGCTAACATTACAGCATGATCTTAATATTACTAAAGCTTAAATAAACACAATCTTTTAAAGCTGAGAAAAACTTTTAATATAACAGATCGATTGGCAAGAAACACTGATTATCTCCAGTCATCGTTACTCCATTTGCATTTTGTATAGGTTTAGGACAGTTTTTTAAAAATAAAAAAAACCTCCCCCCTTGCTGTTGTGGTATATTATATAACCTAATCTTAAAGAAATTCTCTTCATATTACACCATTAAAATAATCAGAATCAATGGCAGTATTCTAAATCTTGTCTTATGTCTATGTTGCCAAACTAAAACAAAAATAAAAAAGGGATATATATGAAATAATCCCAGTTCTTTGGTTTGATCTGGTGTTAGAAAGATTATCTGGCAAGGTTGCTGCCCGGGGTATGCCCGATTGTATTAACAATCTTTGAGGAGGTTCTTTATGTGTAAGGAGAGAAGTAGCAGCCGATGCTGAGAGGACTCAGCAAGAGAACGACCCTCGACATCCTCTGAATGGATATGAGCCTCAAATCTTCTGGCTCAGATCCAGGAAGAGCTTTATGGCAAGAACAAACATTCTTGAGGGTACAGAAGAGCAAAACCAAATTAGAAGGTGGAGGAAGGAACTCACTGGACAAGGAACAACATTAAAGGAGGATATAGCTGAGGAACTCGACCTCCCCTATGTCACTTGAAGGCCCCTGAACAGGCTGAGGGTTGGAGTCCCTAAATGCAAAACCAACATGCTCAAGTGGGGCCTGCTGACAGGCAACAACACGTGCTGTGAATGTGGAGAGATACAGAATCCGGCTCATTTACTGGTCTGCCAATTACTGCCAGAAACATTCACTGATGTGGACTTAAGTTTTGCCAATGACAAAGCAAAGAATTGTTTTCCTAACAAATTTCAGTGACCAACACATTCAGTAAGCAAATCCGTATTTATGCTCAGAGTAAGTACAAATTAAACATGTTTTGTTTATGCTACCAAAGGCTGTTGTAGAAATTCCAGCATTTGCCACTATTCATGTTGTCGTTTTGCTTTGAACAATCCATCATTGAATCAGATTGTGACTAGGTTGGTCAGGTGATGTTATCTATCTTTCAAGATGCATTATAATAAATGTAGTATTCCCAGAAAAGTTTACGACCTTGGCACCAAGTCCAAAATTAACATTGCCCCACATGACAGAAAAGGATCCTGGAAAATGAGAAAGAAATTGACTGGTTCTACAGACAACAGATTTAGTCCAGCACCTTGCTTTTATCTTGACTTTTTTTCTACTTCATTTACACACTTTCTACACCCCTAATTCTTAGCTGACAATTCTCAGTCCCTCCCCATCATCTCAGCCACAATGAAAAGTTAATTGAATGTTTTATGCTTTAGTAATATCAAAGAAATGAAAAGAACGTAGGTTTCAACTGTATTTCAATAATAAGTGCATTAATTTTTACCTTTCAACTGACACTTGCACTAATTTCCTTAAATGCCCTTTTTTCTTTTCTCTTCTTTCCTTTTTTCCTCCCCCTACACTATTTTTTTTTTTATCTGTCTGGCTTTGTCGGGTCTGATGATGAGGGCTTACTTCAAATGCAAAAAGATTAGCTCTCTTTCCTTTAATAGCGCAATTATAGAGCGTGTGATGTCTAAATCATGAAAGATATTGGGGACAAACATCTGAAGTCGCATCAGTTTATTACAAAAGTGGCAGTAATCATTTTAATATCAAAATTACTCTAATTTCCTAGTGGTGTTTAGCATTTGCTGTAGGGGGTGAGAAAGGGGTGGGCGGGGTGAACATACAACAACAACCAAGCTGGTAGCCTTTTGCTTCTAGACTGATTTAAGCTATTGTTTTAAATAACACAATGAAATCAAAAGCTTTCAGAGAGAGAGTAAAAGAAAGGGGGGAATGGGGTGGGCAGAGATGGATCTGGAAAAACATGAGGCATGCCAAGACTTGACATTTTATCTTGATGTTTTGCAGGATTTCAAGCTTCTTGAAATGAAGCATTCACAGATATTTTCACGGACGATTGTGCAACTTGTATGTATTCTCCAGCCATGAAAAAGGAAGAGTCCACAGTCATCCCTTTAGTTGGTGGGTGAGTGTCTCAGGCTAGCATCAGAAAATGTCCAACAGTGATGATCACCAAGCTGGAAAGGAATTAAGCGCATTCATGAATTATAGTAAAGGTCACCCTTGCTCGAAAGCCAGTCGTATCTGACTCTAGGGTTCAGTACTCATCTCTGTTTCACAGCCGAAGAGCCAGCACTGTCTTCATTTGCAGATGTTTCCATGGTCATGTGGCAGGCATGACTAGACATCGGAGTGCATGGAATGCTGTTTACCTTCCCACCTAAGTGGTCCCTTTTTATCTACTTGCAATTTCTTGCTTTCAAACTGTTAGGTTGGCAGGAGCTGGGACAAAGCTGGGAGCTCATTCTGTCCTGCAGTATTTGGGTATCGAACTGCTGACCTGCTACCTTCCAGTCAGCACCTTACCAACTTGAGCCACTGCAGTCCCTCATGAAGTATAAGGATCTAAATCAAATTGGTAGTTCTGATTAGAATAAATCCACTGGATCCCTTGTTGACTAGAGAAACAACACCTATATAAAGCGTCTTGATTTAATAAATTCACTTTAGTTGGGACTATCAACTGGATTCAACCTAAGATTGTCAATGGCAACCAGTAGAGATGCAGCAATTGCTTCAGTTTCATTATCTTTCATATTTGTTAGTAAATAAGACAAAATCCTCACCTAACCAAAACTGCAAGCTGGCAGACTATGTATCACTGCCAGTACTGAAGGCAGTACAGCACTCAATACCACTTGCTAAGGAACATGAATGGTGAATACTTTTATGTTCAATCTTTCTTGTATACCTCTAGGAAGCATTGCATTGGCCACCAAGATTAGTGAATGCTAGACTAGTTGAGGATTTTGGACTGATCCAGCACAGCTCTTCTGTTTTTCAGTATGGTGGTGTCTGTTGACTCAAGGAAAGACAACTCCAGCTCCATGGTAGAGCATTTTCCAAGTTCCAATTTTCTGCAATCTTCAGCTGAAAAGACCTCCAATCAAGGGTGATGTGAACAACCCTCATCCTAAAACCCTGTGGTACCAGCGCCAATCAGAATAAATCAAGCTGGGCAGGATGGACTGATTGTTTGACTTGGCATAAAGCAACTTGCAAAGCAGGGCATAAGAGATAGATCATAAGCTGATTGTCCCTTCTGTTGCACTCTTCCTTCTCAGTTAGCAAACTCTGTGGATAGGTTTCATTTGCTGTCTGTTGACAGGCACATGCTCTTCTATTGGGAGGGTTGGAGGAATTCAGAGATATTTGTACAGACATATAGACACAAATGCTCCCTTTTTCACAAACTCAGACACTGTCTATCATCGGTAGAGATGGCTTCTTTCCCACCCTATCCAATGTCTGTCCTTAGTTGCAAACAGAGCAAATACAAGCATGGGATTCATCTTCTTTTTGTGCTTCTGTATCTGAATCCAAACATTGCCAATCCTCATAGCAATCAGCCATGAAGACTGTCCAAAGGCAGTGGCCTTTGATCTGACTTCGGCATCACAGTATGACACCCGTACCACTGATCCAGTTCCGCGAGTCACTTTCTGGTCCTGAGCCCTTTTGAAACACAAAGTCCTCATCGGCCCCAGGCAAGTATTGATGAAGCTGCTGCCCTCCATCAAGATGGATTCAAGTGGGATTTAATCCACTTGGGAACCACCCCCCTTCCCTGTGGACTTTGGCACCCAAGGCTGCTAGACCTCAGGGTTGTCAGGTTAGTTAACCACTGCCTGACGCTTGGTGTTGAGTTGCTGTCAGTACTGTCTACTCTATTGCCAGTTGTTTGACTATATGTATATAGTCTAGCAACTGAATCAGGATTTAGCAACTGCATCCTGTTTCTGGCTTTGTTCTCTAGATACTATCACCTAAGTTATCCTGAGCATAATTTTTGACATTGAAAGGGCTGAAATGGATATAAAACAATTAGTTCCCTCTACTGTATGAGGGTCTTACTACTTACAGTGCTGAGCTCAGATGATAAAGGAATAGATTAAAATTTCCACTGAGTTTATTTGATGTAGGCAGATTGATTGCACACGGAGCCAGCAGGAGGGCCAAACACTTCTTTATTGCAGCATGGTCAATCTGTACACAGAGGTAAAGGCGGAGACGCAGCTCCTTATATAGGGTGTAATACATTTGAATTTCACCCCAAGGGCGCCCATTGGTTGCAGTACCAGTGGCATCATTTAGACGCACTGCATACCTGATGTAGTTCACCTGTGGCGGGAAGGTTTCCCACGCTTGTTACTGATTGGGTGATTGGAGCCACGTGGGCTAAGCTCCTTCAGCTGCGCTATAGCTGGCAGCTGAGTTGCGTGCAGTGGCAGATGCTGCGCTATAGCTGGCAGCTGAGTTACGTGCAGTGGCAGATGGAATACATGCATACACAACAGTTTAGATGATGTAGATGTTGCCAGCTTTGAGTCAAGTCAAGGAGCTTGTGAAAAGGAAGGAAGGAGGAATGTTTAAATTCTTTGAAGAAAAGGTAGGGCATAAGTGCAGTTAATTAGATAAGCACATTGAACTCTTGTACTATGGGAGAGTTGCTGTGAGGAACAGAACTTTGTTGGCACATGAATGACACGAGGCTTGCCAAAGTGATGCTAAAGATCTACTGAAAAGGGGGATCTAGCAACTCTGAATGTTTGAGGCTAGGGTCTCTTCCTCTTTGTATAGCCAGCGATTCAACCCCGAGTGTTGGGCATCAATAAACAACCTGACTCCCTTAAGGGGCCAACAGCTATGATGGATGAGCCCCTTTAGGTGGGGTAACAATCCTCTCATTGGAGGAAATGCCAGTGGAAACCATCATATTGGGCCCAATGGGGCCCAATGAGCAGAGGAGGAACCACTTTCTGATTCCCAGTGCTCATGGAGGCCTAAGAGGCCATGCCAGATGGACTGGCTGTGAAGGTGCAACTTGATAATATCCTCAAGGCTGCGGCAGTCTATTGCAGTTAAATCCTGCATGTCTCATATCATACGTGCCACAGGAGATGGCTCCGTGATCACAGTGTGTGGGGCACTTCATTGCAAGCTGGGATCCACCTTAAACAAATTTATGCCAGTGGCATTTTTCCTGCTTGCCTTGGAGGGAGAAGATGTCCCAGAGCCAGCTGGCCTCCAAGACCAGGATTCCCAGTGCCCTGGGGCAGGAAAAACATATACTCATATTGAGCTGCAGCTGACGACAATTGTTGGAAGAAGAACAATCTTATTGTTGGAAAAAGAACAATCTTGTATGTTTCTCCTATAGCTATCAGTATCAGTGAAGAGCACCCTCTGTGTGTTTCTAGTTCTCAGGTACTGCTTGTAGCTAAGACTGTGACCAAACAGAAGTTTGTCTTGGGTTGATGTGAACTTATCTGTACTACACCCTAGCATTTAAACTGGTACAGTGGTTCACACAAAAAGTCTAATTCTTCTAGGAAAATGTGTTTCATGTGTCCATAGTGCTAATTCCATGTGTAAGATAAGATAAGATAAATCTTTATTGTCATTGTCCTGCACAGAACAACGAGATGTGTGTGTTATATGCCAGTGGTAGTGAACCTATGGCATGCATGCCAGAGGGGGTACTTAGCGCCCTCTCTGTTGGCACTCGTACCATCACCCCAGCACAGAGTTCACCCCGCCCTTCTGCACAGCAGCCCAATGTGAGCACCTCCTCCCTCCCCCAGCATAGAGTTCACCCCAGCAGGCCAATGGGAGTGCTTCTTCCCTCCCCAGCACATAGTTCACCCAGCAGCCCAATGGGAGTGCCTGCTCTCTCCCTCAGCATAGAGTTCACCCCACCCCTCTGCACAGCAGCCCAATGGGAGTGCTTCTTCCCTCCCCCAGCACATAGTACACCCCGCCCCTCTGCCCAGCAGCCCAATGGGAGTGCCTGCTCTCTCCCTCAGCATAGAGTTCACCCCACCCCTCTGCACAGCAGCCCAATGGGAGTGCTTCTTCCCTCCCCCAGCACATAGTACACCCCGCCCCTCTGCCCAGCAGCCCAATGGGAGCGCCTCCTCCCTCCCCCAGCATAGAGTTCACCCGCCCCTCTGCGGCACAGACAGCAGCCTGTTGAGTTTGGGCATTCAGTCTCTAAAAGGTTTCACCATCACTGTTATATGCCATCAAATTGGAACCAGATTTTAATTAGTTGATTGATGCCGTAAACTCCCTTCTTTTTACTTCCTTATTAGCGTCACTCTCCAGACCACACTTTTTGCTGACACTCAAATCCCTTACCTTATTTTTTTAAAAAAAACATTTAGCAAGTGAAAGAGCACTGAACCCATAAGTTATAGTAGGCATTTGATTTAGCACTTATCAATTTAGTATTCCATCAGTATAAAAATACAGTTCACAAATTCAAATTCAGTCATTCCTGCCACTGCAAAAGAAGGGCAGGCAAAAAGAGCAGAGTATGCTCCCACACTATTCTCTGCTCTGTGTATCATCAGCAAAATCACCTGGACATGACCAATGGCCTTCCAGGACCAATAGCAACAAACCCTCGAGTCAAAAGCAAGATAAAAATTGTGTAAGTAAAAGTGCTACAAAAAAAAGTCTCACAAGCTCAAATATACTACATACTCATGCCAAAGGATCAGTGATTAGTGCTCGTTCCATGCATGTGTTAAGGTAAAGGTAATGGTCACCCTTGCTCGAAAGCCAGTCGTATCGAACTCTAAGGTTCAGTGTTCATCTCTGTTTCATAACTGAAGAGCCAGCGCTGTCTGCTTCTGCAGACATTTCCATGGTCATGTGGCAGGCATGACTAGACACCGGAGCGCACATATATGTGTTATATGCCATCAAACTGGAAACAGCTTATAATTAATTGATTGAGACCATGCATTCTTATAGTCTATAGATTAAAACAGAACCCACATACCGCCATACATCCCACAGTATGGTGATAAACATAAGTTCATACTAAATAGTCAAGAATAAGAAAAGTGTTGTTTTTTTTTAAAAAAAAAAATAGAATTAATACCATCCAGGAGACTCTGTTTTGAAGGGAGCTTTGAGTAATTCTGTTTTTACCATTTGCCTAAACATAGGTAGGGACTAAGCCTGATGTACTGTATCTCAGTTGCTAATTTATTAGAGAGTTTAGGACAGTGGTGGCGAACTTTGGCACTCCAGGTGTTTTTGGACTTCAATTCCCAGAAACTCAAGTCAGCACTCCTGCTGACAGGGCTTCTGGGAATTGAAGTTCAATAACAACTGGAGTGCCAAGGTTCACCATCACTGGTTTAGGAGCCCTGATTGAAAAGTCATGATCCTTGTAGTCAGCCTTTCTTGGTGTGGCAACATGTGGCATCATTGATTGAGACAGAGCAGGTGAAATGTGTAGCTAATTTCTGAGAGAGCTGCTTCAAGTATGGAGCTTCCAAACCCTTAAGAACATAACAATAGAGTTTTTATCATGCCTAAGACACTGACTGGAAGGTGGGAGGTCAGCAGTTCAATAACCGAAATGAGCTCCTGTCTTTGTCCCAGCTCCTGCCAACCTAGCAGTTTGGTGGGAAGGTAAACAGCATTCCATGTGCTAGTTATGCCTGCCACATGACCACGGAAACATCTGCAAAAGCAGATAGTGCTGGCTCTTCGGCTATGAAACAGAGATGAGCATTGAACATTACAGTTGCATACGACTGTCTTTCAAGCAAGGGAGACTTTTACCTTTACCTAGAGTCCTTAAAATGGCCCTTTTTCTCTTGTTGCTCCTTTGTTAGCCACCTTTCCTCTTTTTTCTCTGTTTCTTACCACCCAAAGAAGATAGACATGTGGAGATGTGGCTGCATAATATTAAAATGGGGGGGGGGAGGGAGGAATGGTACTGCAGGTAAATATATATAAATAAATAAATAGTAATCTTGGGACTGTGGTGGCTCAAGTGGTTAAGACACTGAACTTGACCACTGGAAGGTTGGCAGATCAGACGTTTGAGACCTTAGTATTGCATGATGGAATAAGCTCCCGTTTCTGTCCCAGCTCCTGGCAACCTAGCAGTTCGAAAGCAAAACATTGCAAGTAGATAAATAGGTACTATTTACCTATTTACCTTTCAGTGGGAAGGTAAACAGTGTTCCATGCACTTGGGTGTCAAGCATACCTGCCACATGACCACAGATATGTCTGCAGATGCAGACAGCACCAGCTCTTTGGCTGTAAACACAGATGAGCACTGAGTGGGATATGACTGGCTTTTGAGCAAGGGTGACCTTTACCTAAATACATTAATTTCCTTTAAGTAAGAAGCATCCAGAGTGATTTTCTTTCTTTCTAGCAGAGAGGGTGAGACTGAGTTGATCTATTCGTGTTATTTTTAACCAAAAAAAAAGGTGTATAACTAAACTCCAACAGTTACAAATATCCACACTGATTTTTTAAAAGGAGAAATGGTGAAGTGATTAATGGGTAAAAGGACCCACATTTTATAGCTGGGGGAAGAAATCCTATAAATGTACTGTCGTTATATGTGCCCATGGATTTCACTAATAAAAATGTCATTGACCCCCGATTAATAATACTGAACTCTGCTAAAGAGCTGTCAATGATTATTCCATTCCCATCTAGCAGTTAGTGTCTATACATTTCTGAAACCTGGGGGGGGGGGGGGGGGGAGGGGGGCGACGACACTAAAATTAACTTTTTAAAATGGAGATGTACGAGCTGTTATGTAATTTCCCTGCATTAATTGAAGTGTCTGACTTCATTAAACTGTTTGCAAGGATTATTATTTTTTAAAGGGGGGGGGGCAATGAGAACATGCCCAAGGAGCACCTGTTTTATCTGGGCATTTCAGTGTCCTTATTGAAGTGTCAGCCTAGCTAGTTATCAAGATATTTCTACAAGGAGCAGCAACACCATGGATCAGTCTGAGAGAAATCTTGAGCACATTTTAAGTTCAGAATAGTTAAACAGGACTAGCTTGACCTGTTGTCAGCCTATTTTAAAACAGAACATTTGGTAATTTCTAATGGGGGGAGGAGGGAGTGTAGAGCTTAAACTTTGGCAGAAGGAGTTTCTTTTTTAAAAATGGACTGGAATAAAACATGATGTCTCTGATTTGTACTTTCAGTACAAGCAATAAACATGTTTCATAACATGACAGGAAAGTTTGAGAAGAGCTAGGGATTTCATTTCAACTCAGCCCCCAAAAGAAGGCTAGACCTGGTTTTTTCTTAAACTGGAAAGAAAATGTAGAACATGTGCAACATCCTATAAGTAAGGTAAAGGTCGCTCTTGCTCGAAAGCCAGTCATATCCGACTCTAGGTTTTGGTGCTCGCCTCATCTCCATTTATAGCCAAAGAGCCAGCACTGTCTGTATCTGCAGACATTTCTGTGGACATGTGGCAGGCATGCCTAGACACCGGAGAGCATGGAACACTGTTTACCTTCCAACCAAAGTAGTATCTATTTATATAGTTGCGATTTCTTACTTTTGAACTGCTAGGTTTGCAGGAGCAGGGACAGAGACGGAAGCTCACTTCGTTGTGCAGCACACAGGTCTCAAACTGCTGACCTGCTGACCTTCCAGTCGTCAAGTTCAGCATCTTAACCACTAATCCACCACAGCCTCGTGTCCTAAGAGTAAAGAAAATGAAATCAAGTATAACCAGTTTGTTTCAGAATTTGCCTTAAAAGCCCCATAAGGATAGAACCAAAAGACTGCAGTTTTCTCCCTTCTTAATTCTCATCTCTGTCTGGACACTGAAAGGATGCTTCTTGATCTCCCCCCCCCAAGTGCCCTTAACCTGCCCTTAGGAAATACCGTAAGCCCCTGGCCCCTTCCAGCTTCCGAAGGGGGGAGGCCGAGTTGTTTGCTCAACTCGGGATCCGCCAACAGGCACGGCCACAACTCCCGTTCTGGGCGCCTCCCGGTAGAAGCTGACACAAGCAGTCCTTATCAGGACCACCACACATTTCCCCATTCCTCAACCCCTTACCAGCCCCTGACCATCTGAGTTGCCCACTCTGACATGTACTCAATGTGCATCCTCCGATATGTTACCTATGTATGCAACACCCTATTTTTGAACCTGTCTTCCTGTCAGTTTTGTGATGACCGTGCGACTGCACTAGACACGTATGAGTTGAGGTTTCGTGAGGAATAAAAGGGCTGTCCACGATCTCTCAGTATCGCTTCATCCCGATGCCTTGACCTTGCGTGTGCATGTGTGTTTCTCACCTTGACCTTGCGTGTGCGTGTGTGTTTCTCATCGCTACAGGACACAAGCAGAGTTTGTAGGCATTTATTTCCATACTAGAGAAAGGACAGGCAATGATCATCCCCTGGCTTGGCGTTTTGGGCAATTGTGATCCAATAAGTAACTTTTCCAAGCCCTTCATTGAAAACATGTGGCAAGTTCTCAATCATGTAAGTTCATGTTGATTACCAGCTTCAAGCCTGAGTACTGTTAAACATTTAAAGATCAACCCTTGCCCCAAGAAAATAGAAATTGTGTCACCAATGAGTAGGAAAAAGTATGTATGTTAATTGTTATAGATGAACACTCACTGGTTAACTAGGTAGCTAGAGACAATGATTATTGTGTGTGGGGGGGGGGGGGCGGGCACAACCAACCTTTGTCTGTTCAGGCTGCCGCCCAGTTGTTGGTCCCTCATTTTGGCTCAGTCTGCAGTTTAGACTGATACTGCTATAAGTACTGAAACGGAAGGCCGCCCTGTTTAAAATACCATATATGGATACCTTAAATTACCAAGAACAAGTATTTAAAATAGCTTAGACCAGTAGTTTCCAACCAATTTTTGGTCATGTCCCACCTATCTCTAGAATCTGGATTAACAGTGGAACTTCGCTTAACAAACCGCTCAGTTAACACAAAACTTGCATAACAAAAGAAAATCCATAGAAAATAGTGGCTTGGGTAACAATTTCCCCCCAGAACAGATTAATTGATTTTCAATGCATTCCTATGGGAAACCACATTTCAGTTAACAAAATTCCTATGGGAAATTCACTTTACAAATTTTTCATAGTACAAAAGGCCCCAGAGAGCACATTTAATTTGTTAAGCAAGGTTCCACTGTGTCTATGGATGTAATCAAACTGAAGGCATATAATTCTTATTATTCAAAAAGTGAACATGGAGGAAGCTTAAAAGGCCACTCACTTTTAATAACTCGTTCTCAAATTCCCCCCACCCCCCTAAAATCAAATTGCCCTCTTGTGGAGAGTGTGCCACATGTTGAGAACCACAGGCTTAGATGCACATGCAAAATATACTAGTAGCAAATGGAGTGCTGATCCTTAAGTAACCAAAGGATATGGCATCATCTATATGCAAGATGAAAGCAGCATCAAAATGGATGATCTAGTCCTGCCCTGAAGCAGGACCTTAGATAGCCAAAGACATTTGATGTGTCATAAAAAGGCAGCAAACTATTAATCTTTTTCTTACTATTCTTTTTTTACTTACAGAAATGAAGAGGAGCCATCAGATGTTCTGCCTCAAAATTAACTCAGCTTGCTTTAGATGTTTATGCATGTTTGATTTGGGTAGGTGAAGAATATTTGCTGTTCTACCTTGGGCAGTTAATATCTTGGAATGGCCCTGTCTGTGGGCATGGGGGAAGCTCTAGCACAGGAGTTCCCAACCTAAGGCCCACCCCTCCAGGATCATTCAAAAATCAAAATGGCAATCCCCTTTGAAGCTGTTGGGACAAAATGGCCACCCCCATCATGCAGACAGGGCAAAATGACCATCCAGCCCTTGAAGCATACTGAGAGAGTGTGACCTGGCCCCCGGCTTAAAAAGGTTGTGAACCGCTGCTCTAACATTTGCAGAAGCACACAAAACAAAACAAAGCTCTGGAAAAATAAAGCTGAGGATGCAGATCCTTGAAAGAGCCTAATAGGGTGTGGGGATATTGTGATGACAGAACACTACATATGCCAGGGCTGAAAGGAAACTTTCTGGAATACAAGAAGTGGAATAGAGTCTCGCTGAAAAGAGAACAAAAAGGGGGTAGGGTGTGGGATTTTTGGATTTCCTAAATTGCTAATTGCAGATGATGTAATTCTTCATTCTTGGAATTCTACCTACTTTACCGGCCCACTCCAAACACCAGAGAAAAGCTTTGAGATTTAGCTAGGCCAAGCTCTGCCCAAGTTTCTTATTCCTACTCTGGTGCTAGCTGGGAGCTTTTTTTTCTGAGCAGGACATTTATGTGGAGCTAGGCCTAGCATAGTTAAAGCAATCATCTTCCCAGTACTAATGTATAGCTGTGAGAGCTGAACCATAAGGAAGGCAGGATGTAGAAGAATATACGCCTTTGCACTGTGGTACTGGAGAAGACTTTTAAGAGTCCCCTGGACTGCAAGGAGATCAAATAAGTCCTACTACATTTTAATTGTACATTTTAAATTGTTTTATATGTCAAGTTTTAACTATTATGTATCCAATCTTAACATTCACCTATTTTATTGAGTCAATTGTAATTGTTTATGTATATGTTGTGTCATTGTTATATTGTTTGACTTCCTGTATTTTGCCATGGTCAATTGGCTGGTGCAATAGACTTCTTGATTAATGGGCAGTAAATCCTAAAGGAAATGAACCCTGAATGCTCCTTGGAAGGATAGATACTGAAGCTGAAGCTCAAATACTTTGGCCACCAAATGAGAAAAGAGGACTCACTGGAAAGAGCCCTGATGGTAGGAAAGATCAAAGAGAAAAGAATGAGATGGTTAGACAGTATTGTTGATGCAGTTTGCATGGATGGTGGATGACAAAGGAGTCTGGCATCCTGTGGTCCATGGGTAGGGTTGCCATAATTCTCTCCCACCAAACAGGGACAGCCACATGACGTCATTGCATTATTCAAACTGTGCATGCTTCGGACGGGGCTGTCAGGTTGACATCAGTTCCAAGACACCATGGAATCCCCATCCAGGGCGTACAGCCTTCATCAGTTTAAAATAAACTGTAGTCAACATGTTTTCCCCCATGTGATTCTTCTTGCAAAAGACTATTCTTGATGGTCTATTTTTATTTTTTTGAATAAAATTTCTTGGGCCACTCTTGAAACCACCCTTCCTCCCCCTGAGGTCACCCCCACCCTCCCCTTCACACACACACCAGTGAAGTAGACTTACCCTCAAACCCCACACGAGGATCCCTTGGAAGAAAGTTCTAACGAGGGGCCCAGAACGGCAATGCAGTCCATGGCGCCTCCATTTCACTCCGGAAGGAGAAAAGCAGGAGACAGGAAGGGACTTATTTTGGAGGAGGACTTTTGCAATGGAGGACTCTTCACTTTCCATCCACCCTGTTCCCTTCCTCTCCAGGAATACCGACCCTATGCAATTAACCCTTTGCGGTCAGGTGAAGAAGGAATCCTCCATCCCAGTGTATGGTGGAGGTTTGGCTTCTTAGATATGGGTTTTTCTTGCTCCCTCCCGGTTTACGAGGAAAAAGGATGACTCCATGTCACCCAAACCTCAAGGTGAGCCAAGGGATTTTTGCAAAGAGTTATTTCACTGCCTCCACACGTTTCTTTCAATTATCTCGCTTGTAAGTGTCTCCCCTCCCCGGCGAGCTTCTCAGGTGCTGTTTTGCCTTCATTGCTTTCAAGCAGGATAATTGAAAGAAAGGCAGGAAGACAGTGAATTAACTTTTTGCAAAAATCCCTTGGTGAAGGGTGACCTTGCTTCCTTTATTCAAATTTAAAAATCCTGGACTTTTACATGTTTTTTCTTTAACCGGCCAGGATAGGGTACAGAATCCTGGAAAACCAGGAAATATGGCAACCCTATCCATGGGGTCACAAAAGGTTGGCTTGGCTGTGTGACTAAACAACAGCAGGCCTAGCTAAACCACAAAACCTTTCCATTTAGGCCTTTCTTTCAGGTGCACAGCACTTAGGTATTTGCAAGGTACCTGTAAGATAGGTAGAATTCCCAGTATGGTGAATGATAGTATTTGTAGTTCTGAAAATCTGACAATCCTGTCCCTACTGGGTAGTTGGGTAGAACCCCAGACAGAAGCATTCCACATTATAACATTTTGATGCAATTTTAATTTGTGATTTTATATTTTCATCATACAGTAATACCAAAATGAGGTTATTGCTATGTTATGAATAGAGACAACAAATTACTCAGTTTCCCTTTGTGAAGGATACTTGACAGCCTTGGATTATTAATAAATTTGTGGCTTGTTTAATAAAAGTGACATGTCTAGAGGTATGCCTATTTGCATCTCATTTTATATTCACAAAGGTATTAAATTTTGTATTTCCCACCATTTAAAAAGGGATGTGATAAAAAAAACAACCACTTGCCTTTATTGGCTTGACACAACAATCATAAAATTTTCAACAAAGCATTTCCTTTTCTCCTTTCAGTGAAGGTTTTAATTTTAATTCTTTATCATAGATGGAAAACTGGCACTGAGTTTTATTAAGCAAGTGACTGAGCTATATTTAGCTAACTTGTTAGAAGCAATGATGTGTCATTTTAACTGAATCTTTACCAAAAGGACTTTGACAGAGTTTGAAGAACCTAGATAAGAGAAATCTCAATATTTTTTTTAAAAAAGTGGACGTGCTAATTTAATGAGCAAGCCATAGTTTCATGAATTGGGAGTCCATTTTTAAAGTTCATTATTGAAAGTATTTGTCTCCATATGGATTAAGCATGGGAAAGTTAATTATTTTGAATAACTGCTCTTAAAATATCCTAGCTGGCATGGAATCGGAAAAGAGTATATTTTCCAAGCCCTATCTGTACTGTATGATGGCCCCTGCGGAGGCCACCACCTCCCATGGAGCTTCTTCTTTTTTGCCCCGGTCCGGCGAGACTTTTGAGTCCTGCCATCTGTAGAGACTGCAGTGATGCAGTGATGCAATTTTGTCATGGGACTGTGTCATTGTGCTGTTTTTGTAGTAGACTTCCTGTATATTGTATTATTGAATATTTATTCTGTGCTATTATAGTGTCATGTTGCTTGTTAGTTTGCATTTTTTTTATATTGTAAGATGCTGTCTTTTGTAAATGTGTTTTATTGAACCCATATTTTGTATGTGCTGTGATCTGTAACTGTATTTTTAATTGCTGTGAACCACCTTGAGTCACCCATTGGGGTTGAGTAGGCGGTATACAAATAAATTTACAATTACAATGACTGAAGGGGAAAGAAAAAAATCATAATGCTAATATGGAGTATGGGTGGAGGAATCTGTTTCTTCTGCATTCTTCCATATTTGCATTTTTAAACCTTATGTTCTTTCTGTTTTGAATGTGAAAAAATTGCAAAGTTTAGTAAAGTCTTCAAAGATGAACTAAAATGAATTCTGTTTAATTAACACTAGCCAAATTCAATAGGTTGACAAACCCCTTGCACGGAGATGACTATGTTTAACTTTTCTTCTCTGAACATGCATAGACTTCTGCTGTGAGAGGATTAACAAGACCCTTCCATTTTATTTTCAGAGCTTGATGAAAGTTATATTTTTCTGTTGGAACTCTCAGAATATTCCAAAAAAACATGGCCATGGGTAGTCTTAATAGAGTCATTACCCAAACAAATAAACAGATGTTATGATCATGGTCATGATCAAGATCATCATCATCAACAGTTCCATCGATACTGTTGAAAACACACTGGTGTTTGCATTAAAATTTGTATAGCTGGCTGTGGCTAATTGTAGCTAATTGATGAGTCACTTGGCCATGTCTCTTTTGCATGCTGGGTCAGGGCCTGATTACACAATTGTGGTGTGCCCTGACTTCTGTGCAATTAGCTGCAATTAACCCTAGAGATTTAAATGTGAATTTTAAGCAAAGTCCTGGGCTAAGATCAGCGTATCTATCCAAGAGAAAGCCAACTTTATGAACACTTTTGTGGATTTTCTTTGACCAAAATCGAAACCAGTCCGCCTATGCTTCAAAGCAGTTTAATAGCAGTAATTGAACAGATAGACTTTCAGGAGTGGAGGATGTTACAAGACGGCAGGCCAGGAATCAAGCTTATCTATCATGGTGGGGCCTAAGGATCCTCATGAGACTCTACTGCCCCATTTCCCCCCAGAAAAAGGAGGACCTGCCACCTCTTGAAACTTCCATGAGCAGCAATTTGACTCTTAATTAGGCTCCAGAACCCCATACATAGGGTTCAATACCAAAAACTCACCATTTTTTCTAACCACAAAGTCACATTTTGGCAATCTGTGATCCCCAGAAGCTCCCCAAGCTCACAGCTACTTGGGCCGAACTGGGATCTGTTATCCAAAATGGCAATATACTCAACCTCTGAAATAAACTACATGAAACTATGGTTCAGCCTCAGAGGTAAATTGATCTTTACAATGGTGAAATAGAAGTAGATGCTTTCAGGGCTAAATTGACCTCCCCCGCCCCTACCCCCACTTTACGTATTGACATGGTTGCTCCAGGGAGTGTGATAATGCAGCCTTAATTGTGTCTGGTTGAACTTGGCCATTTATGCGACTAACCCTTTGCTGCCTCGGTTCCCTTTTATATATTAATAACTGTTTTGAGTGATGTCTTCCCCCCATTATAGTGTCATTCTGTCAGCGGCGTTGGGCTGATTTTTTAGCACACAAAAAATGCCACAAGGCAATAAGGCAAAGCACTTTTGGCAAAATGAAGAACATGTGACACTTGAAAATGGCAATGATTAATTTATTATAAATATCTTTGAAGCTTTTTGGAAAAGAAGTCAGTATAAATGCCTTTTAAAAAAAGGATTGTCTCTTCTACCCCAGGCAGAGACAATAGAATGTTGCTTTTTAAAAAGTGACATGGCTTTCAGACAAAGAGCTGTCAAGATGAGTATTCAACTAATGGAATGCTGAACTCAGCAGTAACTGTTTAGTTTTTATGTGCATAGCTTCTGTCTTTATGGAAAAATAAGACATGTTGTTCCTAATGCCAGAGCTTGGAGAAATAGTTCAGTGGTTCAATCGGGAGTTCCATTCCCCACTGTGCCTCTTTGACAGAATCAGGATTTGTTGATCCACCGGGTCTCTTCCACTCTACATTTCGATTGTGATGGTGGTGGGGGGTAGGGGTGGTTGCTATATTTTTAATTTTTAATTTGATATTTATTTTGGACTTCAATTTCCATCAATCCCCTGCAAGCATCTTCACAAAGAGATTCCAGGAGCTGAAATTTTTAAAAGAATAGCTGTTTCAAAATTTTCTTGAGGGATGGTTGAAAAGGAACATTAAGAAACTTGGGATCAATCAGATGTTGTTGGACTAGAATTCCTATGAGTCCCATCTTGGCCAGGTTAGCCTGCTATGGTAATACAGTAGACCATACTGCCAGCAACTCAACACCGACTGTCAGGTGGCAGTTAACTAAACTGGCAACCTTGAGGACTAATGGCCTTGGGTGCAAAGACCACAGGGAAGGGTGATGGTCCCCAAGTGGATTAAATCCCACTTGAATCCATCTGGATGGAGGGCATCTGCTTCATCAATACTGGCCTGGGGCTGAGGAGGACTTTGCGTGCCAAAAGGGCTCAGGACTAGAAAGTGATTCATGGAACAGGATCAGTGGTACTGGTGTCTTGCTGCAATGTGGAAGGCAAATGAAAGGCCACTGTATTATATTCTTAGGGCAGATTGTCACCAGAATGATCTGATTACCAAGATTCAGATTTGGATATGACAGGAGAAGAAGGAGAAGAAGAAGAAGGGTGATATGGTGGAGAAAGCTCTCAATGTGTGGGTTTTTTGTTTTTTGCCTATCTAGAGGTAACCACTTGGAGCTAACATATTACATATTATCACAAACTATCTACTATCCCCATTGGCTAGCCCTTTCTGCCAATACTGCATCTTCCTTCCCAACCCAAATTTATTATTGAAAAGAAACAAAAACAGCCATCAGCCAGGCTTTCCTCTAATGGGAGTGGGTTTGGAATTCAACCCTGCTCAGATATCTTGAACCATAAGAAAGGAGAGCAGAGGCTGTTATTTGCTGTGAGGACTGAAATTTTGAAATGTTAAATTTATATGTAGTGTAGTTGTAGAATGACAGACCAGGCCTCTGGAAACTCACTGGGGAGCATAACTGGTAAAACCACTCCTGAAGTATCTCATTTGCTTTGGAAGCCCTACTAGGGTCACTATAATTTGGTTCCAACATATGGCCTGGTAGGCAGAAAACCAAGTTTACATACAAGAATTACCCTGACAGGCAGGGCTGTGTGATCCCCCCACCCCAATGAGGGACAGACAAGCTGCATAGTCCCAGAATGACATGAGAAGGGAGAACTGGTAGGTCATATCTGATTACTTTATTAGCAGCACCCCCCGGTGGCTTAGCGGTTAAGACGCTGGGCTGGAGACTGGAAGGTCGGGTTTTGATACCTGAGAGCTGCACTTGGGGACATGGAAGGAGCCGCATTTGGGCATTCCCTAAAAATCCTTTCAACCCAGAGTAATCTCTGACACAAAATTATTATTATTATCCTTAGCAAACTCTGGGTGTGTCACTGTAAGTCAGAATTGACTTGCTGGCAAGTTTGTCATTATGTGTGTCAAATTACGTCTGACTCATGGTGACTCTGGCAGTGTTTTCAAAGTATGTGGGAAGTTTAAGGAGTTATTTTACCAGTGCCTCTTCTCCAGTGCATTTCAATGGCCTATGTCTTCTGAATCCTACTTTCTCTATTAGCGACCTGAGACTAGGTGCATTGATTAACCAATTATATTTATGTTCTGCCTTTCCTCCAGTGATCACAAGATGCTATTTATGGCATTCCTCCTCTTCTCCAGTCTATTCTCACAACAGCAACCCTGTGAAGTAGGTTAGGCAGAAAGGGAGCAACTGGCCCAAAAGTCATCCAGTGGGTTTCATAGCT
The DNA here is from genome assembly GCA_035047345.1 of Bradypodion ventrale. Taxonomy (NCBI): domain Eukaryota; kingdom Metazoa; phylum Chordata; class Lepidosauria; order Squamata; family Chamaeleonidae; genus Bradypodion; species Bradypodion ventrale. The sequence continues at coordinate 477,490,600 of JAWDJE010000001.1, read as the reverse complement.
TGGTAGGAACTAAACCAGGGATTCTCAACCTGCGGCCCACAGCACCATTTCATGTGGCCCCCACTGCCTTCACCATGCCAGGAAATGCCATGTGGTGGAGGAAGGGCAAAATGGCCATCTGGCCCCCGAAGCTGTCTGAGGGAGCATGACCTGGCCCATGGCTTTAAAAAGTTGAGAACTCCTGGAGTAAATCCTTGATTTCCTAAGACCTAGTCAATTGAAAAGGAAGATTGTTGTTTACTGTCTTACTTTATTAATACACTAAAAAGCCCAGTAAGCCATTCAGGAGAACCACAATCCTGTATGATTTAAGAAGAGCGAAGGGATGCATCTTGAACAATGGGGGTAGTCCTAGGAGGAACCCATCCCACACTATGCAAAGGCCAATGTATGGGATAAGCAGAAAGAAACCCCCTTTGTTCTGAAAGCACCCAATATAAATATATAGGTTTTTTTCAAGGCCACTGAAACTGCTGATTGTGTTTTGAGGGCATCATTTTTGGTGCTGATTCAAGGGAAAGAGTGCCACCTACTGAAACATTAAACAACATTTGAATTTGCCTGGGGGTGAATGCAATCTAAGGGGATGGCACCCAGGTTGCCAAATCAGAACAAAAGAGAAAGTGCTGTTCATCAGCAGGTGAGATCAACAACAAGAAGAAACCGTGCTAAGAACAGGGAAGGTGAAAAGCTAGATTTCATAGCCCATGCAGCCACACAGCACAAAACAGCATGAGGCATGGAGAGAAAGTGTGCCGTACATGAGTCAGCAGAGCACTTGAGGCTGGCACCATTCCTGGTGATGACTCTTCATTATCTGCTAGTGATGCCTTGAATCATTCCTGCAAAGGAAAAGGGATAGCTGCACATGGATAGCAGACAGGTGAAAGGAGTACTGTTCTTTTGGGAGCTGTGAAGAGGAATATGGCCAGTTTAAAATACTACCTTGAGAACATCAAACCACGAGTAGGTGTAGCACAACCCTCCAAATGACATTGGACTACATCTCCCTCTGCCATCGCCAACATATTCATTAGTAAAAAATGCTGGATTTTGTAGTTTGGTGGATACTCTCCCCTCAAACACTCCTTTAGATAAAGGTAAAGGTCACCATTGCTTGAAAGCCAGTCGTATCCGACTCTAGGGCTCAGTGCTCATCTCTGTTTATAGCCGAAGAGCCAGCACTGTCTGCTTTTGCAGACCTTTCCATGGACATGTGGCAGGCATGCCTAGACACTGAAGTGCATGGAATGTTGTTTACTTCCCACCGACATGGTACCTATTTATCTACTTGCAATTTCTTGCTTTCAAACTGCTAGGTTGGCAGGAGCTGGGACAGAGCCAAGTGCTCATTCTGTCATGTGCATAAGAAAATAGATAGAACTAGAAAGTATTTACTGTATTTTCTGGCATATAAGACTACTTTTTAACCCCGAAAAATCTGTGCCAAAGTCGGGGGTCGTCTTATAGGACAGGTACTTAACTGCAGCTTGTTTCCCCTTGCTTCATATGTCCGGTGCATATGGTGGGGGGTGCCACAGCCGAGTCCCTGCTCTGTGCGGGGAGTATGAAGCAAGGGGAAGCAAGCTGCACACATCTTCCTGTACCTCGAGGAGGAGAACGTGAGCGTGGATTGGCTCTCCACCAGAACCTGCCCATTCGACTCGGAGGGCTGCGCGTCTTCGGGTTGAGTGTGGGTTAATTTTTATTTGGTGTGCATTGGAAGAGAGGTAGTCTTATACGGCAAGTATATTCCAAACTCTATATTTTAACTGGAAAAGTTGGGGGTCGTCTTATACGCCCAGTCGTCTTATAAGCTGGAAAATACGGTAGTTCTTTGCTGTACAGTTTAGTGGTTAACTGAGCTTGACAACTGGAAAATTGGCAAATCAGCAGTTCAGGACCAGAGTGCTGTGTGACGGACTGAGCTCCCATTGTCCGTCCTAGCTCCTGACAACCTACCAGTTTGAAAGCAAGAAATTGCAAGTAGATAAATAGGTACTGCTTCTGCAGGAAAGGTAACACAGCATTCTGTTCAATTGGCATCTAGTCATGCCTGCTACATGACCACAAAAATGTTTGCAGGCACAGATTATTTGGCTGTAAACAGAGATGACACTGCCCCTTCGAGCAAGGGAGACCTTTACCCTCTACCTAATAAACAGATAAAAGAATTCAGATGTGGATTCAAACCAACCATCCATCTATCAATCCACCCATCAGTCATAGTAGTTTGAAATTCTGTTGCTTAGTGTAGTGAGTCACACTAGAATAGTTCTTTTGAATCAGTGGGTATTCAGTAAGTCAGCTCCTCCATAGATTCCATTGATTCAAATGGACCTACTCTACTTGTGACTAACCACATTAAAATAAGTTGCAACTAGATTAAGCCCATTTGAATCAGAAGGATTTATAGAGGAGTTGACTCACCAAATTCTCCACTATTTCAATGGATCTCCCTTAGTTTGATTTACTGTGCTAATCGCCAGGATCTCAACTAGTTTTTCCCAAGCTAAATATGTACAGATTCCCCTCCCATCAGTAACAGCAGTTTCACTTATCTATAGGTCCACATTCCAAACATATTCAATGAAAATTTACCAGAACTGGCCAATAGAAGCATGTAATGTTAAGAAGGAACAGATTCCGCCCCCCGCCCCCCAAGGAATCATTTCCTAAGCAGACTTGAAAGATCGTTAGAGACCGCATGCACGCATAGTTACATGATTTATTTATTTATTGGAATAGTAGCTGTGCTAGTCTATGTTTCAGGCATATCAGAGAGAGAAAAACAAAAATGCTGCAGCACTTTAAAGACTAACTGCTATATTTTTAATGTAAGCTTTCATGGATCAAGTCCACTTCATCTGACATAGGAGTGAGATTCATGCTTACACAAGTCAGGTATGTGGGCTATAACATGGGCTTTGCTGCTTTCTGCAGTTTTAGGTATTCGAGAATGATCATCATCATCATCACTCTTTATTTCTATACCGCATTTTCTCAGCCCGAAAAAGACTCAAAGCAGTTAACAACAAAGTGTTCGCAGCACACAACAGCCACAAAAACAATACAGTAAATGTCAATATACAAGAAATAATAAATACATATTAATACAAAAATACAGTAATACAATAATATAACATAATCCATATAATATCAGCAATACAAATGCAATACAATGTATCAGCAAAACAGTTTATAAACATATCAATCTAAACAGTCACAGAAAAACCTTCAAAACTCAACCTCGCCAGGGAGAGAGGTGATGGGCACAACTGCCTCCCATCCCGGGGTCGATGGTATGGGCCCTGGGAGAGGCTCGCAAAGTCCGGCTGCTGCTGCTGAGGAGGCTCTGGTGCCTTTTCAGCTCTCCGCCCGGAGAGGGCAAGGGGGAGGGGCATTGGGCACAGTTGCCTCCCATCCTGGGACTGATGGCATGGGCCCCGAAATACAAAAGCAGCACATTGTCACAGTCCCATAAAAATTACATCCCCACGGTCCCCACGGAGCCCAAGTCTCAACGCTCTCACCAGACTGGAGAAGAAAAGACCGGGGGAAGGAGCTCGCGGCAGCGGCAGCAGGGACAAGGTGGGCTGGTCTTTATGGCTGGCATCTTGGCCACAGCTGCTCCCACTCCCCCCGGCTGGTGAGACCGGGGGAAGGAGCTCGCGGCGGTGGGGGGGATGACAACGAAGTGGGTTGGTCTTTATGGCTGGCATCTCGGCCCCAGCTGCTCCCACTCCTCCCAGCTGGCAAGACCGGGGGAAGGAGCTCACGGTGGCAGTGGTGGGGATGAGGTGGGCTGGTCTTTATGGCCAGTATCTCGGCCCCAGCTGCTCCCACTCCCCCCAGATGGTGAGACCGGGGGAAGGAGCTTGTGGCAGTGGAGTTGCAGTCACCTGTGTCACTCAGGCAGCTGCAAAGAGCAGGAGGACTGAGGAGGCATTGCACTAGGAACCGTCCCCGAAGGCTGCAAGGAGGAGACCCCCTTGGGGTGGCAGAAGGAGGAGCCACCCCGACCCCGGCAGCTGAGGGGGGCGAGAGGGCAGGGGCAGGAGAGAGCAGGTCCCACCACAGCAAAGCGCACCAAGTGGGGACTCACTCAGACACTGGCACCCTCTCCTGGCTTTTTCCTCTCTGTGGCACCTCAACCAAGCAGATATTTACCACAGATGGGGGAGAGCTGTATGTGTATATCATATAAATGTGCATATGTGTTTTAATAATGATAATTGTATACAGTCAAGTTCAAGTCAATTCTGGGTTACGTTGGACCTTTCCAGGGATATCTTCTTCTTCTGTTGTATCCAAATATTGTTGATCATCATGGCAATCAGCCATGAAGTCTGTCCTGAGAATATAATGCAGTGGCCTTTCATCTGCCTTCTGCATTACAGCATGACACCCGTAACACTGATCCAGTTCTGTGAGTCACTTTCTGGTCCCGAGCCCTTTTGGCACACAAAGTCTTCCTTAGCCCCAGGCCAGTATTGATGAAGCTGCTGCCCTTCATCAAGATGGATTCAAGTGGGATTTAATCTACTTGGGGGACCATCAACCTTCCCTATGGACTTTTGCACCCAGGGCTGTTGGTCCTCAGGGTTGTCAGGTTAGTTAACCGCCACTGTTCTGGACATTTGGTGTTGAGTCACTGGCCGTATAGTCTACTCTATTACTATAACAGGATAACCTGGCCAGATTTCTAGGTAGATGAAACATAAAAATGTTTACCATTCCCTCCTTTTGAGTCTGTCTCCTAGAACTGTGCAGCTTGCCCCTGGCTACTCAAGCTGGCTCTTCTTCTAGGAGGCACACTTAGGAACTGAACTCCCAGTCTCTGACTCTGCAACTAGATACATAAACCACTGAGTGATTCAGCCAGACATGTGTTTTAAGAATAATTATTCTAGTATTTTATTGTTGATATATCTCTCACTGCTGATCAACCATCTATAGCACCTTGCATTCTTTTCACCCATCAGACAGTTTATACATTTTAGAAATTAAAAAACCTGTCCCAGGCTATTTTCAAACATAGGTACATGAACCACTTTATCCAAAACCACCTGGTTTCATCTTCCATCACCAACTTTGTGCATGAGAGACCAGCTATTTAGAAAAATATTTTGAAATCTCAACCATTTTTATAAGCATGAAAATTGGCAAAGGGATAGTTAAACATTTTATTATTCACACCCTATTCAAAGTAAATTGTGTAACAATTTTCATGTCTTAATTACTTAAATTTTATATTGAGCTATAGCGATATTATCTCTCTTTTTTGTCTCCATACAATTGTATTTTATAATAGCTTTTATTAGGGCCTACATGAATGGAATTTCAAATGAACACATCATTTTGGTTACTTGGACAGTTGGGGGGAGGGAAAGAGAGTATTTTCCCCTGATATTTGGCATAAAAAACACTTCCATTTGTGTTTTATGATATACACAGATTTGTATTAGGCAAGGACCTGTTTTCCAGCAGAATGGTTACCAAGGGAGAGAAAAAAGAATGGTGGTGTCATTTTTAGGAAGACCTTGTGAAAACAGAGAATAAGTTGGGTTTATTCAGCTTTAGGGAAATGATACCCCTGGGATAAGACTGTGGGGGTATTTCTATGACCCCTTCTTCTTCTTCAAGTGCCATATCCATTCTGAATATTGGCTATCATCATGGCGATAGTCCTCCTGTTCTTAACACCTCAAAACAGATCTTCCCAAGAACACCAGTCTCTCAGGTTCTTTAGCCACGAAGTCCGTCTACATCCAGGGCCGCTCTTCCCAAGTATCTTCTCTTGCATAACAAGTTGGAGTATTCTATACTTCATGTCACTCCTCATGATATGCCCAAAGTATTAGAGCTTTCTTTGTTTAACAGTCTTAAACAATTCTTGTTCCTTATGCCTATGTCACAACACTTCTACATTAGTCACATGGTCAACCTATGATATCCTTAGTATCCGTCTATAGATCCACATTTCAAAAGCTTTGAATTTTCTCTTCAGATGCTTTAGTCAATGTCCAAGCTTCAACTCCATATAGCAACACTGGGAATACATAACATCTCACTATTCGGATCTTTGTAGTGAGAATTAGATCTTTAGTGCATAACAAATGTCACTTTTTATGAGGTGGATCTTGCTTTTTCTATTTATATTTTAATCTCTTCCTCAGGACCCCACTTTTCATTTAACGTACTCCCCAAATAGACAATTTTATCCAGTCTTCCACAATTGAATGAGAAGGATAGCTTCCAATGCAACAGGGCTGACTTGGACTCCAACACATAAAACAGATTTTAGTAAAGTTACTTTTTGATCTCTGTCTTCCAGATCTCTCCTACTAGGGGCTACATCAGCAGGTCCCCCCCCCCCCCAAAGTTATAGGTTTTTTTAAAGTGACTTAAAGTGATGAAAGTTGATGACTTTGCTTTCACAGACAGATTAAATGTGCTCCAGGTTTTAACCTGCAGTTTCTAGGCGCTATCCAGGGTGCTGAACCTCTGTTCTGGAGAATTGCATTGGAGTTTATTTCTTTAAAGAACTGACCAACCTATTTATATATGTTACAAAACATGTTTTTAATAGATTTGATTGTTTGGTTAATTATTTAATGATCTGTTTATCATGACAGATTTAATTCTTTGCTGTAGTTTAGTGGTTAAGAAGCTGAGCTTGATGACTAGAAGGTCAGCAAATCAGCAGTTCAGGACCTGAGTGCTGTGTGATGGACTGAGCTCCCATTGTCTGTCCCAGTTCCTGTCAACCTAGCAGATCTAAAGCAAGAAATTGCAAGTAAATAAATAGGGACCACTTCAGTGGGAAAAGATCTTAGGGACATGAAAGGAACCTCATTTGGGCATCCCCTGAGTGGAGTTTCTGCAGCAAAAATCTTTTCAACCCAGAAAAGTTTCTGACATGAAATAATAATATTAATAATAATAATAATAATAATAATAATAATAATAATTATTATTATTATTATTATTATTATTATTAGTAGTAGTAGTAGTAGTAGTAGTAGTAGTAGTAGTAAAGGTAAAGGTTTCCCTTGCTCGAAAGCCAGTCGTATCCGACTCTAGGGTGCAGTGCTCATCTCTGTTTCTAAGCCAAAGAGCCAGCACTGTCTGCTCCTGCAGACGTTTCCGTGGTCATGTGGCAGGCATGACTAGACACCGGAGTGCACGGAACGCTGTTACCTTCCCACCAAAGTGGTCCCTATTTATCTACTTGCAATTTCTTGCTTTCGAACTGCTAGGTTGGCAGGAGCTGGGATGAAGACGGGAGCTCATTTATTATTATTATTATTATTATTATTATTATTATTATTATTATTATTATTATTATTATTATTATTATTATTATTATTATTGAATGCTTGCTTAAAATGTCAAGTTCCTTGTATAAGGTAGAAGGTGATAAATGAATAAACAAACAAACAAGCCTCCAGATTTCTTCATCTTTGGGATAGAAAAAAGGTAAGGTTAAAAACAATATGATTGATGGAGAAACTGAAATTGACAGATCTTTCTATTCAGAATTTAAAGCAGTATAATCTTTTTTTTTTAGCAGGCACCCTGTATGGTGTAGTAGATAACGTGACATACTAGGTCTCAGAATATATGGGTTTGAAATCCCTGCTTGCTTATGAAAGCTCACTGGAGAAGTGGAACTGTAAAACCCACTTATTAAATATCTCACTTGCCTTGAGAGCCCTATTAGGGTCACTATACATTAGATGTAACTTAATAGCCTGTAATACAAACAATTTTTTTTTCTAAATCCTCCAGGCAGTCTTCTCCAGCACAGAAAACTGAGATTATCATTATTATTTTATGAAAAGCAAGAGGTGGCAGGGATTGAATTTGGGACATTTTATATGAAAAGCATCTTCTACCATGCTAAGCTCAAGGCAGTGCTGAGTGCAGATCATGCATACCTATAGCCATACAAAACAAAAGAAAAATAGCTGTGTGGTACTTGAACGCACTCTGAGGATAAGAGACTTACTGAACCTGCTGAACTTCATTCAAGGCAGGTAGGTGACTGGACCATAGTTTTGAAGTAGCTCGGCTTCAAAACGAATTTACTAAAATGTACAAATTTCTCTATATTTGAAACAGAAAGAACTTAAGAATGAAGAAACAGGACGTAAGGCAGGAATTCTCAACCTGCAGCCCATGGGCCAGATGCGGCCCACAGCACCACTTCATGTGTCCCCACCATCACCTCGACCACACCAGGAAGTGCCATGTGGTGAAGGAAGGGCAAAATGGCCATCTGGCCCCTGAAGCTGTCTGAGGAGTGTGACCTGGCCCCCAGTAAGAGAAAGCAAGATACAGTATGAAACTAGATGCAGTTACAGTTGTTTGCGTGCAACTAATTTTGTGTGGTTTTTGTGTGGTTTTGTGTGATGTAAATAGCACCCACAAGGGAGATTGTGCAGCCTTAAGACTATGAAGGAGAGGGAGAGATGGACTGCCTCTTCAAAATTCAGGGGTATACCCATAAATAGAGCCATGTGGTCCATGTGTGACGTGACTCAAAAACAAGGAGAGGTGATAATAAAGGTATCACCTCTCCTTGTCTTTTCAACATTGCTATTTATATCTTGAATGGAGCTTCTTTGGGTAGAGGGCTTCACCTCAAATCTTAGTAATGGTTTCAGAGCAATCCACCATACTGCTCTAGAGTACCTTTAAGAATTGTGTGGAAGGGAGAATTTGAACAGGGGGAGCATAACCTGAAATCTGTTGTTGTTGTTGCTGCTGCTGTTGTTCAGTCAAACAGTCAAGTGCAACCCTTTGCAGCCCTATGGACCACAGCATGCCAGGCTCCTCTGTCATTGGTATCTTTATGCGTCTTCCCATATCCACACTCACTACATTAATGATACCATCTAATCATCTTGTCCACAGCTGCCCCTTCTCCTTTTGCCTTCAATCTTTCCCAGCATCATGACCTTCTCCAGTGAATCCTCTCTTCTCATTTGGTGGCCAAAGTGTTTGATCTTCAGCTTCAGAATCTGTCCTTCTAAGAAACGGTCAGGGTTGATTCCCTAAATCCCCTTTCCACACATCTTCTGAAGGTACAGCCCTGTACTTTCCTTCAGGCAGCCTTCATAAAGTCATCCAACAGGACTGGGTGAAAGGACTAAGTGAAATCAGGTCTCCACATCTTTGCTTTTGAGACTCCCTACTTTGTTCCCACTCCTCTGCTTGAACTCTTCCTTCCAGTGGTTCAAAACCCTTTCTAAACATGAACTAGTGCTAGGATTTGATTCCTTTCCTCTCCTCTTTCCTTTTGTCTCATGCCTCTTAGATTATAAAACTGAGAGCAGGGACTCTATATTTATTTATTGTCATGAGCTATTGCTGTTCCTGTAGGGTTTTCCCCCCCTTTCTTTTGGCTCAAGACTGGGTAAAAAAATTGTCTGGCCCACACATTCACAAAACAAGATGCTTGGATACCAAGAGAAAGAAAGGCAGACAAATGTGAGGGTATGTTCTCTCCTTACACCTCCCCAATATCCATGGCAGCTGTTCTATGAACATTTGATGTCTCCTTCCTGTCCTCACCCACTTCAGCCCTTTTGTACAAATGGTAGGAGTTGCCTAATGTTTCAACCGCATCCTTCCATCTGTTTTGCTAAATGTCACACCTTCTGCGTTGATCTCCTAGAGCAGTCATTCATTCAGAGTGGGATTTTTTTTATTCCAAAGAGCAGGTTGATTTTTGTTTTGTTTTCTTTCCTTTCTTTCCTGTTTGTGTTCAAACTCGCCCCCTCCCCCTTATTCTTGTGCCCCCTCCCCCAGTCTTTTATTAACATGTCCACCCTGTTCCTAAGCATAAAGGGTTTCTCAAAGAACCAATTTTACTATATTTGTTTGGAAGTTATATGGATCTCCGGAATGGAAATTGAGAGTACAAAAATAGATTTGGTTGATTTATGAGGCAACTCTGTTTTCAATTCACCATCAGTATGTGCAGACACGGCACAGTCAAGAAATGAAGCATCTGGTTCCCCCACATTTCATTTATGAACTTTAGCACCAGATGTAAATCATTCATAAAAATCCCAAAGTGTTGGCGAGGCCTCTTCCTTCATTTTAACAAACACAGAATGTGAATACTGTACCTAAGACTTCATATCATTTGTTACCAACGATAGGATCTGAATTTTAAAAGACTTGCAGAAATAAATTTTCACCAGAATGGGAGGAGAAAGACCCAGCGGGGTGGGGGGGAGGCAAATACAGGTAAGTCTCGCCACTGCCTGTCAGCAAATTTTCTTTGCAAACAAAAGCTGTCACTTGAGTTTATTCAAAGGGAATGTAACAAGCAAGGGAGGGCTTTTAATCAGAGAACAAACTGATTTAGCTTTAGTCCTCCCCAAATTCTTTTCATTAGATTAATATCCACCACCAGTAAACAATGGTCCTTATTCTCAACATAACAAAAACACGTTTCTCTCCCCTTTCCATCAGTCACCCATTTCCCCACCTCCTGATGCTTTTTTCAAATGTTTATACCTTGACAACCCCCTCCCTCATCCTTCCTAAGTTAAGAACCCCCTTTTTTCAGGACTGTCTCTTATCTCTCCCACCCTAGGTGGGCAAGGATGATGAAGTTGGCCTTGGCCAAGTGGGCGGTATAGAAATCGAAATAATAAATAAATAAATAAAATTAAATGCAAGGTCAGAGCATTGCATTGTAAGGTCTTTGCAGGCGCATCCCCCAATAAAGGACTCAGACACTAGTGAAAGTGGATAACGGCATTGGGCCACATTTATTGATTCATGCCCTAGTCCGAATTATAAATTTCGATTGGTATTCAACCAATTATAATTCTTGAGGCAAGCAGGCCGAAGTAACACTGGTAAGGTTCCTCCCAAAATTGCCAACGGCAATTGGTTACAATGTATCCATTTGTATCAATTTGTTTGTTGACAACAAACAAATTGTTGACCGTAGTCAATAATCTAACTACTGACCCCAGCCTTTGATGCGTATCCGTAAAATAACGGGGTGATGCATGCTGCCTAGCTCGTGCCATCACCCCATTGCCTGGTTCATCGTTGACCGGACAACGTTAACCAACTTGTGCCTGTCTAGTGTTGTCCAGTAAATTGTGAACCTGCCGGATACCTGTGGGTCATAAATGTTTACCTTACCAGTGCTACCCACCCATGTGACCAAAGTCAGCAACAGAACAGCAAGAACCCCTGTATCAAACCATAGCAACAGTGTGGGATGGGCAAAAAAGCCAGGACCTGAAGGCCAATTGTAGGTCCCAGCCAAAAATTCCCACCCGGCCCCGAAGCGACCAAAATATCACACTGTTAACTAGGGAGGGGGTGGAGGGGAAAAACTTCTCCTCTCCGTCGCTTTGCAAAATGGCAGCTCGGCTGCCTCGTGGCCACCCCTTTTAAAGAGGGCTGGCCACGCCCCCTAACTACCCGGATGTCCAAGTCCGGTGGGGGGGGGCCTGCAAAGAACGCGGCGGCCATTTTGGCGCCGTGCTTGCATTGCAGGCGCACCCCCCAATAAAGGACTCAGACCCTAGTGAAAGTGGTAACGGCATTGGGCCACATTTATTGATTCATGCCCTAGTCCGAATTATAAATTTCGATTGGTAATCAACCAATTATAATTCTTAAGGCAAGCAGGACGAAGTAACACTGGTAAGGTTCCTCCCAAAATTGCCAACGGCAATTGGTTACAATGTATCCATTTGTATCAATTTGTTTGTTGACAACAAACAAATTGTTGACCGTAGTCAATAATCTAACTACTGACCCCACCCTCTGACGCGTATCCGTAAAATAACGGGGTGATGCATGCTGCCTAGCTCGTGCCATCACCCCATTGCCTGGTTCATCGTTGACCGGACAACGTTAACCAACTTGTGCCTGTCTAGTGTTGTCCAGTCAATTGCGAACCTGCCGGATACCTGTGGGTCATAAATGTTTACCTTACCAGTGCTACCCGCCACACGGGGAGGCTTCAATAAAGGCTCACCGCCCCCCCCCCCAGACCGTCAGCTCGGTCAACAGGCCTGCTCGCCAATCTCCCAACAAGAGGTCCATACCTCCCGGCGACAGATGGACCCCATCCCCTGTGTAAAGCTCATAATTTTGTAGACTGATGGTGGGGTGTCGTATGACGCGCCCCCAACCCTTGTCCAGAAAGAACCAGGCAATAGCCCTGTTCACCAAGCACCGAGCCCAATCAAGGGCCTGGATGTTAAACCCTCCCCTGTAAGCGTGCCGCGGTATCATGTCCGACCAAAGCAGGGTTGTGGCAGGCCACACATAATGCAAGTAGGCCAGGTCACCGCAAATCGCATGCTTCAGCGATAAGCCCGTGACCTGTCCCAAATCATTACCCCCAAGGTGTATAATCAGGACATCAGGCGGGTCAGCATTCCTGATGGAGAAAAGGAATGGCAACAGTTCCCGCCATAACATTCCTCGCTTACCGTACCACCTGAGACTTGCGGATGCACCCAGTCCCAGTCGGGGTCCCCACTCTGTCGCCGCAGCAAACTGCGCTGCCCTGAGCACATAGCTGTGGCCCACCAGCCATACTGTCACCGGTGTAAGACGACACCCAGGGTCTGTCAAGGAAAAAAGGAAACAAGGCAGTGACTTAACTGGTACTCACGGTTGAAGAGGGCGAACATATAACTGAAAACATCGTGATCCCCACCTTCCCATGTTGCGTATCTCAGCCCCAGAGTACCCAAACGCCGCTGCAGTGGAAGCCGCCCCTATCCTGAATGAATGGGTGCTGTAGCGAGCCCCAGGGAGGCCAGCACTGGCTAGTGCCTTACCGGTCACCTTCCAAAATTGAAATTTAGTAAGGGCAAGGAACTCCTGTAGGGCACCAACCGGACAGATGTCTGCCATGGAATATCGTAGCAGTCTTACACCACTGCCTACACCGTGCTGATCAACCTTAGAGGAGCGTATCCTCAGCTGAGCCCAATCATTGGAAACATAGACATCTTCGAGTTCCAGTGCCCTATGACTCGCATCCGCCTTAGACAGTAGCACCAGCTCACTGATGCGGAGCGCTCCAAAAAAGGCCACCGTTGCAGCCGCATGAAACAGGGCTGCCTCATACCTGTCAAAACACAGGTCATGACAGCCCCGTGCAAGGTGGGTAAGTACCCCTGGAGAAATCGGGTGGCGGTCGTCCGGGCTGCGCCCACGCTCCCGCACCCACCCTTCCAAAACATGTCGTATGCGGAAATCATTTGTGCTGTCAGCATAACCACCCACCTTGGCCATAAATGCCAGCGCTGACAGCCTGGATGCTATGGTGTGGGGAGCTAGGCCCTGGGCATGTAAGTAAACCATAAATTGGAGGACGTGAGCCACTGGGATGGGCCAACTTTCAGGTAGCTGGAATCGGGCACAAAAGGCCCGGAAAGTACTGAATGCATGGTTATACGCCTTACGCGTGCGGGGCGCCAGCGACATGCCGATCGCCCGGTTCACCTCTCCTTGCCAAGCGTCCGTATCTCGTCCGGGAGCGGCAAGGGAAATTCCTCTGCGTCCGGGACCAAGGCACGGAACCGGGGGATCTGCAGGCGGGACAAAGCGTCAGCAATATCGTTATTAATGCCTGGAACATGTCGAGCCCTGAAAAGCACATTGAGGCGTAGGCTGCGCAACACAAACTGGCGGACCAGCCCCATAACCCTGGGAGATTTCGACGTCTGTGAGTTGACAATGTGGACAACCGCCGCATTGTCGCACCAGAAATGGACAACCGAATTGGCCCACTCCTCGCCCCATAGCATCAAAGCTCCCAGAATGGGGAAAAATTCCAGGTACGTGAGATCCCGCAAACGATCCGTGCCCCACCAGGCTGGCGGCCATCTGCCGTAGGCCCACTTCCCTTCGAAGTAAATCCCATAACCCAGGGACCCTGATGCATCCGACTGAACCTGAAAACGAGGGGAAACCAGAAGGTCGGACCTCCAAAACGACACCCCATTGAATTCCCTCAGGAACTGGAGCCAGATGAGCATATCTGCCCTCATGCCCTTGTTCAGTCGGACCCTGTGGTGGGGCCTGGCCAAGCCAGTCATGGCGTCGCACAAGCGTCGAGCAAAGGCTCTGCCAGATGCGACCACCCTGCAAACGAAATTGAGGTGACCATGTAACACCTGAAGCTCCCGAAGGGACACCTTGCATTTGGCCAGCAAGTCCAAGATCAGTGCAGTGATCCGCGAAACCTTATCAACAGGTAACCTGGATGCCTGCACAACCGTGTCGATCTCCACCCCCAGGAATGTGAGCTTGGTTGATGGGCCCTCGGTCTTTTCGGGCGCTAAAGGGACACCAAGTTCCTTCATTAGCGTCTGAAATGTATTTAGGAGACGCGTGCACGTGTCCCAGCCCCGTTCACCCCCGAATAAGAAATCATCAAGGTAGTGGGCTACAGACCGAGACCCCGACCTGCGAACAAAGGCCCACTGCAGGAATGTGCTGAAGCGCTCAAATGCCAAGCATGAAATGGCACAGCCAAAAGGCATGGCCTTGTCAAAATAAAATTCAGCCCGGAACTTGAAACCCAGCAACTCAAAGTCACCCGGGTACACCGGCAGGAGATGGAACGCAGACATAATGTCGCACTTTGCCAGCAGTGCACCCGGGCCACAAGAGCGCACCATGCGCAGGGCCTGGTCAAAAGATGTATACCTGACCGAACAAAGGTCATCAGGGATAGCATCATTGACCGAACGGCCGGCCGGGTAAGACAAGTGGTGTAGCAAGCGAAATTCCCCCGGTGACTTCTTGGGCACTAACCCCAAAGGGGAAACCTTGAGATTGGGAAATGGTGGGACAGGGAAAGGGCCGGCGACCCTGCCGGCATTAACCTCCTTAGCAATGCTCACGGCAGCCACCTCCTCCCTGCCCCTGAGTGACAACAGGTTGGGGGCATCCTGGGGGGACCTGTCCCCCGTGAAAGGAATGCGAAACCCCTGCTGGAAACCCTCAATCAGGTAAGCTGCATCTGCCCTCCTCGGGTACATCGTGAGCCAACGCTCCAACATGTCCACATTAATTGGGGAGGGAGCCTTTTGCTTGACCAGCTCCCTCCGCGGCAGTTCTGCCCGCTCCCTGTCCACCTCTACCTCTGCCCCGCAGTCCGCCTGCCCGCGGACATGCAGAGGCGGCATGGGGGCCAGCACAAGAGGGACACTCGTGCCTGTATCGGCACTGCTTCCTATTGCATGAACCATTGGCCGAGAAGCTCCAACACAGCAGGCGGGCTGGAACCCCCTGCCCCGCCACCTGGCGGGGTGCCTGTGCTGGAGCAGCTCGCTGAACCGCATGTCCACAATGGTACCTCTCCCCCGGCGCAGGGCGCATGGGGGTCATGTACAGAAGCCACAGCTTCTGGCAGGGCTCATCCCACCTCATCTCTGGGTGTAGGGGCACTCTCATACGGAATTCTTCATCGTAAGCCAACCACGATGGGCCAGGGAAATCAACTATCGCCGTGTATATGTTGTCCAAATACTGGACCATCGGAATGGCCAGGTCAGGCCGGGCCCTAAGGTACACCGCCATGTATATGAGGTATGCGGGTAACCAGTTGGCCCACGTGCGTGGCAGCTTACGACGACGTGACTGCTCCTTGTCCTTCTCATCCTGCCCCTCCCTCTCCTCTTTGGTGGGTTCCCTATTCAGGAGGGAGAAAATGTCCACATACTCCCCCCACCAGATCTTTTCCTTGGTGGCCTGGGCCAGATGATCCCCAAGGGGTAAAGAATACCCTGCCATCGGAAAAGCCGACACCGGAACATTGGCAGCGCTGGGCACCATGAAAGGGGCCCGAACCTTGAGGAGCGTATAGCTAAAAATACTCAGAGAAATAACAAAGACTTCTTTAAGTACATTAGAAGTAAGAACCCAACTAGGAAGGCCATTGGACCATTAGATGACAATGGAAGGCAAGGGGTTATTAAAGAGGAAACAGAGATTGCAGAGAGACTCAATGAATTCTTTGCTTCAGTATTCACTGAAGAAGACAGAGACCACATGCCCAAAACAGAGCCTATCTTCGTAGGGAGGGAAACCGAAGAATTAAGCAAGATAGAAATAACCAGGGAGGAGGTCCTTGCATGTCTTGTTAAGCTAAACACTAACAAATCCCCAGGACCAGATGGCATCCATCCACGAGTTCTCAGGGAACTTAAAGATGAAATTGCTGATCTCCTAGCCAAAATATATAATCTTTCCCTCAAATCAGGCTTTGTGCCTGATGACTGGAAGGTAGCGAATGTAACACCAATTTTCAAAAAAGGATCCAGGGGTGATCCAGGAAATTACCGACCTGTCAGTTTGACATGTGTCCCAGGTAAAGTGATGGAAACCATCCTAAAAGATAGAATTAATAGGCACATAGAAGAGAAGGCGCTGCTAAAGGAGAGCCAACATGGCTTTTGCAAGGGCAAATCATGCCTCACTAATCTGTTGGAATTTTTTGAGAGTGTCAACAAGCATGTGGATAAGGGGGATCCAGTTGACATTGTTTATCTGGACTTTCAGAAGGCTTTTGACAAGGTCCCACACCAAAGGCTCTTGAATAAACTTACCAGTCATGGAATAAAGGGACAGGTCTTGACCTGGATCAGCAACTGGCTAAGGGACAGGAAACAGAGGGTAGCACTAAATGGACACTTCTCCAAGTGGAGGGAAGTAAAGAGTGGGGTCCCCCAAGGTTCAGTACTGGGACCCCTGCTTTTCAACCTCTTCATAAATGATCTAGAGGTAGGAGTAAAAAGCAAGGTAGCCAAATTTGCTGACGACACTAAATTATACAGGGTAGTGAAAACTGTGAGAGATTGTGAAGAGCTCCAGAGGGATCTCTTGACACTGGGGGAGTGGGCAAAACAGTGGCAAATGAGCTTCAACATCAGTAAGTGCAGAGTGATGCATGTTGGGGCAAAAAACCCCAATTACATTTATAAACTGATGGGGTCTGAACTCTCTGCGACAAACCAGGAAAGGGACCTTGGTGTCCTGGTGGACAGCTCAATGAAGGTGTCAACCCAGTGTGCCTCAGCAGTGAAAAAAGCAAACTCAATGTTAGGGATCATTAGGAAGGGTATAGAAAATAAGTCAGCAAGTGTCATTTTGCCTCTTTATAAATCTATGGTGAGGCCCCATCTGGAATATTGTGTACAGTTCTGGTCGCCATACCTCCAGAAGGATATTATGGAGTTGGAGAAAGTACAGAGGAGGGCAACCAGAATGATTAGGGGACTGGAACACCTTCCTTACCATCTGAGGCTGCAACGGTTGGGCCTTTTCACTCTTGAACGACGGCGTCTAAGAGGTGACCTGATTGAAGTTTATAAAATCATGCACGGTGTGGACAAGGTAGATAAGGAAAAACTGTTTTCCCTATCGCACAACACTAGAACTAGGGGACACTCCATGAAACTTTTGGGTACTAGTTCTCAAACCAATAAGAGAAAGTACTTTTTCACCCAGAGGATTACTGGTCTATGGAACTCCCTGCCAGAAGAAGTGGTGACAGCTGTCAGTCTTCACAGCTTTAAGAAAGGATTAGACAAGTTCATGGAGGACAAGGCTATCAATGGCTATAATTATGGCTACCTAAGGACAACCTCCGGGTTGGAGAGATAGGCAGGATATCTCTCAATGCCATTTCCAGGGAATCCTAAGCAGGTGAAGGCATCTCCTTGGGAATACCCTGAAGGAAATGGTGAGCCACTGTGTGAGACAGAATGCTGGACTGGATGGGCTGTGGCCTGTTCCAGCAAGGCTGTTCTTATGTTCTTATGTTCTTATGTAACCAGCCCCGCCACCCCCAGTAGGTTCCCTGTAGCATAGGGTCCCCCACCCCAAGTGGGGCCTTGGAGTGGCAAAGCTGTCCCCGAATGGGCCGGCGGCGGCTGTCCCGCCGGCCCAGCCAGGCGAGGCCACGGCCACTGTACGCCTCCCCCCTGTTGTGGGTTGTGGTGTGGGTGCACTAGCTCACAAGTTGCACCCCCATGGGCCGCCCCCACTGGGGATTCCGGCCCACTGCGGGCATCGGAGCTCGCGACCGCAACCGAGCTCGTAGATGGAGCCTGACCACTACCTGCTGGCGGCATCAGCTGCGCAGGGAGCTGCGAGGTCGCGGCTGTCGCCGACCCACGTGCCTCAGGCAGCACGACCCAGTCGGCCGCCTGCCGAGAACCGGTGGCCGTTGCGTTGACCTGTAAACCAAAAGGTGCCCCAGATGGATTGACTATCCTCAAAGATGCCTCTAGAGCCGCTACGCGGGCCAGTAGGGCATCAACATTTACAGAGCCCCCAACGCAGATGGGGGTCATAGGGCCGGCCGGCCCACTGGTAGCATCTGGCATCTGGACACCGGGGCCCGAATATGGCCATGCCCCAACCACCGGCCCCTGAGGGACCGGGGGCATGCCCTGCCAGGGAAGGGAACCCAGCCAACCCCCCTGGTTGAAGCCCACCGCTGGAAGCCACGGGGCAAGGTCCGAAGGCCCAGCCTGGGCATGCCCACCCGCCTGGCCCGATCCGATGGCCGCTAATTGCGGGCTGGGGGCCGCGGCCCCCGCCGGGCCAGCCTGGGGCTGCCCAGTCTCAGGCCAAGCAGCAATCGACCCCATCCCACCGGTCCCGGTGGGCGCCCCTGGGAAAGGGGCCTGCTGAGGGGGCGCAGTCGCGGTCCTCCGACCCTCCTGGAAGGGCGAACCGAATTCGCCATCGCCTTCTTTTTGGAAGGCATTGCCACAAATCGCTGGGAAGCCTGAGAAAAAGAGCGAAGAAAAACTGCTGCCCAAAGAGGCTTCCTGGCTGAAGCGAAGAGCGACGGAGCAAGTGGGGAAAAACTTCTCCTCTCCGTCGCATTGCAAAATGGTAGCTCAGCTGCCTCGTGGCCACCCCTTTTAAAGAGGGCTGGCCACGCCCCCTAACTACCCGGATGTCCAAGTCCGGTGGGGGGGGGCCTGCAAAGAGCGCGGCGGCCATTTTGGCGCCGCGCTTGCATTGGGATAGAGAAATCCCCAGTTCTCTTCTCATGCTGAAGGCTCTTATGAATAAGAAAACTCATCTCTGCTCATAATGAGTATAGCATCTTCTTTTTAGCTTGAATGTTCGGAAGAGGACTGCAGTGGCTTAGTGGTTAAGAAGCTGAAGTTAACAACTAGAAGGTGAGCAGGTCATCAGGTCAAGACCTGAGTATTGCATGTCAGACTGAGCTCCTGTTGTCTGTCCAAGCTCATGGCAACCTCACAGTTCAAAAGCAAAAAAATAGATAAATAGGTACTGCTTTGGCAGCAAAGGTGTCTAGTCATGCCTGCCACACGACCATGAAAAAATCTGCAGAAGCAGACAGCACTGGCTCTTTAGCTATAAACGGAGATGAGCACCACCCCTAGAGTCAGATACACCTGGCTTTTGAGCAGGGGCAACCAAGGAAAAGGACTATTGTTTAACTGGTTAACTACTGATTAAGGAGATTTTCTAGAGTACTACCAAGCTTAGCCTAGATAACAAAGAGTGTTGTAGCACCTTACAGAATATCAGTGTTGTTTTTTGTGGCATAAGCTTTTGTAGCTCAGCATCTGGAAAGCATGAACACAAGGCGAGTAAAGAGCGATTGGCTGGTTATAACTTGCAAGCAACCCATTTCAAGCCTCAAACCTGTCAATAGTCCCTAAAAGTAGCAGTTCTTCCCATTTTTGAACAAATTCTTCCTTTCTTGTAATTAAAGAGTGAGAGACTTTCCAAGTATAAAAATGTGACAATTCCTCATTGCCTCCTATGAAGATAAGGGAATCAAAGATTTACATCTCTGTTGAACAAACTCTATCTTTCTCACATGCAGATGTGAGCATCAACTAGGATGCAACTGTTCTTAAAGAACTAGAAATTGAAAGAAGTAGAAAGCACCTGGTGGAATTTACTGCCTGCAGAACCAAAGCAAGAAAAAAGGAGGAAATGACATCTTTTTTTTTTTTACAATGATATTCGAATGCTCTGCTACTTCCTCTCTTGACAGTCATTTTTCCATGTTTGGCATATTTGATACTTTAACTGTGTAGAAAGAAACTGAGCAAGAGATAATAAGAGCAATGGACATTCTTTCTTTGCAGGCGCACCCCCCCAATAACGGACACAGACAACATTGAAAGTGGATAACAGCAAAGGGCCACATTTATTGATTCAATGCCCTAGTCCGAATTATAAATTTGTATTGGTAAAACGACCAATCATAATTCCTAAGGCAAGCAGGCCGAAGTAACACTGGTAAGGTACCACCCCAAAATTGCCAACGGCAATTGGTTACAATGTATCAATTTGTATCAATTTGTTTGTCAACAACAAACAAATTGTTGACCGTAGTCAATAACTAACTCATGACCCCACCCTCTGACGCGTATCCGTGAAATCACAGGGGTGATGCATGCTGGTTAGCAATCACCATCACCCCATCGCCTGGTTCGTCGTTGACCGGACAACGTTTAACTAATTTATTCCTGTCTAGTGTTGTCCAGTCAATTGCGAACCTGCCGGATACTTGTGGGTCATACTGTTTACCTTACCAGTGCTACCCGCCCATGTGACCAAAGTCAACAGTAGTAATGGAGAAAGACCCCTATATCAAACCATAGCCACAGTGTGGGGTGGGCAAAAAAGCCAGGACCCGAAGCCAATATGGGTCCCAACCAAAAATTCCCACCCGGCCCCGAAGCGACCATAATCACACTGTTAACTAGGGAGGGGGTGGAGGGGAAAAACTTCTCCGCTCCGTCGCTGAGGCAAAATGGCAGCACGGCTGCCTCGTGGCCACCCCTTTTATCAAGGCGGTGGCCACGCCCCTAACTACCCGGATTCTCTGTCCTGTGGGGGGGGGCCCGCAAAGGGCGCGGCGGCCATTTTGGCGCCGCGCTTGCATTGCAGGCGCACCCCCCCAATAACGGACACAGACAACATTGAAAGTGGATAACAGCAAAGGGCCACATTTATTGATTCAATGCCCTAGTCCGAATTATAAATTTGTATTGGTAAAATGACCAATCATAATTCCTAAGGCAAGCAGGCCGAAGTAACACTGGTAAGGTACCACCCCAAAATTGCCAACGGCAATTGGTTACAATGTATCAATTTGTATCAATTTGTTTGTCAACAACAAACAAATTGTTGACCGTAGTCAATAACTAACTCATGACCCCACCCTCTGACGCGTATCCGTGAAATCACAGGGGTGATGCATGCTGGTTAGCAATCACCATCACCCCATCGCCTGGTTCGTCGTTGACCGGACAACGTTTAACTAATTTATTCCTGTCTAGTGTTGTCCAGTCAATTGCGAACCTGCCGGATACTTGTGGGTCATACTGTTTACCTTACCAGTGCTACCCGCCACACGGAGGGGCTTCACAGAAGACCTGACGCCCCCCCCCAGACCGTCAGCTCGGTCAACAGGCCTGCTCGCCAATCACCCAACAGGAGGTCCATACCTCCTCGCGACAGATGGACCCCATCCCCTGCATAGAGGTCATAATTTTGCAGACTAATATCGGGGTGATGACTAACCCGTCCCCAAGCCCTGGTGGTAAGAAACCGCGCCACCGCCTTGTTGACCGCGCGCCTCGCGCGGTCAAGGGCAAGGAGGTTAACGCCCCCTCTGTAAGAGTGGCGCGGAACAATGTCCGACCAAACCAGGGTTGTGGCAGGCCAGACATAGTGCAAGTAGGCGAGTTCCTCGCAAATCGCATGCTTGAGCGATAAGCCGGTGACCTGGCCCAAATCATTGCCCCCCAGGTGGATAATTAGAATGTCAGGCGGGTCAGCCCCCAGGCCAGAAAAAAGGAAAGGCCTCAGCTCCTGCCATAACATCCCAGGCTTACCATGCCATGCGAGACTGGCGTGGTCACCCAGTCCCAGTCGGGGTCCCCACTCTGTCGCCGCAGCGTAACGCGCTGCCCTGTGCACATAGCTGTGGCCCACCAGCCATACTGTCACCGGTGTAATACGACACCCAGGGTCTGCAATAAAATTGAGAAAAAAGGAAGGTAAGGTGACTGAATTGGTACTCATGGCGGGAGTGGGCGCACATAAAACTGAAAACACTGTGAGCCCCACCTCCCCATGCTGCGTATGTCAGCCCCCGAGTACCCAAAAGCAGCTGCTGTAGAGGCTGCACCAATACGGAACGAATGTGTGCCATAACGGGCACCTGAAAAACCCACCCTGGTGAGGGCTATGGCTGTCACCTTCCAAAACTGAAATTTAGTAAGGGGAGACCCATCTTGGTGACAGAAAAACGGGCCGTGGTGCCTGCCACGCAGTGCCAGGTACTCCTGTAGGGCACCAACCGGACAGATGTCTGCCAAAGAACACCGTAGCAGTCTTACTCCACTGCCTACGCCGTGCTGATCTGTTTTTGAGGAGCGAATCCTCAACTGGGCCCAGTCTTTGGCAACGTAGACATCTCCGAGTTCCAGTGCCCTACCACTTGCATCCGCCTTAGACAGCATCATGAGTTCGCTGACGCGGAGCGCTCCAAAAAATGCCACCGTTGTGGCTGCATGAAAAAGGGCTGCCTCATAATGATCAAAACAGAGGCCTGGCCAGCCCCGGGCCAACTGGGTAAGAACCCCTGGGGAAATAGGGTGCCGGTCGTCCGGGCAACGCCCGCGCTCGCGCACCCACCCCTCCAAAACGTGTCTCACACGGAAGTCAGAGGTGGTATCCACATGACCCCCTACTTTGGCCATAAAAGCCAACGCCGAGAGCTTGGATGCTATGGTGCGAGGTGCAAGGCCCTGTGCATGGAGGTGGACCATGAACCGCAGTACATGGTCCACCGGAATAGGCCAGGTCTCTGGCAAGTGAAATTGAGTGGCAAAAGCCCTATATGAACTGAGTGCTTGTTGATACGCCTTACGCGTGCGTGGCGCTAGTGAAAGGCCAATCGCCCGGTTCACCTCTCCTTGCCAATAGTCCACATCTCGTCCGGGAGTGGCGAGGGAAATTCCTCCGCATCCGGGGCCAAGGCGCGGAACCGGGAGATCTGCAGGCGGGATAAAGCATCAGCAATATCATTATTAACCCCTGGGACATGCCTGGCCCTGAACAAGACATTGAGGCGCAGGCAGCGCAGCACAAAATGGCGCACTAGATCCATAACCCTGGGCGATTTAGAAGTCTGTGCATTGACAATGTGTACCACAGCAGCATTGTCGCACCAAAAATGCACTACCGAATTAGCCCACTGTTCGCCCCATAGCATCAAAGCCCCCAGAATGGGAAAAAATTCCAGGTATGTGAGATCCCGCAGGCGACCTGTGCCTGCCCATGCCGGTGGCCACCCACCATAGGCCCACTTCCCATTGAAGTACATCCCATAACCCAGGGATCCTGAGGCATCAGACTGGATCTGGAAATTGGGGGAAGCCAGGAGGTCCGACCTCCAAAATGAGACCCCGTTAAACTCCCTCAGGAATTGCAACCAGACGAACATGTCTGCCCTGATACCCCGGGTGAGCCTAACTCTGTGGTGGGGCCTGGATAACCCTGCCATGGCGTCGCATAAGCGCCGGGCAAAAGCCCTGCCCGGTGCGACCACCCTGCAGGCAAAATTAAGGTGCCCATGTAGCACCTGGAGTTCCCTCAGGGATGCCTTACGCTTGGCCAGCAATTCCGAGATAAGGGTCACTATCCTGGACACCTTATCGCCCGGCAACCTAGAAGCCTGCTCTACTGTGTCAATCTCAACCCCCAGGAATACTAACTTGGTCGATGGGCCCTCGGTCTTTTCGGGCGCTAAAGGGACACCAAGTTCCTGCATTAGCGTCTGAAATGTATTGAGGAGACGTGCACACGTGTCCCAGCCCCGTTCACCCCCGAATAAAAAGTCATCCAGGTAATGGGCTACAGACCGGGACCCTGACCTGCGGACAAAAGCCCACTCTAGGAAAGTACTAAAACGCTCGAAGGCCGAGCATGATATGGAGCAGCCAAAAGGCATGGCCTTATCAAAATAATATTCCCCTTTAAATTTAAAACCCAGCAATTCAAAGTCACCCGGGTGCACTGGCAAGAGGCGAAAAGCTGACTTAATGTCGCACTTGGCCAGCAAGGCACCCGGGCCACACGAGCGCACCATGCGCAGCGCATGGTCGAACGATGTATACCTGACCGAACAAAGGTCATCAGGTATAGCATCGTTGACCGATCTGCCGGCTGGGTAGGACAAATGATGAATAAGGCGAAACTCACCTAGGGACTTTTTGGGAACCAAACCCAATGGTGAAACCTTAAGGTTGGGAAAAGGGGGTGCAGGAAAAGGTCCAGCGACCCTGCCCGCGTCTAATTCCTTTTTAATGCTGGCCGCAGCCACCTCCTCCCTTCCTCTGAGGGATAACAGGTTGGGAGCATCCTGAGGTGATCTAACACCCATAAAAGGGATACGAAATCCCTGCTTAAAACCGTGAATGAGATACTCTCTGTCCTCCCCCTTTGGGTACGATGCGAGCCAGCGCTCCAGCATGTCCACCTTAATTGGGGAGGGTGCCTTTTGGAGAACTAGTTCTCTCCGTGGCAGCCTTGCCAGCCCACTGTCCACCCCTCCCTCTGCCTCGCGCCCCCCCAGGCTTGGGACAAGCCGAGGCTGCGTGGGGACCAGAACACGTGGGACACTCATGCTTATACCTGCAGTTCTTTCGATTGCAGGAACCATTTGACGAGAAAGTCCAGCACAGCAGGCGGGCTGGAACCCCCTGCCCCGCCGGTTGGCGGGTAACCTGCGCTGGAGCTGCTCGCTGGACCGCATGTCCACAATGGTATCTATCCCCCGGGGCAGGGCGTGTGGGTGTCATATACAAGAGCCACAGTCTCTGGCAGGGCTCATCCCATCTCATCTCGGGATGGAGGGGAATCCTCATACGGAATTCCTCATCATATGCTAGCCATGAGGGGCCCGGGAAATCTACCATCGCCCTATATATGTTGTCCAAATATTGGACCATGGGAATAGCTAGATCCGGCCGCGCCCTCAAATATACCGCCATATATATCAAATAAGCGGGGAGCCAGTTAGCCCAGGTACGCGGCGGCTTACGGCGGCGTGCCTGCTCCTTGTCCTTCTCATCCTGACCCTCCCTTTCTTCCTTGGTGGGCTCTCTGTTCAGGAGTGAGAAGATATCTACATACTCCCCCCTCCAAATCTTTTCTCTGGTAGCCTGTGCCAAGTGATCGCCCAGTGGCAAGGAATACCCTGCCGTCGGCAAAGCCGAAAAGGGGACAACAGGCCTGGTAAAGGGAGCCGGAGCTAACCCTGCCACCCCCAAGACATTACCAGCAGTGTAAGAGCCTAGGCCCACCCCCGTGGGCATGGTGGCAGTCGTTGTCGCCGGGTGGGGCACCAGAGGGGTAGTCCCCGCACCACCCGAGCGAGGCCAAGGCCACTGAAAGGCCCCCTCTATATTGGGAATATGTGTAGATGTACTCGTTTGCACCGTATACTCACATGCTGCACCCCCGCGGGCCGCCCCCACCGGGGGTTCTGGCCCACTGGGGGCGTCGGAGCTCACGACCGATGTAGAGCTCATCACCGGGGCTTGACCCGCACCAGGTTGCTGGCTGGGGAGCTGCGAGGCAGTGGCCGTAGCCGCGCCACCCGCCTGCAGCAGCTCAACCCTCCCCGCCGGCTGTTGTCCTGCTGCCGTTAGCGCCTCCAAAGGTACCCCAAAAGGGGCACCTGCCTGACTGGCCCGGGCCAAAGACGCCTCGAGGGCCGCAATACGGGCCAGTAAGGAGTCCACATTAACCATGGGTAAAGAGCCGGCCGGCCCACCTGATCCTTGCATGGGGACAGGTCCCTGCACCCCAGGGGCCGTATATTGCCATTGACTACCGCCGAAGCCCGGGAGGGCTGGTGGATTAACCTGCCAAGGCAGGGAGCCGGGCCACCCCCCAAGGCTAGAGGGCCCCGGGAGAGGCTGCGGCCCAACAGGAATAGGCCCAACCGATTGAGCAGGAGGATGAGCGGTGCCCACCGCTCGCGGGCCGCGGGCCGGAGCTCCCTCCGCGCCCGCACTTTGATCGGGCCAAGGGGCGATAGCCCCCATGCCACTAGCCCCGGCCGGGGATGGCAAAGGTGGCTGCTGGGGAGGCGGCACCGCGGTCCTTCGACCCGGATTACGCCTCCGAACCACCCGAGCTGCATTCGCAGCAGCCTTCTTTTTGGAAGGCATCTCACCGCAGCAGAAAGGGAAGCTAGCTAGTAAACGGAACTAAAAGGCTTCCCGGTAGCACCAACGAGCGACGGAGACGCAGGGGAAAAACTTCTCCGCTCCGTCGCTGAGGCAAAATGGCAGCACGGCTGCCTCGTGGCCACCCCTTTTATCAAGGCGGTGGCCACGCCCCTAACTACCCGGATTCTCTGTCCTGTGGGGGGAGGGCCCGCAAAGGGCGCGGCGGCCATTTTGGCGCCGCGCTTGCATTATTCATGTCAGATGCACCACCAGCATGTAGTAATATACAGAGCTACTGAAAAATTAACACATCTAAAAACAAAAAGTGGAACTCTGGATAACGTCCAAACTTGGTTCCACAAGTCTGGTCATTATCCGGATTTGGACATTGTCCAGTGCATGTATTGGCTAACCCTAAAAAAAGCCCAGCTGCCTCTGTGAGGGTTGCCCCCCCCCGACCCGTGCTGTTCCGACGTCCCCCTGACCTTCCCAGAGGCAGCCGGACTGGCAGAGCCCCTCTGCCCACCCCCACAAAAATGGCGACCTGATCTACTACCTGTTCACGCTGTTTGGGGATGAAAAAAATTGACAAAAAAATCTACAGTTTTCCAATAACAGCCTATGATTTTTGTGAAATTAAAATCTTTTGTGATGTGAGAGACTTTCTTCAGCAAGGCTGCATGGTTGAGTGTGTCAGATCTATAAACACTAGGCCGGTGATTTCCTTCAGTTCAAACCCATCTTCCATGTACTGTGTTAAGTTAAGAATTTGTGATGTACATCTCTTTGCCAGGTCTGAAACCAGCTTGCTGTGGTATAAGCCGGGGTTCTACTACTGCAGAAATAAGACAAAGACTTTGTCCGATGAAGTGAACTTGATCCACAAAAGCTAATATCAGAATACAGCAGTTACTCTTTAAGGTGCCACAATGTTTTTTGCCCTTTTGTTTTGTTTTGATTACTCTCTGATATACTTTTTATTGTGTATCTGTTAGAAATGTATTTCCTCCTTCAAACTTGTAAGTGTTAAGTGTATCCAATGCATTGCGTACCTTTGCCATCAGTTTTTATATCATTCTCATCCTCTATGGCGCTTGAAAATATTTCTCTTGAGCTAGCATTGAAAATGTTACAAAAATAGCCCTGTCTAATTGTTTTCTACTCACTGCTTTGGAATTTGTACAGTAAAATGAATCAATAATTATCTTGTCTGATTCTACTTCTGTTACTGATGTTGTTTAATCATCTAACTAAGAAGTAAAATTTCCCATTAGCTTTTACCTTACCTCTTATAAACCTAATGCAATTCTTTGTCTTATACATTTGTTCTAAAAGGTTCCCCATTCTATCAATATTCATTTGATTAGCACCTGCATTAGCTTCAATCATCACCATTTAATCTGTAAATTACTGACTTCAACTTGCATTTCATTTTAGTCTTCACTAACTGATATAAAGTCTGTAAACCACTTATTAGTAGATCTTTATGAATTCCAGGTCGTCATACTTTTCCTCTAAAGTTTAGAACATTAGAAAGTTGCCTTATGATGAGTTAGTCCATGGTTCATATAATTTAGAGGGAAAACACTAAATGTCCTATGTACCATTGACCTCATGAATTTATCTTTTATTTGTCTAGATTCAATCAATTTGAAACAGTTATGCAACATTTTCATTTCATCAATCTTTTAAATTAATTTTATACAGTGACTTTTAATAGCATAATCATGTCTACTTGGAAATAGGGGCTTTTCCAGTTTTATCGTTCTATGGGTTGCTACTTGGGTGTCTATAGTGTTACATGGTAGCTTCAGCTACTTAATAACTTATGTTGTACTAATGCAATACCTGCGCTGCAGTAGTTCAGTGGTTAAGAAGCTCACCTTGTTAGCTGGAAGGCCGGCAAGTCAGCAGTTCAAGACCTGGGTACTACATGATGGATTGAGCACCTGTCTCTGTCCCAGCTCCTGCCAATCTAGTAGTTTGAAAGCAAGAAATTGCAAGTAGATGAATAGGGACCACTTTGGTGGGGAAAGATCTTGGGGACATGAACGGAGCCTCATCTGGGCATCCTCTGAGCACTGAGCAGAGTTTCTCCAGCGAAAGTCCTTTCAACCCAGAATAATTTCTGACATGAAATTATTATTATTATTATTACCACTAATACTACTAATTTAATGTGCCTCTTCCAGGTAAGCAACAGTTCTAGAACTATCAGTGCTCCAGAGTATTGAGAAGATTGAGCTGATGATAGCATGGAATAACTAATCATAACAAAATTGCCTAAAGTAGTAATGCATCTGTTAAAAACGTATGGGTCTGCCTATATTTCAGATCTTCAGCAGAGACTCTGCTATGTGACATCATATGGAGAAAATAGGATGGTGAGTACATGAGACAGATTGATCTTGGTAGCAGCAGACCTCAGTTATGGAACTTCCTGAGAAGAAAATTCAGACCGGCTTTCTCCCTGGGGAGTTTTTGTCCTACCTTAGTTCCAAATGGCCTTTGGTGTGCAAAGCTGTGGTTTAGGTATGGTTTCAGAACGGATGCAGGCTGGGTTGTCTTGGTGGAAGCCCTACGCCAGGAACTAGAATTAGACAGGGGGGATGTATCTCTGTTGGCTTTGAGGTACCTTTCCAGAGTATTCAGTACCATCGACTATGCTATGGTATTCTTCTGAAACCATTTTCTGGAATAGGCCTTGTACATACAATCTCATTATTCCCATCCTTCCCAGATGGCTGAACTCAGAAGATGATGCAGTGTGTAGCCATGCTGATTGCCCCAGGTCCCAAATTTGCCAGTTACAGTGCTGGGTAAACCCTTAGAAAGGAGTTATGTTTGCAAGTATCAAGTTAGAAAGAGAGAAAGCAGGAGAAGAAATTCTTGAACATCTTGATTTAGGTATCAGAATGTCGATATAATGGCACTAGAGGGCAATGGAAAGGAACATTCCATGTAGTGACATGGTGTATTGGATCCTTTCTTTGTATTTTATTTGAGATTTTTTCTTTGAATAGGCTTGTTTTTGCCTTTGGGAATTTTTTTTACAAAAAAAGAGGACTCTGAGAAGCATAATTATTCTTAGATTTACCAACCTTTGGGATCAAATAGCTGTTGACTCTGCTGACAATACTTATTTGAAAAGATAGCCCCACTGAGCTTAGCCAGTACAACAATATCATTCTCTATTGGTGGCTCAGTGGTTAAGAAGCTTGCCTTGTTAGCTGGAAGGTCAGCAAGTTGGCAGTTCAAGACCCAAGTACTGCATGACAGCTTGAGCACCTGTCTCTCTCTCCCAGCTTTTGCCAACCTAGCAGTTCGAAATTTAATTTAATTTAATAGTCATATTTTTATATGCCACCCACTCAGGCAGAACCCGACTCAGGGTGGCATTACAACAAATTCTAAAAACACATAAAAACACTTTAAAAGACCCATATCCCACACACTTTAAAAGACCCATATCCCACCCACCCATCCCACCCACTATAAAAAGAAGAAGAGAGAGTTCTTAATGGTTTACATAAGCCAGCAGGCGGGGACCGTGTTCCCATTCGGGCCCCCCACCTGCCCTGCCAGCCAGGTCTTCAATCCTTTCCTGAAGGGCAGCAATTCTCTTTGAAGTCTTAGATCTGTTGGCAGGAGGTTCCAGAGAGTTGGTGCGGACACGGAGAAGGCCCTCCTTCTGGTGCTGGACAGATGTGCACCCCTAGTTGATGGCACTATTAGAGAACCCCTCCGGTCCGCTCTGGTTGGACGGGCAGACACTCTTGGGACGATGCGGTCTCTAAGGTATCCTGGCCCACTACCATATAGGGCTTTAAAGGTCAAAACCAGCACCTTGAATTGCACCCGGAGACAAACTGGTAACCAGTGCAGCTCCCGAAGTAGCGGTGAGGCATGGGCATATTGCCCACATCCCATCACCACCCAGGCTGCTGCATTCTGGACCAGCTGCAGCCTCCAAATGGTCGTCAAGGGCAGCCCCATGTAGAGTGCATTACAATAATCTAGTCGGGAAATGACCAGAGCATGGGTGACCATAAGCAAGGAGCCCTGGTCCAAGAGCGTGCGCAACTGGCGAATCACCCGAAGTTGGGCAAAAGCCATCCTGGCCACAGCCGCTACTTGTTCTTCTAGCAGCAGCCGCGAGTCCAGAAGGACCCCCAAGTTGCGCACTGGGTCTGTCTGGGGCAAAATAGCCCCATCCAGTACCAAAGATGGTAACTCCCTGGATAACACAGGGCCCCTTATCCACAGCCACTCTGTCTTGCTGGGTTTCAGCCGAAGCCCATTGGCCCCCATCCAGACCCCAATGGCCTCCAGGCATCCGGATAGGATTTCAACAGCATCACTGGGGTCCCCACGGGCTGAGATGTACAACTGAGTGTCATCCGCGTACTGATGGTACCACACCCCGTGGGAACAAATGGTCTCACCCAGTGGCTTCATGTAGATGTTAAATAGGAGAGGAGAGAGCACCAAGCCCGGAGGCACCCCATACTTGAGGAGCCTAGGGCTGGACCTCTCACTCTCTAACCACACCGACTGGGTACGGCCCTCCAGAAAAGAGGAAAACCAGGACAACACAGTGCCCTGGATCCCCAGTCCTTTGAGCCGTTCCAGAAGGATACCGTGGTCGACGGTATCGAAGGCCGCTGAGAGGTCAAGAAGAGCAAGAACGGATGGATAACCCCCGTCCCGCTCCCGCCAGAGATCATCCATCAGTGTGACCAATGCCATCTCCGTACCATACCCGGGCCTGAATCCAAAAATGGAAAGGGGTCTAGTTAATCCGCTTCCTCCAGGACATTCTGCAGCTGGTGCGCCACCGCCTTCTCCAAAACATTACCCAGAAAGGGCAGGTTGGAAACTGGCCTGTAGTTGTTAAGGACAGCTGGGTCAAGGGAAAGCAAGCAAGAAATGGCAAGTAGATATTAGGGATCACTTCAATGGGAAAAGATCTTGGAGACATGAAAGGAGTTCCTCCAGCAAAAATCCTTTCATCCCAGATTAATTTCTGACACATTATCATCATCATCATCATCATCAACAACAACCTCTTTAAGTTCATCAACAATCAATGTTGAAAGATGCAAAGGGAAAGTATAACAACCAGAACATTTGCCCTAGACAAGAGGTGAGAATCCTCCTATATAGGACAAAGGTCTCCCTTGCTCAAAAGCCAGCTGTATCCAACTCTTCTAGGGTTCAATGATCATCTCTGTTTATTGCCAAAGAGCCAGCAATGTCTGTATTTGCAGACGTTTCCATGGACATGTGGCATCCATCTCACATGATTGCTATTATATAGCTCAGGCATGCCCAAACTATGGCATGTGGGCTGGACATGGCCCCCAAAGCCATTTCATCAGGCCCATGATGTCTTTGCCAAACCCAGAAGTGAATACAGATGCTTCTGCATATGTGTGGATGCATCCGTATTCACTTCCTGGTTCGGCGCAGATGTCCTCGTGCATGCGCAAAAGCATTTGTATTCACTTCCTCCTTTGGTGTGCATGTGCTAGCTCATGCGCAGAAGCATCTGCACCAAACCAGGAAATGAATATGGATGCTTCCACACATGTGCAGAAGTATCCGTGCCAAACCAGGAAGTGAATATGGACATGAATGCACAAACATACTCTGTTCCGGGGACATTGTCTGGCCTTTCTTCTTCTATAAACTGAACAGGGTGTCATAGGTTACCCTTAGCTTGGTGATATCTTGATTTGACTGTCTAAAAGGTCATCTCTCTCCATAATACCACCCATAAGTGTTAAGATTGTCAAGAAGAGGTCCGTGTTTCCATCTCACCAATTTCACAAGTTCACCTTGTTAGGTATTGGGGTCTGGCTGTGAATCCTGCAGAGCTAAGCAGTTAGCTTGTGGCAGCAGCAGTGGTGCCCGTGTAGTGTTTTCACTCTCACCCAGACAATAATATGCAGAGTAACGATGAAAACCAAATAGCTTTTACTTCAGCAAGTCAGTTCTTAACGTAAACACAAAAATATTAGATTCCTCTCTATGAAAGCAAAGTCAGGTAAACAGTTTGTAAGTCTTTGTAAGCAGTACTTTCAAGGTCAGAGTCCCAGTCAAAGTACTCACAGCAAACTCCAACCTTCTCCTGGGCTGGCTGTTGGCTATGCAAAGCCTTGTTGTCCTAGCTTGAGGAAAATATCAGAGCCTCCAGGCTCAGTGTCTTTGCTAGGCGTTGCTTCTGGAAACTGGACTCACTTTGTCCATTCAGTTGGGTTCCAATCCTCTGGAGAGTTTCAGACTCTCTCTCTCTCCTCCTGAGATTTCAGCAAAGCCAGCAGCAGAACCCCAGGGCCTGAAGCATCCTGGCAGTGGCAGTTTTAGCAAGAAGGCAGTATGGCACAAAAGGATTTGGCTAGAAGTTTTGGCATAGAAGCAAAGTGGTTTCTGAGAAGCCTAGATTTATACTTGATAATTTGCTCAGTCACCCACTCAGTGGTTACAGCTGGGTGCTGTGATGAAGGATCTCTTAAAGATACAGCTTCATGCATCTTACACAATACCTACAGGACATCACAATCCTATCACACCTGATGACATAGGAGAAGACTATTCAGTGGCTGCTCCCAAACTATGAAATGTACTTCCTCAAGAAATTCATTTGCCCCTCTTTCTTCCACTGTCAGGAAAAAAAAAATCTTTCATAAGCAACTGTTCAGCATTTAAAGCATGGATTCCCAACCTAAGGCCCGGTGGCTGGATCCAGCCCATGGTGCCATTTCATGTGGCCCCCCATCCCTCCAAGGGCATTCAAGGAACAAAATGGCCACCCTCTTTGAAGCTGTTGGGACAAAATGGCCATCCCCATCATGCAGGCAGGGCAAAACGGCTGTCTGGCCCTCGAAGCTGACAGAGAGAGTATAACCTGACCCCCGGCTTGAAAAAGTTGGGAAGCTCTGATTTAAAGGGAATATCAGGAGGTAGGCATTGTATTTTTACATTTTTATATGTTTTAACAATGTTTTAATAGCTTTGTTGAGCTATAAGAGAGGGTCTTCTCAGTGGTTGCTCTCAGGCTTTGGAATGTGCTGCTCCAAGAAGCCATGTTGACCTCCTCCCTTTTGACATCATCAGCAATGACCTAAGTGTACTGATAAAATACCTACAGTAAATGAGTGTAAATATGGGTTATAATTAAACACACAGGAAAGTACACATGTTGAACTTTGGAGGAACATGTTACAGCTCTGTACAAGGCTACTAAAATGTCAATAATATCAGCACCATGTAGCAGTGAAGGCAGCTGACTTCTTTGGAACATATCAACATATCAACATCATGGACTTTATTCTTCATGGGCTTTGCTAGGCATGGCTTGGATGAGCTATTGAAATAATGTTTCTCCATGTGTTCTTTTAAATATGCATAAGCCTTAAGAGTTATAGTGCTTTTTTACTTTTAATAAATGCTTTTTACTTTAACATTTTTAATTTTAAAGACTGTAATGTTTTAAGAAGTGCTTTTCACTTTTAAAATGTTGTATTTTATATGTGCCTTTTGGGGCTACAAGCCCCTATATTTTTAGAATGTAATTGAAACATTATTTTGGGTAATTTCATTGTACTTGTCATGCTCCTGCATTTTTGCATTTTGAAGTCTACTTAAATTCAGTTTAACAAATGTGCCTACATTTTTTAATAGGACCTTTCCTGTGAAATAGTCTTTGGATATGGAACATAGAAAACAAAGTTTGTAGAAATAGATAAGCCAATATTGTCCTGAATGACTGAAACAAAGAAAACTAAATTTGTCCTGCTGTCCTGGTGAATTTTGATGTGATTGGAAATGATTATCCGATCTCATTCAGGATTTAAGACTTTACTGGGACAAAGGCCAGCTGTAATGGACACAGGCTCCAAATATTTTTCCTGGAGGTCTATAAAATCTGTAGGACTTCGGGGGTAGTGAGCAGAAAATTGAATTTGACACATGACTATTAAGACTGTTGGTTACACAAAGCAACATGATTTCAGCCATTGAGTCCAACTGGGTTTACTCTTAAGTAAGTGAGCACATAACTGTAGTCTTAAACCTCTTGAGTCTGCTGTTTTCCATAGAGCTTCTTGTACCAAGCAGAATCTAAACTAAATATATATTAACTCCCATCATTTCCTCTTTCATCTGTGCTTTTGCCCCGATTAATATTCTTTTCTTTATTATAATATATCATTTTGAGAGCAGAAGAAACATAAAGAAATATGAGGGATTTCCCTCCCTCCCATCCTCAGATGCAGCAGTAGCCAGCATGGCAGAAAACTTTCTAATAAATGAGATTTGTTAAGGATAAAAGTACAGTAATTGTCTTTGTAGGGGAAAGGTCATTAGTATGTGGAAAAAAGGTTAATAGAACAATATTAATAGCTTTATATTGGGCAAGAGAGAGGCATGCAGTATTCATGCAAATGAAAAGCAAGAATGAAGATGCTGTCCATAACCAAAAGTTAGGTCAAAATTCAAAAGGTCATCTTAATCTCTGGTGTGCCCAGAAATGACAAATTAGGAAGAATATGAAGTGTTATCAAGGATTTCCATTCAATTACTTTAACTGAAAACTAGTGGAAGGAAGCAACTGGGGGGGGGGGGGAGTCTATAGCAGTGGTTCCCAATGTGGGGCCCATGCCCCACAGGGGGACTTCAATTCCCAGAAGCTTAAGTCAGTACTATGTCTGTCCATACCTGTCAACCATCCCGTTTTACCCAGGAAAACCCCTTATTTTTACCCCTCTTCCCGCCCCCTCCCGTTTTATTAATTTCCCCATATTTCCCCTTATTTCCCTCCTTTCGGAGCCAGGCGGGGGTTGCCCGGACCGGAGTCCACCACCCCCAGCCGGGGGTGAGTAGGCGGAGGAGCAGCAGCTGAGCAGCGGGAAGGCCAGCTACCACCGCCGCTGCAGGGCCTCCAGAGCCGGGGGCCGCT
Source organism: Bradypodion ventrale (assembly GCA_035047345.1). Lineage (NCBI taxonomy): Eukaryota > Metazoa > Chordata > Lepidosauria > Squamata > Chamaeleonidae > Bradypodion > Bradypodion ventrale. Next base: position 477,455,371 of record JAWDJE010000001.1, on the reverse strand, counting down.
CAGCTTGTCCTCCTCCTCACCCCCAGCTGGGGGTGGTGGTCTCCAGTCCAGGTGGCCCCTGCCCACCCCCAAAGCTGTCCCCCCAACCCTTCCAGACCCACAGGACCCAGGAGAGGGGGTCGAATCCACCCCACCCCCTGATATTTAAAGGGAAAAGCCGATCGGGGTTTCCCCTTTATATCAGTGGGTGGGGGTTGCGATCCCCCTCTCCACTGGCTCCCCTGGGGCCAGAAGGGTTGGGGGGACAGACCCGTTTTGTCCCCCCAACCCTCACGGACGCACGGGACCCAGGTCAAATCCACCCCACCCCCTGATATTAAAAGGGAAAAGCCAATCGGGGTTTCCCCTTTAATATCAGTGGGTGGGTGGTTGCGATCCCCCTCTCCACTGGCTCCCCTGGGGCCAGAAGGGTTGGGAGGACAGACCCTTTTGTCCCCCCAACCCTCATTGACCCACGGGACCCAGGAGAGGGGGTCGAATCCCCCCCCACCCCCTGATATTAAAAGGGAAAAGCCGATCGGGGTTTCCCCTTTAATATCAGTGGGTGGGTGGTTGTGAATTATCCCCCTCTCTGCTGGCTCCCCTGGGGTTGGCAGGGTTGGGGGGGGGGGACAAAAGGGGTCTGTCTCCCCAACCCTCCTGAACCCAGGGGACCCAGCGGAGAGGGTGGTAGGTTCAGGAGGGTTGGGGAGACAGACCCCCTTTGTCCCCCAACTCTCCCAGACACAGGAGACCCGGGAGAAGGGAGCGAATCCATCCCTCCCCCCATACTCCATTGTTAAAGAGAAGAAACCGCTTGGTTTCTTCTGTTTAATAATGGGGTGTCCTGTGGGGGATCCCCTCTCTGCTGGCTCCCCTAGCTCTGGAAGGGTTTGGGGGACAGACCCCTTTTGTCCCCACAACCCCCTGAAACCAGGGAACCCAGGAGAGGGGATCGATTCCATCCCCCCCCCCCAACACTCTGTTTTTAAAGAGAAGAAACCACTTGGTTTCTTCTCTTTAATAATGGGGTGTCCTGTGGGGGGATCCACTCTCTGCCAGTTCCCCTAGCTCTGGAAGGGTTGGGGGGATTTGGCCACGCCCACCGATTTGGCAATGCCCACAAAAATTCCCTTATTTTCACAGCCAAAAGTTGACAGGTATGTGTCTGTCCAGACATCCCACTATGGTAATAGAGTACACCGTACAGCCAGTGACTCAACGCTGAGTGTTGGGTGGCGGTAAATAACCTGACTCCCTAATGGGGCCAATGGCTATGGGTGGATAAGCCCCTTTAGGTGGGATGATGGTCCCCCTCAGTGAAGGAAATGCCACTGGAAACAATCACATTGGGCCCAACAGCAAAATGAGTGGAGGAGGAACCTCTTCACTATTCTGATTCCCAACAGTCATGGAGGCAGAAGAGGCCATGCCAGATGGACTGGCTGTGAAGGTGCACCTTGTTAATATCCTCAAGGCTGAGACGGTCCATTGTAGTCCCAGTGTTAAATCCTGCATGCCTCATTTCATACGTGTCACAGGAGATGGCTCCATGATCACGGTGTGTGGGTCACTTCATGGCAAGCTGGGATCCACCTTAAATAAATTCACGCCAAAGGCATTTTTCCAATTTGATTTCCAGGGGGGAAATGTATACTCAGCTACGAGTAGCAGCCAATGACGATGATGAAATCAGTACATTGGCTGATCAGTGCTTTGGGGAATTGACTTAGGCTTCTGGAAATTGAAGTGCAAAACCCAAAAGTTTGGAAACACTGATCTAGTGTCACAGCCTATGGCCAAGTTCTATGGAGACAATAAGAGAAGCCAGAGATGGGGATTGGTTGAGGATTTTTTTGGTATACAGCTACAGTACTTGAATCCCACAGTCAACGTGGCTTCTCTGAGGAGACATTGTGTAAAAGGAATAAAATTGTCATTATGTTGTCTTTGGGTTTTAAACTCAAGGGAAAATCAACTGAATTTGCTTGAACTCTTCTTTTATTTGCATTAGCAAAATGTCAGCTGCAGAGCTTGGCAACACATTCTATTGTAGTACTCAAACCACAGCTAAAAGCATGACTACACTGGAGAGCAGAACTGGAAGGATTCGGCTCTACCGCAGTTTGAATCTCAACCTTAATCATGCTTGAAAGCTTAACAACTGCTCACACTGGGTTTGAGGACAATAGGGCAGAGCTGAATCACCTGGGATACAGGCAGGTTGGTTTGTTGGTACAGCAGAAACCATGGACAATGGCTGCGGTGGTAAAATTTTGAGCTACAACAGCCACCAGTTCCTGTCCCCCTGCCTGCCTCACTCCTGGCCAGGACCAAACAAAGGTGAAGCACCTGAAGAGGGTCAAAGCCAATTCATTTGGTGGTTTAAGCTGGCAAAGTAAGACCTCTACATTCCTTTCTGCCTTAGATAGAATTTTTATCCCCCACCCTCAATATTCTCCAATGGCTGTAGAGCTGTTACTGGCTCTTCCTCCACTAACAGTGACCTCTTTTCCTTTTCCTTCTTTCTTCTCACACCTTTCTCTTACATAATCCACATCCTTGTTCCACTTTATTCACTGTCTCCTTCATCACCACCAGTCCTGCTGCAATCTCATTCTCCAAATGCCACCTAGAGATGCACCCCTTGTCAATATCTTCATGTTTGAAAAAAGCATCTGAATCTTTCCAGAATGAAAAAAGTAGACTCCCTCTACCACATCTCTTAATTCGCCGGGAAAAGCCATGTAAAAAAAACCAACAAAGCTCTGGTTGGAATCAATGCAGTCTTTATGTCATATGGACTGCAAGATAACAAATTGCTTTCGACAGTTTTATAAGTGGAGCAAATCCCAACAACTTGATAATACAGTCACTTGTTAAGCAGTGATTATTGATACACTTAAGGCATTTAGTTCCTCCATAATTACAATTTATACAGTTACTTCTTTATTGTTTCACTAGCAGGGGTGCCCGGCTTTGGCTGGGTGGTCCCAACCCAGCTAGCTGAGTGCCTGTGTTGCCCGGGAAACCCACTGGCTAGGGGTGGGTCTGTGATGTGAGCTCGGCAATTACATCACAATTCCCCCTGGTTGACCTAGCACTGGGGCAGACACAAACCCTCCTGTTGAATATACCCCCCCTTGCAGATCAATTTAGGGTGCGAACCCCCCCCCCCCCATGGGCTTCGGCACCCCTACAGTGAACTACTCACATGTGCAAGGTACATGTGTGCTGAATTTCACAGGGTATCCATTCCGGATACGGTACCCACACCTCTGCTTTATAGGTATAGATTATTCAAAACTAATGGGATCAGATACTTTTTAGTTAACTTTTTAAAACACACACACAAGAATAGTACAAGTTATTGTAATAGACTTTCCACAAAAAGGGGTTGCAGGCGCACCCCCCAATAAAGGACTCAGACACTGATGAAAGTGGATAACGGCATTGGGCCACATTTATTGATTCATGCCCTAGTCTGAATTATAAATTTCTATTGGTAATTGACCAATCATAATTCTTAAGGCAAGCAGGCCAAAGTAACACTGGTAAGGTACCACCCAAAATTGCCAACAGCAATTGTTACAATGTATCTATTTGTATCAATTTGTTTGTTGACAACAAACAAATTGTTGACCGTAGTCAATATCTAACTAATGACCCCACCCTCTGACGCGTATCCGTAAAATCACGGGGTGATGCATGCTGTCTAGCTGTAGCCATCACCCCATAGCCTAGTTCGTCGTTGACCGGACAACGTTTAACCAACTTATGCCTGTCTAGTGTTGTCCAGTCAATTGCGAACTTGCCGGATACCTGTGGGTCATAATGTTTACCTTACCAGTGCTACCCGCCACACGGAGGGGCTTCAAAGAAGGCTCGACGCCCCCCCAGACCGTCAGCTCGGTCAACAGGCCTGCTCGCCAATCACCCAACAGGAGGTCCATACCTCCTCGCGACAGATGGGCCCCATCCCCTGCATAAAGGTCATAATTTTGCAGACTAATGGCGGGGTGAGGACTGACCCGCCCCCAACCCCTGCTGACGATGAACCGGGCCACAGCCCTGTTCACCATACGTCTAGCCCAGTCAAGGGCCGGGAGGTCAAACCCTCCCCTATACGTGTGCCACAGCACCATGTCCGACCAAACAAGGGTAGTGGCGGGCCACACGTAATGCAGGTAGACGAGGTCGCTGCAAATCGCATGCTTTAGCGATAAGCCGGTGACCTGGCCTAGATCATTGCCTCCAAGGTGTATGATCAGAATGTCAGGCGGGTCAGCATTCCGACCTGAAAAAAGGAATGGTAACAGCTCTCGCCATAACATCCCGGGCTTACCATACCATGTGAGACTTGCGTATGCACCCAGTCCCAGTCGGGGTCCCCACTCTGTCGCCGCAGCGTAACGCGCTGCCCTGTGCACGTAGCTATGGCCCACCAGCCATACTGTCACGGGTGTAATACGACACCCAGGGTCTGTCAAGGAAAAACGAGGGAGAGAAAAGATGTGGTGACTAGGATGGTACTCACTGTGGAAGAGGGCGGACATAAAATTGAAAACATTGCGATCCCCACCTTCCCATACGGCGTATTTCAGCCCCGGAGTACCCAAAAGCAGCAGCAGTGGAGGCCGCCCCTATTCTGAATGAATGGGTGCCATAACGGGCCCCCGGGAGGCCTACACTGGCAAGCGCTTTGCCTGTCACCTTCCAAAATTGAAATTTAGTAAGGGGAGACCCATCTTGGTGACAGAAAAACGGGCCATGGTGCGTGCCACGCAGTGCAATAAACTCCTGTAGGGCACCAACCGGACAGATGTCTGCCAAAGAACACCGTAGCAGTCTACTTCACTGCCTACGCCATGCTGATCTGTCTTAGAGGAGCGTATCCTCAACTGAGCCCAGTCTTTGGCAACATAGACATCCGTGAGTTCCAGTGCCCTACGACTTGCATCCGCCTTAGACAGCATCACAAGCTCGCTGATGCGGAGCGCTCCAAAAAAGGCCACCGTTGTGGCCGCATGAAATAGGGCTGCCTCATATCTATCAAAACAGAGGCCAGGCCAGCCCCGGGCCAATTGGGTAAGAACTCCTGGGGAAATCGGGTGGCGGTCGTCCGGGCAACGCCCATGCTCCTGCACCCACCCCTCCAAAACATGTCTCACACGGAAGTCAGTGGTACTAACCGCATGACCACCTACTTTGGCCACAAAGGCCAACGCTGACAGCCTAGATGCTATGGTGCGAGGTGCAAGGCCCTGGGCATGCAGGTAAACCATGAACCGAAGTATATGGGCCACTGGGATCGGCCAGGTGTCTGGCAGCCGGGATTGGGCACAGAAAGCTCTGAAAGAATTGAATGCGTGATGATACGCCTTACGCGTGCGCGGCGCTAGCGACATGCCGATCGCCCGGTTCACCTCTCCTTGCCAATGGTCCATATCTCGTCCGGGAGTGGCGAGGGAAATTCCTCCGCATCCGGGGCCAAGGCGCGGAACCGGGAGATCTGCAGGCGGGACAAAGCGTCAGCAATATCATTATTAACCCCCGGGACATGCCTGGCCCTGAAAAGAACATTGAGGCGCAGGCTGCGCAATACAAACTGGTGCACAAGGTCCATGACCCTGGGTGATTTTGAAGTCTGTGAATTGACAATGTGGACAACGGCCGCATTGTCACACCAGAAATGGACGACCGAGTTGGCCCACTCCTCGCCCCATAGCATCAAAGCCCCCAGGATAGGGAAAAATTCCAGATACGTAAGATCACGCAGGCGACCCGTGCCTGCCCAGGCCGGTGGCCACCCACCATAGGCCCACTTCCCATTGAAGTACATGCCATAACCCAGGGACCCCGAGGCATCAGACTGTATCTGAAAACGAGGGGAAGCCAGGAGGTCAGACCTCCAAAATGACACCCCATTGAACTCCCTCAGGAACTGGAGCCAGATAAGCATGTCTGCCCTGATACCCCGGGTCAGTCTAACCCTATGGTGGGGCCTGGATAAGCCTGTCATGGCATCGCACAAGCGCCGAGCAAATGCCCTGCCCGGTGCGATGACCCTGCAAGCAAAATTGAGGTGACCATGTAGCACCTGCAGTTCCTTCAGTGATGCCTTGCGTTTAGCAAGCAAGTCCGAGATAAGAGCCACTATCCGTGACACCTTATCCCCTGGTAACCTAGAAGCCTGCGCTATCGTGTCAATCTCCACCCCCAGGAAAACTAACTGGGTAGATGGGCCCTCGGTCTTTTCGGGCGCTAAAGGGACACCAAGTTCCTCCATTAGCGTCTGAAATGTGTTGAGGAGACGTGTGCACATGTCCCAGCCCCGTTCACCCCCGAACAAAAAATCATCCAGGTAATGGGCTACAGACCGGGACCCTGACCTGCGGACGAAAGCCCACTGCAAGAATGTGCTGAAACGCTCGAAGGCCGAGCATGATATGGAACAGCCAAAAGGCATGGCCTTATCAAAATTATATTCACCCCGAAACTTGAAACCCAGCAACTCAAAATCACCCGGGTGCACCGGAAGGAGGCGAAAGGCAGACTTAATGTCGCACTTAGCCAACAGCGCACCCGGGCCACATGAGCGCACCATGCGTAGCGCTTGGTCAAACGATGTATACCTGACCGAGCAAAGGTCATCAGGTATAGCATCGTTGACCGATCGGCCGGCTGGGTAGGACAAGTGATGGATCAGGCGAAACTCGCCCGGTGACTTCTTGGGCACCAAGCCCAAGGGTGACACCTTAAGGTTGGGGAACGGGGGTGCAGGGAAAGGGCCAGCGACCCTGCCCGCATGAACCTCCTTGTAAATGCTGGCAGCAGCCACCTCCTCCCTCCCCCTAAGGGACAAAAGGTTGGGAGCATCCTGAGGGGACCTATCACCCACGAAAGGAATACGGAACCCCAGTCGAAAACCCTGGAGCAGGTAAACCGCATCCTCCTCCTTCGGGTACAATGCGAGCCAACGCTCCAACATGTCCACATTAATTGGGGAGGGGGCCTTTCGGTGAACCAGCTCCCTCTGCGGCAGTCTTGCCAGCCCCTTGTCTGCCCCTCCCTCTGCCCCGCATCCCTCCAGGCCTGGGACAGGCGGAGGCCACATGGGGGCCAGCACAAGAGGGACACTCATGCCTGTACCGGCAATTTTTCTTATTGCAGGAACCATTGGACGAGAAAGTCCAGCACAGCAGGCGGGCTGGAACCCCCTGCCCCGCCACCTGGCGGGGTGTCTGTGCAGGGGCCGCTCGCTGGACCGCATGTCCACAATGGTATCTCTCCCCAGGCGCAGGGCGCGTGGGCGTCATATACAGAAGCCACAGCTTCTGGCAGGGCTCATCCCACCTCATCTCGGGGTGCAGGGGAATCCGCATACAGAATTCCTCGTCGTAAGCCAACCACGACGGGCCCGGGAAGTCGACCATCGCCCGGTAAATGTTGTCCAAATACTGGACCATCGGAATTGCTAAATCCGGCCGGGCCCTGAGGTAGGCCGCCATGTATATGAGGTAGGCCGGCAACCAGTTGGCCCACGTACGTGGCGGCTTACGACGACGTGCCTGCTCCTTATCCTTCTCATCTTGCCCCTCCCTCTCCTCTTTGGTGGGTTCTCTGTTAAGGAGGGAGAAGATGTCCACATACTCTCCACGCCAGATCTTCTCTTTGGTGGTTTGTGCCAAATGGTCCCCCAGGGGCAATGAATACCCCACAGTCGGCAATGCCGACACAGGAACGGCGGGAACTGCGGGCATCTGAAAAGGAGCCTGGACCAACCCGGTCACCCCTAAAACATTCCCGACTGCATAAGGAGTACCCCCCACAACGGGGCCCTGGGTGCAAGTTGGAGTCACCAGGTGGGCCGTCAGCGGCACCACCCGTGCGAGGCCAAGGCCATTAAACCCCCCCCCAACGTGGCCATGTGTGTGGGTGCACTAGATTGAACTGCATACTCACATGCTGCACCCCAATGGGCCGCCCCCACCGGGGGTTCCGGCCCACTGGGGGCGTCGGAGCTCACGACCGCAACTGAGCTCGTCGACGGGGCCTGACCAGCACCCCCCACCACGGGGCCCTGGGTGTTAGCTGTCATCGCCGGGTGAGGCGTCAGCGGGTGCACCGCCACACCACCCGCGCGAGGCCAAGGCCATTGGAAAGCCCCCCCCCCCATATTGGGAATGTGTGTGGATGTACTCGCTTACACCGTATACTCACATGCTGCACCCCCATGGGCCGCCCCCACCGGGGGTTCCGGCCCACTGGGGGCGTCGGAGCTCACGACCGCAACTGAGCTCGTCGACGGGGCCTGACCAGCACCGGCCTGTTGATCGGGGAGCTGCGAGGCAGTGGCCGATGCCGGGCCATGCGCCTCAGGCAGCTCGACCCGTCCTGCTGCCTGCCGCTGCCCAGCAGACGATGGATCAACCTGGACCCCAAAAGGGGCCCCAGGGTGGTTAACCCTGGCCAGCGACGCCTCGAGGGCCGCAAAGCGGGCCATAAGGGCCTCCACGCTGACGTAGCCCCCCAAGCCAAGAGGGGGCAAAGGGCCGGCCGGCCCGCTAACTGCAGGCGCGGGTCCAGGTCCCTGGACCCCGGGGCCCATATAGGGCCAAGATCCCAGGCCCGGCCCCAGGGCCGGGGGAGCACCCTGCCAGGGGAGGGAACCCAACCACCCGTGGCTGAAGACCCCCGCAGGCACCAACGGAGGAAGGCCCCGCAGAATGGGCCACGCCAGAGGCAGTGGCCACTGCTCGCGGGCTGAGGGCCGCGGCCCCAACAGGGCTGGTACGCGGACCTCCAGCCTCCGGCCAAGGGGGAATCAACCCCATCCCACCGATCCCGGTGGGCTCAGGCAAAGGAGGCTGCTGTGGAGGCGCGGCCGCGGTCCTCCGACCCGGCTGGCGCCTCCGCGCAGAACGAGCCGCGGTCGCAGTCGCCTTCTTCTTTGAGGGCATTGCAGCTAACCGATGGGAAGCCGAAAAAGAAAATCAGCAGCCAAGAGGCTTCCCGGTGAAAGGCACGAGCCACGGAGGTAGGAGGGAAAAACTTCTCCGCTCCGTCGCTTCGCAAAATGGCAGCGCGGCTGCCTCGTGGCCACCCCTTTTATAAGGGAGCTGGCCACGCCCCCTAACTACCCGGATGCCTTCGTCCGGTGGGGGGGGCCGCAAAGAGCGCGGCGGCCATTTTGGCGCCGCGCTTGCATTCTGTGGCCCCTCAAAATTCCCAGGGCTACATATACAAAAGCAAAATAAAGCATAATTAAATGAATAAGGTCTAGAAGCAAATAGTAGTAATGAACAAAATGAAAAACTGTGAGCAGCCACAGAAGTAGGAGAAATGAAGAATTGAGTATATTTTGTGATTATTTTAAGGAGAATTGTTCAAGTATCAAGGCTGCTAGAGTGACAGGAAGGAATAAAATACGAAATTAGGTTATAAGGAAAAGAAAGAATTGGAAAAGAACCAATCTTGCACTATATACAGAGACAACAAATAAAGTGGTTTGCTCATTTGGAGAGAATGTCTTGGAATTCTGTACCTTACAAGGCATATGTGGAAAGAGGAGAAGGACAAAGACCACGAGACAGACCCAGAGGAAGGTGGAGAGATAACATCAAAGAAATATTACAAGAACCCCAAATAACACTGATGGAGGCCGCTAGAAGTGCCATAACAAGAGGCTTGTATCTCCCTCAACACCCAATGCGGTAAAAGAAGAAGCAAAGAATAGGAGAAGAATCATAGCTGCAGGACGGAATGAGCTCCCATCTTTGTCCCAGCTCCTACCAACCTAGCAGTTTGAAAGCAAGAAATTGCAAGTAGATAAATAGGGACCACTTCAGTGGGAAGGTAACAGCATTCTGTGTGCACCTGTGTCTAGTCATGCCTGCCACATAACCACAGAAATGTCTGCAGAAGCAGACAGCACCGGCTCTTCGGCTTTGAAACAGAGATGAGCAGAGAACCCTAGAGTTGGATACGACTGTCTTTCGAGTAAGGGTGACCTTTATCTTCACCTTTACTATGATATGTAAAAAAAAGTATGTATCAAATTAATCTTAATCTTTCCCAGGACAGTTGGTTGTGACACACCTTTTGATGGGGAGGAGAGCTGGAAGTGGATTACATTAGTGGGTTTTGTCACTTAATTATGATTTCTGGACTACTCGATAAGGCTGGGGGTGGGGGAGTCTTATCAGGTGTTCAAGCAAACAGCACATGAAGGAAAAAAAACATCTCCCAAATATTGCCCTACCATTCATGAAAATATCTCAGGTCAAACAAATAAAAACAGGATTGGGAAGGAGAGATAAGGAATGCTTAGCCAACTGAGACCCTAATATCTCCAAGGTTTTGTTTAAAAAAAATAAAGTGTTTTAGGCACCTTGCCTCTGCAAAACTTGTAGCCTCTGAGAAGGTAATACTGACTATGCCTTTGGAGGGAAATAACTCTTGTTTCCTTGTGAGGTGAATGAAAGTCACACCACTCAAGTTCATACCTGTCAAGCGCGGCTCTGGACAATACAGGACCTGCGCAGAACCATTCTATGCATTCGCAGAAGCCTTCTGCACATTCCCTTCTGCGCATGCGTAAAAGGGTTCTACGCATGCACAGAATGGTTCTGCGCAGAAGAGGACAACTTTTCCCCCACCATCAAATTATGGGATGGCGGCGGCTCCAGGCGAGAAAGTAGGAAAAGCAGCACTGGAATACGGGAAATCCCGGCCAATACGGGATACTTGCCAGATATGCCCAAGTTTGAGCCTAATGTGACAGGGAAATTTTTTCTCAGACCTTCTGAAAAACATTGTCTTGGTTTAAATCAAAGCTAGAAAATTGTGCTTCTTAGACATCATGTGCCCCTTTCAAAACCCAGTCTTAAAATTATGACTGAAAATTGGTGTCATGGTTTGCATACTGTGCTGCAGTCAACACACAAGTTAGCTAATTGTAAGTTATTTTGTCTCTAAATGTCATCTGTTGCTTTGTTGTAATGTACAATTTGACTTACGTACCTTGAATTACAGTCTTGATTACATGACTCCAATTTCCATCTCCCTTGCTCGAAAGCCAGTCATGTCCACCTTTAGGTGGTGGTGATCATCTCTATTCACATCCAGAGTGCCAGCACTGTCTGGGTCTACAGATATTTCTATGGTCATGTGGCAGCATGACTAGACACTGGAGTGCATGAACACTGTTACTTTGCCTGGCAATGTGGTGGCCATTTATCTATTTGCAATTTCTTGCTTTCAAACTGCTAGGTTGTCAAGAGCTGGGGCAGACAACAGGAGCTCACTCCGTCATGCAGCACTTGGGTCTTGAACTGCCATCCAGTTTACCTTTCAGTCATCAAGCTCAGTGTCTTAACCATGCCTGTCAAGTATCCCGGATTGGCTGGGATTTCCCCCTATTTCCGTGTTGCTTCCTCCACTCACCTGCCACTGCCCGCCGCAATCCCATAATTTGACCGGGAAAGTAGTTACTGCGCATGCGCTTCTGCGCAGAACCCTTCTGCACATGCACAGAAGTGTTCTGCAAAGGGTTCTCTGCAGGTCCCATAATCTCTGAAGCCGCGCTTGATGGGTATGGTCTTAACCACTAACCCACCATGCCCCCTCTAGCATATATACTAATGCATATAACTGTAGCCTTAGAATAGGCAAAAATGATGATTTCACTTCCCCTGTCCCTCTGCAGGGAAGCAGGGGAAGTGTTCAATTGACAGCAGAAGCGGCAGGAGGGTTGTTTTAAGTCAAGATGACTTTTGTACATGAGGATTGTGCCAAAAGGCATAGTTTAATTTCCACCCCCCAGCAACCTTATTCAGGCTGCACTGAAAAGAGCCAGTGTGGTCACACCCTATAAAAGATATGGGGATGCTGTCTTTTTTCCTTGGAGTAAGCTGACATCCTCTGGACACCTAGAAGCTTTTCAGAACTTTATATAATTAAGCATGGAGTTCTGAAGTGAGCTCATAAGGAGAAAATATTTCCCTTTATACGACATGAGTATGAATCTGATCCAGAGGGAGATCTTATATCCATCTGTCATGTTACTGCTGTTGTAAGTGTCTTACATTGTAAATGGTGCTTGATGGCATGGCCTCCCTCCCATCTCCAAAATTCCATGATTTCAGGGGAAGGAAATACCACCATCACCACAGTGCAAGTGTTGGCTAGAAGGGGTGCATGTTTTTGGTGTCAGTGATGGTGTATTATCAACATCATGCTTGTACAATGGTCTTGGCATTTATTGATTTCTCCCATTCATTTCCAGTAGGAAATTGAAATGTCTCTTTTCTCTCTTGATTACTCTATTGCAGCATCCCCTAGTTCTTAAAGTGAGCTGTTTCTGAGCATAAGACATGCTGGAGATTAACCCCATAATTGTTGTTGTTCAGTCACACAGTTAAGTCTGAACCTTTGTGACCCCATGGACCACAGCTTGCCAGGTTCCTCTGTCATCCGCCATCCTCCAGAGTCTGTCCAAATCTATGGCCACTGTGTCAACAAGGCTATCTAACCTTCTCATCCTCCGCCACCCCCTTTGCCTTCGATCTTTCCCAGCATCAAGGTCTTCTCCAATGAGTCCTCTCTTCTCATTTGGTGGTCAAAGTATTTGAACTTCAGTATCTGTCCTTCCAAGGAGCAGTCAGGGTTGATTTCCTTTAGGATTAACTGATTTGATGTCTTTGTAGTCCCGGGACACTTAGAAGTCTTCTCCAGCACCATAGTTCAAAGGCGTCTATTCTTCTGTGCTCAGCCTTCCTTATGGTCTAACTTTTTACAGCCATACATCACCACTGGGAAGGCCATTGCTTTAACTATGCGGATTTTGTTTGCAGGGTGATGTCTCTCCTTTTTATTATACTGGCTAGGTTTGACATAGCTTGTATCCCAAGGAGTAAGCATCTTTTTATTTCATGCCTGCAGAGCCCCATAATTACCCAAAGCAAAACTCCTTATAGGGAAAGATACCAGCACAAGCACACTCTAAACTGTTTAAGCCGTTCATTCTGCTTCTCAGAACTGGGAAAGATTAGAGAAGCTATGTGCAACCTCAAGCACATCTACATTGTCAAAAAAGATTTGTAATGTTACCAACACAGGTTTTCAAAATGAGCAAATTTCATCAAGGGGTTTAAGCTTGACAAAGGTGCCTCTCCCCCCCCCTCCATATATAAATATATTGAAGTATTTAAATTGCTTGTAAATGTAAAGCTACCCATGCACTGACACTTCAAAAAGTATAATGTGCAATCAGACATCATTTTTTTCCTGATAGGATTTTTCATGTTGTCTTATAATGTAGTAAATTGAGACGCTCAGAAGCAGAACTGCTAGTGGATTTGTAATTTTAACCTTTTATATATACACACATATATATTCTCTTTAATTTCCAGAATGTAATTCTGCCCCCAGCTGGTTAAAATATCGCTGACATGGGAGACAGAAAGTAAGAGAATGTTTGAACCTATGAACTCTCCTGTCTCCTAAGATGATGACTCCAATTTGCATCTAAAGTGTTGGCAATTCTCATGTTTGGTACAGGTGCTGCTAACAGATTTGAAAGTTTTTTTTATGGGTGTGCAGCCTGCTCCCTCTTTATTAGAGTGCTTGTAACAGGTAGTGATGCTTTTTTAAAAAATACTTCACACTGATTATGGCTAGCCCACTTTACAACTAATGAGCTACTTATGGCTGGGCTTAGTAACTATTACACCTGTAGTCGTATAATACTAAATGGGGAATTAATATAGACACTGAAGATTCATAACTGCACCGACACTGCATTCAAAAATTAAAGGATTATAGGCTGCTGAAAGGCTAAAGTCCACCCAGTTATTTGTTTGTTGAGTATTCAGTTCTATTTTCTCATAAGTAGTGTAGTTAGTTATGTGTCATCAAGTCAGAACTGACTCAGTGGGACCCTAATAGGGCTTTCAAGTAAGTGAGATATCTAAGGTGTAGTTTTACCAAATCTAAAACCCCAGTGAGGTTCCATGGTCAATGGGAGATTCAAACCCTGGTCTTCAGGGTCCTAATTCATCACTCTGTCCCCTATGCCACTCCAGGTACCATAAGTAGTCAGCAAAAATATATTCTTTTGAATAGGGCAATGCAACAGTAGTGGAAGATTTCCAGAATTTGAAATAAATGAGCCTGGTTTGGACTGTTTTTTTTTTTTAAGAGGTCTGATTTGTTGTCAAGGTGAGCGCAAACTTGAATCAGCACTGACAGAAATTGCTTCCATCTTCTAATTTTGTTTGTCTTTGTTTGGTTTAAGTGAAACATTAAAGAGACTTCATATATAAACCCCTGAAGCTGGCTCTTCAGCAGATTTTATCCCCTCTATCAATGGCTCTTATTTTCTATCTGCATTCAATTGGTTTGGACAGACTTAACAGTGTACTTAACTGTGGTTTTTAAATTGTTGTTTTAATTTATATTTTTAATCGATGTTTTTACAATATGTTGGAAGCTGCCTTGGGTCGTCTTGCAATGAGGAAGGCAGAGTATAAATGCCATAAATAAATCAATAAATCAATCAATAAATACTTAACTTTCTTGTGCTCATAAGAAGAAACTGGAAAATGGGGGAAATATTATTTGTTCTCTGGTATAGAGCTTCAAAGGTTACTTTAAAGTGTTACTATTTTGAGTGAATTTTTTGGAATAGTAGCCATGTTAGTCTGTGTTTCAGGCATATGAGAAAATAAACAAAACAAACCAAAACCAAAATGCTGTAGCACTTTAAAGACTAACTGTTATTTTCAATATGAGCTTTTGTGGATCAAGTCCACTTCATCAGACATGGGAGTGAGGTTTCATGGCATCAATTTATGCACATTCAGGTACATACAAATAAATGCTTATACAGATAAGCATACAAATATATGCTTATCTGTTATGCTAATCACTCACTCCCATATCTCACTCCCATGTATGGTGAAGTGGACTTGATCCACGAAAGCTCACATTGAAATATAACAGTTTTTAAAGTGCTACAGTATTTTTGTTTTTGTTTGTTTATTCTGACATTTTAAGTGAAGAAGCATTACTGTTAAAGTAACATGTTCAAAGATCAATAGTAACAGATAAAATGAATAGTATTAGTTATCTGGGGTAGTTTTTAGAGTTACAGGAGAGTAGTTGGCGGTGCGGTGGTTAAACCTGTTGTTACTTACTTGGTTACTTAGTTGAGCTGTACATCACACATCTAGTTTGACGTGGTAGATCAAAGCATCATCTCCCATGAGATTCAACCAAAACATTGTGAGTTTGATCCTGAGGGGAATCAAGGTTGACTCAGCTTTCCATCCTTCTGAGGTTGGTAAAATGAGTACCCACCATGTTGGAGGCAAAATGCTAATTAACTTGTGAACCACCCAGAGAGTTCACTAAGCACTATGGGGTGGTATAGAAGTGTTATTGCTATTGCTGACTCAGTTTACATTTTGTTTAAACTATGTATTAACTATTAGAAATAAGTTGGAAGTTAAACTGTAAGTTAAGTTGTAACTTATCTTATCACACTAAAGACACTTGAAACAAAGCATTGATGGCTTCAGAATTCTTCCTGCTGTAGTGTCTGCTGGCTTCCCACTCTGCTTCATCCTTTTGTCAAATGTGACAAAATTTCAGAAACAAAGGTTGCAGGCAGACTCACTCCTTTCCTAAGTATTTCATCTTCTTAAGAGACAGGAGGAGGAGGAAATCACATGTCTTCCTGCACTGGATCTAGCACTGATATGCATAGCAAGTCTTTCAGTGAGAAAGACAAATAATACAGAATATGTCATTGGATATGTATTTGATGATTTAAAGGTTATTTTAATGGGTGCAGCCTGTGCTGAGATCCTCAGAGGTGTGTTTCAGCTCCTAATTAATGCTCCTTTTAATCCCTATCAAACACCAGCTATTCCTTCCTATGCAATTGCTTCTGTTGTCTCCCTACACAATAAGTCTCTTTGTTTGATCACTTGTCCTGATCTTGCAGGACTTTCCCCAGTTTCTGGTTGTGGTGGATTTTGGAAGATTATGATCCATTTCCCCAGTAACGTTGCCTTTCTCTTATTTGAAAATACAATTCTGCAATGAGACAGATATCTCTCCCATGGCATGATAGCGGCAACTCCCTCAAGTTTAAAATCACATCCTTATGAATGAAGTAGGGCTTAAACTCATATAGAGCAAAATTTTCTAAGTATCTCCTAAAACACAGGGTTTCAATGAGTTCAACAGGCTAGGAATGGAGTCTTCACATGTTCACCCAACTTAAGGTGCAGGGAGGAGTAGTATTAACTCAATACACCCAACTTTAGAGGGCACAGAGGAATAGGGCTGACTCCATGGTATGGGCCCAAACAATGATTTGTACCCACATGGACCAATAAAGTTTCCATAATCTTTGGATCCATGTATTATTTCCCCTTTCTACATCCTACGAACTTGTTACCACTGAAGGGAGCACAATGAATAAATGTTATTTGTCAAAAGAAAGAAAGAAAGAAAATCCCCAGTCTTTCTATTATTTTTAAAATAATAATAATAATATTGTGTCAGCAATTATTCTGGGTTGAAAGGATTTTTACAGAAACTCTGCTCAGGGAATGCCCAAATGAGGTTCCTTTCATGTCCCCAAGAGCTGGGGTGCTCAATCCATCATGCAGTACCCAGGTTTCAAACTGCCAACTTGCCAGCCTTCCAGCTAACAAAGTGAGCTTTTTAACTACTGAGCCAATAACAAAAAATAACATTTTTAAAGTAATGTTACTGTACAACAAACTCTGCTCTGGAATTCCTGCTGTATTTTCGTCACAGATAGAGCAGTTTATAGACTGGGTTGGAAAATTTTGAGGCAGGTACTCCCTTCCTCTGGTCATGAGACACCTTTGGTCACTGGCATTAAAAGACAGCAATACAAAGTGTGCACACACACAACAGCATAAGAATGAGGGGGTGTGTTGTCTCATGAAACAAACACAAAATATTTCAAATTAAAAATAAGCACAGTTTTTCATACCACAAAGTATTAATAAATACCAGAAACAAAGCAAATTAATGTGAAGAGTGGTGCTGTATCTCATTCTTGTCTAGGAATTTGCTCACATCCACCTATTGAAGCATAATGGCAAATATGACAAGAAGGGACATGGAAGCTGAAAATGCTGCTGTGGGCTCCAAAAAGCTGTTTTAGAACTTACTGGTGTTGGACATTTCAATGACAATTCAGTCCTCCATGGCTGGGGTGAGCAATATTCAGCCTTCATGCAATTTGGACTATTTGTTTATTTTATTTTAGCTAAATGTATACCCACAAACCCTGAACAGAGTTGTATGTGAACACATTATGACTGGCAGACTTTGCCCTTAACTGCCCACCTCTCAACATCTCTCCCATGCCAACTGCCATTAATTTCTGCCATTTATCATAATACATGTATGCCAGCCTGATAAGCACAACTCAGAAAAGTTCCTTTTTTGGACTATAGAAAAACATCCATTCTGGCTAAAGAATTCAGGAACAAACTCCCACAAAAATAATTTTTCCAAGTTCAAGTACTAGGGCTCTCTTGTCATTACAGAATCATGGAATAATTGAATTGGAAGGGACCTATGAGGCCATAAAGCCCAACCTCCTGCTCAATGCAGGAATCTAAATCAAAGCAGATCTGACAGATGGTTGCCCAACATTCTCTTGAATGTCTCCAGCATTGAAGTGCTCACCTCATGTTAATTTTGTTCCAATGTTTTCCGGTCATTCCAGAGTACCATCCTTATCTCCTTGGTAGCTAAGAGAGATGTACTCTTATTCAGCTGCATTCCCTCCTATTTATACTCTTCAAGCTCTTATAAGCCTTCGTACAATTTGTATTTTATCTCCTCACATTGTGTACTTTCTCGACAGTGTCCTTCCAAAATGCAGTAAAACCCAGGGTTACAACTGCCTCAGTTTAAGTTTGCTGTGGTTTACAATGGCAAATCCTATGGAAATGCCATCCTGGTTTCCAATTTCTTAATGTTTTTTGTTTTTGTTTACAACGATCAATTCAGGACTATTTTTTTATTTTTCAATGCATTCCTATGGATGCTTTGGTTTACATTTTTTTCCGGGTTATGACAGAGGCTGTTGGAATGGATCTCCGTCGTAACCCAGGGTTTTACTTTACTATCAAAAACATCCCAACATAAATTCCAAACCTAAATTTGTACTTCTCCAACTGGAAGAGAAAGGCAGACTTCCCATTTTGTCTTGAATGTCCTATAGTTTCCGAACAACAAAATGCCTTTGTTCGCACTACTGAAGTATGCATCAAGAATCAAAGAAGCCAGGGAAAAAAGGGAATGTTCCAAGCTATTACTGTAACAATCCAATTACAATGCCTATCAAACTTAACTTCACAGGTTATAGCTCCTAATTGCCTGACAAAAATTGACACTTCAGTCGCAACAGCATAATATAATCAGAGTCCAAATTAAATTTGATCGTGGGCAGAAAACGATGCTATCATTCGGCGGCATGGAAACAGGAGATCAACTAGCATGATATCAAGGATCAGAAATGAAAATTATTCATTAATGGCAGTGGTTTTCTGATAATGGAAATGACACAGTTCAGACGGCTTCGTAAAAACACTATTAATTAAAAAGATGATAGACCTAACAAGGCATAGAAACTAGTGGAACCTTTTCTCCCCCGTGCTTGTTAAGGTGAAAGATGGTGATGTTTAAGAACAGAAGTTTATGCACTTTTGTTAAAAGTATTCCGCTGATTCTGGAGCAAGTTTACTGAGTTCTTGCTTAGTGAAGCATCTTTCTCCAGGGTGCTATGTCTGAGGGACATAAAAAAGTGTTGAAGCCATAATATGGCATTGTAATAAGCAAGAATAGTTTGGGCTATAAAAAAAGAAGGGTCCAATTCATAAAGGAAATACACATGGGATTTATGCATGCTACAGAAGAGGAAGGGGGTGGAGAGAGTTCAAGGAAGGAAAAGAATCCTTTTATTTTTCCCCTACAAGCAGGTGTCCTTTCATTTTACACTGGAGAAATATAAAAGCAAAAGTGTGCTACTGAAGCTGCCAGGCTGCTTTACATACAGAATCACCGAAACTTGGTTTAGTCATGAGAAAGGAAGACATGTGTTCAAAAAGGATGTCAACCGACTCATTCTTTTATTTAGGATATGAATATTCCAGTCTCCCTCCATAGACAGGCTTATTTAATTTTATTTTCATAAAAAACCTACAAAGGTTGAGCCAAGTGAATGTATTTAACTGTCTAGAGTTACAGGGACTAGCCCTCAGTTTCTGTGTCACCGCTGTGTGTGGTGAGCCACCTGAGCTAAGGAGAGTCTTACTGGGCAGGAAAAGCCTCTTGCTGCAAAAAAATACCTTAAAGATCTGCATAAACCTTCATAGATTCCAATTCACTTCATCAGATGTATGATTGGTTCCATTAGTCAAGCTTGTGTCCTGGCTCCTCTAATGTGAAAAAGCTATAAAGTCTTGTGTATCAGAAGGAATTTTGCCTTGACAATAACACTAAAGATATCTTGACTTTTTATTATGCAAGTTGTTTTACTAGAGCTATGGAAGTCTCTGTCTTGATTTCATTGCATTTCTTCCAATTCCACCTGCATTTACTTCCATTCTTGTTCCATGTTGGATTTGTTTTCTTCCCTCTTTAAAAATGGTGAGCTTTAGAGGTCCTATTTTCTCTCTTTAATGTTTGCACTTGTTTACACATTTTATTTTATACTAGCTAATTAGCTAATTTCATACTAGCTAATTGTCTGGGTTGTTTTTGTCCTTTAAAGCAAGGATGACTTGGCTTGACTATGGTTTTACTTTTCCACCCAGCGGCGTCCCTGACCCGTAAATGTTAATTTCTGTCAAGCCACGGCCTCCTTTGGTCAGCGTGGCTTGACAGAACTGTACGTTGACGGGCAGGAGACCCTGCTGCTGAAGAAAGCTGTGGCCACTGAAGAATTGCAGTCACAGCTTTCTTTAGTGGCGGTGTCTCCCAGCAGAAAATTAAAGCCGCTGGCTTGGCTGTGCTGCATGTGCACAATACTGCTGGTTCATTGCTGCTTCTCTGGCTGGTGGGGGTGCCCCTTTGTGTCCCACTTTGGGGGGAATAAACCCCCAAATGGGTTTTGAGACCCCCACAGTACTGATATTGCAAGCCCAAGGTATGTATGTGCAAACTTTCAGAAAGATTGGTCCAGGGGTGTGGGTTCCTTTGGAGCACATACAAACCCACACCTCTGTTTTATAGATATAGATACACACACACACACACCCAAAAAACACACACACACACTCTAGCTATCCTGACACATCATCTCTCCAGCAGAGTTTAAGAACCTTTGACTCTTCCAATATTTTACCACAATATAGGCCAACAAACCTTCAACAATCCCAAAACAAAGCAAGTCTCAATCCGAAGATGGAGAGAAGGAAACAACAAGAAAACTTGACAGCTGGGGAGGACATGAATGACAAGACCAAATAAGAGAGAAATAGAGAGTAGGGTTATAACAGATGAAAAATCAGCAAGCCCTGATTTATTTCACATGGATTTATTTCACAGTGGATAACATTAAGTTATTAAGCTCTTTAGTTCTACACTAAGCATGGATTTAGCTGACATGTCATCTTTGGTTTCCTCAGATAGATGCCTGTGAGTGTTTTTTGTTATTCAGGCTAGACTTAAGGGTTGGCATCAAGTTTATTTCACAGAAAGATCTTTCAAGCCTATTTCTTTGTGTTTCTGTACTTTCATCTGGCATCTCATCCCAGAACATCAGGTGACCTTGCAAGGCCAAGAAGTGAAGGAAAAGCAGCAGCACTAGAAGAGTGGTGGCTGCCATAATTGAAGAATGCCCTAATTTGTGATGTGTGCATTAGTCACTATCCCATGGGTAAAAAGTGTTTGGAGTTGCAGACCAACAATATCTAGATCATTACATTGGCTGATCAGTGCTTTGGGGAATTGACTTAGGCTCTAGGGAATTGAAGTCCAAAACCAAAGGTTGGGAAACACTGATCTAGAGGGTGGCACTTTATTCACAGCTGATGTTAATACTCAGCTACCACTGAGAATAGGACCAAAGGTTCAAATAAAGAGGAATTATACATTTGCAATATTAAATGTACACTCAACATTCAGGCAGTCATAGCTCTGTATACTATGAAGGTACCAGACTAGCAACAACTTCTGAAATCTTTGATACCTTACACAATTAGATGTAGAACACCTTACTGTAGAGATTGTGCAAGATAGTACGCACCCCGGAAATGATCTCTTTCAGCTTCTGCCTTCTAGAAGAAGGTATAGGGTCATAAAGACCAGGACCAGCCGCTTGAGAAATAGTTTCTACCCAAAAGAGGTTATGGCTTTGAATGCAGTACAATGCAGTCTATGAGGGAGCTTCTGTATATAGTTTTTAGAGTTTTAGAGTTTTTAGAGTTTTAGAGCTTTTTAGGGGTTAAATGTGTATATGTGGGGTAGGAGTATGTTGATAATTTTGTATAGTTGTATTTTGTTTAGGTTTTGTTGGGCTGATAAGTGTTTTTCCCCCATTTACACCATGGTTATTTAAACTATCTCTTCCTCACTTGTTCTCCACTTTTGAATGTGAATTCTGAAGATATTTGACGAGCCTGTCCTGAAAATGTTGTTGCATCAAACCCTTGGAAGAAGATAGGTCATAAACCTAAATAAATACATTTTTGATACAACTTGCCTCTTTAGCCCACTTATGCAAAGAGATTTTTGACATTGTGCCTCTTCTGGAGAAGATCATTGCTGGAAGAAAATTCATTGCACAGTGCACCATTGAGCCTCAAACTGTAAACAGCCATGGATCTTGGTAGTCATTTACACACTCCTATTGAATGCTGCAGAAGCCTCCTCTCATCAAATGTTAAAAGAAAAAAGATTTATTGCTCTTCTCGCCTATGTGTGTTATGAAAGAGGGAGTGAAGGGAAACTGTAGAAATGTTTTGAAATACATTTTAGCCGAAGCCATTTGTTCTGATGGAATAGAGGATGCAAAGAGAGAGACATGCTCCCTCTGTTATGGATATACAGTGGAACTCTGGATAATTGATTCCACAAGTCTGGATGTTAATCGGATTTGGACATTATATGGACCAGCCCCGGATATCGCATTAAAAAAGCTGCTTTCCCCCAAAC
This sequence comes from Bradypodion ventrale, assembly GCA_035047345.1. Classification (NCBI taxonomy): domain Eukaryota; kingdom Metazoa; phylum Chordata; class Lepidosauria; order Squamata; family Chamaeleonidae; genus Bradypodion; species Bradypodion ventrale. The sequence goes on along the minus strand of JAWDJE010000001.1, from coordinate 477,433,174 downwards.
CAAGCCCTGGCATGGTTTGGGGGAAAGCGGGCACTCCCCCGTGGCCCTTCCGGGCAGGGAGCCAGCAAAGCGTGTAGCTGGCTCCCTGACCAGAAGAGCCCCAGGTGGGTCGGCACTCCCCTGCCACACCTTCAGGCAGAGAGCCGGCCACGCGCTTTGCCCAGAGAGGCCGCGGGAGAATGCCGGTTTGTTTGGGGGAGGACGTACAGCGGCATGCATCCTCACACAAAACAAACCCGTGGTCCAAGTGGCGGATCACCTGCTTGCTTGGGGCAGCAGCGGTAGGTGGGTCTGCACTCCCTCGTCGCACCTCCGGGCAGGGAGTCAGCTATGCACTTCACCCGGAGGGGCTGCAGGAGAGCGCTGGTTTGTTTGGGGGGAGGATGCATGGTGTCGTGCATCCTCATCCAAAACAAACCAATGGTCTGCAGCTTGGTCCCCAGCTTGCCTGGGGGGAGGAAGCACCAGGCAGTGCCTCCTCACCCCAAACAAACTGGTGGTCTGAGTGGCGGACCGCTGGCTTGCTTGGGGCAGCGGTGGCAGGTGGGTCTGAATACACCAGCTGCCATGGAGCGGTACTCACCCATCCACCACTGTAACACATGCCCTTCGGCTTCCCAGAGTGACCAGCTCTCAGCCAGCAGTGGGGGTGGGGTAAATTGGCGCTCACATGTGGGCGCTGTAAAACACTCCCTTCCACTTTCAGGAGCGGAAGGGTGTGTTTTACAGCAGCCATGTGTGAGCGCCGATCCACCCCACCCCCGCTGCCAGCTGGGAGCCAGTCACTCTGGGAAGCGGAAGGATGTGTATTACAGCGGTGGCCGGGTGAGTACTGATCCACAGTGGTGGGTGCATGCAGAACCACCCTCCAGGGGGAAAAGCAGCTATGTGCTTGACCAGTTCTCCCCCCAGAGGGTGCATGCAGACAGCTCCAGACAACGTCCGAACGACTCTCTTCGGTCCATCAATTTTCTGAAAATTGATAGACATTGTCCAGATATGAAGTTATCAGGATTGGATGTTATCAGGAGTTCCACTGTATACTAAACTAGAATACACAGCAATCCAGGTGAACAGGTCTTGAAAATGCCATCCAAGCAAAACTTCTGCTCTGAAATCAGCTTTGCTCTCACAGCATCCCAAACCGCATCATGGTCTTTATTAGGAACATTTGCTCCTTAAGAACATTTTGGCCTTTATTACCTGTTTTATGGCACTTTGTTCCAAGAACACATAGGTTAGAGCAGTGATGGAGAACCTTTTAGAGACTGAGTGCCCAAACTGCTGTCCGCATCACACCCTCATACCGCCTGTGAGGTAATGACAGACCTGTACTCCAGACAGGGGAGGGAGGAAGTGCTCCCATTGGGCTACTGGGAAGAGGGGCAGAACGAACTCTGTGCTGATGGAGGGAGGAAGTGCTCCCATTGGGCTGCTGGGCAGAGGAGTGGAGCGAACTCTGTGCTAGGGGAAGGAGGAAGCAATCCCATTGGGCTGCTGGGCAAAGGGGAGGGGTGAACTCTGTGCTAGGGGAGGGAGGAAGCACTCCCATTGGGCTGCTGGGCAGAGGGGAGGGGTGAATTCTGCACTGGGGAATGGCTGCATGCCCTCAAAGAGGGCTCTGAGTGCCCCCTCTGGTACGCATGCCATAGATTTGCCACCACTGGGTTAGAGCATTGTTAGGTCTGTCACCTACTGATACTTAACCAACAGAGAAAAGTGAGACAAAACATCTATATGGATTTAAGGAGGGGTGGCCTATGGTCTGGGGGCTGGTGTCTCATCCTGAAGTGGTGATCAGAGGTGTCCCCTTGTTTAGACCACATGTCACTAGACAGGGTAGAAAACTGGTGGCTCTCCATACATGGTTGAGTTGGAATGCTCACAATTTCTCAGTACTTGGCTATGTTGACTGATAGCAGCTGCTATCCAGCAACATCTGGAGAGTCAGAATTTTTTTCCAGGCTTTTACAAAGGAAATAGCTGAAGCCACAGAAATATACATATCCTTTCTATGACCTTACAAATGAATGACATAGTATTATTAGAGGATGCTGCATATCCTCTAATAATATCCAAACTGAATATTCATGCCCATGCTATTACAATGGTACTAATATCTACCTAGATTTTCCCACAATAACTGAGATTTTCTATGCTTCTTTTGACAGCTGTCTCATTTCTGTTTTCCAATATATATTTTTAAAAAGACAAGGGTAAATTTTCACAATTTTCTGGTTTTGCCCCAAATATATCTTGATAGTTCAACTGTTAACATTATGCAAAAACAGACACTTAAAGGAAGTGGTTTTAAAGTAGAAAGAAGGTGCTAAAACGTTTCAGGGTTTGGGTTGTTGTTTTATGCTAATATAGAGTTTATTATTAAAGTTTGATCTACTGGTTCAGCTTTGCAATGAATCTGCTCTTGGAAAATGACAGACATAATTTCTCTTTCCAGGGACATACTACAAAAAAGAAATGGGTGCCTCTAGGCAGCCATTTCCTTCCCATATGTAATGTCCCTGGAAATTAAAATGACGTCTGTTGCATCTCAGTGGTGTATCTGAAGTTTCTCGATGTTTGTACAGCCTGCTTCCCAAATTTAAATTGATTTCTTTTGAAGAGGGAAACCCCCACCAAACATTAGTTCGCCTACCACTTCACATAGCCACATTCAAATCTGAGAAAAGTTACTTTTTAGACCTCAATTCCAGAATTCCCCATCTCCCCTGCTACATTCTGTGACCTGTAGTTTAAAAATGTTATGGTAAAAAAAAAACTCCTCATGTTGCTGGATGTAATTTCACAAACACACTATTTATTCTTAAATAACTGTGTCAGTGACTAGTAAAAGGGTGTAATTATTAATTGTAAGAAAAAGAAATTATCTTAGAATCAGATCCATCTGGGTGAGAGATGATCTGGAGTGATTTGAAGGGGGAAATCAACTGGCTTGTCTGTGAACTCAAATATGACATTTGTACTCGTAAATATAAATTAGCATATGCAAATATTTTGTAAATTTGTGCCTTCAATTGTTGTACATGTTGCATTTTTTGCCAATGTGCAAAGAAAATGACTAAATTTTTAGATTGTCAGCTATGACTCAGTGACATCCCATTCAAGTGCTTAGAAAAGTTATTTTCTTTGATTCCTTAGTTCCAGAATATATGTATGTTGTGTCCCTCAGCTCATTTGGCCACATGACTGCAGGGATTTGGAAGCTGTGGTCCAAGAAAGTAACTTCTCCAAACGTTGCCCTGCTCTAGTCTTGTTTCACTCAGACACACAGTATTTCATTCATTGTTTAAGGCAGGCATTTTTAGGCCATTCGGTTCCAGCTCTTCTCAGAACAATGCACGCTACATGGGGCTGCCCTTGACAACCATTCGGAGGCTACAGCTGGTGCAGAATGCGGCTGCCTGGGTGGTGATGGGGTGTGGATATTATGCCCATGCCTCGCCACTACTCCGGGAGCTGCACTGGTTACCAGTTTGCCTCCAGGTGCTATTTAAGGTGCTGGTTTTGACCTTTAAAGCTCTATATGGCAGTGGGCTAGGAGGGCCCCACCTCTCCCTCCCCTGCTCCTACCAGGGAGGGATAAAGCGTCATGGGAGTTGTTAAAACCAAATCGTCTATAGAAGACAAGCTTGAAGATATTTTCAACTACCCCATAGTAAAACTTTTCTCTGGAAGCAAGCATTTTAAACAAAGCTTTAGTTGCACCATAAGCAAGCCAAAACAATTTTTTGGGATACAATCCAATCTTATGTCTGTGCACAGGAGGTAGCATCTAATTACCACTCTGATCTCAAGCAAGACAAGAATGACAAAATGTGCCTCCCAATCATCTATACTTTTTTTCCTGCACACACACACACACCTTGTGAATTAATCAAAGCACTATGTCTGGCTGGACATCCCGCTACAGTAATGGAGTAGACCGTACAGCCAGCGACTCAATACAGAGTGCTTGGTGGCAGTGATTAACCTGACTCCCTAAAGGCGTCAATGTCTATGTGTTGATGAACCCCTTTAGGTGGGGTGATAGTCCCCCTCAGTGGAGGAAATGCCACTGGAAACCATCACATTGGGCTGTACCAGTAGATCAAACTTTAATAATCACTATTCTGATTCCCAACGGTCATGGAGGTGGAAGAGGCCATGCCAGATGGACTGACTGTGAAGGCACACTTGTCAATATCTTCAAGGCTGTGGCAGTCCATTGCAGTCCCAATATCAAATTCTGCATTTCTCATTTCATACATGCTGCAGGAGATGGCTCCGTGATCACAGTGTGTGGGTCACTTCATGACAAGCTGGGCTCCACCTTAAACAAATTCATGCCAACCCTCATCAGGGTGTTGCAGTGGGGAAACTATTGCTTGAATATCTCACATACATCACATCTCCATTAGGTTTAATATAAATCAAGTGATATAGCCATACTGAGAAGGAAGCACTTAACTCCACATCTCTTTGTCACAGCTTTGCTCATCTTGGCAGTGACAAGTCAGAGCAGTGGTTCCCAATGTGGGGCACATGCCCCACAGGGGGACTTCAATTTCCAGAAGCCTAAGTTAGTATATTGGGTAATCAGTGCTTTGGGGAATTGATTTAGGTTTCTGGGAATTGAAGTTCCAAAATCAAAGGTTGGGAAACACTGGTCTAGTGGCTACACACAAGCAAGATCTTTTTCATCACTCCTTGGGTAAGAAAAGCAATGCTTGATGGACACAAGAATAGTTGTTCCCCTCTAAATATGTACATAAACCCAGAGGCTAGTGTGCATGAAAAAGGCTCCACTCTTCTAGCAGCATCTACAAATAGAACTAGGTGGCCAGATCAACAGCTTACAGTTCTCTCAGATTGTAGGTCTCAAACTTGAGGCAGTTAGAGTGGATGCTTACAATGTCAAATAGTGTTTCTTTTGGCCTTCTTGTCATAGAAGTGGGATATGAGGGATTGGGAGGAGGGTTAGAATTGCTACTGGGACAACTGATTGTAAGAACATGTTCACTTGCTGACTCTTTTTGCAGTCCCCTCCCCTCACTCCTGGCCTTTTGGGATGCCGATGTTATGCAAGCACAACAGACGTGCAAGCAATTTCACACTAAGCCAATGAGCTCTTCTTCTAGCTGTAAAGAAAAATGTGCCCAGCATTTAAAGTCACCTCACATATACAAAGGAAGCTTTCTCCAGTCTTCTCACCCTATGTCTCCTCACTAGGGACATCCAATGTAATGTAGAAACAGGACTAAGAATCAGGAGACCTCAATTAAGATCCCTTCCATGCCACTGAAAATCACTTAGAGGGCAACAGTAAGCAATTTCCTAAATATCCCCTATACCTCAAAAAACCTATTAGTGTTGCTATAAGCCAGAAGCAACTTGATTAAATGTGATAACAATTACAGACCTAAAGAAGCATAGCAGCTTCCTCCAACTTTAGCTGGTAGTATGAACCTAATACCTCTACTAGTAACACAGGGAATTCCACTATAATAGGGTACTGCCTAAGTAATCTAGTATGGTGGCTTTAAACCCTGGTGACCTCGTATTCATCAGGAGTATATCAAACATTCTTTGATAGGTTAGTAATCTTGGTCCACTCTCCCTGAATGACTGTAAAGCTCAGACGTGGCTTTCAGCATTTCAGGCTTTCTGAGTTCTGAATCATCTGACCCAATATTACTGATGTCCCTTAGCAATGTGCAGTTTATATACTGGGGAAAGGAGATCTTTTTTTCATGCACACCATAGGGATCCTGGAGCCTTGCAAGAACTGAAAGTCAGTGCTTCAAGAACCCCCCACTGAGCAACAGATGTGCCAGATGTGCAACAGTTTCTCAGCGGTCGCATCAATGTGGAAATTGTTCCCCAGGGATAAGAAATTTGAAAACTATTGATCTTGTGCATCAAATGTTGGCTATGGATCCATCGACCTGCTGGGTGGCCTCTGGTAAGCGGTGGCCTCTCAGGGCTGCTTTAGTCATTTCACCGAAGCACAAATACTAATGAACCAATTTTCCTTTATTCATCCTAAAAGGAGGAATCCAGTTTCCTCCCTTAAAAGACTGTTAGGTATGAATTCTTCCTACATTATCTTGGATGCTTGTACAGGGCACAGGCAGTATATGTTAGAAATTAATGTGTCACGCTTTTAGAAAGAAAAACAAGCAGATAGAAAAGTCACTATTTAATTGATAAACAGCCACAACATTAACAGACAGGTTAATAATTAATTTTTCACATGGGAGTGGTATTTTAAGGGTGTGGCATTTGGAGAGTAGTTTTACTTATTTGGATTGTTAGGTCTTTTTCAAATTCAAAAACCCATTAGCTATTATTCAGTGGCCAAACTCTTGTTGCTTCATGTAGTAAATTGCACCCAATGAATCTGTGGGGAGTTGGTCTCTAACTGAGTTGTGACTCTAAGTGCAACTTACTTTAGCAGAGTAAGTCACAAGTAGAGTAGGCCCATTTAAACTTACAGAGGAGCTGATGCATGAAATTCCTATTGATTCAACAGGTCTACTCTTGTGCCATTTACTCTATGCAGGATCTGGGCCATTATTTACAAATTCATCTTACAACTTTTACTAAAACAGTTAATTTCTGCAACTTAATTTCCAAATTAATAATAATGAAGTACCTTTAACACCAATGTTTCCAGTCTCTAAAACTGTTTGGGAAGAATGATGTATAACATAAAGAAGTCTTAAATTATAGTCAAAGAAATTGAAAAGGCTAGTTGCCAACTATATCAAAAACAGAGATTTTTGTTCAGAGTTTGATCAGTTTTGACACCACTCAGAATGACAGTATTTTATATACTGGGGAAAGGAGATATTTTTTTCTGCATAAAGGAAAGTTGTTTGAGACCTTGGTCTTTGCAGGCGCACCCCCCAAAGAAAGACTCAGACACCGGTATATGGATAAAGGCATTGGGCCACTTTTATTGAATAATGCCCTAGTCCGAATTATAACTTTCAATTGGTGTATTCATCCAATTGTAATTCTTAAGGCAAGTAGGCCGCAGTAACACTGGTAAGGTTCCTCCCAAAATTGCCAATGGCAATTGGCTACAATGTATCCATTTGTATCAATTTGTTTGTTGACACAAACAAATTGTTGACCGGAGTCAATAAACTATCTACTGACCCCACCCTATGACGTGTATCCGTCAAATCACGGGGTGATGCATGCTGAAAAGCTCCTGCCATCACCCCTTGCCTGGTTCGTCGTAGACCGGTCAAAGCTATTACACCTGTACCTGTCTAAGTGTTGGCCAGTCAATTGCGAACCTGCCGGATACCTATGGGTCATAAATCTTTACCTTACCAGTGCTACCCGCCTAAAGTGACCAAAGTCAAGGACAAAAACCCCTTTGCTCAAATACTAGCAACAGTGTGGGATGGGCAAAAAAGCCAGAAACCAAGGGCCAATTGTGGTTCAGGCCAAAAATTCCCACCCGGCCCCGAAGCGACCAAAATATCACACTGTTCACTAGGGAGGGGGTGGAGGGAAAAACTTCTCCTCTCCGTCACTATTTCTAAAATGGCAGCTCGTCTGCCTCATGGCCACCCCTTTTATAGAGGGGTGGCCACGCCCCCTAACTCACCGGGATGTCTGAGTCCGGGTGGGGGGGCCCCCGCAAAGAGCGTGGCGGCCATTTTGGCGCCGCGCTTTCATTCTTCTCCTTTATATACAGGTATATCCAGATGCCTCCTTCATCTCCTTTTCCATTATGAGAAACAACAAGGTTTCATGGCAGAGAACATGATTTCGATGTACAAGCTTTGAAGTTTCATTGTTGGCATTTCCCAGTTAAAATGAATCAGGGAACAGGAAAGAAATTTACCAGAGAACCACTCCCAAATGGAGTCCACAATAGACAGATGAACATCCCATTCTGATGGAAAGCAGTTTTCGGTACTGTACTAGATTTCAAAACACAGATGTATGCTGTGGGCAGAGGTACCATCTCAACCATTAACCACCGGATAACCCTCATCTCTTCCATTCCTGGCCCATATAAGAGTTAGTGCATGAAACATAAATGAAGTAGGGTTAGTCGAGCTAATTAATACCATCTTCTGGAAATGAGCTTGAAGGTTATTTCAATTAAACCTGCTATAGGGAAAGATTTGATGTAACTAGTATGGTGAAGAATTTTTTAAGAGGTTGTCCTCTTTACTACTCCTTGGAGGAAAACTAAATGCTACATTGAATTTTATCATCCCACCTTGGTTATTGCAAACTCATGTTCTCAAACCTTTCTGTCGCCCTCTCATTGCCCATTTCAATTCTAAGTCTCTTAGCATGCAACAACTAAAAGCTGAAATGGTGAAGAGGTGTCATATTTTTTATTATTAGTATTTTTTGGGAAGGGAGGAGATTCTATATATTGCTGTCTATCTTGCTTCAGGGAATGCAGTGGCTCAAGAGGCTATGACGCTGACTGGAAGGCGGCAGGTCAGCAGTTTGATACCCAAATACTGCAGGATGGAGTGAGCTCCTGTCTTTGTCCCAGCTCCTGCCAACCTAGCAGTTTGAAAGCAAGAAATTGCAAGTAGATAAATGAGCACCATTCTGTGTGCTCCTGTGTCTAGTCATGCCTGCCACATGACCACAGAAATGTCTGCAAACACAGACAGTGCTGGCTCTTCAGCTATGAAACAGAGATGATCACTAAACCCTAGAGTCAGATACGACTGGCTTTTGAGCAAGGGTGATTGTTACCTTTATTTTGCATCCAAAGATTTCCACAGCTGTGTAAAGTTTACCATCCCATATAAACAATGTATGAATTTTCAATTTTGGACAAGGTGTCCTGAGTGAAAAAATATATCCAGAGATATATCTCTGGCCAGGTTATCCTGCTATGGTGATAGAGTAGACCATACTGCCAGCGACTCAACACTGAGCGTTAGGCGGCAGTTACCTAACCTGACAGCCCTGAGGACTAGTGGCCTTGGCAAAGTCCACAGGGAAGGGTGATGGTCCCCAAGCAGATTAAATCCCACTTGAATCCATCTTGATGGAGGTAAGCAACTTCATCAATATTGGCCTGGGGCTGATGAGGACTTCATATGCCAAAAGGACTCAGGACCAAAAAGTGATCTGCGGAACTGGATCAGTGGTATTGGTGTCACACTGTGATATGAAAGGTAGGAGAAAACCACTGCATTATGTTGTTCCCAGGCCAATCTTCATGACTGGAAGTCAAATGAACATGGCCCTTAGTCCCCAGCAGTGGACAAAGGGTGCTAAGAATCTCCGGGTCAGCCATAAATGTCTTTACTTGGAACATCAGGAGTATTTATGAAAGAGGAAATACTCCAACTTGTTATGCAAGGGAAGATCCTTAGGAGGAGAGGCCCTGGACAAAGACGGACTTTGTGGCTAAAAAAAACCCTGAGAAACTCATGCGGAATGTCCTCGGAAGAATTGTTCCAAGGAGTTAAGAACAGGAAGACTGTCTCCATGATCATAGCCAATATTCAGAACAGACACAGCAGTTGAAGAAGAGGAAAGAAGACGTTATCAAGATAAATCAAAAGGGCCAAGTACCAGCTATATCAAAAGCAAAGGATTTTGGTCAATTTTGGTGGAAAAGCATCCATTCAGAATGGCAGTATTTTCTACATCTGGAAAAGATGCTCTTACTTCTGAACAAAGAAAATCTGTGTGAAACCTTGGCCTTTCTGCTCCTTTATACATAAGATAATCTTGATACTTACTTCATCTTCTTTTCTAGTTTGAGAAGGAACAATCATGTCATGATAGAGAACTTACAATCCAGTTCTCACCAGTGTTCTGCTCAACCATTCCTTATGTACAAAATGCTCTCCGTTGATGGATGTCTATTTCCATACAAGCTCAGCCTCTCTTTCAAGCAAATCTCAAGAAGATGTCTCTTTATCCTCTGTTTTTCTCCAATCAAGATTTCTTTATATACTGCATATTGGCAGTTGCTGAACCAATCTATTTCTATCCGAGGCATGTTACATATGTATTTACCACAGGTTTACCCACAGGTCTGTTTTATCTCATCTTAGTGTTAATTTACTATTTTTTAAAGAATGGAAAATTGCATTTATAATATATTTTAAAAACATTTAAATGTACTTTTTGTCTCCAAATAAGCAATTCTAAACATATTTTCTTTCAAAATAAACATTTCTAAATGCATTTTCCTTCAAAACATCCATGTTTAAATGTGGGTTAATGTGATCAGACTGCCAAAAATCCCACTGCATCATTCAAAGAAGTGGAAAATCTGGTGGGGAAGTATGTTTAGATGAACAATTTATCTAGGAGGTGCTGTTAACATTGATTCAAATCAGAATTCATAAACATCCATTTTCTGATGCATCCCTACTGCAAAGTTCTGATTCTACGAGTTCATTCTTTGGGTACATTGTAATAATAATTATGTAACATCACATCAGTTATGACTTATGGCAATCCTTTCCAGGATTTTCTAGATAGAGAATGCAAAGAGGTGGATTACCATTCTCTTCTTCTAGGGGTGCCCTGGGACTGTGCACCTTGCCTGGACTACACAGACTGCCTCTACTCTCAGAAATCACAGTGGGGTATTGAGCTCTCAACCTCCGGCTCTTCAGTAGATATTTAAACTAGTCTGGTAATTGCATTGCCAGTGCAACTATATCTATATGTTTTAAGACTGTAAGCTTGCAAGAAACACCCATTGATTTCAATGCTCATAGAATTGTAAAATAAATTGAGTTGGAAGAAATCTATGAGGCCATTGAATCCAGCCTCCTACTCAATGCAGGGATCCAAATCAAAGCAACCCTTGTAGATGATTGGCCAATGTTTTCTTGAATACCTCCAGCATTGGAGCACTTGCCACCTCCTGAATTAATTAGTCTCATTGCAGGCGCACCCCCCAAAAAAGGACGCAGACACCGGTATAAGTGGATAACGGCATTGGGCCACATTTATTGATTCATGCCCTAGTCTGAATTATAAATTTCAATTGGTACTCAGCAAATTATAATTGCAGGCGCACCCCCCCAATAACGGACACAGACAACATTGAAAGTGGATAACAGCATCGGGCCACATTTATTGATTCAATGCCCTAGTCCGAATTATAAATTTGTATTGGTAAAACGACCAATCATAATTCTTAAGGCAAGCAGGCCGAAGTAACACTGGTAAGGTACCACCCAAAATTGCCAACGGCAATTGGTTACAATGTATCAAATTGTATCAATTTGTTTGTTGACAACAAACAAATTATTGACCGTAGTCAATATCTAACTCATGACCCCACCCTCTGACGCGTATCCGTGAAATCACAGGGGTGATGCATGCTGGTTAGCAATCGTCATCACCCCGTCGCCTGGTTCGTCGTTGACCGGACAACGTTTAACTAATTTATTCCTGTCTAGTGTTGTCCAGTCAATTGCGAACCTGCCGGATACCTGTGGGTCATACTGTTTACCTTACCAGTGCTACCCGCCAATGTGACCAAAGTCAACATTAGGAACGTAGAAAGACCCCTATATCAAACCATAGCAACAGTGTGGGATGGGCAAAAAAGCCAGGACCCGAAAGCCAATGTGGGTCCCAGCCAAAAATTCCCACCCGGCCCCGAAGCGACCAAAATATCACACTGTTAACTAGGGAGGGGGTGGAGGGGAAAAGACTTCTCCGCTCCGTCGCTGAGGTAAAATGGCAGCTCGGCTGCCTCGTGGCCACCCCTTTTATAAGGGAGCTGGCCACGCCCCTAACTACCCGGATTCTCTGTCCTGTGGGGGGGCCCCGCAAAGGGCGCGGCGGCCATTTTGGCGCCGCGCTTGCATTGCAGGCGCACCCCCCCAATAACGGACACAGACAACATTGAAAGTGGATAACAGCATCGGGCCACATTTATTGATTCAATGCCCTAGTCCGAATTATAAATTTGTATTGGTAAAACGACCAATCATAATTCTTAAGGCAAGCAGGCCGAAGTAACACTGGTAAGGTACCACCCAAAATTGCCAACGGCAATTGGTTACAATGTATCAAATTGTATCAATTTGTTTGTTGACAACAAACAAATTATTGACCGTAGTCAATATCTAACTCATGACCCCACCCTCTGACGCGTATCCGTGAAATCACAGGGGTGATGCGTGCTGGTTAGCAATCGTCATCACCCCGTCGCCTGGTTCGTCGTTGACCGGACAACGTTTAACTAATTTATTCCTGTCTAGTGTTGTCCAGTCAATTGCGAACCTGCCGGATACCTGTGGGTCATACTGTTTACCTTACCAGTGCTACCCGCCACACGGAGGGGCTTCAAAGAAGACCTGACGCCCCCACCCAGACCGTCAGCTCGGTCAACAGGCCTGCTCGCCAATCACCTAACAGGAGGTCCATACCTCCTCGCGACAGATGGACCCCATCCCCTACGTACAAGTCATAATTTTGTAGACTAATATCGGGGTGATGACTGACCCGTCCCCAAGCCCTGTCGGCAAGAAACCGCGCCACCGCCCTATTGACCGTGCGCCTAGCGCGGTCAAGGGCCAGGAGGTGAACGCCCCTTCTATAAGAAAGGCGCGTAATAATGTCCGACCAAACTAGGGTTGTGGCAGGCCAGACATAATGCAAGTAGGCGAGGTCCTCGCAAATCGCATGCTTGAGCGATAAGCCGGTGACCTGGCACAAATCATTGCCCCCAAGGTGGATGATGAGAATGTCAGGCGGGTCAGCACTCAGGCCAGAAAAAAGGGAAGGCCGCAGCTCCCGCCATAACATCCCAGGCTTACCATGCCATGTGAGACTGGAGTGTTCACCCAGTCCCCGTCGGGGTCCCCACTCTGTCGCCGCAGCGTAACGCGCTGCCCTGTGCACATAGCTGTGGCCCACCAGCCATACTGTCACCGGTGTAATACGACACCCAGGGTCTGTAAGAAAATTGAGAAAAATTGAGAAAAAGACGGTAAGGTGACTGGATTGGTACTCATGGCGGAAGTGGGCGCACATAAAACTGAAAACATTGCGAGCCCCACCTCCCCATGCTGCGTATGTCAGCCCCAGAGTACCCAAAAGCAGCTGCTGTAGAGGCTGCACCAGTACGGAATGAATGTGTGCCATAACGGGCACCTGGTAGGCCCACCCTGGTGAGGGCTCTGCCTGTCACCTTCCAAAACTGAAATTTAGTAAGGGGAGACCCATCTTGGTGACAGAAAAACGGGCCGTGGTGCATGCCACGCAGTGCCAGGAACTCCTGTAGGGCACCAACCGGACAGATGTCTGCCAAAGAACACCGTAGCAGTCTTACACCACTGCCTACGCCATGCTGATCTGTCTTAGAGGAGCATATCCTCAACTGGGCCCAGTCTTTGGCAACATAGACATCCTCGAGTTCCAGTGCCCTACAACTTGCATCCGCCTTATACAGCATCTCAAGCTCGCCGGTGCGGAGCGCTCCAAAAAAGGCCACCGTTGTAGCCGCATGAAGTGGGCTGCCTCATTTCCAAAACAGAGGCCAGGCCAGCCCCGGGCCAATTGGGTAAAAACCCTGGGAAAATCTTGCATCCGCCTTACTCAGCATCTCAAGCTCGCCGACGCGGAGGGCTCCAAAAAGGCCACCGTTGTAGCCGCATGAAGTGGGCTGCCTCATTTATCAAAACTGAGGCCAGGCCAGCCCCGGGCCAATTGGGTAAAAAACCCTGGGAAAATCTTGCATCCGCCTTACTCAGCATCTCAAGCTCGCCGATGCGGAGGGCTCCAAAAAAGGCCACCATTGTAGCCGCATGAAGTGGGCTGCCTCATCTATCAAAACAGAGGCCAGGCCAGCCCCGGGCCAACTGGGTAAAAAACCCCTGGGTAAATGGGGTGGCGGTCGCCCGGGAAACGCCCGCGCACGCGCACCCACCCCTCCCAAACATGTCTCACCCGGAAGTCATTGGTGCTGTCCACACGACCTCCCACTTTGGCCATAAAAGCCAACCCGACAGCTGAGATGCTATGGTGCGTGGTGCAAGGCCCTGGGCATACAGGTAAACCATGAACCGCAGAACATGGGCTACTGGGATCGGCCAGGTTCCTGGCAGTCAGAATCAGGTACAGTAATACTCTGAAGGAACTAAATGCGTGGTGGTACGCCTTACTTATGCATGGCACTAGTGACAGGCCAATCGCCCGGTTCACCTTCTCCTTGCCAACGTTCCATCTCTCGTCCGGGAGTGGCAAGGGAAATTCCTCCGCATCCGGGGGCCGAGGCACGGAACCGGGAGATCTGCAGGCGGGACAAAGCAGCAGCAATATCATTATCAACCCTTGGGACATGCCTGGCCCTGAAGGGCACGTTGAGGCACAGGTTGCATAACACAAACCAACGCACTAGCTCCATAACCCCGGGCAATTTGGAAATCTGTGCAGTGACGATGCGGACCACAGCCGCGTTGCCATGCCAAAATTGCACAACCGAGTTGGCCCACTCTTTGCCCCATAGCATCAAAGCACCCAGGATAGGGAAACATTCCAGCTCCGTGAGACCATGCAGGCAACCCTTGCCTGCCCAGGATAGTGGCCACCCACCATAGGCCCACTTCCCATTGAAGTACATCCCATAAACCCAGGAATCCTGAGGCATCGGACTGCATCTGAAAGCAAGGGGGAGCCAGGAGATCAGACCCCAAAATGACACCCCGTTGAACTACCCCTGGCTCTATGGCCAGACAAGCACATCTGCCCCGATACCCCGGGTAAATCTGAGCCTGTGGTGGGGCCTGGATAATCCCGCCATGGCGTCGCCCCAGCGCAGAGCAAATGCCCTGCCTGGTGCGACGACCCTGCCAGCGAAACTGGGGTGACCATGTAGCACCAGGAGTTCCCTCAGTGATGCCATGCGCTCGGCCAGCAAGACCGAGACAAGGGCCACTAGCCTTGACACCTTATCCCGCTGCAACCTAGAATTCTGCGCTACCGTATTACTCTCCACCCCAGAAATACTAGCTGTGGAGATGGGCCCTCGGTCTTTTCGGGCGCTAAAGGGACACCAAGTTCCTCCATTAGCGTCTGAAATGTGTTGAGGAGACGTGTGTACGTGTCCCAGCCCCGTTCAGCCCCGAATAAAACCATCCAGGGAATGGGCTACAGACCGGGACCCTGACCTGCGGATAAAAGCGCAATCTAGGAAAGTGGTGAAACGCTCGAATACCGAGCCCCAATGGAATAGCCAAAAGGCATGGCAACATTGAAATAATATGCTCCCCGGAACGGGGGTGCAGGGACAGGGCCAACGACCCTGCCCGCATGGACCCTATGTCAAAGCTGGCAGCAGCCACCTCCTCCCTCCCCTTAAGGGATAAAAGATTGGGGGCATCCTGAGGGAACCTATTACCCATGAAAGGGATCCGGAACCCCTGCCTAGAACCCTGAAGGAGATAACCTGCATCCTCTCCCTTCGGATACCGTGTGAGCCAACGCTCCAACATGTCCACCTTAAATGGGGAGGGAGCCCTTAGGTGAACTAGATCCATCTGCGGCAGCCTTGCCAGCCCCCTGTCCGCCCCACCCTCTGCCCCGCATCCTTCCAGGCCTGGGACAGGCGGAGGCCGCATGGGGGCCAACACAGGTGGGACACTCCTGTCTGTATTTGCAAGTCTTCCCATTAGAGGAGCCATTGGACAAGAAAGTCCAGCACAGCAAGGCGGGCTGGAACCCCCCGCCCCGCCCCCTGGCAGGTGACCTGTGCTGGGGCCGCCCGCTGAACCGCATGCCCCCAATGGTATATCTCCCCGGGTGCAGGGCGCGTGGGCGTAACGTACAAAAGCCGCAGCCTCTGGCCTGGCTCATCTCGCCTAATCTCGTTGTGCGGGGAAATCCGCCTACGGCATTCCTCGTCACCGGCCAACCACGCTGGGCCCGGAAAGTAAACCATCGCCCAGTAGGCATTGTCCAAATACTGGGCCATCGGAATTGCCAGATCCGGCCGGGCCCTAAGGTACACCGCCATGCATATGATGCAGGCCGGCAACCATTTGGCCCACATACTTGGTGGCTTGCGACAACGTGCCTGCCACTATCCTTCTCATTCTGCCCCTCCCTCTCTCCTTGGTGGGCACACTGTTTAGGAGTGAGAAGATATCCACGTACTCCCCCCGCCAAATTTACTCTCTGGCGGCCTGTGCCAAGTGGTCACTCATCGGTAAGGAATAGGGGCTTGGACCAACCCGACCACCCAAAACATTCCCCTAAGGTAGGGAACACCCCCCACCACGGGGCCCTGGGTGTTAGCTGTCATCGCCGGGTGAGGCGTCAGCGGGTGCACCGCCACACCACCCGCGCGAGGCCAAGGCCATTGGAAAGCCCCCCCCCCATATTGGGAATGTGTGTGGATGTACTCGCTTACACCGTATACTCACATACTGCACCCCCGCGGGCCGCCCCCACCGGGGGTGCCGGCCCACTGGGGGCGTCGGAGCTCACGACCGACGTAGAGCTCATCACCGGGGACCTGCACCTGGCTGCTGGCTGGGGAGCTGCGAGGCAGTGGCCGAAACCGCGCCACGCGCCTGCAGCAGCTCAACCCTCCCTGTCGGCTGTTGTCCTCCTGCCGACAGCGCCTCAAAAGGAACCCCCAAAGGAGGGGGGCCCCGCCTGACTGGCCCGAGCCAACGACGCTTCAAGGGCCGCAAGGCGGGCCAGTAAGGCTTCCACGTTGACCTGGGGCCAAGGGCCGGCCGGCCCGCACGGTCCAGGCGTGGGTACAGGTCCCTGTACCCCAGGACCCGAATATGGCCATTGGCCAACACCGAAGCCCGGCAGGGTTGGTGGAGAAACCTGCCAAGGCAGGGGGCCGCACCACCCCCCAAGGCTAGAGGGCCCAGGGGGAGGCTGCGACCCAAGAGCAGCAGGCCCAACCTGGTGGGCAGATGCAGGAGCGGTGTCCACCACTCGTGGGCCGCGGGCCGGAGCCCCTACCGCGCCCGCACTCTGTTCGCCCGCTCCGGGCCAAGGGGCAATAGACCCCATTCCGCCGGTCCCGGCAGGGGCCTGCAACGGCGGCTGCTGGGGAGGCGGCACCGCGGTCCTCCGACCTGGGTTGCGCCTCCTAACAGCGCGAGCCGCACTCGAAGCTGCCTTCTTCTTCGAAGGCATCTCCACCGGAGTGAAGGGAAGCCAAAAAGGAAAATCGCCGCCAAAAGGCTTCCCGGTAAGTTAAAGAGCGACGGAGACACAGGGAAAAGACTTCTCCGCTCCGTCGCTGAGGTAAAATGGCAGCTCGGCTGCCTCGTGGCCACCCCTTTTATAAGGGAGCTGGCCACGCCCCTAACTACCCGGATTCTCTGTCCTGTGGGGGGGGGCCCGCAAAGGGCGTGGCGGCCATTTTGGCGCCGCGCTTGCATTCTTAAGGCAAGCAGGCCGCAGTAACACTGGTAAGGTTCCTCCCAAAATTGCCAACGTCAATTGGCTACAATGTATCCATTTGTATCAATTTGTTTGTTTACAACAAACAAATTGTTGACCGTAGTCAATCAACTATCTACTGACCCCACCCTCTGACGTGTATCCGTAAAATCACGGGGTGATGCATGCTGAAGAGCTCCTGCCATCACCCCCTTGCCTGGTTCGTCGTTGACCGGTCAACATTATTACACCTGTACCTGTCTAAGTGTTGGCCAGTCAATTGCAAACCTGCCGGATACCTGTGGGTCAGAAATATTTACCTTACCAGTGCTACCCGCCACACGGGGAGGCATCCATGATGACTCACCGCCCCCCCCCCCAAGACTGTCATCTCGGTCGCCAGGCCTGCTTGCATCACACCAAGAACAAGGTACATACCTCTAGCCGACAGGTGGACCCCTTCTCCCGCTTACCAGCAAAATTTTGTCTAATCCTATTATCCGGTATCCAATGGCCATCTTACAGCCATGCTCAGAACGGGATGGAGCCACAGCCCCGTCCGCTGACTGCCGGAACAGTCCGAACTAGGGAGATCCGCATCTCCCCTAAATTGGTGTCTCGGCACGATGTTAGACCATAGCGACCGTATGTAAGCCATACGTGATATACAAAAGCCAGGTCACAGCCCCCCGACGGTTTAGTAACAGCATTGATCCGTATAATATCGCTGCCACCGGGGTGCCTGTTAAACATAGGGCGGTCCAGCTTCCCTGTCAGACAGCAGGAATGGCCTCAGTTCCCGCCCCCATGTGCCGCGCATACCATACCATAGCCTTCATGCGGATGCACACAGCCCGGCCGGGGTCCACTCTCTGTCACTGCAGCCTATACCGCTGCCCAGTGTACATAGCTGCGGCCCACCAGCCCCCTGCCACCGGTGTGTTGAGACCCCTACGATCTGTAGAAGAGGAGAAAAAAGGTGAAGGGCATAAACAGGTACTCATACACTGAGGGGATGTACATATCTGAAATTGTGCGTAGACGCATATCCACCTCGTAGTACCCCGAACGTAGCCGCGATCAGCGCGACACCTACCTTAAGTAAATGGAGCCAAAACAGGCCCCACACCGCGAAACGCGGCACCGGTCACCCTCAGGGACTGTACTATGGGAAGGGTAGACCCATCCCGGTGGCAGAAAACAGGCTGGGGCGCGCAGCAGGCACTGTTGAAAAAACATGTAGGGCACCAACCGGACAGATGTCTCGAAAACTTAGTAGCAGTATACACCACTGCCTACCATGCTGAACCACCCGTGAGGACCGTATCCCCACTCGAGCCCACTCATGTGTGACAGAGACATCATCGAGTTCCAGTGCTCTACGAGACACCTCCGCCTTACACAGGTGGTACCAACTCTGGCACCCTCTCACTGATGCGGAGCGCTCCAAAAAGGCTACCGTGGTATCTGCGTGGCTAAGAGCCACCTCCCACCTATCTGTACATAAGTAATGCCACCTCGTGCAAGGTGGGTCAAAAACTCTGGGAAAAGGAGTGACGCGTGTAGGGGCAGCGGGCACGTTCCCGTGTCCACCCCTCCCCGACACGACACATAAACTCATAGTGATACGCCTTACGCGTGCGAGGTGCCAATGACATGTCCGGTTCCCTTCAGCTCGCCTAACGTCCAGCTATCGGCCAAACGTGGCGAGTGGAATTCCTCTCCTTCCGGAGTAAAGCACGGAAACGGGTGATCTGCAGGTGGGAAAAAGCAGCAGTAAAGCCATTATTCATACCTAGAACATGTCTGGCCTGGAACAGCACATTTAGGCGTAGGCTTCTCAAAAGGATAGATAAACTAATGTCACGACCCGTGGGATGTGCATGTCTGGGTGTTGACAATGTGCACCACTGCCGCATTGTCACGCCGAAATTGGACCACTGAGTAGGCCCACTCATTGCGCCATAGCATCAGTGCTCTCTAAAACGGGAGAAAATGCGATTAAGGTGATCGCGGGGACGATCCGTGCACCCACCCTCAGAGTAAACCCCATAAGTCAGAGAGCCGGAGGTATCTGACCGTACTAGATATCTAGGGCAGACCACTAGGTCTGATCTCCCATAAGAGACCCCTCTAAACCCAGGAGTAATTTGAGCCAGAGCAAACAAATTAAGGGGGCAATGAATTAACTACAATTTCCAAGGGCACACTCGATGTTTGGCAATCAATGCCAAAATCGCCATGGACATCCAAGCCACCGTATCAATGGTTAACCTGGATGCCCGCGCAACAGCATCGAGTCAGAAATGTGATGTTAGAAGATGGGACCTCGGTCTATTCAGGCGCCAAGGGGACACCCAGTTCCCACCTGAGTGTCTGAATCATGATGAGGAGACGCGTGCACGTGTCCAAGCCCCGTTTAACCCCAGACCCAAAAGTCGTCGAGGTAATGGGCTGAAGACCGAGACCCCAACCTGTGAGCAAATGCCCACTGAATGAAAGTCCCACATCGGTCGGGTGCTGAACCTGAATTAACGCAGTCAGAAAGGGATTGGCCTTATCTAATTAAAATTCCCCTCAAAACCTAAAAACCCGATAGGTCTAAATCATGGGGTGCACTGGCAAAAAGCTGGAAGCCGAGTGCATATCACACTGTGCCAAAACAGCACCAGAATTGCGTGAGCACGCCACCCATAGTAGCCGAGGCAACTACGAGTACCTGACCGAACAAGGTCATCAGGAAGGGCATCCCTGAATGGAGCACCCACAGGGTAAGCTGAATGGAGGATTATATTAATTTCACCCTTTTTCTAGCTCATTATGAGCTTCATGGGGGATACATTTGACTAAGGAAAGGTGGTTCCAAGAAGGGCCCCCGCTACTCTCATAGCCCCCAACTTCCTTAACTGTGAACAGTGGAGCCCCCTCTCCGTTACCCTGGAAGGGAACCAGATTAGTAGCATCCTGGGGCCCCCAACACCCCCGAATGGATACAAAAGCCCCATTGAAAACCCCCCAGCAGGTCTCCCGCCCCATCCCTTCTAAGATGAACTGAGTGACATCCCTCCAGGCTGACTATAATTGGGGCGGGGGGGGGGCTTATGACAAAGTTAGTTGCTTCAGACGGAGCTCTGATCGCCCCTGTGCACCCCCACCTCTGCCCCGTAACCCACCAACCCGCGGGCACGTGGAGGCGGCGTGAGGGCCAGCGCAAAAAGGGGGCACTAAGTCGGTAACGACTGTGGTGCTTAATACACACATCGTCAGCTGAGCAGGCCGAACACAGTAGGCGGGCCGGAACCCCCCGCCCGACCAGTTTGTGTGGAGCCAGTGTCTGAACAGCCCGCTGCTCAGCATGACCACCATGGTACCCATCACCAGGCACCAGTCCCATGGGAATGATGTACACGAGCACCCTTGCTGACAGGACTCATCCCACCTCCCCTCGGGATAGAGAGCCACCCTTGTCCACATTCCTCACCATGAGCCAACTGTCATGGGACCATCCGATCGACATCAGGATGGCCCAAACAGGTCAAGCCCTGCGGCATACCACAATACGTACAAGGTATGCCGACAACCAGTTGGCCCCAAGGTGCGTGGTGGCTAATGACGATGGGACATCTCTTTGTCTCAGCCGTCCTGTCCTTCTCTCTCCTCCCAGTGGGCTCGCAGTTCAATAGGGAGAATATCCACATGTCCCCCTCCAGCCCTTACCCCTCATGGCCTGCGGCCAATAATCAACCGGGGCAAGTAATAGCCGTGCATCGGCAAAGCCCTTGATGGCACGTTCTGTATAAAGGGGGCCTATGCAGCAGGATCTAGACAGCCCCTGCGATGGTCAGCACTGTCCCGGGGGCGGACACCCCAGTGCGTGGCGGCTTACTACGGCGGGACCACACAATGTCTCTGTCCTCCTGTCCGTACCTCCTATCCATATGGGGATCTCAGTTCCTAGGGAGAATATATCCATGTACTCCCCCCCCCCACCAAATCTGTTCCCCCATGATCTGGGTCAGATGATCACTGGGGGGCCATGAATAACCAGTCGTCAGCAATGCCATTGCCGGTACATGATGTACACAGGGCATACACAGTGGGACCTGGACAGCCCCTGTGACGCCACATACTGCCCCGGGGGCGGAAACCCCCACCCCCAACGTCGTGCCCGAATGCAACCAAGGGGCACTGGGATAGGATTGCAAGTGATGCCCACCAGCCTCGCATTGGCGAGGCAAAGAGCACTGAACCCCATCGCTAGAAATGGACTGTGAGTGTGTGCATTCAACTTGAACCTAATACTCACTAGTTGCACCCCCGTGAGCCGCCCCCACTGGGGGTTCCGGCCCACAGTGGGCGTCGGAGCTCGCGACCGAAATCGAGCTCTGGGGCGACCTCCAACGCACTCCAGCCACAGTTCTGGACAAACGGGGAGCCGCGAGACAGCGGCGGGCACAGGCCGGAGTGTCACGAGAAGCTCGACCCAGCTGGCCGCCTGTTGCATAGTGGCAGCATTCGAAGTAGCCGGCAGACACAAAGGGGCCCGGTAGATAGGGAAGGGGCCCCCCACCAACTGGATAGCTAAGGATGCCCCCAGCACAGCCAAACGTGCTAACCAGGCATCCCCTGCCATGAAAACCCCTAGTAGGTGGGCCAGGTGGGCCGGATGGCCCGCTAGGGATTGGGCCAGAGGCCCTAATTTGAGAGCCTGGGCCAGAATAGGGCCATGCCCAAAACTCCGGCCCCTAATGGGGTAAAACATGCTGTGAGCCAGCACCAGGCCCTCCCCCAATCGTTCCGGCCCGTGGCCGGCAGCCGTGGGCCGAGGGCCGGATCCTCTGAAAGGCCGATCCCTAGGGATGCCTCTAGCGCTGCTACGCGGGCCAGTCATGTATCCACCGTCGCAGATCCCCCTGCATAAAGGGGGCCAGGTGGGCCGGACGGCCCACCGGGCAATGGTCCAGGGGCCCCTACTTGAGGGCCAGGACCCAAATAGGGCCATGCCAAAAACTCCAGCCCATGAGGGGCCGGGGGTAAGCCCTGCTGTGCAACCGCACCAGGCCCTCCCCCCTGCTCTAAACCCATGGCCGGCAATTGCGGGCCGGGGGCCGAACCCCCTGTAGGGCCAGTCTGATGCTGGAGGGCCGTGGGCCATGGCCTGAGCTGCCCCATCCCACCGGTCCTGGTGGGTGCCTCCGGTAAGGAGTCCTGTTGGGGGGCGCAGTCGCGGTCCTCCGACCCGACTGCTGCCTCCTGTTAGGGTGAGCCGGAGTCGCCATAGCCTTCTCCTTAGGAGGCATCATGAAAGACGATCCCTTCCCAGGGATCAGAAACCCGATGGCTGCAAAGCCGAAGATCAAGAGCCAAGACGGCTCTCTAAAGAGACGAGGAGCGACGGAGAAAAACTTCTCCTCTCCGTCGCTTTTACAAAATGGCAGCTCGGCTGCCTCGTGGCCACCCCTTTTATAGAGGGGTGGCCACGCCCCCTAACTACCCGGATGTCTGAGTCCGGGTGGGGGGGGGCCGCAAAGAGCGCGGCGGCCATTTTGGCGCCGCGCTTTCATTGTCGCACTGCTCTAACTTAACTTTAAGTTAACTCCTAAGTTAAGACATTTTTCCTGATATTCACTCTAGTTTCCTGTGACTTGAGCCCATTATTAGGTGTCCTGCACTCTAAAATGATTGAGAACAGATCTTGCCCCTCCTCTTTATGATTATCTTTCAAGTATTTGAAAAGTACTATTATATCTCTCCGGTCTCCTTTTATCAAGGCTAAACATGCCCAGTTCTTTCAGTCTTTCCTCATAGGGCTTGGTTTTCAGTCCATTGATCATCCTTGTTAACCTCCTCTGAATTTACTCCAGTTTGTTGGCATATTTCTTAAAGTGTGGTGCCAAGAACTGGACACAGCACTCTAGATGTGCTCTAACTGGTGCCAAATAGAGACTAGTATCTCATGAGTTTTGGAGACTCTATTTCTGTTACTTTTTGCTTGTAATATTACTGACCCAAATATCCAACAACTTGTAACTGTGAATTTGTTTTTCTTTTACATGTAGAAGTTTACACTAATCCCTGTTAAATTTTATCCTGTTGTTTTCAGCTCACTTGCTGTCTAGAAACTTCTTGTTCTTCTTCCTTTTTTTATCTTCGAACGACAACTTGTTCACTAAAGAATGATGAGCCCAAGCCATCTAAAAAGGTTTAGGCTGGAAGAAAGAACCCAAACTGGGATAGCACTCAGGACAGGAATTGAGAAAGGGTGTTTCTTCACCAAGAGGAGAAGATGCCACTTTGGGTTTCCTGTTTTATTCTCAGGTTGACCTGTGGTGCGTATGTGTTTCCCCTGTGGAGCATATTTGACCTTGCAATTTCAGCCAGTTTTGGAGTCTAGAAAAACTATAGGTCAACCACCAAAGAGGTTACTGTACTAGTTACTGACTGTTGCTATCCGTATTAGCAGCAAAATAATCCAACTGGCCTTAAAAAGAACTTTGCTTCATCCACATGTTGATGGGATAATTTGAAAAACAAGCTATTGTGCTCTTTCAAAATAAGATATTTTGCTGTCAAGCATCCAGTTGAAGGTAGCTTCAAAGAAATGTCTCTTGTCATGATTTTGGATTGCTAAGCCTTATTATCACAGTAGAGCCTTTTTCTCTCTGTGTGTATGCTTACTATGTAATAGAATTAGCTATTCAGTAGAGTAGTTTCTTTACTCACCACTATGGGTACTGGGCATGGAGGAAGGACTTCCCCAGACCCATAGTCACCTCCCTGGGTCCGACATTTGACTACCCACTTCCAAGAAGGGGGGAAGGACATCCTTGACATTCCAATGGGGGAGGAGTGACCTTAAGTAGATAAATATCTAACCTCTAGATACCTAACATTCCAAAGGAAGGGGTGAATAACATTTTAAGCTATAAAAACCCCAAGCAGAGGCTTGTCTCTAGGAGAGAGGGGAGATATTTAGAGGATCTTTTATTCCTGTTTTGTTCATTCTTTTGTATTTCATCATGTAGCCGGAAAGGATGCTGATTCTGGATTTTGAAAATACTTTGGAACGTTTTTATTTCTTTGCAATGCCAATGCAACTTTCTTTTATGCTGCTAAGAGAAAAACTTTGAAAATAAAATCTTCGTCTTTCAACTTAGAAAACCTGAGTCTGATTTTCTTTTGCGATACTAAAGGAGGAGAGGAAGGGAATCAACTGGGCATAGCTATAGCACTCTCTTACTGCTTTACAATGCTACTGGAAAAGAACTGCACTTGTTGGAAGGAGAATAATAATGGGGTTTGGTGTCAATGGAAAGCTAACAGGAGCTGTAAGAGGGAGGTACGGAATTTTACAACATTTTACAGCTTCAGTCACACCAAGGCTAAGGGCACGCTGGCTTGAGTGTTGTGAGACCTCTTGCTGAGGACATCTTGTACAAGACTTCACTGTTAAATCTATGTATATCTATAAAAGAGAGATGTCCCCTAGTGGGTCCTGTATATGAATCTACACACCTTTACTATCTGCAACCACACTTTGCACACACTTACCTAGCATACTAGTGAAGGTCACAGCGGGGGTCCGGCAGAACAAGTCAGTGTGTGCACCCACAAAAAAAGGGGAAAACAGTGGAAACTACAGCCCCCATGATGCCTTGTGTCAAAAAGGCGGTACTGCGCATGCACGATGGCACAAAGCCTGTGCCCCTGCCAATCACTGAAGAGGGCGAGGTCTGAGTGGCCATTGGTCTCGAGGCCCCTTGTGCTTGTGGCCCCACCCCCAAAGAATGGAGGCACCCATGACAAAGCCGTTCATGGGGCAGCATGAGCGAGCAGAGCTGGGAGAACAGGGTGACAGGGTGGATGGCCACTGGGCAGCCAGGTACGCGATGGCACAAAACCGGGGCCAGCCTCCGCAGCTGGGCCAGTCACTCCCAGCGGAGGTGTGGTGCTGACTGCAAACAGTACCAACACCCTGGGAGATAGGGCAGAGCACCCCAAACACACACACACAGGTTCAGCCGGGCACCCCTGCTAGTCTTAATGTAATAGCAATAACAATCACACTTATATAGCACCCCATAGTGGTTAGTGCAGTATATAAGTGTGATTCCTATTGGTGACAGAGGAGCCTGGCATGCAGTAGCCCATGGGAGTCACAAATTGTTGGACTCGACTGTGCGACCGAACAACAACAACAAAACCACTTAGTGCATTCTCTGGGCAGTTCACAAGTTAATTAACATTTGCCCCCAACCTGCTGGATACTGATTTTACTGACCTTGAAAGGATAGAAGGCAGATTCAACCTTGAACCCTGGTCAGGATTGAACTCACAACCTTCTGGCTGCAGTACAGCAGTTTAACCACTGCACCACCAGGATTCCCCCAGTTCATGGCAGAAGTCCATGCCAAGCCTAGAATTGAGTTTGAAAAATACAGCTGTGTTTAAAAGGATATTTTTATGGATTTTGCATCAAGAGCTTACTTATTAGTCTACTTCATTCATTCCCGTCCACTGAATATCTTACAATGAGTTGCTTTCTTTTTTTATTTTAAAACTGTTACCTATCAAGGTAATGATGGAAGGAAGAAATGCATATTTACTCATCAAGCAAATGTGATATATTCCATTTAGATGCTGTGACAAGCAATATCTTTCATTATGTATAGAACTTTAAGTATACGCCTGATTGTCAGGTTTCTGTTAAAAGAAGAGGCGGGTTACAAGTGAAAACGTGATTGACAAGTCCACCAAAGGCTCATTAATTAACGTGGTGGCAGCAGTCAGGAAACTGCTGGCAAGCAGCCAAGTAAACTTCTCTGTCTGTTTGCTTTTGCTACAGGTGTAAAGGAACTGACAATAGATTTTTATTTAGTTGGAGGTGAGTTTTCCTTTCAATCTTTTAGGGATCTTAAGCCAAGAGCTAAACACAAACCAAGGGAAAGCACACACACACACACACACACACACACACACATATATATAAAATATGAGAGTTCCCACAGTTCATGGCAGATGTCCATGCCAGGCTTTGTTGCTTACAGCTGAGTTAGAAGAAACTGCAGCTGCATAAAATGGCTGTTCACAAGAAACTGGTGCATGCCTGAAGTGGACTTGATTCATGAAAGCTAGTATAGGATTCAATTGTTTTGTTATCCAATAAACATATCACCTTGTTCCTGTACTGCAGTGGCTCAAGTGGCTAAGACGCTGACTGGAAGGAGGCAGGTCAGCAGTTTGATTCCTAAGTACTGCAGGACGGGATGAGCTCCCGCCTTTGTCCCAACTCCTGCCAACCTAGCAGTTCGAAAGCAAGACATTGCAAGTAGATCTATAGGGACCACTTTGGTGGGAAGGTAAACATCGTTCCATGCACTCCAGTGTCTAGTCATGCCTGCCACATGACCATGGAAATGTCTGCAGAAGCAAACAGTGCTGGCTCTTCGGCTTTGAAACAGAGATGAGCACTGAACCCTAGAGTTGGATACGGCTGGCTTTCGAGCAAGGAAATCCTTTACTTTTACCTAAGGCTTATTCACAAAATACCAGACCCAAGCCAATATCCTCCAGGAAAAATTTATCTTTCCTGTGAAAATATCTGAAATTTTAATTTTTCTTGGTCTCCTTGTGCAAGTCACATTGACAAAACACCATGTTGACAAATTTCCTTGCAATGTTCTCTACTATTTTCTTTGGTGAAGTATGGCCAATACTTCAAAATGATAAAAGAGCCAAGGTAAGTTGAGGAGAACAACTGCTAGGAGAATTTCCCCTCTCCATGCAGAAATTCAGTAGAATGATCTTCCCATTTCCTCTATACACAAATGGATTAATGAATTTTGAGAAGCCATACATACACAGTTTAGAATAAACTACCCAAGTTGCCCAAAATAAATCTGCAAACTCTTCACAGCAGGCCATGAAGTTGTCATGGTCCTTCTCTTGTGACCATCTATAGAGCATGACCTTGACCATTGAAAGATCTCCAAGGGATAGCTCTGTGGAAGTGCAATGGTGAAAGACAAAAATGCTTCTTTGCTGCCACCATGGAGTATACTTTTCAATGGATTTCCAGTGAGCTCTAGCCTGTGTTTGATTGGATTGTCTCCATACTTTCTGCTATCATCACCATACTAAACCTAGGAACTAATCTGAATGCATCCCATGTCAATAGCTCTAGCTACCTCTGCATTTCAAAGATCCACCAAGGCCTTCACAGAATCACCTGTCAATATATCTGGAGACTTCCCAAGAGCCATCATGAATTCATTTGAATCCATACCCAGATCATCATCATCCTGTCCAGTACATAATACCAGGTCAAGAGTATGTCCTGCAACATGATTGGGACCAGAAACTCCTTGCAACAGTGCCATGGTCATCATGCTAGACATGAAGTCCTAAGCTGCTCCTGATGAAATCGGTTCCTCATGAATGTTGAAGTTCCCCAAGACAACAAGACTAGATCAGTCTGCTCAGGCAGGGAGACCAACAGAATTTCTATTCTGTCCCAGGCACCCACTCTCAGGAGCATACATTCATGCTCAGCATGGTGATTAAATCTTAGTAGACTATCACAACTCTTCTTCCCTATTCCCATCCAGGTCTGATCAGCTGCTGCACAGAGAACCCAAATGAGCAATGCTAAGAAAGACTAACTCCACCAACTTCATCTAATCAGGTGTCTGTAATGCAAGCCACGTTAGCTTATTCATCCAGGGTCAAAATCCTCAGTCAGCTGTCTCACCTTTCACCAACCTGGAATTTAGCAACAGCACTTCTTCTTCCTCCTCCTCATCTCCCTCTTCCTCCTCTTCTTCTTCTTCCGTGTCCAAGTCAAACTTTAAACTGCCAAAATGAAGCCACGTTCTTGGCTTTGTCCTTGGCCAGATTTAAATCCTCATTGGTGCATGTTTCCAGCAGTTATCGGCAGATTCTGAGCTGGATTCTGTGTCTCTCCACATTTGCACAGTATATTGTCTCCACCAGCAGCCTCCACTTGCACATGTTGGTCTTACATTTATGCGCTATGACCCTCAGCCTATTCAGGCTCTTCCAAGCAACGTAGGGGAGGTTGAGTTCCTCAGTCCTATTCTCCTTTGATGAGGGAGATAATTTGATGAATTGGGGGGAAAATAACTGCAAATTAATGGGGAGAACCCAAAAAGAACTGTGGGTGAAAACATGCAAAGGATCAGAAGTAGATCATTGCACCCTGGGTTTTTTAAACACACACACACACACACACACACACACACACACACACACACACACACACAATTTCTCCCATCCCATTTATTTGTATTCTTTTAGTTTAAGGCATGATCTCAACAATGTGCAGATAGTGTCTTAAGAAAAGATACCACTAATTTATTCAGTGTCAACCTTTTCAGATGTGCAATGGGCAAAGATTTTCAGTCATTTTAGGCTGGGTTTCTCTTGCACTTGAGGTCACTTTTGTGCTCTTTGAGGGTTAGAGCCCCTTTACAGGAAGGTGCAAAAGTGAAATTAAGCTTTAAAATGCCATTTATCTGATCCCCAATTAAAACATAATCTTTTAGAGTTGTCAATAGCTGCTGACTGGAATCAATAAAAGGAAAGATTATGATTGATAGTACCACAGTGATACTGAGTTGGAAATGAGATATATTGCTGTTGACAGGTCAGCAAGAAGAATGGGGTTGGGAGGGGGAGACAGAGTGGACATAAGGCTTATCTGCTTCATAAGAAAGGCAAAATTAATACATTCTAGCTTGTTTCTATCAATTAACAAAAAGGGGGAAATTCCAAAGCAGAGCATGGAAGGTTCCTTCTTTAGCCTACAACTCCCAGAATCCCGCAGCTGGCATGTAGTCTAAAAAGTCACATTTCCAAGGTCTGTGTACTGTGCAAGACTCTTGCTTAACAATTATAGTACAATTCTATACACATCTGTTTACAGGCAAGGGTGCAATCAGACAAGTTATAGCTTTGGATTGTTTGTGGTACAGTCCAATGGGCATTATTTTTGGGTGATCAACTACATACAGAAGACCATGAATCCAAGAAAATTGGTCCAGTAATAGGCTACTGTGACCTCAAGTAATTCCTGTCATTTTAAAAGATATTGCATTCAACAAACTCACCCTTTCTGGCCCACTCTGCCACGATCTTCTACTACTGTCTGATCAAAGTATCACTGAGTTTAATTGGTCTTCCTCCCAAGGTAGTATATATTGGGTTCCTCGGGGTGTAAAAATATTAATCTTTATTTTTCAAGTAAGGTATTCTCTCTTTTTCATCTTCCTATACAGAGGGTGCCAAAATATATATACACATTTTAAGAGATATTATCTATGTCCTACTTTTCAAAGCTGAAGTAAATTACAGTAGCAATTTGTAGTAGGACATTTGCTCTAAAGAATGAATGCTAACGTCACCATGTGACAGGCAGGACAGTAAAACAAATTGGCGTAAGCATGGATGTTTCTTATTATTTATTTGTTTGTTTGTTTGAGGAGTGCAAGACAATTTTCTGAAATGGTATTTGAAATTTGGGAACAATGTGCAAGTACAACAACAATGGAGGTGTGAATATACAACAGAACCCCAAACACACCTAAGAACTGCATACATTCATGATATGTTTGAGACACATGGTACTGTGTGTGATGTGCACAAGGGAAGATCCAGGAGACCTTGCACAGCAACAAGTCCTCCTTCTTCTGCTTTGGTTTTGGAAAAGTTTACATGCTCGCTACAAAAGTCTACCAAACAATGTACAAGTGAGACAGGAGTTAGCAGAACAAGCATTCTTAAAACAGCAAAATGCTACATGCACAGAGATACAAGTGGATACGTTGGTCAATGTTGCTCAAGCAGTAGTTTGCCATAATCAGAAGTGTCTGGACGCTAATGGTAACTACTTTGGGCACCTCCTGCTATTGGAGAAGTGACTTGTATTCATCTTTTGATATATATTGAGTATTGCAATTTTAATATTTTCCCCTATTGTATTCCAAGTGTATACATTTTTGGCACACTCTGTATATCTGCTATAGTTCCTGCATCAGTCTCTCAAGAATGGAGGACTTAGATTTTTTTTCCCCTCTTCATTTGCATTGAAGAAATATAAGCTTACATTCATTTAAGCAGATCCTGAATATTCCTCATCTTCGCTTCAGTAGTTAAAGTTTTAACTATCTAAATCTAATGTTTGACATACACGCAAATATGTAAGCTTAGGGTAATAGGACTAAAGTACTCTTCTTTGCCCTGACCTACATTATGATCTCAGATTTCTAGGCCAGCTTAAGAAGTTCATGCCGAAATTCAATTTCCCAGCATGTGTACCGGGAGTTCTTTCAAACGTAATCTCTCCCCCACCCCCACCCACCCACCCACCCCCGACCCCTGTATTCCAAATGCTCCAGCTTGCCTAAAGTGTCAGGGTAATGCATGTGTCAAATGACAATACATCTTCAGCTTCATTTTGTGGAAGCCAAGCCATCTGATGTGATTTGGTAGGCAGCACTTAAAATCTTCACAAAACAACAAAGGAAAGTGGCAGAACATGGGTCAGGGTTTGAGCATGAGATAACAGGCTAATGTCTTGGGTTATGGCCAATTCTTGATAGCAATAAAAACAAAGGGAAATAAATAATCCTTGATTTTGACTAGTCTAACTAGTTCCTAGGCTTACTATGGTGATTGTGAGTCCCGGTGGTGCAGTGGTTAAGCTGCCATACTGCAACCAAAACTGCTGACATTATGAGTTGGATCTTGAAGGGACTCAAGGTTGACTCAGCCTTCCATCCTTCCTAGGTCAGTAAAATGAGTACCCAACATGTTGGGGGCACCTTGTGGAGCACCCAGAGAGTGTTGCACTAGCCACTATGGGGCATTATATAAGTGCTAGTATTCTGTTTTAAACTACTGCATAGCTGTTGTGTCCAAGTATTATTTATTAGAACTGTGGTTTTGCTCTGTGTTTGAACTCAAGCCATGTCAAACGGCAAAGCCAGGAAGCGCGCCTTTTCAATAGGTGCCAGATTCAAAGAGCTGTCTTAAACAATGCTGATTCATCACTTCGTATTTTGCCGCCTTCCGGATGCCAGCCAAAATGTATCCATATGTGTAACTGCCATTCTCACTGTATATAAGCAGGCCACCTTGTACATAGTCCCCAGTCCGATTTCCTGAGCTGATAATAAATTACTTGTGTTTGACCCAATCCTGCTGTTCAGAGTATTTCTTAGCACCAGACTCAACAATAGCTCAGTGGCTTAGGTATCTGGCTGCAGTGCCAGAGATTGGGAGTTACATTCCCTACTGGGCCTCCAGTGAGTAGAGTCAGTGTATGTAGCCTTTACCAAGCCACATAGTACCCGGCATCCTCAGAAGTAAATGATAAAATCCCTTTGAGTATTCTCTACCTAGAAATCCCTGAACAGAGTCACCATAATTTTGAATTGACTTGACGGCATGATATTTCTGTTCTAATGGTAAGACAAATTATATAAACTTTTCCCAACTCTGGCAGTCCCCAGGTCACCCTACAGATCATCTGACTCAGGGGTTCTCAACCTTTTTAAGCCTCAGGCCAGACCACACCCCCTCAGCCAGCTGAGAGGGACAGACTGGTGGTTCCCCCCACCATAAACACTGCCATAAAACATGTCCACGGCAATCGTAAATGCTTCTGCTTCTGGTGGCAGTGGCGGCGGCAATGCAAGCCACATGAAATGGTGTCATGGGCCATAAATTGAGATCCCCTGATGTAACTAGATGTGTAACTAATCTTGTGGACAGTGTAAGATTAGCTGGGCAACAGGGAGACAGCCTGAGTGCAGGGAACATGTATGTGACCACCTTTCTGCAATCTCACAACACACAACACACACTGGCAAAAGAATTAGAATACTTTGTTTACTTGGTTTCCATATACATAATGGAAATATTCAAAGGAAAACTGTCAACAGTACAAAATGATTTCAAATCAGTGGTGATTAAACAATCTTTTCATTGCATGGCAAAGAGAAATAAGTTTCATTGTCCACAAACATGTTCTCTATTTTGATATGAAAGTCACCAGATGGTAATAATCATATACAAGATACAAACAGAGCTAAAAAGTTGTAAGAAGTTGCCTATGTTAAATCAGGCCACTTGTCCACTGACCACTGAACTATCACCTTTGAGTGGCAACAATGCCTTTCCTGGAGATCATACAGGCTTCTTTCTTAGCCCTCCCTGGAGATGCCTGGCATTTCAGGTGATCTCCCATTCAAATATTAAGCCACCTTGCCCCTGCTTAGCTTCTAAAACCTGAGGAGATCAAGTGTGTTCAGAACAGTATGGTGCCCCTTGACCAGTACTACAACTTTCCACACAAGGAAGAGGACTGCAACGGGGAGTGTGTTGTCCTCATGCCAATTTTTCAGCTATTATAGATCCCAGGACAATCAGAATTTGAACATAAGTACTGTCACCTTAAGACCTTCTCCTACAAAGCATGGGGAGATGGGGGAAACCCAGCTGAACTCCAGCTTCTAGAATCTTCCAGCTCCAGTCATCATGTTGGTTGTGGGCTGAAATCCAGAAAAATAACTTTTGATACCTTGAAGGGGCAGGAGAGTTTCAGAGTAATGATTTTTTTAAAAAATTGCTTAATTCTTTGGTTTCTCAACATGATGAGATACACCTCCAACTTGATTCCAAGACAAAGAATGCTTTTTGCTCAAATAAGGTTTTTGCAACTTAAGCAAAATGTCTCTATGGCAGTCTGGGCAAATCTTTTGAATGTAATCCCCATCTGTTTCATATTCTAATGATATTTCCAGTCAGAATATCTAGATTGATTTTGAAAACAAATTGATATGCATGAAGCCATGAAGTCTCACTCTTATTTCTGACAAAGTGGGCTTGATCCATGAAAGCTAACATTAAAATACAGCAGTTAGTCTTTAAAGCCCTTCATGACAATGGACCAGGATACCTGAGAGACCACATCACCCCAAGGTTTTCAACCCGTCCTAGAAGAGCAGACCAGAGGGGCTCTGTACTGGTCCCACCAACCAAAGAAGCACACCTGACTGGGACCAGGAGAGCCTTCTCGGTGTCTGCTCCGGCTCTGTGGAAACTCCTACCACATGAACAGCGCCTCCCCTTCAGGAAGGTGCTGAAAACATGGTTATGCCAGCAGGTGTGGGGCATGACTGGTGTCATAGTCCAATCCTGCTAGCTTGTGTAGCCCATATGAGGGTTTTGTTAACTGTTTCTGCTTGGCTGTCCTCTCCTTTTTTAATGGGTTGGGGAGGGTCTAGGGTTGTTTTAGATAGTTTTTGTGTATGTTTTAACTGGTTTTAGATAATGTTTTTAGCTTTGGGTCACCTAATGGTGAGGAAGGCGGTATATAAATACTGTAAATAAATAAATAAATAAATGCCACAACATTTTTGTATTTCTGTTTTGTTTTATTTACTCTCTGATATTCTTGAAAATAAAGCAGTCACCCCAATAATCTGGAAAAGGTGCAAAGTGTCCCATGTGGCAAAGAATCCATCAAATCAGGATACTAAATAGACAAGTAACAATAATCTGTAATCTATTGGCCCTTATAAAAAGCTCAGCCAAGCCTTGCCTTTTGTTTAAGCAACAAACAAAGTGCTTTAAGCACTTTTCATACGTCTCATTCCACCCTTAAATTTAAAGAAACCTAGTTTAAAATCAGGCAAAGCTAAGCCTTATTGTTAACATAAACCACAACTAAATAACTGAAAGCCATTATTCTTTCCTAATCACACCCCTGTAGAGATTCTCCCCTACACACTAATGGGAATATATCAGAGGCAAAACATTTGAGAACTGCCAGTATCAGGCTAGGTCAAATGTTAAATAAGTTCATTCTATACCTGCTATTTTGTGTTCTAAAGCAGACATTTTGTGAAGGCAACCTCTCTCTGTTATTATTTCTTGAATGATAAGCACTGGGATTGACCTTCAAAAGAGATTTAAATGGGTCTTATCCAGAAAGACAGTCTGTGAACATCTATAAACTAATACTCTGCTTTTTTACACCTTCTTTTCTGAGGTGTAAAAAAGACAGCACATCAAAGTCAGCAAGGAACTTACAATAATGGATTTCAAAGTCAAAAAACTAATGCAAATCTCACTATTTGCTTACAAATGCTTTGAAGTCCTGACAGATTAAGTTTAGAAGTATTTTCATAGATGCTATCTATGTAATCTAACATGGATGATTTCAGGAACTGAATTGATGTTTCCAGCAGATACTTCATCTGTGCAACACCAACACCAGCAATATGAAATGCATCTGCTCTTTAATTTATTTATTTATTTCTTTGCGTTTACTGTTTAATTTTTTTTTAAGGTGCCATGCAATTTACAGCACAACACCAAGGGGTTATAAATAATATTCTACCTCTGTGGAAAGGTCTTTATCTCTGTAGGGGGAAAATGGCAGATGTGCACGATAAAGGAACTCCATCTCTGTTGAGCTTATATAAGGTAATTGACTTTGTTAAAGGACATTTAGGTGTTGTTTGATTTACATCTAGTGTCGACTTAATGCATCAACCACGTAAGGTTCCACTTGTTTAAATATTTCATTTTAAAAAGTGCAGTAAGCTCATAACTTCATCACCATCCACCCTTCCCTGACTGAAATGGATTCTCTAGTTTAATCTATTACACCCATGGCTTGAAGTAAATGAAGAGTTCACCTCATTTTCCTGACAAGGGAACGGAAGCTATCATACTACTTATTCCCATCAAAATTAGATAGAGGGGAGGGCAGAACTCTCCCCTCTATCTAAATATAGTGGTACCTTGGATAAAGTCCGATTCAGATAAAATCCGATTCGGATAAAGTCACGGTTTTCATGCACACGTGATGCATCGCAAAAAGTCCAAAACCGCTAAACAATGGACATTATCTGAGGTATTTGGTATAGGAACCTCAGATAAAGTCCATTTTTGGACGTTATCCGATGCATCGCCAATTAGATTTGGATAAAGTCCGAAATTGGATAAAGTCCAAACTTGTGGAATGGAATTTGGATGTTATCCGAGGTTCTACTGTATGCAGAATTGCATATTTTCTTTTTCTTCATGAGAAAAGATGAAACAATGGTTAAAAAGAGTTTTAGAAATGAGAGGCTGAATGGGTAATGTGGTGTATTTGAAACATTCTTGATTCTTGGTTTTTCTTATCAACATCTCACTTTTAAGAAAGTAAAACATCTGTTTTTTCAGGGCCAACTGGATTTATGTTTGCTTCTGAACTTGGTATCACACATGATAAAACTGGCTTGCACTGATTTAGGCCCTTGGCTGCCTCTGATCAAGGCTGTTAAGACTCTGTGGTTTTCCCAGTTTTAGACAGAGATCCTTTCAATTTCAGTTCCAGTTATATGTGTACCTTTGAGGCCAGAAATACTGGGTGAGCAACCTGCAACATGCAGAAGATTTCAAACCTTATCATTCAGTGGTGGGCATCAGCAGGTTCGCACTAGTTCGCCAGAACCTGGCCATCCAAGTTTTGAAATAAAGTAGTCCTAATTTAGGTGCAACACAGGGCTTTCCCCTGGCCATGCCCACCAGGGCCACGCCCACCATACCACACCCACAGTGTGGTAGTAATTTGTTTTTGGAGCCCACCACTCCTACCATTCTGTTATGCCAATCTTGCTTGTTCATGTAACCTATGCTTGCCCATGTCTATTGGAAGCATGAAAGAGTAAAAGTGAGGCCTATAAAACATTATTGATTTGAACTGTACCTAGAAAACAACCCTGCACATCAACTAAAAAACATAAAAATTCTAATGTACACTGATACTTTGTGGGAAAACATTGGCATGAATGAATTGTACACAACTGGAAAAGCAATCTAGGTAAAGACAAAGTTAAAATCAATAAAGACAACAAAATTTTAAAAACTCTTTTGCACACTTAGCACTCCGTAAAAAATAAACTTGCTCCGGGAATTTCACCCACAATTGAATTAAGGGATATAAAGTCCTTCCCAATATCACGGACTAGTAAAATTGAAGTGCTACTTCAGCATAACAAATGGAAGCGTGGCGCCAAAATGGCCACCGCGCTCTTTGCGGCCCCCCCCACCGGACGAAACCATCCGGGTAGTTAGGGGCGTGGCCAGCACCCTAATAAAAGGGCTGGCCACGAGGCAGCCGTGCTGCCATTTTGGCGAACCGACGGAGCGGAGAAGTTTTTCCTCCTGACCTCCGTCGCTCGTGTCCTTTTGGGTGGAAGCCTTTTCGGGCAGCTTTCTCTTGTTTTAGGCTTCCTAGCTACCTTAGCCATGCCCTCGAAGAAGAAGGCAGCCGCGAACATGGCTCGATCGGAGCGGAGGCGTCAGCAGGGTCGGAGGACCGCGACTGCGCCCGTTCCGCAGCCACCTTTAGCGGAGCCCACCGGGAACGGTGGGATGGGATCGGTAGCTCCTTGGCCCGATGCGCGGTGTATACCGGCTGCCCCGGACGGGGCCTCGGCCCTTGGCCCGCACACGATGACCACGGCCCCTGCCATGGTCCGTGCGGCTGGGCCCTCTTGCCCGGGCCCGCAGTTCCCCATGGGGGGTGCGGGTCATGGAGGGTGGTTGGGTTCCCTGCCATTGCAGGGCGTGCCCACGGCTCCCCAAGGGCCGAGCATGGGCGCTTGGCCTTATCTGGCCTCGGGGGCTCAGGGACCTGGACAGGTACCCGTGACTTATGGGCCGGCTGCCCATTTGCCCCCTGTTGGGGCCAGGGCCTATGTCGACGTGGAGGCCCTCCTGGCCCGGGTAGCGGCCCTTGAAGCGTCCTTGGCAAGGGCCAACCAAACAGGGGTGTCTCTGGGATTTCAGGTGCCCCCTTTGGCCGCCGAACAGCGGCCGGCGATGGGTCGGGTTGAGCCGCCTGAGGCGCGCGTGCCGGTGGCGGCCACTGCCTCGCAGCTCCCCACTCCACAGGTGCAGCAGTCTGGTGCTGGTCTGGCCCCGTCGACGAGCTCAGCTTCGGTCGTGAGCTCCGACGCCCCCAGCGGGCCGGAACCCCAGAGGGGGCGGCCCGTGGGGGTGCATCGGGTGAGTATGCAGTTCAAGCTAATGCACCCACACAACTGACTTCCTTGGGGGGGGCTGTCCAATGGCCGTGGCCTCGCTTGGGTGGTCCGGCGGTCCAATGGCCCCCGGCCCACCAAGCGACTTTACCTTTGTCACAGGGCGTGGGTCGGGGTGGCGCCCCCAATGTGCTGGGAAATGTGTTGGGGATCCCCGGGCGGGCTCAGGCCTCCTTTGCTTTGCCCGCAGTTCCCTCTGTGCCGGTGTAGGCTTTGCCAACAGCAGGGTATTCCTTGCCACTGGGGGACCATCTGGCCCAGTCCACCAAGGAAAAGATTTGGAGGGGCGAGTATGTAGATATCTTCTCCCTTCTAAATAGGGAACCGACCAAGGAAGAGAGGGAAGTGCTGGACGAGAAGGATAAGGAGCAGGCACGTCGTCGTAAGCCGCCACGCACGTGGGCAAATTGGTTGCCAGCGTACTTGATTTACATGGCCGTTTACCTCAGGGCTAGGCCGGATTTGGCCATCCCTATGGTCCAGTATCTGGACAACATTTACCGGACTATGGTTGACTTCCCGGGTCCGGCGTGGCTGGCTTACGACGAAGAATTTCGCATGAGGATTCCACTGCACCCAGAGATGAGGTGGGACGAGCCCTGCCAGAAGCTGTGGCTTCTGTATATGACCCCCACGCGCCCGGCGCCTGGGGAGAGATACCATTGTGGACATGCGGTCCAACGAGCGGCCCCGGTACAGGTCCCCCGCCAAGTGGCGGGGCAGGGGGTTCCAGCCCGCCTGCTGTGCTGGACCTTCTCGTCCAATGGTTCTTGCAACAAGAAAAATTGCAAGTACAAGCACGAGTGCCCCTCTTGTAGTGGCCCCCATGCTGCCTCCGCCTGTACCAGGCCGGGAGGATACAGGGGCAGGGGTAGGGGCGGACAAGGGGCAGGTAGGACTGCCACGGAGGGAGCGGGTTCACCGAAAGGCCCCCTCCCCAATTAATGTCGACATGTTGGAGCGTTGGCTCGCATTGTACCCGAAGAGAGCAGACGCTGTGTACCTCCTTCAGGGTTTTCAGCTGGGTTTTCGTATTCCTTTCACGGGGGATAGGTCACCGCAGGATGCACCCAACCTGTTGTCACTTAGGGGAAGGGAGGAGGTGGCTGCCGCCAGCATTAATAAGGAGATTGCTGCAGGCAGGGTCGCTGGCCCTTTCCCCGCGCCCCCGTTCCCCAACCTTAAAGTGTCTCCTCTAGGACTAGTGCCCAAAAAATCCCCGGGCGAGTTCCGTCTGATTCATCATTTGTCCTACCCAGCCGGCCACTCGGTCAATGATGCTATCCCTGATGACCTTTGTTCTGTCAGGTATACATCCTTTGACCAGGCATTGCGCATGGTGCGCTCATGTGGCCCGGGTGCACTGTTGGCTAAGTGTGACATTAAGTCGGCTTTTCGCCTCTTGCCCGCGCACCCAGGTGACTTTGAGTTGCTGGGTTTCAAATTCCGGGGTGAATATTATTTTGACACAGCCATGCCATTCGGCTGTTCCATTTCCTGCTCGGCTTTCGAGCGTTTCAGTACCTTCCTGCAGTGGGCATTTGTCCGTAGGTCAGGGTCTCGGTCTGTAGCCCATTACCTGGATGACTTTTTATTCGGGGTGAACGGGGCTGGGACACGTGCACACGTCTCCTCAACACATTTCAGACGCTAATGGAGGAACTTGGTGTCCCTTTAGCGCCCGAAAAGACCGAAGGCCCGTCTAATAAATTAGTGTTCCTGGGGGTGGAAATTGACACGGTGGCGCAGGCGTCTAGGTTGCCCGAAGACAAGGTGTCCAGGATAGTGGCCCTTATATCGGACTTGCTGGCTAAGCGCAAGGCATCCCTTCGGGAACTGCAGGTGCTACATGGACACCTCAATTTCGCTTGCAGGGTGGTCGCACCTGGCAGGGCATTTGCTCGGTGCTTGTGTGACGCCATGGCAGGCATATCCAGGCCCCATCATAGGGCGAGATTGACACGAGGCATCAGGGCAGATCTGCAGGTATGGCTCCAGTTCCTGAGGGAGTTCAATGGGGTCTCATTTTGGAGGTCGACCTCCTGGCTTCGCCCCAATTTCAAATTCAGTCTGATGCCTCGGGATCCCTTGGTTATGGGATGTACTTCAACGGGAAGTGGGCATATGGTGGATGGCCACCAGCCTGGTCAGGCACGGGTCGCCTGAGGGATCTCACATATTTGGAATTTTTTCCCATACTGGGGGCCTTGATGCTATGGG
Source organism: Bradypodion ventrale (assembly GCA_035047345.1). Classification (NCBI taxonomy): domain Eukaryota; kingdom Metazoa; phylum Chordata; class Lepidosauria; order Squamata; family Chamaeleonidae; genus Bradypodion; species Bradypodion ventrale. The sequence goes on along the minus strand of JAWDJE010000001.1, from coordinate 477,393,443 downwards.
GTGAGGAGTGGGCCAACTCTGTGGTGCATTTCTGGTGTGACAATGCGGCCGTTGTCCATATTGTCAACTCACAGACCTCTAAATCTCCCAGGGTCATGGACCTTGTGCGCCAGTTTGTATTGCGCAGCCTGCGCCTCAATGTACTGTTCAGAGCCAGGCATGTTCCGGGGGTGAATAATGATATTGCCGACGCTTTGTCCCGCCTGCAGATCTCCCGGTTCCGTGCCTTGGCCCCGGATGCGGAGGAATTTCCCTTGCCACTACCGCAGGAGATATGGACCTTTGGCAAGGAGAGGTGAACCGGGCGATCGGCATGTCTCTGGCGCCACACACGCGTAAGGCGTATTACCACGCGTTGGTTTCCTTTCGGACCTCCTGTACCCAATCTCACCTGCCAGATACCTGGCCGATCCCAGTGGCCCACATCCTCCGTTTCATGGTTTACCTGCACGCTCAGGGCCTGGCATAGCATCCAGGCTATCAGCGCTGGCTTTTATGGCCAAAGTGGGGGGTCACGCGGACAGTACCGCTGATTTCCGTGTGAGACATGTTTTGGAGGGGTGGGTGCGGGAACGTGGGCGTTGCCTGGACGACCGTCACCCAATTTCCCCTGGGGTACTTACCCAACTGGCACGAGGCTGGCATGACCTATGTTTCGATAGGTATGAGGCAGCCCTGTTTCGTGCGGCTACAACGGTGGCCTTTTTTGGAGCGCTCCGCATCAGCGAGCTTGTGATGCTGTCTAAGGCGGATGCAAGTCGTAGGGCACTGGAACTCGAAGATGTCTATGTTTGCAATGATTGGGCTCAATTGAGGATACGCTCCTCTAAAACAGATCAGCACGGCGTAGGCAGTGGAGTAAGACTGCTACGATGTTCCTTGGCAGACATCTGTCCGGTTGGTGCCCTACAGGAGTTCCTTGCACTGCGTGGCACGCACCATGGCCCGTTTTTCTGTCACCAAGATGGGTCTCCCCTCACTAAATTTCAGTTTTGGAAGGTGACTGGGAAGGCACTGGCTAGCGTCGGGCTCCCTGGGGCCCGTTACGGCACCCATTCATTTAGAATTGGGGCGGCCTCTACTGCGGCTGCTTATGGGTACTCCGGGGCTGACATACGCAGCATGGGGAGGTGGGGCTCACAGTGTTTCCAGTTTTATGTTCGCCCACTCCCACCGTGAGTACCTTTTGAGTCACCATGTATCTCTTCCTTCCCTGTTTTTTCCCTTGACAGACCCTGGGTGTCGTATCACACCGGTGGCAGTATGGCTGGTGGGCCATAGCTACGTGCACAGGGCAGCGCGTTACGCTGCGGCGACAGATTGGGGACCCCGACTGGGACTGGGTGCATACGCACATCTCACATGGTACGGTAAGCCCGGTATGTTGTGGCGGGAGCTTTTGCCATTCCTCTTTTCGTCGAGGAATGCCGACCCGCCCGACATTCTGATCATACACCTTGGGGATAATGACTTGGGTCAGGTCACTGGCTTCTCGCTGAAGCATGCGATTTGCGGAGACCTCGCCTACTTACATTACGTATGGCCCGCCACAACCCTTGTTTGGTCAGATATGGTCCCACGGCACGCTTATCGGGGAGGCTTTGACCTCCAGGCCCTGGACCGCGCTCGGCGCATGGTGAACAGGGCTGTGGCCCGATTCCTTTCGACCAAGGGCTGGGGGCGGGTCAGTCATCATCCCGCCATCAGTTTGCAAAATTACGGGCTTTATTCAGGGGATGGGGTCCATCTGTCGCGAGGAGGTATGGACCTCCTGCTGGGTGATTGGCGAGCAGGCCTGTCGACCGAGCTGACGGTCTTGGGGGGGGGCGTCGAGCCTTTATTGAAGCCTCTCCGGGTGGCGGGTAGCACTGGTAAGGTAAACATTTATGACCCACAGGTATCCGGCAGGTTCGCAATTGACTGGACAACACTAGATAGGCATAAGTTGTTTAAACGTTGTCCGGTCAACGACGAACCAGGCGAGGGGGTGATGGTTACCACTAGACAGCTGGAATCACCCCCTGATTTTACGGATACACGTCAGAGGGTGGGGTCATTAGTTAGATATTGACTACGGTCAACAATTTGTTTGTTGTCAACAAACAAATTGATACAAATAGATACATTGTAACAATTGCCGTTGGCAATTTGGGGTGGTACCTTACCAGTGTTACTTCGGCCTGCTTGCCTTAAGAATTATGATTGGTCGTTTTACCAATAGAAATTTATAATTCGGACTAGGGCTTGAATCAATAAATGTGCCCCAATGCCGTTATCCACTTTCATTTGTGTCTGAGTCCATCATTGGGGGGGTGCGCCTGCAATGGAAGCGTGGCGCCAAAATGGCCGCCGCGCTCTTTGCGCGCCCCCCCACCGGACGAAACCATCCGGGTAGTTAGGGGCGTGGCCAGACCCTAATAAAAGGGCTGGCCACAAGGCAGCCGTGCTGCCATTTTGGCGAACCAACGGAGCGGAGAAGTTTTTCCCCTCCACCCACTCCCTAGTTAACAGTGTGATTTCTTGGTCGCTTCGGGGCCGGGTGGGAATTTTTGGCTGGGACTCGCAATTGGCTCTTGAGTCCTGGCTTTTTCGCCCATCCCACACTGTTGCTATGGTTTGATATAGGGGTTTGTCTGTGCTACTGTTGACTTTGGTCACATTGGCGGGTAGCACTGGTAAGGTAAACATTGATGACCCACAGGTATCCGGCAGGTTCGCAATTGACTGGACAACACTAGATAGGCATAAGTTGTTTAAACGTTGTCTGGTCAACGACGAACCAGGCGAGCGGGTGATGGTTACCACTAGACAGCTGGAATCACCCCCTGATTTTACGGATACACGTCAGAGGGTGGTGTCATTAGTTAGATATTGACTACGGTCAACAATTTGTTTGTTGTCAACAAACAAATTGATACAAATAGATACATTGTAACAATTGCCGTTGGCAATTTGGGGTGGTACCTTACCAGTGTTACTTCGGCCTGCTTGCCTTAAGAATTATGATTGGTCGTTTTACCAATAGAAATTTATAATTCGGACTAGGGCTTGAATCAATAAATGTGGCCCAATGCCGTTATCCACTTTCATTTGTGTCTGAGTCCATCATTGGGGGGGTGCGCCTGCAAATAGAGATGTTAAAAGACTGGATAGAGTTTTGCAAAAACAAGGAAAAGAAAACAAATTTGTTTACACAAATGAATTTAAACTGGATTCAAGGAGCAGCAATTAATAACTGGAACTCTAGCATTGTCACCGAAATAGACCTAAATAGAAACCTTACAGATTTTGAGAAATTAGTAAGTAATATAAAGTCTGGAAAAACAGAATTAAAAGGATTAATTGGTAAATTATATAAAATGTTAAAGGATATGGATTACACTGGTGAAATTATGAGAGAGATCTGGGAAAGTGACTTAAATAGTCTTATTAATGAAGAAAGTTGGAAACAAAAATGGGAAAAAAGAGTTATGAGAAATTTATCAATTAGATTAAAGGAACATAAGAACATAAGAACAGCCTTGCTGGAACAGGCCACAGCCCACCCAGTCCAGCATTCTGTCTCACACAGTGGCTCACCATTTGCTTCAGGGTATTCCCAAGCAGATGCCTTCACCTGCCCAGGATTCCCTAGAAATGGCATTGAGAGATATTCTGCCTTGCTCTCCAACCCGGAGGTTGTCCTTAAGTATCCATAATTATAGCCATTGATACCCTTGTCCTCCATGAACTTGTCTAATCCTTTCTTGAAGCTGTCAAGACTGACAGCTGTCACCACTTCTTCTGGCAGGGAGTTCCATAGACCAGTAATCCTCTGGGTGAAAAAGTACTTTCTCTTATTTGTTTGAGAACTAGTACCCAAAAGTTTCATCGAGTGTCCCCTAGTTCTAGTGTCGTGCGATAGGGAATACAGTTTTTCCTTATCTACTTTGTCCACAACATGCATGATTTTATAAACTTCAATCAGGTCACCTCTTAGACGCCGTCGTTCAAGAGTGAAAAGGCCCAACCGTTGCAGCCTCAGATGGTAAGGAAGGTGTTCCAGTCCCCTAACCATTCTGGTTGCCCTCCTCTGTACTTTCTCCAACTTGATAATATCCTTCTGGAGGTATGGCGACCAGAACTGTACACAGAATTCCAGATGGGGCCTCACCATAGATTTATAAAGAGGCAAAATGACACTTGCTGACTTATTTTCTATACCCTTCCTAATGATCCCTAACATTGAGTTTGCTTTTTTCACTGCTGAGGCACACTGGGTTGACATCTTCATTGAGCTGTCCACCAGGACACCAAGGTCCCTTTCCTGGTTTGTCGCAGAGAGTTCAGACCCCATCAGTTTATAAATGTAATTGGGGTTTTTTGCCCCAACATGCATCACTCTGCACTTACTAATGTTGAAGCTCATTTGCCATTGTTTTGCCCACTCCCCCAGTGTCAAGAGATCCCTCTGGAGCTCCTCACGATCTCTCACAGTTTTCACTACCCTGTATAATTTAGTGTTGTCAGCAAATTTGGCTACCTTGCTTTTTACTCCTACCTCTAGATCATTTATGAAGAGGTTGAAAAGCAGGGGTCCCAGTACTGAACCTTGGGGGACCCCACTCTTTACTTCCCTCCATTTGGAGAAGTGTCCATTTAGTGCTACCCTCTGTTTCCTGTCCCTTAGCCAGTTGCTGATCCAGGACAAGACCTGTCCCTTTATTCCATGACTGGTAAGTTTATTCAAGAGCCTTTGGTGTGGGACCTTGTCAAAAGCCTTCTGAAAGTCCAGATAAACAATGTCAACTGGATCTCCCTTAATCACATGCTTGTTGACACTCTCAAAAAACTCCAACAGATTAGTGAGGCATGATTTGCCCTTGTAAAAGCCATGTTGGCTCTCCTTTAGCAGCGCCTTCTCTTCTATGTGCCTATTAATTCTATTTTTTAGGATGGTTTCCATCACTTTACCTGGGACACATGTCAAACTGACAGGTCGGTAATTTCCTGGATCACCCCTGGATCCTTTTTTGAAAATTGGTGTTACATTCGCTACCTTCCAGTCATCAGGCACAAAGCCTGATTTGAGGGAAATATTATATTACATAACTACAAAGTACTTTGGAAATGGTACTCAACCCCAGTAAAAATGAATCTGATGGACCAAACTAAATCTTACCTATGTTGGAGATGTAAAAAAGAAATTGGGACTTATCTTCACATGTGGTGGGAGTGCAAATATTTAGTAATATGAACTTAAATCACTGTGAAGTAGACTTATTATCCATCTTATTAGCAACTGCAAGAATTTGCATAGCTACCAAATGGAAGGGAGGAGGACAAGTAAAAATTCAAGACTGGCATGCTCAAAATTGGATAACCACACTTAATGGCAAGGTTACATGTGAGATAAATATAAAAAAGGCATTACGGGTAAAAACAAATTTTATGAGATTTGGAAGCCTTTTCTTGACCACACTATAATCAAAGGAAAGGGGAACAAGCCTCCAATGGAACAGATATCTTTTTGGAACGAGAGTTAATGATTGTGTGTGCACTCCTTCTGGGAATGCATAATTTGTCTCTGATAGATGACATATCTTTGCAGGCGCACCCCCCAAAGAAAGACTCAGACACCGGTATATGGATAAAGGCATCGGGCCACTTTTATTGAATAATGCCCTAGTCCGAATTATAACTTTCAATTGGTGTATTCATCCAATTGTAATTCTTTAAGGCAAGCAGGCCGCAGTAACACTGGTAAGGTTCCTCCCAAAATGCCAATTGGCTACATGTAACTATTTGTATCAATTTGTTTGTTGACACAAATAAATTGTTCACTGGAGTCAATAAACTATCGACTGACCCCACCCTATGACGTGTATCCATTAAATATCAAGGTGATGCAGGCTGTTAAGCTCCTGCCATCATCCCTTGCCTGGTTCGTCGTTGACCGGCCAAAGCTATTACCCCTGTACCTGGTCAGTCGGACCCTGTGGTGTCGCCTTAACAGGCCAGCCATTGCGTCACATAGGCGCCGGGCAAATGCTCTGCCGGGTGTTACCACCCTGCAGGCAAAGTTAAGATGGCCATGAAGTACCTGTAGCTCACGAAGTGACACTTTACGTTTGGCCATCAAGGGCAGCCTCCGAATGGTCATCAAGGGCAGCCCCATGTAGAGTGCATTACAATAATCTAGTATGGAGGTCACCAGAGCATGAGTGACCATGAGCAAAGAGTCCCGGTCCAGGAGCGTGCGCAACTGGCGAATCACCCGAAGTTGGGCGAAGGCCCTCCTGACCACAGCTGCCACCTGTTCTTCTAGCAGCAGCCGCTGTTTTTCTAGCAGCAGCTGGTCCAGAATGCAGCGGCCCGGGTGGTGATGGGGTGTGGACGTTATGCCCATGCCTCACCACTGCTTCGGGAGCTGCACTGGTTACCCGTTTGCCTCCGGGTGCAATTCAAGGTGCTGGTTTTGACCTTTGACCTTATTGTGCGCACTGGGTCGGTCTGGGGCAAAATAGCCCCATCCAAAACCAAAGATGGTAGCTCCCAGAATAGCACAGGACCCCCCATCCACAGCCACTCAGTCTTACTAGGATTCAGCTATAACCCATTCGCCCCCATCCAGACTCCAACCGCCTCCAAACAACTGGAAAGGACTTTGACTGCATCACTGGGGTCCCCATGGGCCGAGATGTACAACAGTGTATCATCCGCGTACTGATGGTACCGCACCCCATGGGAATGGATGATCTCACCCAGAGGCTTCATGTAGATGTTAAATAGGAGAGGAGAGAGTACCAAGCCCTGAGGCACCCCATATTTTAGGGACCTAGGACTGGACTTCTCACTCTCTAACCACACCAACTGGGTCCGGCCCCTCAGAAATGAGGAAAACCAGGACCATACCGTGCCCTGGATCCCCAATCCTCGGAGCCGTTCCAGAAGGATACCATGGTCAACAGTATCGAAGGCCACTGAGAGGTCAAGAAGAGATGACCGCCATCCTGCTCTCACCAGAGATCATCCATCAGCGCGACCAATGCAGTCTCAGTACCATATCCAGGTCTGAATCCTGCCTGGAAGGGGTCCAGATATTCCACTTCATCCAGTACCCCCTGCAACTTAGTATCATTGCTATTGTATAATTGCTATTGCAGTTAATATTCCCAAATAAGGACTGATATCTATTCCAGAGATAGAAAACCTAGGCAGAAACCTGTTGTTCTTCAGTTGCACAGTCGATTCTGACCCTTCGCAACCCCATGGACCACTGCACACCAGGCACCCCATCCTCCACCATCCTCCTCAACCTCCCAAGCTTTGTGCCCATTGCATCAGCAATGCCATCTAGCAATCTCATCCTCTGCCGCTGTTGTGTATTAAGGCACATTTGAAAGTAGGCGGCACCTTGCAAGAAAAAAATGGCAGTTTCCCGCCATCCAAATTAGGAGCCTAAAGTGGCACAAAATCCCCCGTTCCAGGGCCCATTGATTATGCTAATCCAAGCCCTGTGATTGATTAAAGTTTTGGATTCTGTTTCCCATTGGTTAATTACATATATATCCCGTTATGATTGATTAGTTACGTTTGTCCGACAGGTCGCTACTTTGTATCAAGGAGCCACCGCTGGAGAGACACTATATCAGCCCCACAAGTAAACAAGTGTGGGACCGGACCAGATCTACACTTCCCACTCCGTACAGGTAGCCAGCAATGTGCTAAGCCTGGGTCTCCTCCATTGTGCTATGCTTTTATGGTAGCTAGCCTTTGCCTCCTACATGGCAAGAGTCTGGAGGGACTGATTCCACTGGGATTGTATAGCCATCTCTGTGTCCAGAGCATCTTGTAAACCCATCTCCAAAAGACTGCTGAATAAAGACTTGTTGCTGTTTTGTTCATCTTTGTCTGGACTAGTGCTTATAAGGGCCTGACATAACAGCTGCCCCCTTCTTCTTTTGCCCACTACCTTTCCCAGCATCAAGGCTTTCTCAAGTGAATCTTCTCTTCAATTTTGATGTCCAAAGTACTTTAACTTCATCTTCAATATTTGGCCTTCCAAGCAGCAGTCAGGGTTGATTTTTTAAAAGATTGACCTATTTGTTCTCTTTGCTGTCCAGGTTACTCTCAAAATTCTTCTCCAGCACCACATCTCAAAGGCATCTAGTCCTAGGCAGCTTAATAAAAAGTAGATACTGGAGGGAGTTTATCAACTATGTATTTGTTCAAGGAAAGGGTATGAAACTGGGTCAAGAATCATACAGTTTTTGGAAATAGGAGGTGAGATGTTAAAAATGAGAAAACTATCTGGAATGTCCATCTTTGATAGGAACACATTTGCAATTGTATTTTATTGTAATTTCTGAATTGTATTGTTTACTGTATTATTTTAGTATAACAGTATGTTTAAATTCAAAAAAGTAGAGACATTATATTGCAAACAAAATTGTGTAGTAATGTATGGCTGTGAGAGCTGGACCATAAGGAAGACTGAGCGCAGAAGAATAGATGTCTTTGAACTGTGGCGCTAGAGAAGACTTGAGAGTCCTCTGGAGTGCAAGATCAAATCAGTCAACCCTAAAGGAAATCAAGCCTGACTGCTCCTTGGAAGAACAAATACTGAAGCTGAAGTTAAGAACATAAGAACAGCCTTGCTGGAACAGGCCACAGCCCACCCAGTCCAGCATTCTGTCTCACACAGTGGCTCACCATTTGCTTCAGGGTATTCCCAAGGAGATGCCTTCACCTGCCCAGGATTCCCTAGAAATGGCATTGAGAGATATTCTGCCTTGCTCTCCAACCCGGAGGTTGTCCTTAAGTATCCATAATTATAGCCATTGATACCCTTGTCCTCCATGAACTTGTCTAATCCTTTCTTAAAGCTGTCAAGACTGACAACTGTCACCACTTCTTCTGGCAGGGAGTTCCATAGACCAGTGATCTTCTGGGTGAAAAAGTACTTTCTCTTATTTGTTTGAGAACTAGTACCCAAAAGTTTCATGGAGTGCCCCCTAGTTCTAGTGTTATGTGATACAGAAAACAGTTTTCCTTATCTACTTTGTCCACACCATGCATGATTTTATAAACTTCACTCAGGTCACCTCTTAGACGCCATCGTTCAAGAGTGAAGAGGCCCAACCATTGTAGCCTCAGATGGTAAGGAAGGTGTTCCTGTCACCTAATCATTCTGGTTGCCCTCCTCTGCACTTTTTCCAGCTCCATAATATCCTTCTGGAGGTATGGCGACCAGAACTGTACACAGTATTCCAGATGGGACCTCACCATAGATTTATAAAGAAGCAAAATGACACTTGCTGACTTAATATCTATACCCTTCCTAATGATCCCTAGCATTGAATTTGCTTTTTTCACTGCTGAGGCACACTGGGTTGACACCTTCATTGAGCTGTCCAAGCTGAAATACATTAGTCATCAAATGAGAAGAGAGGATTCACCAGAGAAGGCCCTGTTGCTAGGAAAGGCAAAAGGAGTAAGGAGGAGCAGAAAATGAGATGGTTAGACAGCATAGTTGATGTGGTGGCCATGGATCTGGGTAGACTCCAAAGGATGGCAGACTCCAGGGAATGACAGAGCATGGCATGTATAGGAGTATTCTGCTTTAAAATATAAATGTGATTAGTAAATTCTTATAAGTGATAAATAAGCCCCATCAAAGTGTTTAATATTGCTTTAACTTGTGTTTTGTTTACCCTCCATTTGCTATTAAAGAAATGTTTATGCAAAAATATAAGCTGATGCATATTTATTATGGACTGCAGGTTAATATGTGATAGCAGGAAACAACAGTGTGTGGGGGGTGGGGAGCACCTGATTTGACTGTTAAGTAGATCCAGGAGAATAGTGTCTTCTGCATTCAATTTAGCTGCACACTTTTTAAAAAGCAACCCAACTTTTAAGTACTTTTATCCTGTCTCTTTCCTTTTTACTTTATTCCATTCCACCGTGTTTCCTAGTCATGTGGAGAGTGTAGGTTTGTTTGGTTTCTGGATTTTTCTAAAACAGATTTTTGTCTCTTTTTCTCTTTTGTGCACATTTCCCTTCTTGATCCACTTTCCTTGGAATGCTTTGGGAAGCTGAACTGTCTACTCCATCCAAAGCAGCCCCTTTTAGGAACCATTTAAGACCTAGTTGCTTGTCTGTTCACCTGACATATGCTTGGTTTCATTACAAAAAAATTTGTTCCCTGCTTATCTTCCTTTCTTCCCTCACTATCTATTTAAAGCTGCATCAATTTTTAGACAGGAAGGATTTTGGCAGGACGTTGATTTTTAAATAGTTCTGCACCAACCTGATCATTACAGGTTTCTAATGAATGCCTCACTGAGATGCTTGCACTGAGACCTTGGGGAGAAGGCATATTTTACAGGTTTGTAAATCAGCAAAAAATACAGCTCCAGTTTTAAGGCCCCACAAGAAACCTTATAATTGTGTCTTTAGAAAGCAAACCTCTTAGTATAAAACCATTTCTGGCCAAAGGCAAAGGTGCCCAAACTATGGCCTGAGGGCCAGATTTGGCCCATTATGCCATTTAATCCATCCTGCGCCTCTCCTCAGTAAAGGTCACCCTTGCCTTAAAGCCAGTTGTATCCGACACTAGGGTTCAGTGCTCATCTCTGTTTACAGTCTGCATGTGCAGACATTTCCATGTTCATGTGGCAGGCATGAATAGATAGTGCACGAAATGCTGTTACCTTTCTGGCCAAAGTGGTCCCTATTTATCTACTTGCAATTTCTTGCTTTCGAACTGCTAGGTTGCCAGGAGCTGGGACAGACAATGAGCTGTCATTCCATTGCACAGGACTTGGGTCTTAAACTGTTGGCAAAGCTATCAAAGCAAAGCAATCACACTTATATACTGCCACGTAGCACTCAGAACACTCTCTGGGTGGTTCACAAGTTAATTAGTATTTTGCCCCAACATGCTGGGTACTCATTTTACTGACCTCGAAAGGGTGGAAGGCTGAGTCCACCTTGATTCCTCTCAGGATCGAGCTCACAACCTTTTGGTTGCAGTATAGCAGTTTAACCACTGCGCCACCAGGGCTCCTCCTTCTGATCATCAAACTCAGCATCTTAATCACTAAGCCAGGAGTTCTCAACCTTTTAAAGCTGGGGGCCGGGTCACACTCCCTCAGACAACTCCAGAGACCGGACAGCCATTTTGCCCTTCCTCCACCACATGGCACTTCTGGGTGTGGTGGAGGTGATGGTGGGCCACATGAAATGGCACCGCGGGCCACAGGTTGAGATCCCTGCTGACTAAGCCATCATGGTCAAAAGGTTCCCTCCTTTTAGACCATTGTACCTCTTTGGAAGACCCGCAGCATTTCAGGCGTTAATGAATGTCAGCCTTCATCGACCATTTACGAGGCTGGCTGAGGCAGAAGAGCACCAGGGTCTGGTATCTGGAGGACTATGTATGCATATCAATGGACTGTAAAGCTATCAAGATAAAAATGTATCCATCACAATTACAATGTACCTCAGCTGAAAGGAACGCGAGCAAGCAACCCCTTAGGGCAGCTGCGAGCGTTCAGTCTCACATGGTTCACATTGCTCAATCACGGACAGCCGCGGGAAATGTCTCCGCATTCAGCAGGAAGAAGATACACGCATTCAGCAGGAAGAAGATACAACTGTGAGAGTAAGGCGTGCCTGGGCGAGGCCACGCCGGCAGTAGCCAATGAGCTACTGTGCTGCAAGATTCAAATGTATAGTCCCACAGTATATAATGAGATGTACCGCCACCATTACCCCATGTTCCCCCCGGATCATCATGCAATAAACCTGTGTTAAGCCAACTCTTCGGCTGTTTCGTTGTCTTTGGTCCCATACACTAAAACTATGGCCTGACTTTTTAAAAAAGCACAATCATGCATTTATAGCTTCCTGTGACACCAAGAATATACAGTGCCATGAATTTATGAGACCTGAAATATTTGAATGGCTACACTCAATTACATTCTGCAGCTTTGAAAACTTCCTGTAAAACCTCTTAGGTTTATTGTTTATATGCACAAAAGGTGCAATATAAAGCCTTTTATTTAAAAAAAAGGTCAAAGCAAAGCATTATGTACATAACTGAGATTTAAAGGATCAGGATTTACAACCTGCTTTCTTCTAGCTGTTGTTTACTGGGAAGGATAATAGCACTATTCATGCCACTGTAAGCACAGACCTGAAATTGATGTCCTGTTGAAGCCAGAGGCAGATTTTCTGCCTACACCGTGCTTGCTTATCGGCTGGGCAGAACATTTCCAGAAATCCAGGCTTTGAATGTTCACATGCTCTAAGCAAGCTTGTAACCAGGATCTGCTTTTGATAAGCTATGATCTAGGCTACTGGTGTGATCACTCGTGAATGAGTTCCATGCTGTTCATCAGAAGGTTTGACGACACAACGGCCCCATTTTTCACTTTACAAAACTACTTAGCTGTCTGCAAGCTTAAGAACAGCTTGTGCCATGGAAGACAGAGAAGGGGTTTTGCACACAAATAAAAATAACAAAGCACTAGGAAAAGAGGAAGGTGGAATCTACTGTCATGATACTTGTGGTCCATCCAGCACAGCAAGGGTGGCTTTTCAGGGTTTTAGGCTGAATTTGTTTGTAGTCCTAGCCTTTGGACTTTCCTGGTTCTCCAAAGTCCAAGAGCAGGGGTTCCCAACCTTTTTAAGCCGAGGCCCAGGTCATGCTCTCTCAGTCAGCTTCGACGGCAGGATGGCCATTTTGCTCTGCCTGCATAATATAGGTGGCTATTTTGTCCCAACACCTTCAAAGAGGTGGCCATTTTGTTTCTCGAATTCTCTTGAAGGGGTGGGGGCCACATGAAATCGTGCCATAGACTAGATCTGGCCTGCAGGCCTTAGGTTGGGAACCCCTGTTTTAGAGGTTCATTAGCTGCCTGAGAAAACTGACCCCAATTATCAATCCTGTGGTCATGGAAGTGTTCTTTTTGGGCTAAGAGAACCCTAAAGTCCCTTTTTAAAAAATCAGATGAAGAAGGTGAACATAAGGTGTGATTGCCCTGGCTATTTTAGTCTAAATAGGATCATTTGAGGTCAGGGAAAGGAGTGATATACTATTTGTCTTCACATCCAAACGGCATGTTGACCTTAAGTGGCCTTATTTCCAGTATCATGAGGTGGCTTGGAAAATTAGTTATTTTGTAATATCAGCAAATCGAACACTTTTTCTGTTCCTCTATGGAGGGGCAGAGGAAGTAATGTTGTTGTTGTTTTTACTCGACTAGACCATTCCCAATCTCATTGTTCTGTTCAGGACAATGACAATAAAGATTTATCTTATCTTATCGTATCTGATGTGCTGAATCACTTAGATTAGTTTTTTCTTTGCCTTGTGTGTCACATTAAACAAGAATCTGTCCAAAGTTTCAATTGGCTCTTCACACAAAGCAAGAATACAAACTTTTTAAAAAGTTTAATCCCTAGCCCCTCCAAAATATCAAATTTGGCAATAACCTGGAGTAGATCACTTATTAAGCCACTTCATGCTGTTGAAAAATGACACCGGACGGAGCCTTGTCAGCTGTGACGTCTGTAAGTTTTGATTTCAGTTTGTTCCCAACAATCACACATGCTGGGAACATAATTAGAGCACACCTATCCTTACTGCAGGAGGGAATGAGATCCCATCTTTGTCCCGGCTCCTGCCAACCTAGCAGTTTGAAAGCAAGAAATTGCAAGTAGATAAATAGGGACCACTTCGGTGGGAAGGTAAACAGCGTTCCGTGCACTCTGGTGTCTATTCATGCCTGCCACATGACCATGGGAACGTCTGCAGAAGCAGACAGTGCTGGCTCTTCGGCTTTGAAACAGAGATGAGCACTGAACCCTAGAGTAGGATACGACTGGCTTTCAAGCAAGGGAAACCTTTACCTTTACTATCCTTACCAAAAATGTAGAAACTCCTGATGGGGTCTCAAAAAGGGGTGAATAAGGACTACGGTGGCTTAAGTGGTTAAGATGCTGACTGGAAGGCAGCAGGTCAGCAGTTTGAGACCCAAGTACTGGATGATAGAATAAGCTCCCACCTCTGTCCCAGCTCCTGCCAACTTAGCAGTTCGAAAGCAAGAAATTGCAAGTAGATAAATAGGGACCACTTTTGTGGGAAGGCAGTGGCTCAAGTTGCTAAGACGCTGACTGGGAAGCGGAAGGTCAGCAGTTCGATTCCTGAGTACTGCAGGACGGAAATGAGCTCCCGTCCTCGTCCCAGCTCCTGCCAACCTAGCAGTTCGAAAGCATGAAATTGCAAGTAGATAAATAGGGACCACTTCGGTGGGAAGGAAACAGCGTTCCGTGCGCTCCAGTGTCTAGTCATGCCTGCCACATGACCACAGAAACGTCTGCAGAAGCAGACAACGCTGGCTCTTCGGCTTAGAAACAGAGATGAGCACTGCACCCTAGAGTCGGATACAACTGGTTTTCGAGCAAGGGAAACCTTTACCTTTACCTTAAGCATCATTCTGTGGACTCTGGTGTCTAGTCATGGCTGCCACATGTCCACAGAAATGTCTGCAGATGCAGACAGCACTAGCACTTTGGCTATAAACAAAGATGAGCAGTGAACCCTAGAGTCAGATACTACTGGCTTTCAAGCAAGGGTGACATAGGAGTGATCTGGGGGACAGTTTGGTCTGCTCTAGAAATCTGGTTGTCTAGTTGCTGTAAAAAAAAAAGAGCAAAGCCATTTCCCCCCACCCCATACAACACACCAAGAAGTGGGACAATCGCACATCTGATCAAATGTATGCTGTGGTTGCACACACACACACACATGCATCCTGGATTAGAAGTAACATTGTGGATGTAGCATTATTACCTGTTTCGAGTTACTTGTGCATATTAAACTATGAAGGCTTAATTGGGGAATGAAGATTTAATGGCATTGGTCTAACAAGTAATATAACAACTGGTAATGTTATAACTTTTCTTCTTACACTAATGAGTAACTTTTACTTCTTTTGACTCTGCATGTGCTCTTAAGCAGAGCTGCTGCTGAGGAGAGCCAAACAAAGGAAGTGAGCACTGGTAAGTTTTGCAGTTGGAGTAGAGCTGCTTAGTAACAAAACTAGTAACAAAAAGAAGAATATAGTCTTACTAGGTAGAAAGGTAGTAAACGTGTACATTTTTGAGGCCCAGAATACTGCACTTGTTAAAATGGATTCTGAGGGAACAGCTGTAGTTACCTGCAATTCTTGTGCCATGTTTGTGTTCTTGCCAAAGCATATGGAGAACTACACTTGCAGCAAGTGCAAGCTGGTTGCACTACTAGAAGAGAAGGTCCAGCAGCTAGAGGCCCGCATATCTAACCACCAACAAATTAAGGAGCTTGAGCTGTTCTTGGACAGAGCGGAGCAGACTATGCTGGACAAAGAAGAGACAGGGCACAGTTTTGAGGGAGAAGGCCCTTCACTAACTCAGGAGGGAGATGTTTGGAGGAATGTGACTCAAAGGAGGAGGAGAGTAGGGGATCACTCTGAGAGTCTGAAATTACAGAATAAATTTGAGGCTCTTTCCCTTATCACACCTGATGAGGAACACACAGAGGAACAACTGGTTCCACCTGATGATCTCTCCTTCATCACACTTGATGAGATCCAGGAAGATAAACAACAGGAACAAACTGAGGTTCTCTCCCTTAATATGGTTGATGAGGTGCACGTAGATGAACAGATTGCAGGAGAGAGGCTCCTTGTACTAGGCGATTCAATAATTAGAAATACAGAGAAATGGATTTGTGATGCACATGATAACCGTATGGTGACTTGCCTGCCAGGTGCAAAAGTTGCAGACATCACAAGAAATCTAGATAGATTGTTAGAGAGAACTGGGAACGAGCCAGTTGTCATGGTACACGTTGGTACCAATGATGTTGGGAAGGCCAAGCGGTCTGTCCTGGAAGCCAAATTTAGGTTGTTAGGAAGAAGATTGAAGTCCCGGACTTCCAAGGTAGCATTTTCAGAAGTGCTGCCTGTCCCTTGCGCAGGACCTACCAGGCAGGCAGAGCTCAGAAGCCTCAATGCGTGGATGAGGCGGTGGTGTCGAGAGGAGGGCTTCAGATTTGTCAGGAACTGGAGAACATTTTGGGACAAGCCAAATCTGTTCAGGAGGGATGGGTTGCATTTAAACCATGATGGGACCAGATTGCTGGCACTCAACATTAAAAAGGCTGCAGAGCAGCTTTTAAACTGATAACTGGGGGAAAGCCGACAGGAGCTGGGCAGCATCCGGTTCGGGAAAGTGTGTACTTGAGTAGTGAGGAGGATGCAAAAATTACTGAGCAGAGCAAGGAGCTAGTCACCAGTACTCTAGCAGAAGGATGCAAGAGGCAGTCTAACAATGCAACTGGATTCAAAAGACTGTATCAGGAAAGCATATATAAATGCTTGTATACAAATGCCAGAAGCCTCCGGAACAAAATAGGGGAGCTGGAATACTTAGCAATAGATAAGAATATTGATATTATTGGTATCACTGAAACCTGGTGGACGGATGATAACCAATGGGATACAGTTATCCCAGGCTACAAACTGTACAGGAAGGATAGGAAGGGGCAAACAGGAGGTGGTGTAGCCTTGTATGTCAAAGAAGTGATAAAATCGTATGAATTGGAATATCTAGGTGATTTAGAGTCACCATTAGAAGCTCTGTGGGTAAGAGTACCAGGCCACAAGGATGGTCTAACAGTAGGCATATACTATCGGCCTCTAACCCAAACTCTTGAGGGAGACTGGCAGTTGGAGAATGTTATAAAGGAGGCATCCAAGAAGGGAAGCCTGGTTATAATGGGGGACTTCAATTACCCTCACATAGACTGGGTAAACTGTTGTTCAGCACATGATAAAGAGATAAAGTTCCTAGATATGTTAAATGATTGTTCCCTGGGACAGATGGTTGAAGACCCAACTAGAGGTACAAGAATCCTTGACTTGATCCTGAGTAATACTCAGGATCTGGTGCAAGATGTTAATGTGTCTGATCCAATAGGGAACAGTGACCACAACTCAATTATGTTTAACTTGATCATAGACTGCAAGTCACTGATAAAATCTAAAACAGAGACCTTAAATTTTCAAAAAGGAAATTTCCCAAAGATGAGGAAACTAGTAAAAAAGAAACTGAAAGGGAAAATTGAGAGAGTCCAAACACTCCAAGAGGCATGGAGGCTGTTTACAAAAACAATAACAGAGGCTCAATTGGAATGCATACCCAAAAGGAAAAAGGGCACTGCCAGGTCCAAGAGGACTCCGATGTGGCTTACAGGAGCTGTTCGGGAAGTGATCAAGAGCAAGAAAAGCTCATTTAGAAGATGGAAGGCTTGTCCAAATGAGGACAGCAGGCAGAAACATAAATTCTGGCAGAACAAATGCAAGGCAACAATCAGGAAAGCAAAGCAAGACTTTGAGGAGCGTATAGCTAAAAATACTCAGAGAAATAACAAAGACTTCTTTAAGTACATTAGAAGTAAGAACCCAACTAGGAAGGCCATTGGACCATTAGATGACAATGGAAGGCAAGGGGTTATTAAAGAGGAAACAGAGATTGCAGAGAGACTCAATGAATTCTTTGCTTCAGTATTCACTGAAGAAGACAGAGACCACATGCCCAAAAAAGAGCCTATCTTCGTAGGGAGGGAAACCGAAGAATTAAGCAAGATAGAAATAACCAGGGAGGAGGTCCTTGCATGTCTTGTTAAGCTAAACACTAACAAATCACCAGGACCAGATGGCATCCATCCACGAGTTCTCAGGGAACTTAAAGACGAAATTGCTGATCTCCTAGCCAAAATATATAATATTTCCCTCAAATCAGGCTTTGTGCCTGATGACTGGAAGGTAGCGAATGTAACACCAATTTTCAAAAAAGGATCCAGGGGTGATCCAGGAAATTACCGACCTGTCAGTTTGACCTGTGTCCCAGGTAAAGTGATGGAAACCGTCCTAAAAGATAGAATTAATAGGTACATAGAAGAGAAGGCGCTGCTAAAGGAGAGCCAACATGGCTTTTACAAGGGCAAATGATGCCTCACTAATCTGTTGGAATTTTTTGAGAGTGTCAACAAGCATGTGGATAAGGGGGATCCAGTTGACATTGTTTATCTGGACTTTCAGAAGGCTTTTGACAAGGTCCCACACCAAAGGCTCTTGAATAAACTTACCAGTCATGGAATAAAGGGACAGGTCTTGTCCTGGATCAGCAACTGGCTAAGGGACAGGAAACAGAGGGTAGCACTAAATGGACACTTCTCCAAGTGGAGGGAAGTAAAGAGTGGGGTCCCCCAAGGTTCAGTACTGGGACCCCTGCTTTTCAACCTCTTCATAAATGATCTAGAGGTAGGAGTAAAAAGCAAGGTAGCCAAATTTGCTGACGACACTAAATTATACAGGGTAGTGAAAACTGTGAGAGATTGTGAAGAGCTCCAGAGGGATCTCTTGACACTGGGGGAGTGGGCAAAACAGTGGCAAATGAGCTTCAACATCAGTAAGTGCAGAGTGATGCATGTTGGGGCAAAAAACCCCAATTACATTTATAAACTGATGGGTTCTGAACTCTCTGCGACAAACCAGGAAAGGGACCTTGGTGTCCTGGTGGACAGCTCAATGAAGGTGTCAACCCAGTGTGCCTCAGCAGTGAAAAAAGCAAACTCAATGTTAGGGATCATTAGGAAGGGTATAGAAAATAAGTCAGCAAGTGTCATTTTGCCTCTTTATAAATCTATGGTGAGGCCCCATCTGGAATATTGTGTACAGTTCTGGTCGCCATACCTCCAGAAGGATATTATGGAGCTGGAGAAAGTGCAGAGGAGGGCAACCAGAATGATTAGGGGACTGGAACACCTTCCTTACCATCTGAGGCTGCAATGGTTGGGCCTTTTCACTCTTGAACGACGGCGTCTAAGAGGTGACCTGATTGAAGTTTATAAAATCATGCACGGTGTGGACAAAGTCGATAAGGAAAAACTGTTTTCCCTATCGCACAACACTAGAAGTAGGGGACACTCCATGAAACTTTTGGGTACTAGTTCTCAAACAAATAAGAGAAAGTACTTTTTCACCCAGAGGATTACTGGTCTATGGAACTCCCTGCCAGAAGAAGTGGTGACAGCTGTCAGACTTGACAGCTTTAAGAAAGGATTAGACAAGTTCATGGAGGACAAGTGTATCAATGGCTATAATTATGGCTACCTAAGGACAACCTCCGGGTTGGAGAGATAGGCAGGATATCTCTCAATGCCATTTCCAGGGAATCCTAAGCAGGTGAAGGCATCTCCTTGGGAATACCCTGAAGGAAATGGTGAGTCACTGTGTGAGACAGAATGCTGGACTGGATGGGCTGTGGCCTGTTCCAGCAAGGCTGTTCTTATGTTCTTATGTTCTTAATCCATAAAGATTGTTTTGGTGATCATCTGAGGAGAAGCCGTTTTTAGAAACTGTAACTAGAAGAATTGACAAGTAACATAATGATCTGAAATCTCAAAATACTGCTATGTTCCTTGTAAGTAGGGCAAACTATTCAACCATACAAACAATGCCCTTTTCAGGGTTTTGATGGGGCCTAACTATTTGTAATGTGAATGAAGTACTGTCATGTTTTATGTCCCTGTCTTGACTGCAAAAATTGCAGAAAATCAATTTCTCGCATTTTTGTCTATTATTTCTTTTCAAAATTTCTGACTTGCTAGCAATATAGAAAGCACACCGTGCCCATCACAGCCCCGGGGCTTTCAATTTGATTTAATCTGGATATATCTTTGGATGCCTATGAGGTGAAATAACAGAATTTGTTAAGTATAGATAAATACATATGATTAAACATCAATGTTCTATCTCTCACCTGGGTCAGTTTTCACTGGGCATTCAAGGCAACCCTATTTATATAGTAAAAAAAATTCAAGAACTACTTTCCCCCTCACTATTAGAATTGTGCAGAAGAAAGAAAACACATACAAAGAATCCAAGAATTGAATCAGTGAAGCAAAAAAAGAGAAAACTGTGCCGTTTTAACAGAGTACCAACAAAAAATGTACTTTTTCACTCAATTTGACTAGCCTTAAGTTTTAAATCGAACTCCAGCAATCAAATTTTCAGAGTCTGATCAGCTGAGAAATAAGGATATTAAATATGATTAAATGTGATTGCATTTGACGGTGAGGACTATTCTTCCATTACTGCTTTGATTAAAAAAAGTAATCTGAGCTCTGAGGTAGAGAAGTTAAATGCGACAGGAAGGGAAAAGACAAAAGTTTGTCTTCTTTTGCTTAAAAAGGGATAAGAAAAAAAACATGAGTTTCCTTTTCTGAGAAAATAAGAAAGGCTTCCATTTTCTGTTCAAAAGAGGGGGTATTTTGGAATGAGATCTCTGGAACATAACACAGGCCATACTTTGGTTTTAACAACTGGAAAGGAGGCCAAGTTTGAAACTTGAGAAATAGAATACGAGCTTCTTTTGGACATATAGTAAACACTAGCATTGGTGCCAGTCTTTGATGGGGTTTTGTGGGGGGGGCTCAACCCGTGGCACTGGCCTGTTCCCCCATGGTGCTAACCCTGGCTGAGGTGAGGGCTGGGCCCTTTTTTTCTTCCCCGGTCCCCAGCCCTTGGAGTCCGTACCTGGTCATGGACATGCATTATTCCTTTCGGCAGCCGCGCTCCCGCCGATGCCTCCAGGCTGCGGCCCAGGCCGTGGTCAGTCAGGCCCCTTGGTGGGGGCTGGGCGGGGATGGGGCTGAGCTGACGAACAGAGTCCCTGCACTCCATCAATGGCCAACCCCGCCGCCACCGCAACACCAGCGCTGCCCTGCTCCCAGCTGGGTGGATGGGCATTCTTCCTTGGCACTTTCAGCAGATGTGCTCCCACCGACGCCTCCAGGCTGCAGTCCAGGCCATGGTCAGTCATTCAGGCCCCTGGCAAGGGCTGGGTGAAGACAGGGTTGAGCTGACAGAGTGCCCCCACTCCGTCAGTGGCCAACCCCGCTGCCACCGTGACACCAGCGCTGCCCTGCTCCCAGCTGGAGGATGCAACTGACTGTGGGCCAGACTGGAGCCTGGAGGCCTCGGTGGGAGCAGGGCTGGAGGAGGCAATGGAGGAGAATACCTGCCCGTCCTCGACCAGGTAGAGTAGCCATAGGCTGGGATTTGAGGAGGGGGATAAGGGCCAGACCATTCCCGCAGACCGTTCCCAGTATGCCCAGGTATGGCAAGGAGGGTCCTCAGCACACACAATGCAAGCGCGGCGCCAAAATGGCCGCCGCGCTCTTTGCGGGCCCCCCCACAGGACGAAGAATCCGGGTAGTTTAGGGCGTGGCCAGCTCCCTTATAAAAGGGGTGGCCACGAGGCAGCCGCGCTGCCATTTTACCTCAGCGACGGAGTGGAGAAGTTTTTCCCCTGTGTCTCCGTCGCTCCTTACGGGAAGCCTTTTGGCGGCGAATCTTCTTTTCGGCTTCCCTCTTCTGCGTTGAGATGCCTTCGAAGAAGACGGCAGCTTCGAGTGCAGCTCGAGCTGTGAGGAGGCGCAACCCGGGTCGGAGGACCACAGCTGCACCTCCCCAGCAGCCGCCTGTCCAGGCCCCCGGCGGAATGGGGTCTATCGCCCCTTGGCCGGACGCGGGGGATCAGAATGCGGGCGCGGCAGGGGCTTCGGCCCGCGGCCCGCGAGCGGTGGACACCGCTACTTCCTCTGCCCATCCTGTTGGGCCTGCCTCTATTCCTCCTGGGCCTTCTAGCCTGGGTGGGTGGTGTGGTCCCCCACCTTGGCAGGTTCCTGCACCGACCCTGCCGGGCTTCGGTATTGGGCAATGGCCCTATTCGGGTCCTGGGGTACAGGGACCTGTACCCGCGCCTGGACTTGGCGGGCCGGCCGGCCCTTGGCCCCAGATCGACGTGCAGGCATTACTGGCCCGCCTTGCGGCCCTCGAAGCGTCTTTAGCTCGGGCCAGCCAGGCTGGGGCTCCTTTTGGCGTCCATTTTGCGGCGCCGTCGGCGGGAGGACAACAGGCGGCAGGCAGGGTTGAGCTGCCTCAGGCGGGTGGCGTGGCTTCTGCCACTGCCCCGCAGCTCCCCAGCCAGCATACGAGTGCAGGTCAGGCCCCGATGATGAGCTCTACGTCGGTCGTGAGCTCCGACGCCCCCAGTGGGCCGGAACCCCCGGTGGGGGCAGCCCGCGGGGGTGCAGCATGTGAGTATGCGGTCCAAGCCAGTACACCTACACACATTCCTTCTATGGGGGGAGCTTTTCAATGGCCTTGCCCTCGCTCGGGTGGTGCGGTGGCACAGCAGCCGGCACTCCACTCGGCGACGGTAACTGCCACCCAGGGCACCGGGGTGGGTAGTTTTTCTCACAATCCGGGGAATGTACTGGGGGTGGCTGGGTTAGCTCAGGCCCCTTTCCCGGTGTCTGTGGTGCCTTTTTCGGCCTTACCAACTGCGGGGTACTCCTTGCCACTGGGTGACCACTTGGCACAGACAACCAAAGAAAAGATTTGGCGGGGGGAGTATGTAGATATCTTCTCACTCCTGAACAGAGAGCCCACCAAGGAGGAAAGGGAGGGACTGGATGAGAAGGATAAGGAGCAGGCGCGTCGTCGTAAGCCGCCACGTACCTGGGCCAACTGGCTGCCGGCTTATTTAATTTACATGGCAGTGTATCTGAGGGCGCGGCCGGAGTTGGCTATTCCGATGGTCCAATATTTGGACAACATATACAGGGCAATGGTTGATTTCCCGGGCCCTTCGTGGCTTGCTTATGACGAGGAATTCCGTATGCGGATTCCACTCCACCCGGAGATGAGGTGGGATGAGCCGTGCCAGAGGCTTTGGCTTCTGTACATGACACCCACGCGCCCCGTCCCAGGAGACAGATACCATTGCGGACATGCGGTCCAGCGAGCTGTCCCAGCACAGGCTACCCGCCAAGCGGCGGGGCAGGGGGTTCCAGCCCGCCTGCTGTGCTGGGCTTTCTCGTCCAATGGTTCCTGCAATAAGAAGAATTGCAGGTACCGGCATGAGTGTCCCACATGTTCGGGCCCCCACGCAGCCTCTGCCTGTCCCAGGCCTGGGGGGACACGGGGCAGAGGAAGGGGCGGACAGTGGGCTGGCAAGGCTGCCACAGATGGAGCTGGTTCACCGAAAGGCCCCCTCCCCAATTAAGGTGGACATGTTGGAGCGTTGGCTCACAGTGTACCCGAAAGGGGAGGATGGGGAGTATCTCCTTCAAGGCTTTAAGTACGGGTTCCGCATCCCTTTCATGGGTGATAGGTCCCCTCAGGATGCCCCCAATCTTTTGTCCCTCAAGGGGAGGGAGGAGGTGGCTGCTGCCAGTATCAGGAAGGAGTTGGATGCGAGCAGGGTCGCCGGCCCTTTCCCTTCACCCCCGTTCCCCAACCTTAAGGTGTCGCCCCTAGGCTTGGTTCCCAAAAAGTCTCAAGGCGAGTTTCGCCTTATTAATCATTTATCCTACCCAGCCGGCCGGTCGGTCAATGACGCTATCCCTGATGACCTTTGTTCAGTCAGGTATACGTCTTTTGACCACGCGCTGCGCATGGTGCGCTCGTGTGGCCCGGGTGCCCTGCTGGCCAAGTGCGACATTAAGTCGGCCTTTCGCCTCCTGCCGGTGCACCCGGGCAACTTTGAGTTGCTGGGTTTTAAATTTCGGGGCGAATATTACTTTGATAAGGCCATGCCTTTTGGCTGTTCCATATCATGCTCGGCCTTTAAGCGCTTTAGTACCTTCTTAGAGTGGGCTTTCGTCCGCAGGTCAGGGTCCCGGTCTGTAGCCCATTACCTGGATGACTTTTTATTCGGGGGTGAACGGGGCTGGGACACGTGCGCACGTCTCCTTAACACATTTCAGACGCTAATGGAGGAACTCGGTGTCCCTTTAGCGCCCGAAAAGACCGAGGGCCCATCTACCAAGCTAGTATTCCTGGGGGTGGAGATTGACACGTTAGCGCAGGCTTCTAGATTACCGGAGGATAAGGTGTCCAGGATAGTGGCCCTTATCTCAGAGTTGATGGCCAAGTGCAAGGCATCACTGAGGGAACTGCAGGTGCTACATGGTCACCTGAATTTCGCTTGCAGGGTGGTCGCTCCGGGCAGGGCTTTTGCTCGACGCTTATGCGACGCCATGGCAGGGTTATCCAGGCCTCACCACAGAGTTAGACTTACCCGGGGTATCAGGGCAGACATGTTTGTCTGGTTACAGTTCCTGAGGGAGTTCAATGGGGTCTCATTTTGGAGGTCTGACCTCCTGGCATCCCCCAATTTTCAGATCCAGTCTGATGCCTCAGGATCCCTGGGTTATGGGATGTACTTCAATGGGAAGTGGGCCTATGGTGGGTGGCCACCGGCCTGGGCAGGCACGGATCGCCTGCGTGATCTCACATACCTTGAATTTTTTCCTATACTGGGGGCTTTGATGCTATGGGGCGAGGAATGGGCTAACTCGGTCGTCCATTTCTGGTGTGACAACGCTGCTGTTGTCCACATTGTTAATGCACAGACTTCCAAATCGCCCAGGGTTATGGACCTAGTGCGCCATTTTGTGCTGCGCTGCCTCCGCCTCAACGTTTTGTTCAGAGCCAGGCACGTCCCAGGGATTAATAATGATATTGCTGACGCTTTGTCCCGCCTGCAGATCTCCCGGTTCCGTGCCTTGGCCCCGGATGCGGAGGAATTTCCCTCGCCACTCCCGGACGAGATATGGACCATTGGCAAGGAGAGGTGAACCGGGCGGTTGGCCTGTCACTAGCGCCACGCACGCGTAAGGCGTATCAACAAGCATTTAATTCTTTCAGGACATTTGCTGCTCAATTTCAACTGCCAGAGACCTGGCCTATCCCGGTTGACCATGTTCTGCGGTTCATGGTCCACCTGCACGCTCTCGGCCTCGCACCTCGCACCATAGCATCCAAGCTCTCGGCGCTGGCCTTTTTGGCCAAAGTGGGGGGTCATGTGGACAGCACCTCTGACTTCCGTGTGAGACATGTTTTGGAGGGGTGGGTGCGCGAGCGTGGGCGTTGCCCGGACGATCGGCACCCGATTTCCCCAGGGGTTCTTACCCAGTTGGCCCGGGGCTGGCCAAGCCTCTGTTTTGATCATTATGAGGCAGCCCTTTTTCATGCAGCCACAACGGTGGCATTTTTTGGAGCGCTCCGCATCAGCGAACTTGTGATGCTGTCTAAGGCGGATGCAAGTTGTAGGGCACTGGAACTCGGAGATGTATATGTTGCCAAAGACTGGGCCCAGTTGAGGATACGTTCCTCCAAGTCAGATCAGCATGGCGTAGGCAGTGGTGTAAGACTGCTACGGTGTTCTTTGGCAGACATCTGTCCGGTTGGTGCCCTACAGGAGTTCCTGGCACTGCGTGGCATGCACCATGGCCCATTTTTCTGTCACCAAGATGGGTCTCCCCTTACTAAATTTCAGTTTTGGAAGGTGACAGGCAGAGCCCTCGCCAGGGTGGGCCTACCAGGTGCCCGTTATGGCACACATTCGTTTCGTATTGGGGCAGCCTCTACAGCAGCTGCTTTTGGGTACTCCGGGGCTGACATACGCAGCATGGGGAGGTGGGGCTCGCAATGTTTTCAGTTTTATGTGCGCCCACTTCCACCGTGAGTACCAATCCTATCACCTTACCTTCCCCTTTTTTCTTAATTTTCTTACAGACCCTGGGTGTCGTGTTACACCGGTGACAGTATGGCTGGTGGGCCACAGCTATGTGCACAGGGCAGCGCGTTACGCTGCGGCGACAGAGTGGGGACCCTGACTGGGACTGGGTGAACACGCCAGTCTCACATGGCATGGTAAGCCTGGGATGTTGTGGCGGGAGCTGCTGCCTTTCCTGTTTTCCAGCAGGAGTGCTGACCCGCCTGACATTCTCATCATACACCTTGGGGGCAATGATTTGGGTCAGGTCACCGGCTTATCGCTCAAGCATGCGATTTGCGGGGACCTTGCTTACTTGCACTACGTCTGGCCTGCCACAACCCTGGTTTGGTCGGACATGATCCCGCGCCATTCTTATAGAGGGGGCATTGACCTCTTGGCCCTTGACCGCGCTAGGCGCGCGGTCAACGGGGCGGTGGCGCGGTTCCTTGCCGACAAGGCTTGGGGACGGGTCAGTCGTCACCCCGCTATTAGCCTACGAAATTACGACTTGTATGCAGGGGATGGGGTCCATCTGTCGCGAGGAGGTATGGACCTCCTGTTGGGTGATTGGCGAGCAGGCCTGTTGACCGAGCTGACGGTCGGGGGGGGGGGGCGTCAGGCCTTCTTTGAAGCCCCTCCGTGTGGCGGGTAGCACTGGTAAGGTAAACAGTATGACCCACAGGTATCCGGCAGGTTCGCAATTGACTGGACAACACTAGACAGGAACAAATTAGTTAAACGTTGTCCGGTCAACGATGAACCAGGCGACGGGGTGATGGCGATAGCTAGCCAGCATGCATCACCCCGTGATTTTACGGATACGAGTCAGAGGGTGGGGTCATGAGTTAGATATTGACTACGGTCAACAATTTGTTTGTTGTCAACAAACAAATTGATACAAATTGATACATTGTAACCAATTGCTGTTGGCAATTTTGGGGTGGTACCTTACCAGTGTTACTTCGGCCTGCTTGCCTTAAGAATTATGATTGGTCGTTTTACCAATACAAATTTATAATTCGGATTAGGGCATTGAATCAATAAATGTGGCCCTATGCTGTTATCCACTTTCAATGTTGTCTGAGTCCGTTATTGGGGGGGTGCGCCTGCAAAGCACACACGCACACGCAAAGTGGCCACTGGCTTGAGCATTCATGCGCTGGCTGTCCCGCCTCCTCCGCGCTCTGGCTTTCCTGCCTGATTGGCTGTGGCATGCTGCGGAGGACGCTGGGACTTGTAATGTTTGTTTGTTTGTTTTTTGCTGTTGTGGGGTGACCCACTCTCGTTCACCGGACCCTCACGGCGCTGATGTCAGTGAAGTAAGGTAGGTGTGCATTGTGCATTACGGGATAGGCTGCACTGGTGTGGAAATGCATTCTGCACATGCACAGCCACACCCCTTCCTTATAGGTTAAGATTGGAGGTATAACTAGCAATTTTGGCACCTAAAGCAATCAGCAATGTCCTCCTGTTTCTTGAGGCAAAAGAACAAGTCCCTAATAAGAATGAGGAGAAAATACCGACAGCACCCCCACCCAATAAAAGAAAAGGGTTTTTCTTTCAAAGAAAGAAAAATAAATAATCAGGAAGTACTGGTGCATTTGCCTCTAGATCTTAGTACCCTAAAGTTTGGTGCACCTCTGTCCCACCCTAATTACAGCCATGGTGATCCTATGCTACAATCCAAGACATTCACAAAAAAAGTTGCAGGCTTCTAAACAGACAAAACATTGTGAGTTCTGTCCTGATGGGGATCAAGGTTGACTCAGCCTTCCATCCTTCTGAGGTAAAAAAAAAAGATCACCCAGCATGTCAGGGGCAAAAATACGAATTACCTTGTGAACTGCCCAAAAAGTGCACTAAACGCTATGGGGTGGTAGATAAGTGTACTTGCTATTGTTACTTCCTTCTTTTGCCTGTAGCAAACAAGGATCCTATCCAGACATGGATATTTTAGCTTACAAAAAGACCATTAAGACAGAAGGAAATGAACTAGTGCATATGTCAAGAAGAGGACAGAAAATGGAAAGTCTATCCCTAGAATTGAAATAAATGGCAGAGACACAAAAGAGATCATTCATGTTCTGTTCTCAATTGAAAAAGCTGGCTGCTGATCAAGAGCATGTGGTGGCCAGCAGAAACTAGTAGATAGTCTTACCTGGTTTTCTCCACCCCAAAGAAGATCAATCACAAATTAATGTTATATTAGGGAAAGTTTTTTTTTAATGGCATAGCTGGGTAGGACAAAAGTCCGCATAGTTAAAGCAATGGTCTTCCCAATAGTAATTTATGGCTGTGAGAGCTGGACCATAAAGAAGGCTGAGTGCAGAATAATAGTTGCATTTGAACTGTGGTACTGGAGAAGACTCTTGAAAGTCCTCTGGACTACAAGGAGATCAAATCAGTTGATCCTAAAGGAAATCAACCCTGAGTGCTTTTGGGAAGGACAGATACTGAAGCTGAAGTTCAAGTACTTTGGCCACCAAATGAGAGCAGAGGACTCACTGGAGAAGGCCCTGATGCAGACAGATTAAAGACAAAAGTAGAAGGAGGTGGTAGAGGATGAGATGGCTAGATGGCATTCTTGATGTAGTGGGTATAGATCTGGGCAGACTACGGAGGATGGCAGATGACAGAGGAGCCTGGCATGCTATGGTCCACAGGTTGGTGAGAACATTATTGTACACACAGAAATGACTGTATTTCTGACCACATCCTCATGCAATATACATATAATCCTTAATCCAGGGATTCTCAACCTGTGGCCATGGGCTGGATGCGGCCCACAGCACCTCTACCACCTCCACCACACTAGGAAGTGCCATGTGGTAGAGGAAGAGCAAAATGGTTGTCTGGCCACCGAAGCTGTATGAGGGAGTGTGACCCGGCCCCCGTCTTAAAAAGGTTGAGAACTCCTGCTTAATCTAACCTTTTTGAGGACAGCAATGATTCATTTGTACTAAAACAAGGCAATACATTTCAACAGACTCCCCTTCTCCCACAAATACTCATTCTGCTCTCCTTCCTGGACTGGTGCCTGTTCGAGCTCATTGCAAACAATTATCTGCCCTGATGTGCTGTCAGTGATCTGAAAACATTTAATACACAAATATTGTCTAAAGGACCTTGCAGCTGTGGCACAAGCTGTGAGAAAATAGCACCCTTAGCTACTCACTAACCAGAGACCTTTGGCCCTCTTAACCTCCTTGGATAAATGAAGGTTTGGAAAGCCTCGGGAGGGCATAATTAATCTCAGCTTTCTTTTCCTTGTCCCTTCTTTCATTTTAAAAATATTAAGTGCAAGCCACTGAACTCACTAATGTACAAGCGTCATAGAAATTCCTGCAGTCAGACATGAGGTAAACATGCAAACTTTCCTTTCACAGGTTCAACACCTTCCCAGTAACAGCGGTTTTATAACAAACAACATAAGTGTTCAAATGTTGTCTGTAACAAACCTGTTTCGGAAAGTGGCTATGTAGCCTACTTTACAGAGGAGTCAGATCTGCTGTTAGGAAGAGTGACAAGAAACCCGAGCAGCTGATCTCAGGGAGCCAAAAAACCGAGGAAGATGTTACAATGGCTGAAATCCTATTGAGCTGCCTCATAAGTTATGGCTAGAGCAGTCCCTTTGAATGAGTGTAATGGGGAGGAACTGACTCAACAAATCACCACTGATTCAATGGGCTTGCCTTCAGTGCAATGTACTGTGTTAAACAACCACATATCAGCCTTAATATATGAGGTACACAGATTCTTAAGATAGGTCCATTCAAATGTTCCACCTATAGACACTTCAAATGGAACTGCCATTAGAAGGGGTTTTTATCCCCCTCTGCCTGTGTGGCCACTTATATTGAAGAGAACTGAATGCCCCATTTCACTGCGAGAGGGTGTGAGTTAATTCACATTTCCATCACTGTGTAGTTGCACCCTGAGTAAAGAAATAAGGACCCTCATTGGTCATTATGACAGACCCTCTCCTCCTAAGATGTCTCCATACTTACTGAAGCCTAGAATTCTACAAGAGTGTTAGAAAGATCACACATGTCCTGTCCTTCCTCAAATGGAACTTTCTTCTTCTTCTTCTTCTTCTTCTCTTCCTTCTTCTTTTTCCATGTCCCATTCAAACCCTGGATTGCCAAAATGAGGCCACTTTCTTGGCTTTGTCATTGGCCAAAATTGTCCTCATTGGTGCATGTTTCTGGCAGCTCCATCCATTGGATGACCAAACTGCAAAATTTGAAGTTTCCCCAAAGCCTTATTGATCCCCGGCAGTATAGGAAATCTGCCCTACAGCATCCCTGATAGGTGGCCATCTAACCTTTGCTTTCAAATCTTAAGTGTAGGAAAGTCAACTACCCTTCAAGACCGTCAATTCCCTGGTCAAATAGCTGTCACTGTTAGAAAGTTCTTTGTAATGTTTAATCAAAATCTCCTTTCTTTTAACCTGAATCTATTACTTCAGGTCCTATCTTCTTGAGTTACAAAAAAAGAAGTCTGCTCCATTTCCCATGTGACAGCCCTTCAAGTACTGGAAGATGACTGTCATATAATCTCTCAGTCTTCATTTGTCCAGTATAAACTGCCAAATTCCCTCAATCCTTCTCAAACTAAGGCTTGCGGACCAGATCCAGCCTGCGGTGCCATTTCATGTGGCCCCCCACTTCTCCAAGGGCATTCAAGAAACAAAATGACCACCCTTCAAATCTGTTGGGGCAAAATGGCTACCCCCACAGTGCAGGCAGGGCAAAATGGCCATCCAGCCCTCAAAGCTGACTGAGACTGCATGATCTGGCCCCCAGTTTGAAAAGGTTGGGAACCCCTGTTCTTGATTCTCAATGTCCTTCTTAAATTGTGCTGCCCAGAACTGGATGCAGTACTCTAGATAATTACTTATGAAAGCAGAATAGAACAATCCTATTATTTCTCTTGACCAGGATATTATATTTTCATTGAATAGCACTCACAAGACACAAATGTATTGCATGTTTCCCGAAGTACCATACTTGTCCATAGAACACATAATGAAAACAGAGTTTAAAAGTTGGCTTTTCTATTTTTAAAAGCATAAAAAGCAGCAAATCCACCTGTCCTTCAGTTTAACTAATGCAATAGGCAATTAAGAATCAGCTTGGGAAAGACCCTATTATATTCATTTTTGCACACAATAAAGAATTTTTAAAAACCTAGACAACTACATCACAATATTTGGAGCATTGTGAGAACTTAGGAACCAAGTGTATTATGGTTCACATACTAGACAGGGATGAGCGAGTTAGGTGATTTACATTAAAATATGAACCAAACAAATTATACCTCCATCTGTAGTGTTATCCTACTTCCCCCATATATATTTGACCTAGATCAACATATGAATGAGACTTCATCATGCAAGAACAGCATACCAAGACAGGAGAAGCATGTTCAGCAGTGTGGAATAATTCAGAAAGTGGTGGAATGGTTATTTACAAGTGTGATGTTTAAAATGAATAATCCTCTAACAAATATATATGGATGTCCCTATTTCCCTAGTTTCTTTGGTGAAACATTGGATGGTAAAAGATTAATTCTCCATCTATTAAAAACACCACCTGTTTTTAACTTGAACAAAAATCAAGAGGCATTTCAAGAAGTAATTAAGCTGACATAATCTTCAGCTCCGTTTCATCTTAGCATCAACCCATTTTCTGTGGTTTCTGTCCCAATTATATCATTATTTTAGAGTTATTTTTATTGTATCTAACTTTCAAGTTTTGTAGAAGTTTTTAAAAAGTCAACATTTCTTTAATGGAGGGCTCTCTCATGCATATTAATTAACTAAGAGACCAGAGAGAATCCTGTGGTTAAATACATATTTATAAATCCTTTTAAAATGTTTATTATTTACCTAATAGACAAAAACTGCCCTGGAACAGTTTTTCTTCTCTAATCAGGTAAATACAAATTCACAGGTTTTTATTTAATCATTCATTTACTGCGAGGCTGGAAGGGTTTCTCTTCTCAGGAGCTCTGTTTTGGATTTCCAAAATATGAACTTGCTTTCACTCCTTTTGCTCAAAGAAAATGCCAAGTGATATTAGGAATGTTTTTCAAGTATTCCCTTCCCATTGTTATTCTCTCTTTCGCTGTCTCTCTCCATTTTAAATATTTGCTGCAGAAAGTATAGAGCAGGGGTGATCAAACTTTTTAGGCCGTGGGCCAGTCATGTGGTCGAGCATGCTGGTCACATGGTTCTTCCCACCCAGAAGCAAAAGTAAAACACACATGTGTGTTTTACTTCTGCTTCCGGGAGCAGCAAGGGGTGGCGTGCATACCTGTCAAGTTTTGGATTTGGAAATAAAGGAAATTTCCTGGCAAATACAGGATACTTGACAGCTATGATTATCCTGTGCTGCCCTCCAATGGTGGCAATAGGGCATTACAATCTAATTAATAAGGGATGATGGCGGGAAAGAGGGTAAAATAAGGGGTTTTCCTGGCTAATAAGGGATACTTGACAGCTATGGTGGCGTGTTCTGGATTAATTGGCATCATGGGCCAGATCCAGCCCATGGACCTTATTTTGGGCATCCCTGCTATAGAGAGAAAAAACATCCAGTTTGTAAGCTTGCATCCTGAGCTTTCTAATGCCAATGGGAGTTTCACTTATAGAAAGGAAAATTGCAAAAAGAAGAAGGTGACTTTTCCCGATCCCCTCCCTGACTTTCTTTTGTAGCCCTTGATCAATCTGAAAACCAGTTTCAGAGGACTGACTATCTCTCTAAAAAGGCATTCTCAGCCTGTGGCCTGTGGGCCGGATGCAGCCCATGGCGCCATTTCATGTGGCCCACCACCACCTGCACCAGACCTGGAGGAAGGGCAAAATGGCCATCTGGCCCCTGAAGCTGTCTGGGTGACAGGTATGAGAATACCAGGTGGGCAGCGGCGGCTGCAAGAACTAAGAACATTGTGAGAAATGCAATTTCTATTCTATAGTGGATGAAAAGACCTCTATGAATTGCAGACTGAAGTAGACCCACAGAATCAATTGCTCAGTGGTAAGTCAGGACTGAAGTACTGTAAATGTCATTGATACATTGGGTCTACAGATCAGATCAGCCTCTGGATCTGGGTCTTCCAATCCTAGTCATTATCATCATAGCTGCAAGGTAATTATTTTAGGTAAAGGTCACCCTTGCTGTGTGAGAAGGTGCAATATTCTGGATTGTCTCTTAAACAAACGTTATGTGTGCAACATACATAAAAAACATATATACACTGAGCAGAGTTGGGATGGGGTAAAAGTCAACTCACACTATAAAATCACACTTTCCCCACTGAGTGTCACCCTGAGCTGTATCTCCATAGCCAGAGACCGAGGAAGCATAGTAATTTACTGAAATTTCTGCAGGTGCCCTATCTTCACACCTCAAGTGTTTTCTCTCTGCTTGTAGTGAACTGTTTTGTTCAACTTTTTAGTAAAGGTAAGATTGCCCTGGCTCAAAAGCTAGTCATATCTGACTCTAGAGTTCAGTGTTCATCTCTGTTTATAGTCAAAGAGCCAACACTGTCTGCGTTTGCAGATGTTTCCGTGGACATGTGGCAGGCATGACTAGACACCGCAGTGCACAGAATGCTATTTACCTTCCCACAAAAGTGATCCCTATTTATCTACTTGCAATTTCTTGCTTTTGAACTGCTAGGTTGGCAGGAGCTGGGACAGATAAGGTAGCTCACTCAGGTCTCGAACTGCTGACCTGCCAACCTGCCAGTCATCAAGTTTAGTGTCTTATACACTAAGCCACCCACTAAGAGTGGGTAAACATGGCTTCAATTTACCAGGTCTACTAAAAGAGTATCATTAGATCTCATCTTGATCATCTATCTTAGAAGTCTCGACATAAAGATTTGTCCTTTATCTTCTCTGCATGTAGAAAACTAAAATTGGAATGATAGAAAGAGGCCCAATAAGAATTTCCAGGTAAGGTCATCTTGCTTCATTGGCAGTGGGGAATCCTGCTTTGAAGAAGAGGTCCCTGTTTTAAACTACTTATCTTTAAAGCAAATCAAAAACACATTTTCTTTCTTTCTTTCGACGGAGATATAAAGAGATTAGTAGCAAACATCATCTCATACCTTCTCCTATCCAACCTTGTAAATCTGATACTGCCCTTGGTTAAAAGTACCAGTGTTAAATACGAACACTGTATCTTTCCTTGTGTCTTTCTGACTCTTTGCTTTTCTTTGCAGATTTCAAGGTGATGACAAAAGAGAGAACGGTCTTAGCATTTGTTAATACCCACTTGACCCACAAAAGAAATTCACCAGCATTTGCAGCTTCTAATTTAAAAACCATTAGACCGTTCCGCTTGGCGGACCAGATCTAAATATTCTTAAAGGGGTGGTTTAATTTAATCATTACCTTAACAAGCCCCCTTTTAAAATGATGATCCGCCAAATTCAGGGGATTTGTTTTGGAATCTGATCCAATAACTGGCTTTGTACAAAGGGAAGCATAGCTGCATCTGATTTGGTTCAGAACGGGGTGATAATCATGAAAATTACTTTGCATATTTAATCACTGTGAAAACATGAGTACAAACTACTTTCTAGAGATTACCTTAAATTTTTTTTAAAAAAAAAGCTTCAGGCTTTCCAGCAAGCATGCCAAGTACTTTGATTTACAGAGAATTATTTGGATTTTAGAGACAGCTCAGTGTTTCAAAGACTTCAAGCTAGTCAGCCACTGGCAAAGAAACAGTTTTCACAGTCAATGCTAACAGGGGGGAGAGGGGGGAGGAATATCCTTGCGGCTTCTTTAAAAAAGAATGTTAAGGTCAATTTATTTGGCCTCAACAGTTTATGGGCTTCCTCCCCTTAAGAACTTATATGTTACTATAATATTGACCCACTGCTCAGCTACTACTCCTGCCATTGACCAGAGGATCCAGTAGGTTTCATCTACCAAAACTTCTCCAAGTTTTTGAAGATTTATACGTGTAAACTGCAGATCTAAGTTTGAAAAGTAAAGAGTTTGTTTCAAAGATGCTGCCGCTTCAAGTATATATGGGAATGGAGCCAGAAGCATTTTCAGCTTTTCACAAACACCTTCAGCAGCACAAAGGGGGGGGGGGAGGGGGGACTTTCCCTATTTGAGGAAGTTTCAGCATAACTTGTGAAAATGTGTGGACGTTCTTTGCATCACGCTCACTTCCCTTTGTTCACCATTGTTTTACCTAAACTTTGGTAACATCACCATGTACACTATATTGATGTGATATTGTTGTTGTTGTTCAGTCGCACAGTCAATTCCAACCCTTTGCGACCCTATGGACCATTGCCCTCCAGGCACCTCTGTCCTCCACCATCCTCCTCAGCTTGCCCAGCTCTGTGCACATTGTGTCTACAATACCATATAGCCATCTCATCTTTGGCCACCCCCTTCTTCTTTTGCCCTCCACCTTTCCCAGCATCAAGGCTTTCTCAAGTGAATCCTCTCTTCTCATTTGATGTCCAAAGTACTTTAGCTTCATCTTTACTATTTGACCTTCTAAGGAGCAGTCAGGGTTGATTTCTTCTAAGATTGACCTATTTGTTCTACTACTTCCTATGAAGTCCATGATTGGATGAGGCCCATTTATGAAGGAGGAAGAAGGATCAGAAGCCAGGTGGGAGAAAGCAACTAGTAAAGGTAAAGGTTTACCTTGCTCGAAAGCCAGTCATATCCGACTCTAGGGTGCAGTGCTCATCTCTGTTTCAAAGCTGAAGAGCCAGTACTGTCTGCTGCTGCAGACGTTTCCGTGGTTATGTGGCAGGCATGACTAGACACCAAAGTGCACAGAATGCTGTTTCCTTCCCACCGAAGTATGCCCCTATTTATCTACTTGCAATTTCTTGCTTTCGAACTGCTAGGTTGGCAGGAGCTGGGACGAAGACGGGAGCCCATTCCATCCTGCAGTACTCGGGAATCGAACTGCTGACCTTCCGCCTCCCAGTCAGCATTTTAGCCACTATGGCAGAAAAAAGTAAATGAAAATATTATAAGCATATTCATGTGGTTTTGAAGAAACACATCTATACCACATCTATACCAATAGTTAGCTTCTACCAGAAAATTAAAATGTGAGAGTATTTGTCAGAACTGTAATCAGAGAGAAATCAGAATATTTCCTATTCCCAAGAAATGCAATTGTGAAGTGATTCAATAATCTTGTATTGATTAGTAATTTTATTTTAACTGTTTAACCAATTAGCTTATCGATTAAATTTAAATAAGTGTAGACTTTCTCATCCCAAACACTTTGGAAAAAGTGAAAGATATGTGAATGATCTAGTCTGTTAAATAAATTATTTCATGCAATCAAGTTAAGAATTAAGTCAAAAATATGTGTTGACACCATCTCATAACTTCTGGTTATAAGTAAAAAGGAGAATAATTGGTGTTATCTGCTTAATGAATAGTGCTGAGTGGCTCCACATATTCGGCCTGATAAATGAAGCACATGTTTTTAATATCTGAGAATTATTGCATGAATTTGAGACAATGGCCAGATCAAGAGGGTAAAATCCTAAGGACACTTACAACTAGTTTAAAAATGGAAGCTTTTATTTTTTTTGGTTGGCCGCTACCTACATGACTTGGTATGTGACAATGCATAACAAGCACTGAGTACTTAACTAGTACCAACTCACCGTAGTAGTAGAAGCCTCCACTATGGCTGAAATCCTGTTGCACAATGTTACTGATGATGTCATTGGCCACTGCAGTTGATTGTGTCATCAACCACCACAGTTCTTTGTAAATTAAAAAAATCCGTTCTCCCTTTGGATGAGAAGATTAGAAAATTTTAGTTTACAAATTTGCAGTTGCAGATGACATCATCAGCCTTATTTGCCTTAAGCTGCACAACAGGATTGTAGTAATCATATATGTCTTTTTGAGACAATAAACTGTAAAACAAAATACAGAGAATTGCAAAATTTAATGAATTTTGAAGGAGGGTTGCCATTTTTACATTAACAAATGTCATCTGTCATAAGCTTTTGTGAATTTCAGCCCAGTTCATTAACTGATTGTAAAGAATCACCATGGTCTGATTAGTCAAGCAGGCAATACATGTTAGGTTGATTCACTTAAAAAGGTGGACCAAACAGATTTCTTCCTCATTCCTTTCTGAAATGAGTCTTCTTACAAAGTTATACATCTCGGCCCATGGTGAACCAAGTGATGCAGTTGAAGTCCTAAACAGGTGCCGGGAGGCTGTGAGGGTCTGGATGGGGGACAACAGGCTTCAGCTGAATCCCAGCAAGACTGTGTGACTGTGAGTTCTGGGGCCTGCGTTATCCCGGGAGCTACCATCTTTGGTGCTGGACAGGGCTTCTTTGCCCCAAACAGACCCAGCGTGTAATTTGGGGGTCCTCCTGGATTCATGACTACTGCTCGAAGAGTAGGTGGCAGTCATGGCCAGGAGGGCTTTTGCATAACTCCGTGTCATTCACCAATTCCACCCGCTCCTGGACCGGGACTCCTTGCTCACGGTCACCCATGCTCTGGTGACTTCCAGATTGGACTACTGTAATGCGCTCTACATGGGGCTGCCCTTGATAACCATCCGGAAGCTGCAGCTGGTCCAGAATGCTGCCACCTGGGTGGTGATAGGATGTGGATGCTATGTGCCCATGCCTTGCCACTGCTATGGGAGCTGCACTGGTTACCAGTATGCTTCCGAGTGCAATTCAAGGTGCTGGTTTTGACCTTTAAAGCCCTTCATGGCAGTGGGCCAGGTTATCTAAGAGACCTCATCGTCCCAAGGTTTTTGACCCATCCTACAAGGGTGGACCGTAGTGGCTCTCTGGTGGTCCCATAAGCCAGGGATGCACATCTTACTGGGACCAGGAGGAGAGCCTTCTCGGTATCAGCCCTGGCCCTTTAGAACCTCCTGCCACCAGAACTCTGCCTCCAGGCAGAGCTATACCCCTTTAGGAAGGCTCTAAAAACCTGGCTCTGCCAGCAGGCATGGGGGGCATCTCGCAGCACATCCCAGCCTTGCTGAATCATCTAGCCATATGGGGTTTTTTAAATAAGGGGCTATGGACTTTTATAGTTTTTAATCATTTTATTGTTAGCTGTAGGTTTTTAATGTATGAGACATTTTAATTTATGTGAGCTGCCTTGGGTCACTGAGGTGAGAAAGGTGGCCTATAAATCGAGCAAATAAATAATAAATAAATAAAATAACCATCCATAGGATTGTAGCTTACCAGTCCAATCCTATAGGCATTTACACACAGACTCATAGAAATGTAAAGCTGGAGGAAACCCTCATTCATCTCATTACAAAAGAGGAAACTCACTGTTCATGTAATGCTGATAGGTGGTCATCCAGCCTCCAGTTTAAAAGCTCCAATGAAGAAGACTTCACCACCTTCCAGGACAGCCTGTTCCATGTCAAGCAACTCTTACTATCAGGAAGTCCATCCTAACATTTAGTTGAAATCACCTCTCTTCTACTTAGAGGTAAACATTTGCTAAATTAAGTGGCACTTATTCCCATGTACAATTGCATTGTGCATAGGATATTATGAATTTTAGTCAGATCGGTCATCCACAAATATATGTAAAGATGTGTCAACATGCACATATACAAACATATATCCCTTTAGGCACCAGATTCATCTAGTTAGCTCAGTATTATTGCACTTTTCTTTATTGATCAAAACGCTCTGGTACACCCAAACATATTTCACACATTGCTTTTGGGAACATGCAAGCTGTGGGGATTTGGATGGAAGCAACAATTGAGGAGAAGTATTACAATATGCAAGGAAAGCGTTATTTTTTTCCATTCCATGCTCCAAAATTATTCTTTGTCGGCAATTAGCATTGCTTTTTTTAAAAAAAAAATCTAAGCCATGTACTGTTGTCATTATGTCCCCTCTGACTTATGACAACCTTATGAATGATGGAAGACAGAGGTGCCTGGCGGGCAATGGTCCATAGGGTTGCAAAGGGTCGGAATCGACTGTGCGACTGAACAACAACAATGAGTGCACAATCCTTGTTTTAAAAATACAAAGAATACTGCACATGAGGAGAAAATTGAAGCCTCTTTCTCAGGAGGAGAAAACTTCAGCACTGAAAGACGAAATGGCAGCACCTTGCTTATTTTAAATATCAAAACATTGTCTCATGTTTTGATTTGCAGAAAAGTGTACATACTGAGACAAATTGTCAGTTTTCTCTTGTTGGCTACAGAGAGGGAGAGCGCTAAAAGGCATACCTATCCACACACAGAGAAACTAGACAAAACTACACACTAATGTTCTGTTTTTGCCCTTTTGTAGGCTCCTCATACAGAGCTGAGTACCATTCTTGATGTCACCGAGGCACCACGGATCTGGCAACCAAGAGGTTAATGAACAAAGCTTCCCTCACATATGCAGAGAACAGATAATTTCCTTTAAGGCTCACGATAAGTTGAAGGAGCTTTTGAGTGACAGACCAATTTGTCAATCAAATAAAAGTACTGGAGGGAGCCTCCTCTGCATAATTCTACAGTACAGATCAAATATAACCTCCGATTGTACACCAGGTAGGAACGGACAGGGAAGGTTACCAAGTCCAAAAAGGAGCCCTAAAAATCCTCCACGACGTCTGGAGTTCTATGACTTTCTGGGGTTATCTTTGCATTAAAATAAATCACTTCTAAGGGAGAAGTGGTGGAGAGGAAGAAGCAAAAGTCCTTTTTCCTAGGAGTTTAAATACGGCTACGGCTGTGTGTATGGAAATTTGTTACCAAGCCGTTACGTCTGTGTTTTTATTTTATAGCTGGAATTAAGTTTTTAGCTCTCCACACAAGCCTCTTGTAAACTGATGTCTCATGCAGTGTTCCCCCCCTCCTTCACCCCTTTTTTCTCAAAAGCTGCATATGAACAGCAGTTCCCTTC
This sequence comes from Bradypodion ventrale, assembly GCA_035047345.1. NCBI lineage: Eukaryota > Metazoa > Chordata > Lepidosauria > Squamata > Chamaeleonidae > Bradypodion > Bradypodion ventrale. Next base: position 477,353,843 of record JAWDJE010000001.1, on the reverse strand, counting down.
ATTTAATGTTAGCCACTTCAGTTGATTTCTTCGCTAAAACCTGAATTATGAAAATCGCTTGTCAATCATCACAGATACCTGGGTAAAAGAATTACTGCACATTCACGGCAAAACTTTATTTTCACCACTTTCCAGTAAAAAAGCTAATTCAGAATAACTCCATTTAACAGTTATTTTGTGCTGAAATACGGAATACCTCAGGGAGTCTTTTAGGGATTTTAAAGTCTCATTATTTATAAATGATTCATGCTGCATTTTCAGAAAAACCTACAATTAGTGTGGGTAGTCCATAGACTCCTTTGGGAAAGGTGGAGAGGAAAAAAAGAACAACAAAATATGCATGTATTATGTACAGCCTTTTTAGCTTTATTGTTTCGCAGTGGACTATAAAAAGAAAAGAACTGGAGAAACACAGAGAGAAAGAGAGTGAGTATTTCTCTAACCTTTGAATATATGTTCCAATTGACAGTGTTTTGTGGAACTGAGTCCGCTTAACAATTGTTCAACCCACAACATTATTTTGCAATTGGGTTTAATTCTGATTTGCGCTTCCCGGCCCCAAAAGCAAATGAGCAAGCTAATAATGCAGTGAAACATTTGATTGCCTACCAAGACAAGACTTACACAAACAGGATACACAAACTTCACACTTTTAAGATTGAAAGGTGGACATTTAAAACTAATCTGAATAATCATTTGTTACTGCTAGCTGTAGGAAGCTGAATTGATATGCATGCTTGTCTGTCATTCTGCTTGATTACTCTTTACCTCATTGCCTTGTGATCCATTTGCCTTGTGACATCTTGACCTCTGCATCTGGTGTATATAAACCATGCCTGGAAGTTTTACTCCTTTGTCTGATGAAGTGGACTTGATCCACAAAAGCTCACAGTAAAAATATAGCAGTTAATATTTAAAGTGCTACAGTGTTTTTGTTTTTATTTTGGTTTTTGATATGCACAAACAGGATAATCACCTATAAAAAGGTGGGCAAGCAATGGGCAAGCAATGAATTTGAGCCTCTGAAAGTTAGAACCGGACTCAACAAGGTTTTGAGGCTATGAAATTATTTCACAGTTTCTCACAATTGGGAAAGAATCTATTGATGTTCTTAATGGACTAGTTTGAGAGTGTGCCTACATTATAAAGTTCTCCATGGCTCGTTCCCATGGAATTTTGGGATTTGTTGCTTCATGAGGTACTTAATAATTCTGCTGTAGTTCAAGGGAGTAAACCAGGGTAAGGCTGTCAGGAATATTCAGAATAAAATTCTGTTCCATGGCAATTTTACCTGTCTTACCAAAAGAGACTTCTCACCAGAATTGCCCCCTGCAGTACTGACACTTCAAAACTCCCTCTATTTTTTACTTACTTACTTACAAAATTTTTATACCATCTTAGTGCAGGCACTCCTAGAGGTGGTGAAAAACATGAAAACACAAATACAATCCTAGGACAAACAGAAGCATGAAAAGCAATCAATCAAATAAAACCGAGTAAATCAAAATTATAATGCAAAATTATAACTAGAGTCAATAGGGAAGGAGAACTATCTGAAAGCCTCACCTATTGAGGGAAAATGTCTGAGAAGATCTCCCTATTTAAGAAACAGGTTTTAACAGTTTCCTAAAGGCCTAAAGAGAGGAGATCTGCGGATCTCAACAGGGAGATCATTCTAGGCCATTCAAGAGTGGGGGGGTTTTCATCCCCATTTCTACTTTTCATCAGTTCTTTCATGTAAGAAACTGTCAAATTCTGCACAGCTCAATACTATTGTGTTTCACCGATGACACATAGAATGTGAATGCCTCATATACAGGGAAGATGTCATCTTGCACAGGATCTGAATACGCCTAAACCTATGGTATTTCTTCTGGGGGATGGGGTAATGACCATTAAAAATGTAAGAATGAGATTTCTTGAGGTGGATGTGATATCATACAGAGAAATCTCACTGCAAAAGAAAATTGGGAAGAGTTGTTTTGACTATTGGTTGGTTGGTTTGTTGGTTGGTTGCATCTACGGTAAAACCCCATATAACAAATTCAATTCATTCCATGGGGCTAGTCATACTATTTTATCGCTATACAATGCATGTATTGTATAACAAATTTCTCTATTGGATACATCATACAACAAATATCTCTATGGGGGAAAATCATACAAAGAAAAATATTCGTTGTGCAATTTTCCCCATAGAGAAATTTATTGTACGATGCATCCCATAGGGAAGCATTGATGCAATGGTTTGTTTGTTTGTTTTAATTCCATTTCGTTGTATGATTTATTTGTTGTATAATGCAGTCGTTATATGAGGTTCTACTGTATATCACTCCCATCTGGGATATTCTCCCATTCTGGGTGGCATACAACAAATTAAAAGATTTTTGCAAACAGTTTACTGACAATTCACCAGGATCAAGTGATTTTAATTTCACATATCTACTCAAGAGCTATCTGCTAGAGAATTGAAAGTACTTAGTGGATGATAAATGCCAAGTGCTAGTATAATGGACCCATGACAGTCAAAGTGGCATCTGGTCAGTAATACTGCAAAGTGAACACTCTTCAGTTTCAAGACACTGGTTTGGATCCAGGATCTGCTTTTGATGAATAGAAGACCTCCAGAAAATGGCACCATACGCTAAGAGGATCTCGCTCTTCTTCCCCGCATGCCTATACTTGCATCTTTTACCAACATCCTTCTATACAACATTTTTGGAGTGCTGTAAAGTTTTTGCAATAGGGAAGAAGAGATCAGGGAAGTCCATTACCTAATGCCCAGTCTTACATGTCTCAATCTGGATCCAAATTCTTGTGTTTCATTTAGACAGGGAATGCCAGTGAAGTTCTCCTCCAGTTTTACACCCCCAAGTTATTTTAGCATTTTTATTTTATTTATTTATTTTTCACGCTTATATACCGCCCACTCAGGTACAACCCAACTCAGGGTGGTTTACATAGTGGACAGTAAATACATAAAAGACACATAATAAAACAAAGTTGAAAAGTTAAAAAACCCACCCCTAAAAGGTGCGCAAGAACCGAAGGGACATGATGTTGATGCTGGTAATTCTTTTCATCTGACCCTATTTTTAATTTCCAGATTCCTCACCTTTACTGTGGATGCCTTACAGAGAAAAACTGGATCATTAATTTGTTTGTTTGTTTGTTTTGGAAAGATGCTCTCCCAAGTGCTGAAAAATATCTTTGTCCTAGCATCCTATTTTCATTGCTTACATATTTTGCACTTAGCATGCTCTGTTTTGATCACTGGAAAATAAATGGGAATAATTTACAGGGTTTATTGTTGAGATATACATCTCTAAGAAAATCTTGTTGTGAAAGGGGAAATGGGCTAATTGGAGAGATGATGCGTTGTACTTAACAACTTACTTGCTGCTCAAATGCTCTTCTCTGAAGTGACTGTTGTTCAGAAGAGAAATGCAATGGGTAGTACTTTTTAAAAACCTAGTACCTCCTTTGCAGAGTTGAGATTAGAGCTACTGTAAACTATTTCTAAGCGTTCATAGCAGTGCTGTTTTTATGATGTGGCTGCAATTGCCACAAGAATTGTCAACCGTGGGAAGATGTGGTCAAGTCACCAAAGAACCAGTATGCCTGGAAATATTCCATTTCTGTGTCCAGAATTTCACCGAGTCTTAAATTCTTGGGGGGAAAGTATCCTTATCACCTTTGCCAGGGCTCTTGTGAAATGAATGCTTCTAGTCTGCAGTCTGCCTATTTGCAAAGCTTACAATGCATTTCAGATTGGATATTTTTCAAATGTTAACAGCTAAACATGCATCAAAGAAAAACAAACATGCACAGAAATGTTTTAGTCAGTGGGAAGGGTGCACAAAAATGGGCACATTAAAAATGCATAGAGTATGTACGACTTATTTAAAAATGCAAAAAAAAATCTATATGAATTCCCTTGTAAGAGGGGGTGGGCAAAACCTGATATAAACTGAAGGAACAAGAACATAGGTGAGTCTGGAAAAGCAACAACTACTGCTACTACAGAATTAAGATGGAGAGGATTTTTTAAACTTCCCTTTACCAATGACAGAGTCTTGTTTGGCTGTTTGGCTGTTCTGGTGCTGAACTGGCAATGCAATGTTCAGTTGTCCAAAGAAGAGAGTAAGGCATTTGGAATTTGTATAACAAATTCTACATGGAGCATCAGTGGGAATGAGCTGCTCTAACCTGCTGACCATACTAAGCCCCAATCTCTCATTTGGACTAGCATGAATCCAGAAACCGTATGGTTTACAAGTGCTTCTTTGACCTCAACCCATGTATGCCTGACATCCAAGACATCTTCATTCTGGAAAGAGCTCATATATCCCCTCCAAAAGCCATTCTCACTGTAACCCTACAGAACTATAGGTTCAAGGAGTGTCTTACATGTGTGAATCAGCCATCAGGAACCCCCACAGAAAAGACTTTGCATTTCGCCCATCAATTTTGGCGCTACAGTTTTCAACAGAGACGGTTCACACATTGGCGCGGAGAGTCACCAAGTTCTCACATGTCAGGTAAGGAAATGCATGTGTGAATTAACCCATACCAAAAGGTTGCCCACCCCATCCGTTTCACACTTTTAGTGTAAAGGCTTTTCCCACTGAGAGCTGTCCTGAAAGTGTGGCAAAATTGCAGAATTGATTTTGATTTGTAGCCAGTGGTGTGGGGGCAGGGATTAGCATAAGTGGGAAGGAGAGGAAACTCAGTGGTGTCAAGTTAACCATTGCACACATATCACAATGGAAGCTGTAGATTTATTGCAACATTAACTTAGAGAGCAGCCATGTATCTTACTTAGAAGCAGGCCCTACCTGGTTTTACAGGACTTATTCCCAACTTAATGGATATTGAAATTCAGCCCCAAATGCCTTTGTCCAATTATTTCCTTAGACATGCCAATATTTCTGATAGCAAATCAAAACTTTTGCCAAAAATAAGGGTCCTCCAATCTGAAGGTCAAACTAAAATAACTGGTTTTGTGAATGTAGAACGTTGAAACATTTTATCTGATTAGGTAGACCAACTCCTCTTGGATACACGCTTTAACATGGTGAGGGGATTTGAATGTGTCAGAGAAGCTGAGGCCAATATCAGCAGGAGTCTATTTTGAGTCTGGTCTCCCAGCAAGTTCACCTCAAGCAAAATGCCCAAATCTGAGACAAGGGGCAAAGACACATCCACTCTCTTCAGGATTAACAGGCACAGCAGCAGAAGAGAATGGATTGTTTGATGGATGGTGGCAAAATGATTGTACATCAGCTACTGGGCAAGAGCAGAGTAGAAAGTGACTCTAGTAGATCTTTCACAGACAATCGCAGTGACATTCAAGCTAACTTTTGTCAACATTGAGCAGAAGAAACCAATGGTAAACCATGGTAAATATTTCTTACTTTGGGGAAAAAAATCCAAAAATGAAATGAAGCCACAGTCTTGATTTTACACAAGCTCAGCAGGACTGTTGAAGAGAGGACATTTTAGATTTCACTCATTCATAAGGTCACCATAAGTTGGAGGTGGCTTCACAGGATGTAACAAGGAAGATCAATATAAGTTTCTCTGACTGGCATCAGCCTGAAAGAGTATCATGTAGAATCAACTACAAGGCAATCTCTTTTTAAAAACTTACACATTATCTACAGTCTCCAAGTAAATCAAAAGAGATTCCAAAGGGATAATTTAGAATTTTCTGCAAGTGCTTTTCGAATGATTTATTGATCTAGAACCTTTATTGCAAAAATATAAAATGAAGCCACAGTCTTGAGTTTACAGGAACTGAGGAAGTATATCCACAACTTTCTTCTATACTTGTTGCCTAGGTCTTATAAAACTATGCTAAGAATGAAAGTTAAAGACTGGGTGCTTCTTTGTCTACATATGTATCTGCAAGCGCTGGGCTGTAAACAGTAGTGCTAACTATACAACTGAATCAGGATTTCCTGAAGTTAGTTAAGCTGTAGTACTGCAACCAAACACTGTTCATAGTGAGCAGTGAGAAAAATGAACAAACTATGGCCTGAAAATTCTCTGTGGTGCTTGGAAGAGTTATTTATTTTGGACTATAAATTCCCAGAATTGAATAGTAAAAGTAATATTCAGAAAAAGAAATGCCCTCTTCACAGGTAGCCTCTTACAGCAAGAAGACTGTATGGAGAACCTCTACTTCTAGTAGAGGACATCCCTAACAGAGAATGAGGATCTCTGTATGCAGTCAGGTGCCAAAATAGGAGCCATCAGCATTCAGACATAAGAATCATTATTAGTTATGCTTTTCTGCAAGCAAGTGATGGGCACTGTTTGTGGAACCATTGATAGCTCATTGTGCTATGTGCTGATTTTTTAAAAGGAAAGGACTGTAGGTAATGTGCAAGGCATGTGTGCCTTTAGATTGAATGCATAAAATCTACTTCCAAAATACTGAAGAAGAACAAAGAACTGAAGTCTTGGTTAGACTCAAAGTAGGAAGTCTAGATCAGACTACATTGTATGGGCAAGACGTTATGAAGCACAGATTTTCCATTCCACATACAGTACTGCAATATATCCTGTAAGATATGTGCACATGATACCACCTATTGTATTAAAAAGATAAAGTGGCACTTAAAATAAATTGTGCATGATTAGACTTTGACTGCCCTTACAACAGGTAGAAGTGTCTCCTTAACAGAGATATTTCCAAGCATCAACTAATTATGTGGCTACCTCATGGGGGCTTCAATTTGTAGGACTCTGTCTGGCAAAAATGTGGGATTTTTAATAAATAAATAAATGCCTCCTTTTTCATCCCTACCTTATTTCCCAAAGATTTACACTATGAGCCTTAGAAGAGGGGCAACATAAAACATAATAATTTAAATTTAAACTTTTCTTTCTTTCTTTTCCACCAAAGATCATCAAGGGTAGCTATCAAAATATGGGGGAAATGCTCTAGTTTTAGATCCAAGAAGGCATATGTCTTTTCTTGCATTTTTAACAAGTATTCCTTGTTTTAATCAGCCAGTGATAGAACAACAATGAATATCAGCACTGTTTCTTGAGTTATTACTTAAAGTGAAAAATATCTTTATTTACCTTACAAATTAACAGTAATCACATGGCTGCTCTACACTCAAAAGGGCATAGTTAAAAGAAAATGTAATAGGCATTTATGTTTTATCCTAGCTTACTTCAAACACAGCTTTCTTTTCTCATGTATCATGTGCCCTATCTTAAAAATATGTGCTTTATTCAGATATATATAAAGCCACTAATTAATAACAAGAATTCACAATGGAAGTTTTCTTGCTGAAACCAGAGCAGGAAACATGTATGAATAATGTATGTGTATATATTACTCAAATGACGTAGTATAATATATATTACTATATGTCCTAGCATAACCACTAAGATGTCAATTGGAAAATTATTATTACTTTTCCATTTGACATCCTAGTGGTTCTGCTATGTCATCTGGAATCTGTCACAAGGTGCAACATAATGAATTATGACATAAAATAACCATTGGGTTGACTCGCCAAGGCAAAACCAAATGCAAAATTATTCATCCTGACCAAGCATGTCAGAATTTTTTTTAAAAAAAGTCCTTCTCCACACCCATTTAGATCCAGTTAAAGGATTCTAGCTAATGGGCATACATTATTATCATCGTCTCTCATTTATGCAAGACTTTTAGGATATAGTATGTCGTATACTGTAAAACTCTTATTCCATTCACATTATTCTGTATCCAGGCAGCCAATTCTTATCACCATTTTGTGTAGGCAGGGGGTTGTTGCCAAGAAAGGGAACATCTCTGTTGGGGGTCCACCTGGTGGGTCCACTAGTGAGAAGGGAACAGAACCAAACATTTCTCAGATGTACATCCAATGTGCTACTAATTATGAGCAAGCTCTCCTCAGCTCAGATTGAAATCGTGTTGTGATTTGAGCCCACTCCCAGGGGGAGAAACAGAAATTGGGATATGCTATGTAAAATTAAGCTTCAATATTTAGGCCCTGCTGTCTGCAGTTGAAAGATTGTGTAGAAATAGAAAGACAGGGAAGGAAAGAGAGGGGGGAAATCATAGAAAGCGAAAGAAAGGAAAGCAGGGAAATCGAAAATACGGTGGAATCACCTGTGTGATTCTTACCCCAATCTTACCCCATCAGCCCTGCCAATTTTCAGTATGTGATGCCTAAATGATTATCCCTGAAAAATATGTCCCTTGAATTAAAAGGGGGAATGTTGTAGCCACATGACTTATGTATCTATTTAGGTTGTTATCCAATTTCCTACTGTAGAGGGTACTTTTAAAGCTCCCAACTCTTACAGTTCTTTCTATTTCAGACAAAATTATACTGGTCAGCCTTCAAACAAAGGAGGCTTTTAAATAATAGACTCCCCAAAGTGAACTTGGCCAACCTATTTCTTGGAAACAGTCCTGCAAGAATCTTTCCCTTTCCTGTTTTTCAGCACAAAAAATAGTTTTAGCAGTCCTAATGTTTTTAAAATTACTTGAAATTAATAAAAAGAGAAATAGAATGATACCCTGGGATACTTTGTAGGGTTTCTTGGAGTAAATATAGATCAAACCACTCTTCTTGTCCCCAAGTTGGACATTAATACTACCCAAACACCCACTCCTTATTAGGGCCAAGATATGCCTCAAAATTTATGAGCAAAGGTTACATTTTACAAATATCTATTTCACATTAACAAGGCCTCTCTTCCCAATGCAGGTTATCCATTTCCTAAGGGAAGTCTATAATCTTGGTGTTTTGTCCCTGAAAACAGTTCAGCTGCTAAGAATTACAATACAGAATGGGCAACAACCAAGCTCTATGAGGAAAGACTGAGGGGAAATAGGAATGTTTAACCTTGAAAAAAGGAGACTGAGATGGGATGGGATGGCATTTTCAAATACAGTAAAACCTCGGGTTACGACCACGTCGGGTAACGTTTGCTGCGGTTTACAATGGCAAATCCTATGGAAATGCCATCCTGGGTTATGAATTTTAATGGAATTGTTCCGGGTTACGACAATCAATTTGTGACCATTTTTAACATTCTTAATGCAAACCCTATGGATGCATCGGGTTTCAATTTTTTTCACGTTACAATGGAGGCTGTTGGATTTCCGTCGCAACCCAGGGTTTTACTGTACTGTACTTGAAAGATAGTCACAAAGAAGAGGGGGACCATTCTAGAAAGCAGGATACATAATAACAGGCTAAAACTACAGGAAGCCAGATATAGACTTAACTTCAGGAAAAGCCCTCTTAACTGTTACAGCAGTACAACAATGGAACTACTGTAGTTAGCTCTGAAGGTTGTGAATGCTCCAATGCTGAAGGCATTCAAAAGAGCATTAGACCACCATCTGTCAGATTGGCTTTAATTTGGATTTCCGCATTGAGCAGGAAGTTGGACTCAATGGCCTCATAGGCACTTTCCAACTCAATTATTCTATGATTTGATGAACATTTTTGGTTGTACAACGATATAGTACAGTAATTAACTCCCTGGACATAGAGAGGACATATCATCTACTGACACGGCATACTCATCTTAATCAAAAGAAGGTGTAAAATTGTTGGTCCCAACACAGAGACAGGGATGGATGTGACCACTCATGAGAAGGTCTTTTTTCAGTGTAGCTGTGATAAAGCTGTGATAAAGTTTAGTTTGGTAACCAGCAACTACTGCAAGTGAGGAATACCTTTGCTACTTTGATTGCCCTGGTCTCTACTCCTGGCTTTCAGCATTTCTTGCATCCCTCCTTGATAGATCTAACACCACCCTCTACATGGACTAAAAGAATTCAAGTTATCAGCCTCCTTTCTGACTATTCTCTTCTAGATTGTCAACTGCGTATGATGTTAATTGAAGGAATGATTCTGCCTTTAACTTAGACAAATATTTTACTACTTCATGGACTCTAGGTAATGTCTCCTCTAAGTTTGCGGACTCCTCTTTCATTGCTTTCAGTAGATTAGACTGTCCTCAGTCTACTACTGTGGGGACATCCATGTTGGACAGTTGCAGGAAAAAGAAGACCAAGTTTTGTGACACATGAAAGGCTGATGAGCTGTTTGACACATACTTTTATGAACTATGCTTGATTTGAAGCAGGCAGCACTATACAAATGCTTATGCCAAATCATCCTTGTTAGTCTTTAAATGGGCTTAAGATATCTTAGGTTCACTAACCATCTGTTTCATTAAAAGGTAAAGGTTTCCCTTGCTTGAAAGCCAGTCGTATCCAACTCTAGGGTGCAGTGCTCATCTCTGTTTCAAAGCCGAAGAGCCAGCGCTGTCTGCTGCTGCAGACGTTTCCGTGGTCATGTGGCAGGCATGACTAGACACCGAAGTGCACGGAACACTGTTACATTCCCACCGAAGTGGTCCCTATTTATCTACTTTCAATTTCTTGCTTTCAAACTGCTAGGTTGGCAGGAGCTGGGACAAAGACGGGAGCTCATTTCATCCTGCAGTATTCGGGAATCAAACTGCTGACCTTCTGCCTCCCAATCAGCATCTTAGGCTTTTGAGCCACTGCAGTCCCGGTATCTGTTTCATTGGGTGAGACCATTTCATAATGTTATAAACAGAGGCAGCCCAAGGTCCAAACAGTGGGGTCACTTTTCACTTATAGGGTAAAACTAGAAGCTGTCTGTGGTTACTGGGGGTGGGGAGAAAATGTCTACTTATCTAACTCTCAAAATATTAAATAACATCCTCTTTTGTGGTGCAAAGAAAGATGGAATATAGCATTGATTGATAAGTTGACATACGAATTAATAATTAAAAATGGGATGATAAAGAATAACGAATTTCTACAGATATAGGGAGACTTCACTGAATATGTGTCACAATAACCTAAAGGATTCAAGCCAGGTCAAGAAAGTATTAGTTTCTGGAAATAGGGGAACGTAGTATAATAATTAAAACAGAGCATTAAGATATGTGGAATAGAAAGAATGGTCCCAAGGGTGGAGGGTGCACTTGTTAATTGCTAAATGTTATATATGTTTTATGTAATATGTAATATAAATAAGGATGACTAAATAATGTGAATCTGATAACAAGCTATATATTGCTTTGTTGTTGTTGTGTGTATTTTTCTGTGTTTTGAAAATTAAAATTAAAATTAAAAAAATAAGTAACATACTAAATATATTATAAATATATATTATATATTAATCAATATATATTATGCTATCCTTTAGTTACCCTTCCATTGCCCCGCCCCCCAATTAAAACACTTACAGACAAACACACAATTCTGTAGCTTGGAAAATTCAGAGTAAGTATTTAAGTTTTATTCATGACTGTATCTTTTCAAAGGTGTTAGACTTTTTCTTGATCCAAATGTGTTTTTTTTGTATTCATGTCAAAGGGGGGTTTATGATAGGAAACAAAACCCAATAGCACCTTCATCTTTAATCTGATGAATGCATCACCGCATGTAGGAATTGTTTGTTTCGTGATATATTGTTTAAGAACTCAGTTGTCAGAAATCCTGGGTATGGGGGCTTAACAAAAGTTTTAAAATGCATCAATGCTAACTCAGTCAATAAATACAGACTGGAATTGAATATGCAATAGATCCAAACCTTAAAATTGAGGCTAAGACAGGCTTATTGATGTCAGATTTTTGTACCGCGGCATTATGATCTTGTTCATTTTAAAAAAAAATCTTTATGGGACCAATGTAGGGGGGTGGAAGAGGGGTTTGTGTCACAATTCTGAATTCTTGTAACTAACTCAAAAGTAGTTTTAGCCAGAAAGATGGAGAGAGAGAGAGAGAAAGCTTTGCATTACTTCTCAATCAGAATCATGCCCAGTGATGCTTTCTTGATGTGAAAAAAAATCCACACCTGACCATCTCCACTACGGCATAGATTTCTGTATCTAAAACTTTACTTCTTAGGTGAGAAATCCACACAATATCGTTCTGGGTGGAAGTTGAACAAAGCCCTTCTTTGCGAAAATTATTTCTTCTTGTTAGGATGCTGTAAGAAGAAAGAATCCAATATGCTGTCCGCATATAAACTTTGATAGGGGCAGCATTGGTGCGGGGGGGGGGCAAAACAGTGCAATGACATTCAAGCTCAACTGATAAAAAGTTTGCTGAAGCTTACCTCCTTTTTATTATTATTATTTATAAATTTATTTATTTATTGTAATTCCAAATCCCTAGCACTCCACAACAATGTCACATTTTAATGTAATATCGGCTCCTCCGATGCATATTCATGAAATAAAAATCCTGGCAGAGGCACAAGGAAAAGAGGGATGAAGTGTGTTTGGCAGAGTGCGTCACGTTTCCAGACCAGCGGATTTTTTGATTAAAGTCCCTTATCCGTTTTATCATGCATATCCACTCTCTGATTAAAGTGATCTGGAGCTGACACTCACAATGTCAGTATGCCTGAGACCCTTCACACAAAAACATGGTTGGAATTTATATCCTTAAAGGGGGAGGGAGGAAAGAGAAAAGAAGAAGAAGAAGGAAGGAAAGAGGGGGGGGGATCTAGTAAGTAAATTTAAGTAGGTAGAGGATATATTGATACATATGTAAGTAAGCTGTTTACCTGCAGCTGAGCCCTCTATGTTATTTCACCACAATATTCTTGTGGAAGACAGACCATCTAATATTGATGAACAAATTACAAAAAAGAGACAGAGAGAGAGGGTGAAATGCTCACTTTGTTTTAAAACATCACAATGTTTGACTGCAGTGGCTCAAGTAGCTAAGATGCTGAATGGAAGGCAAAAGGTCAGCAGTTTGATACCCGAATACTGCAGGACATAATGAACTCCCATCTTTCTTCCAGATCCTGCCAACCTAGAAGTTCAAACAGGAAGGTAAACAGCATTCCGTGCACTCCGGTGTCTAGTCATGCCTGCCACATGACCACGGAAACATCTGCAGAAGTGGACAGTGCTGGGTCTTTGGCTATGAAACAAAGGTGAGCACTGAAACCTAGAGTTGGATACAACTGGCTTTTGAGCAAGGGTGACCTTTACCTTTATTTTTAATGATTGTTTAACATTCAACACCACTATATCCTTAGGACTGTGGTGGTGAACCTTGACACTCCAGGTGTTCTTGGATTTCAATTACCAGAAGCCCAAGTGAGCACTCCTGCCCTGCTGATCAGAGCTTCTGGGAATTGAAGTTCAAGAACAGCTGGAGTGCCAAGTTTTGCCATCACTGTCTTAGGACAACTACAGTGGTACCTTGAATTACAAATGCCTTATGTTATGAAATTTTCATGATACAAATGAAAATCCATTGAAAATAATGCCTCAAGTTATGAATTATTCAAAATGTGGTTTCCAATAGGAATGCATTGAAAACCAATTAATCCATTCCAGAGGTCAGGAAAAAAAGGTTTTCAATGCATTCCTATGGGAAACCACATTTCGAATGATGATTTTCTTGTAATACAAAACGTCCCGGGGAATGCATTGAATTTGTAACTCGAGGTACCACTGTACTTCTATTATGGGCTGCAATTCCTATGCACACTAATTTGGAACTAAGTTTTTTGCATTTGTTGGAATTTTCTTATTTATTTATTACATTTTTATACTGCCCATCTGGGATATTTCCCAACTCTGAGCGGTGTAAAAACAATTAAATAAACAACATCAACATAATACAACAACCAACAAAGTAAATACCTGAAATGTGTAAAGGCTCCCCAAAACAGTGGTTTTTACCCTCCCTCCACCTAGTTTTAGATTATTTTCACAGTTCCTTCCCACTAACCATGTTGTCTAGCACTTCAGGGACTTGAAGACCCAAACATGCATAAGGATAAAAGGTTGAGAAGGTTTAGTGTTCAAGGAGTGAAGAAGCAGACGGATGAAGTAGTGAAATTCAGCTCTTTATTAGTGGGGTTTGAACACAGTTTGGATGGGACAAAACTCGGACTTATATACACTATAAACAGTAACAGTAACAACAATAACAATAACAAAAGCCCATTGGCTAACAGTGTGTGCACATTTTTGATCCACTTATTTGCATAAGAATAGATACATGAGAAAAGATACATTCTGCTCCTGTCAGATTTGAAATCTCGCGAGACTACGCTGTCTGGTGAGATTTCATAGCTGTCAAACAGGGACGCTGTTTTGACAGCTAGGAAAGCGCGGGAACATGGTGGTTTGAATCGCCTTGACAGTTATGCACAGTTAACATACATAACAGAAGGATTGGTCTAAAAATGTAGCAGGCAGCCATGAGTTTTGCAACAAAAGAGGGACTAGAAATAGTCATGTAGCAAACGCAAGACTAACTAGGTTTTATTTTTTTTCCATAAGCATTTATATGAAAACTCATGAACAATTAAAACAATAGGGTCCCACAGGTGCCTATTTCTGGTTTCTATTTTGTTCTAAAAAGAATGCTTTTGTGGGGTGATTCACTTGAGACAATTCCTCAGCTCAACAGTTCCCAATTTATAATATTAATGACCATTTGCTTGATTTTCCTAACAAAGGTCCCAATAGAAACCTGAGTTATGGTACCCTGTTACAAATCTGGTGGATGAGAAGAGTCTTGTACGATTTTTCCTCAGTTGTAAGCTAATTTTTAAAGGCCTGGTGCCTCCAATCAACCAGTATCTGACCAACCCTTCGCAAGCCCCTGCGTAGAATCATAGAATCAGTTTTTCTTGATATTCAGCCTCCAAATGATATGTTCAGAGAAAAAATTTCTTGCAGAAAAGAAAAAAGCTTGCTTGGAAAAATTTGTTGCCATTAGTTGCACAAGAAAAAATATTCTGAAAGTGCTATTCATTCAGAAAGGAGGGGAAACTAGCCATAGTTTAATAATAATGGTGGGGGAAAAATCAGATGGAAAACACAAGAGGAAATGGGGAAACCTTGTTGGCAAAAGGCATTTGAATTGGGTGAAATTTACAAGTACTGTATTGTATTTGTTAAGAACAAGAGACATATTTGTCATCAAGAAGAGGAAAGCTGCAATTCTACAATCTCTCTGCTGCTGTTTTTGTGTCTAGGCCGGATGTGAAATGGCCAAAATTATGGCACTTTTTGGTGAGTTCATTCTGCAGGTCCTTCACCTGACCTAGTGTGAGAAAGATTAGCCAGCAATACAAGGTTGCCATTACCAGGGTACGCCCGATTGTGGTTCAAAAATACCACAATAGTCTCTCTGAAAGAATTCAAGGAATCATAGGATATGCCAGATCTTCTTATCCAGGGGCAGTGAAAGAGAATGATCACTCCTTGGAGTCAGAGGTTTAATTGAATTCAATTGAAATTTTAATTTATATACCGCTTACTCACCCAATGAGTAACTCAAAGCGGTTCACAAAATAAGCTGTACAAGCATATAAGTGCAACATAATCAATACAAAAGTGAACACAGGTGATGCAGAATAGCACCAAGCATAATTATACAATAATCATTATAACAGTTACAGCAATTAACTGTTACATCAAATGAATAGGCAATACAACGCTAGAATCAACCTAGATGTTGGATCGGGGCTGTGGAGCGGCCCTTGGGGTCCCAGAGGAGACTGGTCGAGTAACGACACGAGACAAGATGGAGCGAAGACCAGTGGTTTATTGAGGGAAAATCATCATCATATATAGGAATTCAAGGCAGCGTGTGATAGAATCGTCATCTGACAGAAAATCACATCACCCATTTACCCGGGTTAATTGGGAACGTCTCTTGGGGAGATTAATTAACCAAGGCAAATACTGACAGGGGAAATCCATTGTTCATGGCTTGCTCAAGAGTAAACATGGCCACTATTTGCGCTAGGGCTTGGGCTAATCTGCAAGTGTGGAGTTACCTAATTCCTAACTTGAGTTAGATATTCAGCTTCCTCCTGCCGAACTGCCTGCCAGGTCAGATATGGGTGAATCAATCTTATGACTATTAATCCACACCCCAATTTCTGTACCCGCAGAGGCCAGTGACCAGGAGCCTTCCTCGACCGGTGTAACCTCTGTCAGGGACAGTTTATGCCAATTGCGCCCGCGGACACTACACCTAAACATCACAGAAAGGCTCTGTGGCTCATAGGTCTTCAACATTTGGTCCTCAGTAATTATCTACATGGTATAAAATATTCTTATTTCTTTTGTTTTGAGTTCGTTCAGGTGAAAGTTCAGTTTTTGTACAATTTTTGTACAGGTCATTTCATTTTAAATGAAAGGGAAAGCTTCTTTCAAATTTCCCATTTGTGTTCCTCCACTCACAGTTTGGGATACTCCAAACAACCTAAAGAACCGTTAAAAACTATTCCTCCCCCCCCCCCCAAAAAAAAAAGTGACAGGAAACAAAGAATCATCATAGTTCAAAAGTAGATGAAAAGATAAATCACCATCAGACAGAGCAAAAGGAGTGTTTCAATCACTCACCCGTCAATTCAAAAAGGCAGTAAAGCATCTAAAAAATAAAAAAGAGAAAACAATAGTACAAGTTCAGTGTCACCCAACAAAGGCAGCACAACAGGGGTAGCCAGCTATCCAGGCAATTTTAAATCAAGAGAAACAAAATGCAGGAGGTTGAGTTTATTGGTTTTATAGCTTCCTTCCTATTCTATTATTTAATGATTATTCAGTTAAAGGATCCAAGATGGAGGCACAGCAGAGAATCAGGCAGTAATCCAAGATGGAGGGCACCAGCAGTTCAGTACACAGTACCCACAGTACACAAAGAAAGTCTGAAGCAATGAGCACTTCTCACTTAGTTGCATAGTCAAAACAATCCCCTTCCCCCAGATGTTCTGAATGGCTGAATTTTTTGGAATAGTAGCCTTGTTAGTCTGTGTTTCAAGCATATCAGAGAATAAACAAAATAAAAGCATTGTGGCACTTTAAAGACTAACTGTTGAATTTTAATGTTTGCTTTTGCAGATCAGGTCCACTTCATTAGACATGGGAGTGAACACCTCTGTGGGCTACTGATGACAACTCAGCCCTCCCATGGACTTATGGTGTGTGTGTGTGTGTGTGTGTGTGTGTGTGTGTGTGTGTGTGTGTGTGTGTGTGTGTGTGTGTGTGTGTGTGTGTGTGTGTGTGTGTGTGTGTGTGTGTGTGTGTGTGTGATATGCCTTCTTTTTCTATATCCCCTTCACCAACCTTGATAAAATCAAGCTTGGACAGTTCTACACATCTTGAAGTCCTGCACACTGTCCTGGTGCTTAACACGGTAGTGTTGCCCACAGCATAAAACATTATTGTATAAACCAATGATGGTGAACCTTTTAGAGACTGAGTGCCCAAACTGCTGTCCAAGCTGCACCCTCATGCCGCATGTGAGCCAGACAGGGGAAGAGGAAGCACTCCCATTGGGCTGCTGGGAAGAGGGGTGGGGCAAATTCTGTGCTGGGGGGAGGGAGGAAGCACACCCATTGGGCTGCTGAACGGAGTGGTGGGACAAACTCTGTGCTGGGGTGACAGTGTGTGTGGCCACAGAAAGAGCTCTGAGTCCCCCCTCTGACATGTGTGCCATAGGTTTGCCACCACTGGTATAGACTGTATTTCCCAGGAGCAGGGGGGGAAATCACTTTTAAAATGTGAGTAGCACAATACATAGCATATTTTAAGGTCTACTGCATTAAGTTTATTAATCCATTTCTCCTTCATTGTTTACTTTGCTTTTGTTTTTGCAGGTAGGCTGTCTAGTTGTGTACCTGATAATTTGTGGCCAAATGTAGGCATCTTCTCCCTATTAATCAGCAGACTCTAATAGCAGAGTGAGCTTTCATGAACCATAGCACCATTAATTAAGACTGAAAGCATTGATCAATTAATCAGCCCAATTGATCCACTAATTCATTAATTACAGTGTTTTAATTGAACCTGTCTCTTGTAAAAAGGTGTTTGGCACTGATGGTGCAACAAAAAGTCTAAGTGATTGTTCCTACATGTGCAGTCCTGATCGTTCGATAACACGAGGCCTTAAGAAAATTCTGAGAGAAGCTTCATCTGGTTGATTTCTCTATGTCTAAATGTTCTTGCAAGGTGCAAATTAAGGTCAGTATCAATAAATAAATAAATAAATAAATATGTGCACAGATTAGGTGGGTCATGCAATTTAGCAAAGTGCATGATGTGCTCTGTGGAAGGAAGTTGGCTATGAATTCAGATAACAAAACACTTGTGAGACGAAGTGGGTCTGTCCTCATGAAAAGCAAGAATTCTTTAATACTGAGAACTTGTTTACCTGAACTTGTGGATTATGGAGATGAAGAGGACCCTTTGTAACAGAATTCTCCACTGAGCAATCTTCTGAAGTGGTCAAGAAGCTAAGAATTGGAGACAGGGCTGGGAGACTTAGCTTAGCAGTGACCCATGTGTAGTTGTCACATGGTAACTGGAAGATAGACTTCTCTTTCATGTAAAGGGGTGGAGGAAACCATGCCAGTCTCCTGTTAAGTAAAACTGCCAAGTGTTTTGCTCCTTAAAAGAGAACAGGTTTTCTTCTGGCAAAATCTCATCAGGTGCATATCAAAGTGGGCTGCTATCCAAATAAATCTTGCTTGTCTTTAAGATGCTATCAGTCTCCGTTGCTTCTGTCTTTGCTCTGAAGACTACATTGTGATTGTGTCTGTGTTTTTAGCAAAACACAAAAAAGGTCCGGGGCTATTGGTCCGAGCCAAGTGAGATGAAATCATTTAGACCCCAGGTGTGAAACCTTCTCTACAGTGCTACATGCCACAAAATGTATTGTGTCATTCTACAGTTGATGAACAAATAATGCTATTCAGCAGAACATGACCCATGAAGCAGTATATGCCATCCAAACCCCTAATGTGGGGCATTAAATTCTGTCTGTGTTGCAATCCTAAATCACCAAGTGTTGATATATTTTATAAGGATGCCCTGATTTAATAATAATTATGTGTCATTAAATTGATTCTAACTTATGAAATGGAAGCAGGGACAGACTTTAACTTAAGAATGCAAGCGCGGCGCCAAAATGGCCGCCGCGCCCTTTGCGGGCCCCCCCCACAGGACAGAGAATCCGGGTAGTTAGGGGCGTGGCCAGCTCCCTTATAAAAGGGGTGGCCATGAGGCAGCCGAGCTGCCATTTTACCTCAGCGACGGAGCGGAGAAGTCTTTTCCCCTGTGTCTCCGTCGCTCTTTAGCTTACCGGGAAGCCTTTTGGTAGCGATTCTTCCTTTTCGGCTTCCCTTTGCTTCGGTGGAGATGCCTTCGAAGAAGAAGGCAGCTTGGAGTGCGGCTCGCGCTGTTAGGAGGCGCAACCCGGGTCGGAGGACCGCGGTGCCGCCTCCCCAGCAGCAGCCTTTGCAGGCCCCTGCCGGGACCGGCGGAATGGGGTCTATCGCCCCTTGGCCCGGAGCGGGCGAACAATTTGCGGGCGCGGTAGGGGCTACGGCCCGCGAGCGGTGGACACCGCTCCTGCACCCGCCCACCAGGTTGGGCCTGCTGCTCTTGGGTCGCAGCCTCTCCCGGGGCCCTCTAGCCTTGGGGGGTGGTGCGGCCCCCTGCCTTGGCAGGTTTCTCCACCGACCCTGCCGGGCTTCGGTGTTGGCCAATGGCCATATTCGGGTCCTGGGGTACAGCGACCTGTACCCACGCCTTGGACCGTTCGGGCCGGCCGGCCCTTGGCCCTAGGTCAACGTGGAAGCCTTACTGGCCCGCCTGGCGGCCCTTGAAGCGTCGTTGGCTCGGGCCAGTCAGGCGGGGGCCCTCCCTTTGGGGTTCCTTTTGAGGCGCTGCCGGCAGGAGGACAACAGCCGACAAGGAGGGTTGAGCTGCTGCAGGCGCGTGGCGCGGTTTCGCCCACTGCCTCGCAGCTCCCCAGCCAGCAGCCAGGTGCGGGTCAGGCCCCGGTGATGAGCTCTACGTCGGTCGTGAGCTCCGACGCCCCCAGTGGGCCGGAACCCCCGGTGGGGGCGGCCCGCGGGGGTGCAGCATGTGAGTATACGGTGTAAGCAAGTACATCCACACACATTCCCAATATGGGGGGGGGCTTTTCAATGGCCTTGGCCTCGCGCGGGTGGTGCGGCGGTGTACCCGCTGACGCCTCACCCGGCGATGACAGCTAACACCCAGGGCCCCGTGGTGGGGGGTGTTCCCTACCCTGAGGGGAATGTTTTGGGTGGCCGGGTTGGTCCAAGCCCCTATTCCTTACCGCTGAGTGACCGCTTGGCACAGGCTGCCAGAGAGTAAATTTGGCGGGGGGAGTGCGTGGATATCTTCGCGCTCCTAAACAAGGTGCCCATCAAGGAGAGAGGGAGGGGCAGAATGAGAAGGATAGTGGCAGGCACGTTGTCTCAAGCCACCAAGTATGTGGGCCAAATGGTTGCCGGCCTGCATCATATGCATGGCGGTGTACCTTAGGGCCCGGCCGGATCTGGCAATTCCGATGGTCCAGTATTTGGACAATGTCCACCGGGCGATGGTTTACTTTCCGGACCCAGCGTGGTTGGCTTGTGACGGGGAATGCCGTAGGCGGAATTCCCCGCACCCCGAGATTAGGCGGGATTAGCCAGGCCAGAGGCTGCGGCTTTTGTACGTGACGCCCACGCGCCCTGCGCCCGGGGAGATATACCATTGTGGGCATGCGGTTCAGCAGGCGGCCCCAGCATAGGTCACCTGCCAGGGGGCGGGGCGGGGGGTTCCAGCCCGCCTGCTGTGCTGGACTTTCTTGTCCAATGGCTCCTCTGAGGGGAAGACTTGCAATACAGACAGAAGTATCCCAACTGTGTTGGCCCCCATGCGGCCTCTGCCTGTCCCAGGCCTAGAAGGATGCGGGGCAGAGGGTGGGGCAGACAGGGGGCTGGCAAGACTGCCGCAGATGGATCTAGTTCACCGAAGGGCTCCCTCCCCAGTTAAGGTGGACATGTTGGAGCGTGCCTCACATGGTACCCGAAGGGAGAGGATGCGGGTTCTCTCCTTCAGGGTTCTAGGCAGGGGTTCCGGATCCCTTTCATGGGTAATAGGTCCCCTCAGGATGCCCCCAATCTTTTATCCCTTAAGGGGAGGGAGGAGGTGGCTGCTGCTAGCTTTGACAATAGGGTCTATGCGGGCAGGGTCGCTGGCCCTGTCCCTGCACCCCGTCCCGGGGAGCATATTATTTCAATGATGCCATGCCTTTTGGCTATTCCATTGGGGCTCGGTATTCGAGCGTTTCACCACTTTCCTAGATTGCGCTTTTGTCCGCAGGTCAGGGTCCCGGTCTGTAGCCCAATCCCTGGATGGTTTTATTCGGGGCTGAACGGGGCTGGGACACGTACACACGTCTCCTCAACACATTTCAGACGCTAATGGAGGAACTGGGTGTCCCTTTAGCGCCCGAAAAGACCGAGGGCCCATCTCCACAGCTAGTATTCCTGGGGTGGAGAGTAACACGGTAGTGCAGGATTCTAGGTTGCAGTGGGATAAGGTCCCAAAGCTGGTGGCCCTTGTATCGGTCTGGCTGGCCGAGCGCATGGCATCACTGAGGGAACTTTTGGTGCTACGTGGTCACCCCAGTTTAGCTGGCAGGGTCGTAGCACCGGGCAGGGCATTTGCTCTGCGCTGGTGCGATGCCTTGGCGGGATTCTCCAGTCCCCACCACAGGCTCAGATTTACCCGGGGTATCGGGGCAGACGTGCTTGTCTGGCCATAGATCCAGAGGTGGTTCACCGGGGTGTCATTTTGGGGTCTGATCTCCTGGCTCCCCCTTGCTTTCAGATGCGGTCCGATGCCTCAGGATTCCTGGGTTTACGGGATGTACTTCAATTGGAAGTGGGCCTATGGTGGGTGGCCAACATACTGGGCAGGCAAGTGTCGCCTGCATGGTCTCACGTATCTGGAATGTTTCCCTATCCTGGGTGCTTTGATGCTATGGGGCAAGGAGTGGGCCAACTCAGTTGTGCAATTTTGGCATGGCAACGTGGCTGTTGTCCGCATCGTCACTGCACAGATTTCCAAATCGCCCGGGGTTATGGGGCTAGTGTGTTGGTTTGTGTTATGCAACCTGTGCCTCAACGTTCCCTGCAGGGCCAGGCATGTCCCAAGGGTTGATAACGATATTGCTGCTGCTTTGTCCCGCCTGCAGATCTCCCGGTTCCGTGCCTCGGCCCCCGGATGCGGAGGAATTTCCCTCGCCACTCCTGGACGAGAGATGGAACGTTGGCGAGGAGAGGTGAACCGGGCGATTGGCCTGTCACTAGCGCCATGCATGAGTAAGGCGTATCACCACGCATTTAGTTCCTTTAGAGTATTATGTACCCGATTCCGACTGCCAGGAACCTGGCCGATCCCAGTAGCCCATGTTCTGCGGTTCATGGTTTACCTGTATGCCTAGGGCCTTGCACCACGCACCATAGCATCTCAGCTGTCGGGTTGGCTTTTGTGGCCAAAGTGGGAGGTCGTGTGGACGGCACCAATGACTTCCGGGCGAGACATGTTTGGGAGGGGTGGGTGCGCGTGCGCGGGCGTTTCCCGGCCGACCGCCACCCCATTTACCAGGGGTTTTTACCCAGTTGGCCCGGGGCTGGCCTGGCCTCTGTTTTGATAGATGAGGCAGCCCACTTCATGCGGCTACAACGGTGGCCTTTTTGGAGCCCTCCGCATCGGCGAGCTTGAGATGCTGAGTAAGGCGGATGCAAGATTTTCCCAGGGTTTTTACCCAATTGGCCCGGGGCTGGCCTTGCCTCAGTTTCGATAAATGAGGCAGCCCACTTTATGCGGCTACAACGGTGGCCTTTTTGGAGCCCTCCGCATCGGCGAGCTTGAGATGCTGAGTAAGGCGGATGCAAGATTTTCCCAGGGTTTTACCCAATTGGCCCGGGGCTGGCCTGGCCTCTGTTTTGGAAATGAGGCAGCCCACTTCATGCGGCTACAACGGTGGCCTTTTTGGAGCGCTCCGCGACAGCGAGCTTGAGATGCTGTATAAGGCGGATGCAAGTTGTAGGGCACTGGAACTCGAGGATGTCTATGTTGCCAAAGACTGGGCCCAGTTGAGGATACGCTCCTCTAATACAGATCAGCATGGCGTAGGCAGTGGTGTAAGACTGCTACGGTGTTCTTTGGCAGACATCTGTCCGGTTGGTGCCCTACAGGAGTTCCTGGCACTGCGTGGCATGCACCACGGCCCGTTTTTCTGTCACCAAGATGGGTCTCCCCTTACTAAATTTCAGTTTTGGAAGGTGACAGGGAGTGCCCTCACAGGTGCCCGTTATGGCACACATTCATTCCGTACTGGTGCAGCCTCTACAGCAGCTGCTTTTGGGTACTCTGGGGCTGGCATACGCAGCATGGGGAGGTGGGGCTCGCAATGTTTTCAGTTTTATGTGCGCCCACTTCCGCCATGAGTACCAATCCAGTCACCTTCCCGTCTTTTTCTCAATTTTTCTCAATTTTCTTACAGACCCTGGGTGTCGTATTACACCGGTGACAGTATGGCTGGTGGGCCACAGCTATGTGCACAGGGCAGCGCGTTACGCTGCGGCGACAGAGTGGGGACCCCGACTGGGACTGGGTGAACATGCCAGTCTCACATGGCATGGTAAGCCTGGGATGTTATGGCGGGAGCTGCGGCCTTTCCTTTTTTCTGGCCTGGGTGCTGACCCGCCTGACATTCTCATCATCCACCTGGGGGGCAATGATTTGGGCCAGGTCACTGGCTTATAGCTTAAGCATGCGATTTGCGAGGACCTCGCCTACTTGCATTATGTCTGGCCTGCCACAACCCTGGTTTTGCGGACATTGTCCCGCGCCATTACTATAGAGGGGGCGTTAACCTCCTGGCCCTTGACCGCGCTAGGCGCACGGTCAATAGGGCGGTGGCGCGGTTTCTTGCCGACAGGGCTTGGGGACGGGTCAGTCATCACCCCGATATTAGCCTACAAAATTATGACTTGTACGCAGGGGATGGGGTCCATCTGTCGCGAGGAGGTATGGACCTCCTGTTGGGTGATTGGCGAGCAGGCCTGTTGACCGAGCTGACGGTCTGGGGGGGGGGCGTCAGGTCTTCTTTGAAGCCCCTCCGTGTGGCGGGTAGCACTGGTAAGGTAAACAGTATGACCCACAAGTATCCGGCAGGTTCGCAATTGACTGGACAACACTAGACAGGAATAAATTAGTTAAACGTTGTCCGGTCAACGACGAACCAGGCGATGGGGTGATGACGATTGCTAACCAGCATGCATCACCCCTGTGATTTCACGGATACGCGTCAGAGGGTGGGGTCATGAGTTAGTTATTGACTACGGTCAACAATTTGTTTGTTGTCAACAAACAAATTGATACAAATTGATACATTGTAACCAATTGCCGTTGGCAATTTTGGGGTGGTACCTTACCAGTGTTACTTCGGCCTGCTTGCCTTATGAATTATGATTGGTCGTTTTACCAATACAAATTTATAATTCGGACTAGGGCATTGAATCAATAAATGTGGCCCGATGCTGTTATCCACTTTCAATGTTGTCTGTGTCCGTTATTGGGGGGGTGCGCCTGCAATGCAAGCGCGGCGCCAAAATGGCCGCCGCGCCCTTTGCGGGGGCCCCCCCACAGGACAGAGAATCCGGGTAGTTAGGGGCGTGGCCAGCTCCCTTATAAAAGGGGTGGCCACGAGGCAGCCGAGCTGCCATTTTACCTCAGCGACGGAGCGGAGAAGTCTTTTCCCCTCCACCCCCTCCCTAGTTAACAGTGTGATATTTTGGTCGCTTCGGGGCCGGGTGGGAATTTTTGGCTGGGACCCATATTGGCTTCCGGGTCCTGGTTTTTTTTGCCCATCCCACACTGTTGCTATGGTTTGATATAGGGGTCTTTCTGTGTTCCTAATGTTGACTTTGGTCACATTGGCGGGTAGCACTGGTAAGGTAAACAGTATGACCCACAAGTATCCGGCAGGTTCGCAATTGACTGGACAACACTAGACAGGAATAAATTAGTTAAACGTTGTCCGGTCAACGACGAACCAGGCGATGGGGTGATGACGATTGCTAACCAGCATGCATCACCCCTGTGATTTCACGGATACGCGTCAGAGGGTGGGGTCATGAGTTAGTTATTGACTACGGTCAACAATTTGTTTGTTGTCAACAAACAAATTGATACAAATTGATACATTGTAACCAATTGCCGTTGGCAATTTTGGGGTGGTACCTTACCAGTGTTACTTCGGCCTGCTTGCCTTATGAATTATGATTGGTCGTTTTACCAATACAAATTTATAATTCGGACTAGGGCATTGAATCAATAAATGTGGCCCGATGCTGTTATCCACTTTCAATGTTGTCTGTGTCCGTTATTGGGGGGGTGCGCCTGCAAATGGAAGCAGTGACAGACTTTACTTTCTTGGGTTCTAAGATCACTGAAGATGGTGACTGCAGCCATTAAATTAAAAGACGCTTACTTTTTGGTAGACAAGCTATGAAAAACCTTGTTGTTGTTCAGGCACCCCATCCTCCACCATCCTCCACAGCCCGCTCAGCTCCACGCCCATTGCATCAACAATGCCATCTAACCATCTCATCCTCTACCGCCCTCTTCTCCTTTTGCCTTCAATCTTTCACAGCAGCAAAGCCTTCTCAAGTGAGTCCTCTCTTCTTATTTGGTCTCCAAAGTACTTTAGCTTCATCTTCAATATTGGTCCTTCCAAGCAGCAGTTCAGGATTGACTTATTTGGTCTCTTTGCTGTCCAGGGTACTCTCAAGATTCTCCTCCAGCACCACATTTTAAAGGCATCTATTCTTCTACGCTCACCTTTCCTTATGGTTCAGCTCTCACAGCCTTACATTACTACTGGAAATACCATTGCTTTGACTATGCAGACTTTTGCTGGCAGGGTGATGTCTCTACTTTTTGTTATGTTCCCTAGGTTTCTCACAGCTTGCCTCCCAAGAATTAATCATATTTTTATTTGATGGCTGCAGTCACCACTCTGCAGTGATCTTAGATCCTAAGAAGATAAAGTCTGTCTCTGCTTCCATTTCTTTTCCTTCTATTTGCCAGGGCGTGATAGGGCTGGTTGCCACTATCTTGGGTTTTGTTTTGTTTTTATGTTGAGTCTCAAACCAACTTTTGCAATCTCTTCTTTCACCCTAATCAAGAGTTTCTTTAGGTCTTCTTCATTTTCTGCCATTAGGATAGTGTCATCTGCATATCTCAGGTTGTTGATGTTTCTCCCAACAATTTTAATTCCAGCTTGTGATTCATCCAGCCCTGCATTGCACATTATGTACTCTGCATATAAGTTAAATAAGCAGGGTGACAATATGCAACCTTGTCATACTCCTTTTCCTATTCTAAACCAATCAGTTGTTCCATATCCTGTCCTGACTGTTGCTTCTTTACTCATGTACAGATTTCTCATTAGACAGATGACGTGGCCTGATATTTCCATCTCTTTAATTACTTGCCACAGTTTATTGTGGTCTACACAGTCAAAGGCCTTTGTGTAGTCTATGAAACAGAAGTTTCATAGACTACATATGTCCATACGTTCATAATTTGTGTGTAGAGGTAATTCTCAGAAGCATCTGTTTGGCCACTCAGGGAGCAGAACAGTCTTTTGGTCACCTCCACATGGCTCTTCTTATAGTCTTAGTTTCTATGTTGTTATGGGATTATTGTTAATTAGTGCAGTGTGAGCAATTATAGGAAGGAATGTATTTATTGTTTTAAATCAGATAGCCAAAATAAAAATTTTCAATGAAAAATGTTGGAAATTTCAAGTGTAGCTTCCAAAATTATACTATGGTGATACTGAAAAGACCTATAGCATGGCATCCACTTCCCTGTTTTCATGTTATATCAAGTGTATTCTTGGCATCAGAAATAAAGTGAGGAAAGTATAGACTGTAGTGGGATACAGATGGATTAGGATAACATAGTCCAAGATTATTCTAACAACCTGGTGCCACCAACCTGGTGCCTCTCAAACCAAACTGTGAATAAACCAAGGAAATGTATTTATTTATTTATTTATTCAGTTTCTATACCGCCCACTCGGCCTAGGCCAACTCAGGGAGGCTCACAATCATGGATAAAATAGCATAGTTAAAACTACTTCAAAACTACCCACCCCCTAAAAAAGGACCGAAGGGGGAAGGAGTTCCACTACACCAACCACCCCACAGAGGCAACCTTTCCACCTGCACCCCATACTTGGGCCGCCAGCCAGGTTTTGAGTTCTTTTCTAAAAGGCAGCAATTCCGTCTGGAGCTGTAACTCTATTGGCAGGAGGTTCCATAGGGCCAGTGCAGACACAGAGAAGGTCCTCTTCCTTGTGCTAGAGAGGTGAGCCCCTCTAGCTAATGGTACAATTAAAGAGCCTCTCCAGTCCGCTCTGGTTGGATGGACAGACATCCTTAGGGCAATGCAGTCTCTTATGTAACCTGGCCCACTACCATATAGGGCTTTAAAGGTCAAAACCAGAACCTTGAATTGCACAAATTAAGAGCAAAATGCCAGTGGCTTAATTAAGTCTTAGTGGCTTAATTTCTCCTTACTGGAACACCAAGGCTCAAATCTGGTTGCTTAGCATAGTAAATTACACTAGACTAGGCCCAATGAATCAGTGTGGATTGGGTGAGTCAACTCTTCCATACATTTAGATTATTCAAATGGGCCTACTCTAGTTGTGACTTACTATGCTAAAGTAAGTCACAGTTGGGGAAGGCCACTTTGAATCAATGAAATGTGTGAAGGAGAAGGTGCAGTGGTTAAACTGCTGTACTGCAGCCAAAACTGCTGGTGTTGTGAGTTTGATCCTGATGTCCTTCTGAGGCCAGAATAATGAGTGCCCAGCATGTTGGGAGCAAAATACTAATTACCTTGTGAACCACCCAGAGAGTGCACTAAGTGCTGTGGAGTGGTAAGGTAAAGGTAAAGGTCGCCCTTGCTTGAAGGCCAGTTGTATCTGACTCTAGGGTTCAGTGCTCATCTTTGTTTATAGCCAAAGAGCCAGCACTTTCTGTGTCTGCAGACATTTCCGTAGACGTGTGGCAGGCATGACTAAACTCCGAAGTGGTACCTATTTATCTACTTGCAACTTTTTGCTTCCGAGCTGCTAGGTTGGAAGGAGCTGGGACAGAAATGGGAGCTCAATCCATCGTGCAGCACTCAGGTCTTGAACTGCTGACTGCTGACCTTCCAGTCATCAAGTTCAGTGTCTTAACCACTAAGCCATCACAAATGCTATTGCTATTTGATTCACCAAATACCCACTGATTCAATGGGCCTACTTTGGTGTGACTTGCTTCTCAAAGCAATAGGACTTCACCTTACAGTAAGTCTCACATTTCTGTCACAGCCCTGAGGTCATGGCCCTTGTCTTTGATTGCAAGACCTAATCTCTCCACACTCTGCAGGAGCTGCATTATGTTACAACTGCTTTATATTACACCTAAAGCTGTGTTTTTAGTCACAGTTACAGATTTCATTAAAATATAGCACCACTTTCAAGTAATAGTATTTGAGATTGAGGTATTTGCACAATCTACGGTTGTGATCCTAAGTGCCTTGTCTGGGAGGTATGTTCTCACATATTCAATATGGCTCACTTCAAAGCAAATGCATTCAAAATTGTGATGTTAAGGCTTCCCTTTTGATTTCTAGCTGATTTTCAGCAGCGGGTTGATGGGGAAGGGTAGAAGCTGGGTTATAAATCCTGTTTTAGTGTTTTGCTATTTATGCAAATTTCCAAATAGAAAGGCATATGGTAGCAAAGTAGCACTAACTATCTGCTTTTTCACCAGATCTCTCACTGCCGCATTAGAAGGAAAATGTCTTCCAGGGCGAGGGGGAAGAGGGCTGAATATCTAAACCTAGTGTCAAGCTTAGATTTTCTCTCTTAGGCTCCCCCTGTTTGTTTGTTTAATTGTTTGTTTATTGTTCAGCCTGGTTTCTGCTGGGCTCCTACTAGAAGTCTCTCATACACAGAATGTGCTGTTTTTCTTTTTCAAACTTCTCTCTGCAGGCCTAAGCATTTGCCTGCATAGAACAAAACATTTCATCCAAACCTATGTTAAAATTACTGGAGCATGTTCTGAGTACTGAAAATACAAAACACAAGCAGAGAATTGGCCACTGGAACCCCTCAGGGCTGGTCAACCTCTAAGCACCCGGACTCACCCTTCCTGTACATGCCATGTGCTAGTGTGCAAAAGAGAGGGAAAATGCGTAATGCTTTGTGGTCAGAAGAAGTCCTCATTCTGAATATATTTTGAAACAAGAGAGCTATTCTCTCAATGTTTGCATGTATGTGTGTGAGTGACATTGTGCATGTTCATATATAAGTTTATTTTTGTCGATAGCTTTTGCATCTGAAAAACATCCCCTGTTTCAAAATAAAACTCTCTCCTCTGAGCTCCTTCCCTATTTCCCAATATGCAGAGGATAATTTAGCTCACTCAACCATCATGGCGTCCTGAGCGTATGGAGGAGTATGAAATAGGAATGAGATTTGAATGATAAGCACAGAAAAGGGGGTAAGAGAAATATATGTGAATAAGAAGCTCCCTTGTTCTCCCCAACCCCCCAGAAAGGGATAACACACACACACACACACCATACAAATGGCTTATTTGAACTCAAATGGGTTTTCACATATCCGCTTTGCATTCTGCTTGACAATATACCATGGCCACTGCACTATTTGAAAGCAGCAGGATTGTTTTCCCCATTCTAATTGATGAACAGCTGTGCAGTAATAGACTACAAAGCACAGCTTCACTGATCTCTCCTCAGGCCACCCGAGGAACCGAAGGCTCCACAGGGAATTGGGGAAGAATGGAAGTCCCCCCTCCTTCCTTCCATTATTATTTTATTTTTAAATAAATAAATACATTTTAAAATGACTTCTCTCTCCCTCTCTTTTTCTCATTCACACACGCGCGCGCGCACACACACACACACACTCTCTAGTGCTTCATAACAGCAATAATTAACTCAAATGTCTCCTTGGAGTGAAAGCAGCTGCTCTGGTTTTCCCATCACATTACTCCACCATGCTTTGCACCAGTCAAATGTTCTTCTGCCACACACGCACACGCGCACACACACACACACACACACACACACAACGAAGAAGAAGAAGAAGAAGAAGAAGAAGAAGAAGATATTGAATGTTTTCATAGCTGGCTATCATCCTTATCATCATCATTGTCATCAATCATTCTCAGCATTGCTGGTGATCCAAGCCTAAAAATGTAGTTAAGTAATCAAAATTTCAAGGTGAGATGACATACATGTATTTGCAAAAATCACTTAATTTTTGAATTTCAGGAAACAAGGTAGCAGCTATAGGTAATTGTTTAAACTTTTTATCCAAAGATTTTTGGAATGATTACTGAAATTAGTAGGGTGAGCAGGACAACCTGATCTTGCTTTCATATCCTTCTAATGTCGTGTCTTAATGTCTAGCACTTTGCAGTTTTTTGTAATTTCTGTACTTTTTGATGGATCTCCAACTTCTGTAAGTTATGTTATTTATCCAGAAGTTAAAAAATATCTAGCTTGCTAAAATGAACTGTTTCATTCACAATGACCTGCTTATTCCACAATAGTACCGTGATTTTATTTTCCAAAACTGGAGGTGTGTGAAATTTACAATATGGAGGGAAATGATGAGGGAATAATATACATTCTAGCCACCTCCAGTTTCTCTTTCTTTATTGGTATTGTGGTACAGAAAGGAAGTGTACATTTCCAAAACTTGACCGAAAAGAGAATCAGGAGTCTGTTGTTTATCTTAAATTTCTGTCACAATACTATCCTGTTTCTGAGAGATACTTATTGAGGTAATGTGGTAACTAGCCATGCCTATGCGGTTCTCAAGCACCTAACATCTCAGTTTTGCCTTTGAGAATACCTCCCTTAAACAAATTTGCAAGCCTTCTTCTTAAATGATGCTGGACTTTCTAATGGACAAAAACACAATTGGGCAATACCTTTATTGTTGTTATATACTATCAAATCGTGTCTGCCATATAATTTATGAATTATAAATCAGTAACCTCTAAAAGATTCTAATGGGAACAGCCACATTCAGATCCTGAAAATTAAAATCTTGACTTTCCACCTCAATCACCATTGCTCAAAAGCCAGTCATATCTGACTCTAGGGTTCAGTGCTCATCTCTGTTTCAAAGCCGAAGAGACAGCGCTGTCTGCTTCTGTAGACGTTTCCGTGGCAATGTGGCAGGCATGACTATACACTGGAGCGCACAGAACGCTGTTTACCTTCCCACCAAAGTGCTGCCTATTTATCTACTTGCAATTTCTTGCTTTCAAACTGCTAGGTTGGCAGGAGCTGGGACAGGGATAAGTGCTCATTCCATCATGCAGTACTCAGGAATCGAACTCCGACCTTCCAGTCTTCGAGTTCAGCATCTTAACCACTTGAGCCACCGCAGTTCAAGCATAGCTAGAACTGAAATTTTAACCTGAATCTTCTCTCTTCTTAAAGGACTTTTCATAACACCTGTGTGTTTTCAACTACAAGCTTCATCTTTCCATGTCAATATGAAGAGGAAAGGGCTGCATGAAAATCTGTGCACCGTGGATGCATGAAGTTCACCCATTATGTACATATTTTGCAAGCATTTACCATAAGAGACATCTTTCGGGGGGTGGGGGGGTTGCAAATAAACACACTTTTGTAAATATCTTCTAACTGGAGAATGAAATTGAACAATTTGGAAAAATGTCAAAACTGGAGGTTAACTGTATTATGCTTTGCGAATAATTTCAAGAAGTGAAAATCTGTATTGACATTGCAATCCAGTAAAGTTTTTTCTCCATCTCCATCTTCCAGACACAATCAACTCCCAAGTTCTTTCTATTCCTTTGTTTCACATCTATATCTATAAAACAGAGGTGTGGTTTGTATGTGCTCTAAAGGAACCCACATCCCTGCACCAATCTCACTGAAAATTGGCACACACCTACCTTGGGCTTGTGAGATCATCACTGTGGGGGTCTCGAAACCCATTTGGGGGTTTACGCCCCACAAATTGGGATGCAAAGAGGACACCCCCACCAACAGGAGAGAAAGCACGTACCACCACTAAAAAGGGGGATCCTTTCCCATAGCTGAAGAATAAAAAAAGTATTTAAAAAGAAAATAAACCTGTTTTTATTCTTTCCTTTGATGGGTTATTATTGTTAAAGTATCAGGATGGAAGCGTGGTGCCAAAATGGCCGCCGCGCTCTTTGCGCCCCCCCCCCCCCCACCGGACGAAGCCATCCGGGTAGTTAGGGGCGTGGCCAGCACCCTAATAAAAGGGCTGGCCACGAGGCAGCCGTGCTGCCATTTTGGCGAAGCGACGGAGCGGAGAAGTTTTTCCCTCTTACCTCCGTCGCTCGTATCCTTCCAGGGGAAGCCTTTTGGGCAGCTTTTTCTCTTCTTAGGCTTCCTAGCTAACTCAGCTATGCCCTCCAAGAAGAAGGCAGCTGCTAACGTGGCTCGATCGGCGCGGAGACGCCAGCCGGGTCGGAGGACCGCGACTGCGCCCGCGCAACAGCCACCTTTAACGGTGCCCACCGGGACCGGTGGGATGGGATCCGTGGCCCCTTGGCCCGATGCGCAGTGCGCGCAGGCTGCCCCGGACAGGGCCTCGGCCCTTGGCGTGGCTGGGCCCGCTTGCCCGGGTGCGCAATTTCCCATGGGGGGAGCGGGCCACGGGGGGTGGTTGGGTTCCCTGCCTTTGCAGGGCGTGCTCACGGCTCCTCAAGGGCAGAGCATGGGCTCTTGGCCTTATCTGGCCCCTGGGACTCAGGGGCCTGGACAGGTACCCGGGATCTATGGGCCGGCTGCCCATTTGCCCCCTGTTGGGGCTGGGGTCTCTGTCAATGTAGAGGCCCTTCTGGCCCGTGTAGCAGCCCTTGAAGCGTCCTTGGCGAGGGCCAATCAGACAGGGGTGCCTCTGGGATTCCAGGTGCCCCCTTTGGCTGCCGAACAGCGGATGGCGACGGGTCGGGTTGAGCCGCCTGAGGCGCGCGGGCCGGTGGCGGCCACTGCCTCGCAGCTCCCCACTCAACAGGTGCAGCAGTCTGGTGCTGGTCTGGCCCCGTCGATGAGCTCAGCTTCGGTCGTGAGCTCCGACGCCCCCAGCGGGCCGGAACCCCCGGTGGGGGCGGCCCGTGGGGGTGCATCGGGTGAGTATGCAGTTCAAGCCAGTGCACCCACACAACTGACTTCCATGGGGGGGGGGCTTTCCAATGGCCATGGCCTCGCACGGGTGGCCCGGCGGTCCAATTGCCCTCGGCCCACCCGGCGACTTCATCCCTGACACAAGGCCCGGGTCCGGGTGGCGCCCCCTATGTGGTGGGGAATGTGTTGGGGATCCTCGGGCTGATACAGGCCCCCTTTGCTTTGCCCGCAGTTCCCTCTGTGACGGTGTCGGCATTGCCAACGGCAGGGTATTCCTTGCCCCTGGGGGACCATCTGGCCCAGTCCACCAAGGAAAAGATCTGGAGGGGCGAGTATGTAGATATCTTCTCCCTGCTTAATAGGGAGCCGACCAAGGAAGAGAGGGAGGGGCTGGACGAGAAGGATAAGGAGCAGGCACGTCGTCGTAAGCCGCCACGCACGTGGGCAAATTGGTTGCCAGCGTACCTAATTTACATGGCTGTTTACCTCAGGGCTAGGCCGGATTTGGCCATCCCTATGGTCCAGTATCTGGACAACATTTACCGGGCTATGGTGGACTTCCCGGGTCCGTCGTGGCTGGCTTACGATGAAGAATTGCGCATGAGGATTCCACTGCACCCAGAGATGAGGTGGGATGAGCCCTGCCAGAAGCTGTGGCTTCTGTATATGACCCCCACGCGCCCGGCGCCTGGGGAGAGATATCATTGTGGGCATGCGGTCCAACGAGCGGCCCCGGTACAGGTTCCCCGCCAAGTGGCGGGGCAGGGGGTTCCAGCCCGCCTGCTGTGCTGGACCTTCTCGTCCAATGGTTCCTGCAACAGGAAAAATTGCAAATACAAGCACGAGTGCCCCTCTTGTTCTGGCCCCCATGCTGCCTCCGCCTGTCCCAGGCCGGGAGGATACAGGGGCAGGGGTAGGGGCAGACAAGGGGCAGCTAGGACTGCCACGGAGGGAGCGGGTTCACCGAAAGGCCCCCTCCCCAATTAATGTCGACATGCTGGAGCGTTGGCTCGCATTGTACCCGAAGAAAGCAGACGCTGTGTACCTCCTTCAGGGTTTTCAACTGGGTTTCCGTATTCCTTTCATGGGGGATAGGTCACCACAAGACGCACCCAACCTTTTGTCACTTAGAGGTAGGGAGGAGGTGGCTGCCGCCAGCATTAATAAGGAGATTGCTGCGGGCAGGGTCGCTGGCCCTTTCCCCGTACCCCCTTTCCCCAATCTTAAAGTCTCTCCTCTAGGACTAGTGCCCAAGAAGTCCCCGGGCGAATTCCGCCTGATTCATCACTTATCCTACCCAGCCGGTCATTCGGTCAATGATGCTATACCTGATGACCTTTGTTCTGTCAGGTATACATCCTTTGACCGGGCATTGCGCATGGTGCGCTCATGTGGCCCGGGTGCACTGTTAGCCAAGTGTGACATTAAGTCGGCTTTTCGTCTCCTGCCAGTGCACCCGGGTGACTTTGAGTTGCTGGGTTTCAAATTCCGGGGTGAATATTATTTTGACAAAGCTATGCCATTTGGCTGTTCCATATCCTGCTCGGCTTTCGAGCGTTTCAGTACATTCCTGCAGTGGGCATTTGTCAGTAGGTCAGGGTCTCGGTCTGTAGCCCATTACCTGGATGACTTTTTATTCGGGGGTGAACGGGGCTGGGACACGTGCACACGTCTCCTCAACACATTTCAGACGCTAATGGAGGAACTCGGTGTCCCTTTAGCGCCCGAAAAGACCGAAGGCCCGTCTAATAAGTTAGTATTCCTGGGGGTGGAGATTGACACGGTAGCGCAGGCGTCTAGGTTACCGGAAGACAAGGTGTCAAAGATAGTTGCCCTTATATCGGACTTGCTGGCTAAGCGCAAGGCATCCCTTCGGGAACTGCAGGT
Source organism: Bradypodion ventrale (assembly GCA_035047345.1). Classification (NCBI taxonomy): domain Eukaryota; kingdom Metazoa; phylum Chordata; class Lepidosauria; order Squamata; family Chamaeleonidae; genus Bradypodion; species Bradypodion ventrale. The sequence continues at coordinate 477,318,833 of JAWDJE010000001.1, read as the reverse complement.
GCTACATGGACACCTTAATTTCGCTTGCAGGGTGGTCGCACCTGGCAGGGCATTTGCTCGGCGCTTGTGCGATGCCATGTCAGGCTTATCCAGGCCCCATCATAGGACCAGGTTGACACGGGGCATCAGGGCAGATATGCACATATGGCTCCAGTTCCTGAGGGAGTTTAATGGGGTCTCATTTTGGAGGTCTGACCTCCTGGCTTCACCTCAATTTCAGATTCAGTCTGATGCCTCGGGATCCCTTGGTTATGGGATGTACTTCCATGGGAAGTGGGCCTATGGTGGATGGCCACCAGCATGGTCAGGCACGGATCGCCTGAGGGATCTCACGTATTTGGAATTTTTCCCATACTGGGGGCCTTGATGCTATGGGGCGAGGAGTGGGCCAACTCTGTGGTGCATTTCTGGAGTGACAATGTGGCCGTTGTCCACATTGTCAACTCACAGACCTCTAAGTCTCCCAGGGTCATGGACCTAGTGCGCCAGTTTGTATTGCGCAGCCTGCGCCTCAATGTACTGTTCAGCGCCAGGCATGTCCCGGGGGTGAATAATGATATTGCTGATGCTTTGTCCCGCCTGCAGATCTCCCGGTTCCGTGCCTTGTCCCCGGATGCGGAGGAATTTCCCTCGCCACTCCCGGAGGAGATATGGACCTTTGGCAAGGAGAGGTGAACCGGGCGATCGGCATGTCTCTGGCGCCACGCACGCGTAAGGCGTATCAACACGCGTTGGTTTCCTTTCAGACCTTTTGTACCCAATCTCGCCTGCCAGATACCTGGCCGATCCCAGTGGCCCACCTTCAGTTCATGGTTTACTTGCACGCTCAGGGCCTGGCACCCCGCACCATAGCATCTAGGCTATCAGCACTGGCTTTTATGGCCAAGGTAGGAGGTCATGCGGACAGTACCGCTGATTTCCGTGTGAGACACGTTTTGGAGGGGTGGGTGCGGGAACGTGGGCGTAGCCTGGACGACCGCCACCCAATTTCCCCGGGGGTTCTTACCCAACTGGCACGGGGCTGGCATGACCTATGTTTCAATAGGTATGAGGCAGCCCTGTTTCATGCGGCTACAACGGTGGCCTTTTTTGGAGCGCTCCGCATCAGCGAGCTTGTGATGCTGACTAAGGCGGATGCAAGTCGTAGGGCACTGGAACTCGAAGATGTCTATGTTTGCAATGATTGGGCTCAGTTGAGGATACGTTCCTCTAAAACAGATCAGCACGGCGTAGGCAGTGGTGTAAGACTGCTACGATGTTCCTTGGCAGACATCTGTCCGGTTGGTGCCCTACAGGAGTTCCTTGCACTGCGTGGCACGCACCATGGCCCGTTTTTCTGTCACCAAGAAGGGTCTCCCCTTACTAAATTTCAATTTTGGAAGGTGACTGGGTAGGGTTGGCCTCCCTGGGGCCCGTTACGGCACCCATTCATTTAGAATTGGGGCGGCCTCTACTGCGGCTGCTTACGGGTACTCCGGGGCTGACATACGCAGCATGGGGAGGTGGGCCTCGCAGTGTTTCCAGTTTTACGTTCGCCTATTCCCACCGTGAGTACCGTTTTTAGTCACCACATATCTCTTCCTTCCCTGTTTTTTCACTTGACAGACCCTGGGTGTCGTATTACACCAGTGACAGTATGGCTGGTGGGCCATAGCTACGTGCACAGGGCAGCGCGTTACGCTGCGGCGACAGATTGGGGACCCCGACTGGGACTCGGTGCGTACGCAAGTCTCACTTGGTACGGTAAGCCCGGTATGTTGTGGAGGGAGCTCTTGCCATTCCTCTTTTCGGCAAGGCACGCTGACCCGCCCGACATCCTGATAATACATCTTGGGGGTAATGATTTGGGACAGGTCACTGGCTTATCGCTGAAGCATGCGATTTGCAGTGACCTCGCCTACTTACATTACGTATGGCCCACCACAACCCTTGTTTGGTCAGATATGGTCCCACGGCACGCTTATAGGAGAGGCCTTGACCTTCAAGCCTTGGACCGCGCTAGGCGCATGGTGAACAGGGCGGTGGTCCGATTCCTTTCGACCAAGGGCTGGGGGCGGGTCAGTCCTCATCCGGCCATTAGTCTGCGAAATTATGGGCTTTATGCAGGGGATGGGGTCCATCTGTCGCGAGGAGGTATGGACCTCCTGTTGGGTGATTGGCGAGCAGGCCTGTCGACCGAGCTGACGGTCTTGGGGGGGCGTTGAGCCTTTATTGAAGCCTCTCCGGGTGGCGGGTAGCACTGGTAAGGTAAACATTTATGACCCACAGGTATCCGGCAGGTTCACAATTGACTGGACAACACTAGATAGGCATAAGTTGTTTAAACGTTGTCCGGTCAACGACGAACCAGGCGAGGGGGTGATGGTTACCACTAGACAGCTGGAATCACCCCCTGATTTTACGGATACACGTCAGAGGGTGGGGTCATTAGTTAGATATTGACTACGGTCAACAATTTGTTTGTTGTCAACAAACAAATAGATACAAATAGATACATTGTAACAATTGCCGTTGGCAATTTTGGGTGGTACTTTACCAGTGTTACTTCGGCCTGCTTGCCTTAAGAATTATGATTGGTCGTTTTACCAATAGAAATTTATAATTCGGACTAGGGCATGAATCAATAAATGTGGCCCAATGCCGTTATCCACTTTCATTTGTGTCTGAGTCCATTATTGGGGGGGTGCGCCTGCAATGGAAGCGTGGTGCCAAAATGGCCGCCGCGCTCTTTGCGCCCCCCCCCACCGGACGAAGCCATCCGGGTAGTTAGGGGCGTGGCCAGCACCCTAATAAAAGGGCTGGCCACGAGGCAGCCGTGCTGCCATTTTGGCGAAGCGACGGAGCGGAGAAGTTTTTCCCCTCCACCCCCTCCCTAGTTAACAGTGTGATTTCTTGGTCGCTTCGGGGCCGGGTGGGAATTTTTGGCTGGGACTCGCAATTGGCCCTTGAGTCCTGGCTTTTTTGCCCATCCCACACTGTTGCTATTGTTTGATATAGGGGTTTGTTTTGTGCTGCTGTTGACTTTGGTCACATGGGGGGGTAGCACTGGTAAGGTAAACATTTATGACCCACAGGTATCCGGCAGGTTCGCAATTGACTGGACAACACTAGATAGGCATAAGTTGTTTAAACGTTGTCCGGTCAACGACGAACCAGGCGAGGGGGTGATGGTTACCACTAGACAGCTGGAATCACCCCCTGATTTTACGGATACACGTCAGAGGGTGGGGTCATTAGTTAGATATTGACTACGGTCAACAATTTGTTTGTTGTCAACAAACAAATTGATACAAATAGATACATTGTAACAATTGCCGTTGGCAATTTTGGGTGGTACCTTACCAGTGTTACTTCGGCCTGCTTGCCTTAAGAATTATGATTGGTCGTTTTACCAATAGAAATTTATAATTCGGACTAGGGCATGAATCAATAAATGTGGCCCAATGCCGTTATCCACTTTCATTTGTGTCTGAGTCCATTATTGGGGGGGTGCGCCTGCAATGGTGTTGGAATATTGTGGAACAGAGAAAGGAGGGGAATGGGGGAGAAAATGGGATAGTGGCACCCCTGTGGGCTGATACAATGGAAAGGACCGCACTCCTCCAGTGGCTGGGGAGGAAAAAACAAACGGCTGGAGCCATTTTTGGAGCCCTCAGAAGAGGGAGGAAAGAGGGTGAGGGGGGGATCCTGTTCCGGGAGCTGAAGAATAAAAAAAGTATTTTAAAAGGATAGAAACCTGTTTTTATTCTTTTCTTCAACATGTTATTATTGTTAAAGTATCAGGATGGTGTTGGGATATTGTGGAACAGAGAAGGGAAATGGGGGACAAAATGGAATAGTGACACCCCCGTGAGGTGGTACAATGGAACGGTCTGCCCACCTCCGGCGGTTGGGGAGGAGGGAAAATCCCCTAAAGGGAGAAAAAACCCAAGGAAGGCTGGGTAATCAGCTAGTACTTTATATTGTTGTGCATACTATGCTGCTAAGAAGGATAAAATATTGAAGCTTTGTGTAATGGTCTGATAATAGAAAATTGAGCCTCCTGATTTAATCAAGAGCCAATACACCTTGATTCTGTTGCTGTTGTTGTTTTTAAATCTATTCTCCTGCTCTGTCAATTGAGACAATTTTCTTTTGTCCTGGTCGCAGTTAGCACACACACATTGGCTGAAATCCTGTGCTTAGTAAGTTACAACAAGAGTAGGCCCACTGAATCTGTGGTGATCTGGTGAGTCAACTTCTCTGTTGGTTCAAATGGGCCTACTGTAGTTGTGACTTACTACATTAAGCCACATGATTCAGCCAAAGCTTTTATGATTATGTTATGGTTATGCAACAAAAGGAATAAAATCAGAGATCGATTTAAAAAAAAACTTTCATGACATGAAGTCAATAACTGGAGGGAACCAATCAGCAAGAAAATTTCAAATAGGATCGATTTTTTATTTTTAAAAAAGCAAGATAAAAGCAATATGGAAATAGGTATATGTCTACTCAGAAGTAGAGCATAGAACTATAACTGTAACTAATTACTTGAGAAAAGTAATCTTTTTCAGTTGTTTTCACAGTAAAAAGGTATAGATGTGCTTTATGTTGTTGTTGTTGTAGAAAATCAAAACCATACAGTATTTGAATCTTGTAAGTTACATTTTAAAGAAAATAAGTGACTCTTCGGAGAGAGAGAAATCCATTCAGCTTTCTTGTTTCTTCTAACCAACAAAAATAAATATTTTGGTTGCTTTAAATCAAGGGTCCTCAACCTTTTTAAGCCGGGGGCTGGATCATGTGGCCAGCCCCCTCCTTGGTCCGAGAGGGGAGAAAAGCCATCGGGGTTGGGGCCAGCATGAAGACCTTTGTCGGCTCCCCACAGCTGCTGCTGCTCCCAGGGCCAACTGGACTGCCTCCACCACCTCCACCGCTGTGGCTGAGGCATGGAGTTCCTCCCCTCCCCTGAGTTGGCGGGGGAAGTTGAAGCACCTGAGTCAGCTTCTAGTGGTCATGGGGGACTTTGTCTTTGCTGAAGCTGTCGCCGAGGTGCAGAGCTCATTCCCCCAATTTGTCGGGGGGGGGGAGGAAGCATCTGTGCTGGCTTTTTGTGGACATAAGGACTTCGCTGTTACTTAGGCCACTGCCGCCGCTGGGTTCGTTGTGCCTCAGTCCTGTTACATATGCTGTACCATTTTACATTTACTGTATTTTGTATGGATTTGTGATTATGTAACCCTGTAACTTATAACCATATTCTTATTGTATTATGTATTTGGATTTTTCTTTCTTATTTGTAACTATATTACATGACATTATGTTTATTATGTATTGCACTGTATTTTATTATGTTCTGCATTGTATATTGTGTATTATCTATTAATGGAAGCCACTCTGAATGGTGTGTGCACTAGAAGAGCGGGGCATAAATAAACAATTCAAATTCAATTCAATTCAAACTGTTGGTGGATAGGTGCTGAAGAAGGCAGCAGGACCACCCCGAGCCACCACCCCCACTCCCCACACACACCGCTTCCCTGCTTACTGGCCTGGAGAAGCAGCATGGCACCAAATTACCTGGCATGTAAATTATCTGGCATGCAACCTTGCTCCAGCTTCTGCTTCCACCATCACTGCCTCGATCCTTGTTTCCTCCACTTCAGCTCCCTCCCCTGGCTTGTCCGGTATGGGGAGGTGGGAGCACACCTGAGCCGCGTCCTTCCTGCAGCGGGGCCGTGAAAAGCCACCGCTGCTGAGCTGTCAGACTACCTGTGGCTCCCTCCCCTGGCCCGTCCAGTCAGGGTAGGTGGGAGCACAGCTGAGCCACATCTTTCCTACGGTGGGGCCGTGAAAAGCCGCCACCACTGAGCCGTCAGACCACCTTCGGTTCCCTCCCGTGGCTCGTCCAGTCAGGGTAGGTGGGAGCACAGCTGAGCCACATCTTTCCTGCGGTGGGGCCGTGAAAAGCCGCCACCACTGAGCCTTCAGACCACCTTCAGCTCCCTCCCGTGGCTCGTCCAGTCAGGGGAGGTGGGAGCATAGCTGAGCCACGCCCTTCCCGCAGCGGGGCCATGAAAAGCCGCCGCTGCTGAGCTATCAGACCACCTTCAGCTCCCTCTCCTGGCCCGTTCAGTCAGGGTAGGTGGAAGCACAGCTGAGCCACATCTTTCCTGCAGTGGGGCCATGAAAAGCCACCACCGCTGAGCTGTCAGACCACCTTCGGCTCCCTCCCCTAACTTGTCCGGTCAGGGGAGGTGGGAGCACAGCTGAGCCATATCCTTTTTATGGCAGGGCCATGAAAATCCGCCACTGCCAAGCTGCCAGACCACCTTCGGCTCCCACCCCTGGCTCGTCCGGTCAGGGTAGGTGGGAGCACAGCTGAGCCACATCCTTTCCACAGCAGGGCCATGAAAAGCCACCACCGCCAAGCTGCCAGACCACCTTCAGCTCCCTCCCCTGGCTCATCCGGTCAGGGGAGGTAAGAGCACAGCTGAACCACGTCCTTCCCGCAGCGGGGCTGTAATAAAGCTGCTGCCATGGATCCATCAGACCACCTTTGGCTCCCTCCCCTGGCCCATCCAGTCAGGGTAGGTGGGAGCACAGCAGAGCCACATCTTTCCTGCGGTGGGGCCATGAAAAGCCGCCACCACTGAGCCGTCAGACCACCTTCGGCTCCAACCCCTGGCTCATCCAGTCAGGGGAGGTGGGAGCATAGCTGAGCCGCGCCCTTCCTGCAGCAGGGCAATGAAAAGCCGCCGCTGCTGAGCTATCAGACCACCTTCAGTTCCCTCTCCTGGCCCATTCGGTCAGGGTAGGTGGAAGCACAGCTGAGCCACGTTTTTCCTGCGGTGGGGCCATGAAAAGCCGCCACCGCTGAGCTGTCAGACCACCTTCGGCTCCCACCCCTGGCTCGTCCGGTCAGGGGAGGTGGGAGCACAGCTGAGCCATGTCTTTCCCATGGCAGGGCCGTGAAAAGCCACCACCGCCGAGCTGCCAGACCACCTTCAGCTCCCTCCCCTGGCTCATCCGGTCAGGGGAGGTAAGAGCACAGCTGAACCACGTCCTTCCCGCAGCGGGGCTGTAATAAAGCTGCTGCCATGGATCCATCAGACCACCTTTGGCTCCCTCCCCTGGCCCGTCCAGTCAGGGTAGGTGGGAGCACAGCAGAGCCACATCTTTCCTGCGGTGGGGCCATGAAAAGCCGCCACCACTGAGCCGTCAGACCACCTTCGGCTCCAACCCCTGGCTCATCCAGTCAGGGGAGGTGGGAGCATAGCTGAGCCACGCCCTTCCTGCAGCAGGGCAATGAAAAGCCGCCGCTGCTGAGCTATCAGACCACCTTCAGTTCCCTCTCCTGGCCCATTCGGTCAGGGTAGGTGGAAGCACAGCTGAGCCACGTTTTTCCTGCGGTGGGGCCATGAAAAGCCGCCACCGCTGAGCTGTCAGACCACCTTCGGCTCCCTCCCCTGACTTGTCCAGTCAGGGGAGGTGGGAGCACAGCTGAGCCATATCCTTTTTATGGCAGGGCCATGAAAATCCGCCACCGCCAAGCTGCCAGACCACCTTCGGCTCCCACCCCTGGCTCGTCCGGTCAGGGGAGGTGGGAGCACAGCTGAGCCATGTCTTTCCCATGGCAGGGCCGTGAAAAGCCACCACCGCCGAGCTGCCAGACCACCTTCAGCTCCCTCCCCTGGCTCATCCGGTCAGGGGAGGTAAGAGCACAGCTGAACCACATCCTTCCTGCAGTGGGGCTGTGAAAAGCTGCTGCCGAGCTGTCCGACCACCTTTGGCTCCCTCCCATGGCTCATCTGGTCAGGGGAGGTGGGAGCACAGCTGAGCTGCGTCCTTCCTGCAGTAGGGACATGAAAAGCCACCACCACTGAGCCACCTGACCACCTTCGGCTCACTCCCCTTGCTCGTCTGGTCAGGGGAGGTGAGAGCACAGCTGAGCCACATCCTTCCCACAGCATGACCATGAAAAGCCACTGCCGCCGAGCCATCAGACCACCTTTGGCTCCCTCCCATTGCCCTCCCCTTGTTCGTCCAGTCAGGGGTGGTGAGAGAACAGCTGAGCCACATCCTTCCCGCAGCGTGACCATGAAAAGCCGCTGCCGCCGAGCTGTCAGACCATCTTTGGCTCCCTCCCCTTGCCCTCCCCTTGCTTGTCCGGTCAGGGGAAGTGAGAGCACAGCTGAACCACGTCCTTCCCGCAGCGGGGCTGTGAAAAGCTGCTGCCATGGAGCCATCAGACCACCTTTGGCTCCCTCCCCTGGCCCGTCAAGTCAGGGTAGGTGGGAGCACAGCTGAGCCACATCTTTCCTGCGGTGGGGCTGTGAAAAGCCGCCACCACTGAGCCGTCAGACCACCTTCGACTCCAACCCCTGGCTCATCCAGTCAGGGGAGGTGGGAGCACAGCTGAGCCATATCCTTTTTATGGCAGGGCCATGAAAATCCGCCACCGCCAAGCTGCCAGACCACCTTCGGCTCCCACCCCTGGCTCATCCGGTCAGGGGAGGTGGGAGCACAGCTGAGCCATGTCTTTCCCACAGCAGGGCCGTGAAAAGCCACCACCGCCGAGCTGCCAGACCACCTTCAGCTCCCTCCCCTGGCTCATCCGGTCAGGGGAGGTAAGAGCACAGCTGAACCACATCCTTCCCGCAGTGGGGCTGTGAAAAGCTGCTGCCATGGAGCCATCAGACCACATTTGGCTCCCTCCCCTGGCCCGTCCTGTCAGGGGAGGTGGGAGCACAGCTGAGCCACGTCCTTCCTGCAGTGGGGCCATGAAAAGCCGCCACCACCGAGCCACCTGACCACCTTCGGCTCCCTGCCCTTGCTCGTCTGGTCAGGGGAGGTGAGAGCACAGCTGAGCCATGTCCTTCCCACAGCATGACCATGAAAAGCCACTGCCGCCGAGCTGTCAGACCACCTTTGGCTCCCTCCCCTTGCTCGTCATGGGAGGTGAGAGAACAGCTGAGCCACATCTTTCCTGTGGTGGGGCCATGAGAAGCCGCCGCTGCCGAGCTGTCCGACCACCCCTGACTTGTCCGGTCAGGGGAGGTGGGAGCACAGCTGAGCCATATCCTTTTTATGGCAGGGCCATGAAAATCCGCCACTGCCAAGCTGCCAGACCACCTTCGGCTCCCACCCCTGGCTCGTCCGGTCAGGGTAGGTGGGAGCACAGCTGAGCCACGTCCTTCCCACAGCAGGGCCATGAAAAGCCATCACCGCCGAGCTGCCAGACCACCTTCGGCTCCCTCCCCTGGCTTGTCCGGTCACGGGAGGTGAGAGCACAGCTGAGCCACATCCTTTCCACAGCAGGGCCATGAAAAGCCACCACCGCCAAGCTGCCAGACCACCTTCAGCTCCCTCCCCTGGCTCATCCGGTCAGGGGAGGTAAGAGCACAGCTGAACCACGTCCTTCCCGCAGCGGGGCTGTAATAAAGCTGCTGCCATGGATCCATCAGACCACCTTTGGCTCCCTCCCCTGGCCCGTCCAGTCAGGGTAGGTGGGAGCACAGCAGAGCCACATCTTTCCTGCGGTGGGGCCATGAAAAGCCGCCATCACTGAGCCGTCAGACCACCTTCGGCTCCAACCCCTGGCTCATCCAGTCAGGGGAGGTGGGAGCATAGCTGAGCCACGCCCTTCCTGCAGCAGGGCAATGAAAAGCCGCCGCTGCTGAGCTATCAGACCACCTTCAGTTCCCTCTCCTGGCCCATTCGGTCAGGGTAGGTGGAAGCACAGCTGAGCCACGTTTTTCCTGCGGTGGGGCCATGAAAAGCCGCCACCGCTGAGCTGTCAGACCACCTTCGGCTCCCTCCCCTGACTTGTCCAGTCAGGGGAGGTGGGAGCACAGCTGAGCCATATCCTTTTTATGGCAGGGCCATGAAAATCCGCCACCGCCAAGCTGCCAGACCACCTTCGGCTCCCACCCCTGGCTCGTCCGGTCAGGGGAGGTGGGAGCACAGCTGAGCCATGTCTTTCCCATGGCAGGGCCGTGAAAAGCCACCACCGCCGAGCTGCCAGACCACCTTCAGCTCCCTCCCCTGGCTCATCCGGTCAGGGGAGGTAAGAGCACAGCTGAACCACATCCTTCCCGCAGTGGGGCTGTGAAAAGCTGCTGCCGAGCTGTCCGACCACCTTTGGCTCCCTCCCATGGCTCATCTGGTCAGGGGAGGTGGGAGCACAGCTGAGCTGCGTCCTTCCTGCAGTAGGGACATGAAAAGCCACCACCACTGAGCCACCTGACCACCTTCGGCTCACTCCCCTTGCTCGTCTGGTCAGGGGAGGTGAGAGCACAGCTGAGCCACATCCTTCCCACAGCATGACCATGAAAAGCCACTGCCGCCGAGCCATCAGACCACCTTTGGCTCCCTCCCATTGCCCTCCCCTTGTTCGTCCAGTCAGGGGTGGTGAGAGAACAGCTGAGCCACGTCCTTCCCGCAGCGTGACCATGAAAAGCCGCTGCCGCCGAGCTGTCAGACCATCTTTGGCTCCCTCCCCTTGCCCTCCCCTTGCTTGTCCGGTCAGGGGAAGTGAGAGCACAGCTGAACCACGTCCTTCCCGCAGCGGGGCTGTGAAAAGCTGCTGCCATGGAGCCATCAGACCACCTTTGGCTCCCTCCCCTGGCCCGTCAAGTCAGGGTAGGTGGGAGCACAGCTGAGCCACATCTTTCCTGCGGTGGGGCTGTGAAAAGCCGCCACCACTGAGCCGTCAGACCACCTTCGACTCCAACCCCTGGCTCATCCAGTCAGGGGAGGTGGGAGCACAGCTGAGCCATATCCTTTTTATGGCAGGGCCATGAAAATCCGCCACCGCCAAGCTGCCAGACCACCTTCGGCTCCCACCCCTGGCTCATCCGGTCAGGGGAGGTGGGAGCACAGCTGAGCCATGTCTTTCCCACAGCAGGGCCGTGAAAAGCCACCACCGCCGAGCTGCCAGACCACCTTCAGCTCCCTCCCCTGGCTCATCCGGTCAGGGGAGGTAAGAGCACAGCTGAACCACATCCTTCCCGCAGTGGGGCTGTGAAAAGCTGCTGCCATGGAGCCATCAGACCACATTTGGCTCCCTCCCCTGGCCCGTCCTGTCAGGGGAGGTGGGAGCACAGCTGAGCCACGTCCTTCCTGCAGTGGGGCCATGAAAAGCCGCCACCACCGAGCCACCTGACCACCTTCGGCTCCCTGCCCTTGCTCGTCTGGTCAGGGGAGGTGAGAGCACAGCTGAGCCATGTCCTTCCCACAGCATGACCATGAAAAGCCACTGCCGCCGAGCTGTCAGACCACCTTTGGCTCCCTCCCCTTGCGCGTCATGGGAGGTGAGAGAACAGCTGAGCCACATCTTTCCTGTGGTGGGGCCATGAGAAGCCGCCGCTGCCGAGCTGTCCGACCACCTTTGGCTCCCTCCCCTGGCTCATCCGGTCAGGGGAGGTGGGAGCACAGCTGAGCTGCTTCCTTCCTGCAGTGGGGACATGAAAAGCCACCACCACTGAGCCACCTGACCACCTTCGGCTCACTCCCCTTGCTCGTCTGGTCAGGGGAGGTGAGAGCACAGCTGAGCCACATCCTTCCCACAGCATGACCATGAAAAGCCACTGCCGCCGAGCCATCAGACCACCTTTGGCTCCCTCCCCTTGCCCTCCCCTTGTTCGTCCAGTCAGGGGTGGTGAGAGAACAGCTGAGCCACGTCCTTCCCGCAGCGTGACCATGAAAAGCCGCTGCCGTCGAGCTGTCAGACCATCTTTGGCTCCCTCCCCTTGCCCTCCCCTTGCTTGTCTGGTCAGGGGAAGTGAGAGAACAGCTGAGCCACATCTTTCCTGCGGTGGGGCCGTGAAAAGCCACCAATGCCGAGCCGCCAGACCACCTTCAGCTCCCTCCCCTGGTTTGTCCGGTCAGGGGAGGTGGGAGCACAGCTGAGCCGCTGTGCTGCCCTTCCCTGGGACCCACGCCACTCAGTCCAGGGATGCGAGGCATCTGCATCTCCCCCGCCCCCAAGCCACACCCATCCAGAGGGCTTCAAGAGGAGCCGCTGGAGCTGCTGCCACTGCCGCCGCTGCCACCTCTGTGCTGCCCTTCCCCAGGACCCACGCCACTCAGTTCAGCAATGCGCGGCAGGTGCTCACTCGAAGGGTCCCAAAAAGAACAATGCTGATGCATCCCGAGGACTTTCTGGCATTGAGCCCTGAACTCTTTTGCAGGTTGAGTCTTGGACTCCATGGGGAGTATGAGCTGGGAACCATATTTGTATTTACTGTTATTGTTATTATATTTTTATTATAATTATGTTTATGGTACTTTTTGTATATTGTGTACTGTATACTGCTTTTTCTCCATGTTCACTTTTTTTCTGCTGCTGTCTGCTGTGCAGACAGCATGCATTGGTGTAAACCACTTTGAGTCGCCTTCGGGCTGAATAAAGCGGTATACAAATAAAAAGTGAAATGGAATGAAATTTCCCTAATGGTACTCTGTAGCAGGGCAGATGCTGTAAGGCTTGCAACATTAGCCCTGCTATGGAGAGATGTTAGGGACACGCCAAGCCAAGTCAAGTGGAGGAGACAAAGATTGAGGAGGAGGCGAAAGCGGAAGCGGCAGCAGCAGCGGCAGCTGGAGTGAGACTGCAGGCTGAATGAGTTGGTACCATGGGCTGGATCCAGCCCACGGGCCGAAGGTTGAGAACCCCTGCTTTAAATAAACACAGCTGTCTAAATTGTAATAGCTACTGGTATATAGTGCAAAATTCACTCTTCTATCCCATACAACATCACAACTAGGATTTTTAGATAAACAGCAATCCAGCCACAGCTAATAGCAGGGGTGTGGCCTTGTGATATCACAGGGGTAAATCCATGTGATGTCAAGGACTGTCCCTGTGTTGTGTTCTAATAGGGTAACCATCTTCATGTGATAACAATGTAACATTTCCTACCAGTAACAATATAGCCTTCAGCTGTATCACTATAAACCCTGTATGAGGACGCGAGCTAATGACCACCAGTGGGCAGCGGCGAGCGTCCAAGCTCTCTCGGTCCATACTCATCAAAGGCTACAGCGCGGAGTTTCCCGCCACTACCTACACCTGGACAAGAAGGGCGTGACTAACAATGACGTCACGCAGACAATAGCCAATAGGCTATCGTGGAGCCACATTCGAATGTTCTACTACTGTATATATAGAGCTATGCATCCGCCATTACCTCATGTTCCCTCTGACCACCATGCAATAAACCTGAGTTAAACCAGCCCGTGGCTGTCTCCTGTGTCTTGGTTCTCATACACTAAATTGGCGACGAGGATGGGATTATGGATTCCCAAGGAGCCAGGGCACAGAGCGGGTTCAACATTACCAAACCGCAAGACTGGGAGCTTTTTGAGATGGACTTCCAGGCGGCACTGGTGGAGCTCAAAGTCAAAGACGACGAGGAAAGGAAGAGGGCCATCCTCACCCGAATGCTTGGGATGGAAACCAAGCGAACGCTGGTGAGCATCATTGCACCGAAGAAGATGAGTGATTTCAAAGCCGAGGACATCATGAAACTGCTGCGTGAGCGGTTCCGACCCTCGAGGGCAATGTTTCCCGCTCGGAGCGCGTTTTGGAGGCGAGTCCAAGCGCCGGACGAGTCGGTTGAGACCTTCGTAACAGCCATGAGAATAGCAGCCGCCCCCTGCAGATGGGACAACCTAGAGATGGCCCTCAGGGACGGAGTTCTGTGTGGCCTGAAGGACAAGGAAGTGCAGCGCAGCCTGATGAACAAGGAGCCACCACCCACGCTGGCAGAGGTTGTGGAGGCCGCGGAATCCGCGGAATCCACGAATGCTGGGGTAGACGAAATGCACCAATGGCGTGAGTGGCGTCCTAGGGCCGGCAAAGCGGAGAGTTCGGTGCACGGAAAGTCCGGGCAGTCGGTGCACGCAACCCGACGAACCTCGAAGTCGTCTACGGAAGGCAGCGACGGCGAGGAGGTCCAGAAGGTCCGAAAAGGAGGACGCCGCTGCGATGGTTGCGGAGCGGCCCATGAGCGCGCGAAGTGCCCATTCAGAAAAACCGAGTGCTACAACTGCGGCCGTCGGGGGCACATCGCCAAGGCGTGCAGGAAGCGGAAAGAGGGCCGGAGGCATTCACAAGACCGTTCGGCCAGACCGGACCATCCAGCGAGGTCCAAAGATGGCGCCCGGACCACGAGGAAGCAGGACGGCGTGGGCCGCATCTCAGACGACAGCGAGGACGACGCTCCCGTGTTCAGCGTGTCCGCGGGACAACCCCATTACTTCGTTGAGGTACTAGTACAAGGGGCCCCTATTAGGATGGAAATTTACTCGGGGTCCTCCTATTCTATAATTCCCCAGAGAGAGTTCTTGAAAATCGACCCCCAAGTGCGGCCCAAACTTAAAACGTTGAGGTCCACGCTACGAGACGTACAGGGGAACAGCATTCCAGTGTTGGGGGTCGGGAAATTTCGGGTCCGTTTTAAGAGACATTCTGCGGAACTCCCCCTAGTTGTTCTCAAAGGGGGAAGTTGTAGCCTCCTCGGAACACAGTGGTTTCAGCCTTTGGGTTTGTTCATAGGGGGGGTGCATGCCGTGGGTGCGGACCCAATACAAGCGGTCTGCGACGCGCACCCCGCCGTTTTTAAAAAAGGTCTGGGAAAGTTCAAGGGACCCCCTGTAGCCTTCGACCTAGACCCGGAGGTCCGCCCGATAAGACTCAAACCACGCAGGGTGCCGTTCGCACTAAAGGACAAAATAGAGGCGGAACTGGACAAGCTGGTGGACCAGGGGATTCTTGTTCCTGTGGATTCCGCGGAGTGGGAAACCCCAATTGTAACAGCACTAAAGGCTAACGGGGAGGTGCGCATTTGCGCTGATTATAAGTGTACAATTAACAAGGCGATCCGCCCTAATGCATACCCGGTGCCGGTGGTCAGCCACCTTCTGGCCAGGCTGAATGGGGGAAAGTGTTTCGCTAAGCTCGATTTAGCACAAGCCTACCAGCAACTCCCTGTAACTCCCGCCACGGCAGCGGCACAAACAATAGTTACACATAAAGGGGCGTTCCAGGTGTCGCGTTTACAGTTCGGCGTGAACTCGGCACCCGGCCTTTTTCAGTCGATTGTGGAACGCCTCCTGAAGGGGCTGGAGGGGGTGTTGTGTTACTTTGATGACGTGTTGATAACAGGGGGGAGTGAGGCCGAACTGGCAAAGAGATTGGATAAAGTACTGACTGTGTTCGAGAAAGCGGGGCTGCGGCTGAGAAAAGACAAATGCGTTTTTTTCGAAACAGAGGTTGAATTTTTAGGGTTCCGGGTCACACTCGAGGGAATTATGCCGTCCAAATCCAAAGTAGCCGCCATCAAGAAGGCTCCTCGCCCCACATCCAAAACCGAACTACAGTCATTTCTGGGGCTCCTCAATTTTTACCATACCTTCCTTCCACGGAAGGCGTCGGTGGCCGAACCGCTCCATCGGTTGCTTAAAAAGGAGGAAACATGGCTGTGGGGGGACGAGCAAGAGAGGGCGTTTAAAGAGTTAAAGCAACTCCTAACATCCGAGGCAATCCTGACTCATTTCGATCCCAAACGGCCAGTGGTCTTAGTCTGTGACGCATCCCCGGTGGGGGTGGGGGCGGTGCTGTGCCACGTGTTGGACGACGGAAGGGAGGCCCCGATAGCGTTTTATTCAAGGTCCCTGTCCCAAGCAGAGCGGAATTACGCACAGACCGACAGGGAGGCATTAGCGATAGTAGCGGGAACCAAAAAATTTCACGATTTCCTGTATGGTCGCCCGTTCAAGATCGTGACCGATCACAAGCCCCTGTTAGGAATTTTCACTGCAAATAAGCCCACGCCACAGATCCTGTCCCCGAGGATGCTGCGGTGGGCTATCTTTCTCAACGCATACCAACATGAATTGGAATACCGGCCAGGGAAGGAGATCAGCCATGCAGACGCACTCTCAAGGTCTCCTTTGCCCCTGTCGGGCGACCAAAAGGCAGGGGCAGAGAGAGACCACCAGGTATTGTTAATAGAGGTCTTAGATTCACCCCCAATAGTACCAGCCGACATTGCCAGGGCGACAGGCAAGGATAGAACGCTGGAGAAAGTAAGCTCATGGGTACAGAAGGGGTGGCCGGCGTCCTCCCCAGGTACGGAATTCGACCCATTTTTTCGGAAAAAAATAGCCACCCGGGGATCGTCCGTTCCAAGGCGCTAGCCCGGAGTTACTTCTGGTGGCCCCAGCTGGACGCAGACATAGAGCACATGGTCGGCACTTGTGAGGCGTGCCAGGGCTCCCGACCGGAGGCGGCTCGCCTCCCGCATAGGGAATGGGACGCAGCAAGTGGGCCGTGGTCCAGAGTGCACGTAGATTTCGCTGGCCCGTTCCGAGGAACCGTTTTTCTCCTGGTAGTGGATGCGTACTCTAAGTGGCTGGAGGTGATTCCGGTAAAGAGCACGTCCTCCGCCACTACAATTGGCCAACTAAGGAGAGTCTTTTCCACGTTCGGTTTACCCGACACCCTGGTCAGCGATAACGCTAGTTGTTTCACGTCCGCTGAGTTCAGGGCATTCACGGAGGCAAACGCCATTCGGCACGTAACATCTGCGCCGTTTCACCCGGCCACGAATGGCCAAGTGGAGCGGCTGGTGCGGACAACAAAGGATGCGCTGCGGCGCATGGGCTCGGGGGACCTGAATCACCAAGTATGTCAGTTTTTATTAGCGTATAGGGTGACCCCCTTAGCGTCCGGATACTCGCCGGCAGAGCTGCTGATGCGGAGAAAACTGACCACGATTCTGTCCAGGTTAGACCCGACGAGGGTCGAGGACAAAGGGAAGAACGTAGGGGTAGCGGTGTTGAAAGGTTTCGCCGCCGGCGATCCTGTGCATTGCAGGAACTACGCCAGCACCGGGCCAGCCTGGGTACCAGGGAGAGTTGTAGAACAGACGGGGCCAGTGTCATATCAGGTGGAAACGAGCACCGGCCTACTGTGGAGGCGGCATGCGGATCAGCTCCGGACCCGGGTTCCCAGGGAGCAATCCACGGACGGCACGGAGAATGCCTCAGCGTTAGGGTCCTCCCCCACCCGTTTATCCCAAGGGGGGGACAACGAAGGGCAACAGTCCCAAACAAGGGGGGGAGGCAGCGGTCCCGACTCATATCCTTTTGATACACCAGTTCTATCAAAGAGAAGCAGCGGTCCCGACTCCCTATCGGACCCCGGGGAAGAGGGAGAGGAGTTTGCGACTGCTGCCCCCGAATTTGATTTTGATTTTGCGAGCCGGGGGGGGGGGTTTTTGGGAGTGTTCCCCCACCCATCCAAGCGAGAAGAGGGGTTTTTCGTTAGCCCCCAGTGCCCCCGGTTATTCCCAAATAAAGCACGCACCTCCCGACAAAACCGCAGAACCGCGGCAAGTCACTAACAAGTCTCCCTCTCCAATTACAGGACAGGAAGCCAGGGGACAAAGAGAAGGTAGCAAACCCGGGGCAGGGCAGCCCACACCGAGACCCCAGCGTGTTCGAAATAAGCCATCTTGGCTGAGAGACTTCGTCTCATCCTAGGGGGGAGGAGTGTTGTGTTCTAATAGGGTAACCATCTTCATGTGATAACAATGTAACATTTCCTACCAGTAACAATATAGCCTTCAGCTGTATCACTATAAACCCTGTATGAGGACGCGAGCTAATGACCACCAGTGGGCAGCGGCGAGCGTCCAAGCTCTCTCGGTCCATACTCATCAAAGGCTACAGCGCGGAGTTTCCCGCCACTACCTACACCTGGACAAGAAGGGCGTGACTAACAATGACGTCACGCAGACAATAGCCAATAGGCTATCGTGGAGCCACATTCGAATGTTCTACTACTGTATATATAGAGCTATGCATCCGCCATTACCTCATGTTCCCTCTGACCACCATGCAATAAACCTGAGTTAAACCAGCCCGTGGCTGTCTCCTGTGTCTTGGTTCTCATACACTAAACCCTGGATGCCAGTACTGCTTCCCAGGGCCAGCTGAATATGAAAAGACGTATAACTGCAATTCCCAATCTTTGGTTTTTGGACTTCAGTTCCCAGAAGCTTAAATCAATTCGCCAAAATACTGATCAGCCAATGTACTGATTTAGGCTCCTGGGAATTGAAGTACCCCTGTGGGGCATACTGTCCAAATTGGGAACCACTGACATAAAAAGAGAAATTTCTATAATCTGCAGCTAACCAGTTAATATGACAACACAGAATGGGGGAGGTGAACTCTCACATCCAGCAGAGATTTTAGCTCAGTTGTAATAATAAATGCTCTTCCATGTTATCCTAAATAGATGGCGAACTTCAGGATGAAATTAAACAAAGGGGTAATTATAGATCCCAAAAAAATCCTTGTGTGCAATTTTTGTGTGCAAGTTTTTTTTAAAAAAATAGACTGGCTGCAGTGGCTCAAGTGGTTAAGATGCTGAACTTCATGACTGGAAGGTCGGAGTTTGATTCCCAAGTACTGCATGATGGAGTGAGCTCCTGTCTCTGTCCCAGTTTCTGCCAACCTAGCAGTTTGAAAGCAAGAAATTGCAAGTAGATAAATAGGTACCACTTCGGTGTGAAGATAAACAGCATTCTGTGCTCTCCGGTGTTGAGGCATGCCTGCCACGTGTCCACAGAAACCTCTGCATATGCAGACAGTTCTGGCTCTTTGGCTATAAAGAGAGATGAGCACTGATACGACTGGCTTTCGAACAAGGGAACCTTACTTCATATATATTAGTATGAATCCTAGCTTTTTACTTCTAGAAGCAATTCGCATACTATTTTTTTAAAATGAGATTTTGAAATGGTAGCTATGTTAGTCTGTGCAAGCATATCATTGAGTAAACAAAACAAAAAGACAAAAAACATTGTAGCACCTTAAAGGCTAACTGCTATATTTTGATGTTAGCTTTCGTGGATAGACTTGATCCACAAAAACTAACATCAAAATACAGCAGTTAGTCTTTAAGGTACCACAATGTTTTTTGTCTTTTTGCTTTGCTTACTTAATAGTAAATGAGAAGTTTCCCATTGAATTTCAGTGGACTGTGAATGTCATCCCTTTTTTAAAAAATTGTTCTTTTTCATTGCTCTATTTAAGAAGAGATTGGGAAGTGGGTGTGAGAATCCAAAAGCTTCTTTCCAGTTCTGTGCAGGGTAGTCCAAAGGGTCTGCTTCATTCTACATCAGCCGTGACAAGACCCTATAATAGAATCCTATTGGAAATGGAGTGTCTGCATGAAACCTGTCTCAAGGACTCAGAATTCAGAGTAAGATAAGAACCTAGTCAGCTAGGTCAAGCACAGATAAAGGTCTAGAGTAGACTTGACGGTGACAGATTGGAACTGATTTGGCCAAGCAATAGAAGTGATGAGACCAGAGCTGGCAGCTGTGAGGACGAGATTAACAGAAAAGGTCACAGTGGAATATAGTTTCCCAGCTTCAGTTTTCTTATGAAAGAGTTCTATCAGATTTGAGGCTATGGTTAAAGGCTGTTCTACAGTGTTACCCCATGTTGTGGGGAGAATCCAATCCGACAGACCAAACTATCTCATGCTCATATTAGAATCTATGGTTAAGTAGAGTTTTCAGTTATTTACATTGCCTAAAAAGAATGAAGGAAAGAAATAAAAAGAAAGAAAGAAAGAAATAGCCTCCATAGTGATCCCAACAGCCATCTATGCCTGCGAGATCTGGAAGTACTTATATTTATAAGGAGGGCTTGTGAAGAAGGGTCTGACTACAGTTTCTTATTCTGTCATGTCCAGGTCAAACCTTAAACTGGCCGTACTTAAATCTTCATCAATACAAATTTCTGGTATTAATCAGCAGACCAGTAAATGAGCCAGATTCTGTATCTCTTCACATTCACACAGAGTGTTGCTGTCTGCCAGCAGCCCCCACTTGAGCATGTTGGTCTTACGTTCAGGCACTCCGACCCTCCACCTATCCAAGGCACTGTAGTGCCAAGTGATGTAGTTGAGTTTGAGTTCCTCCTTTAATGTTATTCGTTGTCCAGTGAGCCATAGCTGTCAAATATCCCTTATTGGCCGGGAAAACCCCTTATTATACCCTCTTTCCTGCTGTCATCCCTTATTAATTAGACTGCAATGCCCTATTGCCACCATTGGAGGGCAGCACAGGATAAGCATAGCTGTCAAGTATCCCGTATTTGCCAGGAAATTTCCCTTATTTCCAAATCCAAAACTTGACAGGCATGCAGTGAGCTCCTTCCTCCATCTTCTAATTTGATTTTGCTCTTGCATACATTCAAGAATGTTTGTTCTTGCTACAAAGCTCTTCCTGGATCTGAGCCTACGGACTTGAGGCACATGTCCATCCAGAGGATATTGAGGCTCATTCTCTTGCTTGACTACAGTTGAGTGTACCTGTGAAGGAAACTACTAGGCAGGAAAGAGAGCACACGGATGAGAAACTGGCTTAGTAAAGAAAGTGGCATAGGAGTGGGAAAGGTCATCATTGTCAGGCATTGAAGAGGAAACCTAATTCAAACGAGAAATCCAATGGGGTCAACCCCAGTCCACAGCCACCTGCCCTCACTGCCAACAAGTCATTACCCTGATATAGGGTTAACAACTTTAGGACAGTTACAGGAACCCGAGATCTAAACACCATGAACTCAGGGAGGGTCGGGCATAAACTTGAGTCTTAGAGAGTCCTTGTATATACAGTCTAACCCCTACTTACGGAAAAAGTCCGTTCCGATTTCCTTCTTGCAAAACCACAAGGCTGCCTTAAGCCTGGTGAGATCTTCCCTCACAACATCATTTTGCCAGTTTATTGTGGCAAATAGCCAGGGGTTGGAAATGCTGGTTTTGAAATACAGCTCCCTAGTAGCCATGCTGACTGGGGGCTTCAGGGAATTATAGCCCGAAAACCTAACTTTCCCAGGCTGTGATCTTATTTGGTCTTTTTTAATACTAGAAGCTGGGTCAAAACACTAACCTACATCTTGTCCAATGGCATAGAATCCCAATGTCACTCTCTGTGGATGATCAGAAATACATGTATATATTTTTGCATTGCCTACTTAATGTGTTTGGCACTGAGGGTGCCAAAATACTGTATGTATACACATTATAAGAATGAGGGGTAACTAAATTAAATTTGTAATACTCAATATATGTAATAGTAATAGTAGTAGTTCCTTCTCTAGTTGTGTGGTGCCCATCGCTGCCACTACAGCACATCAGGCAATGAGGCTCCTTATTGCTTCTTCAGCAATAAAGTTTTATGGGGCCAGGGTGCTAACCTGACACCCAACTCTCTTCCTTTCTCATCCGTGCTTGGGACAGGCAACAGCGGAATTATACTCAATATATACCTTGGATACCTTGCAGTCATTTGTTGTGATTCCATCTGGGAAGACCTCATTTTTTTAATGTTTATTACATTATTTTCATATAGGTTATTAAGGATTTTAAACCTGTTTTTCCTTTGTTTCTACAATACTCTCTGCTTAGCCTAACCGGAGCCATTTTTAGTTGGCACCTGCCATTGAATGGCATCATCCTTTTTCTCTGGGCAAGTACATTTTGGTTCTTCTTCCCAAAGTTAGTGTCTGGGAAGATGTTCTATCTCAAGGGCTGAGATGGAACATAGATAGGATAGCCACCTGATATCCTTTGATCTACGCACAAAACCTGTCACTTTGAGAAGTTAATTAGCACTTCTCAAGGATACTTTCCCAGGAAAAATGGTATAAAACCAGGGCTTTTGCTCTGTTCCAAGGTCAAATGTGGATTTCAGTGGGAGTTCTAACTCTCTTGTTATCTGATAGACTCCCCCATCAGACCATCTCGTATGGCACGGCAGGGCACTGCCGCACTTAGCCTAAAATCCAAAAATTTTGGGATTTAGGATTTGCAGAGACTTCATCACTTA
Organism: Bradypodion ventrale; assembly: GCA_035047345.1. Classification (NCBI taxonomy): domain Eukaryota; kingdom Metazoa; phylum Chordata; class Lepidosauria; order Squamata; family Chamaeleonidae; genus Bradypodion; species Bradypodion ventrale. The sequence goes on along the minus strand of JAWDJE010000001.1, from coordinate 477,296,934 downwards.
GAATTTCTTCTGGGACTATAAAATTTTTCTATCACTTCACATTTATTGGACTCTGATATTTTCTTCAATAAATCATAAAAGGACATTGATTGTCAAGAATGCTCTTTCTGCTCCACCTGAAGCGGAGCAGATTGAATAGGAATATTTAACAATAAGGCCTTTTTCCTATGAGAAGGATTACAGCTTTTGGGTTACTTTGTGGGAGCCTCTGCTGAAGGAGAAACTTTGTTTTGAGGCCTGGAATCCAGCTACAGAAGAGCGAGCTGCTGCAGAGGTAATTGCTTTACTCCCACACACCTAGCCCAGCTCCAAGGCCGTTATATTCCCGAAAATGAGATAAGGGTGTTTTTCGCATGGGAATCCAGAGTCTCGTCCCAAGGGGCTTTGCAACTTTAATTTCTTCTGCGACATCAGTCACAGATCACCATTTCCCTGCAAACCTGTTGCATAGCTCCGCTGGACCAGGCTTTCTCAGGCCAACTTTGAGAAAGCACACCCTTCTTGGCCACCTGAGCCAAATCACCGGGGTCTCTCGACTGTGCGGCACCTGTGGGCCTCTGAATCAGAGGGAACCAAGGTGTGCGCCGGCTGAGAGCGTTTCCAACATCATTATTCAGTGAGGAGTCTGTGTACTGGTAGACATCTCCGCAATGATATTTCACATATGCAAATGGACTTGAGAAATAAAGCCCACTGCATCTGGTTTTTTAGCCATTCAGATATTGCATCACCCACTGGCTAGGCAGACCATGACGTGTGCCCTCCACTTTCACCTTGCTGAAGGGATCCAACGGAGGACACTTTGGTGAGTTTTAATCCCGGCCTAACATCATTGACAAGAAATGGGCAACACTGCCTAGTTAGACTGTTCAAGATGTGCCCCAGCAAGGCTCTCACCTAGTGATAACAAGAGATGAATATGAGTCATATTTGACTTCTACAATTACAAGAGGTAATTAATAGTGGTTGCCATCAGCGTCCAAACACTTCTGATTATTGCAAACTACTGTTTAAGCAACATTGACCCAAGTCTCCCGACTCTTCTATTGTGCGCATCACACACAGTACCATGCATCTCAAACTTATCACAAAATGTGTGCAATCGTTAGGCATGTTGGAGATTCTGTTGCATACTCATGCCTCCATTGTCATTATACTTTCACAATGTTCTTGAATTTCAAATACCACTTCAAAATGGCTTTGCGCTCCTCGAACTACAACTGTGCTATTTTCTTTTACTGCCCTGCTGGTTGCTTGGTGATGCTAGCATTAATTATTTTGAGCAAACATACTACACAATGCTACTGTAATATGGTAATTCAATTCAACTTCAAAAAGACATAGATTTCTTCTTCTTCCATGTCTAGGCCAGATGGGGAACTGACAAAATGAAGGCACATTTGGTGTGTTCATTCTGCAGTTTCTAGTAAGAGATAGATTAGCCGGCAACACAAGGTTACCATTGCCAGTATACGCCTGATTGTGTTTCAAAAATACCACAGTCTTCAAGGAGGCTGTCTCTGTGTACCCCAAAGACATAGATAACATCATGTGTGTGTGTGTGCGCGCGTGCGTGCGTGCGTGCACGCACGCCATATACATATATCAGCTTACAACATTAAAACTATGGACAATATCAAATTATAACACAATAAAACAATAAGTCTAGCTAATATATTTGTTTCAAACAAAACATTTCACTGAATTCTACTCTTCCTTTGAAATTCACTACATATGCTAGGAAAAATCAGGATGAAGCTAAATTAAAGAAAACAAGAAAAGCAAAGACAAACACTTCCACGAACATCATGCTGCCTTGCGCCTTCCTTACTATGCCCAATATTTTGACAGCAGAGGCATCATTAAACTTGGTGGAACCCCAGGCGTATCCTGGTATCACCACATTTCTGAGACCACCATGAGATACTCTTTTGTAAAAGGGGAAGAATGGGTTCTAAGTGGGGAAATTACTGTAGCTAGTGAGAAGCTTTAAAGGCAACCTTTGTATCCTGCAATTTTGTGCATTAAAACATTTTTTTACATAAAAAGCTACTACACTGCTTATTGTATAAGGCTAAGCTTTTCACTCTTCAAACTATTAATAAGGGCTTCCCATTGAGAAGACAAATACATGCTTGATGCATTTTTAATCCTGGGCCAATACATTTGACTAAAGCTGTTTGCTGTTTCAATGACAGGATTTAACTTGCCCTTCTGTATTCAATGTTTCTGATTATTAATGGCATTTTGAAAACACTGACTGGGCCATCAAGTTGTATGCCGGCCATCCCCTCCCCCTCCAGCGGTAAAGAATGGCAGCCATGCTTACTTTATTTCCAAGGAAATGCAGATCCACGCCCCTTACCTCTCCACTAAAAAGAATTAAAATGGTAAAAGAAATGGGATTGCAACATAAAGAAACCTATCAATTATCGAAGCCATTAAGAGTTAGTGAAGGATGAACTCTGTCTAGTCCAGTTTGGGATGGACCTAATTAAAATGAGCTCTTCTGAAACAATTCCAAGACAGCTCTACAATAATTCCGCTACCATTTGAACAGTTGAAAGGTTGCGCCGCCTGAAGAAAAGGCAGCTGACTTCTTATACAGCAAAAATAAAACCAAAAACTTTAAACAAAAAAGTTGTCACCTCTTAAAATCTAACAGATTCCTTTCAATGCCGTCATTAGCACATTACAATCCACTTCTTTAGACACAGAGAAATTGCAGCTACAGAGTTGCAGCTACAGCAAAGAGAATGGAAACGATGAGTGTCAAGACATATAGAATGTGCTTCAAATGTTTGGTCTTTGTTCAATCCTATTCATTGTTATCTGTGAATATAGCCAATTTCAGCCGTCTTTCAGCAATGAGAGTCCTGGGAAGCTAACTGGGGTTTTGTGTGTTGCTATTTCTGATGTTCTAGCACAGGGGTTCTTTGATGCTCTGGTAGAAATGCGAAGCAGCCAGCATAACAGGGCCAAACAACTTTATTAGGCAGTTAGAACATGGGGAGCAATGGCACAGCACTGCTAAATATATACAATCAGGAGTGGATACATTTGGGCGGGAAACAACAGGATTAGATGGGAGAGGAGTGGGGTGACTGGAAGGTCAATGGATCGGAGTGAAGACTTTACATGACTCCATAGTTAAGGTGGGAACGCAAATCCTGCGGCACTTTAAGACCAAGAAGAAGAAGACAAAATAGAGGATTGTATTGACCCTAATAATATTACACAATGTTACAGCAATATATGTATTCAAACAGAACAGGTTCTCAAGGTTTTCTGTGCCATGGGCTGGACAACTCCCCCTCAGACAGCTGAGCGGGCCGGACACAACCACAGCGGGTACATCTGCACTTACGTGGGCGCTTCCACTTCCGGGGTCATCACCATGGGCCATAGGTTGTGAATCCCTGTTCTAGCACCTTGAAAGCAAGAAATTGCAAGTAGACAAATAGGTGCTACTCTGGAAGAAAGGTAACAGTGTGCAGGGCACCATGGGAAGGCACTGGACAGGGAGTGGTGGGGGAGCCCGGGGGGGGGGGGAATCCCATACATTGCTATTGGTTCCCCAGGGCACCAGAGGCATGGCGGGGTAGGACAAAGCTCAATTACCCAATATACCAGCATGCACCTGGTGCACACTAATATCAACTCATGCCTGCTACATGACCATGGGAATGCCACATGCCTGCCACATGACCAGCCGCCTTGGGTCATCCACAGATGAGGAAGGCGGGGTAGAAATCTTTTAAATAAATAAATCTTAACCTATAAAACCAAGGGTTAACCGTTGGAACTTGCTATAGGTTCCTAAGCCTCACCCTAATGACCCGCACCCACCATTCGTGCACATGGCCGAACTGGGTCCGCAGGTCAACGAAGGATTGAAAAAACTGGCAGTGGGGCAACAGCCCCACAAACGCGAAAAAAGGGAAACAACTTCATTTCCCAATGTTCTTTGTGCTGCGCTGCGCCACAGCCAATCAGGCTGAGAGGCGCGACCACAAAGAACATTGAGAAACTCACCGCGGCCAATCAAAATTGAGCCGCAGGAAAAAAATACGCACCACAAACACAAATCACAAACCCATAACTACAAGCCCCAGAGTCCAGCGTGACATGAGCGACATGAGCACGCAGAACGCTGAGGAAGCCGGTGCACAAATTTTTTTTTAGAAAAACTCACTGCCTCACAGCCACGCAAACACCAACCGCCCTTCTTTCCCTCACCAACGGCGCCTGAAGGTCCCGACTGGAGTTTCCCTTTAATATCAGAAGGTGAGGAGTTGCGATCCCCCTCTCTGCTGGCTCCCCTAGGGTTGGGAGATTTGTGGGGACAAAAGGGGTATGTCCCCCCAACACTTCTGGACCCAGGAGACCAGGGAAAGAGGTTCGATTCCCCCCCCCCAAACAAAACTCTGTCTTTAAAGAGAAGAAACCAAGCAGTTTTTTCTCTTTAAAAATGGAGTTTTTTTAAGGAGGGCGGGGAAAAATCGACCCACTCTCCCTGGTCTCCTGGGTCCAGAAGGGGTGGGGTGGGGACATACCCCTTTTGTCCCCCCCAACCCTCACGGACCCACGGGACCCGAGAGAGGAGATCGATTCCAACCCAACCCCCTGATATTAAAAGGGAAAATCCGATCGGAGTTTCCCCTTTAATATCAGTAAGTGGGGGGTGGCAATCTCCCTCTCCGCTGGCTCACCTGGGGTTGGGAGGTTTGTGGGGACAAAAGGGATCTGTCCCCCCAACCCTTCTGGACCCAGTAGACCAGGGAGAGGGGATCGAATCCACCACCACCCCAAAAAAACTCCGTCTTTAAAGAGAAGAAACCAAGCGGTTTCTTCTCTTTAAAAACTGAGGGTTTTTTTAGGAGGGGGAATCGAACCCCTCTCCCTGGTCTCCTGGGTCCAGAAGGGTTGGGGGGACAGATCCCTTTTGTCCCCACAAAACTCCCAACCCCAGGTGAGCCAGCGGAGAGGGGGATTGCAACCCACCACCCACTGATATTAAAGGGGAAACTACGATCTACTTTCACGACTCCACACAATCAAAGCACCATAACACAATAAAGCCTCCCTCCCCAACGCCCGCAGTCTGGCCAGCAAAGCCGGCCCGCGGAAATGACCCCCCCCATGCCGCATAAAGCGGCGTTGTAATTCCCGTGGTCCGGCCAACCAGACCGGCACGAGGAAATAAACCAACCCCCCCAAGCCACAACAACAACAAAAAATTATAAAAATAAATAAAACATTATCAAAAAACACCTTAAAACACAATCAAAAACATACAAAAATACACAAAACAAACAAAAACAACACAAAAAAACTATACAAAGTAAACAAAAACACAATCAAAAACAAAACAAACAGTCAAAAAATACAAAACCCAAACCCCACCCCACCCCCACAAAATAAAGAAAACAAGCCAACTCACCACCACATGTCCTACCTGCACGACGACCGGAAACGAAATGAATAAAGAAAGTGACTACTTACTGGAAGAAGCTCCACCCAGAGGCCAGGAGAGAAAAAACAGTCAAAATACAAGAAAACCCCTACCAGCACCACCTGCTGGCCACAATAGTAAAAACAATTCAAAAACACACAACAGCCCCAAACAAAAGGCCACAACAGTAAAAACAAATCAAAACAATAACACAAAATCACAATTTTACACAAAAGGTCACAATAATAACAAGTCAAAAAAATTAAACGAAAACACAATTTACCACACAAATCACAAACATATGTCAATAAAATAAAATAAAAATTTATTAAAATCCTGTGCTGAGTTCTAACTCAAATAAAAAACCCAAAACAACTAAACACATTTTAAAAACATTGAATGTAAAAAACCTTTACTTTCACATTATTAAAATTATTACCTACGGTACAACTATTTTTTTAAAAACCAAAAACTAAAACATTATTCAGTTACATAAAACAGCCAGCCAAGCCAAAAAATTTTTTTGTATAAATAAACATTTTAAAAATTACAGACTAAGCAATTTTTAACAAGCATTAACACAATTTAACCTTCCAACACAATTTAAAACAGCCCGGCAACACCGGGCAACCTCTGCTAGTAATAAATAAACATCTGCAGATGCAGACAGCGCTGGCTCTTTGGCTGTAAATGTTGAGGTGCACTGCCCAGAGTCAGTCATGACTGGCTTTTTATTTATTTATTTATTTATTCTTAGATTTTTGTGTCGCTCACTAGGGGAAACCCGACTCAGGGTGGCGCACAACAGTAAAAACAGATAAAATACAGTTAAATATAACAAAACAGATTAAAACCCTAACTCGACCACCCAACCACCCACCCTCCCACTCCCACCTCACTTAAAAGACTAAAAAGGGAATAGGGAATGGAGGAATACCACAGTACACAATACAAAAAGGAGGAACAGTTGTGCTCTAGTTGGAAATAAGCCAACAGGCTGGGGCCGTATTCCCATTAGGGCCCCACATCTGCCCTGCCAGCCAGGTTTTCAATCCTTTCCTGAAAGGCAGCAATTCTGTCTGTATCCTCAATTCTGTTAGAAGGAGGTTCCAGAGGGTTGGTATGGACACGGAGAAGGCCCTCCTCCATGTGCCAGAGAGGTGAGCCTCTCTAGCTGAAGGCACAACCAAGGATCCCCTCTGGTCCGCTCTGGTTGGATGGGCAGACACTCTTGGGACGATGCAGTCTCTCAGGTATCCTGGCCCACTGCCATATAGGGCTTTAAAGGTCAAAACCAGCACCTTGAATTGCACCCAGAGGCAAACTGGTAACCAGTGCAACTCCCGGAGTAGTGGGGAGACACGGGCATAACGTCCACACCCCATCATCACCCGGGCAGCTGCATTCTGAACCAGCTGTAGCCTCCGAATGGTCTTCAAGGGCAGCCCCATGTAAAGCGCATTACAGTAATCTAGACCAGAGCATGAGTGACCATGAGCAAGGAGTCCCGATCCAGGAGCGGGCACAACTGGCAAATCACTCGAAGTTGAGCAAAAGCCCTCCTGGCCACGGCCGCCACCTGTTCTTCTAGCAGCAGCTGTGAGTTCAGGAGGACTGCCAAGTTGCGCACTGGGTCTGTCTGGACCAAAACTGCCCCATCCAAGACCAAAGAAGGTAACTCACTGGATAACCCTGGACCCCCAACCCATAGCCACTCGGTCTTGCTAGGGTTCAGCTGAAGCTCGTTGTCCCCCATCCAGACCCCAATGGCCTCCAGGCATCTGGACAAGACTTTGACCGCATCACTGAGATCACCACGGGCCAAGATGTACACCTGAGTGTCATCCGCGTACTGATGGTACCACGCCCCATGGGAATGGATGATCTCGCCCAACGGCTTCATGTAGATGTTAAATAGGATAGGAGAGAGCACCAAGCCCTGCGGCACCCCATATTTGAGGGGCCTAGGGCTGGACCTCTCACTTTCCAACCACCTTTTGATCAAGGGAGACCTTTACCTTATTTCTGATGTCACATTTGTGTCTATTTATACTCTTAAACAGAGATTAGGAATGTGCGCTAACTTCAGTGGAGCAAAGCTTGAGACGGCGCTATTTTCTCCAGTATTAGGTATGACACAAAATGTACCCTCCCTGTAATACAGAGGCTCTCAATGTTTTCAAGCCATGGGCCGGACCACACCTCCTCAGACAGCTGAGTGGTTTCCCGCACCGTAAACGCTGCTGTAAAAAGCATCCACGGCTGCCATAAATATGTTCACGACAGCTGCAGGTGCATTTATGTCTGTTGTAAATGCATTTACAACAGCTGTGGGCACATTTATGACTGCCATAAATGTGTCCGCTTCCCCTGTGGTGGCAGTGACACGGGCCACATGAAATGGTGCCATGGGCCATAGGTTAAGAACCCCTGCCATAATAAATCACAATCATACAACCAGCTTTTTACTTCTTTGGATTTTAAAGTAGGGAGGCAGCCTTTTACACTTTACCACCACATTAACACAGTCTTCTCATAAATATTTTTATGTCATCTGTAGCCATGGACCACTTCGGTGGGAAAAGATCTTGGGGACATGAAAGGAGCCTAGTTCGGGCATCCCCTGAGTGGAATTCCTCCAGCAAAAATACTTTCAACCCAGAAATCACCTTTGTGTGCTTTTGGCACAGTTTTAAAAAATAGAAATGTAAACATAGGCCAGGAAATTTCTATCCCTGACATGAAACATACAAAGGTATACTAGATCTGTAGACCGTTGATGTAAAGCCTGGATGTAAGGATAGATCTTGTGTGTTATCTCCTCTCCTAAATGATTCGGCCTTGCAGCAATAAAACATTACTGGGGATGTTGTGGGAAATTAAAATAACAGTTTCCAGATACAACTGCCCAATACTTTCCTAGACTGGCCACCAGCACAGGTTAGTTTTGGGTTTAGGCTAGGGTCTAGAAGCTAAATGAGGATGTTGGCTGATGATATAGTATATATAGTGCTCTGTGAAGCATGAGCAATGAGTCATGCCTTGTTCAAGGACGTAGGGGACTGATTGGGACTTCAGCCAAGGTAGAGCAGCTGTCATTTAATTAATCCATTTATGTCAGGTTATTTCAGGAAGTGGATTTGGAAGGGAGTTTGCCCATCTTTCTTGATGAAGTTCCAGCTTTTCAGAATGATCACTCTGTTCAACAGCAGTTCCAGCAACAAATGAAGTGAGATGGAAAGGGTATTTGAAATGCCTGCATGTATAATCTCAAGGGTCTACACTGTCCTAATGTAAAGCCTCATTCTGTGGCCAGAAAACACTCTTGATGGGTGATAGCATGTTTGCTACAATTCAGAGTAGGGCAACACAGGCATGAAGTGGTATTGTACAGAGACGAAACAACAGAATGCTGAGGTGAGAGCATACAACGGTCTTCCCCAGTTCAAGATATTTCAATAGAATTAGAATACAACTAGTAGGGGTGCCTGGTTTTGTGCGGACGGGGTTTGGGGGTGTCTGTCATACCTCCCGCGGTTGAGTTGGAGAGTGGCCTCCATCCACGCACCCTCTCCCACACACACATCTATTCTCTCTCTCTCTCTCTCTCTCTCTCACACACACACACACACACACACACTCTCTCTCTCTCTCTCTCTTCTTCCTCGGTGCATGCATACACAAACAGTCACACACACAGAGCAGTGGCGTACTCTGACTCTGCTCTCTCTCCCACTCTCTTTCCCATTCTCAGATACTCTCTCGGATTCTCCCCTTCTCTCTCTCTCTCTCTCTCTCTCTCTCTCACTCACTCTCTCTCACACACACACCCCATCCCTGGCCTGCGTCTCCAGACAATGGACTGCTTCCGGAAGCACCGTTGGTTGCCTGGAGATGCAGGCCATGCTGGCGGGAGATGTGGGGTAGTGCCAGGCTGGGATTTATGGAGTCCCCCATGTGCTGGCTAGTTGCCCCCCCTCCAGTGCCCCTGCCTTCACCTGTGGGGTGTCATCCTCCGTGCAGCCCAGCCGAGGGCTTCTGCATGACTACCGGCAGCATGGCCTGCATCTCTAGGCAACAGATGGTGCTTCTGGAGGTGCGGCCATTGCCTGGAGACACAGGCCATGCTGCCAGGAGAGGCACGGAAGCCACAGGCTGGGCTGCATGGAGCCTGGCTAGCCGCTGCCCCCCCTGCGCCCCTGAGGAATCCCCTCCCCACCCAACGGCTGCCTTACCTATGGGACATCCTCCTCTGTGGAGCCCAGTCCAGCGCTTCCACCTCACCTTGCACCTGTGAGGGTGTCTGTGTCGTGGATTGGGTGCCGGCACTCTCTTGGGCTAGGCACCTGAAATCCCAGTCCATGCGTGGTTCCCAGCATCAGGCATGGGCTGAATGGAGTGCTCTGGTTGGCCCATGCCTTCTGGTCAAGCCAAGGCATAAGGCCCGCCTGCCCTTCTCTGGAAAACAGCTGGCATACGGGCACCCCATTTGGCCCATGCCTGATGGAGAAGGGCCTTAGGGCATCCTCCGGTCAGTCCATGCCTTCCAGAGAAGGGCTGCCCACCATCCTCTGGCTGAAATGGCAGCCAGCTAGTTGAGCCTCCCAACTGGGGAGAGGGTAATATGCATGCACCAGAATCCATGCAGGTGCAAAAGCCTGCCCGGAGTTCCAGGTGCCACCGTCTGGAAACTCCGAGCAGGCTTCTGCACCTCCGTCGATTCTTGTGCATGCATATTACCACTTCCCTGCCATTTCATGCTGCTGGTGGGGGTGGGCTTTGCGGCCGGTTTTCAGGGTGAAAGACCCTGAAATGGTCTGCCCGCTGCCTGCACCAGCCACTCCAGAAGTGTGAGGTAGGCGGGTTGCCGTTTCCAGGGCTCGGGGTGCAGGCTTCACGCTGTGTATTGGTAACATACAGCGTGACACCTCGATTTTAGTTACATAGATAGATTCTCCTCAGCCCCAGCCAGCATGCCCAATGTTCAGAAGAGCTGGAGGTTAGTATGCAATAGGGTTGTTCAAAGAGAAAACTATTGTTTTGACTTTATTTCACATTTTTAATTGGGAATTGCCTGTTTCATGTTCATGGTTTTGGTGTACCAGTCTTTTTGTTTAACATGAACATCATTACCTTTTCCAGGTCATTTGTTTTAAGAGTTGCCCCATTTATGTCTGGAGGTAGTTCAAAAAAGCCCTAAAGAACCTATAAAAACCTTTCCCCAAAAAAGCAGAGGAAAGGCAACAGAGAAAACATCTACTCCAAAAGCAGGCAACAATACAACCAATAACAGTAATCATCAAACACAATAGTCTCCAAATCAATACCAAAATATGCACCATTAACACAATGAATACATAGTAAATTAGCCAAATAGCAATTTTAAAAGAACAAACAAAGACAGCCATGTGATCCATACCCAAAACAAGTGCAGGAGAAGGCAATACAATAAAACCTCTATATACGAATTTTTCCATTCCACAAGGTTATTTGTAAGTCAAAAAAATTGTATGTCAAAAACACATTGGATTACCAGAAGAGGCCACTAGATGTCAACGTATATTTCTGTATGTCAAATTTTTCCTATTAAAAATTTGTATGTCAAATTTTTTTAGCCAGGATTTCTTTTTGTATGTCAATTTTTTGTAAGTCGAACTGTTTGTCTGTCGGGGTTCCACTGGATCACTAAAAAAGTGAGCTTTTGTGATTCAAGATCACTCCATCAGGTATGCACTGACTTCTTGTGGATAGTGCAAGAAAATTATCAATTAAAGTCCAAAAAGTCTGTAGCAAGATGCTGTGCCAGGCTTTTTTTTTCTTCTTAGAGGTGAGTTGGAAAAGATATCAGAAGCAGCCTGCTGTTTTTTCCAACTTGCCTCTAAAAAACAAAAACTGGCCCAACATCTTGCCTTGAACTTTTGGGACTTTCATTTATAATTTCCTGCACCGTCCACAAGAAATTGGTGCAATTGTAAAAGATTAATCATACAGAGAAGGCACCTCTAGGTGCAAACAAAAATTCGCATTGTCAAAGCAATGGTATTCCTGATGGTAATGTATGGTTGTGAGAGCTGGACCATTCGGAAAGCTGAGCGCAGAAGAATAAATGCCTTTGAAATGTGGTGTTGGAGGAGAGTTTTGAGAGTCCCCTGGACAGCGAGGAGAACAGGTCGATCCTAAAAGAAATCAACCCAGACTGCTCATTAGAAGGTCAAATAGTAAAGATGAAGCTAAAGTACTTTGGACATCAAATGAGAAGAGAGGATTCACTTGAGAAAGCCTTTATGCTGGGAAAGGTGGAGGGCAAAAGAAGAAGGGGGTGGCCAAAAATGAGATGGCTAGATGGTATTGTAGATGCAATGGGCACAGAGCTGGGCGGGCTGAGGAAGATGGTGGAGGACAGAGGTGCCTGGCGGGCAATGTTCCATAGGGTCGCAAAGGGTTGGAATCGACTGTGCGACTGAACAACAACAAGGGGGACAGCAAAATCACACAGTCCCCATTCTAAAAACCAAAAAACCAAGCAGGCAAATATAGGGGGGAAATTACCATCAAATTCCTCCTCCAATGAAAACAAGTAGAATATGGGGAAATTTCTCTCCATCTCTACTCAGTGTCTTCTGGTTTCTTCCTTAAATGTAGCAGGCAGGCTAGGAAGCAACAAAAGAGGAGAAGTCCAAAATGCGTGGTGGTGGTGGTGGTGGTGGTGGTGGTGGGGATTCCCAAAGATAAAGGATAGGTGGACATTTAGAAAAACAATCTCAAGGAGCCACACTGGTACAGGGGGGCTGCTTTGTGGCAACAGTAAAACTGACTGGAAAGGCCCACTGGTTTCCAACTAATACAGGCATCTATTACAAATTCAGAACTCCAGCTCCTCTCTCTTGCATATTCTGACGGGCTGCTGAGAGAAGTCTTTGTTATGCTGGTGGATGAAAAATTTCCCGGGCAATTTGACAAAGGCTGAAAGACAGGGGAAACAAAAGAAGGAGAGAGAATACACGCCCAAAACGACCCTTTTGTGTCCCTCTCTTTCCTAACACATAGCAGTGGTGTTTAAGAGGCTCTCTTTTGGGATTCAGTGAAAGCAAAAAATGGCCTCTTTCGTGGGTGGGTTTGGTTGGTTTTGGGGTTTTTTTGTTTTCATTTTTTTCCTTTTGTTAAAAAGTCAAAGTCTATCTATAATGTGCAATACATTTGGAAAGTGGCAGCCTGGAGGAGAATGCTTTATACCATTTGAGGAAATATTTTGTCTGGATGAAGCTTTTTAAACCAACCCTTTGTCTGGTGTGCTAGGGTGAAATCCTTCACTCCTCAATACACCATCTGAAATGTGAGAAGTTTGCTGTAATACTTCATCAGTTTATCACTTTGATCTGCAGTAATCTAAAGCAAACCTAAGTGAAGGTAGCTAAGGTAAAACAGCAACTTTTTTCCCCATTAAATGATCACAATGAGATAACATCACTCTGATTTTTGGGTGCAACCTAATTATTCAGATAGAATTTCTCCAGTGAATTTATTGTCTTTTTCCCTGCTGGAATGGTCAAAGTGAGTCTTTGCAATCATGGAATGCTTCATAAAGCAGATAGGACTCAAGATTGCAGCATATCAACTTCATATTGAATCTCTTATGAAGATTGGATGGTGAACCTAATTGAATTATGTTAGACAAGATAGCCATCCAGCCCTTGCTAAATAGCTTTAGTGAAAGAGAGAGCCCAACATCTCTTGTGTAACGTAAACAGAACCCCTAATATATTTCTCCTCCATTAAATCTGCAATCTCTTTGCAGAAATTTAAATGTTGCTTCTTCTTATCCACAGCATTCCCCCAAATTTTGTATCATGTACGCCTGAAGCAAAGTTCTGGGAAACTTGAACATTTGTTATGGCTGTGATAAATTTATGATCCAGTGAAATGACTATTCTGCCCCTTATTTTGCCACAGCTACCAAAAGCAGTCTGTCTCAGTCACATATAGTTATTTTACTTTTATGATAATCCCTTTCACTATTTAGCTGAAATCTTTTTATTTTGCCATTCCATCATCTGGTTCTAGTCTTGGCTTCTGGAACAACAAAATATGAAAGCCCTTCACCTTTTACATAACAGTCCTTCAGATTTTGAAGACCCACTAATTTATCTGACTTTAATTTTCTTCTGTCCAGACAGATCTAACTATTCAACTGTTCCCCACAGAATATTTTAAAGATTTCTTCTCAACCTGGCTATCCCACCTCCAGATATAGTCCAGATATTCAGGGTCCAAACAAGAACATAACTTATTTGCAAGTAACAAGACAAGTGACATTCGAATGATTCTGTCCCCAAACTTATGTGCCCATCGCATCCATAAAGTATCTTAACACTACATTTCCTGTAATGCCAAGGATGTAATTTGAGATCAAGGCCTCAAAATGTATCTCCAATGACACATCCCATTCATCTTTTGAAGAACATGTGGGTCTAATCTTCATGTGCTTAGGTAAAGGTTTTAGTGGATGTTTTATTGTGCTGTAAACAGCTTTGGGTCACCCAGGGTGAGGAGGGCGGTATATGAATACTAGCAGAGGTTGCCCGGCATTGCCGGGCTGTTTTAAAGGATGATATAATTTTTTAGAATTATTTTATGTAACCAAATAATGTTTTTATGTGTTTTTTAATAATGTGTGAGTATATATTTTTTAAAATTCAATGTTTTTAAACTGTGTTTAGATGTTTATTTATTTTTGAGTGAATACTGTAAACAGGATTTAAGAAATGTTTTAGAAATGTTATTCTTTCTTTTAACTATTTTTGACTGTGTTTTCTCCTGTGTCCTCTGGGTGGTGCTGTTGTGCTTTTCTTTTACTTTGACTTTCTTTCTCCACTGGTGTCGCTTGTTCCGGTAGGTAGTCTCTCTCTCCTCATTTCATTTCCGGATCTCGTAGAGTAAGGTCGTTTGGATGAGTTCTCCATTTTAATTTCTTTTGGGGGTTTGTATTGGGTTTTTTTGTGTGTTTTTTTGGGGGAGGGGTGTTCTTTGTGTTATTTTTGGGTTTGTTTTTTGTTGTTTTTGGATGTTTTTGGTTGTGATTTTTGTGTAATTTTTTACTTTATGGTTTATTTTTGGGGTAAGTGAAGGCACTGTGCGGAGCGCCGTCCGGTGCCTTTGCTTACCTGGGAATTTTTTCGCTTTCAAGGGGGGGAAGGCAATGATGCTTTCTCCCTCCCTTGAAAGTGAAACACTTCCTTGTAAAGTAAAGGAACCGGGCGGAGCACCGTCCAGTGCCTTTGCTTTGCAGGGGGGTTGTTTTGCTTTCAAGGGGGGAAGGCAATGATGCCTTTGCCCCCTGTTGAAAGCGTTGTGGGGGGGGGTTTCCCTTCCCGTGGCCTTTCGTCAGTTGCCAGGCCATGGGAAGGCCAGCGCCGTTTTTCTCTCGTCTCCTCTGGGGGGATGTGTCGTTGTTTGTGTGTGGTGGGGTTCCCTTCCCGCAGCCTGGGCTCATTGGCCGGGCCATGGGAACACCAGCGCCGCTGTATGTGGTGTTGGGTGGGGGCGTCTTCCCTTCCCATGGGCTGTGCTCGGTTGGCGGCCCGTGGGAACCTCAGTGCCGCCTCAGGCGGCGTGTAGGGGGAATCTTCCTTTCCCATGACCTGGGCTCAGTGTCCAGGGTGTGGGAAGGCAAGCTCCAGTTTTCAGGCAGCATTGGGGGGATGTCTTCCCTTCCCACAGGCTAGGCAGCCATGCCGTGTTGCAGGAACCCCAGCAGCGCCTGTATTTTTCTTTTTCGTGTTGCAGGAACCCAAGAGGCAGCTGTATTTTTCTTTTTCATGCGATGGATTTCTCAGAGTTCTGTGTGCTCATGGCGCGCAGAACTCTGGGGCTTGTAGTTTGTGGGTATTTTTCCCTTTGTGTTGCATTTTTTTTCTGTAGCTCATTTTTGATTGGCCGCAGTGCCTTTTCCAATGTTCTTTGTGGTCACGCCTCTCAGCCTGATTGGCTGTGGCACGGCGCAGTGCAAAGAACGTTGGGAAATGAAGTTGTTTCCCTTTTTTCACATTTGTGGGGCTGTTGCCCCACTGCCAGTTTTTTCAATTCTTCATTGACCTGTGGACCCAGTTCAGCCGTGTGCACGAATGGTGGGTGCGGGTCATTAAGGTGAGGCTTAGGAACCTATAGCAAGTTCCAACGGTTAACCCTTGGTTTTATACGTTAAGATTAAAATAAATAAATAAATAATAAAGGTCACCCTTACTCGAAAGCCAGTTGTATCCAACTCTAGGATTCAGTGTTCATCTCTGTTTATAGCCAAAGAGCCAGTGTTGTCTGCATCTGCAGACAATTACATGGACAAGTGGCAGGCATGCCTCAACACTGGAGTGCACAGAATGCTGTTTATCTTCCCACCAAAGTAGTCCCTATTTTTCTACTTGCAATTTCTTGCTTTCGAACTGCTAGGTTGGCAGGAGCTAGGACAGAGGCGGGAGCTCACTCCATCATGCAGTACCTGGGAATCGAACTCCAACCTTCAGTCAGTGAGTTCAGTGTCTTAACCACTTGAACCACCACAGTCATGTGCTTAGCATGCTGATATTTGACATTTGAAGCTGCTTCTGTAGTTTTGAGCTAGTTAGATCTTCTTAAGCATCAAGAGAAGTGTCCCATTAAGGTGGAAAAACAAGAGCATTCGTCTGACAGATTTCAGGTGAAAAAGTGGGTGATAGGCTGGCCTACATAGGACAAAACATTTGGAGACTAAAAACAATTCCAGTTCCTTCTGCTTGATCTGGTGTGAAAAAGATTAGCCAGCAAAACAAGGTGGCCATTGCCTGGAGTACGGCCAATTGTGGTTCAAAAATGTAAAAAAAGTATCCGCAATCTTCAAGGAGTCTCCTTCTGTATAACCCAACAATTCCAGTGAAACACATGCTCAATAAGTGAACCACTTCCAGGCATTAGCAAACTGGTCACTTTTCCCTGCTCAGCAGATAGCAGGAAATGCAGGGAGAATGTTTTTCTGTTTAAGTATATTGCTGATGTGATATGTCAGATACAAAACAATTTAAAATACTCTCTTTTCTGGTCAAGAAAATCCTTACACCTGAATCCATGGTAGTAATATCTCCTGCTGGTGGGTTCGTGTCCAGCAAGCAAGGAAAATATTTTTTTAAAAAAATATAAATGACATCTTGCATTAACAGTGGTCTTTAACAGATCACACACACACACACACACACACACACACACACACGCGCACACACAAACACACACACACACACACACACACACACACACACACACACACACACACACACACACACACTTTTCCTGCTTTCTGCCAAACAGGGAAAGTGATTAATTTGCCAATATCTGGAAGTCGCTCACTTCCCTATATCGACAAATTGACACGGCTGCAACTCAGGTAACTAGACATTTGTAAAAATGTTTACCCAGAATGATCCCTAATTATGTTACTATTGCCAACAAAAGTTGGTCACCATAGAAATGACATGACTGAGGATGACTGCTAGAGTGACTAGAAGGGATAAATCAGAAATGAGATTATAAAGGAAGAATTGGAATATAACCAAACTTAAACTATATACAGAGACAACAAATAAAGCGGGTTGCCCATTTGGAGAGAAAGACCTGGAATTCCATGCCATACAA
Source organism: Bradypodion ventrale (assembly GCA_035047345.1). Taxonomy (NCBI): domain Eukaryota; kingdom Metazoa; phylum Chordata; class Lepidosauria; order Squamata; family Chamaeleonidae; genus Bradypodion; species Bradypodion ventrale. The sequence goes on along the minus strand of JAWDJE010000001.1, from coordinate 477,279,824 downwards.
GGGTTATGTGAAAAGAGGAGAAGGACAAAGAGGTCAAAGGCAGAAGGGGGAGAAACATCATCAAAGACATATTAAAAAGGGAAAGGTTTTCCTTGCTCGAAAGCCAGTCATATCCGACTCTAGGGTTCAGTGCTCATCTCCAGGGCTGCCATCAGAAATTTCATTTTTTAAAAAAATAATTTTTATTAAATTTTAAAGGTTACAAAATAAATGTTTAAGGAAAAAACACATGAAAAAATACATAAAATAGAAGAAATAACATTAACGTAGACATATAAAGTTGTTGTTGTTCAGTCGCACAGTTGATTCCGACCCTTTGCAACCCCATGGACCATTTTCCTCCAGGCACCCCTATCCTCCACCATCCTCCTCCGCCCGTCCAGCTCTGTGCCCATTGTGTCTACAATACCATCTAGCCATCTCATCTTTGGATGCCCCCTTCTTCTCTTGCCCTCTATCTTTCCCAACATCAAAGCCTTCTCAAGTGAGTCCTCCCTTCCCATTTGATGTCCAAAGTACTTTTGCTTCATCTTCACTATTTGTCTCTCCAATGAACAGGCTATGTTAAGCTACTATAGAATCCTTAGTTGTTTGTTATCAACAGGGTGATAGGTTATATTGATCAATCTGGCTTTCATCTACCAAATCTTTCTTATCAATTTGTTGAGTTTCCTTTCTGGATTACAGGACCTGTCTTGACTTTACCCTGTTTACCTGTTGCCTAACCAAGATAATACAACAATAAAGGAGAGGGGGGAATTAATTCACCTCATGTGACTGTACATTGCCCTGGAGGATGCGGTGGTACACGTCATTTCACTATTTCCAAAATCTGTGATGTTCTGGTACTGGACTGCTCCCGTCTCCTCTAGTACCTGTAGAATCGACAAACGGTTGCCAAATTTGCCAAAATCTATTCTCTTTTATTATGCCCTTTTTCTTATTCAGCTCCCATGTTAATTTATTGTTCAAAGCAAGCTCCCACATTTCCTTATACCAACCTTCCAACTTTAGATTCTGATCACTTTTCCACTTGCTCGCAATATATTATCTTCCTGTTGTCATGCACAGAGACAGTAACTCTTTTTTATCCTTGACTAAGTTCATGTTTCCTGTGTTTGTCAGCAAAGCTATGCCTAACCCCAGTTTAAGGTTCACGCCAAAAATTCTAGAGATTTCTTTCTCTATTCCCCCCCCCCCAAAAAAAAATTCCTTTACCACCCTACAACTCCACCACATATCTTCATAAGTTCCCAACTTATCTCTACATCTCCAACACATCTGACTTTTATTTTTATCTATTTGATGTAACCGCACCGGGGACAGGTACCACCTCCAAAGCATTTTAAAATTATGTTCTTTTACACTGACCGATATAGTTCTCATGATTCTTTTCTTCCATTTATTTTTCCAAACTGTCTCTGTGATACTAACATTAAGATCTTGTTCCCATATTTTTCTCAGTGTTTCTTGTGGACTGCCCTCTTTATTTAATATCCTATAAATTTTACTCACCAAATCTTTTATATCCACTTCTCCTTTTCTTATTTTCAGTAATATTTCCTCAAATTCTGTTTTATCTTTTTCCAAACTGCTTCCCCCAAATATTTACTATTCCATGTATTTACTAATATAACCTGAAACCAGTTCAGTTTTAATTGTGTATATACCTCAATTTTGTTCTCTTTATCCTTGCATACGTTGCCATCAGAAATTTCTGGGCCCCATACTGAGCAATCCTTGGGGGGGGGCACACACATACTTTCTCACAGTAATGTCACAGTTATGTCCGGCGGTGGCAGGTCCTCTGTCTATCCCGGGCCCTATACGGCCAGACCTGTCAAGAATCCCTTATTGGTCGGGAAAACCCCGTATTTTTACCCCTCTTCCTCCCTCCCTCCCATTTTATTAATTTTCCCATAATATCACGTTTTTTAAAAAAAATCACAAAACTGCAGTTTTTTCCTGCCACCAGAGGCCACTGTGGCTTTTCACTTGTGGAAGGGGAGAAAGAAGGTGGTTTGGGGCGGGGCCTTCATCTCTCTTTCCGTTCCTTTGACGACTCCTCCATCCATGGGCCCATGCGAAGGGAGGGGGGAAAGGAAGAAAAGAGCTGCCCAACGTGGCTGACCCTGGGCCAGGGAGGGAGGGCTAGCATGGATACCCCGGCGCTTGCCCCTTCTGGGTAAGTCTATGTCTTTTTGTTTTGTTTACTTTCCTGTGAGTGTGTAAGTAAGTCTCTCTGTCTTTTTGTTTTGCTTACTTTGCGCTCTCTCTCTCTCTAGAGAGAGAGAGAGAGACTTGCCTTTGTGTGGGTGGGTGTGGGTGTGGAGAGCGATGGTGTGTGTGTTTGTGTGTGTGTTGTGGGTGAGGGGCCAGGGTCTGGACCAGGTTAAACAGAGATGACCACTGAACCCTAGAGTCGGATATGACTGACTTTCAAGCAAGGGATACCTTTACCTTGCTTGAAAGCCAGTCATATCTGACTCTAGGGTTCAGTGCTCATCTTTGTTTCAAAGCCGAAGTCCCAGCGCTGTCTGCTTCTGCAGACGTTTCCATGGTCATGTGGCTGGCATGACTACAGGAGCACACGGAATGTTGTTTACCTTCCCACCAAAGTGTTCCCTATTTATCTACTGGCAATTATATAAAGTGGAATGTGAGACATGGTTTGAATGCATTTTGTATAGATTAATCATCACTCCAACAGACAAATTTCAACATAATACAGGTAACATGTCTTCAGAACTGCAAAAATAACAGTGAAAGTACAAATAATGACATCATGAGGTGGGGGTCTGATAAACATAAGGTTGACCCTAGGTAAAGAGATGCCTGAGGGTGAAAAAAATAAGGCCCTAGATGGGAGGAAAGAGGCAGAAGAAGATGAGCCACTTCTGTGTGGTGGGATGGGGGCCCCCACTAGGTTGGTGGGACTCAAGATTAAACAAACAGGAAGTTGAGGGGAAGGGGCTTGGACTAATCTAGATACCCTATTTGTTTCCATTAATTTTCTTGCTTTTGAACTGCTAGGTTGGCAGAGCTGGGACAGAGGCAGAAGCTCACTCCGTCCTGCAGTACTTGGGTATCGAACTGCTGACCTGCCAACTTCCAGTAAGCACCTTAGCCACTTGAGCCACTGCAGCTCAGTGGTTAAGAAACTCACCTTGTTAGCTGGAAGGCCAACATGACGGTTTGAGCTCCCATCTCTGTCCCAGCTCCTGGCAACCTAGCAGTTCAAAAGCAAGAAATTACAAGTAGATAAACAGAGACAACTTTGGTGGGAAAGGTAACAACATTCTGGTGTCTAGTCATGCCTGCCACATGTCCACAGAAACATCTACAAACAGGCAGTGCTGGCTCTTTGGCTATAAACAGAAATGAGTACTGAACCCTAGAGTCAGATATGACAGGCAGCATTCGATCTAACAATAGGTAAAGGTAAAGGTTGCCCTTGCTCGAAAGCTAGTCGTATCTGACTCTAGGGTGCAGTGCTCATCTCCATTTACAGCCAAAGTGTCAGTGCTGTCTGTGTTTGCAGACGTTTTCATGGTTATGTGGCAGGCATGACTAGAGCCCAGCAAGTCACATGGCCAGATTTGGCCATGCCCACAGATTTGGCCAGACCCACAGAGGGGTGTAGCCAAAATTTCCCTTATTTTTAAATCCCAAACTTGACAGGTATGTATACGGCAGTACTGGTAGTACTGCCCTGATGGAGGCCCTGCTCATCTCTGTTTCTGCAGACGTTTCCATGGTCATGTGGCAGACATGATTAGCACATGGAATGCTGTTTACCTTCCCACTGAAGTGGTCCCTATTTATCTACTTGCAATTTCTTGTTTTTGAACTGCTAGGTTGCCAGGAGCTGGGACAAAGACAGGAGCTCATTCCATTCTGAGTACTTCCAGTCAGCATCTTAGCCACTTGAGCCACTGCAGTCCATATTACAAGAACACCAAATAACACCTGTGGAGGTCGCTATAAATGCCAGAGGAAGAAGCTTGTATTTCCCCTGAAACAAGGAGGAGGAGGAGATCCTTCATTGTCCACATAAAGTGTTGCCCACTATCCTACATCATCCTGGGCCTGATAGGTATGCATTAGGGACAGTTGATAATACAGCACCAACAAATAATTGTGAAGTCAAAGTTTTTCAGAGCATTCCTAACCATTCTGGCAAAGGGGTGGGTGGGCTACAGAGCAGGCTCATGTTGCTGACCTCTGCCAGTGCTGAAATAACCTTTTCTGGAGGAAAAGAAAGGAAAAGAAAAGAAGCAGGCGAGTGAGCGATAAGGATACTCCCTTTCAGAAAAAAAGAAAGGAGAACAAGAACGAAGGTAGGAAAGGCAACAAAGGGATTACATTGAGTTAAGTTTTAACACAAAAGGAGAACAGAGAAAACCTCCCCCACCTCCCCACCCGATTATTATTTTGTTATTTAAGTGATAATATGAACCTAAGGTTAAGGAGAAATTACATGTGCTGATAATCGCCTAGTGGCCTCCATTGTAATGTTCCATTACAGTGTATGTTAATCACAGCATTAAGTAAAATGTGCTTACTTGTGGTACCCTCAAAGAGCAGTGGAAATCAAAAGACACAGGAGGTGACTTACAATTGTTTTAACCATTAAAGGCTCTTAAGAAACACAATATGACAGCCAGAGAGAAAGAAATTGAGGAATGGGTTGGGGAGGGGGGGAGAGAGTGAAGTTCTGTAAAGGTATGCAAAGCAGTAATGAGCGGGTGTTTTTTGGCAGAACTTCCATATGGCCTTTCTTTAAAATAACATCTATGGAAAGCATTTTAATGCAGTCAAAGGGAAAATCCAAAGTAGCAGATTACATGGCACCATTACCAAATTTAACTTAATTTTACACTTTGGGATCTGACGGGAGAAATTCCCATTGGTTAAAATGAATAGGCTCCCTCTCTTTTCCTTCATGACTCCCCTTCGCCAGCTTCGGCACCCACATGAATTGGCAAACCCTATCACTTGGTGCCCCCTCCCAATAAAAAAAAGACGACAACCAAGTGGTGAGATTTTAATAGCTAATAATAGGAGACAACATAAAGGCACAAATCCAATTTAAGTGAAATGGTGCCTTTGTAAGCATTACTTGTCAGTCTTTGGCTGTACTGTATAGGGACCAGCTAGAGCGCAGTGGCAGCAATGAAATATAAAGTCCAGATTTAATTCTGATACAGAGAAATACAATTTCAAAACTGGACGTCTTATCATAGGCATGTCCCATTGGAGAACTCATTTCCCTAGCAAAAGCCTGTCACTGCTATTATGTTGTACAAGGAACCAATTTACTACTACAGCTAAACAGGGTTGCCCGTGCTGTTGGAACTTAAGCATTTGAAGTTATCGCTAGGAGGGGGGGCATTTCAAATGTCAGTGAAATAGGACGGTATAATTGAAAAGTATCAATCAGAGAAGCAAGACAGTTTAGAAGGCTAAGACTGCAGTTTTAGTCTCAACCTCTTTTGCCTCCTTTTCTTTCTTTCTTTCTTTCTTTCTTTCTTAGAAGAAGATTAAGCATTGTAAACTAAAAGGTCTCTTCCACTTCCTTGTTCAAGTGTCAAGACCTGAAATAAATTTTGATGGGTTTCTCCTACACACTCCAGTAATTCTAATTTCCTTACACAATGCTGCTCATCCTCCCCAAATCTAAACCTGCCAATCTATAGCATTTGTAAAAGAAACAAACAAAAGCAGAGTTAGAAACTCCCGCCCCCACCCACACACTACACACACTTCTCGAATTAATCTAGACAATTATTCAAACATTTCATTTCCCCTTACCTCCACCCTTTAATCTGACAATCCGGTCTCCTCATTACTTTGTGGGTACTGCACTGGAGAATGCCCAAAGTTACCTTGAGTTTTGGGATGAACAGATTATAAGGGGAATGAGGAAGCAGAGAGAATAGGCAAAGCCAAGAAGCATTTTCTCAAGCTGAGTTAAGAATGTATTTCAGTTTTGAATGGGTCACTTGTCAATGGCCACTGATGTAAAACTGGAAGAAGTGTTTAAAAATTAAATCGACAGCCTCATCTGTTGCAGTTTTCTGTCATAGTCCAGACATAGAAAAAATGAGGGGAGAAAGAAAATGATATCCAAAGAGATCCAATAATCACTTCCTCTCCTGCCCATAAACGTAAACCTTCAGCAAATACAGAAGATAATCCATTAAATAACCCATCACTAGAAAAGGGATTTCCTTAAGTGTGGAGAACATCTGATTGCCAGAGCGGGAGCATTTCACATCTCCCATGGTTTATCCATTAGCTTCTCTAGTTTTGGGATTGGTCATTAGGTTGTAAGCACTGGCTTCATTCATGGCTCTGGAATACTAATGGATTTTAATCTTCTAATGCCAGATAATGCATAACATATTGTTTGACCCTCATTCCTTTAACATCCTGAGAGGCTAGGCTGATAATACCTACTTACCAGACAGAGCTATCTCTATAGCAGCATGTCACATCTGGAATTTTCTTCCAAGGGAAGTCAGTCTTCCTTCATCTATGTGAGCATCCAATGGGTAAACAAAACTCTACTCTTCCATCTGTCTTTCAGTTTTTATATTTGACTTTCAAAATGGCTTTCATCTAATTTTAAGGAATGTTTTTCATATATTTTATTCGGCATTGGGGCCCTGATGGGAAAACAGCTATTAGCAGCAGCAACAAAAACAGCAAGAAGAAAATGGGAATGTAACTAAACGGGATTCAGGTAAAATGAAAGCCACATGGCTTAAAGGTTGTTTTTCAAACTGTAACAATAAGTTTAGGCTTGCCAGCCGATCCAGATTGCAAGAAAGATCAGGTTGTTTAAAGACCATGTTTTTCCATCCAAACCTGCCTCAGGTTTAAGACCTTTGGGAAACAAACAAACAAATAATAAGGAACTTTTACCTTGAAGCAGTTCAACAGACAATTGCATTTCGTTTTATATAGGCAATATCCTTTAAGGTTTTTTGTTGTTGTTCTGTCACACAGTTGATTTCGACCCTTTGCGACCCTATGGACCATTTTCCTCCAGGTACCTCTGTCCTCCACCATCCTCCTCAAACCACCCAGCTCTGTGCCCATTGTGTCTACAATACCCACCTAGCCATCTCATCTTTGTTTGCTCCCTTCTTCTTCTGCCTTCCACTTTTCCCAGCATCAAGGCTTTTTCAAGTGAATCCTCTCTTCTCATTTGATGACCAAAGTATTTTAGCTTCATCTTTACTATTTGACCTTCTAAGGAGCAGTCAGGTTTAATTTCTTCTAAGATTGACCTGTTTGTTCTCCTCACTGTCCAGGGAACTTTCAAGACTCGCCTCCAACACCACATCTCAAAGGCATCTATTCTTCTGGGCTCAGCTTTCCTTATGGTCCAGTTCTCATACCCATACATTACCACTGGGAATACCATTGCTTTGACTATGCAGACTTTTGTTTGTAAGAAATACTTTTAACTATGTTCCCCAAGTTTCTCATAGCTTGTCTCCCAAACATTAGTCGCCTTTTTATTTCATGGCTGCAATCCCCATCTGCAGTGATCTTTGATCCCAAGAAAGTAAAATCTGCCACTGCTTCTACTTCTTCCCCATCTATTTTCCAGTGACTGATAGGGCCTGTTGCCATTATCTTGGTTTTCTTGATGTTGAGTCACAAGCCAGATGATTTTACTATTCAACCTAGCCTGTATTCTTCAAGGAGGTCAAAACTGCTTTGTTGTTGTTATGTTCCAGCAATTCGCCTCTGAATTAAGGTGCTTAATTCCTTTAAACACTAGTTCTTGACTTCCTTGAGGTAAAAGTCTCCCTTGCTTGAAAGCCAGTCATGTCCAGCTTTAGGGATGTACAGCCAAAGAGCCAGTGTTGTCTGCATCTGCAGATGTTTCCATAGTCATGAGGCAGGCATGACTAGACACTGGAGTGCACAGAACACTGTTACCTTTCGCACCAAAGCAGTATCTATTTATCTACTTGCAATTTCTTGCTTTCTAACTGCCTGGATGGCAGAAACTGAGACAGACAACAGGAACTCACTCCGTCATGCATCATTCAAGGCTCGAACTGCTGAACTGCTGACCTTCCGGTCATCAAGCTCAGCGTCTTATCCACTAAGCCAACATGGCCCCATGGCTTCTTTTACTGAATCTCAAATTTTATCTTCCTTTTTTGCTGCCACCTTCAACTTTTCCTAGCATCACTGTCTTGTCCAATGAGTCTTGTCTTCTCATGTTGTGGCCATGTTGTGCTTCCAGAGAAAGTTCAGGCTTGATTTGATCTAGGACTCACTTGGTCATCTCCAGGGTATCCAGGAAGTTCTCCTCCAGCACAATGTTTCAAATGAATATATTTTTTATCCTATCATGTTGAAATCAACTGCCTTAAGATAGCTGCTGGATAATAATGGCCCTTATGTAACACAGAACAAATCCTTATATAACATGTGAGTATTTTTTCCCATCCAGGAAAAAACCCTACTTTTCTGCAATTAGATAATAATGAAGCAGATAGCTGCTTCGATCACTTGTACAATGTAATCAGTTTTGCACTTGGCAATTAATGATTGATCAGACATGAACAATAACAGATCTCACTCAAATTTCTCATTACAGACACTCCATTGATGTCCCGCCTTGCCATAAAACACTTCTACTTTATTTTTCTTACCCTGCTGAAATATTTTCCAAGATGAAAATATCATGTTGAATCAAACGTGAAAAAAATGAGACTCTGATTGCCCTTTCATCTGAAATGTTTGAATGTTGCTAAGGAAGCATTAAGAAGGCGAAGAAAGGTACATTTAAATCACGTTTGTGTTCCACTCCATGGAGGGCGGTGGTTGTTTTCTGTTTCAGTCTCAACTGTGGGAAACAGAAGGCAAAATTCAGAGTCATCCTTAGGTGTGAAAACAGCTTGTTTCCTTGGGTAAGTAAGTGGGGGGGGGGAGGAAAGTTTATGGGAAACAAGGCCGAACTCCATATTGCAAGAAAGGCTAACCACGAAAATAGCAAATCTGTGTTGCGTTCATCCTTTCCCTTCTGCAGCAATATATTCTCTGTTCCAGTCTCAATATACTGGACTGTGTTTTCCCCACCTTCGACTTACTTCCTTGGCTCTTCTTGATGTGGCAGGGAAATGTGAGGGGTCAGAGCATAAAGTATGTTGTCCTTAATTGTTATGTTCAAGCTTTTAGAAATGTCCACCGGGGCTGCTATTTTCAGTTTGAGCTCTATGTTTCTCCATATTCCTTGTACTATGTAATTCCAGGCTCAGCTGACCTTCATAAAAGACTCTATTTTCTGACTGTGAAAAATCATTTGCAAAGAGTCCAAGGGCTGCAATATGCTCACATAAAACATTTGAATAACAAACAACTAAAAATGTTTGGCCTCTTTCACAGACCTTTCTACAAAAAGAAAATTGAGGAAGGGGAGTGATGGAAAAAAGCGATGTTGGGGGGGACACTCTTCAATTTTAAATTTCTGGTGACCTCAGGACTTTCCCACATTCAGAGTGGCCTTGTAAGTCCCTATTGAACCTCTCTATAAATTTGCCACTAATTGTATCCAGGGTGTCACCAGTATTCTTGCGGTCATGTACCCACATACTTGTCACAATATGTTCTTCAAGTGTAAATGGGCTTAAATTGACCATATTTCTCTGAAAAAAAGAAAAAATTATAATACATATGGATGGGGAAGGATTTATGGACCACCCTGTAGATTTAAAAAGAGCCAGATGTGATCTATTACTTAAAGTGGAGGTCATTTATGGAGGGGCAACACTATTACTGCTTTCTACCCCATTCCTCTCCAATCCCCCATTTCTCTCCAATCCCCCAATCCTCCAATCCTCTCCAATCCCCCAGGTTTTTTAAAAAAATGTTTGAATGCCCTCTAAGCAGTGTTAGCAGCGATTCTGAGACCATCAAAACAGTTACCTTGGTAGACCCTTGACACCCTCTGAATGGATATGAGCCTCAGGTCTACTGGCTCAGATCCAGGAAGAACTTTATGGCAAGAACAAACATTCTTGAGGGTGCACAAGAGCAAAACCAAATTAGAAAATGGAGGAAGGAGCACACTGGGCAAGAAACATAATTAAAGGTGGATATAGCTGAAGATCTCAATCTCCGCTACATCACCTGGAGGACCCTGAATAGGCTGAGGGTTGGCGTCCTTAATGCAAGACCAATATGCTCAAGTGGGGGCTGCTGGTGGACAACAACATGGTGTGAATGTGGAGAAACACAGAGTCCGGCCCATTTGCTGCTCTGCCGATTGCTGCCAGAGACATGCACCAATGAGGTATTGGTTTTGGGCCATGACAAAGCGAAGAAAGTGGCTTCATTTTGGCAGTCCAGGATTTTATGAGGACACAAAAGAAGAAGAAGGTAGACCCTTAACCAACAAATGATGTTCTGCCCCACTCCAACATTTTACAGGGTGCAAGTCTTTTAAAAAATGAGGAACTAAAAAATGTCTGTGGAGGCCCATATATGGTCTCTGAGGAGCATTCCCTCCCTTCAGCTGTAGGAGGAATGCTTTAATCCTTACTCTTTGAAAACAAGGCTATCAGGCTATCAGCAAATCTGAAAACTGGCCTTGTACAAAGTTGCTTCCAATATCTGCTATATCATTTGGATCTAATAAGAACATAAGAACAGCCTTGCTGGAACAGGCCACAGCCCATCCAGTCCAGCATTCTGTCTCACACAGTGGCTCACCATTTCCTTCAGGGTATTCCCAAGCAGATGCCTTCACCTGCTTAGGATTCCCTGGAAATGATATTGAGAGATATCCTGCCTATCTCTCCAACCCGGAGGTTGTCCTTAAGTATCCATAATTATAGCCATTGATACTCTTGTCCTCCATGAACTTGTCTAATCCTTTCTTAAAGCTGTCAAGACTGACAGCTGTCACCACTTCTTCTGGCAGGGAGTTCCATAGACCAGTAATCCTCTGGGTGAAAAAGTACTTTCTCTTATTTGTTTGAGAACTAGTACCCAAAAGTTTCATGGAGTGTCCCCTAGTTCTAGTGTTATGCGATAGGGAAAACAGTTTTTCCTTATCTACTTTGTCCACACCGTGCATGATTTTATAAACTTCAATCAGGTCACCTCTTAGACGTCGTCGTTCAAGAGTGAAGAGGCCCAACCGTTGCAGCCTCAGATGGTAAGGAAGATGTTCCAGTCCCCTAATCATTCTGCTTGCCCTCCTCTGCACTTTTTCCAGCTCCATAATATCCTTCTGGAGGTATGGCAACCAGAACTGTACACAGTATTCCAGGTGGGGCCTCACCATAGATTTATAAAGAGGCAAAATGACACTTGCTGACTTATTTTCTATACCCTTCCTAATGACCCCTAGCATTGAGTTTGCTTTTTTCACTGCTGAGGCACACTGGGTTGACACCTTCATTGAGTTGTCCACCAGGACACCAAGGTCTCTTTCCTGGTTTGTCACAGAGAGTTCAGACCCCATCAGTTTATAAATGTAATTGGGGTTTTTTGCCCCAACATGCATCACTCTGCACTTACTAATGTTGAAACTCATTTGCCACTATTTTGCCCACTCCCCCAGTGTCGAGAGATCCCTCTGGAGCTCCTCACAATCTCTCACAGTTTTCACTACCCTGTATAATTTAGTGTCGTCAGCAAATTTGGCTACCTTGTTTTTTACTCCTACCTCTAGATCATTTATGAAGAGGTTGAAAAGCAGGGGTCACAGTACTGAACCTTGGGGGACCCCACTCTTTACTTCCCTCCACTTGGAGAAGTGTCCATTTAGTGCTACCCTCTGTTTCCTGTCCCTTAGCCAATTGCTGATCCAGGACAAGACCTGTCCCTTTATTCCATGACTGGTAAGTTTATTCAAGAGCCTTTGGTGTGGGACCTTGTCAAAAGCCTTCTGAAAGTCCAGATAAACAATGTCAACTGGATCCCCCTTATCCACATGCTTGTTGACACTCTCAAAAAATTCCAACAGATAAGTGAGGCATGATTTGCCCTTGCAAAAGCCATGTTGGCTCTCCTTTAGCAGCGCCTTCTCTTCTATGTGCCTATTAATTCTATCTTTTAGGATGGTTTCCATCACTTTACCTGGGACACATGTCAAACTGACAGGTCGGTAATTTCCTGGATCACCCCTGGATCCTTTTTTGAAAATTGGTGTTACATTTGCTACCTTCCAGTCATCAGGCACAAAGCCTGATTTGAGGGAAAGATTATATATTTTGGCTAGGAGATCAGCAATTTCATCTTTAAGTTCCCTGAGAACTCGTGGATGGATGCCATCTGGTCCTGGTGATTTGTTAGTGTTTAGTTTAACAAGACATGCAAGGACCTCCTCCCTGGTTATTTCTATCTGGCTTAATTCTTCGGTTTCCCTCCCTACGAAGATAGGCTCTGTTTTGGGCATGTGGCCTCTGTCTTCTTCAGTGAATACTGAAGCAAAGAATTCATTGAGTCTCTCTGCAATCTCTGTTTCCTCTTTAATAACCCCTTGCCTTCCATTGTCATCTAATGGTCCAATGGCCTTCCTAGTTGGGTTCTTACTTCTAATGTATAGAAAATGTCATATGAATATTAACTGTATCTATGTGTAGCTTTGGGCTGGCTGGATAGCTCAATGAATTAGGTATCAGACTGTGGAGCCATAAACTGATAGTTTGATTCCTCATTGTGTAACCCAGTAGAAGAGACAGCTTGTGTAGTCTAGGGCAGGGGTCCTCAAACTTGGTTCTTCAGATGTTCTTGGACTTCAATTCCCAGAAGCCCCAATCAGCAGGTGTGCTGACTTGGGCTTCTGGTAATTGAAGTTCAAGAACACCTGGAGATCCATGTTTGAGGCAAGCTGCAGAGATCCAGAGGTATGGCCAGAGAATGGAATGGTAAACATCTTCCGAATACTCTATGACAGAGGTGCCCAAACTTTTTGGGCCACAGGCTGGTCATGTGGTTCAGCAGGCCAGTCACGTGGTTCCTCCCACTGGAAGCGGAAGTAAAACACACCTTGCAGTCTGTTTTGCAACAGAATGAGATAGATTTTAAGCTGCCATTTTCTCTGTTTAAACTAGAGGTACCCAAACTACAGCCTGCAGGCCAGATCCAGCCCCCAACACCAATTCATCCAGCCCACACCACCCTCATCACGCCCAGAAGCAGAAGTAAGCAAGCTTCCAGGAGCGATGAGGGCATTGTGGGCCAGATGAATTGGCATCGGTGGCCGGATCTGGCTAGACTAGAAAACCCTGAAATGGGTATTCATAAGTGAGAATTGACTTGAAAGCATGCAATTATTATTTTTATATATGCACACAAAAGCGTACACACACAGGGAGAGGAATGGATGCTACTCAAGGCAGATAAATTTTATCTTGCAACTTTCTTATGCTTGTAGAGACTGTTAAATTTCAGAGTATCAGTTATCGCCTTACCCTGGGCATAACAACAGCCTGGAGAGAGCTTGCAAACTTTCGTGAGGCCAAAGGATTAAATCCAGCCACACAACAGTGTGTTGGTGGCATAGCAGGGTTCGTCAGGAAGGCCTATTTTTGCTTGGGATGAGGCAACTTCTCTGGCAGAGACACCATGCAACAGACTGTAGGGAAGCTGCCAACATTCAAAAGCTCTGATGATGCGAGCCAACCTTAGACTAATAATTTTATCTCAGTATAAAGTGGAAGAAATTACATAAAAATAGACCATTTTTAACAGTATGGTATTCTGTTATGAGAGAAGGCTAAATAACGTGGTTGCCATATGAACATCTTTCTCCTATCTACAGTACCTAACTTTAGCACAGTCCATATGTCTATTTGTCTGATAGCTGAGTTTCACTGAAAGAACATTAAATGGAGAGGGAGCGCTTAACACTTAGTGCCCCGGGGATGGGGAGGGACACACACACTTTCAGGTAAAACATCTTATCAATTGTGTACACCTTTTGCAGAAACCTTTGAAGGAGAGAGAAAATCAAATTAGCACTTGCTTTGGAACCGTTCCTCCAACAAACCATGATGTCCAAACAAAGAATAAATACATACCATGCAGATGAAACCCATTGCACTACACCCTAGCAGGAGACTAGAATCAGTTGCTTCCAAAAGTACAAGACGGTTTGAGAGAAGGGTCTCTGGGTTGACACACTTTCTGCCCTATGTTCCACACCCCCAGGAAACTGTTGTAGCAGATTTGTTGTTTCAGCTTAAACCTGCACAGCCCATCAGGCTAAATGTACCATAAGAAAAAAGAAAAAGTGCTAGCAAAGTGATTATGCCCTCCAAGGTGTAACTATCAAGTAGACAGAAAGGCTGATTTGTTTGTTTAGAATAGGAGTTCTCAACCTTTTAAAGCCAGGAGCCGGGTCACACTCCCTCAGACAGCTTTGGGGGCCAGGCGAACATTTTGCCCTTTCTCCACCACATGGCACTTCCTGGTATGGTGGAGGTGGGGGGGGGCACAAGAAATGGTGCCATAGGCCATATCCGGCCCATGGGCTGCAGGTTGAGAATCTTTGGTTTAGAAGATCAAGCCACCGAAGTTGCTCTGATAGTTGTTTTTTCTCCAACAGAGATGTTAAGTTGAGGCACTTGGGACCAGAGAGCAAACTAAAACTAAGCTATGCCTTCATGGATGTCTGGATAGCTCAGTGGTTTAGGTTTCTGGCTGTGGAGCCAGAGGTTGGAAGTTCAATTCTCCACTGTGCCTCCTGCATTAGGCCAGGCTATGTAGCCATGGGCAAGCTGCACATTCCCAGGGTGCCCCCACAGGAAGGGAATGATAGACTACCTCTGTGTATTCTCTACCTGGCAAATCCCAGAAAGGGTCGCTGTAAGTCAGAACTGACCAGACAGCTGTGGACCAGAGCGTCAGGTACCAGGTAGGCTGTTGCCCCCTGGCAGTCCCAGCCTGGAGTTCCCAACTGGCAGTTTCCTAATGGTTTGGAGGAAAGATGATGCCAAAGTGGATAGGGCTTTCCACCTGGTGAGGTTTGAGGGAGAGCATGAAGAAAGACCAGAAGTGGAGGACAACCTTTGAGAAAAGGAAGAGACAGAGACTGTTGAGTGGATAGGTAAAGGTTTCCCTTGCTTGAAAGCCAGTTGTATCTGACTCTAGGGGGCAGTGCTCATTTCCATTTTCAGCCAAAGAACCAGTGCTGTCTGCATTTATAAATGTTTCTGCAGTCATGTTGCAGACATGACCAGATGCTGGAGCCCACAGAATGCTGTTACCTATCAACTTGCAATTTCTTGCAACTGCTAGGTTAGCAAGAGCTGGGACAAACAACGGGAGGTCACATGGGTCTCAAAATGCTGACCTGCCATCCTTCTAGCCATCAAGCTCAGCATCTTAACCACTAAACTATCATGGCCACTGTTGAGGGGATAGAAGAGAGCTTAGCCAAGATGGTGATAAAGGAGGAAATAGAGATGGGAGAGGAGACAGAAGTAGAGGTCACAGTAGTAGGACCAAAAGAAGAAGAAGGGCCCATAAGAGGAGAAGAAGAGCCCATAAGGTGGTGAGAGGGGTCACAAAGTAATGCCCTTGGACAGGGGGTTGGGGAAACCTCTGTGTTCCACAAGTGGTGGCCAACCAGTAGGCAAGAAAGAAGATCCTCCAGAAGCCATCATTTTGGGGGGAGTGGGAGCAGAGAGAGAGAGGTGCCAAAGGGACATCCCAGAGTCCACACAACCTGAGACCAGTGCCTGCTGCCCATCCTCTTGTCTACTTTGCCAGCATTCTGGTG
This sequence comes from Bradypodion ventrale, assembly GCA_035047345.1. Taxonomy (NCBI): domain Eukaryota; kingdom Metazoa; phylum Chordata; class Lepidosauria; order Squamata; family Chamaeleonidae; genus Bradypodion; species Bradypodion ventrale. Next base: position 477,264,058 of record JAWDJE010000001.1, on the reverse strand, counting down.
TTAAGAAGGTTACCAGCACAGAGGACGGACTACTCCACCTTCTTGGAGGGGCAGTGATGGAACTAGGACTTCTCCGGGGGTTAGTTATGTTTGGTGTTGATTTGGACCTGCCTAGATGCCATGGAGGAAACTGAATGGGTCACAACAGCACATCATGATGATGATGATGATGATGATGATGATGATGATGATGATGATGATGATGATGATGATGATGGCTTCATGTTGTTGGCATAGAATTCATGTCACCGGAATGCAGGAAGGAGATTTACAGTGAGTCAGGTGTTTGGTTCACCTAGTCCAGTACAATCAGCATGTTACAGCTGTCACTGAGCAAAGCCCAATTCCCTTGTTTCATTCCCAGTCACTCATTCGCATAATCCCTCAGGCAATCTGACTTTCCCCTCTTCATTTTAGAGACTCAAATCCTGAATCAGTCTGAATGTTCTTTCCTTGCTCCTAGAATCATATTTACTTCTCCTGTTTTGATAAGGCCCTCATATAAATCGGACCTCCCAATTTTGTTCTGGATTCTGGATTTACCCAAAATTGATGTGTAGTACATATGAAAGCATTCTGAACATGGGAGCAAGTTGTTGTTATGTGTCAATTCATCTCTAATATATGAATGAGAGATGTCCTTAATGTCCTATCCTCATCAACCATGCTCAGCTCTAGTAAACTCAAGCCTGTGACTTCCTTCAGAGAGTCAATTTATCTCATGTTTGATCTTCCGCTTTTTCTCCTGTCTTCCGCATTCCCAGCATTATTGTCTTTTCTAGCAAATCTCGCCTTCTCATGATCTGCCCAAATTAGGACTGTCTCAGGTTCATCATTTTTGCCTCCAGAGATAGCTTAAGCTTATCTTGTTCTAGGACCCACTTGTTCATCTTTTTGCCAGTCCAAGATAACCACAAAGCTCTTCTCCAGCACGACTTTGCAGATTAGTTAATTTTTTTATTCCTATCAACTTTACTGACCAGATTCTAGATCTACACATGGTGATTGGGGATACAAAAGTGAGGCTGGTGACACATCATTGCACTTGATTATCTTTCTAATTCCTTCTTTGCTGTCCTTATGTGTCCTCTTCTAATTTCTTGGCTGCAGTCCTGTTTGGACTGAAAATCAAACCAAGGTACAGTATGTTAAACTGTTTCATATCTCAATTTCTCCATTGTCATCTTTTAAAGTTATGTACCATATATACTCGAGTATAAGCTGAGTTTTTTTAGCCCCAACAATGAGCCCCAAAAAGGGGACTCAGCTTATACTCGAGACAATGACCATGAAGGTCCCAAGACCACACAGGATTGAGAAGTGCAAACAATGTAATTAATTTTACCATATTTTCATGTACAGTGGTACCTCATACAACAATTTTAATCCGTTCCATGGGGCTCATTGTTGTATGAAACAATTGCTATACGATACATGCATCGTATAGCGATTTTCACTATGGGAACGATTTTTGGTACAACGATGGTACAATGTTTGTTTGTTTTTTGCTAAGTGGTTTTGCCCATTGAAAAATTGTTATATTTTTTTTCCATAGGGAAAATTGTTGTGTGGGATGCCATTTTCCCCCAAAACCTAATTGCTTTGCGATTTCGTTGCTATATGGGGTGATTGTTGTATGAGATTCCACTGTATTTTGATTATTAAAACTCACTAGCAGCTGCTGCATTTCCTACCTTTGGCTTATACTTTTACCTTTTCGTAGGGGTGTGAAGACCTGGCTCATGCAACAGGTGTGGGGACAGCTGGGGACATAACCACTGTGGGCTGGTTAGTATGAGTGGTTGGTCTCTTAAAGTGTGGGGTGTGGTTTGGTGGGTCTTTCAAGGAATTTTAAGGAATTTTTAACTAAATTTTTAACTACATTTGGATAATTGTAAATGTTTTGGTGTGTTTTCACTACTTATAAGCCACCTGGAATCGCCCCGATGAGGGTGTGGCTTTAGAAATGCAACTAACTAACTAAATAAATACTTGGGTCAATCTATTTTCCTAGGTTTTCAGGTCAAAATTAGGTACCTTGGCTTAAAGTCGGGTCAGCTTATATTTGAGTATATGCGGTAGTTCTTCTGTAAAATCAAGCAAGGTTGATGTCTCATCTTTGTCCATAACTGTCACTTCACTCTCCCATGTTGGAGGGCTCCTTTTGATTCTGCAAGAGCAAGAAGCACTCACACATCTCTTCGTGCTGGCAAAAAGAGTTGAAATATTGGCTTAAAATTCCTTAACAGATTCCACTCTATCATCCTTTTTAATTAAATGTAAAAGAAGAAGAAAAAGCCAAAAACCTCCGCACTAACTATTATGCTAATGCAACATTAATGTTAAGACTTTTCATTGGATACATGTCAAGAAATTTTAGAGCTATTGTTCCCACAGCAACCATATTTTATCAATCTGTCTCATGCACGTAGCAGGAGAGGCCAGGCTGTCGAGCCGGCGGTTGCCGACTTTCCTGACATCCAAGTTCCATTCCCTTAAGATCAAGTGTAGGCTCCCTCAGGCAAGGAAGAAAAAAAGATGTTCTGTCTAACACAAGCCCATTCTCACACACAACAGCTGGATTTTCTGACCACACACAAACAAGTAAGAATGGACTGCCTATCTGTCAATCTCAGGGGTTCCCAACCTAAGGTCGGTGGGCCATATCCAGCCCCTGGCACCATTTCATGTGCCCCCACACCTCCAAGTGTATCTGAGAAACAAAATGGCCACCCCTTTAAAGCTGTTGGGACCAATTGGCCACCCCAATTGTGCAGGCATCCAGCCCTCAAAGCTGACTGAGAGTGTGTTACCAGGTCCCTGGCTGAAAAAGGTTGGGAACCCTGGGTCTATCTGATTGACATGTTATCCATCTTATATTTAATTCAGGGCAACATCTTACATGACACAAGAGCTTTGTCATTGGAAATCCCAATCAAAGATTGAGAAAAATTCCATTGGGTTCAAATTTTTCAACACAAAAAAAGCAATTCAAAATTCTGAAGTAGGATGAGTCCCAGAATTTTGCTTGAAAAAGGAAGCACCACTTGGTCACAATATCTAGGCATTTCTAAAGGTTATATAAATTCATGCATATATTTTAAACATGTAGATGATGAAAAAGGCATATGCATGTATGTTATGCCTGGTCAAGTGCTTCTGACATCCAGTCAAGTGCTTCACAGAGCTTTCAAAGAGCATGAGATGTTCAAGACATGCATAGCTGAGCAAAGGTTTGAACTCAGTTCCCCTAAGTCCTGTAGAGTCTACTCTCTACACAATGTGAAATGTGGAAGAGAGGCACAAATTCCCTTTTTAAAAGTCACACCATCTGATACAAAACAAGAATGTAACTTGTATTTGGAGAGAATCAACAAAATAGATGAAGATTTCACTTCTTTCCTACAAACATAAAAATAGATATTGAGGAATCTAGGTTCAGTCAGAGCAGTGAAAATGCTAAAGATTATTTCCTTCTCAACCTGCTCACCTATCATTTTCTGATCTGAACTGACCTATTCCTGGCCATGGCAGTTATTAGTCTCTTTGGATAGTACTTAAAAAGACTAATAGAAGAAGAGAGGAGATAAGTTCCACTAAATTCAGTAAACTACGATTTCAGAGAAGATATTATTAGGGTCTAAATTATGGAACAAATCAATGCACTTGTTTTCAAAAGTTATAACCTATAACTCTAGGAATATTATTTTATATTTATATGGCACATTTTTTTGGAATATAAATATTTAACTATATATATAGTCCACTGTAGAGAGATCTTGGAAGTTGAATGAGAAAGCTCATCTTGGAATCATTTCAGAGCATGACTTATGCAGAAATCTTCACATTTGTTTTCAGTTATCTAAAGTCTAAATATAAGCCACATTACTTTTCAACCTGGCCTGGGCCCTTTCTTTAGTACACATCACAGATTCAGTATCCACTATTTCAATTATCCACAGGTGCAAAAATATTCAATAAGAAATCCCTGTTATCAGAGTTAGCCACTAGAGGCCACTGCCTACAGTGTAAAGTTTACAAAGAATGGAAGCAGATATTTTGGTAGCTCTCATGTTGAACAATGGAGGCATTTCAATCCACTCTTTTGCTTCTATGACTCAAGTTATATGGGGTTTGCTGTTATCACCTGTGGATATGAGGGGAGACCTGTATTCAAAAGTGGAGAAAAGGCTGCACTCTAAGCTGTTACAAATATATAGGACAATACTACCACACTGGCCAGGATTTCTCAACCTGGCCCACTCTAGATGTTTGAAGTCACAGGCCCTGTTAGCATTAGATTAGTGAAGCATAGGTTCAGAATGATTCCAGTAGACAGTGTCAGGCCTTTCTTTCTTTTTGTATTTGCTGCAAAAGTATAAAACAAGTTTATGTGAAATGCAGACCACTGTTTTCATGGCATATCTGCCCCCAGCATACACACAAATGGGCAAGCAGAGTTGTGAGAGAATTAATGGAAGAAATAGTTTATTACATGCAAGGAGGGAGAAGAAAAATACAAGAACATATGCTTTCATTTGCTAAAAAATTAATTAATTAACATCATTTCTGCCCTTCTTGTCTCCGAGACAGGGATTCATGGTACCTGAGGAGAAATAAAATAAAAGTAAAGGTGAAAGCACCATAAATTATACTATTAGAAAATAATTAAACATATAATATGATGTGAAAAGTTGTCATCTAAAAACGCAGAAAGAACCTTACAAACACATTTCAAAAATACACATTTAAAAACCGTACTATCAAGGTTCTCATATAGCCAGAACTTGAGGGGGGATTACTTTCTGAGGTTATAATGCTCAGAATCTCCAAATAGCATGGCCAACTGAGAACAAATGCTTTTTGACTAGCTGGAGAATTCTGGGAGTTGAAGTATTAAAAGAAAACATGTTTCCAAGTTCTGCATATCTCTGGACAGTGTGCCTTTAGTTTCATTTTTGCTTTTGGGCTCTGTCACTGGCTTGGATTCATACATCTCTCTCCTTCCACCCCACCCCGGCCACTTTTCCCAAATTTATTTTTTATCAGCTTTAATTAAAACCCTGGGATAAGAAATCAAGTCTTATGGGCGCTTGCAATATTGCTCCCCCCCCCTTTGAACTGCCAAGAGGAGGTCATTTTTTAGTGCTACGAGGTATGTCTCCAAGCTGTGCTCTGGTCTGAAGCCCAAATGTAAGGCATCCAGGGAGTTGACAGATGTCACATGTTGAGAGAGTTTGGTTGTTCACTACTCTCAATGTTTTATTTTTTGGCAAGAAACAGGAGGATGTAGAGGCTTTCTCTGTCAAGTGTTGGCATCCTGTGGATCAGTCAATTATAATAGCGGCTGGCAAGGGGTGTTCATCCTCCCTCTTTGGAATTGGGGAGGAAATTTCCAACATACAATGGTTACATTGGAGCCACGGTGTCACGCTAAAATAGCTGGACCCTTGAAGTGCACATGATGCTTTAGGAGGGAGTGAATGCAGTACCAATTAAATGAATTTGGGAATAAGCCATAGCTCAGTGATGAAGCACAGGCTGTCAATGCTGATGTTTCCAAGCTCAATCCCCATTGTCCAGGTGGAGTGTTTGTGTGGTGGTGGTATGCATGTGTGTTATGTGCCATCAGGTCAAAGAGTGATCCTAACAGAGATTTCAAAGTAAATGAAATACTTAAGGAGTGGTTTTACCAGTGCCACTTACATGAGTGAATTCCATGGCTGAGTGGGGATTTGAACCCAGGTCTCCTGAATCCTAGTCCATCGCTCTAAACACTATACCATGCCAGTTCTCCAGTTAGGAATAGGGATGGAAATCCCCTCCTGAAACTTGAAGAGCTGCTACCAATCAGAGTTGACAATACTGGGCTAAATGGAGTAGTGGTTTGGCTCAGTATGATATAACTGTCTGGGTTCCTTCCACCATCATTTGTGTGTTCAGTGTTAACTCTTTTTCCAAGTGCATAAAGGTAAAGGTAAAGGTTTCCCTTGCTCGAAAGCCAGTCATATCTGACTCTAGGGTTCAGTGCTCATCTCTGTTTCAAAGCCGAAGAGCCAGTGCTATCCGCTTCTGCAGATGTTTCTGTGGTCATGTGGCAGGCATGACTAGACACTAGAGTGCACAGGAAGCTGTGCCTTTTATTCATCATCTTATATTACAGTACTTGTGTTAGATTCTAGCAAGAAGTAGGCTAGGTAGCAGAGTGTGGGTTAAACATAGTGATTCTTTATTCAGATCGGGAGACGAGACTGACTTATGTGGGGGGGAGATGGTATCTTATATACAGAGGTTTTCCCATTCAACAACAAAAGAACATACCAGCGGACAATCACAGTTTACTACAACCATTTGGTCTCCTGCGCCGCTTTGAAATGCGCCCCTCCTTTTGAAGAGGGCGCCCCTCTGGCGGATCCACTTCACGCGATGTGTCCCTTTGAAGTGAGGTAACATTACATCCCTCCCCCCTCAGTGAGAAACAACCTTTCCCCAACGGATGGGTGGCCCGCAAACTCGTCTGGGCCGCCCGTGCGTCTCTGGCACCGGGATAGGCTCTGGGGTAGGCTCAACGGACACCCCGACTGGTTCGGAAGTGGGGGGAGAGCTCGTAGTGGCCCCCCTTCCGTTCCTGCCTCTGAGCTAATGGTAGCCTCCCCTCCCTCTTCGTGCTCTGGGGAAGACGTGGTCAAGGGGTCACTGATTAATTCCCACTCCATATCTCTCTCCATATCTCCACTCGTTTCCCCTTGTGGCTCCCTCCCTGGGCCAGAGTTAGAGTTCTGCCCCAGGACCCAGAGCCGCATTTGATCAGTGTGTCTTCTCCAAATTGCACCATTCTCCATTTGCACTCTGTAAGACACTGGGCCAGTCTGTTCCAACACTTCTCCGCCCAACCATGGAGGACCGTTGGCATAATTCCTGCAGTGGACTGGTTGCCCAACCTCAAAACCTTTTAAATTTGGAATGTCTATATTGAGGTGGCCACAGGATTGGAAAAGATCAGTATACGTCCCAATCCCAAAAAAGGGCAATGCCAAAGAATGTTCAAATTATCGAACAATCGCGCTCATCCCACATGCCAGCAAGGTGATGCTCAAGATAATACAGGACAGACTCCAGCAGCATGTGGAGAGAGAATTACCAGAGGTGCAGGCTGGTTTCAGAAGAGGCAGGGGGACTAGAGACCACATCGCCAACATACGCTGGATCATGGAGAAAACAAAGGAATACCAGAAACAAGTTTACTTTTGTTTTATTGACTACACTAAGGCATTTGACTGTGTGGACCACAACAAGATGTGGCAAGTAATTAAAGAGATGGGAATACCAGAGCACCTCATATGCCTCCTGAGAAATCTGTACATGAACCAAGAAGCAACAGTTAGGACAGAACATGGAATAACAGAGTGGTTTGGAATAGGAAAAGGAGTAAGACAAGGCTGCATTTTGTCACCATGTTTATTCAACCTATACACAGACCACATAATGCGCAGTGCAGGGATGGAGGAATCACAATATGGGATTAAAATCGCTGGGAGAAACATCAATAATCTGAGATATGCAGACGATACCACCCTAATGGCAGAAAGTGAGGAAGACCTAAAGAATCTCTTGATTGGGCTGAAGGAGGAGAGTGCAAAAGCTGGCTTGAGACTCAATATCAAGAAAACCAAGATAATGGCAACAGGCCCCATCAGTTCCTGGAAAATAGACGGGGAAGAAGTAGAAGCAGTGACAGATTTTACTTTCTTAGGATCAAAGATCACTGCAGATGGGGATTGCAGCCATGAAATAAAAAGGCGACTGATTCTTGGGAGACAAGCGATGAGAAACCTGGGGAACATAGTGAAAAGCAGAGACATTACATTGCAAACAAAATTAGAATAGTCAAAGCAATGGTTTTCCCAGTAGTAATGTACGGATGTGAGAGCTGGACAATTAGGAAGGCTGAACGCAGAAGAATAGATGCCTTTGAAATGTGGTGTTGGAGGAGGGTTTTGAGAGTCCCCTGGACAGCGAGGAGAACAAATAGGTCAATCTTAGAAGAAATTAACCCTGACTGCTCATTGGAAGGTCAAATAGTAAAGATGAAGCTAAAATACTTTGGACATCAAATGAGAAGGGAGGATTCACTTGAGAAGGCATTGATGTTGGGAAAGGTGGAGGGCAAAAGAAGAAGGGGGAGGCCAAGGATGAGATGGCTAGATGGTATTATAGACACAATGGGCACAGAACTGGGAGGGCTGAGGGGGATGGTAGAGGACAGAGGCGCCTGGAGGAAAATGGTCCATGGGGTCGCAAAGGGTCGGAGTCGACTGTGCGACTGAACAACAACAACAACATATTGAGGTCCCAATCCTCTTGGCGCTGAGGATCTAAACGGTCAAAAACAGTGGGCAGTTTCCTTTTCATTAAAAGTTCGGCTGGCGACAGCCCTGAGGCCAATGGGGTGACCCTGTAGGACAGCAAAAACTGACACAACTCCAGTTCCAAATCCCCAGGTCCCATGCGTGAGAGCGCGTCTTTGACCGTCCGTACCTGCCTCTCAGCTTGACCATTTGTGGCAGGGTGAAAAGGAGCGGCCGTGATGTGTCTAATCCCATTACAATTTAGGAAATCCTGGAATTCTGCCGACATGAAACTAGATGCGTTGTCGGTCACCATGATGTCAGGCAGGCCTAGAGTACTAAAGACCCACCTTAATTTGCGGATTGTGATGGCAGAGGAAGTTCCTGACACTGGGATGACATCTACCCACTTGGAAAAGGAATCTACAATAATCAGAAGTGTTGTTCCCCTGAAAGGTCCAGCAAAATCGATATGAATCCGAGACCAGGGGCCTTTGGCTGTGTCCCATTCCCTGCGGGGAAGACGTGGTTCCTCAGGCCGTGAATCCTGACATTCCCTGCATTTCCCCACCCAAGCCTCAATGTCCAGGTCTAATCGGGGGGCCCAGAAGTAGCTTCGCGCTAGTGCTTTTGACCTGACAATACCTGGGTGACTAACATGGAGCATGTGGAGCACTTTGTTCCGAAGTGCAGATGGGACGACCACTCTGTCCCCCCAAACCAAGCAACCCCGCTCCAGTGACAGCTCGTTTCTCTTGGAGTAGAATACCCTGAATTCCTCAGGGGTTGGTGGCGATGGCCACCCCTTCTGAACCCACATGACAACCTTTGACAGGAGTGGGTCTTTTTTTGTTTGGGCTGCTATGTCAGCAGCGGAGATTGGGGGAGAGTCTAACACATCCAACATGAGGACCTGTTCTTCCACCTCAATTCGACCCACATACTCAACAGGGGATCTGGACAGAGCATCTGCGTGGCTAATGCTGATACCAGGGTGATGTTGGAGCATGTGCTGGTATGCCTGAAGGAACATTGCCCAGCGTAACATCCGCGGAGACAGTATCTGGGGGGTGGGCTTGTCTGGCACAAATATACTGAGCAGCGGTTTGTGGTCGGTGATAATCGTGAAAGCCCTTCCATAAATGAAGTCATGAAATTTCTTAGTTCCAGCGATTATGGCCAGCACCTCTCTATCAATCTGAGCATAGTTTTTCTCAGCCGCCGTTAAAGACCTGGAGTAATATGCGATAGGCGCTTCTTTCCCTCCCCCCATGTCATGGCACAGTACAGCCCCAACCCCCACCGGCGAGGCATCACATACAAGAAAAAGGGGCTTCTTCGGATCGTAATGTGTAAGGACAGCATCCGAAGTCAACAGCTCCTTGACTTCCTGGAATGCCTTTTCCTGGGGAGGCCCCCACTGCCACACCGCCTGTTTCTTCAGCAAACGATGCAGGGGCTCAGCTACAATCACCTTTCAGGGTAGAAAGGAGTGATAGAAGTTTAAGAGACCCAAAAATGCCTGGAGCTCAGTCTTTGAAGTGGGATGTGGGGCTTCCCAGACTGCCTGAACTTTGGAGTCGGAGGGCTTGATGCCAGCTGGGGTGATTTTGAACCCCAAGAACTCAACCTCATGAGCAAAAAAACAACGCTTCTCCCTTTTTACCCGCAATCCCGCATTTTGGAAACACTCCAGCACCTTCCCCAGTTTAGTGGCCAGGTCCCCCTTGTCTGTCCCAGATATCAACACGTCGTCAAAATAAGGCAGCACCCCAGGGAGACCCTTCAATAACCTTTCCACAAGAGCCTGAAAAAGACCCGGCGCTGCATTAGCCCCAAACTGTAGACGTTTCACTCGGAATGCACCCTTATGAGTAGTAATAGTCTGACACAATGCAGATTCAAGGCTAACAGGCACTTGCTGATATGCTTGGGCTAAGTCCAGTTTAGCAAAACACTTTCCCCCATGGAGGGTGGCCAGCAAGTGGCTAACCACTGGAACAGGATAAGAATTAGCTCGATAGCCTTATTAATTGTGCATTTGTAGTCCGCGCAGATGCGGATGTCCCCATTTGCCTTGATAGCTGTGACTATAGGTGTCTCCCATGGAGCAGAGTCCACTGGTTCCAGAATGCCCTGTGCCACCAGCTTGTCCAGTTCTGCTTCAATACGGTCTTTCAGCACAAAAGGCACCCTCCGTGGCTTCATGCAAATGGGCTGGACAGTTGGGTCCAGCTCAAAATTAACAGGGGCCCCCTTGAACGTACCCAGCCCGAGACGGAAAACATCTGGGTAGCGTTCACACACAGCCTGAATGGGGTCGGCCTTAACCTCATTAATTCCCGAGAGCCCAATACCCAGGGGCCCAAACCACTGCACACCCAAAAGGTTATTCCTACCAGTCTTCACCACGACTAGGGGAAGCTTTGCTGAGATGGCTTTGAACCGCACATCAAAATTGCCGATTCCCAACACCGGAATGTGTCGACCTTGCACATCGGTCAGGTTGACCTGCAGAGCCCGCAGTTTTGGCCGGTCTGCTGGAGGAAGTTGAAAGAATTCCCTCTGTGAGATGATTGAGTATGCTGACCCTGAGTCGATCTCCATGCGGACGGGGCACCCTTGGAGGCGAACATCGACGAAGAACCTCCCGGACACTGCCTGTACACCAGATGATGCCTTCCTTCCGACGCGGACCTTGGAAATTGGGTGTCCCATCCGACGATGACCTCTGTCCCCCGGGTGACCCTCAGATCGCTGGTGGCACACCCGTGCAATGTGCCCCTTCTGCCCACACTTGTGGCATTCGGCAGTCTTGAATGGGCACTGTGAGCGGAGGTGCCTTCCCCCACAGCCTTGGCATGGCGCGATGTTGCTCCTTGAAGCTTGGGGGGTTTGCTGGTGAACCATCCCAACAGTACCCTCCTCTTCCGCATTGTCTATATCCACTGGAGTAGCGCACTGATGCAGTTGGACGGCCGACTCTCCTCGGGCAGGAGCAGCAGGTTTGGCATGGAAGATTTTCACCCCGGCGTGTGCAGCCTCGGACACCAGAGCTTCTTCCAGGACCTGGGCAAAAGTCAACCTATTTCTCTTCATCAGCCACCGTTGAGTAGCTTCATCCCTGAGGCCCACGAGAAGCCGGTCTCTTAGGGCCTCCTCCAGGTCATGCCATTGGCACGGCACTGCAGCATGTCGAAGAGCGGCAACGTATTCGGCGACTGACTCCCCCTCCTTCTGGTCTTGCCGGTAAAAGGCAACCCTGGCTGGGAAGATGGAAACGACGGGCTTGAAGTGTTCTCGGAGCACCGCCAGGATGTCGGCCAATGGGGCTTCCCTCAGTGCCTGTGGCAGCAGCAGATGCCCGGCCAGCTCAATCGTGGGCAAACCACAATGGGCCAGGAACAACGCCTTCTGTCGCCCTTCGTCCTCGATCTCCCCAGCGATTACAAAGTTCTCGAACTGGATCTCGTACATGGGCCATGACTCCGGCTTCGCATTGTCGAACGGTCTGATAGAAGATGCAGTAGCAGCCATATCCCATCCTCGTCGCCAATGTTAGATTCTCGCGAGAAGTAGGCTAGATAGCAGAGTGTGGGTTAAACATAGTGATTCTTTATTCAGATCGGGAGACGAGACTGACTTATGTGGGGGGAGATGGTATCTTATATACAGAGGTTTTCCCATTCAACAACAAAAGAACATACCAGCGGACAATCACAGTTTACTACAACCATTTGGTCTCCTGCGCCGCTTTGAAATGCGCCCCTCCTTTTGAAGAGGGCACCCCTCTGGCGGATCCACTTCATGCGATGTGTCCCTTTGAAGTGAGGTAACACTTGGACATTACAACTTGTCAATTCTACTTGTTACAGTTTCTAAAAATGCCCCCTCCTCAGATGATCCCCAAAACAATCTTTAAGGATTAAGAAGTAAAAGTTACTCATTAGAGTAAGAAGAAAAATTACAACATTACCAGTTTTTATATTACTTGTTAGACCGATGTCATTAAATCTTCATTCCCCAATTAAGTCTCCATAATTTATATGCACAAGTAACTCAAAACAGGTAATAATGTTACACACAAGACAACCAGATTTCTAGAGCAGACCAAACTGTCCCCCAGATCACTCCTTGGTTACCCTTGCTCGAAAGCCAGTAGTATCTGACTCTAGGGTTCACTGCTCATCTCTGTTTGTAGCCAAAGTGCCAGTATTGTCTGCATCTGCAGACATTTCTGTAGACATGTGGCAGGCATGACTAGACACCGGAGTGCATGGAATGCTATTACCTTCCCACCAAAGTGGTCCCTATTTATCTACTTGAAATTTCTTGCTTTCGAACTGCTAGGTTGGCAGGAGCTGGGACAAAGACAGGAGCTCATTCCGTCCTGCAGTACTCAGGAATCAAACTGCTGACCTTCTGCCTCCCAGTCAGCATCTTAGCTACATGAGCCACTGCAGTCCATGTCTGTAATGAAGAAAAGGCTAGTGTACATAAATTAACAGGTTGGTGGTTCATTTTCTGGAATCTCGGGGCAATTTTTATGTCTCTGCCTGCAGCAGACTATGAGGATCAACCAGCCCTATTTAGCTCTGTTTTCCTATTATGGATGTAGGTCCCCAAGAAGCAACAAAGAAAACTATACAGTGGCTGAAATCTATTGGTATCACATTATCTCTCACTACTTTAGGTCACTGATCTGTTCCTACACTTTTCTCACTCTACATAATATATCCCTTGCATACTTCTGATTCATTTCTCTTACATATATGTAGTTTGGCTAACCCTCATTTTTGCAAGTGGTCTGCCTTAATGCTTTTCTATTGTTGACACATTTTGCATGCACTTAACCCAATGTCTACCTTTTTTTGTTCACATTTAGAGAATGCATGGCAAAAATCTGAGACGCTCAAACAACAAAGCATGCCTATGCATTTTGCAAACTGAATGAGATGCTCTTTTATCCTTGTATAATGATGATTTTCTTTCCTAAAAGGTTCTTTAATTTCAGCTTAAGGACATGCCACAAAGAATACAAAGAATACATGCCACAAAGAATACAACAGTGAAAAGTGTCCCAAAATCATGTCAAAGGTTTGTGTGTGATTGAGTTTTTAAATCTTATGATATCTTTAGGGATATATGTGTTGAATGGCATAGAAGATAAATGAAGTCCTAAATACAGTAGAACCTCGGATAAAGTCCAAACTCCATTCCACAAGTTTGGACTTTATCGATTTTTGGAATTTATCTGAATCAAATGGGTGATGCATCATATAACGTCCAAAAATGGACTTTATCCGAGGTTCCTATACCAAATACCTCAGATAACGCCCATTTTTTAGCGGTTTTGGACTTTATGCGATGCATCACGTGTGCATGAAAACCACAACTTTATCCAAATTGGACTTTATCCGAAACGGACTTTATCCAAGGTACCACTGTATAATTAAGCAGAAAATAGCAGATATGAGCATCATTTCCACAGCACTGATTTTTCTTAAAGGACTAGATAAAGGTAAAGGTGTCCCTTGCTCAAAAGCCAGTCATATCTGACTCTAGAGTTTGGTGCCCGTCTCTTTTTACAGTCAAAGAGCTAGCACTGTCTGTATCTGCAGACATTTCCATGGTCATGTGGCAGTCTTGACTAGATGCTAGAGTGCACAAAATACCATTACTTTTCCTATGACTACATACCAGAGTGTACGGGATGCTCGTTACCTTCCCACCAAAGTGATACATATTTATCTACCTGCAATTTCTTTCTTTCAAACTGCTAGGTTGGCAGGAGCTGGAACAGACAACATGAGCTCAATCCGTCGTGCAGTACCTTCTAGTCTCCAAGCTCAGCATCTTCATCCACTGCAGCCCTCAAAGGACTAGGTAAAGGTAAAGGTTTCCCTTGCTCGAAAGCCAGTCGTATCTGACTCTAGGGTTCAGTGCTCATCTCTGTTTCAAAGCCAAAGAGCCAGCGCTGTCTGCTTCTGCAGACGTTTCTGTGGTCATGTGGCAGGCATGACTAGAAACTGGAGCGCACGGAATGCTGTTACCTTCCCACCGAAGTGGTCCCTATTTATCTACCTGCAATTTCTTGCTTTCAAACTGCTAGGTTGGTAGGAGCTGGGACAAAGACAGGAGCTCATCCCGTCCTGCAGTACTCAGGAATCGAACTGCTGACCTTCTGCCTCCCAGTCAGCGTCTTAGCCACTTGAGCCACTGTAGTCAAAGGACTTCCAAAGTGGAACCTTGCATGGCTGTTCTTTCTAATTTAGCAGGATAGCAAAACCATTCAGACCATGGAGGTTGCATCATCATAGGATGGCAAATCTGCTCGGAGCTTTTGTCAGCACTTCAAATGCTTGAAACTACAGTGTGTGTTAATTTCAGGACCTTGGATAGCAGACCAAATCTTCGACTGAATCCTAGAGCCAATTCATTCAATTGACACCTTAGCCACCATCCTCCATTGATGATTGAGCAGTGAAAAATAAAGGACCCAAAAACATCTTTCTGCTCCTGGAAGGCTTTCTCCTCCTGCTAGAACTAGAGTGAAGATATTGGACAGAATTAATGGGTTTATTTCGTCCTTTGTGGGGAAGAGCAGGTTGGGCAATAAGCAACCTTTTGATGGTATAACTTTGTTACACAATTTGGGCCATTTGTTCCCTGCCACCAGTTTACATGTTCAGTGAGTGAATCAAAACAGCTTAGCAAGTACAGAAAGAACTTTCTGCCCCAATCAAAAAGTCCCAATCCCAATATGAATGGGCTTTCTTATCAGCCAGGGAGTTCTTCTTAATCTCTGGTATACAACAACATGCTTGATTTGTCTAGATTTAGCTGATCTTGCAGGGACAGCCCAGCGTTTTCTGCCACTCAAGGCAGAGTGGGTGGGAGATAGTGCTAATTCCTCCCAGGTGCCAAAATGATTAGTTACAGTTTGAGCTCTTAGAGATCCTCAGTAAGGATCGCCCATTTGGATTTGTGTACTCTAACCCCCAGAATTCTCTATGCAGTATTCTGGCAGTATTGCTGTCCTGGGAACAATATAATGCATCTTCTATTTGCCTTCTGCACTGCAGCGCGACACCTGTAGCATTAATCCAGTTCCACGAGTCAATTTCTGTTCCTGAGCCCTTTTGGCACACAAAGTCCTCATCGGCCCCAGGCCAGGGTTGATGAAGCTGCTGCCTGTGGGAGTTCATTATACTTTTAGCTTAAAACATTGACTGTGTAGCATATAGCTGGCAATTGTGGTTAGCTTTTCCTGCGCCGACCACAACAAGAACTGCGGTTGGCTACTTCCTGAATCAACAAGCGCTTCCTGCCTCTGCAGAGATTCTGCCTCTGTGCAGAGATTCTGGTTTGATGCAGAAAAGCGTCTCTATGTAATCTTCATATATATGCTTTTGATATTAGCCTTTTACAGCTGAAGTTAGATCGTAGCTACTGCTGAATATACAGGTAACAGCTTTTGCAAGAGTACCGCCACAGAGAATAGGCTTTGGCCTATTCTGGCAGGATATAAGCTACTGCGCATGTACTAGTAAGAGATATAGGTCATGCCATATATGGTTATGCTATAGAGAATGTCATATTATTGGCTGAATACTACTGCACCTATGCTTGCGTATACATCCTGTGTATGCTGTCGTAATACATCCTGTGGAACCTGTGTATTTTTCAATAAAAACTTGCTCCCCGGTGCTGGAGCAGCTCTCTTTCTTGCGCACCTTTAACTCTGACTGCTGTTTCAGTTTCTTCTGACCTTATGCTTACACCCTTGTTGAGCTGGACTCTCAACAAGTGCTTGGTCAATCTCTGACCTGATCTCCTTTTCTGTGGCCACCCTCTGGCTAGAATTTCTCCACAGCTGCCCTCCATCAAGATAGATTCAAGTGGGATTTAATCCACTTGGGGACCATCACCCTTCCCTGTAGACTTTGCCACCTAAGGCCATTAGTCCTAAGGGTGTTCAGGTTAATTAACTGCCACCTGACAATCGGCATTGAGTCACTGGAAGTATAGTCTACTCTATTACCATGGCAGGATAACATGTCCAGACTGAGGAATGACATAAAGTATAAATTATTCCAACTCATAATGCAAGAGAAGATCCTTGAGAAGAGATGGCCTGGATGTGTACGGACCTCGTGGCTGAAGAACCTGAGAGACTGGTGTGGAATGTCTTCAGAAGACCTTTTCCAAGGGGTTAAGAACAGGAAGACTTTTGCCATAATGATAGCCAATATTCAGAATAGATACAGCACTTGAAGAAGAAGAAGAATTCCTGGAGTTTCTATTCACAGACCTACACTCAGAATAACTCTCAAAAACGCATAGCAGGTCAGCAAGACTACCATGCCCAGGAAGTACTGCAGTAGGAATTGAAGGTCTAGAATGCAACTTGACAGGCTATGCCTTGCTCCTGGTGGAGGAAATATAGTGTCTGATGGGGGCTGGAATTCCCAGAATATTGCAAGGGGAAATGTTGTTTGTTTGTTTATGTTTAATTGGATTTATACCCCGCTCCACTCAGCCCAAAAGGCCAACTCAGAGCGGCTTACAACACAATAATATAAGTACAATTACAACAAAAAATTAATATACATACAATTAACATACAATTATAACAATATAATAATACAAAAATACAATATAATCATAACACATCAAAATATAGACATAATATAACAGCATGAAAATACAATAGGAAAACAATAGTAATACAATACAATAAATTACACAATGAATTATACAATTGACATTTAATTACACAGTCCCTCGGCTACTAATCCCATGGCCCGCACATTATTGAACGGAGCCAAAGAAGAAGACAACCCGGCCCCAACACAGCCGAGGCCAGGAAATGGACCGGCAAATCTGGCGGTGCGGCTTTGAATGTCTCGCCGCAACAACGCCAGTCAGCTGTGCTCCCACCTCCCCCACCGGCGGGGCGGGGGAGGTAGCCGTGGTGGACTGCGGCTCCGACGGCGCTGGCGGTGCGGCTTTGAATGTCCCGCCGCAACAACGCCAGTCAGCTGTGCTCCCACCTCCCCCACCGGCGGGGCGGGGGAGGGAGCCGTGGTGGACTGCGGCTCCGACGGCGCTGGCGGTGCGGCTTTGCATGTCCCGCCGCAACAACGCCAGTCAGCTGTGCTCCCACCTCCCCCACCGGCGGGGCGGGGGAGGGAGCCGTGGTGGACTGCGGCTCCAACGGTGCTGGCGGTGCAGCTTTGAATGTCCCGCCGCAACAACGCCAGTCAGCTGTGCTCCCACCTCCCCCACCGGCGGGGCGGGGGAGGGAGCCGTGGTGGACTGGCAGGTGCCGCTCGTTCCACCGGCCGGCTGCCGGTCGAAAGCCCCGCCGGGCTTGGTGGAGGCTGGGGCGGCTTTTGAGGGCGATGGAAAGCCCTCAGGTGCCGCTCGTTCCACCGGCCGGCTGCCGGTCGAAATTCTTGAAGAATGCTGGGAACAGAAGTTCAAAAAAGTCTAAATGATAGATCTCTATTCCTCGGAGCTTGGTCTTTGGGAAAAGCCAGCCCTGGACAGTTGCACACAGTAGTGGGGTCTCTTGGCAAGTTCCCAGATCCTTTTGTTCTGAGGCAATCATCTCACTTTGCAGAGCAACAGGGCAAGCCCAGTGACCCAGGACTGGGGAAGTGCTAGGAGCTGACATATATGCCCAGATGAGAGACGTTGCTGGAAAGGTAAAAGGTCACCCTTGCTCAAAAACCAGTCATATCTGACTCTATGGTTCAGTGCTCATCTCTGTTTATAGCCAAAGAGCCAGTGCTGTCTTTTTCTGCAGACATTTCCATGGACATGTGGCAGGCATGACTAAACACTAAAGTGCATGAAACACTGTTACCTTCCCACCAAAGTGGTACCTTTTTATGTGGGGTTTTTTTTGTTTTTTTTCCTGGTTATTTCTTATTTTGAATTTGTTAGCATTTATTTTTGTTCATTGTGTTGTTGTTTTTATTTTTAGTGAGGGCTTTTCATGGTGCTGTTTTGTTGTAGATAGGTGGTTTTAGTGGTTGATTGTTTTGTTGTTTACTTGTTTGGTTTGTTTATTTATTTGTATGTTTTTTGTTTTACTTTTTTGTTTTACTTTGGGTTTTTCTGCTAGTGTAGGGCTGTTTGGCTGGCATCCTGGGTGGACGCAGGGCCGAAGGACCCGACCACTGTCTCCTCACCAGGAGAATGGGAAGTTCGCTGTGGGCGCCTTCGGCGCCCTTGTGTTCCCACTGCCCATGGAAGAGGTAGTGGTCAGGTCCTTCGTCCCTGTGTTTCCGGGTGAATGGGGAGTGCGCTGTGGGCACCTTTGGTGCCCTTGCATTTTCCACTGCCCGGGGAGGATGCATGGCTGAAGGATTTGGCCATTGTCTCCTCCCCAGGTTAACGGAACAGCTGGCAAAAGGTAAGGGGTCAGGGATTGGGGACAAGGTGGTGGGGCGGGGGAGGGTGGCATGGTTACCGGGGCCATGACTCCCCCCTCACTCCCTAACCCCAACCAATCACACTTACCTTTTGCCGACTGGCCCAGCTAGGTCTTTCCCCAAAAGGCATGGCCTTCTACGTTGGGAGGTGCAGCAGCCTGTTCTGTATCCCTGCGGGCATCAAGTTCTCGATGCCTGCTGGGATGAAAGAAAAGGCCGGTGTGCCTCCCAACACAGAAGGCCGCGCGTGGTGAGGAAAGACCCTGCTGGCGAAAGGTAAGAGCGGTCAGTGGGGGTTATGGAGTGGGGGGACAAGGTGGTGGGGTGGGGCAGTGTGGTTACCGGGACCGTGCCACCACGCCCCACTCCCTAACCCCCACCGACTGCACTTAACTTTTGCCGGCTCCAGCCAGGTTTTTGAAAGTCTTTCACTCCTGGTGCGGCCTTCTGCATTGGGAGAAGCACCAGCCTGTCCTTCGTCTCTGTGGGCATGGAGGCCTCCATGCCTGCAGGGTTGAAAGGAAAGGCCGGTGTGCCTCCCAACGCAGAAGGCCGCGCCGGGAGGGAAAGACTTTCAAAGACCCAGCCGGAGCCGGCAAAAGTCAAGTGTGGTCGGTGGGGGTTAGGGAGTCAGGGGGCAAGGTGGTGGGACAGGGTGTGGGGACATGGTTACCAGGGCCGTGCCCCCTCCCCCCCCTCAACTGCACTTACCTTTTGCCAGCTGGGTCCATGTAAGCTTTTTGCTCTCGGCGTGGTTTTTATTTTCAAACCGCTGCGCCGGCTGCCCAGCCTCCTCCACACTCACACCCTTCAGCCTCATTGGCTTAGGGGTGGCATGGCACGAATGAGGCTGGGAAACTTAGCTTTATTTTTTATTTTTTGACTTCATGGGGCGGCTGCTCCACTGGCAACTGCCGGACCCTTGCGGCAATGGTCGGGCCAGGTAAAGCTGAGTGCAGGTGGCTCGGTAGGGGATAGTAGGGATGGGTGCGGGAGCCTTTGTGACATTCCAACAGTTAACATCCCTCCTTATAGGTAAAGATAAAGCTTGAAAGAAGATGTTGTTCTAAGACAGGACATGGAAATTATGTGGTTAAAAAAAAGGAACTTTGTCAAGCTTTGCTAAAAGATGCTACTTGCTGACTGATTGGCTGGAATCCTCTCAAAATTCATGTATTGCTTGCATTTCTTCTCATGGCTAATTGATGAGGTGTTGGAGCTTCAGTTAATCTGATCACATGACCAGGGACATGGCTGACCTGCACCCTGGCATCTTGGCAGTTTGCTGCAATTAGCCACAGCAAGGCACCCAAACCTAAAGTACTGGCTTTAAAATTGTTGGAAAGGCTTGAACTGAATATT
The DNA here is from genome assembly GCA_035047345.1 of Bradypodion ventrale. NCBI lineage: Eukaryota > Metazoa > Chordata > Lepidosauria > Squamata > Chamaeleonidae > Bradypodion > Bradypodion ventrale. Next base: position 477,243,903 of record JAWDJE010000001.1, on the reverse strand, counting down.
TCACTCCCACACAAATGTCTCTAGCATTTTCAAGGCAGGGGGGAAAAGTAAAATCCTTAGCTGCTTATTACTGCTGAGTCATTCTCGATTTTCCTGCTTGCATGCTTCCTTCCTTTAGAAGAAGGTAAAACAGATGGTACTAGCAAAGAGTTTAAAGAAGGAGGAAGTTGCATAATTATTCAGGGTGACAGGAATATAAAGCAATGCTGGCATCCGAATGTCTACCACCCTATTAGGTATGTGCCAAAATAAACAATAGAAACAGGGAGGGGGAGATAAACTTATTTCCTGTTAGTAAAAATCCAGTGCAATTCACCTTTCTTCTTTCCACCAAATAAGATCAGATCTTGGGATCGTAGAAGCAGAGAACCGTGAGGTTGATGGATGGCCTCAAAGGCCATCTCATCCAGCCCGTTATCAACATATGAAATCCATAATTACGACACTGTTGATAGAGGACTATACAACTTTTGTTTAAAGAGCTTCGATGAAAGTGATGTGGCCACTTTTCAGCCAATGCCACTATCAAGCTGCTTTTATTATCAGAAGGAAGAAAGGCAGGACTTTTCATACTCTGCTTCTTGATGGCTTAACGTAAGAAAATTGCTGACATACTCCAAAGAATGCTAAGGTCCTTTACAAAGGATCAGAGGGAAAGGTTTTTCTTTCTTTCAGATTAAACATTTTAAAAGTACATTGAGCTAACAAAGAAAAACCAAAAGACAGGCCAAAAATAATGTTAACGCTCACATAAATTTACAATATAGTTGTACTCATTGTTACCTACATCTCAGATTACATGTATGAATCAGTGTAGTCTTTCCAGATGTCTATGTAAATGTTCTCAGGAAATTGATGCCTGTGTGATACTTGTTCACATGTATCTAGGACTAACAGATCCTCCTACCATTATGTAGTGGATGGTGGATATTTATCTTTCCAAGTTCAGAGTACAAGTCTCTTAGCCACCATAAGGGCTCGTAAATTCCAGTTTTGTTGCCCATTCCTTAGCTCTCATAAGACAGGGATATAATTTAAGGGAGCTTGAATATCTGAAAATACAAAAGATTTCCCCAATGCCACATTTATTAGAGCAATGACTTACTGGACAAGCTCAGATCAGAGATGTTGAAAAAGCTGTAAATAATTCATAGGAAATCCCAGAAGGCCCACTAGAGGTCTAGAAAGCAAAACTTTAAAAGGAAGAGGGTGGAGGGAGTCTATGGCATTAGCTCTATTCAGGTGTTTAGAAAATGATTGATCTGAAAATGATTGAAAATGATTGATCTGAAAATATGGGTAGGGAAAGAGTTCGAGCCTTGCCTTTCGCCTGTCACCATCTCAGTGGGAAGAGGGAATGTTGGAACAGTAAAGTTCCTGCTACACATGGAGTCTCTCAAAATGATTCACCACCCTGAAAATCAGGGTTCCCAACTGCATAGACATGCTCCATCTGTGGCAGATTGTCTCTTCTTTGGACTCTGCTTCTTCACATGGAGAAAGTGACAGACGGGGGGAGTGCTAGAACTTTTTGCCTGCCTACACATTCAGATTAACCTTTTTCTGAATGGTGAGTAAGACTATATTAATACTAGACAGATATGCTTTGAAATCAGTCCCATTCAGTAATACCTGTCATAGGGGCTGTGGTGGCTCAGTGGTTAAGAAACTCACCTTGTTAGCTGGAAGGCTAGCAAGCCGGCAGTTCGAGACCCGGGTACTGCATGATGGGTTGAGCGACCGTCTCTGTCCCAGCTCTTGGGGACATGAAAGGAGCCTTATTTGGGTGTTCCCTGAGCAGAGTTTCTTCTGCAAATATCCTTTCAACCCAGAATAATTTCTGACACAAAAATATTATTATTATACCTGTCATATTGAAGTAATGTAGCCTTTCTGCAGAATTTCCCAAGTTTGGTCATTCATATTGCTATGTAAAGGAAGCACCTTTGTCTGAAATCTCAAAGAACTGCTGATATCAGTTTGTGAAATGAATACTGTACTAAATAGACCAATGATCTGTCATTGCATAAGACAGTTCTATGCATAGCTATGTAACCAAAAACCAAATAGGTTGGGCAGATAGAATATTTAATATCTGACTCCAATATTTCCATATCCTAAGGGTTACAATAGGGGAAAGGGAAGGTATGGATTCCGCGGGCACAATTGGCATACTCAGCCCCTGGCAGAGGTTACACCAGCGAAGAAGGTTCCTGGTCACTGGCCCTTGCCAGTATGGAAATTGGGGAACGGATTAATAATCATAGGGTTGATTCACCCACATCTGACCTGACCGGCGATTCTGCTGAGAGAAGCAGATCGCTAGCCTCCGTTACGTATTAGGCAATTACTCACTCGCAGTTAAGCCTAATCCTTGGTGCAAATAGAGGCCATATTTACTCTGGTGTAAGCCTCGAACAATGGTTTTCCCCTGTCAGTGTTTGCCCGAGTTAATTAACTCCCCCAAGAGAGATTTCCCATTAACCCGAGTAAATGGGTGATGTGATTTTCTGTCAGATGACGATTCTATCCTGCATTGCCTTCTGATCTATATATGATGATGCTTTTTCCTCAATAAACCACTGATCTGATCTCGCTCCATATTGCCTCGTATCGTTACTTGATCAGTCTCCTCCGGGACCTCACGGCCGTCCAGCGGCCTCGATCCTACATCTGGTGACCCCGACATGATCTTACCCGAGAGTAAGCGATCACACGGTCCGGTTCTACGCTAGAACCGCATCCGATCAGCCCGGAGGACAGCGCGGCAGTCCGGTCGGTAAGCCAGCTGATCGGGAAGACGGCCCAGCGACGAGGCATTTCAGAGAGGCTTCCTACAGCTTGCTCTGACTTTCGCGGCGGCTTGCAGCAACGGAAAAACGCGTTCCGCTCAGGGTCAGCTGTGAACCCCTGACAGCGCAGAGGCCACCGAGGGCCCATGGCGGCAGGCCATGCTCCGAGCTCTACCCAGAGATTCGTCACGCAAAACCTATTGCCTGAACTACAGACGCGTTGACCCGTCCCGAGAAGGAGACTTCAGAGGACCCCGCAGGTAATATGGGGACTTGTCCTCAGCGGCAACGTCCGTCCTCTAGCCAAAGAATTCATGAGGAAGAATTCAAAATCCTGGCCAGGGTATATCAGACACGCTTTCACAGTGGAGAGCTAGCGCGACTTTTGGTGTTCTTGAGGGAACACTGCCTGCTTTACCCAGAAGTAGGTACGTTATCCCTTCAGCTCTGGGATCAGATAGGAGACTGCATTCAGCAACCCCCGAAAGCTCCAGAGGGCATAATTCGCACATGGATTAAATGTAGGAAGCTTTTAGCAGAGGTAGATCCAGTCCGGGTAGAGGCTAAGGAACCCCCAGCGTCAGCAGAGCCATCGGCGCCCACGGCGCTCTATCCATCATTACAGTTTAAGCAGAGTAGTGTAGGGAGCTTTCCCTCGGCGACAGCTGCAGACGTCACCGACGGAATGCATGGAATAGGAAGCGCAGGCGCTTCTCTGACAGCTACAGGTTCCCGAACTAAGAGTGCCCTTCAGCGCACAGTTGAGGAAGAGATCAAGAAGGGGGATTTGCCAGCAGAAGAGCTAGCTGAGCTTAGTCAGATTTGTCCAATTCGCTTGGAAATGGACGCCCTCACAGGGCAGCAGCAGGTGGTTCATTCACCAGTCCCGTATAAGCTCCTCATGGCTATACGGAAGGCCATTACAGAGACAGGACTACAGAGTCGCTTCACTAGGGGCATGCTTCAGCAAGTGTGCGAGAATACCATGTTCATTCTGCACGACTGGAAAGCCGTCATGCGGATGATGCTCAACCCCAGCCAGTATTTGCTATGGGACAGCGAGTATCGCCTCGAGGCTCAGGCAAGGGCTGCCAGGATGGGAGGGGCAGTACTTCCTGACCAGTTATATGGTTCAGGTGCCTTCGAATCCATCGATGCGCAGACCAACTTGCCACTTGCCACTCTTCAGATGTCAGCTGAGGTGGCCTTCAGGGCATTTCTCAAGGTTCCAGCAACTGGCAAAGCAGCCAAAAATTACACCGCAGTCAAACAGGGTGCCCTGGAGTCCTACATGGACTTTGTCAATCGCTTAGAAGAAGCGATCAGTAGTCAGATCGATAATGAGCAGGTCCAACAAGAGCTCATGATGAAATTGGCCAAACACAATGCCAATCTCGACTGCCGTAAGATCTTGCAGTCATTGGGTAATCGTCCCAACTTGACTCTCACGGACATGATTAGAGCTTGCGCCGACGTTGGCACAGACTCTTACAAAATGGGTCTGCTGGCAGCAGCGGTGCAAGGGGGTAGAAGACCTAAGAACAAAAACCAAGGGGCATGTCACAATTGTGGCAAGGTCGGTCACTTCACTAGGGAGTGCCGATCCAAGGGCGGCGGACAAAATTCCAGCCGTTCCAAGGCTCCAACCACCCTGTGTCCGAGGTGTAAGAAAGGCTACCATTGGTCCAGATTCTGTCCGAATTCTGGAAACCGGAACGTGGGCACATCTCTGGCCCCGGTCCAAACAGAGGCTTCCCTTGCTCTGGGCGAGTCAGAGCTAGATTAGATTCCGATCACATTCCAGGCATTGCGAAGGCACAGGCCAGCCCCAAAGGTAGTACAGGGCTAGAATTGACTTGCCAGGCAGACGTTACATGCGACCTGCCAGGCACAGTCTATCTCATGGACTCCCAGTACATGGGACCCCTGCCCAAAGGCTTCATAGGCTTAGTTTTGCCTCGTAGTGTAGCAGGAGCACGCGGAATTCTTGTAATTCCGGGAGTCATTGACTCCAATTTTTCAGGCGTTCTCCAAGTCCAACTCTGGACGCACCTACCCCAGACAATTCACAAAAGAGACACATTAGCACAACTGATTATGGTTCCTTGTCACTCGTCAGCAGATAGCCAGGGAAGGCTCAGGGACAGCTCAGAGTCCGGGTCAGAAGACCGCTCGAGCGCAAGTGAGGCAGTGCAAGGATACCAGGTCTTAGCGACAGTGGAGACCAACATAGAGTGGAAACAGCGACCAGTTATTGAGGTATTTTTGAATAAAAAATTGTTCTCAGGGTTGCTAGATACCGGAGCTGACTTCAGCGTGGTCAGCCGAAGCCAGTGGCCACGGGAGTGGGCCATTGAGCCAGTCTCTGATGTGTGGGGGGTAGGCAGCATCCAAGAAGCGTTTAGGAGCCGGGAGTGGGTGGAAGTCACGATCCCAAAGGCTGACGGCACAGCGGTCATTCGGCCGCACATTCTGGACGTGCACATCAACCTTTGGGGGCGAGACATTTTACAGCAATACGGTGCCACTCTTACCTTCGGGTAATGGCGTTGCCACTTAAATGGCTCACCAATACGCCGGTCTGGGTGGAACAATGGCCGGTAGTGGGGGAAAAATTAGTTGCCCTAAAGCAACTGGTTAAGGAACAGCTAGACGCAGGACATATAGAGCAGTCCACTAGTCCTTGGAATTCGCCTATTTTTGTCATCAAGAAAAAGTCGGGGAAGTGGCGACTCCTCCACGATCTCAGAGAGATCAATAAATGTATACAGCCAATGGGTCCGCTTCAATGCGGCATCCCAAATCCGAATATGATTCCCGAGGGTTGGGAGATCCTGGTCGTAGATCTCAAGGATTGTTTTTATACCATTCCCTTAGACCCCAGGGACAGGGAAAGGTTTGCCTTTACGGTGCCGGTTGTGAAGCACAGTGAGCCCACGCAGCGTTACGCGTGGAAATATTTGCCACAGGGCATGCTCAATTCGCCCACCCAGTGCAAAATTTATGTTCACAACGCACTGGCAAAGTTTCGAAACCTTCATCCCACAGCCTTAGTATGCCATTTCATGGATGATATCTTGGTCGCAGTGCCGCAACTCGGCAGCGAAATGTTTAAAGACCTCCAGGCCAGCCTGGGGGAGAAAGGGTTACTCATTGCCCCAGAGAAAGTGCAGAGAACCGAGCCCTTCTCATACTTGGGTCATCGGCTTCTCTGCTCTTTCGCAGCACCAGTTTTGCCTCAGATCAACTTAAAAGACTCAGTCACCTTGGTAGAATTGCAGCAGGTTTTAGGTAACATTAATTGGGCCAAACCGTATTTCAGATTGGATACGGATCTTTTGAAACCGCTCTTCTCGCTGCTAACATTAGGTAAGCAGCCGGCAGACCGGATACAGATTCCTCGAGAGGCACGCTTGGCTCTCGAGAAAGTCAACCAAATTCTCAGCCAAAGGTGGGTGGACAGGATTACTCAGGGGCCATATGCCCCGATCCTGAACTTGTACATCGTTCGGGCCGGATCCATGTTCACCGGAGCCCTAGGAGTGGACTCCGAGAAAGGGGCGACTATCGTGGAATGGGTGTACTTGCCGAACACCTCTTCCCGAAACATCGTTCCTCCCCAAGAGTTGGTCTCCGCGGTGGGTTACCGCGGAAGGCTGAGAGCTAGGGACATCTCAGGGCACGACTTAGCAAAGATCGTGGTCCCGTTCACCAAAGAGCAGGTTCAGCAGTTGATGCAGCTCGGTGACTCGCTTCCAATTGCCTTGGAGGGATTCACCGGATGCTTGGCATACCACTTGCCAAAGGACCCCAGACTTGTCTCGCTTCAAACGCAGACAGTCAGCTTGTATGAATTGATCTCGCTGGTTCCACTTCAGGGGGCCAGAACAGTTTTTACTGATGGGGGTCGCACATATGGTGTCTTAACTTGGCAGGAGGGCCAGGCTTGGCGCACGCTTTTAACTCTTCCACAGAAGTCCGCACAGCGGGCAGAGTTGGCAGCGGTGAACCTTGCCTTGCGCACCTTCGCCAAAGAACGCCTAAACATCATTACTGACAGTCAGTATGTTAGGAATTTGCTTCACAGTCTACCGGGAGCATACATCACTCCCGCGATAGACAAAAAATTGCTGAGTTTGTTCCTCACAGCACAATTTCACTTGCGAAACCGCACGGAAGCGCTCTATATTGCCCACATCCGAAGTCACCAGGACCTCCCGGGTCCAATCTCCGCGGGCAATAGCAGAGCGGATGCGGCCACAAAGGAAATTCAGCAACGTTCAGTGTTAGGTGTTTTCACTACTCCAATTCAGAGTCATGCATTCTTTCATCAGAATGCCAAAGCGCTTGCCAGACAGTTCAATCTGCCACTTTCTCAAGCCCAAGGCATAGTTCGCTCTTGCCAGCATTGTGCAGGGGCACCGGGGGGGGCCCTCGTGGGGGGTCAACCCACGAGGGACAGAGGCTAACCAGGTGTGGCAAATGGACATCACGCATGTTCCGCAGTTTGGCAGATGGCAGTACATGCATGTTTGCATTGATACTTTTTCACAATTCGTTTGGGCGACAGCGCAAAAAGGGGAGACAGCTTCCCACGTGGAGCAGCACCTCCTCGCCTGCTTCGCGGCGATGGGCAAACCACGGCACGTGAAAACCGATAACGCCCCGTCCTACAGCTCTAGGCAGCTGGCCGCCTTCATGGCCACCTGGGACATTAAGCATACTTTTGGCGTTCCTTACAATCCGCAGGGGCAAGCGATTGTGGAACGAGTCAATCGGACGCTCAAGTCCTACATTGACAGACAAACAGAAAGGGGGGAGCCACCAGCCCTCCCCAAGTCACAGGGTCAGGCACAGCATTGTCTGAACAAGGTATTGTTCACATACAATCACCTTAATGTTTTTTCGGATTGCACGCCACAGGAGAAACACTTCCGCCGTTCGGAAGCTCTCCCGCGACCGATGGTCCGTTACCGGGTGCCACCGGACCCTTCCTGGAGGGGCCCGGCGCCACTCGTAACCTGGGGAAGAGGGTATGCTGCAGTTATGTCTCCTACAGGTGTCATCTGGATTCCAGCTCGGTGCGTTAAGCCTCACTTGGAACCACATGGCGTGGACCCAGACCGACCCGAGTCCGATCCCGGAGATGGAGGACCTCACCCTGACCGAGGGGACCCGACGGAAGAAGCGGCGACAGCGGACGGAGCCGAAGGTCACTTGGGGATGGTCAAGATCCTTTGCCGTGAGGCCGAGGACGCCATCCAGCGCGAGGAGAGGGAGCCGACACCGGAGAACTTCGTGGCTGCAGTCTTTGCCCAGATTAATGCCAACACCGTGGCAGTCACCATCATCCTGACCCTCTCCCTACTTGCGGGGGGAGGCGTTCAGGCAGCCTCACTGAAGGCCAACGATTTGATGCCAGGCAGAGACCTTTCTGCCCGGATGCACTACAACCTATGGGAAAGGTTGGCGGGTCTCGTCAACCAGTCCGATTTTTGCCTGAAGCAGGACACCGGTTCTGCCTCAATTTTGAGCACCTGTCTCATTCCAGTGTGTCATGCTCCAGACGCACACACCAGGGATGGCGACTGGCTAGTAAGGTGGATTTTCGGTCCGTATCTCCCTACGAGCTTCACAGCATACGCTCGCTGGGGAATGCAGCTGACTATGACTTTGCCGGCTGATGCAGCCACTCTCCACACTCCGCGAGTGGCGGTCAGCCCGAACTCTACTTGTGCTCGAATGACCGGCTGCTCTGCAGTCAGCCGAACTCGGCGTCGCTGCCTTGACGTTGGCAGCGGCAACTGGACTTGTGATAAACCAGAGACACTTGGTTCAATGTATGCTCATGTTACCCTACCTTCAGGTTGGTTCTTTACATGCAATCAGTACACGTGGAACTACATTCCTGCAAATGTATCAGATTCTATATGTTGTATCAGTCGTTTGACACTGTTACTCCCCACTAAGGATATGAATGTTCCAAGCACAAATGTTTCCTCACCCATATGACATGCTCGTGCCACCCAGTTAGACAGCTCATGCGATAGCAACATTAGGGTTCTGAGTCCAGCTGAGTACGTCTCGTTGGCAGTCAGCATACTTGGCGTGCCAGGCTTAGCCGTCGGCAACGCTCGGAGAATTGGTCAATTGGCTTGCGGATTAGCGAAAGCCATTAACCATACCTCCTCAGCAATAGCGCTGCTCAACCAGGAGCAGGCAGAGCTTCGCCATGCCATTCTTGACAATCGGGCAGCTATAGACTACCTTCTGTTGTTACATCATTTGGGTTGCGAATCTGTTCATGGCATGTGTTGCTTTAATCTCACAGACAACACACGTAAGGTACAGAGCCAGCTCACGGACCTCCACACCCTAGTTAAGAACATCAAGGAGGATTCTTCATGGGGGTGGTGGGATTCCTTGTGGTCATGGCTCCCGTGGGGGTGGCTCCAGACGACGCTCAAAGTGATTGTGGGGGTGATAATACTAGGCATAGCAGGATGCTGTTTCATGTAATGTATTCCCTCGCTGTTATCGAGATGTCCCCCGTGGGGGGAACCCCGAAGTGTCATTCCCGTACACCAGCTGATGCCCCTCTTGCGCAGGGTCACCTGTCAGGTCCAAAAATAACAAAATAAGGGGAGATATGGATTCCGCGGGCACAATTGGCATACTCAGCCCCTGGCAGAGGTTACACCGGCGAAGAAGGTTCCTGGTCACTGGCCCTTGCCAGTATGGAAATTGGGGAACGGATTAATAATCATAGGGTTGATTCACCCACATCTGACCTGACCGGCGATTCTGCTGAGAGAAGCAGATCGCTAACCTCTGTTACGTATTAGGCAATTACTCACTCGCAGTTAAGCCTAATCCTTGGTGCAAATAGAGGCCATATTTACTCTGGTGTAAGCCTCGAACAATGGTTTTCCCCTGTCAGTGTTTGCCCGAGTTAATTAACTCCCCCAAGAGAGATTTCCCATTAACCCGAGTAAATGGGTGATGTGATTTTCTGTCAGATGACGATTCTATCCTGCATTGCCTTCTGATCTATATATGATGATGCTTTTTCCTCAATAAACCACTGATCTGATCTCGCTCCATATTGCCTCGTATCGTTACTTGATCAGTCTCCTCCGGGACCTCACGGCCGTCCAGCGGCCCCGATCCTACAGGAAGGAGCCACATAATCCTTGAAATATACATAATTACTAATTATGATGCACTACAACAGGGGTTCCCAACCTAAGGTCCATGGACCGGATCTGGCCCGTGGCACCATTTCATATTGCCCCCGCCTCTCCAAGGGCATTCAAGAAACAAAATGGCCAGCCCTTTGAAGCTGTTGGAACAAAATGGCCACCCCATCATGCAGTCAGGGCAAAATGGCTGTCTGGCCCTCGAAGCTGACTGAGAGAGTGTGACCCATCCCCCCAGTATGAAAAGGCTGGGAACCCCTGCACTACAACATCAAGAACTAATTGCACAGGGGAAGCAATTGCATTCCTGGAACCAAGAACCATTTTTCAGTTATTATACGTATTTGTCTTCAAATGGATGGCCTTCTGATAATTTTAAGGAATGTCATATATTGGGAGAATGTTATTTGTATGTACATTTTAAAATTATATAGGGAGCTGTAATCAACAAGTTAGCCAAATCTACTATAAGAACACTTTATTTGGTTGTTTATTGTCTTATAGTTTTTTCTGTAATGTCCATTTATCTTTATAATAAAAAAAATATTTAAACAAATAACACTTTGGAAATATTACTGTTCCAGACTACAAAATCCATAGTGGCTGTGAGTAGAATGATTAAGTGCTATAATGTTATGCTATAATGTTGAGGACCCCTGGTCTAAAACACTGAGAATATGGGTTCACTGGAGCAATTTTTCAAATATTCTGGCAGCTCAGGGTTTGTTGTCCTATGTGGTGTCATCAAAGTAACACATGAACTAAAAAAATATTAAGAGGTTGTTTGTTTGTTTGTTGACTAATGAGATGATTCAAAAATTACTTTTTTGCATCTTACCTTTCCTGCATGGACCTCAAGATGTACATGGGGTTCTTCAGCCATGAAACCCATATGCATACAGGGACTCTCTTCCCAGGGATCTTTCCTTGCAGAGTGAGAATTATTGGTCATATTGGCCCTATTTGGGCCCAGGATCCACACTTGGGTTTGTAACTCTGCAATTGCCCGGTGGGCCATCCGGCCCGCCCGGCCCACCTTATACTGGTGGGTCTGTGGCCGTTGGTGCCCTCCTAGCACGCATTTCGGTGCTGGAGGCATCAATGGGCATTGCCCCACCACCTTCGGAAGGTGGGTTTGCACCTCCTGCATTTCCGGCCCGCACGTCACCCACCGCTGTCTAGCGGGCTGCTGCCAGGGTCGAGCTGCTTGAGCTTCAGGCCAGCCCAAGCTGGCACCTCGCAGCTCCCTGCTAGATCATCGCAGCAGGGCTTGCTGCAGGGGCCTGGTCCTGCGCGGCAAGGGTGTAGCAGCACGCAGAGCTCGATTCCCATCGCAAGCTCCGACGACCGCCGTGGGCCGGAACCCCCAGTGGGGGCGGCCCACGGGGGTGCACCGGGTGAGTATCCTGGTCAATTAAGTACACCAATGACACTGCCCAGCCACACTGGGGGGGGGGGGGGTGCAGTGGCCATGGCCACAAGGGGTTACCACGGGTGGACAGTTGTATCCGCACTGTCCCGTTAGCTCCTGGTTACCCAATTACCCCCCAGTTATGACAGGGGTGACCACCCCTAGGGGTATGCCCAATGTTTCAGGGGTTGTTCAGGGACCACTGGGTTCACCCTTGATTCAATCTGTCCCAACTGCGGCCCTACGGACGGATGGTTATTCCTTGCCCCTGGGTGACCATCTTTCCCAGGCCACTAGGGAGAAGATTTGGAGGGGGGAATATGTGGATATTTTTCCCTCCTAAAATGTGAGCCCACCAAGGAAGAGAGGGAAGGGCAGGACGATAGGGACAAGGAGTTGTCCCATCGTCGTAAGCCGCCGTGCACCTGGGCCAATTGGTTACCGGCCTACCTCATTTATATGGCTCGCCCTGACCTGGCCATTCCAATGGTGCAATACCTGGATAATATTTATCGGGCGGTGGTCGATTTCCCTGGACCGTCATGGTTGGCCTAGGATGAGGAGTTTAGGATGAGAGTGGCCCTCCATCCTGAGATGAGGTGGGATGAGCCCTGCCAGCAATTGTGGCTCTTGTACATGACCCCCACGCGGCCGGCGCCTGGTGATCGTTACCATTGTGGCAATGCTGTGCAGCGGGTGGCTGCTACACAGGTTCCCCGCCAACTGGCGGGGCAGGGGGTTCCAGCCCACCTGCTATGTTGGAGCTTCTCCGCCAACGGAGTGTGCAACAAGCATCGGTGTCGGTTCCGGCACGAGTGCCCCTCTTGCTCTGGCCCTCACGCCGCCGCCGCGTGCCCGCGGGCTGGTGGATCACGAGGCAGAGGTAGGGGTGGGCAGGGGGCGGTCAGAGCTCCCTCTGACGGTGCGACCAATCAGAAAGGCCCCCTCCCCAATTGATGTCCAGGTGCTGGAACATTGGCTTACCGCTTATCCTAGTCGGTATGATGCGAAGTACCTACTTGAGGGTTTTCAATTCTGCTTCCACATACCATTTCAGGGTGTGTGCGGGCCTCAAGATGCCCCGAACTTAATTTCCCTCAGGGGTAATGAGGATATCGCCGCCCAACTTATAGCTAAGGAGGTCACCGCACTAAGAGTTGCTGGGCCACTTGCTGACCCACCATTCCCGAACTTGAAGGTGTCACCTTTGGGTTTAGTCCCTAAGAAGTTCCCGGGTGAATTTCGGTTAATTCACCACCTTTCTTACCCTGCGGGTTCTTCGGACAATGACGTAATACCTGATTACCTTTGCTCGGTCAGGTTTACTTCCTTTGACCAGGCCTTGCGGATGGTATGCTCATGTGGCCCAGGGGCGCTACTGGCAAAGTGTGATATCAAATTGGCATTCCGATTGTTGCCAGTGCACCCAGACGACTTTGAGCTGTTAGGTTTCCGTTTTCGGGGCAGTTTTTATGTAGATAAGGCCATGCCTTTTGGCTGTTTTATCTCATGTTCTGCTTTCGAATGGTTTAGCACCTTCCTTCACTGGGCTTTTGTTCGTAGATCAGGGTCCCGGTCTGTAGCCCACTACCTCGATGACTTTTTGTTCGGAGGGGAACAGGGCACGGACATGTGCGCTCGGCTACTCGCCACTTTTCAGGTGCTTATGTGGGAACTTGGTGTGCCCCTGGCGCTTGAAAAGACTGAGGGACCGGCCACCACTCTCACCTTTTTAGGTATTGAGATTGACACTGTTGCCCAGACATCCAGGTTGCCCATGGAAAAGGTGATGCGGATCTCAGGTGCCATTCTGGCAATGCTTACCAGGCATAAGGTGTTTCTCCGAGAGTTGCAGGTGCTTCACGGCCACCTCAACTTTGCCTGTAGGGTAGTAACTCCTGGCAGGGGCTTTCCCAGGCGTCTGTGTGACGCCATGGCTGGCCTTTTAAAATGCCACCACAGGGTTTGGCTGACCAAAGGTTTACGGGCGGATCTTACGGTCTGGCTCACATTCCTTCAGGATTTTAATGGCGTCTCCTTCTGGAGATCGGAGCTTATGCTCAGCCTGCATTTCCAAGTACAGTCAGATGCCTCCGGCTCCCTGGGTTATGGGATTTACTTTGATGAGAGGTGGTCCTATGGCCAATGGCCTCAGACGTGGCAAGGCACAGATTGTTTACGCGATCTTACTTTTCTGGAGTTTTTTTCCCATTTTGGGTGCCCTGATGCTCTGGGGGAATAGGTGGGCTAATTCAGTAGTTCACTTTTGGTGTGACAATGCTGCAGTGGTGCACATTGTCAACGCCCAGACATCTAAATCCCCCAGAGTTATGGCATTAGTTCGCCAATTTGTTTTGAGGTCTTTACGCCTTTATGTGCTTTTCAGGGCTAGACATGTACCAGGCATTGATAATGATATTGCTGACGCTTTATCCCACCTGCAGATCCCTCGGTTCCGTGCCTTGGCACCAGAAGCAGAGGAACTGCCCTCTCCACTCCCGGCCGAGATCTGGACATTTGGCGAGGAGAGGTGAACCAGGCGATCGGCATGTCTTTGGCACCTCGCACGCGTAAGGCGTACCTACATGCACTCCTACAGTTTAGGAATTTTTGCAAGCAAAGGCAGTTGCCCAAAGTGTGGCCGATCCCAGTCAACCAGATTCAGCAGTTCATGGTTTACCTCCATGATCTAGGGTTAGCCCCTCGCACCATTGCCACTAGGCTTTCAGCTTTGGCATTTATGGCTAAGGTGAGGGGTTTCGTTGACTGCGTGAATGACTTCTGCATACGTCATGTATTAGAAGGGTGGACATGTGAACGAAGACGCCGGCCGGACACACGTCACCCTGTTTCACCAGAGGTTCTGACGCACCTTGCACAAGGTTGGCATAGCTTGTGTTACGATAGGTATGAGGAGGCTCTCTTTCATGCGGCTACCACCGTAGCCTTTTTTGGAGCACTCCGTATCAGTGAGCTTGTCCCATTGTCAAAGGGGGACATGTCTCGTAGGGCACTGGAACTCGACGATGCCTTTCTTACCCAGGAGTGGGCCCAGTTGAGGATTTGTTCCTCAAAGGCTGATCAGCACAGAGTAGGCAGTGGTGTCAGACTGCTACGGTGTACAATTGCTGACATCTGTCCGGTTGGTGCCCTACATGAGTTTTTGGCAGTGCGTGGCACGCACCCTGGCCCGTTTTTCTGCCACCAGGATGGGTCTCCCCTGACCAAATTCCAGTTTTGGAAGGTGACCGGTGTGGCACTTCATAGTGTCGGCCACCCTGGGGCTCGTTACGCCACCCACTCATTTAGGATAGGCGCCGCTTCAACTGCGGCTGCGTTTGGGTACTCTGATGCTGATATACGTCGCATGGGCAGATGGGGGTCCACGTGTTTTTCTTTATATGTACGCCCCCTTACTGCATGAGTGCCAGTTATGTCATTAATTCCCCTTATTTCCTTCTTTTACAGACCCTGAGTGTTTACGCACACCGGTGGCAGTATGGCTGGTGGGCCACAGTTTTGTGCACTGGGCAGCGCAGTATGCTGTGGCGACAGACTGGGGACCCCATCTCGGGCTACGTGCAGCCGCACATATGCGTTGGTACGGTAAGCGCGGCATGAGATGGCGGGAACTGTTGCCATTCCTGATGTCCATCAGGGATGCTGGACCGCCTGATGTCTTGATTCTGCACCTTGTCAGCAATGATCTCGGACAGATCACTGGCCTCTCTTTTAAAATGTCGGTGTGCAGTGACCTGGCCTTTTTACATCACTTATGGCCGTACACGCGGCTGCTATGGTCTGACATCGTGCCGAGACACCGTTACAAGGGAGGCATTGACCTCCGTGGTTTGGATCGTGCTCGACGGTCACTGAACAGGGCTGTTGCCCGGTTCCTTTTTGACAATGGCTTTGGAACAGCCATTCAACATCCTAGGATAGGCTTGCAGGATTATGGTCTATATGCAAGAGATGGGGTCCATCTGTTGGCCAGAGGTTTGGACCTCTTTCTGGAGGATGTACAAGCAGGCCTGGTGACCGAGCTGACAGTCTTGGGGGGGGGGGGGGCATGAGTCATCACAGAAGCCTCCCCGTGTGGCGGGTAGCACTGGTAAGGTAACAGATTTATGACACATAGGTATCCGGCAGGTTCGCAATTGACTGGCCAACACGTAGATAGGTACAGGGGAATAAGACTGGCCGGTCAAGGGCGAACCATGCAAGGGCTGATGGCAGGAGCTGCACAGCCTGCATCACCCTGATATTGAACAGATACACGTCATAGGGTGGGGTCAGTAGATAGTATATTGACTCCGGTCAACAATTTGTTTGTGTCAACAAACAAATTGATACAAATAGATACATGTAGCCAATTTCCATTGGCATTTTGGGAGGAACCTTACCAGTGTTACTGCGGCCTGCTTGCCTTAAAGAATTACAATTGGATGATACACCAATTGAAAGTGATAATTCGGACTAGGGCATTATTCAATAAAAGTGGCCCGATGCCTTTAATCCAATACCAGTGTCTGAATCTTTCTTTGGGGGGTGCGCCTGCAAATTGTCTGGGAATTTGGGATGAAGCAAACATTCTGGCCTGGGCTAAAATGCAAAATGCTCCAGCCTCTTCAGAACTCTTCCTAACCACTTTACCTGCATAACAATCTATTCATCCCTTTATGTGCCCAAATCCAAGGTTATGCTGAAACGCTCATAGAAAGATAAAAGCTTTAAATAATGTACATTCTCCTCATTGTCCTTTTCACTGAGATCATAGGTGCATGACCTTGCCCTCCTGGTGCAAAAAAAAGCGCTGTTGTCATGGTAACTCCTTGGGATGCCTACTTGACAACAAGTGACATTCAAACCAAGAGAGACACCTCTCTATTGCCTACATCCTATCACAACAGCAGTCCTGACCGAAGGCCAGTGAAACTAAGTTCATGGCATTTTATGGACGAGGCTGGCACCAGGGATTGCAATGGATACAAGAGGTAAAAACTGGGTATGTTGGAGGAAAAATTGCAGCTGACATTCGGTGGAAATAAAACATGGCTGACATGAATGTTATGACAGTTTATCTTGGGAATAATAAGAATGCTATGAGAGGGAATTGAAGCCCTGCTATTTTTCAATTATTAGAGCAGGTAGGAAGCAAATATTCCCTGAACAACACTTAATCCTTCTGAAATTCAAGCAGTACCATTAAAAAAAGTCATTGTGTCCTTCTCTCTATTATTCAGATATTTGACTTGATACATTATTACTTGTGTTAAATACGTTATTGTGGTTTGCCACCAAAATTTAATGGCAAATTTCTGCAAGACATTAAACAGAAGCAGTTGGTGGCTTGAAACAAGGATTTCTCTCTATTTGGTTCGATTTCAAAAGCAAAATCTACAATGTGTCTAAAGCAAGAAAAGAGTCTTCTCCTCTTCCCCCCCACCCAACCCACCCACCCTCTGGTTATGACCAATTCTGTCTGGCCAGGTTGTCCTGCTATGGTAATAGAATAGACCATACTGCCAATGACTCAATGCCAATCATCAGGCAGTGGTTAGCTAACTTGACAATCCTGAGAATATATGGCTTTAAGTGGCGAAGTATATAGGGAAGGGTGGTGGTCCCCAAGGAGATTAAATCCCACTTGAATCCATCATGATGGAGGGCAGCAGCTCCATCAATACTGGCCTGGGGCCGATGAAGACTTTGCTAACCAAAAGGGCTCAGGCTCAGACAGTGACTTGTGGAACTGGATCAATGGTGCAGGTGTCACACTGCAATATGAAATGAGAATGGAAGGCCACTGCACTATATTATTCACAAGACAATCTTCATGGCTGATCGCCATAATGATAGCCAATATTTGGAATCAGATACGGCACTTGAAGAAGAAGAGGTTATGAACAAAATTGGATGGTTTGTCTTGCCACCGAAAGTCAGTGATACAGTTCTACTCTGGTTAGGTGCTAAAGAACTCTGAAATATCAGTTGACTCTTATCTAATTTCAATGATGTTGCAGTTCTACTTCTTCTGTCTTGTCCTTTACCCAGAACTGATTTGTGGAGATTCTTATTTTTAAATCACATGCAGTTGTGCCAGCCAGTCCCTGAAGTTCTTGTTCTCTCTATGGAAATAGGCCTTCATCCCTGGCTATTTTGTACTAATTACTTATAATTGCTATTTTGCAACTATTTTTTAATGAAGAAGAAATGATGGTGAGAGAAAACTGGTACTTAAAAGCTTCCACTCCATCCCATGGGAACAGGAGCTGATTAATGAAAGGGTAATTAAGAGGCTAAGTATCAGGAGTGGTACAACCAAGCAGAATTTGAACACTCTCAAACAGTGCCATTGATTTCTGGTTATGCCTAGGAGGCTACAGGGATGTCAGTTCGGGATTGCATGACTATCATAACCATGGAGATGTTTTCTTGTGAGTCCACCACTTGTGGTTAGTCATACTCTCAAAACCTTGATCTTAGCAAAAACACTAAGAGTCACTCTTTCAAACTGACCTTTGCTGTAGATCAGATTAAGAATAATCTCTTTATTAGTCCATTGCCATGTTTCAATCTCTCTTTTGTTAGATTTCAACACACTGTGGCTAATGGCTTGCTTCTGGAGACTAATTGAATCTTCTGGAATCCTGTGGATGCTTGGTTGGATTTTCTAGCAAATAGAACTAGCAGTCACTGATCTCAATGTGAGATGGTGAAATTGCTGGAGCTATCAACACACTTATTGTTGAGTGCCCTTTTAATGGCTGGGACAGAAAGAACAGGTCCTAGGTTTTCTGGAGAGCTACAAGGCACTGAAACAATCAGCAAGCACAAAGACACACAAAACCGAGACTGCAGATATGTTATAGATTGAGCGTAGGGTGCCACAGCAAAGTGAGCTTTGCTATCACTACATTGTGCAGTAGACCCCCAGATGAGCTATGTATGGTTGTGAAGAAGAGTAAGTGGTCCCAGCCTACCTTCTGCCTTCATCAGAGCCCTATAAAAACAGCTGCAACAAACCTGTTCAGCAGTTTGGTGGCAAAGTCACTTGGACTTAATCCCATGCCATTAGAGATACTACATAAAATGATGAGTAAAAGGCACAGCTTCCTGTGCACTCTGGTGTCTAGGCATGTCTGCCACATGTCCACAGAAATGTCTGCAGACTCAGACAGCACTGGCTCTTTGGCTATAAACAGATATGAGCACTGAACCCTAGAGTCAGATATGACTGGCTTTTGAGTAAGGACGACCTTTACCTTTACCTTACAAGGCACCTTCTGGTCCAGTGACAGAAGATCTGTTTGGGTAGTTGTTTACCACATTTTGTGTGAAGAAAACACAAGAAATGAGTTTGGCTCACCTTGAATTCTTGGGATTCTTATCCATTTTTGCTAAGTAAAGCCAGTGCATGTGACACTGGTACCAATGTGACACAGATGCAGCTTCTCTCAGGAGGCATGTCCAAGACCCCTGGTTTTGGACAACTATCTCCCAGTGGCTAACATCTTCTTATTGGCAAGTGTTAGACCACAGTGCAATCCACTTCAGCAATCCACTTCATTCAAATGGAGCTTCAGGCCCAGGCTTCAATGTACAAACTGCACTGAATGATCTATACCATGAGACCAGAAGAACAGGAAATTCATAGGCTGAAATTATGTCCCATAAATTACAACTGTATAAGGCTGCTGATTTCAGAATCAAGGGCATTTGGGGAGGGGGATTGGGGGGGAGGTTAAACATTACTTTGTCCTGAGACTCCTGTAACTCCTGTGTAATTCCTTTCATTATTGGAAAGCCATGGGAACCATGGGAGAAAAGGAGGAAATCTTTAATTACCATGATGACTTTGCTAGTGGCAGCAATTCATGGCTTCCTGATGATGAAACAGATTACAGAGGAACCATGAAAGCCTTGGAACAGATGCAGGATATGTGTTTTTTCAAAGAATTGCCCCAGTGATGATTATCATCAGCTTAATGTGGGTGTAAATTATGGTACAGGGTTTTAGCCATTGTGTGGTTAGAGTAACATATACCACAGTTTTTCATATTTAAAGTGGGAGAACTTTCTATTCCTCCACCAATCCTTTACTCCTCATGCCATATCCATGTCAGCTCTCAAAGCACATGTTAGAGTCACTTACTAACCTAACCTGATCTAGAACTCTGCAGTACATAACGTTTGAGACTCCTATGTATTCATATGTAAAACCTTTTTCTCAATCCATAAGTCAAAAAGTGGCCCTGAGAACCACTGACATAAGGAGAAAAGAATTAAACGTTCTCAACTCTCAATAGTGCACGCAAAAAGTTAAATGAAAGAATACCCCAAAGTCCAGCACTGAGGAATGAGATGAATATAATCATAGTTTGTAAATAACCAATGAATCTTAGACTGTATTCCTTCTTGGCAACCTTTTTTGCAATGTGTAGGTCAGGCCTCTGACTTGGGGTGGGGAATGTTCAACTCTTTCTCCTTTAATACCAGACTCTGTGTCTCCTTTCTTTCCCCTTGTTCACTTTGACTTGCTTGTGCCCTCTTTGTCTAACTATTCTATAAAAGACACAGCACAAAAGGAATATAGTTTGGGAGCGGAGGGAGCAAACAAATGAGTCACATAATTCTCAAGAGTTATAAATATACACTTGAGCAGTGGCTCAAGTGGCTAAGATGCTGACTGGAAGACAGCAGATCAGCAGTTCGATTCTAGAGTATTGCATGACAGTTTGAGTGCCCGTTTCTGTCCCAGCCCCTGCCAACCTAGCAGTTCAAAAGCAAGAAGTTGCAAGTAGATAAATAGGGACCACTTCGGTGGGAAGGTAAACAGCATTCCATGCGCTCCAGTGACTAGTCATGCCTGCCACATGACCACGGAAACGTCTGCAGAAACAGACAGTGCTGGCTCTTCGGCTTTGAAACAGAGATGAGCACTGAACCATAAAGTTGGATATGACTGGCTTTTGAGCAAGGGCAACCTTTACCTTTACTACAAATATGTTCAGCTACCCAGATCTGACTTCCAAGATGGAGGGGAAGCATAGTCTAAATAAAATGAAGATATACTTTCACAAGGTGGCTTTCATACATTTGAATAACCCATGGAAAAAAAGTCTTGTTCAACTCCACATTTGGGATCCCCCTCTCCTCCTCCCCCCCCCAGATCAAGGGTGCCCAAACTACAGCCCACAGGCCAGATCCGGGCCCCTAAACCAATTCATCTGGCCCGTGCCACTCTCATCATTCCTGGAAGCAGAAGTAAAACGCACCCATATGGGCACATTTTATTTTTGCTTCCGGGAGCAATGAGGGTAGCATGGGCCAGATAAATTGGCACCGGGGGCCAGATCCAGCCCATGCGCCATAGTTTTGAGCACCCCTGGTTTAAGCAGAGAAAATGGCAGCTTAAAATCGATCTCATCTTGTTGCAAAACAGATTGCAAGGTGTGTTTTACTTCCGCTTCTGGTGGGAGGAAACATGTGACTGGCCCACTGAACCACATGACCAGCCCACGGCCCAAAATGTTTGGGCACCCCTGCCCTAGATATATTGATGGGAAGTGATGAGGAAGAAGCGAACAAAGCACATCAAGTCTGCACTTGCTTTTTGGGTGGGCTTGGGTATCTTTTCTTGTTGGAATGTTGTCTTGTGATCTCTACATAACCTTTCCAGACACAAGCGCATATTTCACCCTTCTAGACTGGCATTACCCTTTTCCTTCTCCCTCTCTCTTTTCTCTCCCTCTGTTTTGTCATTCCAATTTCATTTCCAGAGCTATGTGGACTGCCGGCTCAGCAGTCACTGGAATCTGAAGTGACTCCTGGGACCTCCTTGCTGTTCTATATGCAAATGGCCCTTGCACCTGGGCAGCCGAGCGGGCTTGCCGACAGTTTAGTTATGCAAATCTGATTGATCGAGAGCATATTGCAGGAGAACACACACGGGCCTGAGACACTGGCAGCTATATTTCACTGGCTAAATTCCCGCAAAAGGGTGGCGGGGTGGGGTTGGGGGGGAGGAAGGAGAGAAAAATTAAATGCCAAGCATTTTGATGCATATTCCTTTCAACCCCTCAAGTGCAATAGGGTTTATTTCAGTCTAGCGTGTTTTTCCCAGCACTTTGGTTAAATGTTGCTAATGCAGTTGATTGTGTTGTTTGGCGAGCGAACAGCAAAGAGATTGTTTTCTGTTTAAGAAAATCACAGGAAAGAGGAGGAAAAAGAGGGAGATAAAATAAATATCTCAAACTTAGGTAAAGGTTTCCCTTGCTCAAAAGTCAGTCGTATCCGACTCTAGGGTTTCACTGCTCATCTCTGTTTATAGCCAAAGTGCCAGTGCTGTCTGCATCTGCAGACATTTCTGTGGACATGTGGCAGGCATGACTAGACACTGGAGTGCACGGAACGCTGTTACCTTCCCACCAAAGTGGTCCCTATTTATCTACTTGCAATGTCTTGCTTTCGAACTGCTAGGTTGGCAGGAGCTGGGACAAAGACGGGAGCTCATTCCATCCTGCAATACTCGGGAATCAAACTGCTGACCTTCCACCTCCCAGTCAGCATCTTAGCCACTTGAGCCACTGCAGTCCCTCAAACTTAGCAATATGATAATGTGACATCTCAATAAGATTGTTATGGTGTTTGAACTCACTAGCTGGAATAATGGAATAAATGCAGAATTGCAATTAATAATAATAATAATAATAATAATAATAATAATAATAATAATAATAATAATAATAATAATAATAATTTCATGTCAGAGATTACTCTGGGTTGAAAGGATTTTTCTGGAGAAACTCCACTCAGGGGATTTCATTCATTTCATTTATTCAATTTATGTCCCGCCCCACTCAACACATGGCCGACTCTGGGCAGCTAACAACATAGAAATGACCCCAGGGCAACCCAAGGAGTTTACAAGATACAAGATTCAAAATACAATAATAAATACAATATTTCAAGTACATAAAATGACACAAATCACAATATAAAGCAAAACAATCCGCAAAAAGCAAAATATCAGCACCGCATCAGAATAGAACAATTCTACCGAAACCACCCACAACAAAAAAACCTGCCTTCAGAGTCTTATAAAGGGGAGGACAGGTCCCGGAAATGCCGGCCGGTGGCGGGGCCAGTGGGCCTCTTTGCCCACACCGGGGCCGGGCGCATCGGCGGTGGTGGTTCGCCTGGCAGGCCCCCTCGCCTTTTGAGTCCTGGCGAGGGGGGAGGGCGGGGCCCGGAAACGCCGGCCGGTGGCGGGGCCAGCGGGCCTCTTTGCCCCCACCGGGGCTGGGCGCATCGGCAGTGGTGGTTCGCCCGGCAGGCCCCCTCGCCTTTTGAGTCCTGGCGAGGGGGGAGGGCGGGGCCCGGAAACGCCGGCCGGTGGCGGGGCCAGCGGGCCTCTTCGCCCCCACCGGGGCCAGGCGCAGCGGCGGTGGTGGTTCGCCCGGCAGGCCCCCTCGCCTTTTGAGTCCTGGCGAGGGGGGAGGGCGGGGCCCGGAAACGTCGGCCGATGGTGTGGCCAGCGGGCCTCTTCGCCCCCACCGGGGCCAGGCGCAGCGGCGGTGGTGGTTCGCCCGGCAGGCCCCCTCGCCTTTTGAGTCCTGGCGAGGGGGGAGGGCGGGGCCCGGAAACGCCGGCCGATGGCGTGGCCAGCGGGCCTCTTCGCCCCCACCGGGGCCAGGCGCAGCGGCCCGAATGAGATGCCCGAATGAGGCTCCTTTCATGTCCCCAAGTACAGCCCTCGGGTATTGAAACAAAATTAGTTCTGTTGGGGGCAGGAAGAGATTGTTTGAGACAACACCCTATGTTGAAATTCTGTCAGTTGAGAAAAGTAGATTTTGGTGGAAACCCAACTACAATGACATACATAGTTTGGTCACATTTGTCAACACAGACAATAAGTCTATGGAACTACCTGGGTGTGCTGGCAGAATGTTTTCTCTGCAGGAGACAGAGCCGGCCCTACCGTTAGGCAGAGTGTGGCTGTTGCCTCAAGAGACAAATGTTAGAAAGATGAGAGCTGCCACAAAGCCTTTGAAGAGCAAAGCTATGCAGGCCACAATTTCTGCCTTACATTTTCTGAGGTACTCGCCATCCCTGAAGTGTTTGATAAGAGGCCTTCCCATGGCCAGTCCTGAAGGAACATTCAACTGCCAGTTTGGTCACATTTTCTAAATGGAATGGAAGACACTACTGTGTTGTTCCTTGCACCTTGATATCTCTCAATGCCATTTCCAGGGAATCCTAAGCAGGTGAAGGCATCTCCTTGGGAATACCCTGAAGGAAATGGTGAGCCACTGTGTGAGACAGAATGCTGGACTGGATGCGCTGTGGCCTATTCCAGCAAGGCTGTTCTTATGTTCTTAACATATCTGGGATGAAGGATCAATGGAAGAATAGCCAAAATGAGGTGGAATAACAGGTTTCCCAGAGATTAGGTTTCTGGTAGAATTTCCAAGTAGCAAGCTTGTTTTTTTTTGCCACATTACTCCTTTCTTGTTCAAGGCAGCAAAGAAATTACATTTCAGAGATGACATATCCAGTGGAAATAACATTACTGTCACTACTGTTACAATAATATTTTCTAGTTACTTTAAAAACTTGCCTTCAAAAGGCATTTATGGCTTTTTGAAAGGCATTTTCCAAGTTTTATGCCATTCGTTTACCATCTCCAAAAAGGTCCCCCCCCCTCTCCAGAAAGTAACACAAAAGTGACAGGCAAGAGAACACAAAAGCAATGGGCTACATAATAGGAAATGCAACAAGTTACATTTATATTATTGCAACAATGCAAGCGCGGCGCCAAAATGGCCGCCGCGCTCTTTGCGGGCCCCCCCCCACAGGACGAGGAATCCGGGTAGTTTAGGGCGTGGCCAGCTCCCTTATAAAAGGGGTGGCCACGAGGCAGCCGCGCTGCCATTTTAGCTAAAGCGACGGAGCGGAGAAGTTTTTCCCCTGTGTCTCCGTCGCTCTTTACCTTGCGGGAAGCCTTTTGGCGGCGAATCTTCTTTTCGGCTTCCCTCTCCTGCGGTTGAGATGCCTTTGAAGAAGAAGGCAGCTTCGAGTGCGGCTCGAGCTGTGAGGAGGCGCAACCCGGATCGGAGGACCACGGTCGCGCCTCCCCAGCAGACGCCTGTCCAGGCCCCCGCTGGGCCCGGCGGAATGGGGTCTATCGCCCCTTGGTCGGACGCGGGGGATCGGAATGCGGGCGCGGCAGGGGCTGAGGCCCGTGGCCCGCGAGCGGTGGACACCGCTACTCCCTCTGCTCATCCTGTTGGGCCTGCCTCTCTTCCTCCTGGGCCTTCTAGCCTGGGCGGGTGGTGTGGTCCCCTACCTTGGCAGGTTCCTGCACCGACCCTACCGGGCTTCGGTGTTGGGCAATGGCCCTATTCAGGTCCTGGGTTACAGGGACCTGTACCCGCGCCGGGACTTGGCGGGCCGGCCGGCCCTTGGCCCCAGATCGACGTGCAGGCCTTACTGGCCCACCTTGCGGCCCTCGAAGCCTCTTTAGCTGGGGCCAGCCAGGCTGGGGCTCCCTTTGGCGTCCCTTTTCCGGCGCCGTCGGCAGGAGGACAACAGGCGGCGGGCAGGGTTGAGCTGCCTCAGGCGGGTGGCGTGGCTTCGGCCACTGGCCCGCAGCTCCCCAGCCAGCAGACGAGTGCAGGTCAGGCCCCGATGTCGAGCTCTACGTCGGTCGTGAGCTCCGACGCCCCCAGTGGGCCGGAACCCCCGGTGGGGGCGGCCCACGGGGGTGCAGCATGTGAGTATGCGGTCCAAGCCAGTACACCTACACACATTGCTTCTATGGGGGGAGCTTTTCAATGGCCTTGGCCTCGCTCGAGTGGTGCGGTTGCCCAGCAGCCGGCACTCCACTCGGCGACGGTAACTGCCACCCATGGCACCGGGGTGGGTAGTTTTTCTCACACTGTGGGGAATGTACTGGGGGTGGCTGGGTTAGCTCAGGCCCCTTTCCCGGCGCCTGTGGTGCCTTTTTCGGCCTTACCAACTGCGGGGTACTCCTTACCACTGGGTGACCACTTGGCACAGGCAACCAAAGAAAAGATTTGGCGGGGGGAGTATGTAGATATCTTCTCACTCCTGAACAGAGAGCCCACCAAGGAGGAAAGGGAGGGACAGGATGAGAAGGATAAGGAGCAGGCGCGTCGTCGTAAGCCGCCACGTACCTGGGCCAACTGGCTGCCGGCTTATTTAATTTACATGGCAGTGTATCTGAGGGCGCGGCCAGAGTTGGCTATTCCGATGGTCCAATATTTGGACAACATATACAGGGCAATGGTTGATTTCCCGGGCCCTTCGTGGCTGGCTTATGACGAGGAATTCCGTATGCGGATTCCCCTCCACCCGGAGATGAGATGGGACGAGCCGTGCCAGAGGCTTTGGCTTCTGTACATGACACCCACGCGCCCCGCGCCAGGCGACAGATACCATTGCGGACATGCGGTCCAGCGAGCTGTCCCAGCACAGGTTACCCGCCAAGTGGCGGGGCAGGGGGTTCCAGCCCGCCTGCTGTGCTGGGCTTTCTCGTCCAATGGTTCCTGCAATAAGAAAAATTGCAAATACAGGCATGAGTGTCCCACTTGTTCGGGCCCCCACGCAGCCTCCACCTGTCCCAGGCCTGGGGGGACACGGGGCAGAGGAAGGGGCGGACAGTGGGCTGGCAAGGCTGCCACAGATGGAGCTGGTTCACCGAAAGGCCCCCTCCCCAATTAGATTGGACATGTTGGAGCGTTGGCTCACAGTGTACCCGAAGGGAGAGGATGGGGAGTATCTCCTCAAAGGCTTTAAGTACGGGTTCCGCATCCCTTTCATGGGTGATAGGTCCCCTCAGGATGCCCCCAATCTTTTGTCCCTCAAGGGGAGGGAGGAGGTGGCTGCTGCCAGTATTAGGAAGGAGTTAGATGCGGGCAGGGTCGCTGGCCCTTTCCCTTCACCCCCGTTTCCCAACCTTAAGGTGACGCCCCTAGGCTTGGTTCCCAAAAAGTCTCGAGGCGAGTTTCGCCTTATTCATCATTTATCCTACCCAGCCGGCCGATCGGTCAATGATGCTATCCCTGATGACCTTTGTTCAGTCAGGTATACGTCTTTTGACCACGCGCTGCGCATGGTGCGCTCGTGTGGCCCGGGTGCCCTGCTGGCCAAGTGCGACATTAAGTCGGCCTTTCGCCTCCTGCCGGTGCATCCGGGTGACTTTGAGTTGCTGGGTTTCAAATTTCGGGGCGAATATTATTTTGATAAGGCCATGCCTTTCGGCTGTTCCATATCATGCTCGGCCTTTGAGCGTTTTAGTACCTTCTTAGAGTGGGCTTTCGTCCGCAGGTCAGGGTCCCGGTCTGTAGCCCATTACCTGGATGACTTTTTATTCGGGGGTGAACGGGGCTGGGACACGTGCACACGTCTCCTCAACACATTTCAGACGCTAATGGAGGAACTCGGTGTCCCTTTAGCGCCCGAAAAGACCGAGGGCCCATCTACCAAGTTAGTATTCCTGGGGGTGGAGATTGACACGTTAGCGCAGGCTTCTAGGTTACCGGAGGATAAGGTGTCCAGGATAGTGGCCCTTATCTCGGAGTTGATGGCCAAGCGCAAGGCATCACTGAGGGAACTGCAGGTGCTACATGGTCACCTAAATTTCGCTTGCAGGGTGGTCGCTCCGGGCAGGGCTTTTGCTCGACGCTTATGCGACGCCATGGCAGGGTTATCCAGGCCTCACCACAGAGTTAGACTTACCCGGGGTATCAGGGCAGACATGTTTGTCTGGTTACAGTTCCTGAGGGAGTTCAATGGGGTCTCATTTTGGAGGTCTGACCTCCTGGCATCCCCCAATTTTCAGATCCAGTCTGATGCCTCAGGATCCCTGGGTTATGGGATGTACTTCAATGGGAAGTGGGCCTATGGTGGGTGGCCACCGGCCTGGGCAGGCACAGATCGCCTGCGTGATCTCACATACCTTGAATTTTTTCCTATACTAGGGGCTTTGATGCTATGGGGCGAGGAATGGTCCAACTCGGTCGTGCATTTCTGGTGTGACAACGCTGCTGTTGTCCACATTGTTAATGCACAGACTTCCAAATCGCCCAGGGTTATGGACCTAGTGCGCCATTTTGTGCTGCGCTGCCTGCGCCTCAATGTTTTGTTCAGAGCCAGGCATGTCCCAGGGATTAATAATGATATTGCTGACGCTTTGTCCCGCCTGCAGATCTCCCGGTTCCGTGCCTTGGCCCCGGATGCGGAGGAATTTCCCTCGCCACTCCCGGACGAGATATGGACCATTGGCAAGGAGAGGTGAACCGGGCGATTGGCCTGTCACTAGCGCCACGCACGCGTAAGGCGTATCAACATGCATTTAATTCTTACAGGGCATTTGCTGCTCAATTTCACCTGCCAGAGACCTGGCCTATCCCGGTTGACCATGTTCTGCGGTTCATGGTCCACCTGCATGCTCTCGGCCTCGCACCTCGCACCATAGCATCCAAGCTCTCGGCCCTGGCTTTTTTGGCCAAAGTAGGGGGTCATGTGGACAGCACCTCTGACTTCCGTGTGAGACATGTTTTGGAGGGGTGGGTGCGCGAGCGTGGGCGTTGCCCGGACGATCGGCACCCTATTTCCCCAGGGGTTCTTACCCAGTTGGCCTGGGGCTGGCCAAGCCTCTGTTTTGATCATTATGAGGCAGCCCTTTTTCATGCAGCCGCAACGGTGGCATTTTTTGGAGCGCTCCGCATCAGCGAACTTGTGATGCTGTCTAAGGCGGATGCAAGTTGTAGGGCACTGGAACTCGAGGATGTCTATGTTGCCAAAGACTGGGCCCAGTTGAGGATACGTTCCTCCAAGTCAGATCAGCATGGCGTAGGCAGTGGTGTAAGACTGCTACGGTGTTCTTTGGCAGACATCTGTCCGGTTGGTGCCCTACAGGAGTTCCTGGCACTGCGTGGCATGCACCATGGCCCGTTTTTCTGTCACCAAGATGGGTCTCCCCTTACTAAATTTCAGTTTTGGAAGGTGACAGGCAGAGCCCTCGCCAGGGTGGGCCTACCAGGTGCCCGTTACGGCACACATTCATTTCGCATTGGGGCAGCCTCTACAGCAGCTGCTTTTGGGTACTCCGGGGCTGACATACGCAGCATGGGGAGGTGGGGCTCGCAATGTTTTCAGTTTTATGTGCGCCCACTTCCACCGTGAGTACCAATCCGATCACCTTACCTTCCTTTTTCTTAATTTTTCTTACAGACCCTGGGTGTCGTGTTACACCGGTGACAGTATGGCTGGTGGGCCACAGCTATGTGCACAGGGCAGCGCGTTACGCTGCGGCGACAGAGTGGGGACCCCGACTGGGACTGGGTGAACACGCCAGTCTCACATGGCATGGTAAGCCTGGGATGTTGTGGCGGGAGCTGCTGCCTTTCCTGTTTTCAAGCAGGAGTGCTGACCCGCCTGACATTCTCATCATACACCTTGGGGGCAATGATTTGGGTCAGGTCACCGGATTATCGCTCAAGCATGCGATCTGCGGGGACCTTGCTTACTTGCACTACGTCTGGCCTGCCACAACCCTGGTTTGGTCGGACATGATTCCGCGCCATTCTTACAGAGGGGGCATTGACCTCCTGGCCCTTGACCGCGCTAGGCGCGCGGTCAATGGGGCGGTGGCGCGGTTCCTTGCCGACAAGGCTTGGGGACGGGTCAGTCGTCACCCCGCTATTAGCCTACGAAATTATGACTTGTATGCAGGGGATGGGGTCCATCTGTCGCGAGGAGGTATGGACCTCCTGTTGGGTGATTGGCGAGCAGGCCTGTTGACCGAGCTGACGGTCTGGGGGGGGCGTCAGGCCTTCTTTGAAGCCCCTCCGTGTGGCGGGTAGCACTGGTAAGGTAAACAGTATGACCCACAGGTATCCGGCAGGTTCGCAATTGACTGGACAACACTAGACAGGAACAAATTAGTTAAACGTTGTCCGGTCAACGACGAACCAGGCGACGGGGTGATGGCGATAGCTAGCCAGCATGCATCACCCCGTGATTTTACGGATACGAGTCAGAGGGTGGGGTCATGAGTTAGATATTGACTACGGTCAACAATTTGTTTGTTGTCAACAAACAAATTGATACAAATTGATACATTGTAACCAATTGCCGTTGGCAATTTTGGGTGGTACCTTGCCAGTGTTACTTCGGCCTGCTTGCCTTAAGAATTATGATTGGTCGTTTTACCAATACAAATTTATAATTCGGATTAGGGCATTGAATCAATAAATGTGGCCCTATGCTGTTATCCACTTTCAATGTTGTCTGAGTCCGTTATTGGGGGGGTGCGCCTGCAAATGGCAATGACATACATTGCAAACATTAATGTAGTTAGAATCCTAATACACCAGCTGATGTTAAATCCATTGGTATAAAATCTCAGGGGCAAATTGGTAAAAGTTAAACATTATATGTAAGAAGTTGCTTTCACACACTTGTGATGTGACTCCACAAATGGTGAATGCTTTTGCCAACTTTTTAACCTGTGGTAATTTGCAGACAAAATGTACACCAATGGACTTATACTGGTGCAGTTTTTCAGTTGCATTCTGGCCTAAAACATGCAGAATTACTTTTTTAAAAGTAAATTTACCAGCTCTGGCACAAGATATATCTTCTAATATCCCAGAATGATGGATACACCTCTGTCAAAAGCATGACTTTATACTAAGTCCCAAAGGTCTAGTTCCATGTCTGGACCATCACTCTCTCCACAGTGAGAGAGTCTGTCTCATAAGGAAAGTTTGTGCTACACGAGTCATCCATGCAATGTGAGATCTTGAAAAACTGGAGTTCTTTATCATATGGAGAGGCATCAGGTGTAACAGACTGCCTCTTTTTGCAGTGTTCAGATCTTGGCATGGGGACAGTGACAAACAAGGAGTGAGGCCAGAATTCTCTCCCTATCCATGCTTTCCAATTAACCTTTTCCAAAATACTTAAATATGTATTTGACTCAAGGTGATGCACAAGGAGGAAACAATCCCACAACACTTACAATTGGGCAGATCTAGAATTCAATTTTATGTCCTTGAGAGTCTTCAGAGGCCACACAAGCAATGGAAAAAGGAAGAAAAGAGGTGAGGAGTCCATGTTATATTTTCTTCTATAATCTCCTCCTCCTCTTCTCCTTTACTTCCACTTTTAACCTCTTGGGTGCCAAAGGAGATACAAACTACTTGCGCTGGCACTTCTAGCAACCTCCACTTGTGTTATTTGGTGTTCTTGTATTATTTCTTTCATATTTTTCTTCACCTTCCTCTGGGTCTGCCTCGTGCTATTTTTCCTTCTCTTTTCATATATGCCAAGGCATCCCCTCCAAATAGGCAAACCACTTTATTTGTTGTCTCTGTTCAAGATTGGTCCAATTCCATTTCTGTCCCTTATCATCTCATTCTTGATTTTATCCCTTCTAGTCACTCTAGCAGCCTTCCCCAAACACCTCATTTCCATGGTGACCAACTTTCATTTGTGTTTTGTTGTAAATATCCATGTTTGGCACTGGTAACATAAGGTGGGAATATATATGCTTGGTATGAGTTGTTTCTTTGTGTTAGTTGGTATTCTAAGGAGGAATCATGTGCCCACTTTAACTTGGTCAGATATCCAGCTAAGGCGTGTTAGGTCACAGTAGAAGGATTTTATGTCTCTGGAAAGGAAGAGGGGTCAGGAGAGAGATGGGGAGAGATGGGGGAAGTTCCTCTCCTCCAAGCAGGCAAGCCCTGAACGACAGGGATTCAATGTGTGTTCAAAGTTCTCTCCCAGCTCCAAACCTCTCTTTTCCATCCTTAGTTCTATCAGTAATGGAAGATAGGATACCACCTGGCGTTCCTCTGTATATAGTGATTGGTATAATAATAATTTTATGTCAGAAATTATTCTGGGTTGAAAGGATTTTTGCAGAAGAAACTCCAAATGAGGCTCCTTTCATGTCCTCAAGAGGGGGACAGAGATGGGTGCTCAATCCGTCATGCAGTATCCAGGTCTCAAACTGCCGACTTGCCAACCTTCCAGCTAATGAGGCAAGCTTCTTAATCACTGAACCACCACAGCCCATAGTGATTGGTGATACTTAAGAAGACATTCTGTGTTTTTTTAAAATCCCATATTCCAATGAACTATAAAGGTATAGAATCTGAGGGAGGAAGGAAGGAAGAAAGGGCCAAGTACTTGTCTTGGACATTGGCCATCTTTTTCTGGCTTGCACTTTTGGATTACAAATTCAAATGCTGGTTGTGAGTTTCACAGAATCATGTAATAATTGAGTTGGAAGGCCATTGAGTCCAACTCCTCCTGCTCAATGCAGTAATGGAAATCAAAGCAGAACTGACAGATGATTTCCCAATTTTCTCTTAAATGACTCCAGCATTGGAGTGCTCAGCACCTCCTGAGGTAATTGGTTCCATTGTTGTACTACTCTAAGAGTCAAGAGTTTCCCCTGGATATTCAGCCTGTATCTGGCTTCTTGTAATTGGAGCCTGATACTAAGTGTTCTGCATTCTGGAATGATTGAGAACAGATCTTGCCCCTCCTCTTTGTGATTATCTTTCAAGTATTTGAATATTGTTCCCATATGTATTTATTTATTGGTCAAATTTATATAGCCACCCATTTGGCAAGCAACTCTGGGTGGCGTACAACGCTAACAACATAAAATACATAAATCCCACAATAAAAACCCTTAAAAACATTAAAAAATACTCCCTGGACTCAATAAGAATTCTATTAAAAGTGAGCAGAACTCCCTATATTGGCCAGCTTGGGGTGGGGTTACCCCAACATTGCTTCCCCATACCTGCTTTGCCAGCCAGGTTTGGAGCTCTTTCCTGAAGGGCAGCAACTCTGTCTGGAGACGCAGCTCAGTTGGCAGGAGGTTCCACAGGGACTTCACCAAAAAGGCCATTATTATTATTATTATTATTATTATTATTATTATTATTATTATTATTATTATTATTATTATCCCACCCTACTCAACCCAAGAGTGACTCAGGGTGGCTTACAACAAAGGAAATATACACCAGAAATAAAGTACAAACCACAAGTACAGATTACAAAGTTACCTAACAATAGTAATGCAATGCAATGCAACAACCCCCCAAAACAAAGCACAAAAAGCCCCAGCGTCTTTTACCCCTCAACCGTCCAAGGTGGGGCCGGGAGGTGGGCAAGGCATCTCAGCTGCAGCCGCTTCCCTTCCCCACGGCAGTGGAATAGGCAGCGGGATGAGCAGCCAGAGTCCTTCAGGGTCCTCCAGGTGGTGAACGTCTTTTATCCCTCAACCTGCCAAGGCGAGGCAAGGAGGGGGCGAGGCATCTCAGCTGTGGCCGCTTCCCTTCCCCATGCCGGTGGAATGGACAATGAGGAGAAGTGGCCAGAGAGACAGGCCTCTCTAGCGGATGGTATTTTCAAGGAGCCCCTCCAGTCTGCTGGATGTACAGATGACCTTGGGGTGATGAGGTCTCTTAAGTAACCTGGACCACTACCATATAGGACTTTAAAAGTCATCACTAGCACCTTGAATTGCACCCGGAGGCACACTGGCAGCCAATGCAGCTCCCGTAGTCGAGATGAGGCATGGGCATCACGTCCATACCCCATCACCACCTGGGCAGCCTCTTTCAGTCTCTACCTCTCAAGGCTAAAATATCTAGTTCCTTCCATCTTTCTTCATAGGACTTGATTTCTCTGATCATCCTTGTTGCCCTCCTCTGAACCTATTGCAATTTGTAAGCATCCTTCTTAAACTGCGGTGTCCATAAATGGACACAGTATAGTAGATGCAGCCTATATAGTCTCAAATTGATGGGGAGTATTATTATTATTAGGTTTATTTCTATACTGCCTTTCTTCCCCAATGGGCAACTCAAGGCAGTTCACAACAGTAAAATAAACACTAAAACAAAATACAGTAGTGCCTCATGGGTTTTGGAGGAATTTTAATGCAAAATTTAACTTTCTCAGGCTGTGGTAAATAATTGTAAATTATTCCAGAAGACAAAGGTAGTTGAAATAATGGGAGATTTGTTATTGGATATTCTGCATGTGTTTGTTGTTGTTGTTTTTAATAAAAATACAGTTAGTAGGGAGAGTTCAGGTTAG
Source organism: Bradypodion ventrale (assembly GCA_035047345.1). NCBI lineage: Eukaryota > Metazoa > Chordata > Lepidosauria > Squamata > Chamaeleonidae > Bradypodion > Bradypodion ventrale. The sequence goes on along the minus strand of JAWDJE010000001.1, from coordinate 477,210,343 downwards.
AGCTACAGTATTTGGTGAAGGTGAGTTTACTTTGCCTCCTTTTGTGTGTGGGATTAATCTGTACATAATGTCTATGAATCACTTAAATGGGTCAAAACAGCTAATTTTTTCAAAAAAAGCTTTGGAATGTAAGTTTTTAAAACTCATGCGTGTGAAATGGCTAAAACTACATTTCAAAAGGTCAGTGTTGTTTATAAACAATAAAGATATACAGGTCAGCCCTCATATCCACAAGGAATACCTTCCAACATTTACTGTGGATAACTGAAACCTTTGATAACAATGAATCCTATATTTACAGTGCAGATATTGGTGTCTAGTGGCTAGCTCTGGTAATGTAGTGGGGGGGAAACCCAGACGTTTTGAGATATCTTTTCTAAATTTTGTGAGGAAAGGGAACAGCAGCTAAAAAATTTGAGTATTAGTACCTCCTTATTCATTTCTATTCTCTGTTTAATCCTAGCCTATTCTACCAATCCATGGAACGAAGCTGACTAAAGAAGGAACTGTGTGAAAAGTCTATTGCTCTTTATCTATTGCTATTTGTTTTTCAAATGTAATTCACCCTAAATACATACCATATGAATCGGAAAACTAATAAAGCAAACAAATATTTTATAGCTGACAAGGAATTGACACTGAAGCTTGTCTGTTCTGCTTAAAAGCAGAGGGAGTGTTTTCTGAAAGGGATTTGGGGTGAGAGGGAGAGCAGCTTTTGTCATTCTCTAACCTACACTTTTGCTTTTCTCCCCTTAAAAAAATGGACATCTGACAAGCAAAGCCTAGCCAGAGGGTCAGAAATGAAGATCCTGGGAAAGGTCAGGTTTAATCTCTACCCACGATGCCCTAGTGCATCCTCACAACAGCTGACTAACAAAAGGGGCTCAGCTCTGTGACTGACAGAATTCTTAATTGTATCCACTCATTCATGACAATTTGATTAAAATATTACGCCAAAGTCTCACCCCCTGTTTGCTTCGATCCTCCAAATCTAATTTTGAATTTTCAGAAAGGAGATTACCTCCACAAGCATGACTGGGATGCTATTAACTTCTACTTAATCTTTATTACTGATGTGAATTTAACATATGTATGGCTTCGTCTCGCTCCTGTTGTTTTTCTCTCTAAAGTAACGTCTAGGCAATATACAAGTGGCGGACATTAATTTTCACTTTGATATCCTGTCATTCCAAAGCTCTTACTTTCGCATGAAAACTTTAAAAATGCACCATTTTAATACCATAGTCCAATTAGAAAGCCTTACATGCCCATGCAAACTGTTGAACAAGTGTGAAGCTTCCTAATATTAGAACTTTCTAACATGTTGTCTGCCTTTTTGCTGTTTGAATTGTCATGTTTACATCACTAAATGTGATGAGGAAAAGGTTCATAAAAGCATCACTTGAGAGATCATTCCTAAATTGATCAAATTGTTTCTTTTTTTTAATTAAAAAATGGTTATCAGGAACCAGATGTTTTTCCCCAGAGAAAAATCACAGTGCACCATTGAAAAGAGAGAACAGCAGCACTGAGACAGATTCCAAGGTTATTTCACTCTACCTCCTATCAATGCAAAAAAACCCACAGCTAATTCACATCTTATTGATGGCCTCTGTCTAAAACCCTCCAATAAAAAAGAATCCATCCTCTTCCCATAGTCCAGTTATGGCCAACCTTGGCTCTCCTGGTGTTCTTGGGCTTCAATTCCCAGAAGCCCTGATCAGCAGGAGTGTTGACTTGGGCTTCTGGTAATTGAAGTCCAAGAACACCTGGACTGCCATAGTTGGCCATCACTCCCATTGTCCATTTCACTGCTAAGCAGTTCTTACTATCAGGAATTTCTTCTTTATGTTTAGTCTAAATTGCCTTTCTTTCAGTTTGAACCCCTCTTATCCTCTGTACAGTAAACAAACCTGTATTATTTACTCAGATATTCCTTCCTTTAAGAGAGCTATAATTTCATGTCTCAGTTTTTTCTCCTCCTAGCTTAACACACCCAGCTTCTTCCATCTTTCCTCAAAGATCATGATTTTCAAACTTCTACAATTCTGGTTGCCTTCCTCTCCTCTTACATGAGTCTGCTAAAGCAGAAAAAACCTGCTTGACATGGTAGTTCAAAAAATTTAAAAGGGAGGGCTGAAACAGCCCACTCCAATCAAAATCGGCCCTACCAAGCAATGTTTAACTGTCCCAGCTATGCCCAGCTAGGTAATCCGATAAAGGGGTGGTGTGAAATATGTCACCCCTCAAAATATAAATATAAGACTTTTATGGGTTAAGCTGAGCAACTGTTTTTTCCCCAGTTTCATTCAAAGATATGACCTGCTATTTACAGACATAGATTGTCTGGGCACTCCACAAAGAAAGGATACATTTACATGATTATTCCAAAACAATAGATAAGAAGTATCACTGAAAACAGAGATGACATTACTTTTAATTTATCTAACTGTTCTATGATTCACTTTTCTCTTGTACTTTTATAATACAAATGCATTCTGTTTTAAGTTATAAAAAAGCCAAATGCTTTCTTTATAGTTTAAGTATTGAAAATAGTAAGTCTGTTACTCTAATTAAGTTTACTGTTCAATCAGGAGTGTTCTTTCTTTCTTCCAGCTTCACTTTAATTTTAAATACATAGATAACTTGTTGTGACTAGAAGTGGTGTTATTGTTTTCTTAACTGTATAACAGAGTACAGGTTTTAATAGTGATATATTTGAAATGTCATACTGTATTCCTATTTTTCTCCTCTGTCTTTTGTTAACATAAAAAGCAAGTGTGCCTCAGTACGGATGCACTGATGAGTCTTGATATGTTATACCGTATTTACCTTGAATGATATGTTATTTTCCTCTCTGTTATTAATATAAGTAAAAAGTGTTTTAAATGCTATAAGTGCTATTATTGGTTATTTGTAGAAAGCTTATTTTAATCTTCTGATTAATTTTGTAACTTTAAAGTTTGTCTCGATCCATTGCATTGAAGAAACTACAGGTTTTCTTTGTCATTTACTTTCATTACAAAGTATGTTAATTGCTTTAGGTTCTGCTAATGTCATAGATATGTTAAGCCATTCTGTTACACTTTTATAGTAACTACACCAGTGGTTGGATTCAATTTTTTTTACTACCTACTCTGTGGGTGCACCCGAATTAGGACTACAGTGGTACCTCGCTTAAAGAGCATAATGCAAGCGCGGCGCCAAAATGGCCACCGCGCCCTTTGCGGGGGCCCCCCCATAGGACGAAGGCATCCGGGTAGTTAGGGGCGTGGCCAGCTCCCTTATAAAAGGGGTGGCCATGAGGCAGCCGAGCTGCCATTTTCCGAAGCGACGGAGCGGAGAAGTTTTTCCCCTCTTGTCTCCGTCGCTCTTACCTTGCCAGGGAAGCCTTTTTGGCGGCGAATTTTCTCTTTTGGCTTCCCTTAGATTTCCTTGCGATGCCTGCGAAGAAGAGGGCGGTCGCGAGCGCAGCTCGCGCTGTTAGGAGGCGCAATCCGGGTCGGAGGACCGCGGTTGCGCCTCCCCAGCAGCCGCCTTTGCTGGTACCCACCGGGACCGGTGGAATGGGGTCTATTCCCCCTTGCCCGGAGGCGGGGGGACCCGAGCATGGGTCAAGTGAGGGCTGTGGCCCGCGGCCCGCAAGCGGTGGACGCCGCTCCTGGTGCTTCCCATCCTGTTGGGCCTCCAGCGGCGGGGGCGCAGCTCACCCCGGGGCCTTCTAGCCTTGGGGGGTGGTGTGGCCCCTTGCCCTGGCAGGTACCTACATCGGCCCTACCGGGCCTCGGCGTGGGGCGATGGCCCTATTAGGGTCCCGGGGTACAGGGACCTGTACCTGTGCCTGTAGCAGGAGGGCCGGCCGGCCCTTGGCCCCATGTCAGCGTGGAGGTCTTACTGGCCCGTGTTGCGGCCCTTGAGGCGTCCTTGGCTCGGGCCAGCCATGCTGGGGCTCCCTTTGGGGTTCATTTCGACGCGTCGTCTGCTGGGCAGCGGCAGGCGACGGGACGGGTTGAGCTGCTTGAGGCGTGGCACAACCTCGGCCACTGCCTCGCAGCTCCCCAACCAACAGGCCGGTGCGGGTCAGCCCCCAGTGACGAGCTCTACGGCGGTCGTGAGCTCCGACGCCCCCAGTGGGCCGGAACCCCCGGTGGGGGCGGCCGCGGGGGTGCAGCACGTGAGTATGCGGTCCAAACTAGTGCACCTACACACGTGGCCACGTTTGGGGGGGGGCTTTCCAATGGCCTTGGCCTCGCGTGGGTGGTGCGGCGGTGCACCCGCTGATGCCCCACCCGGCGATGACAACTACCACCCAGGGCCCCGTGGTGGGGGGTGTTCCCTACCCCGAGGGGAATGTTTTGGGTGGCCGGGTTGGTCCAAGCCCCTATTCCTTACCGCTGAGTGACCACTTGGCACAGGCCAACAGAGAGTAAATTTGGCGGGGGGAGTACGTGGATATCTTCTCACTCCTAAACAGAGGGCCCACCAAGGAGGAGAGGGAGGGGCAGACTGAGAAGGATAGTGGCAGGCACGTCGTCGCAAGCCACCAAGTATGTGGGCCAAATGGTTGCCGGCCTGCATCATATGCATGGCAGTGTACCTTAGGGCCCGGCCGGATTTGGCAATTCCGATGGTCCAGTATTTGGACAACGTCTACCGGGCGATGGTTTACTTTCCGGGCCCATCGTGGTTGGCTTGTGACGTGGAATGCCGTAGGCGGATTTCCCCGCACCCCGAGATTAGGGTCCAGCAGGCGGCCCCAGCACAGGTCACCGGCCAGGGGGCAGGGCGGGGGGTTCCAGCCCGCCTGCGGTGCTGGACTTTCTTGTCCAATGGCTCCTGCAATGGGAAGAATGGCAAATACAGACAGGAGTGTCCCACCTGTGTTGGCCCCCATGCGGCCTCTGCCTGTCCCAGGCCTAGAGGGATGCGGGGCAGAGGGTGGGGCAGACAGGGGGCTGGCAAGACTGCCGCAGATGGATCTAGTCCACCGAAGGCCTCCCTCCCCAATTAAGGTGGGCATGTTGGAGCGTTGACTCACATTGTACCCGAAGGGAGAGGATGCGGGTTATCTCCTTCAGGGTTCTAGGCAGGGGTTCCGGATCCCTTTCATGGGTAACAGGTCCCCTCAGGATGCCCCCGATCTTTTACCCCTTGGGGGGAGGGAGGAGGTGGCTGCTGCCAGCTTTGACAAGAGGGTCTATGCAGGCAGGGTCGTTGGCCCTGTCCCTGCACCCCCGTCCCGGGGAGCATATTATTTCAATGATGCCATGCCTTTTGGCTATTCCATTGGGGCTCGGTATTCGAGCGTTTCACCACTTTCCTTGAGTGGGCCTTTGTCCGCAGGTCAGGGTCCCGGTCTGTAGCCCATTCCCTGGATGGTTTTATTCGGGGCTGAACGGGGCTGGGACACGTACACACGTATCCTCAACACATTTCAGACGCTAATGGAGGAACTTGGTGTCCCTTTAGCGCCCGAAAAGACCGAGGGCCCATCTCCACAGCTAGTATTCCTGGGGTGGAGAGTGACACGGTAGCGCAGGATTCTAGGTTGCAGCGGGATAAGGTGTCAAGGCTAGTGGCCCTTATCTCGTACTTGCTGGCCGAGCGCATGGCATCACTGAGGGAACTTCTGGTGCTACATGGTCACCCCAATTTCGCTGGCAGGGTCGTCGCACCGGGCAGGGCATTTGCTCCGCGCTGGTGCGACGCCATGGCAGGATTATCCAGGCCCCACCATAGGCTTAGATTTACCCGGGGTATCAGGGCAGACGTGCTTGTCTGGCCATAGATCCAGAGGTAGTTCAACGGGGTGTCATTTTGGGGTCTGATCTCCTGGCTCCCCCTTGCTTTCAGATGCAGTCCGATGCCTCAGGATTCCTGGGTTATGGGATGTACTTCAATTGGAAGTGGGCCTATGGTGGGTGGCCACCATCCTGGGCAGGCAAGGGTCGCCTGCATGGTCTCACGTATCTGGAATGTTTCCCTATCCTGGGTGTTTTGATGCTATGGGGCAAGGAGTGGGCCAACTCGGTTGTGCAATTTTGGCGTGACAATGCGGCTCTTGCCCGCATCGTCAATGCACAGATTTCCAAATCGCCCGGGGTTATTGACCTAGTGCGCGAGTTTGTGTTATGCAGCCTGTGCCTCAACGTTCTCTTCAGGGCCAGGCATGTCCCAAGGTTTGATAATGATATTGCTGCTGCTTTGTCCCGCCTGCAGATCTCCCGGTTCCGTGCCTCGGCCCCGGATGCGGAGGACTTTCCCTCGCCACTCCCGGACGAGAGATGGAACGTTGGCAAGGAGAAGTGACCCGGGCGATTGGCCTGTCACTAGCGCCATGCATGAGTAAGGCGTATCACCACGCATTTAGTTCCTTCAGAGCATTATGTACCCAATTTGACTGCCAGGAACCTGGCCGATCCCAGTAGCCCATGTTCTGCGGTTCATGGTTTACCTGTATGCCCAGGGCCTTACACCACGCACCATAGCATCTCAGCTGTCAGGGTTGGCTTTTATGGCCAAAGTGGGAGGTCGTGTGGACAGCACCAATGACTTCCGTGTGAGACATGTTTGGGAAGGGTGGGTGTGCGTGCGCGGGCGTTTCCCGGGCGACCGCCACCCGATTTACCCAGGGGTTTTTACCCAATTGGCCCGGGGCTGGCCTGGTGTTGTGACCTGGCCTCTGTTTTGATAGATGAGGCAGCCCATTTCATGCGGCTACTACGGTGGCCTTTTTGGAGGCGCTCCGCATCAGCGAGCTTGAGATGCTGAATAAGGCGGATGCAAGATTTTCCCAGGGTTTTTACCCAATTGGCCCGGGGCTGGCCTGGCCTCAGTTTTGATAAATGAGGCAGCCCACTTCATGTGGCTACAACGGTGGCCTTTTTGGAGCGCTCCGCATCGGCAAGCTTGAGATGCTGAGTAAGGCGGTTGCAAGATTTTCCCAGGGTTTTTACCCAATTGGCCCGGGGCTGGCCTGGCCTCTGTTTTGATAGATGAGGCAGCCCATTTCATGCGGCTACTACGGTGGCCTTTTTGGAGGCGCTCCGCGTCAGCGAGCTTGAGATGCTGAATAAGGCGGATGCAACATTTTCCCAGGGTTTTTACCCAATTGGCCCGGGGCTGGCCTGGCCTCTGTTTGGATAAATGAGGCAGCCCACTTCATGCGGCTACAACGGTGGCCTTTTTGGAGCGCTCCGCATCAGCGAGCTTGAGATGCTGTATAAGGCGGATGCAAGTCGTAGGGCACTGGAACTCGAAGATGTCTGTGTGGATAATATTGTGCTCAGTTGGGGATACGCTCCTCTAAAACGAATCAGCACGGCGTAGGCAGTGGAATAGACTGCTACGATGTTTCTCGACAGACATCTGTCCGGTTGGTGCCCTACAGGATTTCCGTGCACTGTGGCACGCACCATGGCACGTTTTTTCTGTCACCGAGGTGGGTCTTCTATTCCTAAATCCCAATTTGGAGGGTGGTGGGAAGGCACTAGACAGTGTTGGCCTCTTAGGGGCTCGTTGCGGTGCCCGTTCGCTCTGCATAGGGGCGGCTTCTGCTGCAGTTGTTTTTTGGGTACTACAGGGCTGAAATACGCCGCATGGGAGGGTCGGGATCACAATGTTTTCAGTTTTGTCTTCGCCCTCCTCAACTGTGAGTACCAGTTTTAGTCACTGCACTGTTTCTCCCCCCCTTCCCTTTTTTTTTTTTTACTTGACAGACCCTGGGTGTCGTTTTACACCGGTGACAGTATGCCTGGTGGGCCGTAGCCAGGTGCACGGGGCAGCGCGTTACGCTGCATGGGGCAGCGCGTTACGCTGCGGCGACAGAGTGGGTACCCGACTGGGACAGGGTGCATCCGCACGTCGGACACGATACCACGGTACGCTTACAGGGGGCGTTCGGCCTCGGGGCTCTTGACTGAGCCGATGCTCCGTGAACGGGGCTATTGCCCGGTTCCCTTGACAGGGGCGGGGGATGCGTCATTAGCCTCCCCGCCATCAGTCTGCAAATTTACGAGCTTTACTCAGGGGATGGGGCCCATCTGTCACAGGGAGGTATGGACCTCTGGATTACTGGACTGGCAAGCAGGCCTGTCGACCGAGCTGACGGTCTTGGGGGGGCGGTGAGCCTTTGCAAGCCTCCCCGTGTGGCGGGTATCACTGGTAAGGTAAACATTATGACCCACAGGTATCCGGCAGGTTCGCAATTGACTGGACAACACTAGACAGGCATAAGTTGGTTAAACGTTGTCCGGTCAACGACGAACTAGGCGACGGGGTGATGGCGATAGCTAGCCAGCATGCATCACCCCGTGATTCCACGGATACGCGTCAGAGGGTGGGGTCATTAGTTAGATATTGACTACGGTCAACAATTTGTTTGTTGTAAACAAACAAATCGATACAAATCGATACATTGTAACCAATTGCCGTTGGCAATTTTGGGGTGGTACCTTACCAGTGTTACTTCGGCCTGCTTGCCTTAAGAATTATGATTGGTCGTTTTACCAATAGAAATTTATAATTCGGACTAGGGCATGAATCAATAAATGTGGCCCGATGCTGTTATCCACTTTTACCGGTGTCTGAGTCCTTTATTGGGGGGTGTGCCTGCAATGCAAGCGCGGCGCCAAAATGGCCGCCGCGCCCTTCGCGGCCCCCCCCCCATAGGACGAAGGCATCCGGGTAGTTAGGGGCGTGGCCAGCTCCCTTATAAAAGGGGTGGCCATGAGGCAGCCGAGCTGCCATTTTCCGAAGCGACGGAGCGGAGAAGTTTTTCCCCTCCACCCCCTCCCTAGTTAACAGTGTGATATTTTGGTCGCTTCGGGGCCGGGTGGGAATTTTTGGCTGGGACCCACAATTGGCTCTCGGGTCCTGGTTTTTTCGCCCATCCCACACTGTTGCTATGGTTTGATATAGGGGTTTCTGTGATGCTGTTGACTTGGTCACATGGGCGGGTATCACTGGTAAGGTAAACATTATGACCCACAGGTATCCGGCAGGTTCGCAATTGACTGGACAACAATAGACAGGCATAAGTTGGTTAAACGTTGTCCGGTCAATGACGAACTAGGCGACGGGGTGATGGCGATAGCTAGCCAGCATGCATCACCCCGTGATTCCACGGATACGCGTCAGAGGGTGGGGTCATTAGTTAGATATTGACTACGGTCAACAATTTGTTTGTTGTAAACAAACAAATTGATACAAATCGATACATTGTAACCAATTGCCGTTGGCAATTTTGGGGTGGTACCTTACCAGTGTTACTTCGGCCTGCTTGCCTTAAGAATTATGATTGGTCGTTTTACCAATAGAAATTTATAATTCGGACTAGGGCATGAATCAATAAATGTGGCCCGATGCTGTTATCCACTTTTACCGGTGTCTGAGTCCTTTATTGGGGGGTGCGCCTGCAATGTGTTCCATGGAATTGCTCTTTAAGCGAATTTGCTCTTTAAGCAAAACACCATTGTAAATGAACAATTGTGACTTCTGGTGAGGGGATTGCGAACCCTGATTTAGTTGTTAAGCGAGTTTTGGGTTGGTTTTAGTTGTTAAGCAAGGCGACCATTCAGAGAAAAAATTCTGCTCTTTAAGTGAGTTAGTCTCTAAGCAAGGCGCTCTTTATGTGAGGTTTTACTGTACTTTATTTCAAAACTTGGATGGGCAGGGCCAGCCAGAATTTCTGCTACCGGTTCTGGCAAACTGGTGTGAATCTGCTGAATCCTACCACTGAACTACACTATAAATCCATATTTTGCCTCCACCTTCCCCAGCATCAAGGCCTTCTCAAGTGAATCCTCTCTTCTCATTTGATGTCCAAAATACTTCAACTTCATCTTTGTTATTTGTCCTTCTAAGGAGCACTCAGGGCTAATCTCTTCTAATATTGACCTATTTGTTCTCCTCGCTGTCCAGGGGACTCTCAAAACTCTCCTCCAGCACCACATCTCAAAGGCATCTATTTTTCTTCGCTCAGCCTTTCTAATGGTCCAGCTCTCACAGCCATACATTATCACCAGAAATACCATTGCTTTGACTATGCGGACCTTTGTTTGCAGTGAGATATCTCTACTTTTCAATATGTTCCATTCCATTTATATACCCCCACATTAGTGTAAACTCTACTCTGAGTGGTTTACAGATTAAAATTTTAAATCCCACAAGACTCCACATAGCAACATGGAGTCAACAATACGGTGATACGCACATTTAAAATCTAAAATCCATTTGAAGAAAAGACAGGGAAAGGGTGAAAAAACTGATTTAAAAGTTAAGTCTTACCTCTGCAGTAGGTCAAATGTTTAAGACGCTGACTGGGAGGTAGAAGTTCAGCAATTCAAAACCCAAGTACTGCATGACGGAATGAGCGCCGATCCCTGTCCCAGCTCCTGTCAACCTAGCAGTTCGAAAGCAAGAAATTGCAAGTATATAAACAGGAACCACTTCAGTTGAAAGGTAAACAGTGTCACATGTGCTTCGGTGTCTAGGCATGACTGCCACATGTCCACGGAAACATCTGCAAATGAAGACAGCTCTTTGGATATAAACAGATATGAGCACTGAACCCTAGAGTTGGATATGATTGGTTTTTTAGCAAGGGTGACCTCCCCCACCCACCACTTTTTTCATTTTGTTTCTTTAATTTAATGACTGCAAGTCATCTGAGGGAGAGAAAGAAATCTGTGTACACTGTGTTGTTGTTGTTCAGTCGCACAGTCGACTCCGACCCTTTGCGACCCCATGGACCATTTTCCTCCAGGCGCCTCTGTCCTCCACCATCCCCCTCAGCCCTCCCAGCTCTGTGCCCATTGTGTCTATAATACCATCTAGCCATCTCATCTTTGGCCTCCCCCTTCTTCTTTTGCCCTCCACCTTTCCCAACATCAATGCCTTCTCAAGTGAATCCTCCCTTCTCATTTAATGTCCAAAGTATTTTAGATTCGTCTTTACTATTTGACCTTCCAATGAGCAGTCAGGGTTGATTTCTTCTAAGATTGACCTATTTGTTCTACTCGCTGTCCAGGGGACTCTCAAAACCCTCCTCCAACACCACATTTCAAAGGCATCTATTCTTCTGCGTTCAGCCTTCCTGATTGTCCAGCTCTCACATCCATACATCACCACTGGGAATACCATTGCTTTGACTATTCTAATTTTTGTTTGCAATGTGATGTCTCTGCTTTTCACTATGTTCCCCAGGTTTCTCATAGCTTGTCTCCCAAGAATCAGTCGCCTTTTTATTTCATGGCTACAATCCCCATCCGCAGTGATCTTTGATCCTAAGAAGGTAAAATCTGTCACTGCTTCTACTTCTTCCCCATCTATTTTCCAGGGACTGATGGGACCTGTTGCCATTATCTTGGTTATCTTGATATTGAGTCTCAAGCCAGCTTTTGCACTCTCTTCCTTCAATCCAATCAAGAGATTCTTTAGGTCTTCCTCACTTTCTGCCATTAGGGTGGTATCATCTGCATATCTCAGATTGTTGATGTTTCTCCCAGCGATTTTAATCCCATATTGTGATTCCTCCATCCCTCTATTGCACATTATGTGCTCTGTGTATAAGTTGAATAAGCAGGGTGACAAAATGCAGCCTTGTCTTACTCCTTTTCCTATTCCAAACCACTCTGTCATTCCGTGTTCTGTCCTAACTGTTGCTTCTTGGTTCGTATACAGATTTCTCATGAGGCATATGAGGTGCTCTGGGATTCCCATCTCTTTAATTACTTGCCACATCTTGTTGTGGTCCACACAGTCAAATGCCTTAGTGTAGTCAATAAAACAAAAGTAAACTTGTTTCTGGTATTCCTTTGTTTTTTCCATGATCCAGTTTATGTTGGCAATGTGGTCTCTAGTTCCCCTGCCTCTTCTGAAACCAGCCTGCACCTCCGGTAATTCTCTCTCCACATGCTGCTGAAGTCTATCCTGTATTATCTTGAGCATCACCTTGCTGGTGTGTGGGATGAGTGCAATTGTTCGATAGTTTGAACATTATTTGGCATTGCCCTTTTTTGGGATTGGAACGTATACTGATCTTTTCCAATCCTGTGGCCACTGTTTTGTTTTCCAAATCTGCTGGCATATTGAGTGCAGTAATTTGACGCCATCATCTTTTAGCGCTTTGAAAAATTCAACTGGGATACCATCATTTCCACTAGCTTTGTTGTTTGCAGTGCTTTTTAGGGCCTTTCTGACTTTACTCTCCAGAATGTCTGGTTCAAGTTCAAATTCTTCATCATTGTGATTATCAGGAGTGTTGAGGTCCTTTTTGTAGAGTTCCTCTGTGTACTCTTTCCATCTTTTCTTAATTTATTCTGCATCAGCTAGCTCCTTTCCATCTTTGTCACTTATCATGGTCATTTTTGCTTTAAATGTTCCCTTGATTTCCCCGATCTTTTTGAAAAGCTCTCTGGTTCTGCCTCTTTTGTTGTTTTCCTCCAATTCTCTGCACTGTTCTTTTAGGTAGTTTTCCTTATCTCTCCTTGCTTTTTTTTTTTTTTGAAATTCTGTGTTCAAATGATTGTATTTTTTCCTTTCTCCTTTTACTTTTGCGTTCCTTCTTTCCTCTGCTATTTCAAGAGCCTCGTCAGGCAGCCACTTTGCTTTCTTATGCCTCCTCTCCTTTGGTATGGTTTTCTTTGCTGCTTCCTGCATGATGTCCCTCATCTCCGTCCATAATTCTTCTGGCACTCTGTCTACCGAGTCTAAGCCATTAAATCTGTTCATCACCTCCACCGCGTATTCTTTAGGGATGCTGTCTAGGTGATATCTGTCTGGTCTCCTTGTTTTCCCTATTTTCTTTAGTCTAAGCCTGAATTTTGCGATCAGTAGGTTGTGATCTGAGCCACAGTCTGCTCCAGGTCTTGTTTTTGCTGACTGTATGGAGGTTCTCCATCTTTGGCTGCAGAGTATGTAGTCAATTTGGTTTCGGTGTTGGCCATCTGGTGATGTCCATGTGTAAAGTCGCCTCTTGTGTTGCTGGAAGAGAGTGTTTGCTATGACCAGTGCGTTCTCTTGGCAGAACTCTATCAATCTTTGCCCTGCTTCATTCTGTACTCCAAGACCAAACTTGCCTGTTATTTCCTCCACTTTTTGATTTCCTACTTTGGCATTCCAATCTCCTAATATAATTTGTACATCATTTCTTGGTGTCTGTTCTATGAGGTGTTCTAGGTCCTCATAGAACTGGTCCACTGTGGCTTCATCTGCACCAGTGGTTGGTGCGTATATTTGGATCACAGTGACATTGAAAGGTTTGCCTTGAATTCTGACTGACATCATTCTGTCATTTTTGAGGTTGTATCCCATTACTGCTTTTCTCACTCTTTTATTGACAATTATGGCTACTCCATTTCTTCTAAGGTTTTCTTGCCCACAGTAGTAGATATGATGGTTTCCAGAGCTGAATTCACTCATCCCTGTCCATTTTAGCTCACTGATGCCCAGGATGTCAATGCTTATTCTTTCCATCTCATTTTTTACCACTTCCAGTTTACCTTGGTTCATTGATCTCACATTCCATGCCCCTATGCAGTATTGCTCCTTACAACATTGCATTTCCCCTCCCCCTTTCCTGTCCCTCCCCTTCCTCCCCTCTGTGGTGTTAAGCATCCTGTATCACCTAGCCTGCCCCTTTGTTTTGCCTTTTGTTTTGGTCAATAGGGTTCTCTTGGCAAGCTTTGTGGCGTGGTTTGCAGGTGTCTACGCCATTTTTCCCTCCTCATACATTTTATCACAATTTTTAAAAGTTTAAAACATTTTAGACAACATATTATCATGCATATTATCACACTTTAAAAACACAGTCTCTATGTCAGTTTCTATGTTGTCAGTATAAAGTCTCTATGTGAGTTGCTATGTGAGTTGCTATGCTATTTTTCATATCGGCTACTTATACTTTACATGGGACTCTGAGTCTCGCCCCATGCTTTTCCTCCTCTGCCCTCTGCCCTTCTGCCAAAGGGTCTTTTCCTTCGGCGCTCGGCTGGAGCCTGTAGGTGGTGGGTACCCCCGGCTGGAAACCTCACGGTGGTGGCGATGGCTGGCCTTTCCGCTGCTCGACCGGCTCTCTTCCTCCTCCTCACCCCCCGGCTGGGGGTGGTTGCCAGGCGGCAGCGATGGCTGGCCTTTTCGTACATAGTACACTGTGAGATTGGGTTAAAAAAAAACGGTCGCACACACAAATATTTTTTTATCTGTGTTATGAGAGTGCTATTATTAGGCCTTCTAAAATGTACAAAATCTCTGTGTGAGCTTTTTTTTATCTCTTCAGCAAGCTGGAAACAAAAAGCAAGGAAGGGAAATTCCATGTTAAAATTTGGACTTAGTCTAAATATTTGTGGCATCTTTTCCTCCAGAGCAGTATGCATTGTCCAAGGCCAGAGCTCTGAAATGTTCCCTGTTTATTACTATTATTGTGCATCACATTTCCCTGAATCCTGGAGCCAGTTATCTGTTGGTACTGCAACTTCCAGAGTCCACCATTTCCTTGTTAGGAAATTCATGGAGTTATAGTAAAAAAAAAAAAACAACAAACAAACACACTTCTCCATGCTTCATCTAAATCAGAGGTTGCCAACCTTTTCAAACTGGGGGCCAGGTCTTGCTCTCTCAGTCAGCTCTGAGGGCTGGATGGCCATTTTGCCCTGCCTGCATGATGGTGGCCATTTTGTCCAAACAGCTTCAAAGGGGTGGCCATTTTGTTTCTTGAATGACCTTGGAGGGGAGGGAAACACATGAAATGGTTCCAGGGGCCAGATACAGCCCACGGGCCTTAAGTTGGGAACCCCTGATCTAAATTCACCCAGTAAGCTTCATGCCAGAGGAGGAATTTGAACTCGCATCCTCTGATCCTGCCTGTCTGCCCAGAGAGCGACACTTCCTCCCTCCAAGTTGTACCACCTCATGGGATCTCTGATTTGTTCAAAGCCTAAGCCTGCTGTTCAGGAACTAATCTGAATGCATTCATTTACTCATCTGGCTTTCTAACTCCCATGATATCCAAATGTGCAATCAAATGGGCGAGACATTTCAAATTCACTTTCCCAAGATCGGTATGCCCCCTACCTGCCAATGTCATAACCCTAAATAACAAAAGAGGCTCTTTTTTCACACTCAGAAAACCAACGAGATAATTATCTGATACGTTTCAATGCTGCGTACAGAGAAATGAAACTAATTTTTGTCTTAAAAGGAACCTGGCAGCTGCTTAGATATGCAGCCAACAGTTGAATAAAACAACCCTACTTTCTGCTTTATGGATGCCAAATGGCTTGCTGTTATTTTCAGCACAGTATAGATGAGAGTGTGTGTGTGCGTGCGTGCACACTCTTATATGCACTCACATAGTTCAAAACAACCACAATCTACTGTCAATACAATGAACAGCCAAGAGCAATTTAAACTAGCAAGCTGCTACCTGCATTGTTCTCCCATTCAGATACACTGGCAACAGCGGCCTATTTTCTGAACGCTGTATAGAAATGTTATTCTGCCTGTAGGATCCTATCAGCAGCTAACATCCTAACCCAAACCCAGCAGATGATAATGGACAGATTGTTCCCAATGCTGTGTCCATTTTTTCATGTGCTAAAGATCCAAGATTTCCCATCCCAAAGAAGATTATCTAAGAGCTCCCTATGTTTTAATCTCCTTGTTTATCATAACCCTGATCAGACTCATATGTTCCATTTTGTCAAATCCAGCTTTTTGTCAATTGTGCATACAGATGCCCAGATGTGGCTAGCTAATCAGGTCCCTGTTTTTAAGGTCCAAGAGTATCCTGGGCAAAAGACATGTGGAAATGTGAATTGGACTGGCCTACAGATATAGGTCAAGAAAGTCAGTCGCATCCAACTCTAGGGTTCAGTGCTCTTCTCTGTTTATCACCAAAGAGCCTGTGCTGTCTGTGTTTTCAGACATTTCCATGACCACATGGCAGGCATGACTAGACACCAGAGTGTACAGAACGCTAGTTACCTCCCCACAGAAGTGGTACCTATTTACCTATTTGCAGTTTCTTGCTTTCGTCTGCTAGGTTGGCAGGAGCTGGTACAGAGATGGAAACTCACTCCATTAGGCACAGTTTCCTCACAATTTTGTGCCCTTCCAAACAACTAGCCACCACAGACCACCTTAGAACTATGGAAGGCAAGCAAGGAGCTACCATATAACTGGGCAGAACCACACAACCCTCTACTGCCTGGCCAAGAACAACCATGGCCTGTGTGGAAAGCTTTAAACAGTCTGTGTGCAGGGATAGGAAGCTCAAGGGCTAATCTGAGAAAGTGTTGTTTCCCTATAGATGACAGTCTGTGTGACTGTTGAGAAGAACAAACTATCTCCCATATGATACAATGCACTTGTTGCCCCCTCAATGTGCACTGAGGGGGACCTTTTGTTGGCAAGAGGAAATGCTGTTGATGTGGCCTGATATTGGGCTGATGTTATCTAGCCCTTTTAATTCTATTTTGTTTTAGATGTGTTAATTTTATCTTTGTACTGTATGTATATGCTGATGGTGCATCTGACACGAAAAAAGGAAAATGACTTCCAGATATTTAGGAGTGATCTCTCCTAGCCCAGCCATGGGTATAAAGTATACTTTTGAAAGTCTGCATTCTTGTAATTCAATCTGTTAAGCCCCTTTAATGCAAGGGGTTTGACAAAAGTGGGACATTAACCACTCAAGAAGTACAGTCATTGGCAGATACAAGCCCCCCCCCCCCATTTTGGTGGCTCATAAGTAATGGAAAAATGACTGGCAAACAGTTGCACAGACAGGTGTGGGCTTAGCCCACTCTGAGTTAGCAGTTTGCCCACCCTAGCAAGGTGTGGTTTCCCATAGGAATGCATTGAAAAGAGGCTCTGTTGCCCTGGAAAAAGTATTCGCCCACCCATATCTGGAATCCTGGCTACGGCCCCGGTGTGGGCTGCTTCCTGGTTTCCTAATGACCAATCAAGCAGATATAAGGCCTCGAGTTGTTTCTGTGGGTTGCACTTGCAAGTGGTCGCTGTTCACTGGAACTCTCCATATGAGGTCCAAGGAGGAGGCCATGTGAGATAAGGAGGTCATCATCATGCTGAGAAAACAAAAGAAATCCATCAAATCCAGTGTAACAGTTTGGAACATCCTGAAAAAGAAGAAAGCAACTGGCAAACTCAGCAACAGCAAAAGACCTAGACAACCACAGAAGAACACTGAAGTAGATGACTGCAGAATCCTGTTCATGGTGAAGAGGAACCTTTCCCAACATCTCACCATGTCAAGACAGAAGCTGGACACAACTATCCATTATTATTATTGTTATTGGTTTATTTCTATACCGCCTTTCTTACCCAGCGGGCAACTCAAAGCAGTTCACAACAATAAAGTATACAATAAAACAAAATACGACATGCAGCAAAACAAAAACTAAATAAGCAGCAATAGCAATACAATAATCAGCAATATGCAAGATAAATAAATATGGAACAATACAATCTAATCCATACAGTCAGTATCATAATTAACAGTAAATAAAATCCTCAGCACTACAAAATACAAAAATTTCATCACCCCATACAGTATGTTACAAAGCATTTTGCCTCATGGATCAAAGCCTGGGCAATGCACAAGGTGCACTTCCACGGGCGATGGAGCGGCTCCAGGGAGGGCGAGAGAGTCCAGCTTTTTCACATGGGCTCAAAGGCGGGGCCCGGGCGCACAAGGGAAAAAAGAAGGGGCCCCCTCGCAGCTGTGGCAACAGTCCTGGGTGGCAGCGGTCTTCTGCCCAGCCCGACGGCCCGCAGCCCTTTATCCTCCCCGCCAGGGATGGGGGAAGAAAGGATGGGGGCCCCCGCAGCTGCAGCAAAAGTCCTGGGTGGCGGCGGTCTTCTGCCCAGCCCGACGGCCCGCAGCCCTTTATCCTCCCCGCCAGGGATGGGGGGAGAAAGGGTGGGGGGGCCACAGCTGCGGCAAAAGTCCTGGGTGGCGGCAGTCTTCTGCCCGGCCCGACGGCCTACGGCCCCTTATCCTCCCCGCCAGGGATGGGGGAAGAAAGGGCGGGGGGGCCCTGCAGCTGTGGCAAAAGTCCTGGCTGGCGGTGGTCTTCTGCCCGGCCCGATGGCCCACAGGCCTTTATCCTCCCCGCCATTGGGTCCCTTTAGGTCTATAGTTCTAAGATGTTCTCTAAAGGGCAGTAGCTCAGTAGAGCTTGTAACAGAACTCTTCCCTCACCATACCAATAGGCAGAGTGATTCAACTATTTCAGACAGTAGATTCTGTGGAGCCTCTGTAGCAGTGATGGCGAACCTTGGCACTCCAGGTATTTTTGGACTTCAATTGCCAGAAGCCCAAGTCAGCACTCCTGCTGATCAGGGCTTCTGGGAATTGAAGTTCAAGCACATCTGGAGTGCCAAGGTTCACCATCACTGCTTTATAGAGGCTAAGGGAAAGTTAGACTACCACTCTCAGAAATCACTGTGGCAGGTTTTTCTCAGAAAGCATTTTTGGAGTCTTGCACGGAAGACAAAGAAGGAGCCGCAGTAAGGGCTAAAACACAACTTTATTGCATGGTAGTCAGAGTGAACATGAGGTAATAACATAAGAACATAAGAACAGCCTTGCTGGAACAGGCCACAGCCCATCCAGTCCAGCATTCTGTCTCACACAGTGGCTCACCATTTCCTTCAGGGTATTCCCAAGGAGATGCCTTCACCTGCTTAGGATTCCCTGGAAATGGCATTGAGAGATATCCTGCCTATCTCTCCAACCCGGAGGTTGTCCTTAGGTAGCCATAATTATAGCCATTGATACCCTTGTCCTCCATGAACTTGTCTAATCCTTTCTTAAAGCTGTCAAGTCTGACAGCTGTCACCACTTCTTCTGGCAGGGAGTTCCATAGACCAGTAATCCTCTGGGTGAAAAAGTACTTTCTCTTATTTGTTTGAGAACTAGTACCCAAAAGTTTCATGAAGTGTCCCCTAGTTCTAGTGTTGTGCGATAGGGAAAACAGTTTTTCCTTATCTACTTTGTCCACACCGTGCATGATTTTATAAACTTCAATCAGGTCACCTCTTAGACGCCGTCGTTCAAGAGTGAAAAGGCCCAACCGTTGCAGCCTCAGATGGTAAGGAAGGTGTTCCAGTCCCCTAATCATTCTGGTTGCCCTCCTCTGTACTTTCTCCAACTCCATAATATCCTTCTGGAGGTATGGCGACCAGAACTGTACACAATATTCCAGATGGGGCCTCACCATAGATTTATAAAGAGGCAAAATGACACTTGCTGACTTATTTTCTATAACCCTTCCTAATGATCCCTAACATTGAGTTTGCTTTTTTCACTGCTGAGGCACACTGGGTTGACATCTTCATTGAGCTGTCCACCAGGACACCAAGGTCCCTTTCCTGGTTTGTCGCAGAGAGTTCAGACCCCATCAGTTTATAAATGTAATTGGGGTTTTTTTGCCCCAACATGCATCACTCTGCACTTACTGATGTTGAAGCTCATTTGCCACTGTTTTGCCCACTCCCCCAGTGTCAAGAGATCCCTCTGGAGCTCTTCACAATCTCTCACAGTTTTCACTACCCTGTATAATTTAGTGTCGTCAGCAAATTTGGCTACCTTGCTTTTTACTCCTACCTCTAGATCATTTATGAAGAGGTTGAAAAGCAAGGGTCCCAGTACTGAACCTTGGGGGACCCCACTCTTTACTTCCCTCCACTTGGAGAAGTGTCCATTTAGTGCTACCCTCTGTTTCCTGTCCCTTAGCCAGTTGCTGATCCAGGACAAGGTAATGGTGGACCAAACAGCTCTATTTATAGCACACTGTACATTTTGAATAACCCAGGTGATAGTTCATTGGTTACTGTCCGCGTGACATCATGGATCGTCACGCCCATCTTTTCCAGGTGCGGTGTGGCAGGAAGGTTTCCCACCCTTCAGGTATTCAGGGGAATCTGTATCATGTGAGCTGGATGCTGCTACTAGCACGAGCAGTATTATCCTTAACAGCTTGCTACAATGTGTCTCTGATTAGTTACAATGGATACAATTGCCGGATACAATCAGTTAAAGAGTACTTGTCACATTCTATTCAGTACATAACATCCCTCCCCCCTAGGTGAGGACGAAGTCCTTTAGCCATTGAGGCTTTCTGCACGTTCACTTTGGGCGAGGGGTGGCCGCACTTCGGGCCAGAGTTCCTGCATTGGAGTAGCGTGACTCATTTGTGATTGGCTGTGAGTTGTGAGCCGGGGATTGGGGAGGTCTAGGCGTGGGAGAAAACTCCAGGGATGTGATACCGGGGGCTCCAGGGACTAAAGAACAACCCCACTCTTCGCTTGGATGGGTGAGGGACCATTCCAAAAAATTCCCCCGGTCTCCTAAATCAAAATCTAACAATTCTTCGGGATCTCTCTCTTCCAAGTTGTCCCTGATACCCAGGGGGTCAAAAGGATATGGGTTTGTCTCATTTCCCTCCCCCCTGTGGTCTGTGTATCCCCCTTGGGATAAGCGGGTGGGGGAGAACCCTAACACTGACTGCTCCATTTGGTCACTCACGTCTTGCCTTCCCACTACTCTACTTCGGAGTTGGTCGGCGTGCCTCCTCCAGAAGAGTCCTGTGCCTATCTTGACATTGTAGGAGACTGGCCCCGTCTGTCCGACCACTATTCCAGGTACCCAAGTGGGGCCGCCAGCTATGTAGTTTCAGCAATGTACTGGTTGGCCGATCTCGAAACTCTTGGTGCCCCCCGTTTCTATGTTTCTACCCATGTCCTCCACCCTGGTTGGGTCTAATCTCGAGAGAATTGTGGCGGGTTTCCTCCACATGAGGAGCTCGGCAGGTGAGAGCCCTGACGCTAAGGGGGTTACACGGTAACTTAATAGGAATTGGCAGAGCTGCAAGTTCAATTCCCCGGGGCCCATCCTACGCAGTGCGTCCTTTGTTGTTCGCACCAGGCGTTCTGCTTGACCATTTGTAGCGGTGTGAAAGGGAGCCGCAGTTATGTGGCGAATTTTGTTAATCTCTATGAAACCCTGGAACTCTGCTGAAAGTTGTGGCATTATCACTCACAAGTATGTCAGGTAAACCGAAACAGCTGAATACTTTGCGTAATTGCTTAATCATTGCAGCTGACGATGTACTGGCCATCGGAATCACCTCCAACCACTTTGAGTAGGAGTCCACTATTATAAGGAAGAGAGTGCCCCTGAATGGACCCGCAAAGTCCACGTGTATACATGACCTCACACCCCGGGCCGTGTCCCATTCTCTGTGCGGAAGTCGGGACTCCTCTGGCCGGGTGCTCTGGCAGCTCTCACAAGTGCCTACCATGTGCTCAATATCTGTGTCCAGTTTGGGCCACCAGACGTAACTCCTAGCTAGCGCCTTGGAGCGCACGATCCCCAGGTGACTGATATGCAGCATCTTGAGTACACGGGACCTCAGAACTTCGGGGATTACTACCCGCTGCCCCCAGAGTAGGCAGCCCCTTTCTGGGGAGAGCTCATCTCTCCGCCTACCGTAAATCCTGAATTCCTCCGTAGGGGAGGTTGCCGGCCAGCTTTTCTGTACCCATGAACTGACTAAGGCCAATGACTTGTCTTTTGCCATAGCCTTGGCGATCTCAGCCAGCAGAATTGGGGGAGACTCTAGGGCTTCAATCAGAGCACCTGGTGGTCCTGTTCTACCTCACACTCGGGGTCCCCTGCCTGTGGGAGGGGTGACCTGGACAGGGCATTGGCATGGCTAATCTCCTTGTCAGGGCGGTAGGTCAACGCGTACTGGTACACATTGAGGAAAATCGCCCATCGCAGCATCCTTGGGGACAAGATCTGCGGGGTTGGCTTATCTGTGGTGAAGATTCCTAAGAGGGGCTTATGGTCGGTCATGACTTTGAATGGCCTGCCATAGAGAAAATCGTGGAACTTCTTGGTTCCTGCAACAATCGCTAGGGCTTCCCTGTCTGTTTGTGCGTAGTTGCGCTCTGCCTTGGACAGGTATCTCAAATAGTATGCCACTGGGGCTTCTCGCCCGCTCTCTAGCACGTGGCAGAGGACTGCCCCCACCCCCACCGGTGAGGCATCGCAGACCAACACAACGGGTTTCTTTGGGTCGAAGTGGGTCAACACAGCCTCGGAAGATAAAAGCTGTTTGAGCCCCTGGAATGGCCGTTCCTGGCTGTCCCCCCACCGCCAAGCCGCATCCTTTTTGAGTAATCTATGCAGCGGTTCTGCTACCGACGCCTTTCCCGGGAGGAAAGAGTGGTAGAAATTTAGGAGTCCTAGGAAGGACTGTAGTTCAGCCTTGGTGGTGGGGCGAGGAGCATCTTTCACTGCCGCTACCTTGGACTCTGCCAGTTTTATGCCCTCAGGGGTTATTCAGAAACCCAGAAACTCTACCTCCTCAGCGAAAAACACACACTTATTCTTTCTCAACCTGAGCCCTGCTTTCTCGAACACTGTTAGTACCCAGTCTAACCTCTTGGCCAATTCCTGTTCCCCTCCCGCTGTTATCAGAATGTCATCAAAGTAGGGGGAAACACCTGGGAGCCCCTTCAACAATCTTTCTACAAGGGACTGAAAGATCCACGGAGCCGAATTTACACCGAATTGGAGGCACGTCACTTTAAAAGCTCCCTTGTGGGTAACAATTGTCTGAGCGGCGGCTGTAGCTGGGGTTACTGACAATTGCTGGTATGCCTGGGCCAAGTCTAGTTTGGCGAAACACCTCCCCCCATGCAAGGTTGCTAGCAGGTGGCTTACTACCGGCACCGGATACGCATTTGGGCGAATTGCCTTGTTAATCGTGCACTTGTAGTCAGCGCAGATTCTGACCTCCCCGTTAGCCTTAAGTGCCGTAACAATGGGGGTTTCCCACTCGGCGGAGTCCACGGGCACCAAAATCCCCTGACCCACCAGTTTGTCCAGTTCAGTCTCTATTTTGTCATTTAGTGCGAAAGGCACTCTTCTTGGCTTCATCCTGATGGGTCGGATGTCGGGGTCCAATTCGAAGGAAACTTTGAACTTCCCTAGCCCCTTCTCAAAAATGGCAGGGTGTGCGTTACACACCTCCATGATTGGGTCAGCCTGTATGGCGTGTATGCCTCCAATGAAAACCCCGAGGGGCCCGAACCACTGTCTACCCAGGAGACAGCAGGACCCTTCCTTTAGAAGTACTAAGGGCAACTGCATGGAGCACCTTTTAAACTGGACCTTGAACTCTCCCACCCCCAACACTGGTATACTCTTGCCCTGAACGTCCCACAAATTAGTCCTAAGGGCCTTCAGCTTGGGGTGTGACTTTGGGGGAATGCGCAGAAATTCCCTGTGGGAGACGATGGTGTACGATGACCCCGAATCGATCTCCATCCTTATTGGGACCCCCTGTACCAGTACCTCAACAAAAAACCGGGGGCGCCGCAACTGCACGCTGTGGTCCGCCTGGTCGTGGTCGTCAGGAACCCGTCGAGACACGCGGTGCTCCTGGGGCTCATTGTCATCGAGGATGTGCCCGACCCCATCTGCCTTTTGTTGGAGCCATTCCGCCTGGCCCTTGTCATCGTCTCGATGCCACCTGCAGACAATTGCGATGTGCCCGCACCGCCCGCAGTTGTGGCACTCCACCTTCTGGGATGGGCATCGGCTTCGGTCGTGGGATGCCCCGCATCCGTCACAGCGGTGGTCCTCTCTGGCACGGTCTCGAATCTCAGGCCACCTCTGCACCTGCTGCATGTCCTCATCCTTGCTGAAGTCGGAGGTGGATGTGGTGGACTCAGAGGGCCCCTGCTCTCCGTGGGAGGAACAGCTGTGGACTGGGACCGCCGGCGGGGGGCCCCCAACCGTGGCGGACCTGGCCCGGCACACCCGTTCACCTTGTTGCACTGACTCGGCAGCTTGGGCGATGCGCAGGACATGCTCAAATGAGATGCTCTCGTCTTTGGCCAGTAGTTTTTTCCTGGCCCCCTCATCTCGCAGGCCCAGCAGGAGCCTGTCTCTTAGCGCCTCGCTCAGGGATGCTCCACACCAGCAAGGCACGGCAGCCACCCGCAGGGCTGCCACGAAGTCTGCCACTGAGTCACCAGCCCGCTGGCACCGCTGTTGAAATGCCAACCTTGCCGGGAACACCGACACTTTCGGGCGAAAGTGTTTCCTCAGCTCGGTGAGGATCTCATCTAGGGGCACGGCCCTGAGCGGTCTCGGTGTCAGGAGGTTGGTGGCCAGTTCTAAAGTCTCTAGGCTGCACTGGGCCAGTAGGAATGCCCGGTGCTGGGCTTCCTCCTCGATGCCTTCGAGGTTCATAGCGTAGAGGAACTGCTGCTCATAGAGTTCCCATTTTTCTGGCTTCGTGGTGTCGAAGGGCGCGATGTTCACTTTTTGGGACGCCATCCCACCTTCGTCGCCAATTTGGTGTCTTGCACGGAAGACAAAGAAGGAGCCGCAGTAAGGGCTAAAACACAACTTTATTGCATGGTAGTAGGAGTGAACATGAGGTAATGGTGGACCAAACAGCTCTATTTATAGCACACTGTACATTTTGAACAACCCGGGTGATAGTTCATTGGTTACTGTCCGCGTGACGTCATGGATCGTCACGCCCATCTTCTCCAGGTGTGGTGCGGCGGGAAAGTTTCCCGCCCTTCAGGTATTCAGGGGAATCTATATCATGTGAGCTGGATGCTGCTACTGGCACGAGCAGTATTATCCTTAACAGCTTGCTACAATGTGTCTCTGTTTAGTTACAATGAATACAATTGCCAGATACAATCAGTTAAAGAGTACTTGTCACATTCTATTCAGTACATAACAGCATTGCAGCAGGAACTGAAATCGCAATGCCATCCAGGTACCAAAGATTAGGCCCTGATCAAAGAGAGTGAAATGTAGGTATCTCTACATATGGGTCTGTGAGCTGACACTCCCAAAATTCTGTCCCAAATTCTATAAGATTTCTGGGAGTTGTGTTCACGCCCCATCCCACCCTCCCCAAAAAAAACCAATGGCACATCCCTAATAATGTCTAAACTTGTGGTCCCCAAATTTCTGGGACATAGTGGTCATCATTATTTAATTTATATCCCGCTTTCCTCATCCAATGGGTGACTCAAAGCGGCAGCGGCAGTCACAATACAGAAAAATCACAGAAAATACAATATATCACAGTGCAAAAATAATAAATACAATAAAGAGCAGTTACATAATAAAACAATTCAATTCAAAAAACCAGCACAAAGTGTACTTCCACAGACCAATGAGTGGGTCAGGGGGGGAAAGAGAGTCCTCAGGTGCAGCAGCAGCAGCGAGCAAACCTGACTCCCATCTCTGGAGCATTTGTGTGGCTCCAGAGAGAGCCCAAGAGTCTTCTGGTGAAGGGTCAGCATTGGCTTTTCTCCCCTCCGGCAGGCAGGGCTCGGAGAGGGTGGAGGCAGCGACGGGTGATGAGCGCACCTGGCCCCCATCTCCAGAGCATTGATGTGGCTTCAAG
Organism: Bradypodion ventrale; assembly: GCA_035047345.1. NCBI lineage: Eukaryota > Metazoa > Chordata > Lepidosauria > Squamata > Chamaeleonidae > Bradypodion > Bradypodion ventrale. The sequence continues at coordinate 477,184,868 of JAWDJE010000001.1, read as the reverse complement.
GGTCACATTAGAATGCCCGATGCCTAAAAGAAGGCCACATCTTAAATCAAGCTGTAAAAAAAATTGTCTACCAATTACCATGAAAGGTAAACAATCACAAGTCAATGAAGAAATGTTAATATTATGAGTATCTGAGTTTTGCAGGCTGACAAAGTATCCAGAATGGGGAAAGTGTTAGTTTGAAAGATAAGACCAAGGAGAGACAAACATAAGGAGCCATGGAGACCAGCAGAAAGAAGGATGCTACTGTGTGCTATTTATAAGAAAGGGAGAGATAAAACAGCAGTAGATGGTGCTGCTTGAAGCAGGAAGGACAATGTGGGTATGAGAGCAAAAGATTTGAGGGTGAAAACAGTAAATGAGCAAGTTGGAGGATCACACAGAAAGAGCTTTGGGGTGGAGGCAAGTTGGGGACCTCTGTACTAAATTAGTAAACTCTCAACTCTCCAGTATACCATGAAGAATTTTCTGGGATTCATTGTCCAACAGTCTTTGGTTATAATTTCTTGCTTTTAGTATTTAAGAATTCTGACTCTGCCCAGCCCTCCTGGTGTGCCACCATTGTCTATGTCATCTCCTGCTGATCTTTGCCATCCCACCTCGTAACAATGACAATGAATCAACACCAGGTCCATGACCTTTATGGATTCTAGCTGTTGCCAGAAATTTGTGAGGCATACAAAATGAAAGGCAAAAACCAATTGGCATTCATTCTAGACCTCAGACAATAAGCATTGAAGCAAAATTCCTGCCTACTAAAATATTTTCATATTTCACATGTAAGGGTCCAGGAAATGACTTGTAGAGATTTGGTGGGCAGAAATGGCCCATGCTGGTTGTCTTAGATCCGTGATGGTGAACTTTGGTACTCCAGGTGTTCTTGGACTTCAATTACCAGATGCCTAAGTCAGCACTCTTGCTGATCAGGGCTTCTGGGATTTGAAGTTCAAGAACAGCTGGAGTGCCAAGGTTCACCATCAATGTCATAGATATTTTCTGGAAGACCTATAAGATTAGTGTATTTAATAGTAGCTGATTACCTGGCCTTGCTCGGGGTGTTTTATTTAAATGAAGTATAGTTCTGTTGACATGTCCTGTGGGTCCGCCATCCCATAGCCACCCGATTTGCCCTCATAGGGGAAAGGGAGAAGATGGCAAGGGCAAATATCGGCCAGATTGTATGTGGGGTGAGGGTTTCCTTCCCAGATTTCCCCTTTTTTGTGCATCTCACTCCCCAAATCACCCAAACATGCAGGGCTCCTCCCCTCAGACATGAGGAGCTCCTTCCTCTCTCTCTCCCTCCTGGAGGGGGGGGGGAGTTGTTCGGCATCCCTTCCCTCCTCACCGGTCATTGAGCTGGTCCTCTGTGCCCGGGAGCGGATGCACAATGAAGTAGATCGATGTCATTTTGCACTCTCCACCCCTTGCTCTCTCCATCTTAGGGAGAGTTGGACTGGGCACACAAGAAGGAAATGGATGGGGGGAGGCAGGAAGCAGCACAGCCGAAGGGAGGAGACTAGATTGGCTCCTTCAGGAGGTCACTAGGGGGTTCTGGGCCACCTGGGGGAGCCTTCTCCCCGCGTGGCAGGAAAAGACAGGGCAGGATGTGGTGCTCAAGGTGGCGGGGAAAGGGTTTGGTCAGCACCAGATTCTCACATGTGCCACCATCTTAACTTCCAATGGCACTTCTCTCTCTCTCTCTCTCCTCTCCCCTCCCCCTCCCTTCCTCTTTGTGCAGATGGGGCTCATCGGACAGCCAATGGCATCTGGCCTCTCATTCGCAGGTGACTAACGTCAATAAGACGTGGGCCGCAATTGGTTGTTTCATTGCTTTTTTTCCTGTCGGTGAGGGTGTCCCCTTTGCGTCCAATTTTAGGTGGCATAAACACCCAAATGGGTTTTGTGACCCCCACAGTGCTGATCTCGCAAACTCACGGTATGTATGTGCCAAGTGTCAGCGAGATTGGTCCAGGGGTGTGGGTTCCTTTAGAGCACATACAAACCCACACCTCTGTTTTATAGATCTAGATTATTTGGCTTTGTGTTTCAAAGGATATTTAAAAAACAAAGGGTGTGACTTGACAGACATATGCTTCACTATTTGTGCTGCAATTCTAATTGTTCATTTAGCTTTTATTTTCTGTTCAAACCTGGCGTATACCTAATGGAGAGCAGACCCAGACATTCTCTATGGTTATTTAGTACATTTTGTTCAGCAAGGTGAACCTGATATACACATAGTTTTGGTAGTGTTTCCATCACATTGTTTTATCTCATCTTGGTGTGATCACCTCTATTAGTCCTTTGGGACAGAGGTGGGAGAGCATGTTTTGACCATATTGAGGGTGATGTTAAAAGGAGTAAAATAATTCAGAATAATTTGAGTTTGTACCTCTACGACTGATACCTCTTATATAAGAATAAATAATGTTAGTATTTTGGATTAGTGTTGCATCAGATCATCAGCTGGGACTGCTCACTAGAGATGCTGAGGCAAATCTCTTTGAGTATGGTGTACGCACAGGATTTCTCAACCTTGTGTCCCCAGATGTTCTTGGACTACAGCTCCCAGAGGCCTTCAACATTGGCTGTGCTGGCCAAGATTTCTGGGATCTGTAGTACAAGAACATCTGGGGACACAAGGTTGAAAACCACTTATACTCTTTTCCAGCATATTGTGATGATGTGGCCATCCCTCACCTTAACACATTGGTTGGACAAGACTTTTGTCTGTATTGTATATGTGTGTGCTCATAACACTTTTATGAAAATTGGGATTAATTCATGTGTCTGCATGAAAGAGAGAATGGCCAGAAAAGAAGTGATGGCATTGGAGGGTGGGAAGGAAAGGGTGATAGTGTGACATAAGGGCGGAGGAGAGTAGCTGATATACATACAGACCTTTGAAATATTCCTTTCAGGGAAAATGAAACAATGAGTCCTTGTGGCACAGTGGTTAAACTGCTGTACTGCAGCCAAAACTGTGTTCACAATCTGACTTCAGTCCTGATGGGGGTCAAGGATGACTCAGCCTTCCATCCTTCTGTGGTCAGTAAATTGAGTACCTAGAATGTTGGGGGCAAAATGTTAATTACCTTGTGAACCACCCAAAGCATACACTAAGCACTGTGAAGTGGTATATATAATAATTTTGTGTCAGAAATTATTCTGAGTGGAAAGGATTTTTGCAGAAGAAACTCTGCTCAAGGAATGTCCATATAGGCTCCTTTCATGTCCCCAAGAGCTGGGACAGAGATAGGCACTCAATCCATTGTGCAGTACTGGGTCTTGAACTGCCGACTTGCCAGCCTTCCAGCTAACAAGGCGAGCTTTTTAACCACTGAGCCACCACAGCCCCCAAAGGTATTTATTTATTTATTTTTTCCTACTTCTATTGCCGCCCATTTTGACGACGACTCTGGGTGGCTTACAGAAATAGACAATGTTAAAACCCACACATAAAATCCCATTTAAAAACACATAAAACCCTATTTAAAAAAAACCACACACACACATAAAAAGAGAGAGAGTCTCACTGTTTAAACAAGCCAGCAGGCAGTGGTCACCTCTCCATCGATGCCCCACACCTGCCCCACCAGCCAGGTTTTCAGATCTTCAGTTATTTCCTAAAGGGCAGCAATTCCATCTGCAGCCACAATTCCACTGGCAGGTGGTTCCATAGGGCCGGTGCGGACACAGAAAAGGCCCTCCCTCTTGTGTTAGAGAGATGAGCCCCTCTTGTCAATAGTACAAGTTGAGATCCCCTCCGGTCCACTCTGGTTGGACAGACAGATGTTCTTGGGGCAACGCGGTCTCTTAGGTATCCTGGCCCACTGCCATGTAGGGCTTTAAAGATACAGTCAACCCTCACATAACAACGTGTTCGTATAGCATCATTTTCGCTTAACAACACGTCGTTATGCACCACGTGTTCCCTCGCATAACAACGTTTTTAGTGTCAATGTCCAGACAACAATGCTAAAATAACCAGACAATGACGCTAAAAACGTCGTTATCCGGGAAACTCAATAGAAACCCGCATAACAACAAAATTCGCTTTGCAACGCTACTTGGGGAACCAAGTAATGTCGTTATGCGAGGGTCTACTGTAATAACCAGCACCTTTGAATTGCACCCGGAGGCAAATTAGTGGTGAGGTGCCGGGCAGCCACGTTCTGGACTACTCCTAAAATGAAAGATCCCTATGTGAACGATGACTGAAAATTCAACTGGGAGAATGAGCCAGGGTGGGGTGTTGAAAAAAATCATCTTAGCCCAGGACAACCTCCCATATAATTGTGTCCAAACTCTAAAGCAGCATTCTTCTCTTCTGTAATGAAAGAACATTTATCCATGCAAGACCATAAATCCCAGAAATAAAAGTTTAACATTCTCATCCACTTTCATTGTAAAGAGTTGATAGAAAGCCAGATGAACTGACTGATAGGTCAGTTATATACTTCTACTAGCATGAAAATAAATGTGTAAAATACATCTGCTCAGACTGGGGAAAATGTGGTGTATAAGCGCTTTATGTGTGGGCGAATGTGCTCTATATGGGCTCTTAATCAGTGGAGTCCAGTTTGGAGCCTGGGCTAGTAATCAAAAACATATCTCTTGCAACTGAATTTTTTAAATTTCCAGTTCTTTGCATCACAGATATAATGAAATATGAGAACTAGGGTAATTCCTTTATTTGCAAGCTACCTTTTATTCAGTAGGTACAGCTATTCTCAACATGGAAAAGACCATGCGGTACCCACCAGCCTGCCATGAAAGCAAAAGAACCTCTCAAGAAAAAAAGAGGTTGTAACCAATGGTGGGCTCAAAAAAAATTTACTACCACACTGTGGGTGTGGCTAGCTATGGGTGTGGCTATCTGTGGGCATGGCCAGGTGGTTGGCATTGGCAGAGATAGAGGCAGTGGAGATTGAGGCGGCAGCAGGGACCAAGGTGGCAGAGGAGACTGAGATGGTGGTGGCTGAGACTGAGGTGGCAGGAGTGGAGGTGGCGGAGACTGAGGCAGTGGAGATTGAGGAGGAGGAGGTGGAGATGGAGGCAGTGGAGAATGAGGCGGTGGGAGTGGCGATGACAATTGAGGCAGCGACAGCAGCAAGGTCCCACCTCGGCAGAAAGGTCCCTGCTGCCATAAGGTCCCATCCACCGCCTTGATCTCTGTTGCCACCACTCCCACTGCCTCCGTCGTCATTGCTCTGTCTGCCACCGCTGCTGCTGTCTCAACCACCACAGCCACAAGGTCCATGCTGCCACAAGGTCCCCACCACTGCTGCTCACGCTGAGTCAGTCTTTGCCATCGCCAACTTAGTCACCACCATCACTGCTCCTGCCACCTCAGTCTCTGCTGCCTCAGAAAACGGCTGCTTGGCTTAGCTTTTAGCGTTCATGCACTACTTCATAGCTTAGTGCATGTGTGCAAAAAGCTAAGCCAAGCAGCCATTTACTGAGGCAGCAGGAGCGGCAGCGGCAGCGACTGGGGTGGCGGCAGCAGAGACTGAGTTCCCGAGTAGGAAATTGGGCGTAGCCAGGGGTATTTTTGCTACCGGTACGTCCGTACCGGGGCGTACCAGGAGCAGCACCAAGAGCATGGTTGTAACCCTAATTTTGCAAAAAAAATGGGACTAAAGTCGGTATCAAGTCCAATTACAGTGGACCTACTGAGATGAATAAGACTCGGCAGTCAATTCAGAACCATGTTTCCCAAAGTTAAGGATTCATGATGCTTGGCATATAGATTACCCATATTTCCATTTTCTCTCACATTCAATTTTTATTTAAATCTCTTGTCTCCTTTCTAAATATGAAGGAATTGGCAAATCTGGGTATTATATCCACACCAAGGAAAAAACAAAATTATCATAATACCAATTGCTGCCATGTGTAAGCTCTACAGGTTCGAGTAAGCTTTCCCTAGAGAAGTTAGCTATCATCTAGCCTTCAGTTTAACTTTTTGCAGGCGCACCCCCCAATAACGGACACAGACAACATTGAAAGTGGATAACAGCATCGGGCCACATTTATTGATTCAATGCCCTAGTCCGAATTATAAATTTGTATTGGTAAAACGACCAATCATAATTCTTAAGGCAAGCAGGCCGAAGTAACACTGGTAAGGTACCACCCCAAAATTGCCAACGGCAATTGGTTACAATGTATCAATTTGTATCAATTTGTTTGTTGACAACAAACAAATTGTTGACCGTAGTCAATATCTAACTCATGACCCCACCCTCTGACGCGTATCCGTGAAATCACGGGGTGATGCATGCTGGTTAGCTATCGCCATCACCCCGTCGCCTGGTTCGTCGTTGACCGGACAACGTTTAACTAATTTATTCCTGTCTAGTGTTGTCCAGTCAATTGCGAACCTGCCGGATACCTGTGGGTCATACTGTTTACCTTACCAGTGCTACCCGCCAATGTGACCAAAGTCAACAGTAGGAACATAAGAAAAAAACCCCTATATCAAACCATAGCCACAGTGTGGGATGGGCAAAAAAGCCAGGACCCGGAAGCCAATGTGGGTCCCAGCCAAAAATTCCCACCCGGCCCCGAAGCGACCAAAATATCACACTGTTAACTAGGGAGGGGGTGGAGGGGAAAAGACTTCTCCGCTCCGTCGCTGAGGTAAAATGGCAGCTCGGCTGCTTCGTGGCCACCCCTTTTATAAGGGAGCTGGCCACGCCCCTAACTACCTGGATTCTCTGTCCTGTGGGGGGGCCCCGCAAAGAGCGCGGCGGCCATTTTGGCGCCGCGCTTGCATTGCAGGCGCACCCCCCAATAACGGACTCAGACAACATTGAAAGTGGATAACAGCATCGGGCCACATTTATTGATTCAATGCCCTAGTCCGAATTATAAATTTGTATTGGTAAAACGACCAATCATAATTCTTAAGGCAAGCAGGCCGAAGTAACACTGGTAAGGTACCACCCCAAAATTGCCAACGGCAATTGGTTACAATGTATCAATTTGTATCAATTTGTTTGTTGACAACAAACAAATTGTTGACCGTAGTCAATATCTAACTCATGACCCCACCCTCTGACGCGTATCCATGAAATCACGGGGTGATGCATGCTGGTTAGCTATCACCATCACCCCGTCGCCTGGTTCGTCGTTGACCGGACAACGTTTAACTAATTTATTCCTGTCTAGTGTTGTCCAGTCAATTGCGAACCTGCCGGATACCTGTGGGTCATACTGTTTACCTTACCAGTGCTACCCGCCACACGGAGGGGCTTCAAAGAAGGCCTGACGCCCCCCCCCAGACCGTCAGCTCGGTCAACAGGCCTGCTCGCCAATCACCCAACAGGAGGTCCATACCTCCTCGCGACAGATGGACCCCATCCCCTGCGTACAAGTCGTAATTTTGTAGGCTAATAGCGGGGTGATGACTGACCCGTCCCCAAGCCCTGTCGGCAAGAAACCGCGCCACCACCCTGTTGACCGTGCGCCTAGCGCAGTCAAGGGCCAGGAGGTGAACGCCCCCTCTATAAGAAAGGTGCGGGATAATGTCCGACCAAACCAGGGTTGTGGCAGGCCAGACATAATGCAAGTAGGCGAGGTCCTCGCAAATCACATGCTTGAGCGATAAGCCGGTGACCTGGCCCAAATCATTGCCCCCCAGGTGGATGATTAGAATGTCAGGCGGGTCAGCACTCAGGCCAGAAAAAAGGAAAGGCCGCAGCTCCCGCCATAACATCCCAGGCTTACCATGCCATGTGAGACTGGCGTGTTCACCCAGTCCCAGTCGGGGTCCCAACTCTGTCGCCGCAGCGTAACGCGCTGCCCTGTGCACATAGCTGTGGCCCACCAGCCATACTGTCACCGGTGTAATACGACACCCAGGGTCTGTAAGAAAATTGAGAAAAATTGAGAAAAAGACGGTAAGGTGACTGGATTGGTACTCATGGCGGAAGTGGGCGCACATAAAACTGAAAACATTGCGAGCCCCACCTCCCCATGCTGCGTATGTCAGCCCCAGAGTACCCAAAAGCAGCTGCTGTAGAGGCTGCACCAGTACGAAATGAATGTGTGCCATAACAGGCACCTGGTAGGCCCACCCTGGTGAGGGCTCTGCCTGTCACCTTCCAAAACTGAAATTTAGTAAGGGGAGACCCATCTTGGTGACAGAAAAACGGGCCGTGGTGCATGCCACGCAGTGCCAGGAACTCCTGTAGGGCACCAACCGGACAGATGTCTGCCAAAGAACACCGTAGCAGTCTTACACCACTGCCTACGCCATGCTGATCTGTCTTAGAGGAGCGTATCCTCAACTGGGCCCAGTCTTTGGCAACATAGACATCCTCGAGTTCCAGTGCCCTACAACTTGCATCCGCCTTATACAGCATCTCAAGCTCGCTGGTGCGGAGCGCTCCAAAAAGGCCACCGTTGTAGCCGCATGAAGTGGGCTGCCTCATTTCCAAAACAGAGGCCAGGCCAGCCCCGGGCCAATTGGGTAAAAACCCTGGGAAAATCTTGCATCCGCCTTACTCAGCATCTCAAGCTCGCCGATGCGGAGGGCTCCAAAAAGGCCACCGTTGTAGCCGCATGAAGTGGGCTGCCTCATTTATCAAAACTGAGGCCAGGCCAGCCCCGGGCCAATTGGGTAAAAACCCTGGGAAAATCTTGCATCCGCCTTACTCAGCATCTCAAGCTCGCCGATGCGGAGGGCTCCAAAAAGGCCACCGTTGTAGCCGCATGAAGTGGGCTGCCTCATCTATCAAAACAGAGGCCAGGCCAGCCCCGGGCCAACTGGGTAAAAAACCCCTGGGTAAATGGGGTGGCGGTCGCCCGGGAAACGCCCACGCACGCGCACCCACCCCTCCCAAACATGTCTCACCCGGAAGTCATTGGTGCTGTCCACACGACCTCCCACTTTGGCCATAAAAGCCAACCCGACAGCTGAGATGCTATGGTGCGTGGTGCAAGGCCCTGGGCATACAGGTAAACCATGAACCGCAGAACATGGGCTACTAGGATCGGCCAGGTTCCTGGCAGTCGGAATCGGGTACATAATACTCTGAAGGAACTAAATGCGTGGTGATACGCCTTACTCATGGATGGCGCTAGTGACAGGCCAATCGCCCGGTTCACCTCTCCTTGCCAACGTTCCATCTCTCGTCCGGGAGTGGCGAGGGAAATTCCTCCGCATCCGGGGGCCGAGGCACGGAACCGGGAGATCTGCAGGCGGGACAAAGCAGCAGCAATATCATTATCAACCCTTGGGACATGCCTGGCCCTGAAGGGAACGTTGAGGCACAGGTTGCATAACACAAACCAACGCACTAGCTCCATAACCCCGGGCGATTTGGAAATCTGCGCAGTGACGATGCGGACAACAGCCGCGTTGCCATGCCAAAATTGCACAACCGAGTTGGCCCACTCCTTGCCCCATAGCATCAAAGCACCCAGGATAGGGAAACATTCCAGATACGTGAGACCATGCAGGCGACCCTTGCCTGCCCAGGATGGTGGCCACCCACCATAGGCCCCCTTCCAATTGAAGTACATCCCATAAACCCAGGAATCCTGAGGCATCGGACTGCATCTGAAAGCAAGGGGGAGCCAGGAGATCAGACCCCAAAATGACACCCCGTTGAACTACCTCTGGATCTATGGCCAGACAAGCACGTCTGCCCCGATACCCCGGGTAAATCTGAGCCTGTGGTGGGGCCTGGAGAATCCCGCCATGGCGTCGCACCAGCGCAGAGCAAATGCCCTGCCCGGTGCGACGACCCTGCCAGCGAAACTGGGGTGACCATGTAGCACCAGAAGTTCCCTCAGTGATGCCATGCGCTCGGCCAGCAAGACCGAGACAAGGGCCACTAGCCTTGACACCTTATCCCGCTGCAACCTAGAATCCTGCGCTACCGTGTTACTCTCCACCCCAGGAATACTAGCTGTGGAGATGGGCCCTCGGTCTTTTCGGGCGCTAAAGGGACACCAAGTTCCTCCATTAGCGTCTGAAATGTGTTGAGGAGACGTGTGTACGTGTCCCAGCCCCGTTCAGCCCCGAATAAAACCATCCAGGGAATGGGCTACAGACCGGGACCCTGACCTGCGGACAAAAGCGCAATCTAGGAAAGTGGTGAAACGCTCGAATACCGAGCCCCAATGGAATAGCCAAAAGGCATGGCATCATTGAAATAATATGCTCCCCGGGACGGGGGTGCAGGGACAGGGCCAACGACCCTGCCCGCATAGACCCTATTGTCAAAGCTGGCAGCAGCCACCTCCTCCCTACCCTTAAGGGATAAAAGATTGGGGGCATCCTGAGGGGACCTATTACCCATGAAAGGGATCCGGAACCCCTGCCTAGAACCCTGAAGGAGAGAACCCGCATCCTCTCCCTTCGGGTACCATGTGAGCCAACGCTCCAACATATCCACCTTGACTGGGGAGGGAGCCCTTCGGCGAACTAGATCCATCTGCGGCAGTCTTGCCAGCCCCCTGTCTGCCCCACCCTCTGCCCCGCATCCTTCTAGGCCTGGGACAGGCAGAGGCCGCATGGGGGCCAACACAGGTGGGACACTCCTGTCTGTATTTGCAAGTCTTCCCATTAGAGGAGCCATTGGACAAGAAAGTCCAGCACAGCAGGCGGGCTGGAACCCCCCGCCCCGCCCCCTGGCAGGTGACCTATGCTGGGGCCGCCTGCTGAACCGCATGCCCACAATGGTATATCTCCCCGGGCGCAGGGCGCGTGGGCGTCACGTACAAAAGCCGCAGCCTCTGGCCTGGCTCATCCCGCCTAATCTCGGGGTGCGGGGAAATCCGCCTACGGCATTCCTCGTCACAAGCCAACCACGCTGGGCCCGGAAAATAAACCATCGCCCGGTAGACGTTGTCCAAATACTGGACCATCAGAATTGCCAGATCCGGCCGGGCCCTAAGGTACACCGCCATGCATATGATGCAGGCCGGCAACCATTTGGCCCACATACTTGGTGGCTTTCGACAACGTGCCTGCCACTATCCTTCTCATTCTGCCCCTCCCTCTCTCCTTGGTGGGCACCCAGTTTAGGAGTGAGAAGATATCCACGTACTCCCCCCGCCAAATTTACTCTCTGGCGGCCTGTGCCAAGTGGTCACTCAGCGGTAAGGAATAGGGGCTTGGACCAACCCGGCCACCCAAAACATTCCCCTCAGGGTAGGGAACACCCCCCACCACGGGGCCCTGGGTGTTAACTGTCATCGCCGGGTGAGGCGTCAGCGGGTGCACCGCCGCACCACCCGCGCGAGGCCAAGGCCATTGAAAAGCCCCCCCCCATATTGGGAATGTGTGTGGATGTACTCGCTTACACCGTATACTCACATGCTGCACCCCCGCGGGCCGCCCCCACCGGGGGTTCCGGCCCACTGGGGGCGTCGGAGCTCACGAGCGACGTAGAGCTCATCACCGGGGCCTGACCTGCACCTGGCTGCTGGCTGGGGAGCTGCGAGGCAGTGGCCGAAACCGCGCCACGCGCCTGCAGCAGCTCAACCCTCCCTGTCGGCTGTTGTCCTCCTGCCGACAGCGCCGCAAAAGGAACCCCGAAGGGGGGCCCCCGCCTGACTGGCCCGAGCCAACGACGCTTCAAGGGCCGCAAGGCGGGCCAGTAAGGCTTCCACGTTGACCTGGGGCCAAGGGCCGGCCGGCCCGCACGGTCCAGGCGTGGGTACAGTTCCCTGTACCCCAGGACCCGAATATGGCCATTGGCCAACACCGAAGCCCGGCAGGGTCGGTGGAGAAACCTGCCAAGGCAGGGGGCCGCACCACCCCCCAAGGCTAGAGGGCCCCGGGGGAGGCTGCGACCCAAGAGCAGCAGGCCCAACCTGGTGGGCAGATGCAGGAGCGGTGTCCACCGCTCGCGGGCCGCGGGCCGGAGCCCCTACCGCGCCCGCACTCTGTTCACCCGCTCTGGGCCAAGGGGCGATAGACCCCATTCCGCCGGTCCCGGCAGGGGCCTGCAAAGGCGGCTGCTGGGGAGGCGGCACCGCGGTCCTCCGACCCGGGTTGCGCCTCCTAACAGCGCGAGCCGCACTCGAAGCTGCCTTCTTCTTCGAAGGCATCTCCACCGGAGTGAAGGGAAGCCAAAAAGGAAAAATCGCCGCCAAAAGGCTTCCCGGTAAGTTAATGAGCGACGGAGACACAGGGGAAAAGACTTCTCCGCTCCGTCGCTGAGGTAAAATGGCAGCTCGGCTGCTTCGTGGCCACCCCTTTTATAAGGGAGCTGGCCACGCCCCTAACTACCCGGATTCTCTGTCCTGTGGGGGGGGCGCAAAGAGCGCGGCGGCCATTTTGGCGCCGCGCTTGCATGCTATATTGAATTGGCTTAGTGGTTAAGATGCTGAGGGGCTATTCAACAATTACATGATCCTCGAGGGGGGAGAGGGTCTGCCTTCTGAATTATGGAAAATTACGTGGGGGGGGGGGTTCATTTGGAGCTGTTGTGGTTTCAAAACATGGCACTTTTTTAGGTTTAAAAAAGATCTTTGGGAATTTTGATCTGATTTGAGATAATTGAATTGCTTGTGCAGTCTGCATTAGGCACCAATAGTGAAAAGTTCTAAAAATTAGAGTTTCGATACAAAAGCTCTGGATTACGTAATTTTAAAGGAAGGGGGGTTCGAAGGGAAAATTACGGTCGGATTACATGGGGGGAGGGGGTCAATTTTTCAAAAAAATTGATCGCGTAATTGTTGAATGGCCCTTGAGCTTGATGACTGGAAGGTCAGCAGGTCAGCAGTTTGAGAACCTCATGATGGAGTGAGCTCCCATTGTCTATCCCAGCTCCTGCCAACCTAGCAGTTCGAAAGAAAAAAAAGATATTGTAAGTAGATAGATAGGTACAGTTTTGTTGAGAAGTCTAACAGCATTCCGTATGCTCCAGCATCTAATCATGCCTGCCACGTGACCATGGAGACATCTGCAGGTGCAGACAGCACTTGCACTTTGGCTGTAAACAGAGATGAGCACCCCCCCCCCCCCACCAGAGTCAGACACCACTGGCTTTTGAGCAAGAGAAATCTTTACCTATATAGAGTTGACTGGATAGCTTAGTGAGTTAAGTAGAGGTTGGGAGTACATAACTCCGCTGTGCATCCCATGAGAGCCGACTCTGTGTGGCCTTGGACAAGCTGCAAATTCCAGGATGCCCCCCAGAAGAAGGGAAGGGTAAACCACTTTTGAGTATTCTCTACCTTGAAAAAAAGGCTTGCTATAAGTCAGAACTGACTTAATCTGCTTCTCCCGCCTAATGTCCCTCCTCCCTTTCCAAGGCTCCTACCTTCTGTCAAACTGTATTTAGCATCTCCCTTTCTCTAAGACCTTTGTTTGTAATTTTTGAACGTAAAAAATTGCCCGTAAGAAATACCAGGTCAGAGTGTTCTTCTGTTTAGCTCAGTAATGCCAGTTGTGAAGGGCAGCTGTGCCCTGAGAATCAAATTAGATATTCAAGGTAATGTTTATATCCTCTGCTTAACCTATTTTCCCCTGAGAATGGGTAGTCTTTGGAGCTGTATGTCTCAACAATTGCCCTTACAGATCAACCCTTAGTTGACTTCCAATGACCAATAACAAAAGATGCTGAAGGCTAGGCATGCAGGTGATGAAAATCATGTGCTACAACAAACATACCTTTGTCCACTCAAGGGAGCACCTCTTCTACAAACATGATAGGTGTTTTCATCTTGTTTGACCATTAGACATTGGTTAAGTTCAGGACTCATACATGGAGACCATTTAAATCAGGGGTTCCCAACCTAAGGCCTACAGGCCGCATCCAGCCCCACAACACCATTTCATGTGGGCCGCCACCCACTCCAAGGGCATTCGATAAACAAAATGGCTGCCCCTTTGAAGATATTGGGACAAAATGGTCACTCCCATTGTGCAAGGCAGGGCAAAATGGCCATCTGGCCCTTGAAGCTGACTGAGTGAGTGCGACCTGGCCCCCGGCTTGAAAAGGTTGTTAGATATGCTGCCTGGCTCCTTTTGTCCTAAATAGGTTGCATTTTAAGCGTCCTGGATTGTGGTACTTTCTGGCTATTGTAATGTGTGGTGATGATTTTATTTGAGTTTTATTGTGTGTAATTGTTTATTTTTGATTGTTATATGACTGGTTTTATGATGTTAGCCGACCTGAGTAGGGATGATTTTTCCCTACAGGGGCAGGATGTAAGTGAAATAATAAAATAAATGCCTGATTTAAATTAAAAACAGATACTGGAATTTGGACCTTGCTGATGCAAAGTGTCTGTTCTACCACTGATATTTATTTATTTTTATTTATTTTATTTATATTCAAATTTATATGCTGCCCAATCAGGTAAACCCGACTCTGGGCGGCTCACAACAAGTTAAAACACACATAAAACAGTACAACCAATTAAAACCAATTAAAACCCAACATACCCACCCACCTACCCCATTCCTCTTTAAACCCACATAAACCCACATTAAAAAAAGACAATTAAAAGAAATGGGGGGCTTAATTTATAAGCCAACAGGCAGGGGCCACTCTTCCATCTGGGCCCCACACCTGCCCTGCCAACCAGGTTTTTAGGTCTTTTCTGAAAGGTAGCAGCTCCATCTGCTCCCGCAACTCTACTGGCAGGAGGTTCCACAAGGCCGGTGTGGACACGGAAAAGGCCCTCCTTCGTGTGCCAGAGAGACGAGCCCCTCTGGCAGATGGAACAATCAGGGAGCCCCTCTGATCCGCTCTGGTTGGATGGATGGACACTCTTGGGACGATGCGGTCTCTAAGGTATCCTGGCCCACTACCATGAAGGGCTTTAAATGTCAAAAACAGCACCTTGAACTGCACCCGGAGGCAAACTGGTAGCCAGTGCAGCTCCCGAAGTAATGGTGAGGCACGAGCATAACGCCCGTGCCCCATCACCACCCGGGCTGCCGCATTCTGGACCAACTGCAGCCTCTGAATGGTTGACAAGGGCAGCCCATGTAGAGTGCATTGCAATAATCTAGCTGGAGGTGACCAGAGCATGTGTGACCATGAGCAGGGAGTCCCGGTCCAGGAGCGAACGCAACTGACGGATGACGCGAAGCTGTGAGAAAGCCCTCCTGGCCACAGCCACCACCTGATCTGCTAGTAGCAGCCCCGAATCCAGGAGGACGCCTAAGTTGCGTACCGGGTCTGTCTGGGGCAAAGCAGCCCCATCCAAGACCAAAGTTGGCAGCTCCCTGGATAACGCGGGACCCCCTATCCAAAGCCACTCAGTCTTGGAGGGATTCAATTGTAGCCCGTTGTCTCCCATCCAGACCCGAACCGCTTTTATTTTTTATTTTTTTATTGTTAAATTTTTATACCGTCCACTCAGCCAAAGCCGACTCCGGGCGGTTCACAACAGTGGGTAAAAACAGATAAAAACAAATAAAACAGATAAAAACCAGCAATAAGAACCCACCCCTAAAAAGAGAGTGGTGCAGGAACTGAAGAAACCATGGGGCAGTCATCCTCCCCTATATTAACCACCCAACGGAAGCCACCCCTCCACCTGCACCCCAAACTTGGCCCACCAGCCAGGTTTTTAGTTCTTTTCTAAAGGGCAACAACTCCGTCTGGAGATGCAGTTCCACAGGCAGGAGGTTCCAAAGGGCCGGTGCAGACACAGAGAAGGCTCTCCTCCTTGTGCCAGAGAGGCGAGCCCCCCTGGCCGATGGCACTATTAGAGAGCCCCTCCGGTCTACTCTGGTTGGACGGACAGACGTCCTTAGGGCGATGTGGTTTCTAAGGTAACCTGGTCCACTACCATATAGGGCTTTAAAGGTCAAAACCAGCACCTTGAATTGCACCCGGAGGCAAACGGGTAACCAGTGCAGCTCCCGCAGCAGTGGTGAGGCATGGGCATAACGTCCACACCCCATCACCACCCGGGCCGCCGCATTCTGGACCAGCTGCAGCCTCCAAATGGTCATCAAGGGCAGCCCCATGTAGAGTGCATTACAATAATCTAGTCTGGAGGTCACAAGAGCATGAGTGACCATGAGCAAAGAGTCCCGGTCCAGGAGCGTGCGCAACTGGCGAATCACCCGAAGTTGGGCGAAGGCCCTCCTGGGCACAGCCGCCACCTGTTCTTCTAGCAGCAGCCGCAAATCCAGCAGGACCCCCAAGTTGCGCACCGGGTCGGTCTGGGGCAAAATAGCCCCATCCAAAACCAAATATGGTAGCTCCTGGGATAGCACAGGACCCCCCATCCACAGCCACTCAGTCTTACTAGGATTCAGCTGTAACCCATTTGCCCCCATCCAGACCCCAACCGCCTCCAGACAACTGGAAAGGACTTTGACTGCATCACTGGGGTCCCCACGGGCCGAGATGTACAACTATGTATCATCCGCGTACTGATGGTACTGCACCCCATGGGAACGGATGATCTCACCCAGCAGCTTCATGTAGATGTTAAATAGGAGAGGAGAGAGTACTGAGCCCTGAGGCTCCCCGTATTTTAGGGACCTAGGACTGGACTTCTCGCTCTCCAACCACACCGACTGGGTCCGGCCCCTCAGAAATGAGGAAAACCAGGACCACACAGTGCCCTGGATCCCCAATCCTCGGAGCCGTTCCAGAAGGATACCGTGGTCAACGGTATCGAAAGCCGCTGAGAGGTCAAGAAGAGCAAGGACAGACAGATAACCGCCATCCCGCTCTCACCAGAGATCATCCATCAGCGCGACCAATGCAGTCTCAGTACCATATCCAGGTCTGAATCCTGACTGGAAGGGGTCCAGATATTCCGCTTCATCCAGTACCCCCTGCAACTGACGCGCCACTGCCTTTTCCAATACTTTCCCCAAAAAGGGGAGGTTGGAAACAGGTCTGTAGTTGGTTATGACTGTTGGGTCGAGGGATGGCTTCTTCAGGAGGGGGCGCACCAAAGCATGTTTCAACGGTGCAGGAAATATCCCCTCCTGAAAAGATGCATTAATTATAGCCCCGACCCAGCCACCTGTCACCGTCTTGGAGGCTTTTACCAGCCAGGCGGGACAGGGATCCAATGGACAATTAGTGGCACAGACCGCCGCAAGGAGCCTGTCCACTTCATCTGGGGCAACAGGATCAAACCGATCCCAGATAACACAGCAAGACTGTGCACTTGCTTCCAGACATCTGGATAGGACATTGACTGCATCACTGGGGTCCCCATGGGCCGAGATATATAACTGGGTATCATCAGCATACTGATGATACCTTACCTTATGGGAACGGATAACCTCGCCCAACGGCTTCATGTATATGTTAAATAGGAGAGGAGAGAGCACCGAGCCCTGATGCACCCCATACTGTAGGGGCCTAGCACTGGACCTCTCACTCTCCAGCCACACCGATTGGGTACGACCCTCCAGAAATGAGGAAAACCAGGACAGCACAGTGCCCTGGATCCCCAAACCTTTGAGCTGTTCCAGAAGGATACCGTGGTCAATGGTATCGAAGGCCGCTGAGAGATCCAGAAGAGCCAGGATGGATGGATGACCCCCGTCCCGCTCCCGCAAGAGGTCATCAACCAGTGCGACCAATGCAGTCTCAGTACCATATCCAGGCCTGAAACCCGATTGATAGGGGTCCAGATAATCCGCTTCATCCAGGACCCCCTGCAACTGCCGCATCACCACCTTCTCCAGTACCTTCCCTAAGAAAGGGAGGTTGGAGACCGGCCTATAATTAGCTGGAACTGTTGGGTCGAGAGATTGTTTCTTCAGGAGGGGGCGCACCAGAGCATGTTTTAAAGGTGCAGGAAACACCCCCTCCCGCAATGAAGCATTTATTATAGCCCCGACCCAGCCTCCTGTCACCCCCTTGGAGGCTTTCACCAACCAAGTGGAACAGGGATCCAAAGTGCAGGCGGTGGTGCGAACAGCTGCAAGAAGCCTGTCCACTTCCTCAGGGACAACTGGATCGAACCGATCCCAGATAACACTGCCAGACTGAGCTCTGATCCCCTCTGGACCCTCCCCATCCACGTCGGGATTAAACCCCGAGCAAATCCGAGCGATTTTCTCCACCAGATATCTGGCCTCTCCCCAAACTTGTCATCCCTATCTGCCTTACAGTTTGTCAGACCATCCTTCAACATGGCTTACCTTGTGAACTGCAAGTAGGGCAAGTTTTCCAAAGGTCTTGGGTAGTGGTCTTTCAGAGTACTGCTCCAGAGATCTGTTTAATGTAGATACCAAAGTCTGAAGGCTGCTCTTTCTCTATACAGAACACACACTGTACATGGTTTACAGCAGAGGTGCCCAAACTACTGCCCATGGGCCGAATCCAGCCCCGATGCCAATTCATCTGGCCTGCACTCCCCTCGTCGCTCCTGGAAGTGGAAGTAAAACATGCCCATATGGACATGTTTTACTTCCACTTCCAGGAGTTATGAGGGCAGTGCGTGATGGATGAATTTGTGTCGGGGTCTGGATCCAGGCCATGGGCAATAGTTTGGCCACCCCTGGTTTAAGCAGAGAAAATGGCAGCCTGAAATCTATCTCATCCTGTTGCAAAACAGATTGCAAGGCGTGTTTTATTTCTGCTTCCGGTGGGAGGCACCATGTGACTGGCCAGCTGAACCATGTGACTGGCCTACAGCCCGAAAAGTTTGGGCACCCCGGCACTCATTGTTTACAGCCAGCACCCCACTCTGATACCTGCTTTTTCTATTTAAAAAAGAAAGGGTCATTATGATCAAGAAATGCCTGTGGAACGAGTTCACATAAAAGGCCAAGGGAGGCTGGTTTCTCTGATGACATGGAGTGGTGAATCTGGGCTTCAGTCCAAATTGTACAGAAACTATCCATGTTCTGGAACACTGTCCCTAAAATAGGTTCAGAACTTTGGATAGCTCTGTCAAAGAGTGAAACCATCACTAGCCTCTGCTGGGAATGGACTACGGTTGTTACAGGAAGCCCTTTTCTGGTCCACTTCTCTGACAAGCCAGTGAAAGTTTTAATGCACAAACACAAAATCCAAACTGACGGTAATGCAGTCTGATGGCAAATACCTCTTGGGGGGAGATTTTAATGATTGTTAAAAAGGCCTGACAGCTTTATGTCATAGTGTGTCCATGTTAAAGAGCCACAAAGCAACCATCTTGCTTTGAAAACAAATTAAGGCAGAGTGGGGGGGGGGGGGAGAGAGAGAGAAACAAACAAACTTCATGCTGGACACAGACAACCACAACCGTGAAGTTCCCATACAATCGTCACTGTCTCCTTCTGCACTGGGTGCCCCCAGAAATGAGGAATGTGACATCTGTTTTTGGGATTTGGGAAGTTACAGTCCAAAAAACAAATGTGGCTCAACACTGAGACATATATGGAGACAGAGACCTTGGAAAAGTTCTGTTTTGGGACCACTGTTCTCAAGATTTCCCAACCAGCTGAGTTAATGGTTAAGAGACAAAAGAGGAAACATATCCAAGTTCTGCTTTCATTCATATGTGCCAGTTCTGCCCATTTCAATAAAATGAAAACACTGTGAGCTTACCGAGTTCAAAAAGTGTTGCACAACACATTGGACATTTGCAATAACTAGCAGATCAAGAGGAGGAGTTGTACACCTCTGCATCTCAAGAATAGGGCAGCTAGAATGGACACAAGAATGCTCTGATGTGTCAAGCTGTAATGAAATATCTACAAAAACTGGTGTGCATGATGTATGTCTCATTTGTGTGTGAATGGAGACAAGCATGTGGGGAAAATATCTGAACAAGTTGCAAGAAAGAGAATAGTCATCTTAACCTATAAAACCAAGGGTTAACCGTTGGAAGTTCGTATAGGTTCCTAAGCCTGGCCCTACTAACCTGTACCCACCATTCGTGCACACGGGCGAACTGGGTCCGCAGGTCAACGAAGGATTGAGAAAACCGGCAGTGGGGCAACAGCCCCACAAACACGAAAAAAGGGAAACAACTTCATTTCCCAACGTTCTTTGCGCCGCGCCACAGCCAATCAGGCTGAGAGACACTACCACAAATAACATTGAGAAACGCGCCGTGGCCAATCAAAATCAAGCCGCAGAAAAAAATGCACCACAACCACAAGTCACAAACCCATAACTACAAGCCCCAGAGTCCTGCGCGACATGAGCGCGCAGAACGCTGAGAAAGCCGGCACCCAAATTGTTTTTTTAAAAAAAAACCTCACCACCTCACAGCCACGCAAACACCAACCGCCCTTCTTTCCCTCACCAACAGTGCCTGAAGGTCCCGATTGGAGTTTCCCCTTTAATATCAGTAAGTGGGGGGTGGCGATACCCATCTCCGCTGGCTCACCTGGGTTTGGGAGGTTTGTGGGGACAAAAGGGATCTGTACCCCCAACCCTTCTGGACCCAGGAGACCAGGGAGAGTGGATCGATTCCCCCCTCCTAAAAAAACCTCCATCTTTAAAGAGAAGAAACCAAGCAGTTTCTTCTCTTTAAAAACAGAGGTTTTTTAAGGAGGGGGGAATCGATCCACTCTCCCTGGTCTCCTAGGTCCAGAATGGTTGGGGGGACATACCCCTTTTGTCCCCCCCCCAACCCTCACGGACCCACGGGACCCGAGAGAGGAGATCGATTCCAACCCAACCCCCTGATATTAAAAGGGAAAATCCGATCGGAGTTTCCACTTTAATATCAGTAAGTGGGGGTGGCGATCCCCCTCTCTGCTGGCTCACCTGGGGTTGGGACGTTTGTGGGGACAAAAGGGTTGTGTCCCCCCAACCCTTCTGGACCCAGTAGAACAGGGAGAGGGGATCGAATCCACCCCCACCCCCAAAAAAACTCCATCTTTAAAGAGAAGAAACCGCTTGGTTTCTTCTCTTTAAAAACGGAGGTTTTTTTAGGAGGGGGGAAATCGATCCACTCTCCCTGGTCTCCTGGGTCCACAAGTGTTGGGGGGACATAACCCTTTTGTCCCCACAAACCTCCCAACCCCAGGTGAACCAGCAGAGAGGGGGATCGCAACCCCCCACCCACTGATATTAAAGGGGAAACTCCGATCTACTTTCACAACTCCACACAATCAAAGCACCATAAGACAATAAAGCCCCCCTCCCCAACGCCCACTGTCTGGCCAGTGAAGCTGGCCCACGGAAATAACCCCCCCCCCCAACGCCGCATAAAACGGCATTGGAATTCCCGCGTTCCGACCAGCCAGGCCGGCCCATGGAAATAAACCACCACCACCCCCAAAGCCACAACAACAACAAAAATATAAAAATAAATAAATGATTTACAAAAAATACCTTAAAACACAATCAAAAACATCCAAAAACACACAAAAACAAACAAAAACAACACCAAAAAACAATACAAAGTAAACAAAAACACAACCAAAAACAAAACAAACAGTCCAAAAAATACAAAACCCAAAACCCACCCCCATGAAATACAGAAAACAAGCCAACTCACCAACACATGTCCTACCTGCACGACGACCGGAAACGAAATGAATAAAGAAAGATACTACTTACTGGAAGAAGCTCCACCCAGAGGCCAGGAGAGAAAAAACAATCAAAGTACAAGAAAAGCCCTACCAGCACCACCTGCTGGCCACAATAGTAAAAACAATTCAAAAACACACAACAGCCCCAAACAAAAGGCCACAACAGTAAAAACAAATCAAAACAATAACACAAAATCACAATTTTACACAAAAGGTCACAATAACAAGTCAAAAAAATTACACGGAAACACAATTTAACATAAATCACAAACATATGTCAATAAAATAAAATAAAATAATTATTAAAATCCTGTGCTGAGTTCTAACTCAAATAAAAACCCAAAACAACTAAACACATTTTAAAAACATTGAATGTAAAAAAACCTTTACTTTCACATTATTAAAATTATTACAACTATTTTTTAAAAACCCAAAAACTAAAACATTATTCATTTACAGCCAACCAAGCCAAAAAATTTTTTGTATAAATAAACATTTTAAAAATTACAGACTAAGCAATTTTTAACAAGCATTAACACAATTTAACCTTCCAACACAATTTAAAACAGCCTGGCAACGCCGGGCAACCTCTGCTAGTTGTTTCATATTAGTACCCTCATCTTTTTTGGTGAATGTCATGGTTTTTCTCACATTTTCATGCTTAGCTATTAAATGCTGGTATGTGCTGTCAGGGGGACTTCAGTGGCTTAGAGGTTAAGATGCTGAATTTGATAATTGGAAGGTCGGCAGGTCAGCAGTTCACAATGGAATGAGCACCCGTCTCTGTCCCAGCTCCTGTCAACCTAGCAAGGTACCACTTTGGTGGGAAGGTAACAGCGTTCCATAAACTCCGGTATCTAGTCATGTCCAGTGGTGGGCATCAGCAGGTTCGCACCAGTTCACCAGAGTCGGTAGCAGAAATTCTGGCTGGCCCCGCCCATCCAAGTTTAGTCATAATTCGGGTGCAATGCAGAGCTTTCCCCCTGGCCATGCCCACCACACCACACCCACAGTGTGGTAGTAAATTTTTTTGGACCCCACCACTGGTCATGCCTGCCATATATCCATGGAAACATTTGTAGATGCAGACAGCACTGGCACTTTAACTATAAACAGAGCTAAACACTTAACACTCTAGAGTATGATACGACTGGCTTTTGAGCAAGGACAACCTTTACCTTTACTTATGTGCTGTCAAAAGTGACAGATAGTGACTCCAAGGATCAGAGAGCAGAACTAACCAGAAGAAAGAAAGCAGGATCGGTGGCATTCAACCATGGTCGTAGCCAGGGGGACCAGGGGGGTGAAAACCCTCCTGAGCTAACAGCCCAGCCCCCCCAACCCACTATGCCAATGTTATATATGTGAATGTGACATTGTTGCCCCCCCCCCTGATTTTTTTTTGCCCCTCCTGAAAATCCCCCCCCCCCCATCTAGAATCCTGGCTATGGCCCTGCATTCAACTCTATCAAGGAAATCTAACTAAATGAGGAACTCTGCAAGAAACAATGCACCAACCTTTTTCATTCAACAGTACTACCTGCGGTTCTCTACATGAGTGAAACGTGGTCATTAATTAAAGCCAAGGAAGAACTATCAAGAGCCGTAAGAATCATGGAAAGATCAATGCTAAAGGTATCCCTTCACGATCACATCCCCAATGCCCAGATAAGAGAACAAACCGGAATCAATGAAGCTGTTGTTGAATATCATAAATGGAAATTGCGCTAGACTGGACATATTTCTCAAATGACAGATGGGCCGTTGGATAGCAGCAATCACTTAGTGGTATCCCAAAAGATGGGAAGATCCAATCGTGAAAAGTTTTGGTCAAAACTGGAGGAGAAAAACATAGCTGTGAAAGGAATGGAAAGTGAGTTGTCACCAGCAGAAACTCATCCTTTGATAGTCTGATCAACTGAGGAATCAAGGACAACTCATGGAATTGTTTGACCAACATAGTTCCTGAGACTTGTAGTGCAGTAAAGTAACTTTCCCTAGCCCTAGCTCTGTTTTTTTTGCCCCTAGCAAAACAATAGATTTCAAGATGCACGGTGAGGATGAACGATATACTCTTTGGCATCCTGTGTATAATTTTGAAACACCAGCAGTGAATTTATTCATCATAACAACAATACAATATACTCCCATTAAACGGCAGCAGGAGAAAGGCTGTTTCTTCTAATTTTCTTCCAAGTAGTTAAATACAGAGCTAAGCATGCTTCTTCAGGCAATGTTAGTGGAGAGCTTTAAACAGAGAAGGAAAACTTATTCTTGCTATTAAGAGATTATTAGACCATCCCCTTATAAACATATTTATGAAGTAAGAGCAAGAGACTTCATCGTGCCAGGTCAGAATCTCACACCGTTCTGTATCTATATTATTTTCAGGATTATAAACCATTAATTCCTAAAATTGTGCTCTGGAGCATAAGTAGGAACAGCTGTAGCTCTCTGCTCAGTCTTTCCACATGGGTTACTTTCTGCTCAAGATATGTGCAGGGTGGTGGAGAGCGCCAGAATAGTGTCACAAATAAGGTTTTTGGAAGAAGGGGAAAGGGAGTAATAAAAATTAGACTATAAAAGGAAAAACACAAAACCCTGAAGTTCATAAAATGCACAACCAATGTGTTAATAAAATAGCATCACGGTACAAGTTGTTCCACACTTCCGGTTTCTGCAACCCATTTTTCTTGTATGCACAAACTAATAAAATGCCTCTTCTTATTAAGTCACTACTGTACATGAAACATTTCATGCATAAACTATTAATCCTACACACTGGTCTTTTGAGGGACTGATTGCACTTGACTCAAAACAGATAGAAGGATGGTTGTCAAACAAAACAGTGTAGGTTCTGTACCCAGGATCCTCTCACCAAGTTTCAAAGTCTGTTCAAGAATGCTTTAAAGAAAACCTGATGGTTGATTAGTGTTCTTCCATTACTATGATACTACAAATGCCTTTCAAATTTTCCTCCTATTCTCCTGAGATCTTAGAAGACATAGGCGCAATTAGGTCAAGCCTGTTCCAGTACAATCAGTAGTAGTCAAGGCTGGTCTTGCTATTATAATACTTGCTACATGAAAATACATACGGTGCAAAATGTGATAGCCAGACTGTTCTTTGCAATACACTTTTGAAATCATTTATCTCTGGTCTTGAATCAACTGCCCTGGCTTCTACTTTGTTTTGAAACAACACACCTGCTTAGAATTTGAGAATCTTCCATAGAGATACACGTCTTACAAATCCAAGAAATCTGATTTATAGAATCATAGAATTGTGAACCTAGAAAGGACTTTGAGGTTATGACATCTAACTCCCTTGTTGATATTAGAAATTAATACCTAAATCATTCATAATAGCCACCCCGTCTTTCTTTTAAAAAAAGACTTCAACAGAGAATAATTTTCCCCCTTCCAATGTAGTCCACTCCACTATTGATAAGATTTCTATCAGGAAATTCTTTCTAAAGTTTAGTCAAATTCTTGTACTTTGAATCCATTTTTCAGGTCTTTGCTTTCACCAAGATCTAATGTCCAATACAGCACCTCCTGTACTGTCAGGTTATTCTGTGCCTTGTTCACATTATTTTTTGCCCAAAATGATGTGTTCTTTTTTTAAAAAAAACATTGCATTTTGCACAAAGACATTCTTATGTTGTGTTCTGAAGAAATAGGCTTTTGCTTTGCTAGTGCTGCTATTGACTCTAAAGTAATGCCATTTTCATTCTCCTGCAGGAATGAAAAATCTCAGGACAGTTGACCACTTCTTCAACAGGGCATCTCAACACGGCATCCAAAGATGTCTCTTTTCTGTCAAGGATAAAAAATATATATGAATGCTTGTTACATCTTCTCTGCCCTTCCTTCACTCATAAGAGGTGCCAAAATATTCATTGCCCCACTCACCCCCGGAGTAAGGAGACAGATACAGGTTGTTTGGTTAAAAAACAGGGCCACTTTATTAACTTATAACTGGGTTAACTTCTGTAAGTAACTGCAATGGGGCAGATGACGTGGCACTGGTAAGGACAGCTATCTGATTCGGTATTTTCCTCAGTTGAATATTGGTTATTTGTTTTCTTGGTTCAGGTCGATTATGCCTAATTGTTCGATCCCTTTTCAGAAGTATCCATCTGTCACTCCAAAATCCAACTTCTGCTTTTAACTGGGTGAACTGCCTAAGGGACTGCAAGCTGCCAAACTTGGCAGTCCCTTGTTCCCAGGCCACATTTAACCAATCAGCAAGGTTTACTTCATTGCCTGCCCACCATGCTGATTAGTCAAATGCGTCCCTACCTGATTACCCAGGGATCAATTGAATGTCCTTACCAGTGCTACCCGCTAAAGTGACCAAAAGAAATCCCTCCATGTCTCAACCATGTGGGATGGGCGAAAACAACAAGAATCCCAGGAGCCAATGCGAGATTCAAGCAAAACTTCCCATCCAGCTCACAAGGCAACCAAAAAAACTTCACACTGCATTTCAGGGAGGGAGGGAGGGCAAACGCGCCCGGGGAAAGTGAAAACGCTGAGCCCTGGATGCACATGCCCTGCTTTTAAAGGGGGAAGCTGAGCTCCACCCCCAGGGCTTGTAACCGGGTGCTGTCTCCCTCCCAGGGGGGATTGGCCAAAGCACGCACCAGCAGGAATTGCTGCTGGTGCATGCCCATTTCTCCCAGCTACATGTGGCTCGACAACTTGTACGTCCAAAATGTGACCCAACAATGTACTCTTAATTGACCTGTTGATTTCTTTCCTATCCATTACATGCTTTGAAGGTTGTCCATGATCTGCTAAATATTGGTGATGGCTTCATGATAGGTAGTCTACACGATATCTTTGAAAAGTAACATTTGTTGGTCATACCCATCTGCTAAAGCAGGGGTTCCCAACCTATGGCCCATGGGCCAGACCTGGCCCACAACACCATTCCATCTGGCCCATCTCCATCTCCCTTGCACCTGGACGTGGAAGCAGGGCCATAGCAGTTTGCCCACCTCGGCAAGGCGTGGTTTCCCATACGAATGCATTGAAATGCCCACCCTGAAAAATATTTGCCCACCCACATCTGGAATCCTGGCTATGGCCCTGAGTGGAAGCAGTTGCGTTTACATCAGTCATAAAATGTGCCCATGCCCACGCCTCAACTGATGTAAGCACAGAAGCAGGTGCATTTTACGACAGCTGTAAATGCACCTGCTTCTGCTCCGGGGGGGGGGGGGGTCCAGCCCGCTCAGCTGTTCCGGGTGTGTGGTCAGGCCTTCGGAGCAAAAAGTTTGGCAACCTCTGTGCTAAAGCCTCCTTAGTTGTGCCTATGAAGAAACAGACCCACGAGATTGCTTGTGCATTTGGGGAAGAACAATGTCCAATTAGGGGCTTTTCTTTGGAAATAAATTAGAACTTCAGTGGCGTATCAACTAATTATCTCCTAAGAAAAGAAAGCCCTTTAATTTTGTGTTAATAGAGCAAAAGAAATATTTAGCTGTGTCATTAGTATTTACTGCTATAGACCTCACATTGTGGAAGTGCTAAATTGGTTTAAGTTGGGGTGTAAAGTTCCACATAGTGTCCTTGTCTTTTTCTCCCCAGGTGGCAAAATGTATAAGAAATTGGCAGCACCAAAATACAGGATTAATTCAGCTTCATCTTGGAGCTGAAAAGCCATGGTAACTAGCTAAACCACACAAGTACAGTCCTCTTAAAATATTTAATCTCTTACTAGGCAAGTCCTTCTATATTAGTAGACCTTGCATTCATCTGAGGAAAAGATCAATTATGTCAACCTATAGAAGGCTTGGGGATTCTGTCTCCCGTGAAGAGCATGAGGGAGGGGTTAGAAATTTAACTAGCATTACAGAAATTGTGAATGTTGTTGATTTAGGATGGAAGGAACTGAGTTGTGACTTACTGCTCATTATGGACTACATAAAAATGCACTGACTTCCCAGCCTTCCATCTAACAAGACGAGCTTCTTAACCACTGAGCCACCCATAGTTGGGGTGACTTGGAGGGACCTTGCTATGCTAGAGTAATGTTGTGTATTGGTGTTTAATTGCTGTTGGTTTTGCAATCAAGTCTTTGCTGCAAAAGTGCGCCCTTTTTGCAAGGTCAAAACTGTATGTTGTTTTCATTATGTCCTGATTGGTTCCCGCCCTCCCTGAGAAGACGGGTAATTGTATCTAGTTCTTCCACTGCTGTTCTCTGTATATAAGCAGTCACCTCACCATTATTCTTTGGTCCAATCTATCCAAGTTATGAGCTGCTAATAAATCACTTGTGTTTGAACTGTTCAACACTGGTCAGAGTCCTTCCTACCTTCGGACACAACAAGTGACTTAGCTATTCAGTACTAACCAATCATTCCTTTGTGCCTCTGAATTCAAAGAGATCCCAGCCTCGTTTTGCCCCCTCTTTGTCAGTTGGTGTCAGTTGTTTGTTGCTGTTGGTCTGTTCAGTTGGTTACTACCATGCTGCAATAAAGAAAGCAGCAATCGCATATCAGAAATTCCCAAGGGATTGTAAGTAAATAATTTTTTTCTACTACAAATGTCTCAGAATCTGAATATATTTACTTCAATCCTTTTTGTGCTAAATCAGGGATTCTCAACCTGTGGCTCATGGGCCGGATGTACCCCATGGCGCCATTTCATGTGCCCCCCCCCCCACTGCCTCCACCACACCTGGAAGGCTGGAAGTGCCATGTGGTGGAGGAAGGGCAAAATGGCCGTATGGCCCCCCCAAAGCTGTCTGAGGGAGCATGACCCGGCCCCCAGCTTAAAAAGGTTGAGAACTCCTGCACTAAATCAATTATTTAATCAAAATTATTTATGAAAAGAAATAGAGTCTTTGTAGGGTTAACCTTCACTACTCTTACTCTCATGTCCAGTGTGTGAAAACTTTGTTTTGAGAGCTACAACTCTCTTTATATCTCACCCATGCTGGCTGGAGGATACTGGGAACTCTAGTCCAGAAAGATTGCATTTCTCTGTACAGCCCAAGATTGTTGCTGAGAAATCCGAGTCTGTAGAAAGGAGATGCAATATCCACACCCTTCTCTTTTTCTCCTTCTGTTCTGGTTTCCATCAGGATCTTTTGATATCCGGAGGACACAGACACAACACTGCCACCGCCCCTCATGCCCAAGGCCCCTGTCCTTTGGAGATGGCAGGCATTTCAAGGCGATAGGATTCCCCATTGTTTACGTCCTTTTTATGATGCAGATGTGCCCTGGTTGTTATTTGTGTGCAGATGTCTCCAAGGACCCAGTTCATTTGGCAGTGGGGGCTTTCATTTAAGAAATGTCCCATTAATCGCACTGCTCTATCGGGAGAATTTTAAGCTTGTTCCCATTCTTCGACTGCATTTTAAGGATTACATGGAACTTCATTGTCCTCCACCGCACCATGAATAAGTAACATTTAAATGATAGGTAGGGACCTCAAAGAAATCTATCGATAGCCCCTTAGATAGATATGCAGAGCATATATGCATTTATATAGCTTGCAAAAAGAGAGCAAGGCTTCTCCTTTTATGCCGTAGAGGGGAGAGTGGGTGGAAATCAAATCAAGGCACGGAGGAACTGAAAAATACTACATGTATCATTCACCTGATTTCAATTGTAGCTCCCTTTGAACCTCGGCCAAATCATTTTGTACATTAAAAATTGGTCAGGGATGATAAGATTCCATTTTCATGGTTGGTAATGCAGAACCGGTGAAAGAATACAATTACAGACCCCTGAGTAAACTCTGCGAATGTCAACTTGATGTAAATGATCAAGTGTCGACAAAAGGGGCTGGCTGGGAGAAGGGGGAGGGGGTGACAGCCTGAAGCCTGGGGCAAGCCAGGAGAGACAAGAGAGGCATCTGCTTTCTCATCACAGGCCTCTTGACTACACCAAGGTGGGTACCAATGGATGGGTTTCAATTCACTTATACACATCTTACGGACACCTGAACATGGCTCACCTGGGAGGGAAGGCTTAAACTTGGAAGGCTTTGAGCCTTAGCTTGCCCTAGCTCTGCTTAGCTTCCTGTTCAGAAAGAAAGTCTCCAGGTTGTGTTGGGGAAAGAATGGGAAGCTTGGGTGGAACTAGGCTTAGCTGAACCTCAGAGCTATTCAATTCAGGACACTTCTCTAGGGTGGGACACATTTAGGTGCCAGAGAGGTGTGCCTGAAAATCAGGTGGAACTACAAGAATGGGGAACGATGGAATGTGTAGTCCAAGAAATCAGAAAATCCCATTCCCAAGCACCAATAACACATCGGCCAGAATTCTGTTGGAATTTTACTCTAAGGAGAGTGAATTCATGTATCTCACAGCAGCAAACTGCAGCTCATTAGCAAAGTCCCAGCTGGCATTGGCGTCTTGACCCGTGATGGCAAACCTTGGCACTCCAGATGTTCTTGGACTTCAATTCCCAGAAGCCCAAGCCCCCTGTGAATCCACACGAATGGGTTTACTGCGATTCATCTGGCTGTACGGGCGCATTTTACTTCTGTGTGGTTTATCCGCAGGTATAATTGGCATAACCTTTCCTGAAAGGTGGGTTCGGGCGCACACACCCTCGAGCCCTCATAACTTGGTTGGAAGGGAAATTGGGTGGTGATCCATATTAGTCATAGTTAGGATTCATTCATAATGCTCCGGCCATTAGCTCGGACATGAGTAAGGCTAAAGGTTCCAAGGTGATAATTCAAGGTAAACCACCAAGTAACTTCTGCAAATGTAACTGGATTAACATGTGCCACGTTGGCAGTCTTCTGTGACGGGTCGCACACAACCTATGCACGCAATTACCCGAGGCAGGGAATAAATGCCAGTACCCCAAGCCAATCGGGACTGGACTTTCACCTCATCTTTGCCTCAATTGCCTTCCTTTTGTCCAGTCACTCCGTGACCTCGTGGGCCATTTCTGGCCCACCACAACACTTCCGCTTCCGGGAGCGATGAGAGCAGTGTGGGCCGGATGAATCACAGTAAACCCATCCATGTGGATTCTCAGGGTGCTTGGGCTTCTGGGAATTGAAGTCCAAGAACATCTTGAGTGCCAAGGTTCGCCATCACAGGTCTAGGGTCTGTGACCAGCATCCTCATAATTTTCTACCACAATTTATGAGGTTTCACTTTCTGTGTTAAAGTCCCAGGATGATTCTGGCTACTCAATAACTTTACTCTTTCCTTTCATGCTACTCTGAATCTGCTGTCTGAGCACTAAGGATGCCTCTGGCTAATGTAGGGGTGTTTTCCTGAAGTCCTGGAGTTTGGTTCTAATGGGATGTACTGCTTTCTAGAAGCAATAGCAATGCAATGGCACAATCCCTTTATCTGCTATGATTTTACAAGTGCTGCTGTTGGGTTTAACCCTCTGAGGAGGCCCAAAGGAGTAGCAGAAATCCTTGGAATCCAGATATTTTTATTTTAGTTTTTTGCCCAAGAATGCTAAGCAAGAGCTTATCAACAGGGAGCCTATCCAGGCAAAAAGGAAATTTAAATCTGTTTATGTCACCACATTATGTATGTTTATTGAAACATTGCTGAATGGGGTTTTCAGTCACATACCTCCATCGTAGGTAGATAGATAGATCTTTTTTTTTTAAACGGACATGGAGGGATAATTACAAAGCCAACAACAATATATTGTAAACTAAGAACAAGTAGCTTGAAAAAGCAGGACTGAAAGTGGTTTCAATCATGAATTGTTTCTTCAGATCCACTTTTGCCTCCAGTCAAACAGGTCTTGCAGATTTTCAAAAAGGATACAAATTTCTTCAAAACTCTATTATCTGTGGGGTGAAAAGAAACTCACAAGAATAAGGAATCCCTCTTTCACAACACTCTTCAACTCTGAATATTTCAAATCTCTGGTCTGAGGAAGGGGACTTGATCTATGAAATCTTACATTAAAATACAGTATGGCAAATTTTAAATTACTTCTTTCTTTTTCTTTTTTTTTCTTCTTTTGCATCTTCTTTGATACAACTCGGAATATCCCAACACAAAAGGAACTGTGGCTAGTTTCTTCATATTTAACTGCTGGAAAACTTTGCCTCCTAGAGGCAAACTTGTATGATAGAAGCATTTAAATGCCTCGTTTCTTTTTCTCTTGCTGCCTCCTGGTCTTCAGTTCCCTCCCTCCCCTTTCTGCTTACTGAAAAATTCCCAAATGCATTTATCTGAGGGATATTTATTAACCTTACTGGGTCAAGAAATTGAAATAAACTTCATGGGAACTGAGTCATTGGGGAGTTAAGTACAGAAATGATTTTCCCCATTTATTTTAAGAATTAGCTGCCAAACTGATTAAAATGGTTATCAAATTCAGTGGGGTTTTTTTTGCATGCTATCTTCATTTTTCCCTCTGTTTCCCAACATGTTTCATGTATGCACACCACATCAATTACTGAAGCATAATTGTATTTATCTATCCTCCATGACATATAGGCAGTGCTCTCTCTCTCTCTCTCTCATTCTCTCTCTCTCTCTCTCTCTCTCTCACACACACACACACACACAAATCTTTATTATCCCTTTGGCACATGTTTTTCCCCTTGGTATTTTTTTACTCCTGCCTCATTTTCAGCTTAGGAAAACAGGAACATTCCCTTTCTCTTCCAGAAGAACAAAACTAATATTTTGGGATGATAAAGACTGGGTGGCAAATTACAAGTCTGATCAAGGAAATGAAGTTAGTGAATGTACTTCACTCTAGTCCAGTAGTTCCCAACCTTTTTTTTTTTTTGCCATGCCCCACCTAAGCATCTCTAAAATCCTGCTCTCCCACCCTCAACACACATACACACACACTGGTGATATATAATTCTTATTATTCAAACAGTGAACTCCTTTTCACATGGAGGAAGCCTAAAAGTCCATTAACTTGGTCTAAACAAACTTCCAAAGAATTTTTTGAATCTTGAATTGCTCCCCTTAAAAATCAAATTGCCCCCTGTGGGGGTGGGTGGGTGTCCCCAATTAGGAACCATGGCTCTAGTCTTCGATCAATCTCTTCTCCACAGACTTCTAGCAGGGATACATAAGTATCTGGCTATACAGCTTCCTTCGGAATTGGTTGTTTGAGAATATGCAGCTGTGAAGAAAAATGGTAGAGAGGAAGGTAAAACCCTTGGTGCTAATACCTAGGGTGCTAATATCTAGGGACTGGTTTATCTCTTACATAAAAACACACCATAACCAGACTGCCTGTTTTAGTGTTCTGTTCTTCTTATCTCCTAATATGTCATAAAAGAACAGATCCCTGAGTTAGAACTTCAGCGAAGCAAACACTTTAAAAAGTCACTCCAGAAGTTCTCTTCTCCAGGCTTCAGCTGTATCCAGCATGAACCCCAGAACTATCTGGTGGCTAGAGTAGAACAGTGGCCTCTAACCTTATCAGAGTTGTATAACATTTGCAAGGGAGTGGTGGGGTTAGATGCCATGATCTTGGTTTGTTTGACATTCATTTTCAAGCTAACTTTTGCATCCTCCTTGTAATAATAGTAATCATGATAATAATTAGGTGTTGTTAAGTCAATTCTGGCTTATGATGACCATTTCCAGGATTTTCTAGGTAGAGAATACACTAAGGTGGTTTACCATTCCTGGGGCATCCTGGGATTGTGCAGCTTGCCCAAGGAAACACAGGCTGCTCTTCTCACCAGAGATATAGTACAGAATCAAACTGCAGCCAGATACTAAACCCTGAGCTTGTTTTAAATAAATATTTATAATTCACATACATCATGCCATCGCTGCCAGCTCTGACTGTATTCAGCAATACAGGCACAAAAAGTGAGTGGGAAGTTGTGACATGTTGCAGCCATGGCTACTGTATTTGAAAGAACTCAAGCTATCTGTGACTCATCCATAGGACCCCCTGTGTTCTTTCAGGTCTAGACTATGAAATTTTCCATTTTTCTGGTTCTTTTCCTAGTCACACCTAGCCTGACTTTGTATATAAAAATATTGTGTTGCACTGAAGCCAGTGGTTAAGGGTTTTCTCCAAAGAGGTTAGTCTTCTTGCCTTTTCCCTCATTTATTTAACATTGAATGAACAGGTATAGGTTCTTGATTGTATGGAGAGCCTCCCAGCAATCTGGAACCAATTCTGCAAGCGTGTTGCTATCCACATGGAACAAGCAACATCAGACAGGGGAGAGATTAGCAACCTTCTCTAAGCATGATGGGACAATGAGGTTAAGCAATGACTGAATAGGGTTTCTGTGTAGAGTGATGCTGGAGCCAGCAGACGGATATTATTAGCATTAGGAGAAACACGTGTTCTAACGAAGCATGGACTATTCATCTGAGTGTCTAATCAGCTGATATAATCTGATTTACAGTATTTATAACATGGATTTCTGAACTCCTCTTGCACATACTTGCATTTGCTGTTTTTCTGGTGTGCACCTACAAATGGGAAACATATGATGTGCCCAGCACAGATAAATTCTGAAGGAGACAGCTGCCTACCAGATTATATATTTGCTATTGTGGGACATATAGTGGTGTATTTATTTGATGTGGAACTAGGCTGAGATAATTCTAGATCAGAGGTCCTCAAACTTTTCTCTCCAGGTGTTCTTGGACTTCAATTACCAGAAGTCCAAGTCAGCACACCCACCGATCAGGGCTTTTGGGAATGTAGTCCAAGAACATCTGGAGAGCCAAGTTTGAAGACCCCTGTTCTAGATAAAAACAGACTT